>OX421410.1:18661951-19955804 GCA_949126875.1 Lochmaea capreae | reverse complement strand
GAAGCAGTTATTTCACTTACTTGTTGGTACATTCAACATAGAGTTTTTGAAGTCGTCAACTGCAACTTCTGGGTACTCGAAACTTTGATTCTTAATTTTTGGAAAAGAAAAAGTCGTTAGGGACTGTATGGAGGACGGTTCGATGTTTTCTTGCTTTAAAGACTCAATAGAGCTAGAACGAATATTCATCGTGGTTTTTGTTTAATCGTATTCAAATTGATATATAAATTGGAAATAGTTCCATTATTAAGCTATTAAACGACTTATCTAAATAATATGGTGAGTATTGATACATAGGTAGGTACATACATTCATTAAGGGACGATAAACAATTGAGATTATTAGAAAATTATCTCCAGGTAATTTGTAGTAAGTACCTACTATTCGCAATTAACTTTTCTTTCCAAAATCACCTCTCCCATCTCGTTTACTCTCTAAATCGTTCATGAAAATATGGGATTACCTGAAATTTATTTCTTTTCCTTTCAGGTTGTACTGGTTTCAGAAGAGCATTGAATTGATTGCAGTTTATACGACTTTTCGGATGTTTTTTCCATTTATAAAAAGATTTTTATATGCACTATTTCCGTGAGGAACAACTCTACATGGAAGCAGAGTAACTGACACTACTCCCAAAAACTACTATAGCTACAAAAGTAGCGATTATTTCCATTTTTTTTATTAACTACTTCCTTATATTTTGAAAATGTTCAAAAAATAAACACAATGAAAATAGATAAATATTGTTTTTGTTGTAACACTATAGTTCATTTAAAAACCAGGAGGAGTAATTTGAAAAGCCTTACTCACACCACTAAAAGTTACCAGATTAGTTACTAAAGGGTGTGTTCTGAGAAAGTAGTCAACAGTCGTGTTCCAAATCTATTAAATATGCCGAAAAAATCAGCCACGCCACCAACTGTTTGAGACATTTTGGATTTAACATGAATATTTTTGGTTTTTCATCCAATATATTATATTTGTTTACACACATATAACCTATGTTCAGCGTTTACATTGTTTTGCCGGCCTAATAAGCGAAGAGCTGTACTCGAAGTAGAAGGATCCATAATTGTAGATATTCAATACAATTGCTTACTGAATGTTTTAAAGGAACAGTTTTAACGAAATAAAGTGGAAACTAAGTAAAAATAATAAAATAACAACAGCGGATGCAATGACAAAAATGAACATATTCATCTGTCAGAATTGTCTAAAATGGAAATAATAAATTATTAGCTGATATCAATGCTACAAAGTGATGTGTCAAACCGGGCGGAATCTGACCAATCAGAGGTCTACAGAATTGCCAACTTGAATTCAAATTACTCCTGGTTTTTAAATGAGGTATAATGTATACCAAAAGAATTACCTATATAATTATTGAAAAAAAATACTAAAAATATTGTTAAAAAATCTTCTCAGGTTAATAATAATAATATTTCAAATTAAAATCAGTATTTAAATGGTATTTCCAAAAGTTTACGAGATAATGTAGTGCAGTTCCGCTCCGAATTCTTCGTCAACCGATTTGATTGAAATTTGTGGAATACTTATGGGATGGGTCTCGAAATCCCGTTTCAGTTTGAGCACACTTCGAATACAAGAAGAAGGGCAAGGAGCATAGCATCATGCTACTTTGCGGAAGAGACTATAGCTACTTTTAGAATATATCCTTAATAAAAACCTTGATATTTACAATATAGGGAATACCCCCACATTTGTAACAAGGATAAGGCAGGAAGTTTTAGATGTCACACTGGCAACACAGGATCTAAAACATATAGTAAAAGATTGGAGAGTATCGGGCAAACCATCTCTCTCCGATCAGGGTAACATAACATTTAAGTTAGACTGGGCAAATCTGAGGTAAGCCCTAAAAAAAAACAAGGAAAACAGATTGGGATAACACCTATCTGAAAGGAAACCTATCACATATCCAGAGAAAAGGAAGTGCTAAATACCATCTTGATCTGAAAAATGACCCGAACAGGGCAATAAATCGATGCATGTGCATTCGAGCTGCCTTTTTCAAGAACAACGAAGCAACAAAGTTGCATCCTGGTGGAATAAACATCTGTCAGAATTAAGAGCTCACATTCGAGAACTTTTCAACAAAACATAACTCACCGGAGACTGGCAGAGATACAACGAGGTAAGAATAAACGCGTACTACAAAAAAATGAGAAGATATAAAGACAACATTTGCTGCGGCAAGACTCCCCAAGTAGAGGAGATAATCCTTTCGATGGTCATAACAGGCCGAGAGAAAGCACTACAATGGCTAAGCACATTTTGTAGTAACGATAGGTTGAAATGGGCTATGAACAGCTTTCTACATTTCAAGACACCAGGAACCGAAAGACGAAATTCTACTACTTCAGCTAAAATTAGTCGAAGCAGCTTAGAACTGGGCTATATAACAGAAGCCAGGAGAAGCCTTCTCCGCGAATGGCAATAGTTACCTTTATTTCAAAAGCTGTAAAAAGGGACACAGAAAACCCCAAATCCTTCAGACCAACTAGTTCGACATCGTTTGTGCTCAAAACGGTGGAAAAACCTATTAACAATTATATTATAACGGAAATCCTGGAGAGCCTAGCTCTCAGCATGCTTACCCGAGACTGCACTGGTACAGCTGACGGAGGATATCTGAGGTGCTCTAGACAACCAAGAAACTGTAGTATGTGCATTTTTGGATAACGAAGGAGCTTTTGACATCAGTACTCCACATGAAGCTGTCAAAAGAGCATTAACTAGAAGAGGTGTAGATAGGACAACATCCAAATGGATGTTGGAACTGCTCACCAATAGAGTAGCACAGACAATTACAAGGTCCAGCATTACGGAAGATAAGACGATGATATTGTCATAGCGGCAAGGGGGAAATTCGAAAATACCCCTTCTGAAGAAGTCATTTATCTAGGTTTGACTCTGGACAGTGAATACCTGTAAAACAAACATGAAAAAGAGATTATATACAAAGCAAAAATGGCTCCAAATGTGTGCAGAAACCTGACAGGGAGAAATTGGGGTTGTAACCCAAATATCCTGAGCTGGATGTAGGTACACTGCCATTGTGAGTATTTCCATTAAATTAATACTTTTCGGTTACTCGCTACCGGAAACATGGATTTTTCATCATGAAAATGCGTTGGGGTAGTTTCTAGTGGTTAATAAGATATAATCGATATAATAATATTATCTCATAAGCAGTGAAGGATGTTTATTGAATATAAATGTACGATTCAAACATTCGAAGCTTTTAATTGACTGAGTGGTCGATTATTACAGAATACTCAATCGAGGTTACGAGTTCTCGGCACCAAAACCTTTGTGCTCTTGGGCGGTCCAGTTCCAGAGTTTATATGTCCAATGATTCGCATTGGAAGATTATGTGTGAGACTGTTTCTTCCTCTTTCATGCACAACTGACAATGCTCCTCCTATATATGCACATTGAGTAGTCCTGTCACTTTCTTAATTTCACCCCTACTTATTTTTAATTGTTTTGACACGCTCACTTTTCATTCAAGACAGTGAGGAAAAAGATTATTGGTTGTAACTGAACGAAATGAAACTCGTCGGGTTTATCATTATAATATATTACGTAACAGTTGTAGCAGCGGCGAGGGCGTAACGTACTATACTTTTTCTACGCCCATCTATTTTCTTCTGAGTGCTCATATATAATTTCATCTTTTTCACTACTAACAGATATATTCGTAGGTATATAACGTTGAGAAAATTTTGGGATACCATAATTTGTTACAACAATTGACAGCATAAATGAGATGACGTTTATTCCCATATCAAGAAAAAGCAAATTATTTCTTTTTAAATTGTATAATGTGTTGCCGACATTTAGGGGCATCACTCTTTTAATCTAAAATGTATTTACCAATGCTAAGAGCTATTATGTTTTTCAATTGATTGAAAGTACGTAGTTAAAAATTTGATTGCAATTTGATTCAACAAAGAAATTTAAGTTTTTTCTTATCTAAACGCACGTGTATGTTATGAGATTTTCATTACGTGCATGTTATTGTTAAATGTCACTTACAAGGAATGTCTACAGTGCGATTTGTTACGTTTACGGATATGGGCGTAGAAAAAATATGTTATCCGCTGGAAATAAAATGAAGTTAGTAGGTTTTCAGTTCTGGCCTTTAGATTTATTTATTTGCTCAATCTTCTGCTGAATAAATCAAAATTAGTATCACTAAATATATAAAAAAACAATAATAAATATAACTTTGCAAGGCAGACGTTCTTGACAGCTTCAGTATTACCAGTTGCAAATATCAAGGAAAACAGTATTTTTGTGCACCAAAATGACTTTTGAGTAATGTTCACTTTTTTAAAACAAGAAAATTTGCTGAGACTCATTTTGCGGGTGATTTTTCTACCAAATTTTTCAATAGGATAAAAATCCAATTTAACTGTGAGAACTATTGACAATTATTATATGGGTGGATATTGCATTCGGCCAGAATCGAAAGATTTATTTAAATTTTACTTCGACCGAAGTTACTTTTAGGCCCCCTACTATCTGTGGATTTTTCAACTAGAAATTGACTGTGTTCCGGTTCAAGCACTGATGGGCTCCAATATCTGATGGGGCAATGCTAAGTATTTCAGGGATGCTCGAGAGATGAGGATCTTTTGGCTTCTATACCTCCTTTCAATGTTCATTTGCATACGTGTTGTTTTTCTCCTGGAATATACAGGGTGATTCATTACTAATTGGAAATAATTCAACAGTAGAATCCTGACTTCAAATTATGAAGATTTAACCCAAAACACTTAAATGAAATGTAGCTGCTTACTTAGTTACAGGGTGTTTTGCTTAAAAATTTAAAAACTATTTGTGCTCAGTACCTACTTTGAAACTGTTTTACGTATTCATTTCATATTTGACAGAAAGTCAGAAAGTGTAGACTCTGTACACCCTACTAAATTATGTTTAACAAACGTTTTTGGCTACTACCAGAGGCGTACGACAGGAGCAAGTGATAGGTTAATCATTCCCAAATTTTACGGTACTGGCGGAATAGAAATTTTAGTACAATTTTTCGATTCTCCAATACTTTTTACGTAAACGAAGTACTCTTTTCTTATAACGATAAAGTCAATATTTCTCGAGATATTTTAAGTTAAACATGAAGCTGCACAATTTTGATGTGTAATATCTATGTCGATGTTTTGGACCAGTGAATTGCATTTAATATGCAAATGAAACTTTAATCCGTGTCAACAGTAAAAAACGCAACTAAGTACGAACCCATTAAATAAACAGATGAATTGAAAACAAATTGTGGTTTTGAAAATTCAATCTATATGAAAGTACCTACAATTATAATAACATATCGGAAATATCAGAAACGAACTGTACCTAAAAACCTTTTATAACAAATGTTCTATGTGACCCCGTTTACTTCCATAAGCTTATTCATTTTTTTGCTAAATGATCTTCTTACCTTGAAAAATATGTTGGGTTGATTGGTAATAAAATTAGCCGAATTTACAATTTGCTGCCATAGTTCCTGACGAGTGTTTATTTCTTGTGAATATACCAATGATTTCGGTTCAAATCTCGGGCGCCAGATTTTTAACGTGGTTTGCTCCACGGCCCCTTGACCCTGAGCGTCAAGAGTTCCAGATATCCTCAGATGGAGGTTACGGAAAATTCCAGGGGTCTTGCTGAATTTACTTTAATTTATGATTTACAATACGGACGAGCTAAATATCGGTCCTCTAGTGAATAGATTGCGGTTAATAACGAAAAGCAACAGGAATTCTAACCTTTATTTTATTCTTACGGTGTGATCGATTTTATTGGTAATTCTACAGGGACTAGCGAATGAACGGGGAAAAGAAAGTGACGGAAGTAGCGGTCGAGTTAGCAAATACGGTCCGAATCGGTCGGGTACTCAAATTTAAATTGAAACCGGCAAAATACGATTCATACAAAAGAATTTAGAAAAGGTTCCACGAGGCTGGGAAAAAAACGGTTTAAATCTGCCAGGAAATCAAACGAACTATGGCTAGGCCACTTCCAAGTCTGATTAAACCTTGAATTTAAAAAAAAACCGGCGAAATATTGTACAAACAAAAGAATTTAGAAAGGTTCCATGAGGCAGGCGGTGAGAGAACGGTTTAAGTCTGCCAGGAAATCAAACAAATTATGTCTAGGCCACTTCCAAGTCTGATTAACCCTTGAATTTAAAATAAAACCGGCGAAATATTGTTCAAACAAAAGAATTTAGAAAGGTTCCATGAGGCGGTGAGAGAACGGTTTAAGTCTGCCGGGAAATCAAACAAATTATGGCTAGGCCACTTCCAAGTCTGATTAACCCTTGAATTTAAAATAAAACCGGCGAAATATTGTTCAAACAAAAGAATTTAGAAAAGGTTCCAAGAGGCTGTGAAAGAACGTTTTAAATCTTCCGGGAAATCAAACAAATTATGGCTAGGCCACTTCCAAGTCTGATTAACCCTTGAATTTAAATTAAAACCGGCGAAGTACTATTCGGGGGAATGAGTAATTTTATTTAAAAATGTGCACGAGTTTTTACACTCACAGTAAGAATAAATTACCGAAATAGTAATTAAAATGCTCCGATTCACATAAACACTAATGGTATATTAACGACGCACTGAAATGAAAAACCAATTTTCCTTAAAATAAATCACTTTTTATTTTCAGTAAGTAGGTTTTTTACAAACCAGACGGAGAAAAAAATATTTACTTCCAGATAAAAAAAAACAATTAGAAAATTTACAAAAGACAAATCAATCTGTTATACGGAGGTAAGGAAATTTCGGATATACAGTGAAGTTTAAAATATCTTTTACCTTATAATTTATGTTGCGGCGTCGGCGGTCAAAAATTTTCACACTTTGAAATACACTTAACGGCGACGGTCAGAATCGGAAAAAACAAGAGCGAAACACAAGAGAGAGAGTCTCAAATCAAAAATGTTTTCAAATTTATATTTTAATTCCCACTCCCCTTTTCTACATTAGCGGTAGTTGAATTTATTTTTCAGCAAAAAGTTTCATATATACTAATTGTATTAGTAATTATGCTGCGAGAGTTCACCCTCATGGCGGAGGCGCTAACATGGGAATCTCCATAAGAAAATCGTCGAAAATGCTAAGGTCCCAAAACCCCGAAATTGGCTCCTTTTTGCGGCAATGCGGTACAACCTCATGGCAGGGTTTTAACATGGGAATCTCCATAAGGAAATTATCGAAAATGCTAAGATTCCAAAAACACCGAAATTGGCTCTTTTTGTGCGGGGGTAATCCCTTTAATCTACCACTTTAAAAAAATATTATACCATAGTAATACCCAGCAAATTCTTATTATTATTTATTACTTCGCCAGAGGACGGACTCGAACCATCAACGCATTCGGCTACTCACTCTCATAAGTTTAATGTGCAAGGAAAGGTATAAGAAAAAATAATCCGCGAACGTTCAGCATAGTTAAATTGATCTTTGGTATAATGTATACAAAGTATATTAAAAAATTAGAGTGCAGATATACAGAGCGGCTCTGTAGCAGAATAGCGCTGGTCAAAAAAAGCGCTGGACAAAATAGCGCTGGACATAAATAGCGCTGGACAAAATAGCGCTGGTCAAAATATCGCTGCACAAAAACAGCGCTGGACAAAAACAGCGCAGGATAAAAACAGCGCTCCATAAAATAGCGCCGACAAAAGATAATTATGCTTCTTTATTTTACTACTATCTCATACATAAAAATAGACTATAGTACCGAATTAGCATTATTAGGAATAACATATTTTTCATAAATTACAGACATAACAATAGTTTTCCTAATCCAATTCAACATCGCTTCCCGACCAGCTGACAGTGATCAAAGTGTTGGTAACTGTCTATAACAATATCAGAAAATTAGGAACGGGAACAAGTAAGAACAACAATCAATATTTTTCATCATACTTCAACACATATCGCTTCCCGACCAACTGACACAGATCAAAGTGTAAACAACTACTTGTCAGTGTCATATTTATTTAAAGTCTAAGAAAATGCAATTTGGCAAGTCTCAGAAAGGAGGTGATACATTATTTTACGAAGGATATAATTACCGAAATGACAAGCAGCGTGAAATTGCATTTTTTTAGACTTTAAATAAATATGACACTGACAAGTGGTTGTTTTCACTTTGATCTGTGGTAGTTGGTCGGGAAGCGATATGTGTTGAAGTATGATGAAATAGTTATTTGTATGCTTAGGCCGCGAAATACCTTTTTAACGTAGCGAAAGAACAGTTATCGCCGAGGCCGTTTGCGGCCGAGGCAAGATAATCTTGAGGTCGTTAAAAAGTTTCGCGGCCATGGCATACACACTATTTTTCGTGCAATAGTTAAAATTATTAAACTAGATAATTGTAAATAAATATATCATTGCTCTAAAATCAACAGCAGTTAATTTATTTAACAATGAGTGCTATGGAAATGATATGTTTCAATATATACAAAATATTTTGACAGTTCTTGCTTCAACTTCTATAGTAAATATAAGTAATAATACAAACGGTACAATTAATGTTAATATTCATCCTAAATAATATAAGAACTTAACTATTTGTTGGTATTCAATAAAAAATAATCCTTGTCTTTGTAGTATTTTATAAATGTTAAATTTGAAAGTGATATTCAAAATTGGAATTGACGTTTGGTTTCGCAGCTATGGGTAACGGCCGCGAAATTGAATTTCGCGGACTGTGTTGAGAACGCGAAATACTGACTTCGCGTCCGGTTGTACGAAAAATATTGATTGTTGCTCTTACTTGTTTTCCGTTCCTTATATTCTGATATTGTTTGTTGTAAAGGAAGGTTGATGCTTAGCGGTGAAACTTGATTTTTGAATCACATCCTACTGTAATAGTTGATTTTGTAAGGATATTTCAACCGGCGCTATTTTATGTAGCGCTGTTTTTGTCCAGCGCTATTTGTCCTGCGCTGTTTTTGTCCAGCGCTGCTTTTGTCCTGCGCTGTTTTTGACCAGCGCTATTTATGTCCAGCGCTATTCTGCTACAGAGCAATACAGAGCATATCATAAAATTGTAAATAAATCATATCGATGTTTCAGGATATTAAAAATTCGACATATATTTCAAAAAATGTATAATGTCTATATACAGAGTACATTAAAACATTAGATTGCAAATATACTTCATCGTTGAGGATATTAAAAATTTGACATATACAGATAGTATCAAAAAAAATTTATAGTGTTGATATACAGAGCACACCAAAAATTAGATTGCAAATATAGTTTATCGTTCAGGATATTGAAAATTCGACGTATACAGAGGGTATCAAAAATTAGATTGTGAATATAGTTCATCGTTCAGGATATTGAAAATTCAACATACAGGAGGTATAAAAAAATGTATAGTATTGATATACAGAGTACATAAAAAATTAGATTGCAAATATAGTTCATCGTTCAGGATATTGAAAATTCGACATAGATTGAAAAATGTATAGCGTTATTATACAGAGTACATAAAAATTCGATTGCAAATATAGCTCATCGTTCAGGATATTGAAAATTCGACTTAGGTATGCAGAGGGTATCGAAAAATGTATAGTGTTGATATACAGAGTACATCAAAAATTAGATTATAAAAGGCGTTTTGTGGCACATTAAGTGCTACATAGGTTTCTATAAGATGTATAAAAATAGGCGTCAATTCAATAATTTTTATTTTAGAAAAAACTTCTTATTCATACATCTTGTAGAAACCTATGTAGCACTTAATGTGCCACAAAATGCCTTTTATAATCTAATTTTTTATGTACTCCGTATATCAACACTATAAATTTTTCGATACCCTCTGCATATGTCGAATTTTCAATATCCTGAACGATGAACTATCTTTGCAATCTAATTTTTTATGTACTCTGTATATCAACACTATATATTTTTTGAAATACCTTCTGTATGTATCGAATTTTCAATATCCTGAACGATAACTATATTTGCAATCTAATTTTTGGTGTACTCCTGTATATCAACACTATAAATTTTTTTTGATACTATCTGTATATGTCAAATTTTTAATATCCTGAACGATGAAGTATATTTGCAATCTAATTTTTTAATGTAAGTACTTTGTATATATATGTCGAATTTTTAATATCCTGAAACATCGATATGATTTATTTACAATTTTATGATATATCTGCACTCTAATTTTTTAATATACTTTGTATAAATTATACCAAAGGTCAATTTAACTATGCAGAACATTCGCGGATTATTTTCTTTTATACCTTTCCTTGCACATTAAACTTATGAGAGTGCTAAGCCGAATGCGTTGGGTACGATATAATGGACGCGAAGGCTGATGGTTCGAGTCTGTCCTCTGGCGAAGTAATAAATAATAATAAGAATTTGCTGGTTATTACTATGGTATAATATTTTTTAAAAGTGGTAGATTAAAGGGATTACCCCCCGCACAAAAAAGAGCCAATTTCGGTGTTTTTGGAATCTTAGCATTTTCGATAATTTCCTTATGGAGATTCCCATGTTAAAACCCTGCCATGAGGCGGTATCGCATTTCCGCAAAAAGGAGCCAATTTCGGGGTTTTGGGACCTTAGCATTTTCGACGATTTCCTTATGGAGATTCCCATGTTAGCGCCTCCGCCATGAGGGTGAACTCTCCCAGCATAATTACTTGTCTTTCTGAATTAATTAAAGTTCTTATATACCGAGTGTCCCTACGGTTTAAAAAAATTTTAACAACGGAAACGACTAAAGTTTTATGAATTAGTGTACCTACGGACTAATAAAGAAAAATACAATTATATTAAAAAAAACAATTTGGAAAAGGTTGGAAAGTAAGTAACGAGTTATAGTAGTAGAATAAAATTGTGTTACGGAAAAAATTAATGAATAAAAAAAAAAGATCCTATAATCGGTACCCAAAAAAAAATAACTCGTTACATCATAATTGGGCGATGATATTTTTTTAGTAAAAAGTATGATTTGACAATACTATTAGGAACGCGGTTTCCGTACATCTATCCACGGGGTCGTTATTTATAACGGTCTTCGAGTCATAAAAAAGCGTTTGCAATGGCCGTTTGGGAGAAGCCTCAATCGCTTGGAAAAAGTACTTTGAAAGTTGGTTCAAGTGGATGTAGTGTATTGATCTTCAGGGATACTCGATGATGGTAATGATTTTTGAATTAATCAACGGGAACAAAATAAAACAAATACACATTTTCAATATTATTTTATTAAATAAGGTTTGCCTCTTGTAAATTATTTTAAAGGTAAAAATGTAATAAAAAAATAGATTGTAGGCGGGTTTTAAAAATCACAAAAAATATATAAGACTCTGAAAAAGAAAATGAGCTAACTAATTACTCAAAATATTCACATTTACATAAAACAAAACAGGAAAACAAAATCAGCATTTTTTAAAAAAATAGCAATTGCTATAAAATTGTATCAGTAATAAAGCAGCAATCTAGTGAACCTACTTAATAAAGATTAAAAAAGGATAATAACAGTTGCAAGAATACGGAGTTTCAAAATGGAAATTGAAAGTTTGAACTATTCGAGTTTAAGTAAAAAGTAGCAATATTAGTTCTATCGTTAATTTGTTCATTTTTTAATATTCATCACTTATGGATGACGTTTCAAAACAAAGGTTATTCTGCCAACAAATATACCAAGTAGTGGTTACACAACTGTTAATATTTCACTTATTATATCAAAGGCATAAGTAACTATGTATTTTACAAGAACCATTTATATAACGCACTTAACATAAATTAATTTTATTTCAAATAAATGTATATAGCGTTTTCTATTCAATTCAGACTATTGGCATTTTGCAACAGCCAAAAAACGCGACCACCAAAAGGCGAAATGCTTTGCATAACTACATTTATCAAAATTGAATTAACGAATTTAGAAAATAGTTTCAATTAATTAAAATGAAGACAATCAAAGATTTCCACTATACAAGTTTTTTTTCAATTATATAAATCTTAGCTAACTTGTCTTCAAAATATCTTATTTTATTTAAATATATATATACAACTATAAGTCTACGTTAGTAAGTAATATTAAGTTCCAAAATGTATACAAATACAATATAATGTTATTAAAATAACTAACATTACATTTCAAAATGTGGGAAATGATTAAAGGAGAAAGGTTTTAAGAACATATTAGTCAGGGCCGGATTAGTGGAGATTTCCATATTTCCAAACTGGATTTGAGTAAATAAAAAAAATGTAATTCAAAAAATTATTGAAAAAATAAAAAGGAACGTTATATTTTTAATTTATTTGAAATGAAACACTTTCTTCTTTTTTCTACTTTATCCTTACTAGCGACTGCCCAGTCCAAGGAGCGTCCCAGATCTAATCATTGAGCTTATTATTGATTGAAGCAAGAAGAAAATCATAGTACCACCAATTATATATTATATTACTTTTTGTATGAAATCACATTTCTACTAATCAAATACTTGTTGATCCGGCCCTGTCACTTACATCTCTATAAAAAAAACTGCAATCTTTGGTAACAACGAAAGGGCAAAATTATATTATTCTTTCCCACACGGTAATTAAAGCAGGAGATGACAAAGAAAATAATATACCGGGTGTCTGATTAAGCCTGCTGCATCTCAGAAACTATTTATCGTACAGCATAGAGAAAAAACCTGTATTAAGAACTCGCATACAAGAAACTGCTGGAAATTATTTTCAAGTTTCTTGCTCCACCGATAGAAGGCGTAGTTCACTATAATACCGCAAAAACATAATTTTTATATAACAAATGTACCGTTATAGTTCCACAAAATTTAAATATTCGTATCCAATTTTACGTAAGTCTGCTCTTGTGCTTTTTCCTCTATCTTGTAAAATAGGAGGTAAGAGTGAGTGGGAAAGCTGACTCAATAAATCTGTTATAACTTTTATTCCTCTTTATGGATTTTGACAAACTTAGTATCATTTGAAAACGAATTCAACGCCTGATAAAATATTCGCGTTTGAAGATACCAAAAAAAAACAATTGTTCTGTCACCGCCTCCTAGCGACCCTTAAAACCACTGAAATAAAACGATGGTATAATATTTTATCAGGCATTGAATTATCTCTCAAATGATACTAAGTTTGTCAAAATCCATAAAGCGGAACTGAAGTTATAACAGTGTTCTTGAGTTAGCCTTCACACTCACCTCTACCCAGTTATTTAACAAGATAGTGGAACAAGTACTGGAACAAACTTAGGTAAAATGACCTAGTGATACTAATATTTAAATTTTGTGGTACTACAACAGTAAATTTATTATAGAAAAATGATGCTTTTGTAATATTGTAAACTACGCCCTCTAGCGGTTGAGTAGGAGACTCAAATAAGTTCCAGCTGTTTCTTGTGTGCGAGTTTGTAATACAGATTTTTTTCCTCTAAGCTGTACTATAAATAGTACCCGAGATACAGTACTGGTGCAAACAGTACACAATATAAAATTGATGTTACAAAATGTTTTTTTTTCAATTATTTAGCAAAAATCGAAAATTTGTTTGAAATACTGATCGTTTCGGTCTACTAATGGGTAGTTATCGGAATAGCTTTGGTCATATTATTTAACTAAAGAAAGATAAGGAACATGCGCATTAAATTTGTAAACGAAATTTACATCAAAAGTACAATTTATTTTATTTAAAATCGATTGCTACTAATTTCAGATGGGATATTTGATGCGAGATGTGAGCTTGATTGCATACCAGTCCTGTCTCAGTGAAGATGGAACAACTACTAAAATTAAATTAGTAACTTCTTGACGAAAAAATATGTTAGGCCAACATACTTTTGAGATATATAAACACCGTGTATTAATTTTTGGTATATTATCCTATATTTTTTCAAGCAAATGCTGGAAAAATTAGAAAAAATATCCTATATCCTCTGTTACCACCAGTAGTTCGACTGATTACATTAGTTCACTAATTGAATTTTTTACCCCGAAAAAATGTATGGATGTAGAATGTGTAGAAGTATAAATATTCTATCCTGTTAAATTTTTTTCTGTAGTAATATTAGCGAGAATAAATTTGAAAAAAGGCCCGGAGAGTTATTACCTAATTTATCAAACTCTCGTGTGGTATTCGATAAATTATTTTTTTTTAAGATTATATACTTTTATTCCAACAAATTTATATCACTCGACTCAATATAAACAGAATTCATTTCACGAATTTCTAGAAAATTTATAACAGACGCTTCAGATCAAGAAAATACGTTGTCATTCAATAAAATCAACGTACATTGAATAATATTCTCGCTGGAATAATGTAAGTATATTATTCTCACTATAATAATGTTTTGATTGGCTAGAACGTATATGAATTACTGAAATTGAAAATTTCTACTGGTTTCGAGAGACGTCAAAAAAGAATCTACAAATTTTTTTTTCAACGAATTACCCTAGGTGTTGACTTTATCATTTTTTATTCTATTCAACAACAAATATATTTTTCCAAATTGAATTAAAACGTCTAATAGAAAATAGGTATAACCAAAGTTCTAATGGTTTTTGGTAGATTTGAGGACAGTTTATATTTTCAAAAAACAAACAGAAGACCCATTGTAGATTGTAATTAACAGAGCTGTATTGAATGATCAAAGAGACTATAATTTTCAATATTTAAAGCAGGGTGAAGATTTATTTTCTGCCCTCGCAGTTGAATTTTTTACTCAAAAACTGGAAAGTATGAGTGAAATTTTTGCAATAGAATTATAGAACATGTAAAATGTGTCAAAAATGAATGCCAAAGTTGAATTATGTTTGTAGAGACATAAGACACATTTATTGAACTTGCCACTTCAACTTATTTTCCTTGAGAAACGAAATTGGTTTCGTCATGGAATAAATATAAAAAAATATAATATTTTGAGAGTTTTGGGCCGACTTCACCGACACATGACTCCTAATAAGTCAAAAAATTCTGAAACAAACTATTCATTCGTTTGGGCATGATAAAATTAAGATTCATAATAATATTTAACAAACAAATCGTTTTATGCTCATGAAGTACTCGAGATACCGAATAAATTCACTTGTATGTACTTCTGTTAAAATTATAATGCACACCTTATAGATTTTAAAAGATTTCCGATAACCGCCTTTCAACCTATATAGCTAAAATCTAACCTAAAACTAGTGATAGTTTTATCACAATAAACTTATTATACAATATACCAGATGTGGTAATACCACACTACAAAGAAAATTAACAAACTAAGTATGAGACATAAAACACGATATTTTGGTATAATTACTTTTTTAAAATATGTTCCGGACAAAAATAAAAACTCCGTTACATTTTGGAAAATTCCTATAATCAATAGAAAAGGTATAAATAATTATTTTTTAATCATTTATTTTGACATCACCGTCACTTCTAGATCCTACGTATTAGTTTGTACAGTGGAAGAAATCCGAGCTAGTAATGATTATTCTTCTGAAAATAATGTCATATCGAACACGATAGAGTTTGTGGAGGAGATGGATAAAGAAAATGTGACAAGAATCAAAATGCACTAGTTTCCTGTAAATAATTGTCATTTTAGTAAAGCGTGTTATCAATAGATATCAAAAATAATAGTTTAATACTATTATAACGCCTTACAAATTTGAAAATTATTATCTAAAGAGCAGACCCTTCCCTAAGAAGCAACAACCACTCCCTGGCTATATGCCACGAAGGTTATTGAATTATACTTCCCAAGTTAAACGGGTTTAAACCGGTTTACAAGTGATATTGTCCCTTCCAATTACAAACCAGAATGGTTGGTTATATCTTGCAGATATCCAAACCCGTATGACCTGGAAGTGTAATTCAATACCCTTCGTGGTATATAACCAGGTAAGTAGTTGTTGCTTCTTAGTGAACGGTCTGCTCTTTGAAAAGTAATTTTCAAATTTGTAAGGCGTTATATAGTATATTGTGTCACAAGGGCAGGAAATAAGCTGCAGCAGCCCAATACTATTAGAGCGAACGTAGCGAAGCGAGGGCAGCTGATAATTAAGGGCTGCTAAAGCGATTCCTGCATGTGTTTCACACAACTGTTTTCCGCCTACCTAATAAACCAAAAAATAGGAAAAATATAACAAAAAAAACTTTGACATAGGTACACTTACGATTAATTAAAAATTCACGTGAAACGTCAAAGTAACCAAGTGACAGATGATGGCGTTATGAGTTTTTCGCCCTTGGGCAACTAAACAATACTTTCCGCCTTATATATATGATTGGTGTATATGATTGGTTTTCCGGAGAAGTAGGCGAAAAATAGTAACAAACTATTATCTTTGAAAATGCTCTAGATTTGCTGGTTGGACTAAATTGAGCAATTTTATACCACTAAACACATGATGAGATGAAGTGAGATATTTGGAGTAGATTAATGTATTCTAGTCATTGAAAGTAGTAAAATCTAAAAAGGTTAATTTATATTCTTCCAAACACCTACGGAATTTTTTAAAAAATATTGTGTTAAAAATATAAAAAATTCCAAATACTTTTGATGATAGTTGAAAAATATAAAATTAATTGCATGTGGTCAAATTAGAACGAAAGAGAGTGCGAAGAAGATACACTGGTTCGTAGAAAAAAATTAAGTACATATCAATTCTAAATTTAGTCCAAATTTTTTTAATTGGAAAGTTGCAGATTAAAAATGTTATTACCGAATCCACAGGAAATTACAAAAATATGAAAAGATAACGAATATTTAAACCAAATGGACACAAAAAGTCTGATTTTGGATGTTTAGATGGAGAAATATTCCAAGTTATTTCATTTTAAACTCAAAAATTCTATTGTAATACAAATGAATGGATATTGAAAAGTATACAGGGGGTAATAAAATAAATTATACCATTTACTTTGATGTCAAAAATATGTCGATTGAACTTCTGTATCACCTATAGTAATCTAACACTTCATAATAAAATTTCATGGAAAAATATTCAGTGGTCATTTAAGAAAAAAATGATTAAAATTATTAACTTCAACACCTTATAACTTTTTCTGTATGCAGTTTTATACATAGGTAGGTGAGGTTTAATCGACCTATTTATGACCACAAATTAGCTGGTATAATGTATGACCAATCTTTTTGTTAAACCCTGTATATATGCTGTAGACCAACAAAAATTCAACAGGGTGATGATGATAAAGGACGATGATACCTACAAAGCTACAAGGAGCAAAGTTAAGTCACGAATCAAAAACTTTATTTTTGCTGTAGAATATTTCATCTTGCATGACTAACAGATATGGTCAGATATTGTTTAAACCGCAATTTTTTAAACAATTAAGAAAAACTAGTTGTTTTTTGAGCGGATAATTTTTTTTTATATTCTCTTACTAATTATTTGTTCAAACAATCGCGGTTTGAACAATTGATGAGCTGGTAACGTTTATCGTTGCAATCAGCATTTTATGCTGGACATGATTATGAAACAAAATCCATTCAAATAATTTCTCGAGCACTTGCGACCATGCCACCTAGTCAAATAGTAATTTAAAAAGAGATTGGATGTCTTCAATTGTTTGCAAGAAATAATAAAAAAGCTAAAAGTCACGAATATTAATAGCTAATAATGAAAACTAAATCTATCAACCGTCTCACAATATAAATAATAAAATTTCAACTACAAATTCTATATATACAGAAAATAGCAAATATACAGTAGAAACGCTTAATCTTCACCGTCACGTGAATAATTTTTTGATATTATACAACACATATTTTTTATCAATAAAAATACATAAAACAACATCCAATTGTAATTTCCAGCCTGTGCGCACGCCTGTTTTCTGACAAAAAGCTGCAAATCTTCTGTAAAGATTGATTCAAACTAGATTGTCTGTCCGATTTGACGCTGTAAACGTTTTATTTAAAAAGTACAAAGCCATATTTTTCCAGTTAAACAATGATAGAAACGAAAAATCAGCAGTTAGAAATAAACCAAATATCCGCACAAAAAAATAGATACCTACCTTTAAGACAGCTCTGTCAGTAGTTATTTGGGCAATATTTTTGGAATAAGTGAATGCAAGAACCGAAATGTTAGAAATTGTAGCGTAGTCATTTGGAGTAGAATTCATGATATTCCTTTTGATAATTATAGGAAACATAAGAAATGAGTTTATCGAAATAGAATTAGGAGAGAAAGCTTTTTTTTACGAATGCGAGAATACCTTAAACATATTTCTCTACACCTACAAAACTAACTATCCTTCAAAGAGCAAAGGAAACAAAAGTATCTTTTGATGAAACAGGCGAAAGTTGAAGAATTTTAGAGGAGTATGAGCTATTTAGATTTGATGTATTTAATGTTAAATGCGACCAAGGAGTGAATTAAGCTTTCAGAAGTTTTTTATACATTAAATAAAAAAGAAGCGTTCAGATATTTTTTCTCACCTTAAATAAAGAAGAAGCCAAGATGTTAATTAATATTTTATGAAGAAGTATGAAAAATATCTTGGTGAAATGAAACTAAAGAAAACTAACGTACTGAAATTGATAATTTCATAGAATTAAGCAACAATTGAAATGCAATTGTACTGAAAGATTTGAGGTCATCCGGAATATAAAAGCAGCTTTCCACAATATTTCAACTGCATATTTATCTTACAATAATAATTTCTAAAGACTCAGGCGAGCTGTCTTTTCTGGCTTTGAAAACAATTGAAACATTCAAAATCAAATTTCGGCCAAAAAAACCTATGCGCGTTATTGCCATTATATAAAGAATATGATGAACTGGAGCTTTGCAACTGAATTGTGATCCCGCCAAGTCAAGGAAAAAAGTTTTTTTGGAATACTTTTTTGTGTTTTGTGTTTTTTTGAATCATATAAGTATCGTTGATGACTTACAAGCCACGTGAAGTTGAAGATTCAGCGCCAAATTTGATTGTCTTTTATGTACAAATTTATAGAAATGGGAATATGTTTATAAAGAAGAAATACCCAATTTTTTCATTCACTACTTTTAAAAATGTTTTAATGTTTATTTAAATCAATCACACCAGTGAATTTTAAACAAAAGAAAGCTATATACAAGGAGAAAATTCGTCAAGCAGGCTAAAAAAATATTAAAAACTAACAAACGATTTGTTGTGAAAGTGAATTTAAAAGGTGGAGTAGAAACGTAGAGGTTAAGCAATGACAACAACAATAGTTATGGCACATGGCGTGGCAAGACTGTTCAATTGAAACTGAGAGAACATGAAAGAAGTATAATATTTTGAAGACAAAAAAATGGTTAGCCGAAATTTAAACTCGGCCAGAAAAAAATGATATCAAGTGACATAGAATAAATTTAAATGAAAAAAGTGATATACAGTACATAAACTGATTGTTAAATTAATACAAGGTATCGAAACTAATGGGCCTTTTCAGTAGATGCTAAAATCTCCAAACAAATATGTTTATTTGAAAGCTGACTGATATTTTTTCACATTTGAATATAAATGTCAATTCAATCAACATATTATACTATGACAATTATTTTAACACTCGTTTGACCTTGAGGGAGTGAAGTCACTTAGCCAGAAATTATGTTGGCAGCATTTGCCAGAATTGCATCACAGCTAACTTCAGCTGACAGTTTTGTTTTGTTAATTGGATTTATTTACTTCAAGAATTTCGATGTGATTTTGTTTTATTTGTGGAAATTATTGGGAGAAAATGAAGCCAGGATATTCAAAAGCAGTCTAATTGTTCTATAAAATACTATCAGATAAAGCAATAGAAAAAGCTCATGATACTTAAGGTGGAATAATACAAAAATAAACAATCTAGAAAAAATTGGTACTCTGGATGACGAGACATGTGGCATGACTGGAATATTAATTACAGTTACATTCCCGACGGGAAAAACTTTTTTGAATAGATAGATGATATAGAAGGCAAATCCGCAAAGAAATTGGCATAATATGATTCTAACTGGAAAAAATTAATATATCAAGTTAGAACAACAAAAAAAAAACAATAACAATTCAAAGTGTATCTCTTTGATCACACAGTAATGTCGTTTATGTCGAGTATAGTTTAGGAACCTATTTTTGTTGGTATTTCAGGCTAATTTCTTTGCGAGAGTGAGACTATTGGCAATGATCCGCCAAAGAGGACACAGTGAATTAAGTATTTACTCATCGGTAGCGGAGGATATCTATTAAGTATAATTTATATCACCTTACCGTACTTTCATTTGATTACAAAGTTTATGTTTAGATATATAATTAATACCCAAAAAAATAAAAAGTTTGGTAAAAACGTTATGCGAATGATTGTGGTTGGGTAATTAGGATTTAATTTAGATTGTTTTGATTACAAGATTATGACCGTAAAAGCATCGGTAAGAAGTAAAGGGTGAAGTTTATGTACGTAAACAAATTTAAGATTATTTTATTCTGAATTTCAAATTAATTCTACAGTTTAAACTGATTTAAATTGAAATTTAATCCTGATAATTTGTTACTACGAAAATATACAGTTAATACTTCACCTCACAAAATTAAAAGTAATGGGTACTTGACGAATTCATTTAACGGTGACAAACGACTTTATTGACGGTTTAAGTTGAATTTTTTCTATTCTGGCGTAAGTTTTCAAACCAGTTTTATGTAATTCGGTTTTTTTGTATTTCGAAGGTCTCGGATCGTCCACTGTCTTTCGTTTGTTTTTTCCCAGAATCATGAATTTTATTTGTTCCGGCATGTCTTCGATTTCGTACATGGCATCGTGCGGGCTGGTTCCGAAGAAATTTTTGGTCTTAGTGCAAGCGTTGAATTGGAGTAACATTTCGACCATATCAACTGCAAAAAATAAAATTAAATTTCGTTATTACCTGTTCCTTGTCTCGGTATATTTAAACAAAAGATCAGACGTACTATGGCCGCGTGCCTAAACAGCACACAGCAAACTCCTGGTGAAAAAAACCCTGGGAGTCTCTGACCAACGAAATATTAAACCTGAGTAGGGGTCGAATGAAAAAAGTAATAGGATTACTAATGAAGGACACGCATACCATTGACATTATAGGGACGATTCTATTTGTCGTTTGTGCATGGGATTGACTAACTGGAGAAAAAACTCCTGGGATTGAGTACCCAAGGGAGCATGTCTCCAAGAAGGATCTTGTGAAAGGTCAAGCCTAATACACTAATACAACAAACTAAGGAGCCGAACACTTGAGACCTGGAATGCCTCTACTTAACGAATCAAAGAGTCCAAACCAGAAAAAATCGGAAATATGTTTTTATATAGAGGTATGTATTAAGTGGGTAGGAACTTCATTTTGAAAATATTTTTAAATACAAAAACAGTAACACATCAAAGTTGTTTTTTTAATGATTCAATTACTCTTCTTATTTCTAACGAGAAATACTACAAAGTATGTGTGTATGTATGTATGTGGGTTGACATTCGCCCTAAAACATCTATTGTGCCTTCTTTCTTCTATTTATTTACTGGGGAAGGTGATTGTCCCTCAACTATCCAGTAGTTTCCTGGGTATTGTGCCGTAAGACTCTTTATTTCTGGGCATTCCGAAACTATTGGAAGGTTTCTTCGTCCATTCCACATAATCTACGTTCTTGCTCTACCAGTTTGAGCTTTTTTAAATGCCCATTTAGGCAACAGTGTATTGTTAGAGCCCCTGTTAAAACTCTTAATACAGTCCTAGGCATTTGTTTTCACCTGGTTATAGTTTCACAGGAGTATATTTGATTGTTATATCCTTTACATTGGTGCTGATGCTGCAAAAGGTCACGACTTCCAAAAGTGCATAAAATTCAACAATCCAGACATTTAGTTTTCTCCAAATGTCTAGCGACCTTGTACACTTAAATAAATGTAAATAATATTTTATCATTTACTTAATATTTCGTTGAAATTTCAGTTAATTTCTTAGAAATTTTTTGGTGAAATAAACATAGATAAGCTTATCTACGTTCGAGTTCTTGAGATAAGTGTTTCCTACAATAAACCCGTTATAAGATAACTTTAACAACGATATCTGATTGTACACTACAAATTGATAAAACGAAACAAAAAAAACCCGGGTTTTACTGAAATATATTTTTTTACTAATACCACAGATAGTGAATACCCTAATTACAAAATACACTTTATGAATAAGTATGTTAATATGTATTGTTAGAATATTGATCTCAATACTTTTATAGATATAGATACATAGTTTCCCCCATATATGTATTTATATTGGGGTGACATTCACTGAGACCTAAAAGATCTATTGTGCCCCCTTCTACTTAGTTCCTGAGTGTTGTTCCATGCCACAGAATCTACATTTTTCGTCCTCTACTATTTTGAGCTTTTTCAGGTGCCTATTCAGGCGACAATGTCCCATTAGGATCCCAGTTAAAACTTAGTGCAGATTTAGGTACTTTGACTAAGGCATTCATTTCATCTCAACAGGTTGTAGTAAACCAGAAGTATATTTAATAGGGTGTTCAACTTCAAATATTAACCACGTGTTTTCTCAGATATTATTAATAAGTGACAAATGGGATATTTAAAAATATAACTATTTTAAATTTAGTCTTTAGATTAAAAGAATATTTAAGAATGTTTATTGATATTAGAAATGGTAGTTCCGTAAAAACATTAATGTAAAAACTATCACCACTCAAATTAATACAGAAATTTTCACGTGGGAACAGACAGTATACGCACCCGAATTTGGAGCCAGAATGCACAAAAATAGTATTTAATTCTCCTCCTTAATGAGAAGCGGGACGCCATAGGATAGCCTGAGTCTCTCCAGCCAACATTGGAAGAATGAGGATTCTTGGGTTCAGGAAACGGGGGGTGGAGGAACGGTGTTAGAAGCCTGAAAGGTGTGTACTAACATTCGTCCAGTACTACGAGAAAATCTCTGAAAGAAGAGAATGCAGAAAACATTCCTATTTTATATCTGACTGAAACACCTTCGCGCCATACGCCAGTGTGGCCCATTAAATCCAACTGTCTTAATGTCGAATCTGACTCTAAATCGGCGTGCACTGTGGGGCGTGCCGATAGGCAGGGTCTCTCGCTTTCTATAGTAACTATGTCATATTTTCGCATAAATTCAATGATATGAAAGCAAAATAGTACATTCGTTTCATTGATGTGAATATGCTACAACGCTTTTCATCCATATTCTCGATACCAGTGTGGAAAAATGAACTAATATCCCAAATCCAGTGAATTCTCTTCCTCTCGATAATTTATCAAAACAAACCAAGAAATTTTAAGTATGGTAGAAAATGTCAGAAATTAACATTTTTCCAAAACGTCAAAGGTCCAACTGGTTGATTGGAACTGCCAGAAAATAACTGTACCGGAATAACTATACCTGTCATCGAAATCCATTGTAGAACCGACAACCAGTTATTCTCGGTATAAATCTAGGTATAAAATATCGAATGCATATCGATACTAACTTTTATACTGGCATTGTAGAATCGACCCTAAGAAGCTCAATTTGTTTGGTGGAATTTGAATAGGTATAAGTCACATAAATGGTTAAGAGCTGCAGTTCGTCGAACCTGAAATTAACCTAGCCCTCACGCGATTAAGGTTGTGTGATTATTAATCCAAACCCAAATATATTTTACAGAAGTACGAGATTCAAAAACTTGATCATTTTTTTAAATCTTAATAGTTGTCTAAAATACTCACCATCGTGTCTTTCGGAAGCATGGAATAGGGCCGTCCTTCCGGAAATCTGGTCTTTAAGATTTACGTCAGCGTCAGATTCCAATAAAATCTCCGCACAATCGTGATAACCATTTAAACAGCTTATCATTAAAGGCGTCAAACCTGAAAATAATATTCAAATATTTCAATGCTTTTTATAAAAATATAAAGGGTGGTCCGTAAATAATGGCCAAAACTGAAATGATGTTTGGAAGCAAAATATTACGATCTGACCTAACTTGTTTTAATCAAATATTAATAATTTGAATATAGTTCAAGGTATGGAAAATAATTATATATGTATCGTTTTATTTTCTAGAAGGCACCACATGAGCTATGTTTTTGGTGTGACTGTACGCTTAACTTTTTCATTATTAATGTTAAGCACTTTTAATTGAAAAATCAGGTAAATAGATTACATGTATTATAATATGTTTCTGTGGTTAAATTGCAAACAGTATAAAACCTTACGTCACTTACAACAAATTGTTAATATATGTGGAAATATTTTCAAATATATAAAATCATTTTCTCGATGTTTCTATAGATGAACGTATTCTCAATAGTAATACTATAAGTACTTCAAAATAATCAGGTTATACATCGATAACTTGTTGCATAATTACAAAGAGTGTCAGTTTGACAGTTGAAATAATCCGAACGGGAAGCGGGAGGATTATCTGGTGATTTGATATTTAGACATGCCTTGATTGGCAACGACAACGGCGAGCAGTACAATCCAATAGGGCTACTAATACCTAAGCTTTAATAGTTGTAATATCATATCTTCTTTTTTCTATTTATATATATTAAGTCAATCTTAAGATAGGTCACTATTTTGTCTAACCAAAATATTAAACATCAAATGTAATTTCTATCATTAACCTGAATTAATTAACTCTACCCAATAATGATGCTCCTATTTTATCATAAATCAATCAATATTCTCATGTTCTAACGCAGATAACAACTTATAATAATATAATAAAAATATGAATCACATTTTTCTACGCATAATATTATTATCTTTTGATACTTGATAATTTAAATACTGGATAATTTAATCTTTTAACCACAACTCATCCAGCAATATTTTTTTACAGGTATTAGAAGGCTACTCATAAAAATGAGTAAATAGTGAAATCATTTTACTGGAAATTGCTTTTAACGACATTCAATTCATAAATGAATATTCCCCTAAATAGTGATAGATGAAATCAAGTTTACTTTATCCGAGTCATTCAATAAATATAGCCAAACCACAGCCTTGTACATGAGGATCAAATTTTTGCAAAGATTATATTTTTATACAGGGTGTAAAAACCAAACGGAATAAATTCATTATTTCGATTACTGCACATATTTATAAAAAGTACCGAAGCACGTCAAATTTAAATTATAAATTGTCATTCTTCAACGTGAAAATACGATCCCTACTTTCAACCCCTTTAGAATGGCAGGTACAATAACCCTCAATTTTTTAAATGGGTAGTATAGGCTACCGTTTGATAGGTCCCTTCATACTTTTTTTGTGGAGAGAAACTGACTTGAAATTAAATCCTTCAGCAACATATCTTTTTTTATTTGTTGTAAGCAGAACGTAGGTGTTACGTGAATTTACATATCGACACCATTACAGATCCACCAGAGCGTCATAAACTATTTTATTATCACAACTACAAGCAGCCGTGTTAACAATACCTAATTTAGCAAGATGATATGGTTATTTCCACGTTGGGTTTTCAATCTTAAAATTGTAGATACATACAATTTGGGAACATTATAATCAATTATATAATTATGACTGTAGCAATGGTACATACAAAAACATACAAATACACTTAAAACAGTCTAACTCTCAATTCCACTAAAAAGCATACAAGATGACTAAGTAACTAATGCACAAAACTCAAATATACCTAACAACGAAAGCTAGCATGCAATTGGACCATTTTTCATTCTCTTTCACTCAACTACAGATGAAAATACACTCTCATTGCACAATTAATAAACTTTGGCTTTATGTGGAAAGAATTAATTAATTGATTGATGGTGTAATGTTTTGAGAAAATTTAATGAAAATGGAAAAAAAATTCCAAGTAGGAGGATGTTATTACATATTTTTTCATTCCGCACAACTTTTCATAATTGAAGTTTTCGGTATTGTCACAAATAAAGGTTCATCACTCTTTTACAAAATTCATATTTTTTATACAACTCGAATAGGAATGAGACAACTTCAAATCTGATTCACAATAATGAAAAAGTTTCCACATGTTGTCAACTTTTTGAGACCAAGAGACCCGGAATGTTTTCGACACTGAGTGATAAAATATGACAGTTAAATTAAATACAACATAATTAATATGTTTCATGGTTTTCTCAGTATTCCTATACCTAGATATGCGCTATTAGATGTTTTTAAAAATCAATTTTCCAAGTATTTTAAATTTCAACAACAATTTAATTGTATTAATAGTTGTGAGAATCAACTTATTTCTAAATAAAATGATTTCTGCTTATTAGATATTATAATGATGGATAAATATATCATGTGATATTCCATTGAATCAGAAATGGTATGTATGTATTATCTATATTGCAATATCTATCAGCGATACGTTTACCATGTGTTTACTCCGCCCACTAAACACCCACTAAAAATATTCCTACGTAAGGACTGTAAGGAGACAATCCCCATTCAGCTTCTTTTCGCATCAGTGGTCTGTGAATCAGCTTTATCTAGTTTGAAACTTTAGAATGGCTTTTTCTAAGAAACGGTGAATCTTAAAAGAAAACTGTAAAGACAATTTTTGTAGAGAATTGTATGATCTATAATTTTTGTTTTGGGCTATTTTCATCATAAAACTGACAGTTTTGCTAAAAAATTCAAAAAACTCATTTTTGCAAACTTTTGACCTTGCATAAAATTTTTACACACGACATCTCGACATCGACTGGCAAAGCCGATACCGGTTTCAAAAAAAAACTAGTACCAAATAGCATTCTTGTGATTGATATCGCTCCACATCGCAATGTTCAGCAAGGCAAATGTGCAACTATGGGATCTAGAGAAGACGAAATGAAAGAAAGTTTCGGCAAAAAAATATACCTTTTACAAATGACATGTTAAAAATTGAGTTCTATAGCATAATTAAAATTTACAAATCACAATAATATGAAACTTATAATGTAGACAAAATAATGACAGAAAATGGTCATACAGTTTTGAGGTTTCTATCAAATTATCCTGATCTCAACTCAATTGAACTTAGTAAGCGGAACAATATAAGGCAAGGAACAATGTAGAGTTCACGTTCTAAACAGATGAAAGGTTCCGCGATTAATATCGTTTCTTAATTAGATGTAATCTAATTACTGAATACTTTTAATAGTTATTGCACTTGCATGTAGTGGCTTTATTAGAAATGTCCTGGAAGGTCTAATACAAATTTTGGGAAATAGTCAAATATCAGCATTTTTAATAATTAGTTTATATTACAGTTCCCGTATAATTTTGATAATTGGGTTCCTACATTTACATTGAATTTCCTTAGTATATTTCAATACTTTTTCTTTGTTGTACACAACCTGTCACATTTCCGCGTCTCTTTCTACGTTTGACAACCTGTACTTGTGAAGACCCAAATAGTGTGCTACATATTCCAAACAAATAAAAATAAAGGATAATCAAATAATATTTTGATCTATTGAAAACTTTGTAAATGCGACAAAAAAAATTGAATAAAAAAAAATTAAATTTGAAAAATACTTTATTTTATCAGGGGTAATATCCCTAGTGCATTTAATTTTTCCGGAAAAATTAGATGCACGAGGGATAATTGGTAAGATTATTTCCTGAGTTGAATAAACATTTTATTTTAATACAACTTTTTTTTAAATTAAAATAATAAGAACAATATAACTTTCAAGCTAGGAAAGGTAATTACTTCAAACTCATTTTAAATTACAATTAATATAAAAATTACAATTATTGTAGGTTACAGGAGTATTGTTAGCCATATCGGTTAAATTGTTTTTAATTATGTTTGTAGTAGCACTATTCTCTATGTTGCATGAAATTTTTTCGATTTTTTTTTCCGGAAAAACTGCTGACAGCTAAGCTGACAGTTGTTAAGTAATTTTTTATTCAAAATTTATACTTGACATACCAATTCTTGATAGCGATTGGTCAAAATTAATAGGAAGGAAATAATCTATTATTTAATAAACCTTAATACTGGCTAAATTAGATGGTGTTAATTTCGCCTGAGATAATTTAATTAAATTAATTTGCAAAAGTAATAAGATAAAGCATTCATGTTAAGAACAAGTTGCCAGCTGTGTAAAATGGGTCACAAATCCACAACCTACATTGTTAAAACTAAAACGTACATTATTATCTTGAACTCTATAGTCAACCCACGTGTAAATTTTTTCTGTGTTATCAACTGGTTTATATAAAATATTAAGCAGCATTTCCAATCTAGTTTGATCAGCAATAGTTTTTCAATCAAATAGAAAAACTACAGATAAGTAAAACTATAGCTAACAAAAAACAGAAAAACGAATGAAATTTGGATGAATTTAACAAGAATAAAGCCGAGTTTGTGAGTTGGTTCATTACAATAAATGAGCCTTGGATGTTTTTAAATTCAAATAACAATGAACTTAAGCTGATTGTTCAGCTGCAAGACTGTTCTTTTCGGAAAATATTATTTTATTGATTATGGTAAACGATATACTACAGCGACCTGAAAATTGTTCTTTTATTCAAATTACGTGGGAATATATTAAACCGCAGGTCCATCATGAAAAAATGTATGATGCGGTCGCAGCAGAGGTAGCTTACAATAATGAATAGCGTGTTCGCGGTTAGGAACTATCCAGCATTTCGCGTTCGAGTCCCTAGCTAATTTCGCTTTATCAATTTTCACATGAAAGTTCAACATGTGCCAAAAGTGACAATGTACTGAAAATAAACCAATATATTTTGTGGGAGTACACGTATGGCGTTTGGTTAAACAGGAGAACATAACTTGAAAAAGAGCAACCCGTGAGAGCCATGGTGAATAGGTAGCTTCCCCCATACACCGCCTATTTATGCGCTCCTAGTTGAATGATCTGCTATAAACTGCTATTATTCTCTTTTATAATCTACATGTTAATATTCTATAGTTCCCATAAAATATCGCTGTCTACTTCCCAATTCATTCTCGTTAACATAATCTCTTCGGCAGTTAAACCAAGCGTTGGCATATTCTCTACCTCTTGACTCTGGACAGTAAACTCTTGTGGAACAAACAAAAAAAGGAGATTACATACAAAGTAAAAATGGCTCTAATGGTGTGCAGGAATCTGGCAGGGAGAAACGGGGGTTGTAACCCAAAAATCCTGAGCTGGATGTACACTGCCATAGTGAGACCAATTATCACTTATGAAGCCATTGCGTGGAGTAGTAGAACTAGCTTATTGGCGACGAATGAAGACCTCTCCAAAATTCAAAGACTAGCCTGTATATGCTTTAATGGAGCAATGAGAATATGCCCAACGGCAGCCATGGAAGTGATTATCTACTTCACAAACCTCACATCACTACATATAGTGGTGGAAAGAATTACAAAAGTAGCAAGATACAGACTAAATACAGAGGCAATCATTAAAAAACCACCTCCTCACTTCTTAGAAATCAGATACCCTGGAACTGGCCACAAGATGGTATGATGAAAAAGTATAGCTGTTCAAAGAAATTCGTTACGTAATTAAGCAACAAAAAAGAATGGGATCCAAATACCACTACCAGACTTGGGAAGAATGCCATTCAATGGTACACAGACGGTTCAAAAGCAATAGAAGGCGAGAACAATTAAGTCACCTTACTGTGGATTCCAAGACACACTGGAATAGAAGAAAATGGAGTAGCAGATGAGCTAGCAAAGAAGGGGACTGAAATACCCTTTTGGAGGCCGGAACCCTTTTGCGGAATCAGCTTCAATGTAATATTGGAAGAAATAGGCAAAGCGAAAAAAACGAAGATCTGACCATTGGAAAGCTCTAGTCAGGCCTAGAAAATCAAAGATTCTTCTGGGTGACTACATCCTGTTGAGGTCAAGTGAATGCATAAGTCAAAGTAAAACTGCACTAAGAGTTTTAACAAGGATCCTAACGGGACATTTCCGTCTGAATGGGCACCTGAAAAAGCTCAAAATAGTGGAGGAAGAACGAGTGAGACTTGCGTAAGCGCAAACATACGGCCTAGCACTTTAGGTACCTCGGAGACGGCCGAATGTAAGATGCAGTGAAGATTAGAGGTGGCTTATAATATCGAATATCACGTTAAGGGGTGGGAGCCGATTGCATACGATTGCACCATCAGTTCTCGAAATCTATCTTCTTGATGATTTATTTACCGCACTTTGTATAACTAATAACAATTTATATAATAGAGTAATTCCTATCGAAATTTACCTTCATGATTATGTTCGTCTATGCATTGGGTATTTAGGCCTACATAACTCAATAGCCATTTTAGGGCTTCGGCTCGTTCGTATTCAACTGCATAATGGATTACATTATTTCCTTCTGAGTCTGTTACATTGATACTTGCTCCATTAGTTAAAAGAGCTCCAATAATATTCATTGGGGCATCGTGGATAATGGCTAGTTGGAGGGCACTCTAGAACAAAATTAATAATCAGTTTGTGTATCTACTATATGGTTAGTGGCGTAGCCAGACGCGGCGAAGGTACAGTCGCCCCCTCGCTCTCATCTACCGGCGCACACTGTAAGATCGTATATGGATAATTTGACCAAAACTGAAAAAAAGAAACTTCACCTTAATAAAAATCAATCTACCCGTGACCGCTTATTATTTAGCCTACTGCTCATTTGTTTTGACATAGCTGTCACATTCTTTTGTAGGTCAGATTTTAAATTAATTATGGAGCATTTTTAGTGAAAGTTTGTGTAGGTGGTGTGAAGTTTCTAACAATTTGTTGATACTTTCAAATGGAGCTATATCAGTTTTTCGAGAAAATGTTTAAAAATCTAAGAGTTATTAACTGTATAAATCGGGTTCCATATTTTGTTATTTTGAAAGATATAAAAAAATATTTTTTTTTCAACTTTTAAAGAGCTAAAGTTTAGGGATTTAATCAAATTCAACCCAACATTAAGTAACATGTTTTAGCATAACCATTATAGACTCATAAATCATAAATACATTTTTTTTGCTTTATTGCAGATGAGTACACTACACATGTCATATAGTCATGTTTTTTCAATACTTTTATATCAAAGGGTAACAAGATAGTGTAGTATGCCAGTTTTGTAGCCCAAAAAGGATGAAAAACTTATTAAACTTATCATTAGAATATTTCCATTAATATAATACAAACAGGAAATATACAGGGAAGGGATTCAACAAATGTGACAACAAGGGTTTTTCGAAAACTGATTTGGGATAGTTCAATTAGAAAAAAGTTGCACTGTTTAGTAAATTTTAAATTCCTAGATATGCCATAGATCTCCAAGTAAAGCCGAATACTGGAATTCGGTTTTATTTTTTTCTGAGGTTATTTGAGAAGGTAGGTACTACTACTAACATTACATTTTCTCCGCTACACAATCGTGTTTTCAGATTTAGCATCCGCAGTTTCATCTTTTCATCGCAATAATCATTAACTTGTTTTTTTTTCTAATTTGAATTTTCGCGTGAACTGTGAATTTTTGGTTTTAGATGTTACAAACAACAAACAATATTTCTTGTCGAGTTATAAAATTCATAAACAAAAATGACAATTGATTTAAAATAATCAAACTTAAATCTTCAATATCAATCAAATGGTATAGTATACGAAAAAAATATAAGATACTTGTTTTTTAGAGCATAAATCTCCTACAAAATTTTTTCAAAAAAATCTTCTGTGCAATCAATTAATGATGAGGTGTGCATTTTTGTCTATTGGATTGAGAAAAAAATAAAAAACTGCGATGCGGAGGATCTTCCTATTAAAATTAAGAGCTCATATTTTGTGAGACTTTTTTTTTGACCCACCCTACTGTATATTACTTACCTATAAAATGTTTTTTATTTGAAACATTTTTTGATAGCATCTCTCAATTAAATGTAATAAATCCAAGCGTATACGGTGGGCCACCATGTATGTTAATTTGTTTAAATCCAATTAATCAATTACAGGTGAATTTGTTTTATAAGAATTTTGAATTTTACAAAATAAATGTAATTTATGTTTTAGTATCTAAATTTTACCGAATACGGATCTGTTACTGTTTTCTGTACAATGAAAGATTTATAAACTTTTATTACTAAATCCTCAATACCAGATGTCGAGTGAAATATTGTGAAACGTTCTTTACTGATTTATATACAGATTTATAATAGCGCATCATCAAATCAGGCGGTTTGTCAAGTTATTATTTTACATGGAAGATAGTTTGTATAATAACATTTTTTTTTACTGAAATTCCCGGTTAATTCATTGATTAATGAAATTCCATAGGACGAGTTTAGGTGTTCGATACAACGCGCCCATAGTGTGCGGTTAAAAATATCTAAGAAACGTGGTTTAGAGATAAGGATGAAGTTTTATAGGGAAGTCCTATATTTCATTTTTAAGCGTTAAAACAAATGTTGGATGGAATGTTGGGAATTACTAATGGTAAAAATTTTGTAAAACCGAATGCCGGATATCAAATCAAATTTATATGAATTTTAATTATTGAAATTTAAGAAAAATTAAAATAAAATAAAACTTTACTTAATAGGAATTATTAAAAAGGGGATAACAGATAGAAGAACAAGTATTTTCATATCTCTAAGACGAATTAAATCATCATTTGATTACTTCGTGTTATAGATATGAAATTACAGTACTTATATTTTTAGAAGAAAGACAATGATAGTCCATTGGTCCATATATTTATGTATCATATAAGTACCTACAATTAAACAAAGCTCTCGATTAATTATTCTCATAGATATGAAATTTTGCATTTTTTGTGTATATCGAGATAATATGGTCGAGGACGATATAGTATATTGTGTCACAGGGGCATTATTGAAGAAAAAAACGATTGTATCAACATGTTTTATTTATAAGTGGAGAACAAAGCACTTAAATCTCTTTATTATAAATTACAAATTATTTTCACTTTATAATTCAATCTGCTATAAAAACGTAATTAATTTTTTTCCAATATTATTTATTTAAAACACACTGACACGTCAACGTCAAATGGCTTGTAAACAAAGACATGTGAGATCAAAATAATGCCTGAGCCAGAAAAGACTGCACTACACACAGGTTTCTTAACAGGATACTGCCGTCTGAATGAGCACTTCAAAAGGGAGCAAGAAGAATGTAAATCATCTAGAATGAAAGGGAAACCTCAATTCACGTACTTGCAGGATACATATCACTACTAACACCTGGGAGACTGCTGGGTAAAAGTGGGAGATTTACTTAAATTGAAACCTGGGAATATATCCTGAGATCTTGAAGGAATTTTCCAGTCTCCGAGACTTCCATCAGCACAGTCGTTTAGGAATTATAGCTGTTTATTAAAAAAACAATGAAACACCTTCCACCACTTCCTTTTTAATTCATGCGGCAAAAAGTATTGAGCAAAAATTACTGGAATAATAGTATATTATTAAACCCAAGAGAATAATGGCCATAAATTGCGAGTTGAATACTATACTTTGTCCACGATCCTTGATTTCTCTATTAAATAAAAGTTAAGTAAATAATGCGAATGTAGAACGGAAAGTAATAATTTGTTATTTGCTAATATTGACAATTCTAACATCAAAATTGATAAATTTCTCGAGTACGTCAAATAATCTGACATATGGAGATGGGCGATACTGTGTAAAGTATCGATACTCCGTACCTTTATAAATATATTTTGTTTCAAAAATATCAATATTAGGAAATATCGGTATGAAAAGTATCAATACTAGAAATTTCGATATGTTATCTATACGATATATTTAAGAAACAAATTTCCTAAAAAAATACACAGATTTAATAATTTATTTCATATTGTACCCCCATCTCTAGCCGGAATGTTGTGAGTGTTGTGTTGTCATAGCGACATATGCTATTAAACTGCAAAAGCGTGAATTACGAACCATAATTCACTCTAGTAGATATATGGGTACCATATACCTTTTGTTAGGAGGTAAAATATTTACTTATTATTAAGTGGTCGTGGACAAAAGTGTTATGTCCCCTGGCCACCATCTTGGAAACTGGAAAATAACTTAAGATTTTCAATTGGTCACTACAACTTCTGAAACACAACACAACGACGACAAAGAAAATGAGTTTTTAACATCAGTAGGTACATTTATTTTTATTTACGACTGACTGGAAATGTAAAAAAATTATAAACAATAAATTTGTATTCGGTTGTGTCAAAAAATGACGTTGTATTGATAGATATTTGGACGAAAAGGTATAATTTTCAGTGAGGTATATCATAATTCATTGTTACCTAGGCATAACTTTTCGTCCTTGTCCAAAAAATATTTTTCGGTCGGTATTAACTGTTTATTTTAAATTTGGTATAAGATCTTTCATATAATTCTTTAGATTTTTGCGGCAACAAATGTAACATAACTTCATTGGCAGCTTCTTGAATATCAGATGGCGTACATACAAGATCTTCACTATCACTTTATAATTCCATTTTGGAGTTTTTCCCGTTTTAAAATTCTGGTCTTATTGACAAAACGTCAGTTAAATTTAATTATTTGTTAAATCCTTAGACACACAAATGAGGTGGCAGGTTTCATTTATTTTTCCGTGCAATTATAATTGTATTGTTTTACTTTATTTATATATTTTAGCCATTTGCATAAAAAACAATTGGATAAAAAATATCGTATGTAATATCGACGAGAAATGTTTTTTAAAGCAGCAGCGCGGAAAGTACCCACTTCCCGGACGCTTTCTCTCTGAGAAAGTAGCACTCTCCGGCATAGTCCGGGAAATACGTAGGCCGGGATGAATTACCTCGTTGTTGTCATTGTACTTAATAACCAAATAATAGTATGAAATAGTATGAAAATCTAGATATGTATGCTTTAGAAGAATGCAGTTGTTACCATAGCAACCAAATAACGACTTAACAAGTTTGACATAATAGTTGACATTTTTCTTTTTAAAAGTTTCCATGGTTTTTGGTAGCGATTATTTGTAAATTACAAAAAAGGAAAATGTTCAATTTAGCCTTTTGGTATCCACAGTTTTGGAAATGTAGGCACAGGCCATTCCTTTCGTCGTATTTCGGCAACGTTGTTTGCTGATAATGGTGGAAATATCACAAATTTAAAGAGACACGGTGGCTGGAAGTCTACCAATGTCGCTGAAGTATATATAAAAAATTCACTTATACAAACAAAATCAAAATTGCCAAGATTATTCAAAAATTATCTCATGAAAACAATCAGCATGAATCAGATACCTTACCTTCATGTTCTGACTTCAGTAATATTTAAATATACCAAACATTTCAAACAAAATGAATCCCTTTAACATTAGCAATTGTTCGAATTTCAATTAAATCTAAATATAAACAAGAATCAGCATGTTCCTAATTTTGTTTTAAAAATAAATATTACAAAGGAACGTGTTTTATTGATTTGTTATACCACACGGTTGTCGAAAAAAAAAATGTACGCAGCACGCCCGGAAACAGTTTTTTTTGGACTCCACAGATGACAGGTTTCATTTATTTTTCCGTGCAAAATTAATTGTATTGATTTACTTTATACATTTTAGCCATTTGGATAAAAAACAATTGGATAAAAAATATCGTATGTAATATCATTGTCTAAATTTCTTTTTTTAGACAATGGTAATATGGATGAAAAATGTTTTTTCGGACTATGTGGGTTACCGGGCTCGGCTTTGCCTCGCTCGGTAATCTGCCGCATCGTCCAAAAAACTTAATTTTTCGTCCTACTAACATAATATACTATTGTTTTTATACAGATTGTACTATTAGTTTTTATAATTGTTTATAATTAACCTGATTGAAGTTTATTAAAATTATACAAAACAATATTAATTCAAGTACTGTTTTTATCGTAAATATTTGAAGTGATTCCCCCTTTCAACAAAACAATAACAATTTTAAATATAAATTCAAGGTCGCAAAACGCAAATCGTATAAATGATAAATATATTCCCATCAGCTGTTATATTTTAAATCAGGACTAGCCATATTGATTAATCTTAATTACTGAGAGTAATTTGTTCATTTCGATTCAAAAAATTAGAGTCTGAATAACGGTCGAGAAGAGTAATTTCATATTTTTGGTATTGCTTTCTGTGAACGGTATATTCAGAACCGTGCATTGCGTATAAGTGAATAATATACTGTTTCAAAAAAATCGATACATTTTTTCTGTCTTAATTATATCGAAAATATTGTTGAAAATGGTGAAAGGAAAATACTGTGAAAGTTAGAGCTCTTAATAGTAATATCAAGAGGTGCCGCATCATAAATTTAAATTTTCCATTTAAATAACATGGGAACAACGTTCTCTTGGTTTTTGGAATGTTGTCACGTTAGAAATAATATTTTAAAATGATCAACGCTCTACAAAAAAGGTCTCTTACGGTTTTATGATACGGATATTTTTTCAAAAGTTATTTAACGCTAAAGTTGGATTGATTTTAAATTTTCACATTTTTCTTATTTTCCGACGCAGCCATCAACGTTAAGAAAAAGTTTTATGAGGCATTTTTTGTAGAAAATTCCACACGTGATTTTTAACCAATCAAAACGTGTATTTCTGACAGATCACCATCGAAACGGATGAATTTTAGTGGAAATTTTTTCCTCGTCTCGTGGGTACCCAACAGCGAAATATACTGGAATTTTTTTTGACGTTTATAATGACAGAATACTTTTTTTAACAATCTAATTTTTATTTGTTCACATGATAATTTTGATTCATTTCAACTACAAGCTTAGATGTTTTCTAAATTCTTTGGACCATTATGATTAATGTTTATATTAATAACACAATTATTATATACTATTTGAGGTTGATTGGAAGTTGCTTGTTCTTGATTTAGAGATTCTTGGATTGTCTTTGCAGAAGTTGAAGCAGACCTCATTGCGTCAATTATATCCTGATGATGACCCGAGTCAATCTGCAGATATGGTTTTAAGGAGTGACAGCTACCATGCCATGCCTTGTTATTTTGATTAATTGCTGTTCTCCAATTCCCGTTTTGGCTAAAGTTGAAACAGCAGTGGCCCTCGCAGAATGATTTGTTATCTTGATCTTGTTGACATCGATTCCAATCACTGATGCCGCCGATTTGAACCAGGAAGATATTGTATTTTGTCCAACCGGGCTGTTCTTGTACCAGCCTTTGGAATTGGGGTGCTGCCAGTTTGGATTTGGAGTTACAAATAAACGATTCGTTTTGATAAGTTGGTCGCGCTTGCTTATTAGTTTTTTAAACAGTCTTACTAGGCATAATTCTTCATTGACTGTATTCGGTACTAGCCACTTACTGTCGGTCATTCTTTTTGAACCGCCTTGGGTGGTCTTGGAGAAAACCGGGTTATACTCAATGCGTTCTGTTGGTTTCCCTTGATTGTCAATTTCCTCCACAAAATATTCCATTGTTTCCTCTCCAGGCCAATTCATGAGCAGCAATGTGAAAGAACTTAATTTGCAATCCTTCCGGAGTGTTTTCGTCCCAAAGCTCAATAATCTTGCTCAATTCGTCTGCTAATAGTGCGGATGAACTTGCCTTTCTCTTGGTTGGATCGATTTGTAGCTTCCGACACTTAGCATTTTTTTGCAGCTCTTTCGTTGACAAATTCTATGTCAGAGAATGGATTAAATTTGCGATTATACCTTTCGAAAAAATATTCCTGCAACTGCTTAGCTGTAGAGTTCCATAGAACTTTAATAACACTCTCCTTGTAGTCTTCGGAGTTCTTTTTTCGCATGTTAAAGGCATAGTCTTCAAGAATAAGCGCCAGTTCTTCCACAGGTATATCCGCTCTGTCGAAATCATACGCTTTTTCTGCGCAAAAGTTTATAAACTGCTTCCATACACTTGCCTTCGATTTCTTAGTATTCGCGGGTGTCAACTGCTTAATATTCTGGCGAATATTTTCTTTATTTTCTTGACCGAAGCGAGACATTTTTCTACGTCGTGCTGTTTTTGACAAATTCAAAACAGAAACAATTTCTAGCTTAGTTTCACTGAGTTGCCATGGTAACTAAATAATCAAGTCGACAAAACCTTCTATGTTTTGCAAGTACTTGATGAAGACGAAAATTGGTATTGTTGGAAATAAACACATTTGGTGTGGAATTTTCTTACCGAATACCACACGAGGTAAAATTTCCGGATTTAATTACAAAGTTACAAACTTCCAAAATCCAAGACAACGTTGTTCCCATATTATTTAAATGAAAAATTGAAATGTAGGATGCGGCTCCTCTTAATATTAGTATTAAGAGCTACAACTTTCACAGTATTTTTTCCACCATTTTCAACAATATTCTCGATATAATTAGGAAGAAAAAAATGTAACGACTTTTTTGAAACGGTCTAGTGTATAACATACGACAACATAGTCAAAATTTAATGTCATGTTTAGTTAACTTTACCCCAAACTTTCAGATCGATATTCGTTTAAATTTTTAAAGTTGATGAGTCATTCGAAAAATGGAATATCGAGCAGTAGCTAGCAAAGACTCTAACTACCATGCAATTCTCGAGGTTATCTGTAAAAGTTCGCGCTTCATGATGGTGTCACCGAACATTGACAAAGACTAGAAGTCCAACTCTAGGTTAGGTTAGTCGTGAGTGGGTCCATAAGGCCCTCCACTGCAACTAGTTCTTTTTTGTAGCTCATACCTATTCATATTTTATCAAACAAATTCAGATTCTTAACTTCTTATTTGGTGAATATCTCAGATCCGAGTTCGAGAGAGAGACCCTGCCAAATCAGATGTCTGATTCGAGCCGCAGCCGGACAGGCACAAATTATATGCTCTGCTGTTTCATCATCTTCCATAGACGACAAGTCGGATCTTCTGACAGTTTAAGTCTCAGCATATTTATGATGATTCAGATGACAGTGGCCTGTTAGATACCGTGAGTCACGCCTGCTATTGCCTAACATTTGTTTGGAGACATTCTTCGAAAGATGTATGAAAGCCTTTGAATGAGCCAATCCAGGTATATTCCAACTCCAACTTTTAGTAACGATCCCAAACGTTCCCTTCTTGCCATGTGACGAAATTCGTAGCTGGTCGGGCCCAGAGCTAATCTACGTCGGGCTTTCGTGTATACCAGTTGTCCACACATTCCGCAGAGTACGTATTATACCGGTTGTAGTTTGGTGTTGCGTTGAGTGATATTGTGAGAACATTGTTTATATTTTTTATTAATTAAATCTAGATTAATACAAATGGGGTTATTGTATCCTGCTGATGGTTGCAAGGGTAAAAGAGGATTAATAAGGAAACTTTTAAACATATTATTTTTCCCTATTTTACTATAAAAATACATTTAAAAGTTTTTACCAGTGACTATCGAAATATTACATATAATCCAGAAGATAGTCAATAGTTTATGTTAATAGGTATCTTTTGAAAAAATGTTTATTGCAACATTAATGTCCAATTTGTGAAGAATTAACCAACAAAACTTATTGGACAATAACGAGTCACAAACATCATTTGTACAAATTAATCTGCGTTTCTGGCAAGATCTTTCGCAATCTGTGGACCGGTAGCCAATGACAAAAGTAGGCTTCATTATTACGAATGGAGGAAGCCGTTTTCACCATCCAGTTTCACGTGATAGACAAGTAGAATAAGCCTATTGCCCAAGTCACAAACTGGATAATAGACGCAACAGTAAACATCGAAGAAATCAACTTATGGATGCCGTGTAGGTATTCTACTTGGATGCATTCCTTGGGTACTACTTTTCATCCGAAAACAGCATGGCATAAAAATCCGGGAGATACTGAGGGTTGATAAGGGAGGATTGAAAATTGATAAAAGGGTAAAAAAAAAACAATCAACTTATGTATATACATTTTGCAGCGTTACTCAATTTTTCCATAATTTTCTAAATATTATGTAAAAGTGATAGTTAAGAAGAATTAACATGGAAGACATTTGATATATAAGTAAACATTATCGAAAACACTTCAAATATTCAATAGCGGATGTTTTTTTTGGGTATGAATTAGTGGCTGTAGGTACTTTTTATCAATTTTTAATCCTCGCTTATCAACTCTTAGTATCTCTTGAATTTGTATGCCATATTGTTTTTGATGATAAAGTAGTAGGTACCCTACACGGTATTCATAAGTTAACTTTTTTTAGTTTCGTAAAAATTATAAGATTTCCAAGGTCCACCGTAGCCATGACTTATTTTTATGTCAAACAAGCCATGATTCAACTAGATCTTCAGTAAGTTGTTTCGTTTTAAAAATATAGGGAGATTTTCCAAAATTTAGCGAAATTACAATCTCAAATTTCATCTTTATCGCAATAGATATGGGAAACCTACAAAATAACTTTTTATGGTAAACCGAAGGAGAATTCATTGCAGTACGGGATTTATTTTCAGTGGATTCGTGTTAGTATATATGACTTTTTAAATGGGACAACCTATATATTTTGAGTTACCAAATTTAAAATAATGTTTAGTAAATATGCAAATTCAATACGTAACCTCTGCTGAACAAACTTAAAATATTAGCTTTTTAAAAAATACAACAATTTCAACATTTTAACAACTAAATAACAAACTAATGATAATAAAAAACAATACTAATATACTAAATCTTATTACAGTTTCCTGTAATATTGTCGTATTTAATAGAGTGAATGTATCAACAGATGTCGAAAGAATAATTATAAATATTCAACACTCTATGAATTTTTGAAAAATAATATTTTACAAAAACAGTGGCCGTTCAACTAAGGAGCAACAGCAACGTGGCTTGTTGTCAAAAATTTAAGGTTTTTGGTTTGCGATTGGAAGTGAAGAGGTCGCTACCGTCACAATCTTTACATTTCCGTTACTGGAAGACATGTATTGATTGTGATTGAAGTGTACTCTTCAGTCCGGGATTAGAGATTCTCGGACGGATACCACATACCTTGTACTGATGAGGCGCAAATACGCCGAAACCGGTCTACAATTAAGTTGTGTTGTCCCTTCTAATCGCAAACCAGAAAGGTTGGTTTTAAAATATCTTGTAGATATACCAACCCCGTTTGACTTTGGGGTGTAATTCAATATCCGGCGGTGCATATTGCACGGGAAGTAGTTGTTGCTCCTTAGTTGAACGGCCACTGTTGTTGAAAAATATTATTTTATTTTACCACTATTATATTGTATAGTCATCGGTCCTTGATGACGACGAGTGTGCAAAATTTCGAATTGATCTGAGCGTTTAAAGTGACTAAAAACGAGTTTAAAGGTTGCGGTATAGATGAAACATCCTATATTTTATTACAATCTTGTATTTTTTATTACAATATTGTATTGTCATTGGTCCTTGGCAAGTGTGTTAAATTTCAAATCAATCTGAGCCTTTGAATTGGGTAAAAATCAAGTTTAAACATACATACAAGTGAAGCTAATATAAAGCGTGTAAAAAAAGGAATTTTTTAGTAAAAATTGCACCTCTCTATCGCTAAAATAGAATATTTAACCTTCTATTTCCGTAGATTCCAATGTTACTCACACTCACACTCCAGGATTATGATAAGAATACTTTATTTTTATTATAATATAAAATTCCAAATGAATGTACTTAGATACATATAGTTTCACGACGAGCTTGCACTATCTATAATATATTGGAGACTACCTACTCACACGATTTCTATAAACATTTGCATAGATAGAGAAATAGAGAACAAGTTATGGCGAATTTATGGAAAATATTTTGACATACTTATCACTTCCGACAGTAAAAGTTTTGGTTTGGGCGATATAGTTTTTAGGCGTTTTGGGCACTCACGTCACTGTCGTTTGATGGTTTCTCATAATACCAGCAACACTGACGGAGTCTATGCAATCTAATATGGAGGTCAAAATAAAGGTTCCACTAAATTATCAAAATGTAATATAGACATAAATTTGTTTTTTTCCATTCAACTGAGGTAAATGATAAACGAAAACAATGGGCGCATTCAGCCGGGCTCAGCGGTTGGAACTAAACACAAAACATGTTGAATATGCTGGCAGTCAGCGGCTGAGTTCCGTCTGAACGCATTGCTGCAAGTTAGCGGTGGAACATAACTTATCTTTCTAATAATATTCTTCCAGTTTCATTGGATAGAATCATTTCATTATTTATTAAGTACTACTCTGGAATTTTCTAAGTTTATTTCCATTATTATTGCTTATTATCAAAAAACATAACGTAGATCAACCGAACATTTTGACATCGCTAAGTAAACACAGCTCAAATAATTGGGATTTTGAAGAAAAAATTATATATATATAATGTGATATCATCAATTCGTAAATACCATTTTCCTGCAATCGCACGCGAAGTCAATATTTCGCGTACTCAGCACAGTCCTCGAAATTTAATTTCGCGGCCGCGAAACCAAACGTCACTTCCAAATTTGACATTTTTAAAATACTACAAAGACAAGGATTATTTTTTATTGAATACCAACAAATACGTACGTACATATTATTTAGGATGAATATTAACATTAATTGTACAGTTTGTATTATTACTTATATTTACTCCAGAAGTTGAAGCAACAACTGTCAAAATATTTTGTATATATTGAAACATTTGGTACGTTAAAAAGGTATTTAGCGGCCTAAGCATACAAATAACTATTATAGGTGATCTGTGTCCTTCTTAGAACATAAAACAAACTGTTTTATGTCATTGGTAAAATTGTCAAACTTCAAACACTTGACAGCTTTCAGGTTAGAAGTTTATTTTGATACATAATTTGAATCACACAAACAAAGGAAATTCAAAACAGAACATATGTTCGGACCATAGATAGTTCGGACTTATCTATGGTTCGGACGAAAGACAAAAAATCAAGGTCAAATTTGCGAAAGTACGACGTCACTCTCTTCTGATTGGCGTTTGAGCTAAGATGGTGGATTGTTAAATTTTGTGCTTATATTTTTAATAAAATATTGGTCATCCATCACAGATGTAAAATAAAAATGGGTTTTTTTAGAATCTCTGCATCATATATAATTATACCAAATCAATATTTTAGTGATTCTTAGTGACTGTCATCATGTCTATTATAATTCGATAAAATTTGAAAAGAAATCACGTGACTATGAACGCGTCACGACTGCTCACCATAGTTGTGACGTTATAATGTTAACGCTATTTTCCAACAGTACAGCCATGGAGACTATATAGTCTCCATGAGTACAGCGTTTACGGTTATTACACGTTGCTTGACAATAAGATTGATACTGCTAAACAATGATTTGTCAGTTAATTCTGATTATATATGTGTGATGAAGAATTTATAAAGGTAAAGTCTGATAATATTCCTGATGTCGATATATTTATGATAAGCAAATTTTTAAAAAGTGAGGTTAGGTTCCATTCTGCTGAAGTTCGAGGTGCCAAAGCATTCATTCATAATGCGATTATGAAAATGATCGTCAGTATCCGATTATGGCAAAATAATTCGAGTTGTTTATGGAATGATGGAAAAAGAAATATTATGGGTTAATTTGAAAGTTACAATGCGCAAGTCAGTGAGTGTAAATTTGATATTCCGTAAAAACTCCGTCTCTTTTGAATGCCAGAAAAGCAAATTTCATTTTTTGGTTGTATACTGCCCCAATAAGCCAAAAAGCGCTATCTCAATCGGAGTAAGTTTTGAGAAAATCGACTTTTTGTAAATTGTATTTTCGCACCTTCATAAACAAAACTTTTTAGAGATTTTAAAACTCAAAATGTTTTAAGTTCGATAGTGCTATTTGGCTTATACCATTAGATGCAAAATTATTATAGCTAGTGAATGGTATAAAATCACTAAAAGAGATAGCGCCTTTCGGCTTAGTAGGGCAGTATACTTAATTTGAAATCCATGACAGTTGACAGTTTGAAATCTGTAATTGCACTACATGAACAGTAAAAAGCTAATGCGCTTGCGTCTGATTCGAATGAATTGATGACGGCCTTATATACGTTGTGTGATGCTGCAACAAATAACAAACAATGCGCCCTCTAGTGTTATTAGAATATGAGTGATTCATAATTCGAATTATCGTTCGATTATTGAAACCCTGATAATCATAAATGAGTGTGAAAAGCCTTGACATATTATGATCTTTGTTATTACGTCAATGGTGAAAAGTAACATTATGACGTCACACGCGTTCGGGTTTGTTGGGGAGCTGTCGGCGTGTCGGTACTGGATTTAAAAATTATTGCGAAAAAAAATAGTTTTGTTACAGCTGCAGTAATATTCAATAACAGACATCCCGATAAAAATGTACATTTCGCAACAATTATTTAGTGTCTTTATAAGTTCCTTGTGGCATTACTTGTTATTTTTTTCTTATTTTTTTGGGAATCAAACCACAATATGTTTTTTATTTTTTATTTCAACGTTTCGGTAGCGTTCCAGCTACCGTTGTCAAGATTAACTAATAATGAATGAATGAAAAATTTTTGGTCCCTATCAGATAGGGACCCAAGAAAATAAGAAAAAAAATAATTATTTAGTGATGAAAAAGTTGAAACGGATTTTTCTTGTTCATGCTCATGAAGTTTGATGTTACGTTTTCGAATAAATAATTCTAATTAGGTACGTATTTGTCTATTTGAGATAAGTCTTGACAGATAAAGTAAAAGTTTACCAATTTTGCAGTGAGATAATGAGTAATTGCACTTAAACGTAATTTTTAATTCCTATCGACACCTTAAAATAACATTTAATAGGTATTTTGAGAACAATCTGTAAAAATAACATACATTTTTTAAGTAGTGTGATCTAATTGCATATTAAAACATATTTTTCTATTTTGAACAACTTTTCAAAATTAAAGTTTTCGATATTGTAAAAAATAAAGGTACTCTTGTATCAACTTTATATTTTTTGACAATCCTCGTATACGATTTAAAAAATGACTTCTGACATTTGCCTTTTACTTTATGGGCCATGCAGAACTTTTTATAAAGAATAACTTTTTTTCGTAACATTACAAATAAAAAAGTTTCCCATATGTTGCCAACTTTTTCGGACATACTGTACATATGATCTTTTCATTTATCACGAAAAAAAATCAAAAACCCAATTGTCGATGTGTCTAATGCTCAACTGTGTGAACGCAACCGCGGGGTCTGCAGCTCAACTGTTGACCCGTCTGAACGCGCCCAAATACAAAACAGCACGACACTGCTACTGGAAGCATAAGCTGTTGAGACGTTGGCTTCAAACAAAATAATGATCAAAGGATATACTACTTTAAATTTCAGTTTTTTAGTTTTAGATTATATAATGCACATTATCCATGTATAAAAGGTAACCCTGACAACTGTTACCATTATAAAATTTGATATAAAAAGTTTGTAAAGAAGTAGGTACTTACATAATCATTATTGTTTCGTATGTCCAGTGATTGTTTCAAGAGTTTCAGAAAAAATATACTGCGTTTTACTAATTTCATGTCATTTGTCAGTACTCCCACATGAATTGGCCTGAAATAAAAGACAGCTATTAGTAAAATATTAGTATACAGGCTGTCACAATCAGCTTACTATCTATTTATTGGAAACTTTTTAACACCATTTTCATGAGACGATTGCAGCTATAGCATGTATTGATTAAAACATCAGAAGATGATATACCAGACAAAAATTAAAATATTTACTGACAGTCACGCTCTGCTTAAAGCTATCTGCAATCCAACAACTAGGTCTAGACTGGTGAACAAGTGTAAAGAATCCCTTAACAGGCTGGCAAGAGAAAACAAACTGTCTCTAATATGGGTGCCAGCATATGAGGGGATTGCAGGTAATGAAATGATGGATCGGTTAGTTAAAGAAGGTTCTAAAGGAGACTTCATAAATCCGGAACAGTTTTGTGGAATTACAAAGGATTATATAAGAGGCGAAATCAGGATCTGGCTACTAAGTACTACTACTACTAATTTAGTCAGGCGAACCTTGGCCAAGACAAACTCAAGCCAAGGTTCTGGCACTGAGGCCACTGGCGGGCCCATTGTGCCATTCCTGCTACTTAGGCATCCATGAGGCCCTCGATGAAGGACTCAATCCTCTTCAGTGGATGCCTGCTTATATTCCCAGAGGCCATAACAGGGACTCTGAAGATTCGCCTGCGTAGCACAGCCCAATGTGGACATACGAGGAGAACATGGTCCGACGTTTCGTCAGCCATGCCGCAACCCCTGCATAGGGGACTTTACTCTAAACCTAGGTTACAGAGGTATTTCCTCAGAGAGCAGTGCCTGTTAGGAGTCCTGCTATTCTTTTTAACCCACTCCTTGGTAGTTCTAGAGCAGCTATAGCATGTCTATCAGTCCATCTGCTCAATAGGAGCTTGGACTGCCTGAGACCCTGTAGAGCCCTCCAGTGAGCAAGGTGCTGGTTTCTCAACCAGTTCCTCGTCTCCTTGCTGGCTAGGTAAGGAACACTAACTCAAATGGCAGTTGACACAAGGACCCCTCCCTACAAAGAGTTAACTAGTAACTCTCTAATCTGCACAAAATGGGCAAAGTTAGTGAACCTATGTGCAGAAAATGTGAACTATATGATGAAATACCCACTCACACACCCTGCTTCTGTAAGAACTTACAAGGACTCAGTCGGAAGAACTTTGGAGAGGAAATAATACAACCGTCACAACTACTAAAAATCCCTCCAGTCAAATTAGTGGCCTATATAGAAAACACGAAACTTCTGGATTGGAAGTAGATAACATGGGAAATGGTACAATGATTCAGTTCAAGTACCTGGGCTGTTTAGCTCAACCCAAACAAATGAATGAAAAACTATTTTTATGAAAATTTGTATCCAGAGATAACAAGCTATAGTTAAAGGAGAATTTCCGAGAGAACTTTAATTCAAGTTGCTTGTTGCTAGCCCAGTAACTTTGGTAATTTTCTACCACTGGTGAAGAGAAATTTTATAAAGAGTTGGTCATGTTAAGGTTTGTGTTATTTATAAATATCTGTAAACACAGCCTCCTCCCTGCAAGCTATGTAACTGGATACAAATATCAATATTTATAAATATCATGTCTGATTGGCTAAGTTGTTTTATAGTTCCTGATTTCACGTCAATAACATCAATTGTCAATGTAGTACCTATACTTACACGTTTCCTAATTATAAATACATAGTCAAAAACACAAATAAAACTGAAAAAACTAATTTCCAATCTTAGGCAGAATCATAGAGATAACAGATATGACCCTATAATTATACTACATTGACATAAAATCAGTATCTCCAACACAACTTTCAGACATGATCTTCACAAATATCAATATCTGGTTTGAAAAACCGAGACGCAGTTTACGGTTATTTATAATTAGCACGACCCTTAAAATGACAAATTCGTTATGAAATTCTCCTTCACTAGTGGTACGAAATTTCAAAAAATTTTTGGTTGACAACTAGGTCCGTAGACCCCCATTATATGAAAATATTTTTACAAACACGCCTCTTCTGGTTAAATCGGAAGTGATCAGCAGCATTATTATTTTAAATATAACACTCCTATAGGTATATTATAAACTTTTCTGATAAACCTTATACCTGACTTGAAAATTATACCTTATGGTTGCATTTCAGATTTTAGACCATGCAGAAATTTTTATGAAGAAAAAAGAATCATAAATGTTTCCCATATGCTAGATACACTGTACTGTAATAAAAAAATTTTTAAAACGAAGCACTATACATGCATCTCAAAGATAGAAATCATTTTTTTATATTCAATGTTGTTCACATAACAAATAGTAAACCTTAAGTAACTGTTGAATTTCAATCCCCTTCATAAGAACTTTTGAAAATGTTTGTCTACCTACAAATACCAACTTTCTTAGTTGTTATACCTAGGTACAAATTATTTTCAATTGTCTCCATTCCCTGTAGATGTTTCTACAGATATGCACCAAGACAAATGTTTTTATGTAAGAGCCCTTAGTAACCCATTTCTCAATTTAATGAACTGTAAAGTTAGTAAACATATATCTAAATAGGATAGCCTAGTGTAAGAATACCAAATTAAGAAAATTAAATGTACTTACATATTGCCTTGTTCATCAAATATAAGAGAACTTCTCAACTCTTTAAAGAAGTTTTCTGCACTATTTTTTCCATTTTTGTTGGATGCTTCACTTGGAGGAGTTTCAATACTTTTTTTAGAAGATACATTATTAAGGGTAATATAATCTTTAGGGTCATTGTCTTCATATTTATCTCCAACAATTTCAGTGTTATTTATAATTTTTTTGACAGGCATTGGTGTATTCATTTCTAATTCTCTAATTAAACTAAAATCAAATATATCCATCTTCAATAAATAATCTAAATCAGGATCCAAATTATCATCTGTTTGCACTTCTTTACTGATCATAATAGGTTTAATTTCTACTTGTAAACTTCTGTCTTTCTTCATTATACCTGAAAAATAATCATAACTATAAAAATGAATAGGTAAAACATCCATAATCCACAATAAAAAATTATTTATTTCTTTCCCAACTACACCATATGGATATCCTATAGTTTAGACCTATAGGATATACATATGGTTACTTACAAATATTCCATATAGTTTATAGCACCGTTTGTCGAATATCTTGAGTTTAATTCATCTGTATTGAAATTATAGAATAGAATTCAAAAGAAAACAATTTCAAACAGGTAAGTACCTAGTTATTACAATACAATATTATGATCATGACTATATTATTAAAATAAGATTTTCACTGGGTTAGCTACTTTACATTTTCTTTAGAGTAAGAGAGATAATAGATGAAATAGAAAATATGTATTTTCATATAAACATGAATTATAAAAAAGTCTAGTTATACTTATTAACTCAAAAATATTTATATGGATATACTTTTTGTATCCATACTCACCTATTTGTGATTGCGAAAATGTATAAATTTCGACATTTCATAACAAGCACTTGTTTTTTAGAAGTATCACTCTTTCAACACCAAATATACAACAAATGTGAGGCAAACTAACTAGATTTGATGCCACAGTAACTACTACATTATGAATAACTAACCTGATCTACTGGTGGATTCCTGGGTATCACAGTGTTTGGTTAGATCTAAAGCTGCACTTTGGATATTATTTGAACTATTCATAAGATTGTGTAATAAAGTTCTATTAACAATAATTGGTTTATTACCAACTTTATCATTTTTTAACATTCTCATACTATCTGCATTAATAGCATTCTTATCTGGTGTGTTTGCTATAATGTTCTCAGCACTACTGATTGGTATTATTTTTAAAAACTTGTTTTCATTTACTGTCATTTTACTGCTTATCTGTGATGTAATTTTCTTATCACTATTTGTAGCATGCAGATTCCTTTGATTAATTGATATATTTTGATGTCTATCATTCTTCTTTGAAATACCTTTTAGTATTTTAATCTTCACAGGACAACTAGAAGAGCTATTTGTTTGAAGTGAAGCTAGTTTTGTTATTTGACTGTTTCTAGGTAGTTCAGATTCTGCTAATATCTTAATTTTTTTTCCATTCAACATAATAAACTTTTCACCAGTGTAAGAATTAGTTTCAACTCTAACTGTTCGTTTAAATTCTTTCCCAGGAGTAGATGCCATATTCTTTTTATTTGTATGTAATATGTTACTTAAGACAGGTGATAAATCTTTAAAACCCAGAAGATAGCTATTGTCGCCTACTACTTCTGTTTTGTCACAAAAAACTGTTTCAGAATAATGCTTACTTTCAATTACGCGTTGAACAATTTCCATTGCCTTGCTCAAGAACTAAAATTAGGTTACTCGTATGGAGTAGCATCAATTTAAAAATAGTTAATTATTGATGATTACCTGTACATGCAAATAACTATAGTGTTTGCAAAACTAAATTTTATACTGTAACTCATTATCGAGATTTTACAAGGAAAATTCAATTGGGGTAATCCCCTTGTTTTTGTGGAAATCACAATCACGTCACTTATCGACCGACTTCATCATATACGTTCGATTTCGTTTTAAATATAAACCAACGACTCGATTTCTCATGTAAATCGATGATTCGAACTACTCAAGGGTAATGAATCGAGTGAATGAGTTGACAGAGGAGATACGTATGCGTAGATGCTTTTAATAGTCAATAAACAAGGATAACCTTATGTTCACGAGCTACCCTACTCGATAATAGTTGAAACGAACTGTTTTTTAAATAGATGTCATCTCAGATCTAAAGGACAGGATTGGAAAATTTAATTGAATACCAATATATAAATGGACTTGAATGGGGTATTCCAACGATTATATTAGTATATAATCGTTGGGGGTATTCAGGCATATGTGTAATGTATGTTGCCTATACTCAGATTCGATTCGATTTTTTGGGCGAAGCGACATGGCAGCGCCCTGTCGGTATCTTTGGACCACAGATAACATACTTCCTTGGACCAGCACTGGCGCGAAGATACCTAATATTGTCACTGTAAGGGCAGAACCAAAAGTAAACTAAACACAAAAGGGAAAACGTTAGAACATTACACATTTTCTCAAAAAACTCAATTGTTAATGACCCTGGAGTAATTATCAAATATATAATATTAAATAGACAAAACTGCTTCCTCAAAGGAGAAACTGTTGTACAGCTGGGAAAACATTTTAGATTTACTAAACCAGCCAGTCTTGCGCAGAACGTCAGAAAAACAAATAAACATCAAACATAATCTGTGGATATAGCGAGATAGAGAAATCATAGCGATCATTATACTTACTAAGTTTTTTGATAAATAATACTAAACAAAAATGAACGCAGATGAAGCTTTTATGTATCAATTAATTGATGATTTGCAAGATGCTGAGGAAATGGCGGAAGATACGACAAGAAGGTTTTCTGATACACAAAATGGAAATAAACACAAACTACATGTAATCTTCTTCCTGTAACGTAGATACTTTTTACACTACTCTACAATACACTTTACCTAAAAAATGACACATAAGATCTACAAAGTTGCTCGCCTCTGTATTTGGAAGATATCTTTGAACGTTCGACTATTCACGAAAACGTCGAATGGATTTTGTTCGTACGAATGAATTCACACGAATCGAATGGTACTCGAAAATTCAAATATAGCAATATCTTCCAAACACAGTGGCGAACAACTTTGTAGATCTTATGTGTCATTTCTTAGGTAAAGTGTAGAGTAATGTAAAAAGCACGTGACAGGAAGAAGATTGTAGGTAGGTATGTAGTTTGTGTTTATTTCCATTTTGTGTATTAGAAAACCTTCTTGTCGTATCTTCCGCCATTTCCTCAGCATCTTGCAAATCATCAATTATTTGATGCATAAAAGCTTCATCTGCGTTCATTTTTGTTCAGTAGTATTATTTATCAAAAAACTTAGTAAGTAATTACTCTATCTCGCTATATCCACAGGTTATGTTTGATGTTTGTTTGTTTTTCTGACGTTCTGCGCAAGACTATACTCGCTTACTCCCATGTGGAACTGATACGACTGATAATTTCATTCGTTTGCAACTCGAACTTTCGAGATTTCGAAGATACTGCTCGAATATAACAAATCCACTCCCATCACATGAAATACGTGGGAGCATTTGGTCGAACGTTCAAAGATACTACTGCGGTCGATAAAATTCTTCTTTTATATTTTATCCAGTTTCGTAAACAATGGATAGTATACGGCTTAGACAATCAAATCTTCTTCTGAATGACTATACAACCTGTTGAGATCAAATGAATGCATAAGTCAAGGTAAATCTGCACTAAGAGTTTCAACAGGGATCCTAACTGGACGTTGTCGCCTGAATGGAGACCTCAAAATAATGGAGAAATAAGAATATAGATTTTTTGGGATGGAAGTAGAAACATCCATCCACATACTTGCAAATTGCACAGCAATTCAGAATCCTATGCCACAACATCTAGGAGATAACTGGATAGATCGAAGAGGGACATTCACCTATAAGTTGCAGCCTGCAGATATCCTCAAACTTCTCCGGGAAATAGGGCTAAAGGAGCTACTAGCCTCTGATAGTTTTCTCAGGAACTATGTAGAAGTAAGGGGCACCATAGATTCTTTAGGTCTCAGTGAATGTCAATCCAATATATATGTCGCAGCCAACTATAAACAGCGCCGTTCAATTAGTGGTCTGAATGATATTCAGCCGTAGCGTTCGTTACAACATTCAATAAACTGGCTGGCTAATGATTAGGCCATTCGTACGATAGGGTGACAAACAGATGAAAAAAGATGAAACTTGCCTTGCTGTTCCTAACCTAAATCAAGGTCATTGGTTGATTTATCGAGAAGGACAAGGAAAATGGAATGGTTATTTTTCCTTCCCCTTCTGTATAGCTTCTTCAATTATTTTCCTTGCTGTTCTCAATAAATTAGCCGACGATCCTTCTTCAGTTCAGGACTACGCTTGGAAAGCTATACAGAGGGGGAGGGCCAAAAAAATGGTTGTTTTTCCTTCCGCTTCTATATAGCTTCTTCAATAATTTTCCTTGCCCTTCTCGATACATTAACCAATGATCCTGATTCAGTTTAAGATTACGCTTGGCAAGCTATACAGAAGGGGAAAGGTGAATGGAATGGTTATTTTTCCTTTCCCTTCTGTATAGCTTCTTCAATCATGTTCCTTGTCCTTCTCGATAAATTAACCAATGACAAAGTTAGCTACGCTACGCTCCGTATGTTTCTTGTGCTGTACCTATTAGTTATTCTTTTTGTTAATTTTTTGGGAAATAAAACCACAATCTTTTTATATCTTTAATGTACTAACTTTAATTATTTGGTCAAGACGCCTCTCCACACCAGCTCCTCGTTGTCCAGAGGTTTGCACAAAAATAATGTTGTAGGCCCAATTTTTTCATAATCGTTGCCTTAAGCCTACATGTTAATCCGGTAATCCTTTACATAGACATAATCTCCAGCCTCAAACTGTGAATCACGTTTCCCCTGATGAAATTTAAACTGCCTATCTCTGGCTTTCAAGATATCCGGAGTTGACATTAACCATGATGATGTGTCTATAGTCAATTAAGTAAGGATTTTTGATTATTGACTCATAACTTTCAGAGTATTGACCTATGAGTCGTGACAATATTTTTTCTCATTGGTCTTAGTGTCCTGTAGGTTTCTCTTCGTTCTTATGCAGGAAGCACCTCAGCCTGTTGGCTTATTGTACCCTACTCACAAATTTACTCCACCCACCCAGTTATTCCCGTAACTTCGAATAGACGATATAGCTATAGTGGACCTAGGTCCACTGGATGTGTGCCATATGTTTCATATGTATAAGATAATATGGGTGACGGTTTCGGTCTCCATGCCAAAAAGTCTACAACTGAGAGCCTATGTTTTGCAGGTGATATTTTACCGAGGCATGGCCTGTTAGATAACCTGTAATGATTCTTAGCTGATTCCTTCTGATATTGAGTAGTTCTTCGGCCCGTTTAACACATGTGTCATCCATAAAACTCTCACTGTGTACCTGCTTTGGAGTGTTCCTCCACTGTAGTCTATGTTGGCTTTGTACCCATTTTTGTATTTGTCCACTATCTTTGCGGTCCAAAGAACAAGATCTGGTCATTGCTGAACTTCTTGCGAATTAATCAGCTTGTTCATTTCCAGAAATATCATTATGCCTCGGCACCTACAGCACTAATCTCAGTTTAATGTGGTCTGCCAGTTTATTCAGTTTTTTCTGGCATTCCTTCACCAGTCTGGATGTTACCTAGTAGTCCAAGAGCTAGCCACGTAAATCGCATGTTAAACGGTTCCACACCTAGATTTTTTTTTTAATCGATGCTCTATGAGCCAAAAAACCCAAAGCCAAATTTCTGCCCACAGGTCGGACTGCAATAGGGTGTGGCGGGGGGGTAAACACGACGTTTTCATTGGGGCGATTGAGCACATGTGGTTCCACTCTGCAAGTTGTTTCTATGTGTAGTCTAGCCCTCCATTAGAGCCGGAAAAAAATGGCAGAGCATTTCCGGGCTGCGAAGTGCTCGGCAGAGTGATGTAAACACGACGTTCACATTGTGGCGATTGAGGTCATGTGGTTCCACTCTGCAAATTGTTTCTATGTATAGTCTAGCCCTCCACTAGAAGCCAAAAAAAATGGCAGAGCATTTCCGGGCTGCGAAGTGCTCGGCAGAGTGATGTAAACACGACGTTTACATTGTGGCGATTGAGGTCATGTGGTTCCACTCTGCAAGTTGTTTCTATGTATAGTCTAGCCCTCCACTAGAAGCCAAAAAAAATGGCAGAGCATTTCCGGGCTGCGAAGTGCTCGGCAGAGTGATGTAAACACGACGTTTACATTGTGGCGATTGAGGTCATGTGGTTCCACTCTGCAAATTGTTTCTATGTAATGTCTAGCCCTCCACTAGAAGCCAAAAAAAATGGCAGAGCATTTCCGGGCTGCGAAGTGCTCGGCAGAGTGATGTAAACACGACGTTTACGTATCGCTAATTTAGCACATGTGGTTCCACTCTGCAAATTGTTTCTATGTATAGTATAGCCCTCCATTAGAAGACAAAAAAAATGGCAGAGCATTTCCGGGCTGCGAAGTGCTCGGCAAGCCTCGACGGCGGCGGCCGCGGTGATCGAAATTCGATTAGCGATGAAAAAAAAAATCAATCGGTACTACTCTGCGGGTTTTTTCATCGCATTTTGCACACCCCGTAGACCAATATTTAATTATGGCAGAGTAGTTACTGGGCGGCAAACACCTTGCCAGGTCTCGGCAAAGGCAACCGAGGTGCAGAAGCTGTGCGCACACTTGGGTTCGGTGAAAAAAAAAAGAAACGAGAGTTGGTTCCACTCTGCCGTTTTTTTCTTCGCATTGTTTACCTCATAAACAATGTATTTGAGCCCCGGCAGACAGTTTTCCGTTGATCCGGGCCGCGGCAGACCCGACCGAAGGCGGTCACCCGGCGGCGCGCTAAGACCTTCAATACATTTTTTCGCTATAAAAAAGAAACGAGAGCTGGTTCCACTCTGCCGTTTTTTTCTTCCTATTGTTTACCTCATAAACAATGTATTTGAGCCCCGGCAGACAGTAGATATTCCGTTGATCCGGGCGCGCGCTACGACTTTCAATACTACATTTTTTCGCTGTGCATAATGTGTCAACTATTTGTACATGGAAAGTACAAGAACGTAGAATCGTCCAATGTCTCTTACAATAGCATATGAGTGGAGCGATTAGTTGGTGCACCTAATATACCTAGTCCTTTCGTTCTCGATTTATTACCCCGAAGTAAATTTGGTTTTCTTTTGCTTTATTACAGTAATAATTGACAAATCTGAAAAGCAAAACGACTGCGCGTTCGTGTTTTTTTTATAGCGAAAAAATTTATTGAAAGTCGTAGCGCGCCGCCGGGTGACCGCCTTCGGTCGGGTCTGCCGCCGCCCGGATTAACGGAATACTGTCTGCCGGGGCTCAAATACAATGTTTATGATGTAAACAATAGGAAGAAAAAAACGGCAGAGTGGAACCAACTCTAGTTTTTTTTTTATAGCGAAAAAATGTATTGAAGGTCGTAGCGCGCCGCCGGGTGACCGCCTTCGGTCGGGTCTGCCGCGGCCCGGATCAACGGAAAACTGTCTGCCGGGGCTCAAATACATTGTTTATGAGGTAAACAATGCGAAGAAAAAAACGGCAGAGTGGAACCAATTCTTTTTTCACCGAACCCAAGTGTGCGCATCGCTTCTGCACCTTGGTTGCCTTTGCCGAGACCTGGCATAGACCTGCCATAATTAAATATTGGTCTACGGGGTGTGCAAAATGCGATGAAAAAACCCGCAGAGTGGTACCGATTGATTTTTTTTTCATCGCTAATCGAATTTCGATCACCGCGGCCGCCGCCGTCGAGGCCTGCCGAGCACTTCGCAACCCGGAAATGCTCTGCCATTTTTTTTGGCTTCTAGTGGAGGGCTAGACTATACATAGAAACAATTTGCAGAGTGGAACCACATGACCTCAATCGCCACAATGTGAACGTTGTGTTTACATCACTCCGCCGAGCACTTCGCAGCCCGGAAATGCTCTGCCATTTTTTTTGGCTTCTAGTGGAGGGCTAGACTATACATAGAAACAATTTGCAGAGTGGAACCACATGACCTCAATCGCCACAATGTAAACGTCGTGTTTACATAACTCTGCCGAGCACTTCGCAGCCCGGAAATGCTCTGCCATTTTTTTTGGCTTCTAGTGGAGGGCTAGACTATACATAGAAACAATTTGCAGAGTGGAACCACATGTGCTAAATTAGCGATACGTAAACGTCGTGTTTACATCACTCTGCCGAGCACTTCGCAGCCCGGAAATGCTCTGCCATTTTTTTTGGCTTCTAGTGGAGGGCTAGACTATACATAGAAACAATTTGCAGAGTGGAACCACATGACCTCAATCGCCACAATGTAAACGTCGTGTTTACATCACTCTGCCGAGCACTTTGCAGCCTGGAAATGCTCTGCCATTTTTTTCCGGTTCTAATGGAGGGCTAGACTACACATAGAAACAACTTGCAGAGTGGAACCACATGTGCTCAATCGCCCTAATGAAAACGTCGTGTTTACCCCCCCGCCACACCCTATTGCAGTCCGACCTGTGGGCAGAAATTTGGCTTTGGATTTTTTGGCTCATAGAGCATCGATTAAAAAAAAAATCTAGGTGGAACCGTTTAACATGCGTTTTACGTGGCTAGCTCTCGGACTATAGCGGTTATTTAAAGCTGCAAGGGGTGCCTGACTGTCAGTTAATATGTCATTCCCATGAGTATCAGTCCTGTGTTTGTAAAAACTGACACATTGTAGGATAGTTACGTGATTGATTCAATCTCAGTGATCCTGGTAGTGGTGTGAATTTTATCTTGACGTATTTTTTCACAATAACGACCAGGTATACATTGTGACAATCCAAAAATATTAACTAATGTTTTTCAAGCATCATCATAATCATTTCATTATATTGTAATATAACTATTAGGGTTGTTCTTAATAAAACACTCACTTGATGTCACTTATGGTTATACTTTTTTCTTAGTTTATTTGAAATATATTCACTTCAACTTCGGTCAGACCTCGGTGAAGTTCATTTTAGTAAAGTGTTTATTCTAATTGTAAATGTAAAAATGTACCATGTCATCAGTAGTAAAACTAAATGTATGCTTACTAATACTTTTTTATCATTGTTGATAAAAATATCTATCCAATATTATAAAAGTATTAATTAAGCTATGTCGTGAATGACCTACTAGATTATACAAGGGGCAATACAATATTAATTATATGAAAAGGTCATTATCGTAATAATTTTGCAGCTGATGATCTTTGGACATTTATATCAGGCACGATATTTTTTTTTAGCTAAAGACAGTTACCGACCTGGAATCGAATTCTTGGCTGAGGGAGTAGAGGTTAACGAGAAAATACATATTTTGTTTTTATCTTTCTTGTTTACTTCGTCACTGTAGTGACGGAAACAAAATATCTGTTCTCTTGGGTAGCTCCACTCCCTCAGTCAATAATAAGAGCCCTTAGTTTCTGGACATTTTACCCTAGGGAAACATCTACAAAAAAAGAAGAAGATTAGTGAACCTATTTGCAGAAAATATGAATTAAATGATGGAACACCCACCCATATACTCTACTTCTGTAAGAAAATATAAATACAGATCGCTTACTGATAAAATACAATTATACGAGTAGGTACATTTCGGTCCATATTTTCGATTTACTTTCTTTCCGCTAGAGACTGCCATATAGACTTACGTGGCTGTCCAATTTGGAATGTTTCATCCTCTTTCGGGGTAAAAGTGACTGTATGGGGGTGAATCAGCAATATCAGCATAGACGGGCGTAAACTAGAACATTGCGTCAATCTTAGGACGCTAATAAATTAGTAGCTTCAGTATTGCTAGATTATTCCAAAGCCTTTGATCGTATAAATCATGAGCTGTTGTTTTCCGTGTTAAATTTTATTGGTTTAGATATAAGTGCTATAAATTTGTTTCGTAGCTGCCTCAGTAATCGTCAGCAAGCAGTTATCTACTGCAATAGGTCTTTTAAAAATTAATTGTGGAGTACCTCAAGGGTCAATACTTGGGCCAGTTCTCTTTATAATTTATACACATTTATTTTATAAGAAACTGCAACACTGTTCGTCTCATTTTTATGCGGATGATGCGCAGTTGTATTATTCTTTTAATGAGGAAGATGCGGTTGTGTCGTGTCAGAATGTAAATGAAGATTTAAAGTCACTGATAGCTCTATCCAATCAGTTTTGTCTATCACTGAATAGTGCTAAATCAGTTGCACTTTTATTTGGAAAACCAATGGCCAGGAAGAGGTGCTTAAGCTTAATTAACCTAAAAATTGATGATAATATTATTAATATAGACGATAGTGCAAAAAATGTAGGATTGATCATTGACTCTGATTTACGCTATTCGTCCCATGTAACTTTAATCGTTCGTCGCGCCTTTGCTAATCTCAAATAAATATACAGCAGCCGGACGATGCTTACGAAAAAAACCAAAAATGTTATTATGTGAATCACTTGTATTATCAAAGTTAAATTACGGCGATGCGGTTTTTGGTCCTAGATTATTAAAAAGAGACGTACTAAGGTTACAGCGTATTCAGAACTGTTGCATCAGGTTTATATGTGGATTAAGAAGAAGAGCACCCACTTCATTTTATTATAAAGAATTCAGTGGCTTACTCTGGAAGAACGTCGCAAGGTACATGAATGTGTATTATACCATAAAATTTTACATACACAAAAACAAAAACCTCCGTACTTGTACAATAAACTTAGATTTAGAACCGACGTACACAATCTAAATCTGAGACAAGTTGGTCGCTTAACGATGCCTAAACATTCAACTCCCTTATTTGAGGGTTTCTTTTCATTTAATGTAGTTAGGACTTGGAACTGGATACCCGATTATTTAAAAGTGCTCACATTGAATGGATTTAAACGTGAAATTAAAAGTAACTTGCTTAATGGTAGCTTAAAAGTGTAATGGAAGATGGATACCTATAAGTATCTATATTAATTTTATTTTCTCTGGTTGTTTCGTTATTTTTAATATCGAAATAATTATCGGTTTCGGATTATTGAATATTTTTTGTTGGGGTGGAGTTGCTTGGGGACTTTTGGTTTGGTTTCGTTTGAAATAGTATTATTGTTTTCTTTGTCATAAAACTTGTTATTTCTGGTTTCCACACAAAATGTTAATGGATTTGTAATTCTCTTCTTGGTAATGGATTTCTCACTATTTTTATTTTTGTTATTTTTTTGTTTTCATTATTTTTTGACTTATTTTGGTAGTTAGTCTTTATTTTTGATTTCTATTCATAGTTTTAGTGTATAAGTAGGTATAAGTATTTGGTAACTGGTTGAGTGGAAGACCAAATTTTTGGAACAGGCTTTTTGTTTTTATACTTTCCATTTATATCTTCGTCACATCATTCATTTTTGTTACAGTAATTATTTTATATGGATACTTACCCATTTTTAGTGCATTGACAATAAAAGAAACAAATCATCTTCCTCTATTCTCAGTTGTGGTTGCTGAAACGTGAAGTTTCACAGTCGCCTTTGATATTCCTCCGGTTGCTTTGCCGTATCGTATAACCAGGGACTTGATACTAATAATTACTGTCACATATATCGTCCTGAGTGGAGGTGAACTGTGATCGAAAACAGCAAGCGCTTTCCTATCTAAGTTGTCTACAAAGAAAGACGTTAGCAGTTCAACCGCTGTGGGATATATCTTCAAATATCCAACATAATTTTTAAGAATCGAATTATTTCATTAATTATTATATTCCTACAGGTAAGATTCCATATTTCCCTTCTAATAGTTTTAGTGTTTATTAACGGATTTTGTATAAAATCTCTGGAATTTATTTAACATTTTAGGACACGTGACCTCGTGTTACCTTCACATTCCCTAAATTATTTCCTTCCCTTCCTTGAATAATTCTTCATAATTATTTCCCTTTCTTCAACAATTCTCTGGTGAAGTTATTTTATTTTAATATTTCTTTAGCTTATTTCATGAGCTCTAATTATTTCACCATACATAATACATAATACATAATACATAATACATAATTATTTCCCTTTCTTCAACAATTCTCTGGTGAAGTTATTTTATTTTAATATTTCTTTAGCTTATTTCATGAGCTCTAAAAAAACAATAAAAATGTACTTGTTCTTAAATATAGAAAAATTAACTTCACAGAGAGTTGATGATGTACTCATTGTAATCATTGTAAGTAATTTATTATGAATTATTTTAGCGGTTGGCTTCATAGATTTTGTTTCACAAAACCACTGAAACTAGAATAAATACCTTAAACATTCCTATCTACCGTTAAACCGATTTTATGGTGTGATAAGAACTGATGGACTCCGAGGCATACCTCCACTGCTGAGAGAACACTAAGTTGGTCTGATACCCAAGAAGGCAGGGAGGCTTCCAAACTAGTACTTCCATTAAGATAAGTACCTAAGTATATCTAAAGAAGTTTTCACCAAAGTCAACCTTTCAAGCTGAAAATTCATATCTACCATCATTTGTAAATCTTAAGGGCTTCACCCATTGTAATTTTATAAATTGTAAACTTAAGGGCTTCACCCATTAACATAGTTGAGATAAGTATTTTTAGGATAGATTTGACATCAATTTTATATTTTTACATTTTACACTCATTAAACCCATATGTATTGTTATTGCTTAACTTGTGGAGTTTTTATTTCAACTTCCTTTCTACTGAATTTATAGACACACAATTCAAAATATCAAATAGTGGATTATATAGTGAATGCTTAATTAACTGGACAGAACTTTATATTCATAGTTTCGGGGTTAACCTATTCTTTGTATAAAAAAAAAAGAAAGAAAACCACGTGGCGCTCAACTTTATTAACTACGTTATTTCAAGCTATAGTTCTGTTATTGTTTAAGTTCGGAGGAAACCACCCCTGAGAATTATTTCTAGAGTACAATTATCTGTTTCCTTTTCCAAGTACTTTTCCTTTAACATCTAACAATAATAAAGTAAAAGGACAGTCATAAAAAGAAGGTTTCATTTGGCGCCCAACGTGGGGATAGTAGACGCAAATCTATCGATCTATCTGTAAAGATATACTTTGTTATCCTTTCCTCTCTTTTTTAGTTAATTTTTGCGTTTTCATTATTTAAAGAGTTTGAATGGGGTGTGATTTTTTTGAAATCACTTTCCTGTGTTGTTTTCAGTTCGGCCTGAGGGTAACGAGGGACAGCACTGAAATTACACTTCTGTTCAATGTTCTTTCCCACATCCCTTTACCTCACAACAAATGTATACTGCGCAGATAAGATTCGTGATGAGTGCCTATTCCCGGTGCAAATAATGGATGGCTAATGTTGGAGCATCTTTATACCTTCCAACTTTTACGCTTTATCTCTTTCTTTTCTCTCTTCTCCCTATTATGACATTTTTTTTTACACCAGTAGGTGTTAATAATATCTCAGAAATAACCCTTCAGGTTATTCTTTTTAGCGTTAATGATATGCTATAATATCATTGAGTAAGCAGTACTCTGAACTGGACGTTTCCTATGGCTGAGGTTTCGTTATTGTCATTAGGTGAAGTGATTTGATTATTCTTGTTCTGGTGTCATTATAGATGAGTTGGAAGACGAGACCTAATTTGCTGCTACATAGGTGCAACTTCAACTTTTGGGTAGTCTCTTTCATCTTGACTCCTCTCTATCTTGATATCAGGCTGGAGTTATTTGGATCATGTAGTTTGGTGGTAATGATGGATCTCAATCATATTAAACAGCGGGGTATAGTGTAGTTTTTTTTATAGTATTCTAGTATTTTTTCCGGATTTTTTTTTTTTATGGCTTAAGTCGTATATGTACCTTTGTGATTTTTTTTTGGTTGTCCAGTACCTTGTTTAGAAATCTGGTCAAGTACCTATGTTTTTTTTGGTTGTCCAGTACCTTGTTTAGAAATCTGGTCATGTACCTTTGTGATTTTTTTGGTTGTCCAGTACCTTGTTTAGAAATCTGGTCATGTACCTTTGTGGTTTTTTTTGGTTGTCCAGTACCTTGTTTAGAAATCTGGTCATGTACCTTTGTGATTTTTTTGGTTGTCCAGTACCTTGTTTAGAAATCTGGTCAAGTACCTATGTTTTTTTTGGTTGTCCAGTACCTTGTATAAAAATCTGGTCATTTTTTTTCTTGTTTTAACCCTGTTTTTTTTTATTTAAAAAAAAATTATTTGAATTTTTTTTTCTTCGGCTATTAAGGGAATGAAACGTGAAGTTTCACAGTCGCCTTTGATATTCCTCCGGTTGCTTTGCCGTATCGTATAACCAGGGACTTGATACTAATAATTACTGTCACATATATCGTCCTGAGTGGAGGTGAACTGTGATCGAAAACAGCAAGCTCTCTTTCCTATCTAAGTTGTCTACAAAGAAAGACGTTAGCAGTTCAACCGCTGTGGGATATATCTTCAAATATCCAACATAATTTTTAAGAATCGAATTATTTCATTAATTATTATATTCCTACAGGTAAGATTCCATATTTCCCTTCTAATAGTTTTAGTGTTTATTAACGGATTTTGTATAAAATCTCTGGAATTTATTTAACATTTTAGGACACGTGACCTCGTGTTACCTTCACATTCCCTAAATTATTTCCTTCCCTTCCTTGAATAATTCTTCATAATTATTTCCCTTTCTTCAACAATTCTCTGGTGAAGTTATTTTATTTTAATATTTCTTTAGCTTATTTCATGAGCTCTAATTATTTCACCATACATAATACATAATACATAATACATAATACATAATTATTTCCCTTTCTTCAACAATTCTCTGGTGAAGTTATTTTATTTTAATATTTCTTTAGCTTATTTCATGAGCTCTAAAAAAACAATAAAAATGTACTTGTTCTTAAATATAGAAAAATTAACTTCACAGAGAGTTGATGATGTACTCATTGTAATCATTGTAAGTAATTTATTATGAATTATTTTAGCGGTTGGCTTCATAGATTTTGTTTCACAAAACCACTGAAACTAGAATAAATACCTTAAACATTCCTATCTACCGTTAAACCGATTTTATGGTGTGATAAGAACTGATGGACTCCGAGGCATACCTCCACTGCTGAGAGAACACTAAGTTGGTCTGATACCCAAGAAGGCAGGGAGGCTTCCAAACTAGTACTTCCATTAAGATAAGTACCTAAGTATATCTAAAGAAGTTTTCACCAAAGTCAACCTTTCAAGCTGAAAATTCATATCTACCATCATTTGTAAATCTTAAGGGCTTCACCCATTGTAATTTTATAAATTGTAAACTTAAGGGCTTCACCCATTAACATAGTTGAGATAAGTATTTTCACACTTTCAAGAACTTTTTTGTGAACTTATTATCTTGATACCTTACATATATTTTGATTACTTTTACTTTAAATATTTGCATTTTGAGTGGTACCAAATTTAGAGGTTTAGTGTCGAAGTTGTCTTACCTGTTATCTTTTTTTTATTGTTGTGTTTCTACCTTAATTACATTTTAAAAATAAAATAAATCATGTCTCAAAATTTCAAATTGAACGTAGATTATCTATTCAATCATGAACTCGAACATGAATTAGCATACCGGGGTCAATCAGTGTTAACTACTTCAGCTGAACGTAGGAAAATACTACGTGGTGTTTTAGCACAGGAATATTCTGGTAGAAGTTCTCTTTTATATGTTGACAATTTAGAAATTGATCAAGAAATCGCTGGTATTGAAACCACATTAGCGGATCTTGACAAAAAAATTAAAGATTTTGTAGGAACTGTCAGAGATACAGAATATCTAAGATTAACTTGTCGGTTAGGTCATGTAAATGCAAGAGCTACTCGATTAAATCATAATTTAAATGAGTTCACGGCAGAACAAGAAAATTTCAAAAAAAGACTTACACAACGAATACTCTTGTTGGAAGGAGAGTTAGATTCACGATTATCGGGTACAAGCCAAGCTCATTCGACACCTGTCAATGACAATCAATCTTTTTCTTTTTCTAAACCAGTACCAGTTCATAAATGGGGGTTACATTTCTCTGGGGTTTCTCCTAAAGAGTCTCTTACAAGTTTTTTAGAAAAAGTAGAATGTTTAAAAATATCTAGGGGAGTTAGCGATACTGAACTTTTCTCTAGTGCCTCTGACTTGTTTACCGATCAAGCTTTTTATTGGTATTTGAATAATAGGACACAATTTCAAGATTGGGGTCAACTTGTAACTAAATTAAAATCAGATTTTCTTCCTTATAACTACCATGAAGATTTATTAGAGGAAATTAAAAATCGTAAACAACATCCTAATGAGAAAGTTACCCTTTTCATAAATTCTATGTGTAGTTTATTTAATAGGTTAGACATCAAACCAGATGAGTCAACTAAAATTAGAATCATTCAACGCAATTTGTTACCAAATTTTGTTCAACCATTAGCTTTACTAGATATTTTAACAATTTCGGATTTAACTACTAAATGTAAAAAACTTGAGGAAACATTCATGTACTCACAACACTCAAATACCTCTAACTTTGGTTCTCGAAAACAAAATTTACTTGAACCTGACTTAAGCTTACCTCATACTTCCTCTTACCGTCCGCACCATATTTTTTCCCGTCAAGTATCTGCCTTGAATACGAATATTGTATGTTGGAATTGTAACAATCAGAATCATACCTATAGTCAGTGCCTTATGCCTCGAAAATTGTTTTGCTATGGATGTGGTACACCTGGAGTGGTTAAAACTAAATGTACTAATTGTCAAAAAAACTGCGAAGGCGGTCGAGTATCGTCCCTATCTCTCCCAACCGCAGAAAAAAATCAACCAGGGACTTCTTCATCCAAGAAAAACAAAAACAAAGACAAAAGCAAAATAAAATCCAATTCCAACACACAAAATTCAAACAATTCAAAAAGTCAATAAATCAACTTCCTAATTGTTCTTCTCTGCATGACAATGTTTTAACTCAGTTTCATAAACCACCTATTTCTCGTACAGTATCTAAATGTGATAGGAAAGACTGGAATTCTTGGCTTAACTTTGTTAGAAAATTTTATAAGAATTCTGATAGCTCAAGGTTTGAAACTGAGTACAATTCACCTTTTGGTTGTGTGGAATCATTGTTGTATAGGAAGGAACATGACAATCGACCTTATGTTGATGTACAGATTTTCGGGAAAACATTTTCTTGTTTAATTGATACCGGTAGTAACTTAAGTTTGATAGGTTCGTTAGGACTTGATTTTCTTCAGGATTTATCTTTACCCATTCTAAAAGGACAATATAACAAGGTGTCCACCGCTGATGGAAAACTTCATGATGTGGTTGGGTCAGTGGAAACTTATGTCACATTAGATAAGATATCTCGGGCAATTACATTATTTATCTTACCTTCAGTAAAACATACAGTCATACTTGGTATAGATTTTCTTAAAATTTTTAATATTAAAATTGATTTTTCTAAATTCACTATGAACTTAAATTCTTTATCAGTAAATGTAATTAATACCGTACAGGATGTCTCAAATTTAACTTCAACGGAGACTGATAAACTTAATCAGGTTATTGAAAAATTTAAATCTCTTAGTCCTAAGGATAGGTTAGGTAAAACACATCTCTTAGAACATTTTATTGATACTGGAGATTCTCCACCTTTTAAGCAAAGTCAATATCCATTACCTCAAGCTTTACAAGGATACTTAAACCAAGAAATTGATAAGTTACTTGAATTAGGAGTTATTGAAGAAAGCAGATCTTCATATTGTTCACCTATTTGTTTAACTCAAAAATCTGATGGTTCATATAGAGTTTGTTTTGATGGTCGAAAGCTTAATAGTGTTACCGTAAATAAAGATTCATATGCTTTACCTAATATTGAAGTTATTCTTAGTCAACTTAGGGATACTCGATATATTTCTAGTATCGATTTGAAACATGCTTTCTATCAAATACCTTTAGAAAAATCCTCTCGTCCTAAGACAGCTTTTGCAGTTCGATCTAAAGGACTTTTTCAATTCACATGTACTCCGTTTGGTTTAGTTTCTGCTCCTGCTTCCATGTGTAGACTAATGGACTTAGTCATAGGACCTTCCTTAGAACCTTACTGTTTTTATTACTTAGATGACATTATAATTTGTACCCCTACCTTTGAAAAACATCTTGAGATATTGAATAAAGTTCATGATAAGTTGAAAGATGCCAATTTAACTATTAATATTAATAAATGTCACTTTTGTCGCCCTTCTCTTCGATATTTAGGATACACTTTGGATAAAAATGGGTTAGGTATAGACAGTGAGAAAACTAGTGTCATTTGTAACTATCCTGTCCCAAAAACTACTACTCAAGTACGCAGATTTCTAGGTATCGTTTCTTATTATCGTCGCTTCCTAAAAAGTTACTCAACTCTTTCTTCACCTATCTCTGATCTTTTGACTAACCGAAAGAAACATGCTCCAATTATTTGGACTCCAGAAGCCCAGAAAGCTTTTGAAGATATCAAGGTTGCTTTAACTTCTGCACCAGTACTTTGTAGTCCTAATTTTCATCGTCCATTCTTTTTAATGTGTGATGCTAGTGATGTAGGCGTCGGTAGTGTTCTTTTTCAACTTGAAGATGGATTAGAGCATCCAGTAGCTTACATGAGTAAAAAGCTCACGAAAGGTCAAAAGAAATTTTCTACTACGGAGAAAGAAGCCTTAGCTGTTCTTTTAGGGATAGAACATTTTCGATATTATCTTTTAGGTAGACACTTTACTGTCATAACAGATCATTCTTCTCTTGTCTGGTTGAATAATATGAAAAAACCCTCTCCTCGTCTCGCTCGCTGGATTCTTCAATTGTCTCAATATAATTTCTCTATTGTTCACAGAAAATCTACAGGAACAGTACCTGCAGATTTCCTTTCTCGTATACCTGATGTAAATGTCTTAGATTTATCTTTACTAAAGCCTGATAATTGGTACAAGGAGATGATTAAAAAGGTTACCAGTGATCCTGATAGTTATCCCAGTTTCAAGGTAGAAAATAATGTCTTGTATAAACATGTATTTACCAAATATGCCGATATGAGTAACGTTACTGATTGGAAAATTGTGGTTCCAACTCCAAATAGGTCTGAACTTTTAACCAAATTTCATGATGACTCGACTTCAGCTCACTTTGGTGTATTCAAAACTTTAGAGCGAATTTCTGAGTTGTATTATTGGCCGAATATGAGACAGTCTGTACGCAGATATGTAAGGCGTTGTCAGGTTTGTGCCACATGTAAGCCTACAAATTTGCCACAAGCTGGACTAATGGGACAATATCGCAACATAGAATTTCCATTTCAACTCATCTCTTGTGATTTGATAGGACCTTATCCTAGATCCCGTCAAGGTAATCAATATGCCTTAGTAGTTGTTGACTGGTTCACTAAGTTTACCTTAATTCATACTATGCCTAAAGCTACCGCTCCAGCCATTTGTAAATTTTTAGAAAATAATGTCTTTTTAATTTTTGGAGTACCTCAAATTATAGCCACTGATAATGGTAAACAATTCACCAGTCAGTTATTTAAAAACTTAATGACTAAATTTGAAGTTCAAAATATTTGGTATACGTCAAATTTTACACCACAAGCTAATCATACAGAACGTGTGAATAAATCTATCGTTACTGCTTTACGCTCATATTGTTATGAAGATCATAGATCTTGGGATTTAGAAATACATAAAATAGCTCAGGCAATTCGTCTTTCTAAGCACGAAGTTACTGATTTTACACCATCATTTTTAGTATTTGCTCGTAACGTACCTGTTGTAGGTTCTTTCTATGGAAAAATTGTAGATAATCCTATTAATAAACCTCAAATATCTGATAAGATTCACAGATTACAGGATACACAAGCCATGCCTTCTATATTTGAATCTGTTAGGAAGCGCCTTCATAAAGCATATGTGAAAACAAGTGCACGTTACAATTTCCGTAAGAGGAACATTCAATTCCATCCAGGAGATCAGGTTTGGAAAAAAACATATCCTAAATCTGATAAAGCTAAATATATTTCTGCTAAATTCATGCCTAAATACATACTTTGTGTAGTAAATAAAGTTATCTCTCCCTTGATTTATGAACTGAAAGATTTAAATGGTAAAAATATTGGTCGTTGGCATATCAAAGACCTGAAGGAAAATATCTTATCTTCTGCTGACTCAAGTGACCACCAGGTGGAAAATTCAGAATCTGACTCTGAAATATCTTCTGATTAATTATCTGCTAATTCGTTTTATCTATTACCTATAAGTTTGGAATTATTTCCTATTAATATCTTACATGTGTTCCTTCTCTGTTTTGATTTGCTATATATATTCAATGAGGGATTAATTAGAGGTAACTATAGGTTATCTGAGATCCTGCTGCAATTAGAAATTTGGGAAAGTCTGACTAATTCATACTTTCTATATGATTATTTAAATTTGAAAACTATGCATAAAGGGAATATCGTGAACCTATGAATGTTGGTGTTCCTAAGTATAGTTTTATGTAATGAATTCTTTGGGATAGTTTTCTTGAGAATATATTTTACTTTTAGCTTTGTCCTATCTGATAAAGACTAAATTATCTTTATCTTATCTTTTTACGTTTCACTTATCTATCGTGTTGCGTTCCAGAGGAGACCTCAACGTAGTGACGTAAAGTTTATCTTATCGTATCTTAACTTTGTCATAATTGACAATATATATCTCAAGAGTTGAGAGCACCGTTTTTTTAGTTATCTGAATAAAATGAGGTTTATTGAAAATTATTTCAATCGTTATAGCATTACAATTTACAAGACAGAGGAGCATACATAATTTTTACTTCTTTTACTTAATTTTCCTTTCCAAACTTATCTATCTCTCAATTTCTTTGTACCTTCTCGTTTATTAGTGGTTATGAATATATTTAGTAAGTTCAGTTGCGTTGTAAAGTAGACTGTTCCTTTGAATTAGTACTAAATGTGTTCATATCTTTAAGTATATTATTAACTTCACGTTGTTGATTTTATTTAAATAACAATTTTTATTTAGCAGATGATGATCATTGGATATTGTACTTTATCTCGATAAGGTCTGGTAGTTAACTTTATCTTATCAATAGTATCTTTATATCGGAGCCTTTTCTATTAGTAGGTTCAAGACTTATGTCTAGGTTTTCCTTATAACTTCAGATAGGCTACAGATAAGTTCAGGAATTATTACCACACCTTTGAGTATGACATGCTTTTGTAACATGTTAGTGTCGGAATAATGGCCTGTTCCCTTTAGTACCGTATTTGTAGTATTTCTTTGTCGTTGGTTTTATTCTTTCTGATGTTGTAGGAAATCCTCTTACCGATTACGACGTTTTTTTTTAAAAAAAAAAAAGCAAATACCTTATTGTGACGATTATTCTCTTTGAGAATATTATCTTTTCTTCTTTCTTATCTCTTATATTTTTTCCTTAGTTATTTGTTACTGATAGTAGACGCAAATCTATCGATCTATCTGTAAAGATATACTTTGTTATCCTTTCCTCTCTTTTTTAGTTAATTTTTGCGTTTTCATTATTTAAAGAGTTTGAATGGGGTGTGATTTTTTTGAAATCACTTTCCTGTGTTGTTTTCAGTTCGGCCTGAGGGTAACGAGGGACAGCACTGAAATTACACTTCTGTTCAATGTTCTTTCCCACATCCCTTTACCTCACAACAAATGTATACTGCGCAGATAAGATTCGTGATGAGTGCCTATTCCCGGTGCAAATAATGGATGGCTAATGTTGGAGCATCTTTATACCTTCCAACTTTTACGCTTTATCTCTTTCTTTTCTCTCTTCTCCCTATTATGACATTTTTTTTTATTTAAAAAAAAATTATTTGAATTTTTTTTTCTTCGGCTATTAAGGGAATGAAACGTGAAGTTTCACAGTCGCCTTTGATATTCCTCCGGTTGCTTTGCCGTATCGTATAACCAGGGACTTGATACTAATAATTACTGTCACATATATCGTCCTGAGTGGAGGTGAACTGTGATCGAAAACAGCAAGCTCTCTTTCCTATCTAAGTTGTCTACAAAGAAAGACGTTAGCAGTTCAACCGCTGTGGGATATATCTTCAAATATCCAACATAATTTTTAAGAATCGAATTATTTCATTAATTATTATATTCCTACAGGTAAGATTCCATATTTCCCTTCTAATAGTTTTAGTGTTTATTAACGGATTTTGTATAAAATCTCTGGAATTTATTTAACATTTTAGGACACGTGACCTCGTGTTACCTTCACATTCCCTAAATTATTTCCTTCCCTTCCTTGAATAATTCTTCATAATTATTTCCCTTTCTTCAACAATTCTCTGGTGAAGTTATTTTATTTTAATATTTCTTTAGCTTATTTCATGAGCTCTAATTATTTCACCATACATAATACATAATACATAATACATAATACATAATTATTTCCCTTTCTTCAACAATTCTCTGGTGAAGTTATTTTATTTTAATATTTCTTTAGCTTATTTCATGAGCTCTAAAAAAACAATAAAAATGTACTTGTTCTTAAATATAGAAAAATTAACTTCACAGAGAGTTGATGATGTACTCATTGTAATCATTGTAAGTAATTTATTATGAATTATTTTAGCGGTTGGCTTCATAGATTTTGTTTCACAAAACCACTGAAACTAGAATAAATACCTTAAACATTCCTATCTACCGTTAAACCGATTTTATGGTGTGATAAGAACTGATGGACTCCGAGGCATACCTCCACTGCTGAGAGAACACTAAGTTGGTCTGATACCCAAGAAGGCAGGGAGGCTTCCAAACTAGTACTTCCATTAAGATAAGTACCTAAGTATATCTAAAGAAGTTTTCACCAAAGTCAACCTTTCAAGCTGAAAATTCATATCTACCATCATTTGTAAATCTTAAGGGCTTCACCCATTGTAATTTTATAAATTGTAAACTTAAGGGCTTCACCCATTAACATAGTTGAGATAAGTATTTTTAGGATAGATTTGACATCAATTTTATATTTTTACATTTTACACTCATTAAACCCATATGTATTGTTATTGCTTAACTTGTGGAGTTTTTATTTCAACTTCCTTTCTACTGAATTTATAGACACACAATTCAAAATATCAAATAGTGGATTATATAGTGAATGCTTAATTAACTGGACAGAACTTTATATTCATAGTTTCGGGGTTAACCTATTCTTTGTATAAAAAAAAAAGAAAGAAAACCACGTGGCGCTCAACTTTATTAACTACGTTATTTCAAGCTATAGTTCTGTTATTGTTTAAGTTCGGAGGAAACCACCCCTGAGAATTATTTCTAGAGTACAATTATCTGTTTCCTTTTCCAAGTACTTTTCCTTTAACATCTAACAATAATAAAGTAAAAGGACAGTCATAAAAAGAAGGTTTCATTGCGTTCAAATAACCGGACGGAGTACCACAATTGACGGAAATTGCGTGAAAGAACCGAATATTTTATCTCAATTTCATTTAATCTTACAGAAAGTGAGTTTATTTTGTTACATAGGTTTGGTGCGGATACTATTTTTCGTTTCGTACCTATTTGCATGAATTCAACCGTAATGGAGGAATCAGCCAAATTCAAAAGATCGCGATTTTTTGGCAAATCCAAAATTTTTGTTGATAAAGAAGTCAAGGTCTACTACGAAAGTGTCTTCAGATGTGTAAGTACTTTTATTACTTGTTTAGTAATGCCAATCAAAATTTTAATCACAAAATTATACAAATTAATACATTTATTAATTGTGGATTCAAATTTATAGTTTTTTCATTATGCCTTCTTTAGGAAACATTTTGCAAATAATATTTCACAATATTTGATCATTAACTGGACTTAGTGATTTAATAAAACTATAACTCTTTCACTTACAGTAGGTATACAATAACAGACCCGTAGTCGGTAAAATTTAGATACTTGTTGAAACCACACGTTCAACAATTTGTATATTTGTGTATAGGACAGTATAGGTGTATTTATATTCTTTGTTCTTTCATCGCTATTCGAAACTTCTATCGGTGTGCCACTGCCTACAAATAATTCTAAGTTCGCTAAAATCATGAATTCTCTGTAGCCGTTTGGCCTACCTACAGTCTCGTTTCCCGGTTTTGGGGATTCAAATTAAGATCACAGCGCCAACTGAACTACTTCTTTGTACGTTGTTGTATAACCTCAATTATCTTTTACACAAGATTTTCATTGTTTGATTGTAGTTAGATGTTGCCTTTGGCTTTTTTTGTTATTTTTATTATATTCAACCTATAAATTGAAATCAAACAATGGAAATTTTATGGCAAAGAGAAGCGAGGTTATAAATCAATGTACAAAGAAATAGTTCGCTTTCTGCCACCAGATAGAGTATCGCTTATATTGAGTTCCCAATAAAACCGAAATTTTCAGACCAAATGGGTCAATACCATAGTACTTAATTTTAATTTATCCTAAAACATCAAATTTGTGCTTTGAAAAGTACAAAGGAAAGAGTAAGATTGTTTCTATAATTCCGATTTCAAACTGAAAGGCTTGTCTATTAATTGTGTACCTATGTACTTTCAATGTTTATTGAAGTTTACTGAATTGTTGACGAACTACAGTGTATTCATTAATACCAGAACCGGTTCCTATGGAAATACATTCTACTGCATCGAAGGCAGACCAATGTTGTGTTAGAAACGACTGCAACAATACTAAAACTGAATAATTTTTTACCAGCCAAATATTTCAATTGTAAAATAATCATAGGTACTGCTAGGCATTATATTTTCGAAGAATCGAGATCGTTACGATACTGTGCTATTGTTATCGGATTAACGACTACGATTGTATGTACAGTTGGTTCGGTGGATCTTTTCCCATGCGTCATCATTTATATACAAACGCAATACATCAATGCTATAAGTAACACGTAGGTCGTATATTGATGGTTTAATTAGGATGTGGCTAAAATGACGGTGAACGTTATTTATTATTTTATTGAAGCTGGTGTAATAGATATTTGTAAATATTTTACAGCCATTTAGCAATGTACTACCTAAACCTTTAGTTTGAAAAAACTGTTAGTATTCCAGAGTTGTATGGGACTATTCTGTAAACTTGCTATTACCTAAGCAAATTTACTTGCATAAGAGTTAGTATTAATAACAACTTCATCAGTAGAAACTTTCAAATCAGAATTGCCCTGTTAGGGTTATGGCTGGCAACCATTACTATTGGGCCGTCCCACCCATACAGTTCAACAATGTAAAATAAAAATCTTTTGGGTTGTAAAAGTAAATAATACATATTTTAAATAAGTATATTTAAGACTCATATATATATATACAAGTGATTTTATTTAATTTTCTCCATAGTCAGAATCGGATGAGCTATCACCAGTATTTATATCTATTATAATTGGTTGAATGCTAATATCAACTATATTCTGCTCTCGGGCATACCACTTTTGTACAATTTCATGGGTATGCCTAACACATTTTTCCCAAATTTGTTGATTACATTGTCCCAGTGCCCCTTTCCACGTATTCATAACAGAACTATCTGAATACCCATCATTACAAATATATGTATTATAATATGACTTGCAATTTGCCCAAATTAATTCAATAGCGTTGAATTCACAATGATATGGCGGTAGTCTCAGCACTTCATGATCATGTTCTCGTAGTAACTCATCAATTATATACACATTTTCTTTTATATTCATTTTTGCAGTTTGTAGCAATTCAGGTTTTGTAAGTTTTGTATCAAACTTAATGTTGTTTGTTATCAACCATGTAGCAATCTCATTTTATGTCGAATTAGTAGAAGGCTGCTTTTCTAAAAGAACACTATTATATGGAGCATTATCCATAACAATAAGAGGCTCTTCTAAGTTGGAAATTAATTGAGTACTTATCCATTTCATAAATATTTCATTGTTTATTTCTCCATGGTAATCAGCTACTTTAGATTTTAAACAAAATAATATAGGTACTTGCTTCAGAGACAAATCCTTTGGTAGAACCAGCATGGACAATTATAAAACGCTTACCATCATAACCATCTGGTTTACGTACACTTTTAGTGCTGTTGACTTGCCAAGACTTTGTTTTATTTTCCTTCGAATAGATCCATGTTTCATAAAAAAATACAAGTTCTCTTGGGTGAGTACTTGAAAGGTTTTCCATATTTTTACGCAGAAAATTGGCTTTCAATGCTGCAATACTGGTCCGATCCATTAAAGCTCTCCAATTGTCATCTTTGTTATATTGGAATCCCAATGTTTTTAACAAAATGTTCAGAGATGTTTTGCCAATAGATACAATTTCTCATTCCTCAATTTACAATTTAAGGTAGTCAAAGTAACATGCTCCTCTAAAACAAAAACCAAAATTATAGTACAGATTCAATTTGAACAAATACTATATTTTAAATGATATTATGTTTGTTCATTTCACTAATGTTTTAACCTTGACCGTTCAAAAATGAGGTAAATTCAATAGTTGAATTAAATTGTAATGTAGTCACAAAACTACTAAAATCTACATAAATACCTTCCTAAATTTTTCTTGAATATACCATGATTTGAATACTCATTACAAAATACCTACACCTACATTTTACCAAAAAATTCTAATTAAATAAATTGATATTTATTGAAGTTAAAACGAAATATCTTCAGTACCTACTTGTAGTCATGGCGAAGCACATGTGCTTGCTGTAGTGACAATTTGATCGTTAATTCTAAGCAAATAACCTGTAATATACCTATGCAAAAACAAATATCATTCACAGTCTATTTCATTAAAAGATGCACTAGCAAAAAACGTAAATGATTGTCCCAATGCTTACTGGTTTGGCGATGAATATGTGTCATTAGAGTTGATGAAAGAATTATGATGGTGAACAAGTTCCAAAATATTGAAGGAAATACTAAAAAACTACTGGAAAAAACAAAGCAAGTTTTAGAAGCCGTCAAAACAAATAAAAATTATGAAAAGAAAGTAACACATGTTACAATAGTGTCGAAAGGGTAATCATCGCTGATAAAAAAAACCTAAAAATCAACAAACTAGCAAAATAAAGTTGTGCTTAGTGTGTTTGTAGATTTAAGCGGGCGTTTGAAACTGTAAATCAGAAGCAACTTTCTAAAATATGTTGGCTATCTTTAAGATATGTCGTGCAATAATTTTCAATAATATGATTTGACTGTTGCTCGGGGAATTAATAGTGCTACAAGTTGGTCTTAATGGTACGTTTTGTTTATTAATTTTTGGTAGACCATAAAAATGTGGTTGTTGACTGTATTGAAGTGTTAACATTGTTCTTTCACGGCTAGCAAATTCGTTCTTAAATTTGAAAACTGTCTTGTAAATTTTGTTTTCATTTAATTTGATAGGATCATTTGGTAGCTTAGTATAATCAATAATAATCAATTTTGTTCATAATTTGTTGTAGATTGTTAAATAAACCTTTTAAACCTTTGGTTATGCTTTATTGTACAGAAAAGAATTACATAAAATCGAAGACAAATAACTGACAACTCTTGTCAAAATTAGTTTTAAACAATAACGTGCAGTGAGTAAAGTTAGATAGTTAATTCTATGACATTCACCCCACCTAGGTAATATAACTTCTCCTTACAGATTCTTGAGAAACTTCGGGTGATGGAATATAGACATCACTGTTTCTTAATTCTGCATGTTGAAGAGGAGTTGAAGGGTTTGTTTCTAATGAAACTACATTTTCAGAGGATAATTCTTGTAAAGGTTCTTCCATTGAAGTTCCAATAGGTGCCAGATGTCGCGTGGAAACAGTTATTTCTCTACCATCAGACAACTTAACATGTGAATATTCAGGTTTTCCTTCCAATAACTCCACTTCTTCAACCAAAGGCTCTTACTTAGAATGGCGCACTGGTCGCTTCATTAAGACTGTTTCCGAATTCATCAACCATGAAGGTATGGTCATTCCACTTCTTGATCTTCTGGGAAAACTGAACATTATTTCATGAGGTGTTGCGTTGATTGACGTACATAACAAAGAATGAATAGAGTGTAAGACTTCCTGATATACTTGTTCCCATTTATCAATTTCAAGTTGATGAGTTCGAAGGGCTAATTCAATTGTCTTCCAGATAATTCCAATGTAACGTTCGCATTGTCCATTACCGTGCGGGTTGTAACCAGTAATTCGACTTGTAGCTATACCTGCAGTACCAAGAAATGACTTAAGCTCCTGTGACATGAAGCTTGATCCTCTGTCAGAGTGTATATAAGCAGGTGTACCAAATAAAACAAACAAATCTTCAAGTTTAGATATAACAGATAGGTAGATAGGTATTTACACGGGAAAGCAAACGGAAAACGAGAAAATTCATCAACAACAATCAAAAGGTAACGATTTTTGGAAGATGAAGGTAACGGTCCTTTAAAATCTATGTTAAATCTTTCTAGTGGTTGAGTAGCTTTTATAAAATGACTTTCTCTCTTATGAAAACGTGGCTTGATTTCAGCACACACACGACAGGAGGATATAGTTGATCGTATCTCTTCTAGCGAGCAAGGAAGATTCTTACTTCTTACACAGTGATACAATCTTGTTTCTCCAGGGTGACATAAGGCTTCATGTAAAGAACGCAGTCGCTGTACATTTTTTGTAGTAGATGAACAAATTCGTGATAAAGTATCAGCTAAGATATTATATTTTCCAGGTCTATAAATAATTTCATAGTTATAACTTGAAAGTTCTAATTTCTCATTTTCAATTTTTCCGAAGTGTTTTGTGTTAAACATAAAAGAAACCGACCGTTGATCTGTTATAAGTTGAAAATAACGGCCTATGAGGTAGTGCCACCATTTCCTCAGCTTCTACAATAGCATATTATGCTTCTTTTTCAATCGAAGAGTGATGTTGTTCTGATTTTGATAGTGTTCTTGAAAAGAAGGCAACTGGCCGATTATTTTGAGATGAAGTAGCTCCAATCGCAAAATCGCAAAATCAAAAAGATTAGTATACAATTCTACAATTCTATACAATACAATACAATACAATTCTATAATTCTTCCTCATTTCAATTACTGCACATCATTGTTACTTTCATGTTTCAAAGAACAACTAACTCGTCTGCAGATATTGCAAAACAAATGCATGCGAATATTACTCAAAAGTGGTAGGCGCGTTCCTATTGAAAATATGTTTAGACAATTGAATTGGTTGTCAGTCCAACAAAATGTTGGGAAAGCTAACGTGGTGTTGATTTACAAGTTAATTAATAAAAAATTACCTCAGTACCTAACTGATCTACTAGTATCTAGGATTGAATTCCTTGGCCGATTATTACGTACAAACCAACATTATAATGTAGAATTTACAAGTAAATCATTTCTCATGAAATCACTGTTCTCTGATGGGCTTCGACTTTACAATTCGCTACCAACTGATATTAAAAACAGTAAAAATGTGTACATATTCAATAAAAATGTGAGTTTATTCCTTAGAGATGGGACATTTTAGTTTTAAGTTATTTTCTTTTGTATATTGTATATAAATTGAATTATTTGTTTGTAATTAGCTTGGAGCTAAATAAAGATTACTTACTTATGTATTTATAAACGGAAGGAGATATAAAATAAGTGAGAACCTTTAGCTTGTCCATCTCCTGTATTTCAGCTGCAAAAATAAAATTTTCAAAAGTCTTAAGCCAGTGATTCCAATGTAGAGATGCATCTGTTCCATCAGTGTTCAAATGAAATCTTTCAGGTCGTAAGGCACGTTCCATGGTCGATTCTTATACAATTTTCTGTACAAAAAATTGTTGTAGATTGTTAAATAAACCTTTTAAACCTTTGGTTAGGCTTTACTGTACAGAAAAGAATTACATAAAATCGAAGACAAATAACTGACAACTCTTGTCAAAATTAGTTTTAAACAATAACATGTAGTGAGTAAAGTTAGATAGTTAATTCTATGACATAATTACAGTATAATTGCCCTTATCAGCTGGTAAAATAATGATAGAATCATCTTCTTTGATATTTTCAATTGATTTTAGTTCTGCTTTTATAGCATTGTTTTTTAAATGAATTGATTTTTTCAATATGACTTTATAACGTACCCTATGTTCTTCTCTTTCGTGTTTAAGCAATAATTCATCACTCACTTACTTGCTTACTATTACTTCTATTGAACTTATTACGTCCAGTTTTGGTATTGATTTTCAAAGTAACATTTTTAATCTTTTTGAACAACTAATACCCCTGAAGTTTTGTTTGATAAATTAATGATTGTGTTTGGTACATTGTTTTGTTGATAATTATTTAGTTTTCTGAATTTTTTGTTTAAATGAACAAAAAGAATGATGAATATACCACTAGGACCATACAGAAGATAGTGTCATTGTGTCATGAAAAATTTTAAAGTTAAATTTTTTAAAAGTTCAAGTACCTGCTTGCCAATACTATTGAAAGATGAGGCAGTCTATGGAATTCTTATACAGAGCAATTTTTTTTCAGATGAAGGTTAAACTATTCTTTTTCTTTTCAAAAGTTATGTTGTGGTTAGTCAACTATTTATGCAATACCAGTATCCTGCGAGAGAATGTCGTTGGCTTATCTAATCGCTCCGAATTAATACCAACCGTTTTCCATAACGACCATACATTTTTCTCACATATTGGACAAAGTAGGTTGGTTAATCAACTGCTTCCCGCTTCCTCCAGGTACACATAAATCGGATATTTGAGTTTGAATTTTTTTATTCTATAAAGGAACCCGCTCTACACTTATACAAAAAGAATGTCGGTTGATTTTTCTGTATTTTGCAAATTATAAATATTCTACACGGCTGTTAATCCTCACCCATATGGCATTCATTTAAAACTGATTTTTATCCCAAAATATTGATGTTTACAGAATGGGTCAAGATCATACTCTTATTAGCTTTTATAATTTACTGTATTTTAAAATATAGGTAAATGTTAACATTGAAAACTTCTACATTTCTTCCTGCTGCACTTTTTTGTGGATAATTAATCATTAATTTTTCATACTCCAAACTTTATGAATATCTATACTTCACTATCATCCATTCAAAACATTTACGAACTGATGTTGAAATACAGTATAAGACAAAAGATGGTAAATGATAAATATTGCGAAAATGCGGTTTTTATCAAACATCCTATATTTAAAAATGTCGCCGGTTAGTGATACAGGAAAGTATTTTAATTGTGAATCATTTTCATCAATCAAAAATGAAACACGTACAATCGGATAACGGATGCATGAAAATGTAAAAAAAAAATCCTATAAATTTTCTGAACAATCAAAAGTTGTTCCGGCCAATTGGCTCCACTTCTGATAACGGATGTATGAAGAACAAGTTATGGCGAATTTATGGAAAATATTTTGACATACATGTTATACCGAAAGTGAACGTGTATTTACGAGGGAAAAATACGAAGAACATTAATTGTGGACTGTAGTGATATTGATTCTTTATTCCCAACGTAATAGTTTTAACAATGAATAGTTTTAACAATGAATTATATTTTAGAGTCCGTCCAGAACACTAACCTATCGAAATTTAACCTCAAAGACTCTGTAACTTTGTCTACTAATTTTGGAAGAACATGAGCTGCGCATAACTCTAAGCGTGGAATGGTCAAAGTCTTTATCGATGCGACCTTCGATTTGGAAATTAGCAAATGACAATATTTCTTGCCTGTTTCGTCCACCGATAAAATATAAACGCACGCACCAAAAGCGACCTCACTCGCGTCTGAGAACGCATGCAGCTCCACTCTCTTTGAATTTGCACAAACTACTTGACGCTCTATTCTTAAATTATTCAAGAAATTCAAATCACATATGAACCTATTCCATGACTTTTGCAAATCGGAGGAAACAGCTGTATCCCATTCCAAATTATGTTGCCACAATTTTTGAAGCATCACCTTTGCTAGAATTACACATGGACTTAACAATCCCAGAGGATAGAACAATCGGGCTATGCATGACAACATTACTCGCTTTGTAACTTTACGATTAATGGAAACATTAATCTTATATGCAAGCTGATCACCTTTGCTAGACCATGCCAAGTCTAGCGTTTTTGAAATGTCATCACCACCGAAAGACAAATCTGATTGCTCCGCGCAAAATGTCGATTTCAAATTTTCTGAAATTTCTGGTTCATTAGTTCGCCATTTTCTTAGCGGAAAACATCCCGACGATAAAACATTCGCTAATTCCTGGAAACTATTTTTTGCTGAATTTAAATCATCAAAACCGGTAAGTATATCGTCGACTTAAAAATCGCGTTCGATTATTTCCGCAATATGTGGCCTTTCAATTTTACATTCTTGCGCTAACTCTTTAAGATAGCGAGTTGCTAGAAACGGAGAACTTGTCATTCCAAATGTAACTGTCAGTAACTCATAAACAGACAACTCCTCGGTGGGGGCACCCCGCCATAAAATCCGTTGTAAATTTCGTTGCTCAGGCGTTACCAACACTTGTAAATACATTTTTTCGATATCCGCAGTTACCACGTACCGATGCTGTCTAAAGCGCAATAAAATTGTTAAAATATCATCCTGAATCACTGGCCCTTTCATTTTTGTTAAACTTGAGGCTCTGCCACTGGTTTTACCCGAAATAACCCAACCGAGTAGTGTTTCTTGTAAAACTGGTCGATCAAAACCTAAACTAAATTGCCTATTTATAAGCAAATTCCAAAATAGATCGGCGCCGATTAGCATGTCGATAGGGCCTGGTTTATAAAAGTTTTCATCTGCCAGTTGTATTTCTTGAGGAATACCCAACCCTTCAATGTCTAATTCAATCGCAGGTAAAGAAGTTGTTATTTCCGGCAACACTAGGCAAATTAGTCTTGTTTTGTAATTATAATGCCTCGAGGACACCTCAATAGAGCATCTATAATGTAATTTTAAATTTCTGCTATTTATTCCTGAAACCGAAAGATTAATCTTTTCCTTTTTCAACCCTAACTTATTGCACATAGTCTTACTTACATACGATGACTGAGAGCCAAAGTCTAAAACGGCGCGAACTGGAAAAGCTCTATCGTTCACGAAAATATTCAAAATAGTCGTGGACAACAAAGTCTGATTATTATTGCCAGGAACCGTAGAGCTACAGCATGTCGTTACGCAAGCCGAATCAGTACCTTTGGCACCAGTGGTGTCTTGTAACCCCAGCGGACGGTCCTGACTAGTGTGAAGCAGTGTATTATGCTTCTTTGAATGACAGGTTTTACAGGCACCGAATAAACGACAACTTTTTGTAAAATGACCAGGACGAAGACATCTATGACAAAGTTTTAATTTATTTGCTTGGTCATTTCTTTCTGACACTGTTAAGGCATTGAACTTTTCGCACAAATAAACCAAATGCTCTCCCGAACAAACATCACATTTTTTAAAAGCCTTTTCTTTATTTGTGTCTCGATTGGACTCACTACCTTCACCTTTATTAAATAACTTATTTTGCTCATATCTACTAATTTCCAAGCGTTCTAATAAGTCAGCCCTATTTTTTAAAAATTCAAACATCTGTAGTCATATTGAGAGATTCTAGAGACCTTAAATGCTTTGAGACTGTATCTATTATTTTTCTGATATTAACCGAGGTTGCTGTACCTTTGTCTAGCTTACCTAAATTGAATAAGGCTTTAACATGATTGTGTATCAGCAACTTTTTATTTTCAAACCTCTTACAAACTAAATCCCAAGCAGTCAGGTAATTGTCTGCAGAAAACTCCAAGGATTTTATAACTTGTGCAGCGCTACCCTCTAAAGACGCTCTTAAATAGTGAAATTTCTGTATTTGATTGATATCCTTATTTTCATGTATCAGCGAAACAAATAGATCTCTAAACTCTAGCCAGGTCTCGTGTGCCCCGTTAAAACTTGGCAATTTTATATCGGGTAACTTTATACTTTGGCTAATACCTAATTTTAAATCTGATCTATTACCTGTGACCTCGTCCGAAACCCCAACCGAAACTCCGTTTTTGGTTCTAGTCCGTCAATTAATAATTTTGCCTCTGCGACAAATTCATAAAAATTATTTTCGAACTCAGACCTCTCAAACAACTGCTCATTGACATCTTCAGAAAGCAAATCTAACTCGTTTTGTACAGGTTCAAATGAGTCTGCTAATAGGCTTTGAATATTAGAAGTACGTTCCTCGAACTGTATCTTTAAAGCATTGCTAATCTGAATCCCATTATCCATATCAGTCTTTATTTTATTGATAAAAGTAGAAAAATTAGTGAGTTTCGCTTTTACAGACCCCCTTTTCTTATTTAGAACTTTGAGTTCGGTGTTAGTATTAGTTGCCATCTTTTAATACTCAATAAACACCAGTCAAGGTCCTAATCACTTTCAATTTAACTAAATAAGAGTTAAATAAGTATAAAATAGGGTTCAACAACAAACTAACAATTAATATTGATAAAATACTGCTACTTTGCCCAATAAAACTTTGTTAGAACACGGAATTATTATAAGGAATAGGTAGGTATATGAATGAACGAAAAATGAAGGAAGAAGGAACTCACATTTTCTTTCCAGTCCAATCGACCAGGCAAATCTTAATGCATAACCAATAATAGCGAGCCAACCTCTGTTACTCTTTGAACGGTCCACTGCAAAAAAATGCGGGCTTCTTGAACACTATTTTGCACTGCTTTCAAGTTCATACGGCTGGAAGGACCATGTATTTACGAGGGAAAAATACGAAGAACATTAATTGTGGACTGTAGTGATATTGATTCTTTATTCCCAACGTAATAGTTTTAACAATGAATTATATCAATTCAGTATAACATAAAGCTTAAAACAACATTTTCTGAGTAAAAAACTGTAACATAAAATTGAAATGCTTTTCTGACGTTTCTAATAATTAATAATTTTTTTCTGTCAGCTGAACACCGAATAAATTTTGAATAGTTGTGACACTTGCACGTAAGTAGTTTCTGAACAAACGAGAACTTTGACATTTTAAATGTAACACCCTGTATATTATTAACTTTTCGGATTTAACAATAAATTGTAATGTCACTTTGTGTCATACCTGTCGAGATATTGATTATTTTTTAAATTGACAAGTGCAGACCTTCATATTGATACCTCTGTGTGAACATCCCAATACTTAATAAAAAACAGGTTGATTAGTGGGACGATCAAGGTAATTGGTGACATGTCGAGAACTTTTTTTTGTATACTTACAGGGCAGTTAAGAAAATGATGAAAAGTTCAAGTTCAAAGATGTTAAATATATTCGTTGTTCTAAATGGAACAACCATATTTTTATTCTTTCACTAAAATAAGTGTAGTTTATATGAACTTCCTTTCTTAAGTGTGAATAGAATGTTAAACTATTTTACACAATTTGGTTGTTTTCAAGCAAAAGTTAGGAAAGTGATACCTCTTGTAGATAATAGTGATCATGAAATCAGTATTCTTGGATACTGTGCTGCTTATCCCGAAGCGTCATTACGTTGTGATACGAGAGATTTAGGTGTACCAATGTATAGATAGTGTAAGCTCGTCGTGAAACAGCCTGTATTGTACAAAACAACATCCGTTACATGTTTAGTTCAGTCATGAGGTTCTTAAATTATTGATTAATGGAGTAACTGAAAATCTGGAAACTATTTAGAGAATCTGCTTGTCTCATCGCTCTAGGCAGGAACGAGTGGAATGCATAATTGTATCGATGGAAAGGTACTTACATTAAATGTTCTCACCTGTTGAGCAAGGCTAGGACAGGCAGATCTTATTAAGAAGCTGTGGACAGTTACAAATGCTATTTAAGATGTTAAATAGCAATATTTTTATTTTCTGCGGCTCTCGAGAGAAGAGATGCCCAATTGATGATGCCATGTACTGAGCTTAAGGACTAACTAACGAAAAGTTAAGAACTTAGAATTTATGTTGATAAATTCACGAATTTTTCTTTTCACAAAAGCCAACATAGAATTTTGTATGGCGTTAGTGATGTGATCAATCGAAGTTAAGAGAGTTATCGAGTAATTCCTAAATCCCTAATCTGATTGACAGTATCGAGCAATTGACCATTCATATAACAATTAATAATAAGTATAATGTGTGTGATGGAAGTTGATTGATTTATTGATTGATTGGATCAGCACACCAGTCAAAGGTTTGAAGTCCTCGGCACCTCAGCCTTAAGGCTTTTTGTGCTCTTGGTTGTGCCGTTTATGTGAAGAGACCAGTAGCCCTTATCAGGCTCAGCAGACTTTTCACTAGGTTTTTCTTGAAATCCTCCCTTGGATGTTCTAGTTCTAGTTCTAGGAGTCTAAGTCTCCAGTGAGATAATGCTTCACAATCGAAGATAATGTGAGAGGCTGTTTCCTCCTCTTCCATGCACAACCGACATATAGGTTCCTCCATATATATGCCGATTGTATGCATGTGCTTCCTTAGGGTACAGTGACCGGTGAGTAAACCCGTCCCTATCCTTATTTGGGTCCTGCTAAGGTTTAGTATTTCGTTGGTCAGCTTCTCCGAGGGTTTTTTGACCAGGAGTTTGCTGTGTTCCTGTTTTGGCACGTGTCTCCAGTACGACTGGTGTTTAGTTTGAGTCCACCGAGATATACAAACACTAGCAGCAGTTTAAGATATCCCAAATACTGGTTCAGGACTAGTGAATGCTGTCTCAAACCCCAGCTTTGCTAGGATGTCTGCCTTTTCGTTTCCTACAATGCCCTTATGCCCCAGGACCCACTTAAGAGTAACTCTATTATGATTAGCCAGGGTTTTAAGTTTCTGTAGGCAGTCCCAGACCAGTCCTGATCTGATCCGAGGACATACTAAAGGTTTTAATGCTGCCTGACTATATATCGGAGAGAATTAGGATCTTTTGACCTCTGTACCCCCTTTCAATATGCAGTTGCAAACACATATAGATAGCGTAGATTTCTGCCTGGAATGCAGAAGCAAGATTCCCCAACGGTGCGTGGATGCTGCACCTGGGTCTAGCACCTGTTCCAATGTCAGTCTTAGATCCGTCAGTGTACCACACCAACGTTCCTTCCTGACTGCATGCTTTCCAACCCATCCCAGTTTAGCTGGACTTGGTATGGTTGGGTGTCGTTACTTCTTGCCAACATGTTGTCACTTCTCACTGTAAGGAGTGAGATACTTAACCTCCTGACTTAGACACAGCTGCACGTTAAAGAGGCTTGGCAGTTTCAGTCACTCAAGTTTTCTTTTTCTAGTGAAGGGAATGAGCGCAGTTTTTGAATTTTTGAAGGGTTTACCCTTAGGCATTCCCTCCTACACTATATCTCCACAATTCCCAGAGCCTGTTGCATCAGCCCTGATATAACATCAGGGTATTTCCCCAGTACAAGTATTGTCAGATCATCTGCATACCCCTGTGTGTATATCCCTTTCCTGTTCAGTTCTCCCAGGAGATCGTCTATGACGAGGTCCCACAGCAAAGGGGATAAAACTCCTCCCTGTGGGCATCCCTTCATTATCCGCACCTCCATGGAGTCTCCAAATAAGGTTGTTGTTGCAGTTCTGTTGAAAAGCATATTTCTCATCCACCGACATGTGGTGTCGTCTGCTCCACGCCTTGCATCAGCAGCTATCATGGAATCAAAGGATGTGTTGTCGAACGTTCCTTCTATATCAAGAAATGCTCCGAGAGCAGCTTCTTGATTTCCTAGTGCAGCCTCAATTTTCGACACCAGTTGGTGTAAGGCTGTTTCGCAGGATTTTCCTGATTGATAGGCATGTTGGTTATAGTGCCTTTATATAGCCTTTCAATGAGAAAGTTTTCCCGAACATGCCTGTCAATAAGTTTCTCCATTGTCTTCAGCATGAAAGACGACAGAGTTATTGGCCTGAATGACTTTGCCTGAGAATAATCCTTACCTGGTTTGGGAATAAAGACAATTCGGGCTCTTTTCCAAGCAGCTGGAATGTATCCAGTTGCCAGTGAAGCTCTGAAGAGTTTACAAAGTACTGGAGATAGATGTGATTATATGATTGATTTGATGATATGATTATACCATCTGGTCCAGGAGCTTTGTATGGCTCAACCGAGTTTATAGCTCAGTTCAATTTGCACTGGGTTATTACTTTGTTGGCAGCACTCTAATCTTCCTTCCTCGCACGAACTACGGGAAATGGAGGTCTGACGGATAGCTCCATACCTATCTCTTCAGAAACTAGTAAATGTGCCTGCAGTAGAATCTGTAGGATTGATAGGATCTTTGGCAAGGATTTTCTGGAGTCGAGCTGTTTCTGAGGTTGTTTCCACCTCTCCACAGAATTTCCTCCAGGACTCCCTTTTTGCCTTCCTGATTTGTTTGTTGTAAGCAGAGAGGAGTAATATTCTTCCCACTCTCTGTCTTTTTCGCACTGTTAAACAGTTTCCGAGTTCTTGCTTTGAGCTTGGTAAGCTCCTTGTTCCACCAGGTTAATTTCCTCCTAGAGGAGCGGATTACCTCAGAGCAGTTGTTGTGATAAGAGAGTTCGATAGCCTCACAAAGTTGTTCGGAGGCAAGCTCTATAACATCGCTGTTTTTTATTTTCCTTTTGACATTCCCTAGTAGGAGTTCAAGGTCATTTCTGTATTTCTCCCAGTTCGTACTTCTAGGGTCACGGTACCTCAATACAGGTTTCTCCATTTCGGAGATTTCCATACAAATGTACCGATGATCCGACAGAGACGGTTCCTCAGACACGTGCCAGTGAGTTAGCTGAGAGCTTATATCAGTAGTCGCTAAGGTGATGTCAATTATCTCCTTACGAGTTTTTGTCACAAAAGTTGGTTTTGCCCCCCGATTCACTAATAGGAACTCACCTTTTGAGTTGATATAACTGCTATTCCACGCAGTGTGATGCGAATTGGCGTCCAACCCAATTATCGTCTGCAGGTTTTCATCCCTGCAGTAGCTCACCAGCCGCTCCAGTTCATACGACGGAGGTGGGGTTGGATGTTGAGATATCTACATGATAATAATTACTGAATACTTTATATTTATTAGTTAACATACTATGATTATATTTTTTAATGTCAGTTACTTGGTAACATATATAAATGTAATATTAGTAATATAAAAAGTCGTATAATTGTGATATTTTATTCAAAAGAACATTTAAAACTAAAACTAAAACTCTTCAGGTTATGGGCCCAATGAATTGTTCAACTGCATTTGAAATGTATCAGAAATTGTGTAATATTTTTCATAAAGATGATGAACAAAAATGTAACCTATTGAGAGAATTTTTCAACATGACATTTGAAAAAGGAAGTGACATGTCCACATTCATAAGTAAAATACAAAATCTGGCATTTCGATTGAAAAATCTTAGTCAAGACTTAGATGAAGAGATGATAAAGTCAAAAAATTCTTTCAAGTTTGCCTGAAAATTATAAATATTTCTGTACAGCATGGGACTCTACTCCAGAGACAGAGAAAACTCTCACCAAATTAATATCCAGAGTACTAGCAGAAGAAGCTCGTAATAATAAGGAGACTGATAAAGAAAAAGCAGTGGCATTTTATGGTTCGGAGAACTTCTCTAAAATATGCAAGAAGTCCAATCATAACAATAAAAACTGTAAAACAATTAAGTGTTTTAAATGCGGAGACTCAGGGCATTATTCAAAGTTCTGCAACAAGCGCTATAGTACTGGTCAGTCTACTTCACATAGTGGTCATAACTTAAAGTGTGGAATATGTAAAAAAACAGATCATGAAGAAGCAAACTGTTATTTTAGAAATAAATCAGGATCATCTCGTTCAATCAGCAATAATAAAGTTGCATTTTTAACTAAAGTAAAAGATAAAAATAATGAAAAACCAACATTCGTTGTTGATTCTGGATGTACTTCACATATGGTCAATAATGGAAAACTGCTACAGAACATGTAGCAAGTAAAAACAAATATAGCAGTAGCCAAGAAAAGAGAAACAATGAAAGCTGAAAGCAAAGGTCAGATAGAGATGAACAATTGTGTACTTAATGAAGTTTTACACGTTCCAGAATTGAGCAGAAACCTATTGTCTGTTAATGCAATCACAGAAAACAATGGCCAGGTGTTGTTCACAAAAGAAAAAGTAATAGTAATGAAAGATAAAAATACAATTCTAGAAGGATATAAAAATGAATATGGACTTTATGAAATAACAGAAAATGAAGAAAGCTTGCTAGTAGTTAACAAGATGGAGGAAGCTAGGATTTTACACAGAAAGCTAGGTCATTTAGGCATAAATAATATGATAACATTAATTGATATGTCAACAGGAATAAACGTGGCGAAGGCAGACATAAAACAACTTGACACAATATGTAAAATATGTTTAGAAGCAAAACAAACAAGGTTACCATTCAATACAATTAGAACAAGAGCAACTAGAATTTTAGAAATTATTCATACCGATCTATGTGGGCCTGTAGATATACCTTCTTGGGACAGTAAAAGATATCTGTTAACATTTTTAGACGACTTCTTCCACTTTACAATAATATACTTACTTAAAAACAAGTCTGAAGTAAACGAATACTTAAAACAATATGTTCAAGAAGTTGAAGCATACCTATCATAATACGAGAATATCAAAAATAAGAAGTGACAACGGCGGAGAATATATAAATCAAGATCTGAAGACTTGGTTTAAAAATAAAGGTATCATTATGGACACAACAATCCCTCATTCTCCCCAACTAAATGGAAAAGCTGAAAGATTAAACAGGACTCTTTTAGAAAAAGCAAGGGCACTTATCTTTGACAGTGGCCTTGAGAAGAAATTTTGGGGTGAAGCGGTAAGAGTTGCTACATATCTCTTAAACAGAAGTCCATCTGAAACAGTTGATGTTACACCGTCTGAAAAATGGACTGGAAAACAACCAGATTTGTCTAAATTGCATATATTTGGGTGCAATTCACATGCCAAAGTCCTAGGTCATCTGAAAAAATTTGATGCTAGAAGTAAACAATATACATTTGTAGGTTATACCCCAAATGGTTATAGGCTATGGGACAATGAAAAACAAGTCATTAAAATTTTAAGAGATGTTATTTTTGAAGATAAGACTAGGGCTATCTCACAAAACAACAATCAGAGATTCCTATTAGAAGAAGAAATGTTGATACAGGAGATGCCGGAAAACAATGAAATGGAAGATGATATACAATTAGAAAGTGAAGTTTCATACCAAGATAGCTACTTGGAAAATGATGTACAAGAAGAAGTATCTTTAGAAAATGAAGAGAGTTTTAGGTTAGGAGAACGCCAAGTAACTAGAATAGGAAGACACACTAAAATTCCACAGAAATTTGATGATTATGTGCTTCTAACTTATGAAGAAGTAATATGCTCTGATGATAAAGATAAATGGCTTAAAGCAATAATGAAACGTGGACTCTGATAAATAGAGAAGAAGCTCATGGTAAGAAAATCCTATCAAGTAAATGGGTTTTCAAAATAAAAGAAAACAACAAATATAAAGCCAGGCTTGTAATAAGAGGATGTGAACAAAAATATGGGATTGACTATAAAGAAACCTTCAGTCCAGTAGTCAATACATCCTCATTAAGAATTCTGTTTCCACTGGCTGCACATCACAATTATCATATTAAGACATTTGATATAAAAACAGCATTTTTATATGGAGAAATAACAGAAGATTTATACATGAATCTACCCGAAGGTTTTGATCATGAAGATAAGGTGTGTAAACTGAAGAAATCCTTGTATGGCCTGAAACAAGCTCCATTAGAGTGGAATAAAACATTCACAAAATTTCTGGAAAATAATGGACTCTATAAATTAAAAACTGAAAACTGCATTTTTAAAAATGGAGATTGTTCACTTATACTTGGAATCTACGTAGATGATGGAATTTTAATTGGAAGGAGTGAAATTGAAATTAATAATCTTTTGCAAAGATTAGCAGGAAGATTTGAAATGGTTCAGAACGATAATCCAGATTCGTTTATTGGAATTAAAATTATAAAACAAACTGATGGTATCAAAATAAGTCAGGAGCCTTATACTAACAAAATATTAGAAACATTCCAAATGGAACATGCTAAACCTACGCCTACGCCATTATCCAGCAATAGTAACAACGAAGAAGGGCAAGAGATAAATAAAAACTTTCCCTATAGAGAACTGTTGTATCTATCAAATAAAACACGACCAGATATTACATATGCTGTAGGCTTTGCTAGCAGACATATGGAAAACCCCTTGAAACAAGACGTAATAAATGTTAAAAGAGTTCTACGATATTTGAATGGAACAAAAACTGGGAGTTAAATATATGGAAAATTCTGATCCCACAGAGATGATAGCATATTGTGACAGTGATTTCGCTGGTGATACGGAAACAAGAAAAAGTACAACTCGTTATGTGATTATGTACTGTGGAGGACCCATTATGTGGTGCAGTAGAAATAAGTTTGGGAAGTTTAAAAACACTTTGATTTGGAGAAGCTCATGGTTAAATCTGTCAAAGGCATCCAAAAATTCGGTGTAAATTGAATCAACTTGTAGTCCCTTTTGAAGACTTCAGACATAAGTTAACAAACCCAATTCTGTTAATGTTTTAAATAAAAATGACTGTTCCTAATTCACTCCACTATTAAATAAAAAACTTTGTAAATTATGAAAAGATTATATTGCATACATATTGACATATCATCGTCAGAAGTTACATTTGATGTGATGCCTACCTGATATGTGATATTTTGGTTGGACTAAATAGTGACCTACTTTGTGATTGACTTAATATATGTGAAGAGAAACAAGAAGATATGATATCACAGATTTTAAAGCTTATGTATTATAAGCCCCATGGCAAATAATACTCCAACAGACAAGAAGCGAAACTGCGGAAGCCATTTTTTAAATTAGTCGTCATCATACGATCACGTCTTTACAGACCCAAATTAGATTAAAGTTTGCTTGTAGATAGACATTTTTTTCTCAAATGATCCATTTTCCGGGTATATTGTCAACGAAAAGTGCAGAAATAGCTATACTGATGGAAAAATGCCGAAAAATATATAATACATATTTGATAAAACGCAACTTTATGCTAAAATACTTTCTCTCAGAGTGATTCGAGTAAAGCTGTAAGCATTTATTATGTATGGTTCTTAGTGTATGCCAGAGTTAGCTATCACCTTCAAGGTTATTTATTTTTGTCCCTTCAACATCAAAGGATTTTCGCCGGGCTTCACTTCTTGTTGTTGTGTATTCTTTGCCCCATGGAGATATATTTTTTTTCTTTTAAGATCAGTATAACTGTGCAATGATATAGGAAATCAAGGATAACTGTATCTGATGATCTTTACAATTGTTAAGCAAGACTGTACAAAGAATTTTAAAGAAACATACATTTCATATTTTCCGTGAAGGACACACCCAGTTCCCTCAAAAAGTAAATGATTGGGCAGGGATTCTAGGAAACTACATTGTTGGACCTGTTTTTCTTAACACGAATTTTACCGAAGAAATATATCTGGAAATGCTATAGAGAATGATATTGAACCCTTAATCCTTGAAATACTTCAGGATCATCTTAATGAATTCCGTGATTTAGAGTTAACTTTTCAGCAGGATGGTGCCCCTCCCCACTATTATGGACCAGCATACCCTGGTAGGTAGATAGGATGATGGGGTTCAATAGAGTGGCCTGCTCGTTCTCCTGATCTGACACCACTCGATTTCGTTTTGTGGGGTTATCTGAAAAGAAAAGTTTTTAGTATTTAGTACGCCAGTCGGCACCGTTGAACACCCAAAACAAAGGATTCGTAAAGAATGCAGATCGATTTCTTCAGAGTCCCTTGAACAGGTTCGGGAAGAATTTTTGTCTAGAATCTTTGATTACAGACAACGGATGACATATTGAGCATCTTATTTAAACTTGTCTGTTTTGATTATTAATTTTTCTGTATTATTATAGATAGGGAGGAGGGACCTTAGACGGACACTGTACATGAACCAGATTATAAAAATCTAAGTGGTTGAAGTAAAATAATGTTTGTATTAATAAACGTGATTGTAAAATTTAGATAAACTTATTCACTTAAAATCGAACCCGTATAATTCAAAATAATGATTACTGTTTTGCCAAAAGGTTCTCTAGAACTAATCTATGTAGTGTATAGTATACTTACATTAAATAATACCTAAAGAAGATGAGGGGGAAATTGTCTTCCGCCCTGGGCGGCCGATATCTACACTACGCCGCTGCCGTGGAGCAAAGTGTTTCCCTTTTAAGGAGGCTCAAAACTTACCTTGGATGTACTATGGGTGAGATAAACCTGAATGGGCTAGCATTAGCTAATATAAACTCATCATGCGAGGGTGATATTAATGAAATAATTGCTACCTTTCATAAAAAAACCTTGTCGTTTGAAAATGCCAAATTGAGACTAAACAAATAAAATACATTATATTTATCGATAAATTAATAATTATTTATTTCTAAGTATATAATAGGTATAGATATTATAATTTATAATAAAAACAAAAAATATGTATAGTCTGTCCCAATGTAGTTCGGACCATGAAATAGTTGTAAACCATAGGCGCGACGGAAGTACCTGCCCCGTAACCTATACAGATACAACCCAATTTCCTGTTAATATTTAGATCTAAGTACCTGTATAGAATAAAATTTGAAGTAGTTAGTATTCGGCAACTAGCAAGTAATGTCTATTCGTCTAATTAAGATGGTTTCAAGTTCAAGTCTTTTCCCAATTCATATTCAACGAGTTAGCAAAAGTGCATATTATTTGCGGGAAAAACATCAATCCTGTACGTTCATGATGCTCTTGTGCACCAAAACCCCACAAGCTCTGTTCTCGACATAATAACGAACTGTGCCAATAAGATAGGGGTAGGAGAATCAACGATTTATAGATTTTTACGTGAGTGAAAGTGCCGGAACCTCGGTGAACCTATCCTCACCCGGGAAAAAAACCATTAGAAATTGACAACGATGCTAAAAACAGTGGTCGTAGAATAGTGCATGGTATGTATTTCGCAAAAGAAATACCAACATTGGACAAGATTGTGCAAGCCGCCCAGAATGACGAAAACCTGCCACAACTATCAAGAACTAGACTAGAGTATGGAGAATTCTTCATGGAATGAACTTTTGGTGGGAAAAACAAAACAGAAATTTTTTTCATATTGATGGGCCGGATATTGTTTGCTGGAGACGAGAATACTTAAGGCCAATCCGAAAATATCGCAACGACTGTAAGAATATTTTCTATTTGGATGAAACCTGAAAAGTCTGGCAAGCTAAAAATATACTGACTTCCCGACAAGCTGTCATGGAGGGTTGGTCAACAGGATTAACAATTCCATCTGGAAAGGGACGCAGGCTTATTATAACCCATATAGGCAGATAAAACGGATTTTTGGATCAAGGATTATTGGAATTCCAGTCTAATTCAAGCAAAGACTACCACGAAGAAATGACGGCTGACGTTTTTGAGGAATATTTCCAACATTCGATCGAATACATTCCGCAGAATTCAGTTATTGTAATGGATAACGCCAGCTATCATTCTCGATTAGTAGAGAAGCTTCTCACAAGTTCACGGAAAAAAGCGGCGATAATTGAGAGGTTGCAGTGTAAAGCCTTAAATTTCGATGATACAATGGTGAAATAAGAACTTTTGCAAATTGTTAGACAGCGTAAGGCAAAGTTTAAAAAATGTGTAATCGATGAGATGGAAAAAGGTGGAGGTATTATTGTACATCGCTTACCCCCTTACCATTGTGAGGTGAACCCAATAGAGCTGATATGGGCACAAGTCAAAGGTTACATATGTTGCCAGGAACAACAAAACTTTCAAACTTCCAGAAGTACGGCAACTTTTTGATGGATTCTTTGGCGAATGAGACTGCCTAAGCACCTAAAACATGTTATAGCTGAGGAGCAGAAAATGTGGGATCTTGACGATTTAATCGACGAAAGTACAGAGATCGAATCGTTAATTATTAACTTAGGACAAGACGATTGTTCAGATTTTTCTGATGAAGAATTTAGTTAATAATGCTGTATATATTATAGTTAAACTAATGTTCACCTGCAAGAATTTGTTATAATTTTTTATTTTTTACAAGAATATGTGTATATAAATCTTAGTGCACAATAACTTTTTATTTTCATTATAATATCTAAATATTATAATAAATGTTCTGCAAAAATCATAAATAACCCTGTTATACGACTATGGATCGTTTGGTTCACTGCGTATGCTTAATTGGAATTTTATTACCTATTGTAGTTACCGGGTGGCCTGGTCACAATTTCTTTCTTCTTAGTCTAGATACATTGTAAAACATAAATGAGAGATAAAATTTTTTGAGAAACCCGACCTTTGTTTTCCGTTTATTGTGCTATCAACTCCTTTGAAACGAACTTTAGTGACTTATTATTGTTTTTTTTATTGATTTTTTACTCTAAAATTGTAAAGTTTTAGAGTTTTTGATATTTTCTATTGTCAATCAAACCACTCCCATGACAGCAGCCTAGATCCGCCACTGAATTCCCATACACGAAAGAAATATTGTATTGGGCTAATAATATCTTCTGTTCATTTGAACGTATTTGGAATGACACATATTGTATATTTTATGTAAAAATATTTGATGCGAAATAAACATTATTATTAGTAAAAAAAAAGTTTATAAGTTAAGTCTTCAATATCAGACCAGACTGGATAATATTTTTTTACCCAGTGTAACGTGCTTTCCTCTTTCTTCGTACTTCGTACACGTGGTTGCTACCACCCGAACACGTCACTATGGACACCCTAGATGTTAACTTACGGTTTAAGTCTCGGGCGCCAGATTTTTAACGTGGTATGCTCCACGGCCCCTTGACCCTTAGCGTCAAGAGTTCTAGATAGCCTCAGATAGAGGTTACGGCGAATTCCATGGGTCTTGTTGAATTTACTTTAACGGATTGTATACAACTCGGACGAGCCGAATAACGGTACTCTCAGTATTTAAGTTACGGTAACCAACGAATAAATCAGCACTTCAAACCTTTTGTTTATTAATACTCTGTGGTTGATTTAATTCAAATCAAATTTATCAAATCTGCCGGGTAACTGAACAAGTTGTGGCTAAGCCTCTTCCAGGTTTAAGAAACCCTTCAGATCCAAATGAGACACGGCACGATGTAAGAACGATTTAAATCTGCCGGTTAATCGAACAAGTTGTGGCTAAGCCTCTTCCCAATCCGAGAAAACCTTTGGATTTAAAAGAAATACGAAAGAAAAAAAATATTGTTAACTACTATTCCTGGAATAAATTTCACGACTTTAAAAGGTACCTAATTATCGACACACAGAGTAAAAATATCAAGGCCGGAATAAAGTTAAAATATATCACCAACCATACCAGTTTTAATTACCTATGTATAAAAACTGCAGCACCTAAAATCATAAAAGCCACCAGAGAACCGGATTATAATAATTCAATCAATTACTAATTAATATGTTAAACGCTGTAATACAAAAAAAATGAATTGAAGCCAACTATACTTCAACTAACAATCTTTATTTAAAACAAAAGAAAGAAACAATAAAAAAACTTGTCACTCAACATAGGTATGAGAACTGGTAACTAAAATTTTCAAAGAAAATATCTACAAAATCTTAATATTAAGTCTGCGGTACGGAAAGTTTTCGAATATACTCGTATCTGAAACTGTATATTTATTTCAATTATCAATCTTTTCTGTAACCAGAAATAATCACAAAATAATTTCATCTTTTTGCATAAAAACCCTGGTCATAAAAGAAAAATCTAGACAATAAAATATTTACGGAATATATCAATCGGCGGTACGGAAAGTCTTCGTATAAATTGTTATCAAAATATATTACCCTCAAAACTACTTCCCGGAGTCCGGAGTCGTACAAATACGGATTACTGCTTACGGGCACTCAATAACTTAATTTTTACTTAGAGAAGCACAGACCAGAGCCTTCTATCGATTGTTTTCAAATTTATATCCTCATTCCTATTCCCATTTCGGCACTAGCCGTTTTTGTTTTTCAGCAAAAAGTTTCATATACAGGGTCCGGCAAACCTCTGTCGTAGCTCTATAACATATTTATTTAAAAGGTATATGGAAACGGTAATTAAAATCAAACATTTTAAAATTATGTTCATGTATACAGGGTGGTCCATTAGTAAACTGGACAAATGACGTTATTTTTTTCAAATGTAATGCCATACTTTTTTTTACATTTTATGAACCGAAATAGTTAGTACTGTACACTCCCAAATTTTTTTTGTAAAACTCCCAGCCATCTCGGAGAAAACCACATTTTTCCCAAAAAATTTGAATTTGCATATCCCTTTTCAAAAAACCGCAGCTTTATAAGATTTAAAGCTAAAGCTTTAAAATTACCTATGTACAAAGACAAAGGACTGAAGATTCTTTTAGACTCAGTTTGAAATTTTTATTCTGTACAGGATGGTCTTGAATTAATTTTACATTCCAAAAATTTAAATGGTAGTTATTTCAGTTTTTTCAAATGGGACACCCTGTGTAAATATTCATCAATGGATACTGAATTTTATCCCCTCCAACTTTGCTATTCACTCTCAGTACCTAATTTCCGTCGTTTAAAAGTTATTTGAAAAAAACACATTTTTGGTAAAAATCTAAGTAGACAATCGATCAATAGTCTTAATGAACAATTTTTTTTGGTTTCCAAAATACCAATTTTACATGTTTTTAATATTAATAAAAGGCCATTGTTAACAACAATTCTAATTTATTTAAAAATTCTCCAGTCTTATTTTATAAAAGGTGCTCGAAATGTCTGCCATTTTCTCTTATACATAAATCTACTCGTTCGTTAAATCATGCCGATACGTTTATTAGCATCTGAGGTGTAATAGATCTGAATGCTTGTACTATTCACTCCTTCATATCTTCAGATGTTGTAGGTGGCGTTTGATAAACAAGATTCTTAACATAACCCCTCTTAAAAAAATCAGGTTTTGTTAAGTCCGGTGATCGAGCTGGTCATTTTTTTGGACCATTTCTACCGATCCATCTATTAGGAAACTGTAATGAATCAGCTACCTACCTCACGTAAATAATGCGCTCCCACTTCATCATGTTGGTACTACATTGACTGTCTTACAGCTAGAGGAACGTTTTCAAGTGAAAGAGGAAAATAATTAGCCAAAAAATCTAGATACATCAGGACATTTAAATTGCCTTCTAAAAAATGCAGCCCTATCACATGTTCCCCAATTATACCTCCCCAAACATTCACACTCCATCGATCTTGGCTGTGTGTTTCTCTGATTATGTGGAGATTTTCTTTGGCATAATAATGGAAATTGTGCCTGTTAACGAATCCATTCTTATGAAATGAAGCTTCATCAGAAAATAATACTTTTTTTACCAAAAATGTGTTGTTCTTCAAATAACTTTTAAACGACGGAAGTTAGGTACTGAGAGTGAATAGCAAAGTTGAAGGGGATCAAATTCAGTATCCATTGATGAATATTTACATAGGGTGTCCCATTTGAAAAAACTGAAATAACTGCCATTTAAGTTTTTGGAATGTAAAATTCATTCAAGACCATCCTGTACAGAATAAAAATTTCAAACTGAGTCTAAAAAAATCTTCAGTCCTTTGTCTTTGTACATTGGTAATTCTAAAGCTTTAGCTTTAAATCTTATAAAGTTGCGATTTTTTAAAAAAGGATTTGCAAATTCAAATTTTTTGAGAAAAAGGTGGTTTTCTCCGAGATGGCTGGGAGTTTTACAAAAAAAAATGGGAGTTCACAGTACTAACTATTTCGGTTCATAAAATGTGAAAAAAAGTATGGTATTACGTTTGAAAAAGATTACGTCATTTGTCCAGTTTACTAATGGACCACCCTGTGTACATGAACATAATTTTAAAATGTTTGATTTTAATTACCGTTTCCATATACCTTTTAAATAAATATGTAAGTTATATACGATAAGAGTTATAGAGCTACGACAGAGGTTTGCCGGACCCTGTATACTAATTGTCTTTCTGAATTAATTAAAGTTTATATATACCGAGTGTCCCTTCGGTTTTAAAAATTTGAACATCGGGTACGACTAAAGTTTTATGGTAGAATTCGAATTTACGTACCTCCGGACTAATAAACAAAAATACAATATAACGGTAATGAATAAAAAAAATATATTTGGTAATAGCATTAACAAAATGGTAATAGAAAGGGAGCCGGAAAGTAAGTAACGAGTTATACCTATACCTAATACCTAGTGGTAAAATAAAATATATTACGGGAAAAAAAATAAAAATAGACCTTAAATCGGTGACCAAAAAAATAACTCGTTACAACAGCTTCAAAATAATTCTTTGTTTTTATTGCGACTAATTTATATTATTTTGTTTCAGTGTGATAAGAATGGAGACGGGTTTGTCAGCATTTGCGAATTAAAAGAATTTTTGGAAGCTGAAGAACGTTCTAAAATTCCAGATAACCTATTAGAAAGCGTTATAAAAAAATTTGATAAAAATTCAGATACACAATTAGATTTAGAGGAATTTATAGAAATGGTTAACAATAAATCATTCCTTGAAACGTTCCAATTTGCAGCAAATAGGTAAATCAAGAATTGTATAGTGTGCTTCATCAAAAATATAGTAACTGGAAAATCTTAATAAACCATTCCAAAATTACGTCACTGACACGTCGGACATATTTCTGTGAGCCCTTATGTCATATTCTATTTTAGTTTTCTTTGTTTACTGGTAAACAACGGATGACAGCTAGCCCATGGAGACTAGATATAAGGAGCACAAACTCTGTATATAAAAAGTGTCCGTCGAAATTAGGAAGATTGTGGTGGCGCTGGGGAGGCTAGCGATTAAAATCATGTTTGACGTGTTAAATTTTAGGTTATGTAAATGGAGGGTTTGTTTATTTTCATTCGGTTACCTTTTATGCTTGGTTTTAGCAAATTTCAAGGAAAAAATAAGTATTTCCCGTAGCTGGTGCTATGTTTGGTTAAAGGTAAGTTTCTTCAATATCATTATATAGGCAATTGTGTTGCAAAATAGTGATGAAAACAATAAACCTAACCCGAGAGTCCTACATCAACCACTTACTGTTGCTCGAAAATAATACAGGGGCTGGGTTGTGTAATTTTTTTAATTTTTAACTTTACTTCTAGTTGGACAAGTTTTTACGACACATGTTTTTCACATTGTAAATTTTTATAAAAACTTCTATAAAATAAACACTATTTTCATTTTTTGTTAGGTTAACTTGTTCAGCAAACTTCACTCTGTAATTTTAATCGCTAGCTACTCTCGCGCCATCTACTATTTGTACCTTACCGCTGGACACTTTTTCGAGATTTTTCCTATACAAGTTTGTGCTCCTTATATCTAGTCTCCATGAGCTAGCCTTTAATTAGTGGAAAGTTCTGTGCACCTCAATATGTGTTGCTCTTGAATCGAGTAACTCCTTGGTTGCTTGTTTTTTTCGTCGTCTTATTATTCAATTCAATACAGAGACAGTTTACTGACTGCGCTATGTGTTATTTATAAAGTTTTTATCATTTAAATAACATATTACATTGTTCTACAAACTCTGTCTGACAACCAGCTGACTTACACCACATGTCCCAGCCCAATATGGCCGACTTGTCAAATCATTGTTCTGGAATGGTCTATATAAAGATTTAGGTAATCTAAAACATCTTCGCCGGGATTAGGGTATTTTGTTATAAAATATTATACACATAAATTAGGATATTTTAAATAGTGGAATTGTCAAGGGGATATATAATAAAAATTATAGTTTTGAATTTTCATTAACTTAAATTTTGGTGAAATAGTATTGCCTCTTGCGAAATGAACAATAAATATTTATTTATGCAGCAAGTGCAAAAAGTATGTGTTTATTGCACAAGTTGTATACAATATTTTTTCTATATGAATGAAAAAACCAAAAAATGTCTCATTTTGGTTGGACTAGAAATGGCGTCGATTTGAATGTTTATATTTGCCATGATGACGAAACGCTGTAGTAAAATGACAGATAAGTGCAATAAAGTTTTTTTCTACTACCGTGCGTAAAGTACGTATTTTAGACACACTTTCGAGTGCGTAAAGAAAAAGTTCCAATTTGTATGTAGTTATACCTAGTCTTATAAAAATACAGGTAGGTATAATAAACGGATATTAAATCTGCTTTTTTTTAAATCAGTGATTGAAAGATATAGAATTCAGTAAAGTACATACATAATAATTATTATTGGGTACTGGAAAATAATAGAATAGAGTGCATATAGGTAGGTATGTACCTATAAGTTGGCTGTCAGTGACTGACATTTATTCGTGCATTGAATCTGACATTTGAAATTTAAATTGAGATCTTCCGACTATACCTATGGTAAGCAAAATTATGTATATTTAAGTATTGAACATTTTTAGGAAACTATGATGTTATTTTCTACTTATTCTTTTTTTAGAAAACGGAATAGCTACATATAATTATGAAGATGGATTCCTCTGACGATCTATCAGAAAATTATTTCGTAAATACACCACCAAATATATTAGAAAATTAATTAAACTTCTGTATTTTGATATAATTTTCGGTAGTAGAAAAAATATTGTATGCAATTCGTTTGTAAAGTCATGCGACAATATTCACATTCGTCAAAAAAGAGTTACTTTACACACCAGTAGCTTAAAATGTTATTGCAAACATGTAAGTTTTGACTGAAGCATTCATTTATAAAAAACAGGATTAATGCTTCCCAATTTTCTAACACTCTGTTTACGGCTGCTTGTAATGAAAGCCATCAAGTTTGTGCTGGGTGTAGAAGTTTATGTGGTTTAAGTTGGCAAAACACTTGGCACTCGGCAAAGTGATCCATCCTTTTAGAACTATTAGAAAAATAGTTGTACAAGTCTCTAATAAAATCCTCAACACTATTTGGCAGTTTATTGGCTGCTGATGATGCACAGAGTATAGAGTGGCAAGTACACCCTACAAAAAACATATTTGGCAAAATTTCTCTGAAACGGGCTTGCACTCCCGTTTTGTTGCCTCTCATAACAGCTGTATTATCAGCAGCCAAGCCAATTAAGTTATTAATTGGAATTTTATATCTATGTAGATATTCCAGAATGGACAAATATATAGATTCAGCTGACGAATTGTTAATTTTTAGTAAGCCAAAAAAACTATCACATACTTTTTTAATATTCCCATTATAATACCTAGCTACTAAGACCAGGGACTTCTCTGTGCTAATATCCGTGGTTTCGTCTATGATTAATGGAAATTTATTTGTTTTCAACAATATTATTAAGCTGCTCGATACTTATACATTCATTAGTTATGTAAGTCGCCTTGGTTCGTGAACAATTTATATTTTTGGCAATTTCTGAATCAGGACAACCACTCCTTATAAAACTAGGTAAGTGATCAGCTAGTAAAAAAGGTAAATTGTGTTCATGTAAGAACACACAGAGTTTTAATTCTGCTTGTTTAACAAGTTGATTTTTTCGTAAAAGATTTTCATTTTTTAACACTCGTTTTTTAACTTGGTAACATTCTGCTTGTGAAAGTCTGTAACAACATGTCTTTTAATATCAAACAAACTGCATTTCAAATACCTATTACAAACACTACAAAATATTTTGTCTTGCTCATTTCTTAACCAAAGATAAGTTGCAGCCCATTTTTCTTGATATTTGTGCTTATATAATTTCCTCTTCTTTGGCTTTGGTTTGCTTATCGATGATTCATCTTCAGATTCCGACGATGAGGAATTGATTCCTACAAATTCCGATTCCCTTATGATAGGTTTTTCTATGGTCTGAGTAAAATGAACAGCGACAGCAGGAGTTGCAATGTTCATTTCACTGTGTCCTAATTCACTGTTTGTTCCAACTCCTTCTTTCTTTGGTTTTCTTATAATAAACCTTTAAAAAGATAAATATAAAATAATAATGTTTAAAAATATTAACTTACTTTTAATCCAACACTCAACACCGTTCAGTTCAATTCATGAAAGTTCAGAAATACTCAACTTTAACAAAAACGAGCCAATTTTAATAAAGAGGAGTCAACGAGGAACTTTTAATTCAAACGAGCCAGATCTGGCTCGAACGAGCCACCTGTGGCAACACCTCTACACACCGCTGCACCATGCCGAGCTACCAGTAACATGTATAAACTGTGAAGGCCCACATTCCGCAAGAACAAAAGACTGCCCTATATTTAAACAAACTATCCAGAAACTGAAGGTAGTGGAAAACATATCGTATGCAGAAGCTAGAAGGAGAGTAATTGTGAAGACACCAAAACCAAATCTGTCATACGCCAAAGCGACAACCACGACTATTGTTCCTACTGGATCCACTATAGCCAACTCACCAACGATTAATATTCAGGAACTTGTAAAACAGCTAGAGCCTGTGTTGGTTACTACACTACAGAAAACAATTGTGGCGCCAATTTTAACGCCACCTTCTCCATTTTATCCATATGCACCTACATCCCAAGCTTCCAATTCCCAATCTATCATCCATCTATCTTCTGACTAGGATTCGATATTTAATGAACCAACTACACGAAAGAAGACAACAGGGAAAAGTGCCTGGCTCAAGGGAGGAAAGCCTAGAAGCAGAAAGACTAGCAAAGAAAATATGGATAGTGAAACCTTGAGGGAAGCTGAGAGTGCAACTTCACAGAAACCCTCTTCTCAACTTGTCAACCTACCTTCAACAGAAGGTGAGGTGGGATAAAAAAAAAGAATGCATGTGTATATACGTACATCTACACTATTATGTTTATACTATTTTACCCATATTTTTTCTTTCTTTTAATTCCATTTTTGTGTATCTATATAATTCCTTAACCTTTTTACTAAAGCCAATAATGCCAAACTTAATCCAACGGAACTGCAATGGTTGTATTTCACATGTAAATGAATTAAAACTACTATTAGTGAATTCAATCCATTTTTTGGAATAGCATTATAAGAAACTCATTTTAAATTACAATCATGTTGTAGCCTAAGAGATTTCAGTATTTTTAGAAAAGATTTGTTTCCTAGAGAAAGAGCATCGGACGAAGTCGCCATTGTGTTAAGAAAATAAATACCATTGGACATATAAAACTTAAAACCTATAAAATCTACAATACCTATGTAATTTATATTTACTAAACGTCCACTGGACTTACTAGCAAATAGATTAATTGGTTCAACAGCTCCCACAACCCTTTTAGTTAGTCGGTGATTTCAAATCACACTCCCCCATGTGGAGAGATGAATATCTAGATACAAGAAGACGAAAAATAGAACGATTTATCGATGAGCACAACCTATGTATACTTAATACTAGAGAGCCCACATTTTTTCACATCTTGATTCAAGTTTACGCTTCCCATCTCTCGTAGGGAAAATCAGTTCGACTACATGTAATGAGAATGACCTACACTCAAGTGACCATTTCCCATTACTTATATCATGCGACTCGCCAACAAGGCAGTTAACACCAAAGAAAAGTGGTTATGCAACAAAGCAGACTGGAATCTATAGCAAGAAAAACTAAATTTTCCAGGCATACCAGATGGAATAAATGAAGCATCAGAGCTGATAACGCACGAAATCTTAAGGGTAGTACACAAGAGTATCCCGACAACAAAAGGTAGGTATATCAAGAAAAAATAAGTGCTTTTTGCACCTTTCAATTCTAGCGTGGTCACTGTTACACTCAAGGCGTGTGTGCCCTGGCAAGGGAAATTTCTGATCAACTGTTTCAATACTTGGTTTCTTCTGAATGGCATATAGGAACATAACCGCAATATTGATACTGATATTGCGGTTTTGTCTTTCGCAAGTGCCAGAATATGTTGGGACGTGCTGAACAGTCTCTGATAAAGTCATTAATTTTTGTCAAGACATGAAGGACATCTGCCTCCAATTAGTTCGTATCACATAAAACAAACAGATGAGGAACAGTCACGAATAAAAAGATTGTACACAGTCAGCAAACGTTTATGTTGAAAATCAAAAACCAAGATCCTTTCTGTTTCATCGTCTTTAGTTGTCTCTTTAATTTTTCTTTTAATTTCATAAGCTTTATAAGCTTCTTCAATGTGATCTTCTTGAAGTTAATTAAGTTCCTTTTCATCTGCTTCAGTGCTAGCACTCTTTTTTAGAGCCTTAAATTCGTCACATTTGTGACATGCGTCAATATATACAAATTTCATAGACTTTTATACGAGCGATAACCAGTTTTCTTCCAACATCAAAATTTGCTTACTAAAAAGTGTGGGGTTTTGTGATGCACTAACCCCACTAGGTGACAGACGACAATTTTTGTGTTGGACAGGAAAATTCTGAATCATATTATGATGTTTATAATGAAGGGGTACGTCCAAGCAGGAAATGAAAATTTGTGTTACCTTGTCATTCATGTGATACCATTTTATTATTTGTTTGTTTTTATTTTAAATTGTAGCTGAGTATAATGAACAGATCGTTCTGAATTTTATTTATTGCTTCTATGGAAGCCTCACGTCTTGCTTGCAGCTTGACTTTGTAGCAGTGGAGAACAAAAGCATTATCCCTTATTCCTGTCTCTACTCTTGCTTGCACTTGGGTGGTTTCTACTATAAACACAAGTAGGTACTCAACAATTTCTAGAAGCTGCAATCCAGCAAAACTGCTCGTGCTCATTCTCTGTCCGTTCAAATTTGCCGCACAAATTATACAACTATATTCGGGTCCGGTGTTGCCAAAATGGTTCTTTTTGACTTCCCGGAATGTATATTGTTACACCTTAACAAGGAACCGATCTATATTATATATTTCTCAAAAATGCAGATCAACAGTTAATTTCTTACGGAAAACTGCTCCAGTTTTTTGGTTGATATCAGAAAAGCAGCAGTAATTTCCAATTCCAATAAGATTCACTAAGATTACTTGTTAAATAAGAATTTGTGAGGGAAATTAAAAAATGTACCCGGCGGGTTTTCACGAGTGCCATCAGCGGAAGGAACAGGATTGTTTTCACTCTAGAGGAAGTTTTATGTTTTGAATAATAACGAGTTGAAGATTAATTCCGGTAATTTCATAATTTGAAATATGGAATTTATTTGATTAACTATAAATTAATTTGAATTTAGAATAATAAGTCTTCCAATAAACTTCCCACGGTGAATTTTCCTTTTTACCTTTATTTTATTCAAAATATAAAAATTTTTACAGACGTAGAGGTTGCTGTTCCTCAACCACTTGTCTTTTATGTAGTTGAATTTATTGTTCTTTATAACATGTAGCATTTTTTTTAAGCTAGAATGCAATTTTCATTGTTCCAAAACAACTGCCTTGAATATCCTTGATATCCAGTGCAGTCTTCTTCACATACTCGTAGAATTTCTCAAAATCGAACATGAAGTAAGAAGAAAACAACAGTGGTAATTATAATATCACAATGGCTAGGTACATAATATATCGACAAGTTTCAAATTATATATACAGTTATATAGTTATACTAAGAAAAGGAAGACTTGAAGGAAAGTTGCTTATTGATTTAATGTAAAAAGGATTTCAATGTGGTCGGATGTTAGTTGTTTTCTTCAAGGCAGAAGGGATTTGAATAATTTATTTAGTCTCTCATTTATAAGTTCTATTCCAGTTTTAATGCAAAGTCTATTTGGTGGGTTATGCAGGTGTCTCATTTTTGTTATTTTCCGAAGGCTGGTTGTTTTTTGTGGGGTTTTTAAAATTATAGAAAATTGTAGAACCATACCATACTAAGGGTCTACAAATAATTTTATAAATACTGGTAGTAGTTTTAGTCTAAATTATTTCATTCCTGTATGTTGGGCTTTTGAAGTGTTGTAGCTCTGGTTGTGATTTTACATTATTCAAAATCGTTATTGTCGGAGAATTATCTTGGATCCTGTGTTTCAGTTGTGTTTTGAATTGTGCTTGCTCATTAACTTTTCCTTTAAAGTTGTGCTGGGAACCAAATTACATGTACTCGACAATTAAGACTCATGTTCTTATTATTAATTTTTTCATAAGATATCCCGAAATTTGAATATCAACTTGATATGTGTATGACAGTATTTTTGAATGAAAATTATTTTCCTCAATTTCTTTCAACCTTAAATATAATTAGTCATGATTAGATTATAATTAAAGTAATTCACTCAACGATATATGAATATATATAAGTATTAGATAAATGAGAAATTATTAAATATAACGTAGTCATCAATAAAAAATGCAAATTATTTATAATTATATATTTTTGTCCACGACCACTTAATAATAAGTCAATATATTATTTTACCTCCTAACAAAAGGTATATGGTACCCATAAACAGGGTGTTTCTAAATTCATGCGACAAAATTCAGGAGGTGGTTGCTCGTATGAAATTAAGATGGGTCTTTGAGATTAAAAAAAATGTTATAAAAACTCAATTTTAGTCACCACCTGTTAATCTACTTTCCGTCCCACACTTGCATTATTTACTTTATTTTTATTTAATAAAGAAATCAAATGTCGTGGACAAAGTATAATATTCTACTCGCAATTTCTGGCTATTATTCACTCTGGTAACTTGCGTGAATAATGGCTATCATAAACTACTCGTTTAATAATATACTATTAATATTCGTGTATTATTTTTCGGAACTAATGGTTGACCTTGCATATATTATGCTATAAATAGCTAGGTGCTGCGCGTTCTCCGTCCTCTACATCAAAAACGGTTTCGTGTAGGAAAAAATGTTTGCAGCAAAAGTTGTAAATAATTTTATACCCTACAATATTCATGATAAATGCAAATAGCATTAAACCCACTGGAAGATATTTGACCTTTGATATCTTAGGACGCGGACACGAGGTTTTATGTGAATTTTGAGACTTTTAGCGCTTATTATCTTTTATTCCGTGGTAAACTGAACAATACTGAACGAAGTTTAGTTCACAGATAACATGGTTTAGTTGAACCTGAATGAAGTTTGACAGCGGCGAAACGTTTTTTTGTGTGAAATACGTTCGTTGATGGCAATGCTTGACGTTATTTAAATTTTGAGTACTCACGTTTACAGTTACTGACGTGACGATTGTTATTTGATAGTATGAAATAATTGTATATTATACACCAAGATGGTGAAGACTATTATTATTGACCGAGCATCAAAATTATTTCGCAAAAGGCTTTGCCCCGAGCGGAATAAGGTGCGAGGCTTATAAATGTCTTCACCATCGTTATAAAATTTTTTCCATTACTAGCCTAATTTAAGACAAAAATTAAAAAATTTCTTATAAAAATTAAATAGCACATGAATGTAAATTCGATTTTCTACTAATAAAACAGAAATCAAGTAGTCTGATGTAGATTGACATTTCCACTAGTAAAATGTACACTGTCTGTTTTCGCTCCTCACCTACTCATAGATTATGAACGCACTCCTTATGTCAACAGTCATTTTTGGTTGATCGCAAATTTAGAGCTAATGGCATTCAAATAATTTTATCCTATTAGGTGATTTCAAGCAGCCAATATGTTAACGACAATCTCCTGGGTAGGTACACAAAATTATGTTACACAAGTTTTTGTTAAACTACTATCCCTGGATTCACAAAACATTTGAATTTGTCCATTATTGACCTAAGTTAACAATAGAAAAAATGTTTTAGCCACCAGAGAAATTCAACTTCTCAGTTGGCTAGAAGACGCAATAATTGTGAACTTCACAGCTAGTAGTGGAAAAAATACGCTACGTGATACAACCAGTAAGCCTCTTATTCGACTTACCGTACTTATGACGGATATTACTAGTTCTTTGTATTCAGCAATAACTTCAAACGTTCAAACACACAAAACTAACCTTCTCTGAGGACGAGGACCACAATAAGTCTGAAAAGGTTGCAGTGAAATATGCCAATTAGCCACCTCATAAAATTTAATCAACCGTCTATGAAACAATGACAAAATTTAGCCAAGTGTCAAAAAGAACAGTTTGAATAAGTTAAGCCTTCAATATTGGTCGTTTAAAAGCCACTACATACACGGCAATTTTAATTCCAATCTACAGGGAACATGTTGCAGATTGTCTGCTCTAAAAAAGTGGCACGCCTTGCCACGCGATAAAATGTTTCATCACACATTTGTGTGTTTAGAGAGAAATTAAGGATTTTTCATTATTTTTTTAACAAAACGTATTATTATAGTTGTGTGTGTATAACTAACATACTTCAAACTCGAACAAACGTATCATCTGTACTGACATCAATGGGGCAAGAAATTGACCAATCACGCTACACACCTCCCAATCTGCAGGAATCGAAAACGAAATTGACAATTTATACATTAGGCAATCTGCTGGGGCAGATTGGAATTAAAACTTCCGTGTGTGTAGGGGCCTTAAGTTTAAACTGGTTCAACCTCCATATAATCGACGGTGCATACAAGCTCAAAATTATAAACAAGTTTAACACTTGAACGAATTTAAGTGTAAAAGGTGCATATGACTATTAGACGACTATTAAAACAAAAATTTGTTCTAACTTTGCTTGAATTGTTTCAGAATTCTAAGGTTTATAGTATATCCACACCAAGAAAAAGCACATCCTTGTTTGGTAAAATGCATTACAGCAACTGGAGAGTATGACAGACAGTTGAAATTTGGATGGAATTCCATTGGAATGCTAATGTTATCGTTACTACAGATTATTTTATTCTACTCCGATTGGATTTACAAGTCTTCAGGACCGGTAGCGCGGGCGTTACTATATGACCGGTGTTATAAATCTCAAGTGTTACGTTATATTTCTTATTCGCTGGTACATGTTTCGTAAGTAATCAGTCATACATTTTTTGGGTCTGGTGAATTATACGGAAACACAAGCTGGTGAATTATACGAAAACACAAGCTTTTTACTGATTTTGGAAAAAATAGTACTCATCTATTTTGAAGATTATCCGTCGGAAAATTTGCGGGTTAATCAGAATTTCCAGATATTTTCAATAAAACATAGTTTAAATCTCACATTATACAGGAAAAAATTTCTTTATGTCCTCTTTAATATTTAAAAAAACACAATATTCACAATTTCAAATGTATATTTTGTAATAAATTGACATTCAGTATATAATCCAAGATGTACATTGGTTAATTCAAAACTAATGAAAAGGTTAGGTTAACTTGTTTACCTTAATCAAAAGATACTCTTCTGAGGCTTCATTCATGAATCTATTAAGTTCTCTTGTCAAAAATTTTGATTTGTTTTCCTGATGATCAACTGCTTGCCTTTTTAAGAAAGCCGTGACTTTTGGATATTTTGAAATATCAGATCCTTCTTTTACCATCAGCACAGGATATTCCTATTCATGCCGTTTTCCACCTTATAGGTTTTTCTCACTCGTTGAAGAGCTGGTATTCCTTCTCATACCGAGCAGAAGACTTCGTAGGCACCAATTTACTTTGCTTCAGCACATTTAAGCTCGATTTATTCCATTTTTTACGAAAATCACAAAATACGCAAGGGATGACAAACTGTCAAATTTGTTATTTTTGTTTTCACATCACGTTTTTGCATAACTTAGCAACTGAATCAAAAGCTATGCAATAAAACGAATCGAAACCAAGCTAACATCTACATACAGGTAGGTAATCTACAATAAAACATTAATAGTATATTACATACCTGGCGGGAAGTAGATCATTACAGCTCAGGCTTTGTTAGAGACCCGAGGCGCTACGCTCCTCGGGTCGCTTAAAGCCGTGGATGGAATAATCCTTCCCGCGTGGTATGTATACTATTTTATTCACAATCGCTTTTAAAAACATTGCTAGGCAATATTAATAATTTATTGGTTTTGACAATCATGTCATAAAATATTCTTTGTGTCACGAAATTTTAATTTTTTTGCTCAAACAAGTACATAATGTCTTATTTTGAATTAACCTGTTCTCATCCGGAAGTCCAAGAAGCTGCGGTTGAGGGAATAATTCCGTAGAAAAGCCAAGAAAGGTATTTACTTTTTTTTAAAACCAGCTCAACACAATATTGTCATACTTCAGAAAACTGACACATGCTTCTAGCCGGAAATAGTAATATACGTTACAGTTTCCTGTATATTGTCTTTGGAACATCCCGCATGGATTTTGTTTGCTATATCAATTTTGTTTTCTACCGAATCTTCTATGTAACCTTCTGCTACAGTGGAGGATTTCGCGAAATAAGTTTGACATAAACGACAAATTAAAAATCAACGAACTGTCATCACTCGACAATATGTCGAAACGTTGTTATTATAGTAACGAAATCAAGGTAGATTGTATTATAAAAGAGCGATTGGAAAAATGAAAAATCAGGGACCGGAAAAAGCTTTTTTTTAAGACCGACCAGAAAATATACACATTCTGGACAATTTTGTCGTCCAGAGAATAACGTTTTGCCGATCAAGACCTGAAAATAGACGTGAGGGACCGGCAAAAGCTTTGTCGTTTATAACAAACTTATTTCGCGAGTGCGCAAATTTAACAATAATATGAATTCAGATTTTGAATTATCCGATAAAGAATTAAATGTATATCGAAGTGTCTGTCTTAAAAAAAATATTGTACGTCACGCAACCGGAAATTAGTGTTTTTCAGGTCTCCAAGCTTCCAGGACTCGCCTACGGCTCGCACTAGAATCTGCTTGTCTCGACCGGGAAAACACTACTTTCCGGTCTTGTAACGTAAATTACTATTGCCGGTCCCTCACGTCCATTTTCCGGTCTTGATCGGCAAAACGAAAAGTTGTCCAGAATGTGTATATTTTCTGGTCGGTCTTAAAAAAAGTACTTCTCCGGCTATAGCGTGGAAGTGAAAGTAAGTAATCAGTCACTTCCCTACCGATTTAAAGGTAAGAAATGTCTATATTACTGACCGATTGTGAATAAAATTTAATTTTTAATACAACACAGTATGTTATAAAACGTACGATTCACGACCGTGAACTGTCATTAAAGTACTCGTCTAGACTTGTACTTTAATAAGCCATTTCCCGGACTTGTAACGTAAACTACTATTTATTAATAAGTGACATAAAATTATGCTTTATGTCAAATGTAAAATACTTGTAAAACTATAAGTAGAGTTGCGATTATTCAACTTCCTAACGTATCAAGAACTGAACTATTCCAAAGTTGATATAGAAAAACTACTTACAGTAATACGTAGACATGAGTTTTTGACTGTTTTGTGGGTTATACAGATTTTAAAGGGAAGAATCCAAAAAATGATTTGTTTTTCACAACTTGAACGATCACTTTTTGACTGGATATTTTATAATAAGAAACAGTATAAATGTATCGTACTGTACAGGAAAGTGATCAACAATATATATTGTTGCTAATTAAGTTAGATTCCTCATAATACCATTTAAATGACCACTTTCATAAATATACGGGGTTGGGATAAAGTATGGAACCAAGTAAATATCTTTTAAACGAAAAGAACAATATTTATGAAAATTTGCAGGTAAGTGCAATGGAACAAAATGCATCTGATGTACATTTTTTGTTAATAATATACTTTTGGTTTAACCGGAAATGCCATCAACTTCTTTAATTTAAATGGGACACCCTATATATTTTCACAGATTTTGAAAGAGCTTGTTATTTTGAATTCATACATACTGAGTTTAGGGTGAAAAATTTTTTGTAAAAACGACGAAATAGCACTTTAATCCACCTCCTTTGAGTTTTCTGTATTAGTTCAAAAAACTAATTGATGTTGTTTGTAATAAATAAACGAGTACTGTTTAGTACGTCTTTTGTTCTCCAAGTGTCAAATTCTAATTGACGGAAATAAATTTTACAATATAGAATGGTTCTATTAAGTGAAAAAGAGCATATTGAAATTTTAATGATGATCGGTTATGGTAATAGTGTTAGAACTCATGAGGAAGTGTGTCATATTTTTAATAATTTGCATCCGGAGAGAAATCCTATATCACGCTCAACATAAACTAAAACATTACAATTTGTAGAACCGAGGAATAACCTCACTGTTATTGTACAGTAGGTGTACATTTCATTATTTTAGAATAATGAGAAACAAAATTACTTCAAATGTTCAAAATGCTCGCCGTTTACTTGCTGACAATATGCCATCCTATTAACAAATTCTTGAGTCACTCTTTCCAAGACTTCTCCACGTATTAGTTCACATTCATCAATAATTATTTGTCTCAATTCCTGTAAGTTTGTTGTTCGTCTAACGTAAACACGTGATTTTAGATAACCCCAAAGAAAAAAATCTAACGGGCTAAGATCCGAAGAACGAGCAGGCCTCTCTATGAATCCTCTACGTCCAATCCATCGATTTGGAAAATTCGCATCCAGAAAATCCCTAACCCGTCTATCATAGTGGGGAGGTGCTTCATCTTGTTGAAATCAAACATTTTGTGGTAATTGCCCATTCTGTTGAAGTGCAGGAATAATTTCGTTATTTAGTAGATCCAAATACTTGTCACCATTCAAGTTTCCGTCGATAAAAAATGGGCCTATAAGTCTATTTTCGACAATTCCCATCCAAACATTTAACTTCTATGGATACTGGGTGTATCATTATGTAGCTGGGTCAGGAGTTATTTGAAATGATGTTATTACTTATTGTAACTATGTTCTTTATTCAACTTCCTATAAACACATGTGGTCTCTAGTGACTGACAACAACAACTGCCTTGTGCACTGTTGCCAACCTACTCAGACAAGTGGTTGCCTACTATGTAGTAATCAACCTGGGTATGTGCTTCATGAATCCAATGAGGATTCTCATTTGACCAATACCTTGAGTTATGGCGATTTAATGTTCCATTTAAACAAAAAGTTGCCTCATCGGAAAAAACTATGTTAGAAGCAAAATTGTCGTCGACATTACAGATGCCCATTAGCCGTTCGCAAAATTCCAGCCGTCGGTCAAAATCATCTTCTGACAATTCTTGAACCAACTGTACCTTATACGGATGATATTGTTCACTTTTTAATATCTTTCCTACAGAACGTCGACTGATACCATGGTTTAGTGCCAAATTTGTGGTGGAAGTTTGAGGTGATTCTTCTAAATCGATTGCAATATTTTGTTTAACAGTTTCGTTCGTTACAGTCCGCGGTCTTCCAGGTTTTAGCAAATTTTTTACCATCCCTGTTGTATTGAAACGTTGTAATGTTTTAGTTACTGTTGAGCGTGATATAGAATTTCTCTCCGGATGCAAATTATTAAAAATATGACACACTTCTTCATGAGTTCTAACACGATCACCATAACCGATCATCATTAAAATTTCAATACGCTCTTTTTCACTTAATAGTTGTATGTATGTATGTATTTTGGGGTAACATTCACTGAGACCTAAAAGATCTATTGTGCCCCCTTACTTCTACTCAGAAACCAGTAGCTCCTTTAATCCTATTTCCCCGAGGAATTTTAGGATATCTGCAGGCTTCAACTTATAGGTGGTTAATAGTTATATCGTTGATTGTTTGTCGTTAAGCACACTATTGTCCTCTCATTTTTGTTTAGTTGTTCAGTTTTATTGAACCGTTTTTAAGTGTTTATAATACCAAAATATTGCGCATTGTCTGCAGTTTATAGTTCTGTATGTCATTTATACTGTGAAATCCTTATTGGTTTGGAAATTGCATTTGAAGGTATTGCAATATCAATTTACTTCACTTATCTTTATAACAAAAAGGCAAGAAAAAAAGTAGATCCATTAACTTTGAATTAGGCCAGTTCCTAAATAAATATTTATTTTATTTCTATTGAATAATAGTGGCTGTAGTTTGTTTACATTTTTCAACTAATAAGGAAACATAGAGACATGCAAGAAGTGTAAAGATAAATTTGATACAGCCCAGATATTTGCATGCGATAGTTGCAAGTCATTATTATGCATCGATTGTGGAGATTTAACTGCATCAGAAGTGAAATGTATGCAGTTAAGAAACAGAAGAAATCTAAAATTCTTTTGTGAAGAATGTGAGGATGGTTTGTATAGAGTTCCTACACTTATCTTGGAAGTTGCAGAACTTAAGGAGTCCATTGTTAAAATTCGAAACAAAGAAGACAAGCCAACTGAGGTTATTAATAATAGAGACACATCTCAATCTATTAACATTTAAGATGTAATATTTGAAATGATGGATAGGCAAAATAGAGCTTCAAATGTAATAATCTTCAATGTAAATGAATCAACTAAAAATTCCCAAAATGAACGAAATTTAGAAGACAAAAATGCAGTGGAGACTATTATTAAAGAGTGTAATGTAAATAAAACAAACTTAAAGCTATTTAGATTGGATAAATTCAATGCAGGGAAAAATCGGCCAAATAAAATTATCCTAAGTTCAACTGAAGATGCGAAGACTATTTTAAAGAATAAGTCAAGTAAAATGCCTGGAATCAAGATTGTGTCGGATCAAACTAAAGCTCAACAACAATATTTTAAAGAGATAAAGGCTGAACTGGATAACTTTATTAAAGTGGGTGATAATTCAAAAACTATTAAGTTCATTAACAATGAGCCCACCATAGTCAACAAAAGTAAAGATTTAGTAATAAGAAACCATTAAAATACCCTAGTATTCACTTTAACACTGATATAATTCATCTAAATGCTCAAAGTCTAATGAATAAAATTGACCAAATTAATATGAGTATTTTATGTTATTCTCCCAAAATAATATTAGTTAGTGAAGCAAGAGTAACCAAGGAAATTGATGATGTGGAAATTAAACTGCTCAATTACAATCATATTCGCTGTAATTCCATAAATCGGCAAACCGGAGGAGTTGTTATTTATGTAAAAGAAAACTTGAAATACTCATTTTATAAAACGTTTATATTAGAAAATAATTATTGGTGTAAAGTCATAAAAATTAACATTGGTGTTTGTCAATATTTGGTTGGATGTCTTTATCACTCTCCATCAAGTTCCGATGCTGTGTTTTTGGATAACTTCGAAGATATGTGTGATGGTCTATTTGCAAACAATTTGGGGTGTATTTTTGTTGGGGACTTTAATTTGGACTATCAAAACAATAGTTTTTATACTCGTAAAATTAAGTCAATGTTATTACAGTATGGAATTGATCAACTAGTATTGGATCCTACAAGAATAACTAATGATAGTTCAACTTTAATAGATTATGAGTTAGTAAATCACAATTATGCGTCTTGTTATGTACATAATACTCCAAAAATTAAGTGATCATTCATTAATAAGTATATGTGTTGAAAGTTCTGATAGAAGTTACGACAAGTTACTTAAATCGTACAAAAATCTTAGTGAACAAAATTTGGAAAAAATTAAATTGAAATTAATTTCTTGTACTTGGAATTTACATACAACCGATGTGAATTTGATATATAAAATTTTTTATAATGATTGTGAAACTACCATCAATACGATAGCCCCGGTTAAAACATGTCAATATAAAAATAATGTCCCTTGGTTTGACAATGACATTCAAACTGAAATAAAAAAACGTGATAAAATGTATCAGAAATTTCTGTCATCAAATGTCAATAATAAACATTTTAAATGGGTAGAATTTAAAAAATAAAGAAATGCAATTGTTGATATATTGAAAAGGAAAAAAGAACATTATTACTTCAATAAAATAGATAGGTATAGAAACAATTCTCGACTAATGTGGAAATCTTTAAAGAAATTAATATCTATCAACTCTCAGTGTTTCCCAAATAATATTGAATTTAATATTAATGGTCAATTGAAAATTGAGTCTAATAAAAGTGAAATATTTAATAAGTTTAATAATTATTTTATATATAGTATTCAACAAATTGTTAATGAAATAGGAGATAATGAAAAATATTTAATCTATAACTATAATTTATATCCATCTTGTGAAAATTTTAAACTTATATCTATAACTGAACTACGTTCAATTATTAACTCTTTAGACAAGAAGGGTAGCAGTCTTGAAATTTTGAATTCTTATTTACTTAAAGAAGTTTTCGAAACAACTGGCCATGTTATTTTAAATTTTATAAATTCTTCTTTGCAAGCTTCGAAAATTCCTGGTGCATTAGAAATCAGCACGGTTGTGCCAGTACCTAAAGTAACTAACACGATTAAAGCTAGTGAATTTAGGGCTATTAATACTTTACCACCATTGGAGAAAGTTTTAGAATTAACTGTATATAATCAAATTTTAGAACACGTGGAAAAAAATAATATCTTAATAAATAACCAGTCAGGTTTTAGGAAAAAACACTCATGTGAAGCAGCAGTTCAACTAGCTTTATGTAAATTTAAAAAGGAAGTCGATAGTAATAAATATATTGTTGACATTACTATTGGTGTTCCTCAGGGTAGTGTTTTGGGGCCGCTACTCTTTGTCTTGTATCTAAATGATATTAATCTATTTCTTGATGTGGACTTCATAAATCTGTTGGCAGATGATACTGTTTTGGCATGCTATGATGCGAGTCTTGTCAATGCAATTAACAAAATGAACGCTGCTCTTGTCATAGTAAACAATTATTTAATGAAAAATAAACTTAAATTAAATGTACAAAAGACCAAGGCTATGATTATAACTACTAAGTACAAGTATAAAAATCTGAATTTAAATAATATCATTTTGGAAATGAACAATGAATCAATTGAAATTGTGATGACTATTGAATATCTTGGATTTCAATTAGATAATTTATTGGCATTAGACGAACATTTTAATTATATCTCTAAAAATAGCCAAAAAATGTATTTTTTTAGTAGAATTTCAAAGCATCTATCTCTTCAAACAAAGATTACAGTCTACCAAGCAATTATCCAGCCACATTTTTATTATTGTTCTCCAATTCTTTATCTATTTAACTTAAATCAAACAAACCAATTACAAAAACTCCAAAATCGATGTATGCGGGTAATTTTAAAAGCTATTTAAATAACTCCCATTAGATGTATGTTACAATCTTTGCAGTGGATATCAATTTCACAAAGGCTGTATTTCCAAACCATGATTTTTATATATAAAATATTGCATAATTTAGCTCCATCATACTTCTATGAATTGATTTCATTTAACTTGGATAATCATAATTATGCCACAAGAAACGACAATCATTTTTATATAGAAATAACAAATACATCAAACTCAAGGAATTCTTTATTTTTTAAAGGTTTTTTTAAATTACAATCAATTGCCCAAATTAGTAAAACGCAGTACTGCGCTAAGAATTTTCAAAAAGAATTTAATGGAACATATCAGAAACAATATGTAGGTCATAATGACACAAAAAACTTATTACATACTTTTATTTTTATATGTTATATGTTATGTGTTCTTAAACGACTTGCTTTTATTTTATATATATAATTATTTGAATTTAAATTTTATAATCTATGTAGAACTGATACCTGTTAAATATTCATTTGTTATAGTTTCTAAGTAAGTTATTTAAATATTTGTTTGCTTAAATTTATAATGTTGTGTATATTAGGGTTTACCTATTTTTAAATAAATCTCTCCCTCTCTAATAGAACCATTCTATATTGTAAAATTTATTTCTGTCAATTAGAATTTGACACTTGGAGAACAAAAGACGTACTAAACAGTACTAGTTTATTTATTACTTTATTTGGTTTTATGGTATACAGAGTATAAAATGATAAAATGATATTTTATTTTTTATGATGACCTAAAAATTTAAATTGTTATATTGAAAGATGAGAAACAAATACTAAAGAATGCATTTTCACTATTTAGGTTTATGGTTTTGGTTACACACCACTGCTAACGCTAACTAACTAACTAACCCGGCCTGTTTTCGTCTGTCTACCAACCAACCAACCAACCAACTGCTAACGCTAGAGCTTGTCTGTGTGAAAATTTGAAACCTTTCAAATATATATTTATAAAATTGGTAATTTAAATAATATTATGAGAAAACTGAAGAGATTTTTACTATAGTTAGCGAGAACACAATGACATATTATTGATCACGTTCCTGTACAGTGCGATCCATTTGAACTCTTATATAAAATATCGAATCAAAAAGTAATGGTTCAAGTGGCAAAAAAGATGTTTTTTTTATATTTCTTTGTAAGTTCTTCAACGGATAATTTTCAAAATAGGTGACTACTATCGATTTTTCTCAAAATCAATCAAAAATTCGTGTCTCCGTATAATTCACCGAACCCCTATCAAGGGATACATTCATTAGCAATGTTATGCAACATACAAAAAAAGTAGCTAGTATGTGTATTTGTTATGTAGCTGCCAAATTTTCAATACTAATGATCTTCAAGAAGGGGAAGGGAAAATATAATTCGATTCACCCTTCTCGTTCAAGAAAATAATAATTCAATTCACCCTTATCCTTCGTGAAGTACTTAGTGTATAGATATTTTTTAAGAATGGGAAGGATGAATGAAAAAGTTATTTTCCCTTCCCCATTGTGGAAAATATCCAATAATTTATAATAAAGATTAAATTTTTTTATTGTCGAGAAAAAATACAAAATTTGAAATTGTGTTCACGCTAGTCTTCCAAAATTATATCAATCTATAAATTAAGATATTTAAAATAACGGAACTAAAAATGTGCCCACCTCTAGCTTATTCTTTTCCTGACATTTGTTATTTAAATACAAAGAAGTTATAAACATGTAAATACGTACTTGGAGAAGTGGTACTTTTATGATATTGTGAGGAGAATTATCGAGTTTTTCGTTATAACATTAAGAAAACATATATTTTTGAATAGTTACCGATAGAGTGCGACACATTGACACCTTTTTTTCAAAAAGTGATGGTCGAAATGTTGAGAAAAAATCTTTTTCTGGATTTTTCTCTGGAAATTCTAAATAACCCGCAAATTTTTCGACGGATAATCTTCAAAATAGGTGAGTACTATTCGGTGGTACTATCTATTTTTTGCAAAATCAGTCAAAAACTCGTGTCTCCGAATAGTTCACCGGACCCCATTATTTTATCTATTTATGGTAATTAGATATTTCACTTCACAATTTTTGTGTGTATCTTCATAATTTGCAAATATTTGACAACTGGGTAGACCTGCTTAATTTATCGTTATGCACTTCAGCATATTCTGTTCATTTTTGGATTATCCGTGAACAAAAATATGTAACAACAACAAGAAATTTGTGATTTATAATATAATGAATAGAAATAAGGTTACTCCATTCCACTTGTTTTGTATATTAGTAGATGTTAAAGCTCTAAATTTCGCTTAAGGATAAGTCTTCTTCGGAATGGTCCTAATAACTGTGGTGACATTTTTATGTTTGGTCATCATGGTACGCGTTGTTCTTTGAAAATCTCACAGTTCCGTTTTTGTCCACATCAGAATTCCAAATAATTATGTCAAGACCGGTATGGCGTAGATGTTAATTGATTTGGCGAGTTTTCCTGCTCTCAACTGGAATTTGAATAAATTAGTTACCCTTTGAATGAATGATGATCCAACTTCATTTGAAAACAGTGTGAGAGAGAAGGACTTATCCAAGATTTTTTTTTAATTGAGAAAAGTTATCTGAAATACACAAACACAAATCATAATTGTTCAATAACTATAAGCTTTTAGTCGCAACCTAATTATTATTATCAAAATGAACGAGGACGAATATTATGCTTTAAATTGTAAGTGATGTTGCTCGTGGTGATATTTCACTAAAAGAGAAATTTTTGAACTATATTTGTAACAATTATACCTACAAAGATAAAATTTGTAAAAAAAATTGTGAAAATATGTTATGAATATGTGATGTGAAATCAAAATATTTTGTCATCATTTTGTTAAAATATGGCTACAATGTGATAAGGAAAGAGGACGGAAACTTAAGATGGGGCGATGATGGCTAGCCTAGAAAATATACCTAAACAATTTGGTTTGTTTTTTATGTAGTTTAAGATTCAAGTTTATTATTTTCAGACAAATGCACTTATACGGAAATGTCATTGTTCAAATATTTCTTGGGATTCCTTTGGAGATGATTCACAGCTGGAGAATTATTGTAATTTATATAGCAGGAGCTTGCGGAGGCTGCTTGTTACACTCAGTAAATGATTCGACCTCTCTTGTAGGAGGAAGTGGTGGTGTTTATGCCTTATTTACAGCCCATATTTCTGTTGTAATTATGGTAAGTGAAATGTTTTTTAAAATTATATTCTGTATCGGCTTCAATGGCACAATAAACAATCGACCGTTTGCTGCAGAGCCGTTTACACTCGGTTCCCAATGCAATATCATACACTTGATATTGACAAAAGTTGAATAAAAAAGCATAAAATATTTATTAATTATTAATTAATTTATTATTTAATCGATAATGAAAAATGATATAATACATTCTTTTTGCCAAATTGCTGTACTAAAAACCATTCAAACACATTTCAGCAAATTAAATCATAACTCTGATTATATATTGTGTTTTTTATTGAAGATTTGAAAATGTCATCGTATGCCTAAGGTTAATGGAAATTTCCACAAATAAATCCACCTCATTTAAAAATGTTATCGTACGTCCATGGTAAATGAAAATTTCCACAAATAAATCCACCACATTTGAAAATGTTATCGTACGCCCATGGTGAATGAAAATTTTCACAAATAAATCCACCCCCTTTGAAAATGTTATCCATGGTAAGTGGAAATATTCAAAAATAAATTAACCTCTCAAATAAAGTTTAAAGTACGCCCATGGAGCATGTCGGTGACGCGAGACCATAAGTTTTGTCCTAGCCAAAAATCGCTAAACAAAGTTTTCATTTCAATAAAATTCAGTAAATAAAATAATATTTTATATACAGTGTGTTGCACTCAATATGAACACACCACCACATTTTCACTGTTTCCAGAATTACGGTGTCGAATTTTTGTACAAGTTTATTTTGATATTTAGTTTGACGTGAAAAGTAATATCTTGACACAGTGTCATGTATTCAAATATTTTGGTAAAGTAAACAGCATATTCAAAGGAATAATTATTTTGTCCACGACCACTTAATAATAAGTCAATATTTTACCTCCTAACAAAAGGTATATCTACTTCAGTGAATTATGATTCATAATTCACTAGAGTGAATTATGGTTCATATTTCACGCTCGTGCATTTAAATACCATATGTTGCTATGACAACACAACACTCACAACATTCCGGCACATAGGTGACTAGAGATGGGGGTACAATATGAAATAAACTATTGCGTATTTGGTTTAGGAAATTTGTTTCTGAAATATATCGTATCGATAAAATATCGAAATTTTTACTACTGATACTTTTCATAACGATATTTTCTAATATTGATATTTTTAAAACAATATATTTATAACGGGAGTATCGATACTTTACACAGTATCGCTCATCTCCATATGTCACACTATTTATTAATTTATTAATTTTGACGTTAGAATTGTCAATAGTACCAAATGCCAAATTATTTACTCAACTTTTATTTAATAAAGTAATCAAGGGTCGTGGACAAAGTATAGTATTCAACTCGAAATTTATGGCCACTATTTACTCGGGTGACAAACGTCACCCTGCGTGAATAATGGCTATCATAAATTGCTCGTTTAATGATATACTATTGTTATCAGGTACAGGGAAACAATTTTGATAAATCTAGGAAAAAGTAACAAACAATAATTTTCATAATACTATGAAATGTGACCTCTCTCAACTAGTTCTCCGTCTATTCGAATACATTTTTCGATTTTATACGCTTTTGTTTAGCTACTCGTCTTAGATCCTTATTTCTTGACAGGCTTGCCTTATTCTAATATAAAGTACATCTTGATTTGTGGGCCTTTTTCAAAGACTATTTTTTAACATTTCCAAAAATAAAAATCCAGTGGTGTAACATCAGGAAACCTCGGAGACCATAGTGCAAGTTTCTTCCTATCCAGCGCATAGGATAATTTTGGTTCAACTATTAACGAGCAAGCCTTGAATTCTGGATAAATGCACCGTCTGTCTGCATGTACATATTATCCTATCGCACATTTAGAGCAAGATTTTTTCAATTGCATGCCAAAATTACCCATCCAGGAAGTTCACAAAGCGATCAGCATTCAATGATCCATTGAAGAAAAAAGGACCAATTAAATCACGCATCAGACATTGACTTTCTGGGAATATTGATAACCCAGTGAGTATTATCTATGGCCCAGTATCTAAAATGGGTGGCCCTAAACTCGTTCATTCAAGGAAACACACCCCAATCGTGCAGAGACGTAAGCAGAGTATTCTTAAAAAAATAGATGAGTGTAAAAATGAATTTATTTCAAGATTTGATTTTGTTAAATGTACATCATATTATTTATATAAGCGTTAAAACAAATGTTAATCTTAGTATATAAGTGGCCATTATTTTTACTCATTGTATAATTAGTAAATTATTATTAATAATTAAAATTTGTTTTTTGATATTAAGTATTTTCTCTTTCTATAGTATAGAAGTGTAAGTCTGTAACTAGGAATAAATTTAATTAAATTAATTCAATGTACCTAATTTATGATACATTTTTGTAATTAATTCAAAAAGGTGACTTAAAAAAAATATAGTGTTCTATCAAAAGAAAACGTCAATAGGTCGTGGAATTTTTACCCTGTATAAAATATATTCCAAATTACAAAATCGCACTGTTGTTATATTTTTGATGGACGGTTTATTTATCAAAGAAAGAATTAAATTGGTACAGGTAGGTACTTTTCTTGAGTTGCGGCTATTTTTAAAAGAAAACCGCAAAAATGTAATAATTTACTTCATATTAAACCATCTTCAATCGAAAAAGTATGTAGGTATAGGTTTCTAAAATGAATAAAGCAATTACTTGTTTTTATCAAATAATTTTACGGGGAGGAATTCATGTATCTATTTTTGTGTACCTTATTTTTTCGGGTACCAATTTAGATACAATTTAGGCAGAGGATTAACGAGTGGGTAATTTTAATCTTGGGGTCGGAATTTAGGTTCTACCATCTAAAATTTTGAGAGGATATAACCCCATTAGTGGTGAATGTAGCCTAATCGGTAAATACGATCGTGCAATTGCGCGCACGTCTTCACGTCTATGCTGTGATTGCGCGCAAACTTATGATAAAAAAACATAAATATTGTTCACTTATTATTTTAACTTATATTTATTGTATCATTCAATGCACATATATTTAATTTGAATATGCCTTATTACATATAGTTTTCACAAAATCTATTCTGGGTAATTTTTTTATTTTTAAAGCTACCTATCCAATTTGTAACGGCATAGGTGAGCTGCGCGAAATGGTTGAAATTTTACCTTATTTAATAAGGGGTGTCACAGGTAGTAACCGTCAAGGGATTATCGGCATTCCCGGAATACGTAATTTTGACGATAATGCAAAGGGGTGCTTATGTTAATAAAATACCGTGATAAGGATACTTGTTGTGATAGAATTTCAAGACAATGACAAGCCAATAAATGTTTTGTTATCGGGACTGCCCTAATAGTTTACCCTGGCGGGGTAGGGAGTAGGCAGAGGTTTTATTAGAAGAAATATTTCACGGGTTGTATTTTATTTGTCTTCGAACTGTTGTACAACAAAGATGGAAATTAAGTGTGAAGTTATGTTAAGTGAGAAGGGCAAAACTTACCTTTACCATTTAATTTATTTTATATTTCCTTAATCTCCTTAATTTTGTGTTTATCTTGTTGCGCGCAATTCGGCTCCTAATTTTGGTGTTCTTACTCGTATTCAGGTAGAAAATGACCGCTGCGCGCAACTCATCCCTGCCCATTTGTATCATATTTCAATTTACTTTCATAATTTATATTTTCAATATTTTTTTCTAAATGTAAGTGTTAATATTTGTAAATACACTTTTTCTTTTAAATACCCCCGTAAAAAGCTACCATACGGTGTTAAGTCGGGACTATTTGGTGGCCATTTAATGGTACCCTTATTCGGCTTATTCCCGATCCACAGATTAAATTGATTACTTGAAAATGTTCTTGAACGGCTACGACATTATGTGGCGGTGCTCCATCCTGCTGCCATATCATACTATTTAATTGATTTTGTGTATAATTTTGATTTAATAACTAATCCTCTTCTGTAATAGCTGTGTCCAAATATGATTCCCCGGTTAATTTATAATCATAAAAAATTGGTCCAACTATTTTGTTTTGAAATACGCACCACACATTTAGTGATTTTCTTCCTGACTCTTTTATTCGCTTTATTTTTCTTTCTCTATTATTTTTTTGCTCCCACGAATACTTATTTTTGCTATTAAAAATGTCCGAAGTAAAAAAACTTTATTCATCTGTCCGTACAATGTTATCAAAATAAATAGGATCATTGTTCAACTTTGTAATCATTTGTTGACAGTACTCTAATCGCTTTTCTTTTATGAACATCGGTAAGTTCGTGTACCGGTAATATTTTGTGCTTTCTTAAAAGTCTATGTATCGTAGCACGGCTTTTATCCAATGCAATAGAAGCAGTTTAAACTAGTTTCGGAATTTTCTAAAATAAAAATGTTATTATGCATTTAAGTATTTAATTTGTATCCTCAAAGTAAAGCAAAGTATTAAGATCTTCATCACTTACGTTTCTTCCTCTGAAACATTTTATCATTCATGACACGACGATAAATTATATAAAAATGTATTTGCAGAAGAAGTCTGTCGATCTGGATAAATCAGCCTATATTTTCTTCTTGCCGCTTGTTTGTTTTTATTATTTTTCACATAAATTGAAAATATATCTACTCGTGCTTTCCCATCTGCAGTATGACCCATTTTGGTATAAGGACTGACAACTTATAATAAATTAATAATCGTTTCATTTTGAAATGTCAGTTGCATAGCCACCTATGGTTACCCTTTTATTGTATCATACGCCATTATAGAAAAAAACTAATGCTACACAATGTTATATATTTGTCCACGACCACTTAATAATAAGTCAATATTTTACCTCCTAACAAAAGGTATGTGGTATAGTTGACGTAAAATATATAGTGCCAGCTATCTAATCGTATATTCTTTAAGTTATGTTGCGGAGCTATTTGTATTTTGACCCATAAGTCCATCCTTTCTTAACCATATCGTGTATATCATACCGATTTTCCTCCAAAATAAATAATTACTAATAAATTTATGTATACTTGCTTACAATTTCCTCACAAAAACACACACACCTTCGTGATGTCAGACCACCGACTAAAGAACACCTGCTTCTTATCTCAAAAATAGTTATAGTTCAGTCAAACCATTGTCTAACTATTAAAGACACACTCGCTATCGCTCGTTCGTGCTTTAAACAGTTTCCTTTATTAATCGTCTTCATTAACAAATTCGTTAATTAAATAACTATTAACGATTTTTAGTTGAAATTATAACATTAAATGAATTTATCAACTAAGTATTTTAAATAATTATAATATTGACTGGGCTATGACGGTATACTCTTAGTTTAGAGTCAAACAAAAAGCCGGCAACTTTAAGCTCGCACTATACCTTTTACGTCAACTATACCCATATATCTACTAGAGTGAATTATGAGGTCATAATTCACGCTTCACATGCCATGACAACTCAACACTCAAAAAATTTCGGTACATAGGTAACTAGAGATGGGAGTACAATATGAAAGAAACTATTAAATCTTCGTATTTTGTTTAGGAAATTTGTTCCTGAAATATATCGTATAAATAAAATATCAAAATTTTTAGTATTGATACTTTTCATAACGATATTCTCTAATATGGATATTTTTTAAACACTATATTATAACGGTATGGTGTATCGATACTTTGCACAGTATCGCCCATCTCCATATGTAACATTATTTAACGTACTCCAGAAACTTATATTAACGTTCTACACCCGCATTATTTACTTAACTTTTATTTAATTAAGAAATCAAGGGTCGTGGACAAAGTATAGTATTCCTCTCGCAATTTATGGCCATTATTCACGCAGGGTGACAAACGTCACCCTGCGTGAATAATGGCTATCATAAATTGCTCGTTTAATAATATACTATTGTAAACAGGAAATGAAGGGCTACTCAAAACTATAAAAAAATACAGGGTGTCCCATTGAAAATATTGAAGATGCATTTTATTGGGCACTCCCATTATACAAAATTCAGTCTGTTGCTACATTTTTGGTCGGTACAGATAAAAAAATACAACTTTTTTTTGTATTCCCGAAATTAATGAAAATAAGTTGGGGTCACAATATAATGAATATTTTCCTACTTGAACATTCTTTAATTTATTTAAAAATAAAAATATCTTTAGTGACTTTTCTTTTGGCGTTGCTTTGAACCTTCTACGACAAAAACTAAATATATTCTTAGAAACTATACTTAAGATTGTAATGTTAATTTCTTAAAGAATTCAATCTGATCTCTATGATTTTAAAAACGAAAGCAAAATGAAATTTTAATTTGTGCATTTATACTCGTAAATAGATATCAAAAACTAACTAAGCTTTATTTTGATGTAACAATTTTTATATATTTCTTTTTTCATTTCCATCTTGGTTGTGCTCGTTCAAACTTGTGATCCACTCGAATAGATGCTTTACATAGTTTGTTTGTACACCGATATTTTGTACACGTAGATTGTACCCCATCTTCACGAAATATAAAATTATTAATTACAATCAATTTGCTGCCAGGTTCACTCAACATAAACTCCATTTTCGAAATACTATACAGGGTGATTGATTAGTGTGATAAAGTTTAGTGACTCCTTTTTCCTTTTAGATATCAATTTTAAATTTTGAGGGTTTATAGCCATCATCAGTCTCCACATTTTAAAACTATTTACAATCTTACAGGGTGTTCCAGAATGCTGTGCCATATCAAAGTTACATTTTTTTAAATGAAACACCCTATATTTTATCACATATTTGGAATCAGCTTGACCTCCCCATTACAATAATATACGGTTGTGATGTGTTCTACGGAGTATTTCAAAAGTTATAACCAATTTTCCATAAAAATCGTAACAACTTCAATACCCTGTACAATGTAAGAGAAATTCAAGAATAAAAAACTGTTGCTGCCAAAGCATTTGAATAGTAGTAAAAATCCTGGAAAATTATTTATCTCGTTAATATTCATTGAATCTGATACAGGGTGAATCAAAATAAGAATACATTATTTTCTCGGTTTCTTCAAATGGATCCCCCTGTATTTTATGTGAGAATCGAAAAGTACTACCAACATACTTCTTTTTTTATACAGCATTCCCTATACCTAAAATTATTAGTTCTTGAGATATTTTTATTTTTCTATGCAAAACATTGATTATATCAAAAAAATATGGTCCTACTACATATTCACCAACAATACCTCCCCACACATTCAACGACCATCTAGTTTGACTGTGTGTCACTATATGACATGGACTAGTCTATGAATAATAGTGAAATTTGTGCCTATTAACACAACCATTTTTATGAAACGTGGCTCCTTACACTTGTGAGTGGGTTTTCAGTAACTGCCAGCAAAACATTAATTTCATTTTCTTCTGTCACAGAAGTTTTTGTTTTGTAGGTTGCCGCCTTTCAGGAAAACGTTCATGGTATTCTCTTGCTGATAGTAAGGCGTTTTTATTGCATTCTTCCAATATCCAGATCATATCAATCATTACATCACTAGTGAAATTCATTTTTGCCCTAGTTTAAATTTTTCAAAACATCAAAAAATATACCAAACCGCTAAATGAAAAAACACTAATGTACCTACTGCCATGTCATGTTATTGTCAAGTATCAGTTTTTGACAAATCAATCACACCAAACTCACAATTAATTATTAAATAATTAGATATAATCAATGTTTTGCATAGAAAAATCAAAATATCTCAAGAACTAACAATTTAAGGTATAGGGAATGCTTTATAAAAAAATAAGTATGTTGATAGTACTTTTCGATACTCTCATAAAATACAGGGTGATCCATTTGAAAAAACGGAGAAAATAATGTATTCGTATTTTGATTCACCCTGTATTATATTCAATGAATATTAACGAAATAAATAATTTTCCAGAATTTTTACTACTATTCGAACACTTTGGCCGCAACAGATTTTCATTCTTGAATTTCTCTTACAATGTACAGGGTATTGAACTTGTTACGATTTTTAGGGAAAATTGGTTATAACTTCTTAAATACCGCGTAGAACACATCACAACTCCATATTATTGTGATGGGGAGGTCAAGCTCATTCCAAATGTGCGATAAAATATAGGGTGTTTTATTTAAAAAAATGTAACTTTGATATGGCGCAGCATTCTGGAACACCCTGTAAGATTGTAAATAATTTGAACAAGTGAAGACTGATGATAGCCATAAACCCTCAAATTTTCAAATTGATATCTCAAAGGACAAAGGAGGCACTGAACTTTATCACACTAATCAATCACCCTGTATATATTTAATATTTGATTCCTGTATTTATACTGTCTTCGAAAAATGAAGAATATACAAAATGTCATTAAGAAAACAAATATTGGAATCGTAGCATTCTAAGAATTTATTTATAAACACTAATGTTAAATAAGTTTTCTACAAAAATTTGTCCACCTGCCTTAATTGCCTTAATCCTTCCATTGCGCGCAATCACAACATCCGTACATTTGAAAGAATTTAAGGGGTATCTCTAGTAGGGGGGCTGAATCTGACGTTTATGACATTGGCGCTAAAAAGTGCCCCCTCAAGTTAAAATTTGATGTGTTTCGGCAGTGGGTGGGTCCATTTCAAATGAACACAGTGTATAATATAAGATTTAATTTAATCTTTAAAAGTTCCTATTTTTGTTTGTTGCAGAATTGGAGAGAGATGACCCATCCTGCAGTTCATCTTATACTTTTCACGGTCATTTTATCTATTGATATAGTTGTTAAGATATACTCCGGTGTGATGGAATCCATAAGCCACTATTGTCATGCAGGTGGTGCCGTGGTAGGTTTGCTACTTGGAATTAGCATCGTTCGAAATATTAAAATAAAAAAACATGAAAACATTGTGTGGTATATATCTGGTATAGGATTAGCAGCTTTCTTCATTGCCTTGTTAATAATAAACTGGTCAATTCCGAGGACGGTTCACTGTATACTTAATGTATACAATTATACACTGACTTACGAAGAGATCATTTCCCCAAATTAATTTTGGGGAAAACCTTATTATGTCATCTCCTATACTGGGTACACAAATAAATGAGACCCTTATCAAAAATGTAATCGTAAACTCAAAAATTTGGACAAATAAGTTAATATCTTATAAAAATCTTACAGATATACACTGCACTTTGTTCTCTACTGATAGCCCAGTCACCTTATACATTTGGAAAAAGCTTGAGTTCATATTGTTTTTATCACAATAACTCGGTTTTCCGTTGGGATACAAAAATTTTGATGGGATACTTTTTTGTTTTTCTTTTTACGTTCTATAATTAAAGCCTTCCTCATTTTCAACCTATCTTTCATATACATCGAGATATCGATCAAAAAAGCCAAAAACTTAGGTAGTTAAGTTCGTTTTTTGTTATTTTCTCTTCTCTCATGATGGATATCGAAAACATGTCTATGGGCAAACGTGCTGAGCCCTACAATTTCGTTTCTCAATTTATCAGATCAGACAAAAATGACGACCTCTAGAGCGCCGCAAAGTCCGTTCCTAGTTTCAATTTAGCTGGTCACACGGTTCCATATAGGTACACGTCAAAAGGGATGTTCAGGGAATTATTACGCTAAAAAATAAATAAATAAATCAGCCAAATTATGAATCACGCACGTGAGACTTTTGAACATTTAATTTCTTGTAAAAATAATCATTAAGGGCGGTCATTTATTTTTAATGTCTTTCGACGTTTTGAAGGTACTGGCTGGAAAAGTTCCTCCTCTTCGAGTCCTGAAGACTTTTGAACTTCAGGAAATGTTTTGATGACTGAATATCATAATCATCAACATCGTCGATTTTTAAAATCAAAGGTGGGTATGATCTGAAGCTGTTCTTCGGGTTCTGGCTCTTGCGATGGAGAAGCACTTCGTCGAAAAGCAAGCGACGTTAGTCTTTGATTACCAAATTTTTTGTAGCACGAACTGTGAACACTCATTGAATCGACACTTGTAATATGTTTTGATGATCCCCCTTACCTTTTTCACGCTCGCCGCTAGGAGAGTTTAAACAGATCTCTTTAACGTCATATAAATGCCTGAATCAGAGGTTTTTTGCAAATGAATCAATCGCCCATTTTAACAAAATTTTCCAATCACGTACGGTCGTTTCAAAATACTCGTGACTGGAATACGATCACGAGAAAATAGTGAAAAACAAATTTAACTAAGTATACTGACTTTTTCGATCGATATTTCAATAAATATGGAAGATAGGTTAAAAATGGAAACGACTTTAAATATATATCGTAGAAAGAGAAGCAAACAAGTATAGGTACTAACCTCCAAAATTTTCGTATCTCAATTCTAAATGATATTGTATTAATAAACGATTTTGGTATAGGCAACCAAACATACAATAATATTAACAAAAAAAGGCGAAAAACTGACTTCTAGTATAGAATACTTCTAGTTTTTAACATACCTATCGTTTTTATTATATGATTCTACAAAACTATAATAATTATACTAGTGTTAAAACATCAAAAAAATAATTTAAAAAAAAAACAAAAATTGACATTTGAACCGCCGACCTTCTTTGTGACATTTCAATGTCATTTATTATTGAAATTACTAAACTATGAAACAAATAAATATTTTTAGTTTTTAAACATTGAAAAAAATGGTTCAAGTTGTACAGTCGACGGAAAAGTTTTGTAACTAACACGACACGAGTATTAGAAGGGCAATTAACAAGCTCAACCATTAACGCGAGAGCCCTTATTAATACTCTTGTTAGTTAAACAACTATTACATAATACTTTTAACAAGAATTTATAGTTGTTATTAACATTGATACTGATATAGGTCTTTTAGGTCTCAGTAAAATGTCACCCCATCTTACATACATACACACATAAAACGATAGTCAACTTACTACAATTTTAAATAAATAGGCCACCTTTTCTTTCCTTAGATATCGTTTTTTACATTCCCTACATTACCAGTTTGATTCGCCTCATAAGTAAGTAATTCCTACATTTGTCAAAACTTTTTTACAAATACCGGTTTTACTTCCCATTGAATCCTCAATGTACCCTTCTGCTATAGTTGAGGACTTCCACCCGCCACGTCTTTTCGACATTGTTATGTCACCTCCTGAATTTACAATCACAAGTAAAGTGGCAAACCTTCTACGGAGGCAGAGTCCCGTATATTCTTTAGCATTCGGCAACTTCCTATTTCTTGAGGTACTTTACCAAACTTATGGATACCAACAAATTGCTTCACGGAATTACCTTTCATGTGTTTCAAAACAAATTGTGTCCTGTAATTCAGAACTCTTCGTTGTTTTGGATAATCCAGCAAAATAAGCAAGTAATACATTCTCCGTGCAATAATCCATAAATATAACATAATTTTCTTCATATTTCATCCGAGGCTTCTCCGGTAACAAATTTGACTCAATATGTTTTGCCACCTCCCTTATTTCTGGAGGAGTAGCTACTTCTAAGTGACTAATACTGTCCATAATATGAATATAAAGATATTTTTCCACAAAACTGTTGGAAATTTCATAAGTTGTCAAACTATGCACATATATGTTTCCGTAGCAACCAACCATTCCAGCAATGGGGTGTTAAACTTAAAATATGATGTTTTCTCAATGGTAATTAGTGGCGGACAAAATCATAATGGGGAATCATTTATTTTAATATTTTCATTCTCACAAGGTTTTTACCAACAAATTGCTTCACGGAATTACCTTTCATGTGTTTCAAAACAAATTGTGTCCTGTAATTCAGAACTCTTCGTTGTTTTGGATAATCCAGCAAAATAAGCAAGTAATACATTCTCCGTGCAATAATCCATAAATATAACATAATTTTCTTCATATTTCATCCGAGGCTTCTCCGGTAACAAATTTGACTCAATATGTTTTGCCACCTCCCTTATTTCTGGAGGAGTAGCTACTTCTAAGTGACTAATACTGTCCATAATATGAATATAAAGATATTTTTCCACAAAACTGTTGGAAATTTCATAAGTTGTCAAACTATGCACATATATGTTTCCGTAGCAACCAACCATTCCAGCAATGGGGTGTTAAACTTAAAATATGATGTTTTCTCAATGGTAATTAGTGGCGGACAAAATCATAATGGGGAATCATTTATTTTAATATTTTCATTCTCACAAGGTTTTTACGTCGATTTGAAAATTAACTTTTGGATGATTTAAATAATCCGCCATTTAAGCTGTGACGTACATGCACTAAGAGAGAAGTTAGCTACATAAGGGTTGACATAGGACCACAATTCTGATTTAATGAGGTACTTATTGGTTATGCTTTTGTCATATTGGTGTTTTTTTTTCAGAGCCCGTGTGACAAGTCTCCGATAACACTGCAGCCTAATGGCTTATTACTTTCTCATAGCACATAGACCAGCACCTTTGTCCCCTGCATCAGTATGTACAAGTTCTTAGCTGGGTGTTTGCTATATAGCTCAGCGTTTCCTTGTGGTTGGCCAAGTAATAACTGTCTTTTGCGATCAAGAGTCTCGCATGTAAACAGTATACATATGTTTCACTGTCTCCGTTTCCCTACCGCATAATCTGCATGTAAGGTCTCCGTTGTATAGTTTTAATTTGTACAGGTGTTCCTTCACTGGTGCATGAAACGCCATGAAACCTTTTATGATTCTCAGCTGATTTCTGCTCAGTGTTAGCAGTTCCGCTGTACGTTTCAGGCATGGTTCTATTATTAAGGGTTAGGTTTCCCATGCATTTGCCTTGGGACGTTTACCCAGAAATTTTTATGTTGTTCTCTGATCCAGGTCTTTACAGATCCTCGTACTATAGTATAGTAGTACGTTATTCCGTTTGGGTAACGTCTTCAGTTTTTAGATGCAATCCCATACTAGTATAGATGTCACTTTCTGCCTTGAGATTGCCATAAGTGCCACCTGACTATCTGATATGATATGGACCTGCTTGCCTTCAGCAGCTCTCCTGTTGTTTTCTCTCGCGCATTGCAAGATTGCATATACCTCTGCCTGAAATACAGAGGTGAAGTGTCCCAGTGCATAGTTATAGATGTCACCTGGTTTTTTGGAGTGTACTCCCTCCCCAGTGCCATTTACAGTTTTAGACCCATCGGTTTACCATGTCTTTCCCTGTCTAATGGTACTGAGTTCTTCGTCAGCCCATTCCCATTCCTTTCTGTCTGCAATCGACACTTCGAATGGGATATCAAAGGAATATCACACGGTTGTGATACTTAATATCTCCCTTAATTTCTACAATCTCTCCTCGTAGTCTTAGACGTCCTAGTCCCTCCGTCCGTATCCATGTTGTTTCCAAGTCTATGGTATTGTATTTCCCCTGTGCTATGATGACCAAGTCATCAGCATATCCCAGAGTTCTGTGACCATTATTTTTCAGGAGTGCCCATCCACCACTAGATTCCACAACAAAGGAGACAGAACTACCCCCTGTGGCTACCTGAGCTACCAGTGTATCCTCCATTATAGTGCCATGTATCACCCTATTCTTTAACATAGAGTCAATCTAGGTCACTAATGTTTCCTCGACGCCTCCACAGAGGTGTTATCGAAAGCTCCTTCAATGTCTATGAAGGTCCCAATCATCACTGCTGCTGTAGTGACTTGTTTTTTTCCCTCCCATCATCGAGTGTTGAACATAATTGTCCATGTCACTTTCAAGTTAAAAATCAAACATATTTAAATATATCGATACTTTCAACACACACAATTACTTACATCAAAATGATCTTCACAGTAATAGTAATTAGTTTTAGTCTATTTATATTTTCCTTTAACTGTTACTGCAGGCACAGTTACAAACTTTTTACCAGGCGTTGTAACTGTAACTGTGTCAAGCTCGAATAAACTGTAAACAAAACCAAAACACTAATATATATATTATAGACTTTTGATAGCTCTTCAAACTTCAAATTCGAATGGTCTTTTTGTAGGTGGATATTAATTAATAAAACATCTGAATCAGAAAGTGGCTAACTTCTTTCTTTAGAAATATGACGTACCTGTAGGGAAAGTTGTAAACATTTAGGAATTCTTAATTTCCAATTTTCTCGTAAAATGTTCGGTTTAAAAATGTTTAAATGAATCTTCGCAAATAGTACCAATATACTTTAATAAAATACACTGAGAATTATAATAAATGCTTACAGCTTTACTCGAATCACACTGAGAAAAAGTATCTTAGCATTAAGTTGTGTTTTATCAAATGTATTAGGTATTTTCCCATTAGTAGCTATTTCTGCACTTTTCGTTGACAATATACATGTGAAATAAATCGTTTAAGAAAAGAATTTCAATCTACAAGCAAACTTTAATTCAATTTGGGTCTGTAAAGACGGTAAGAAAGTGGCTTACATGTGATCGTATGACATCTGGGCTGGCACTCTGTAATTTGTGTTTTAAGGAAAGAGATAAAGAATAAGCAAACGAAAAGAATCGCTATACTTGGTTAGTGGTACTCTATATGCGAATCTCTATCGCCTCGGCTATAGTTCGACAAGATTCGGGATCGTCAATCGGATAGAGAATAATCTACTAATAATTCAGAAAACATTATGCAAATTTGACTTTTTCAGGTTAAAAATAAAAAAGAACAAGAAATTTCGCATTTATCTGTTAGCTTTGGTAACCTCACATTTTCATTTATGACACTGCTTCAAGTATTTACCTATTTGCTTGGTGCATAATTAATAATATTGTCGCGATTTTTTTTAATAGCAGTGGCAAAGAGTAAACATTCTGTTTTGTTAATTTATTGGGTTTTGTTGAAAATCTTGCCAGTGTAATGATTTCTTGTAAATTAAATCAAAAACATTGCAAGAATGATAGTTTTTCTTTCAGGTAGGTATAATATTATTCCACAAACACAACCTTTGACACAACTAACCCTACAAAATTAAACAACATAACCTCTTTTCTCTTGTCATCGAACAGAGATGAAAAATCGTACACAATTAAGTAGAATAAGACAGAACGATATGTCTCTTGAATAGAAAGACCCTTGGAGTTGTCGCTATCATTCGCTTCGCTATCGCATATTCGGTCATGGTCAACTAGGCTCGGAAACGACCGAACTCAGTTACAGAGTACTAAATAGCGAAAAGAAGGGAATCTTTATCTCTATTTTGTTACAGAGTGCCACTCCTGACGACTAATTTGAAAGATGGCTTCCACAGATTCGTTTTTTTCCGAAGTTTCACTTCTTGTGCGAATTGTAATAATTTGCAAATACAATAAACATACATCATTAAAAACAATCGGAGAAAAAATTATATGTTCAACTCGGCAGCAAAGTAGATTGAGTTAGTAGCCGCGCTTCGCTCGGCTATGAACTATTAGCCGCGTCAGTCATCTATTACTTTTCTGCCTAGTAAAACAAATTTATTAGTACGCTATTTTTACTAAATTTTTAAAAAAAGTCAGTCTAATCTGTAAGCCAGGCCAACCAAAAACCTAAAAAAATTATACTTATTATGTTAGCTTTGGAAATGTATCAGACGATAGTTTGTATTAATTATAACATCTTGAAATTTAATTTGGCTATTATTTGAAATCCCCTAAGCCGTGTCAGCCTTATCTAATGCTTATCAGGCACGCTCGACATTCGACTATTCAGACGATTGGTGTTAGGTATATCTATCTACATACATGTTCTTTTATTAATGGGAGCATAATCCGGGAAAGTAAAGTCGAAAAATTTACCCAACATCTAATTTTTCCGAGATGGAATAAATATTATGTCCCTAATCGAAAACATATCGATCACTTTCCTAAATTCTCGAATAAATTCGGCTGGAGTTATGCGACGCAGCTTGCAAGAACAGCGTTAGAACACTCGAAATTTTACGCTGATATATCTTTTAGTTCTGCTCGCACAAAAATAATGATGGCATCAAAATTGTAGGAAATCTTATGCCCTATAACATGATAAAAGTGGATTTAAGAACACTTGATTTTTCAAAAACTTTGAATTCTGTTCATTTAAGCGGCAAGTATAATCAAAATGACAAAATAATATAAGGAAATATAGTGGAAATATTATTTATAAAAAACCCAGAGCGTGAACTCTGTAGCAGAATAGAAAGGAAATTGCTTTCTATCTTAGGAAATTTCTTGTGAATGTCTATTCAGAGACTTTCGAGTAATTCCGTGTGAATATTCGGCAGATAGAAATAGAAACGGCTACAAAGGTCTTTCTATCTGTTTTTATATACATACTTATCCCGTTTTGCCATTGTTTATGTTAATTATTGATTCTGATTAGGTTCTGATTATTGTTTATTTTTAATTAAACATGAAGAGGTAATTTTTTAAATAAATGGGTATATGATTAAATAAAATTAGGTAATAGATTTTTTTTCGTCTACTTCGCTTTTTTGAGACTACCTTCTGGTTGACTTACATATTATTTTTATTATATTATTCTGCCAAACTATGATAATTAATATAAAAACATAAAAAAAAAATTGAAAGTAAAACGATTTTGATGGGACTTTAACCTACGACCTTCGCTGTTCAACGCATGTGATTACCCATCGCAACCAAGAAGTACAACAATCTTATAGTTCAATAATACTTAGTCATGAAACAAAAGTATCCTCTCGGTTTTTAAAGATTGGTAAAAAGTTAAACATTCTGTATAGAATGGCAGGATGAAAAGACATCGAAACAAAACCCAGAAATGAAGATAATTGATGTTACTACAACTAAATGTCAAAAGCATCACAGAATATAAAAATATGAAAATGTTTTCAAGTTAGATAGTACCTACTCGTTTCCTTCTACCCGAGCTAGCCCGAAGTTTAAAGGAAAGAGTCATAGAGAGTAGCATTTGTCGGTATAGAAAGAAATTTCTTTTCTTTGCTATTTCTTTTCTATTTCTATTTCTACGCGCTCTGGTGTTTTCAAATTTTGAAAATTCGGAATGACGACCGCGCAAACTGTCTTTATACAGGGTGTACCAATCTTACGACAAACTTCGATATGTGGGTTATTTTAAGAGATAACAAAAAAAGTTATCAACAAAAATAGTAGATGTCTTTAACGTCCATATTTTGAAATTATCTTGTACCGTACAGAGTGCTGCATAAACCTATGTGAAGATAGCGTCGGGCGCTGGCGCTCAGAGCCTGCGTCAGTTGGTTATCTATGACCAGCGTCCTATCCCCACCACTAAGCCAAGTTCACACCACCAAACTTCCATTTAATGAAAGTTTTTACTGTACATAGTTACTTAATATTCGGAAATACGCTTTTCGGCATAAGGTTTAAATCGAAAATATGTAAGAATATATTATTATTTCGACGTCTCTATGGCGCTGAACACAAAAATAATTCTTATCACCACCAGAAAATATTTTTTTTGGAAATGTTCCCAACGGTTTGAGAAAATGATATTTACAGGGGAGTATCTACAAAATGTAAACTTTCGATGGGCAAAATACCAAGTTGTCACAAAAATTAGTTTTCTGGAAAAATAATTCTCATCACCACCAGAAAATATTTTCTTTTCGAAATGTTCCCAACGGTTTGAGAAAATGATATTTACAGGGGAGTATTTACAAAATGTAAACTTTCGTTGGGCAAAATACCAAGTTGTCACAAAAGTTAGTTTTCTGAAAAAATAATTCTTATCACCACCAGAAAATATTTTTTTTGGAAATGTTCCCAACGGTTTGAGAAAATGATATTTACAGGGAAGTATCTACAAAATGTAAACTTTCGTTGGGCAGAATACTAAGTTGTCACAAAAGTTAGTTTTCTGAAAAAATAATTCTTATCACCACCAGAAAATATTTTTTTTTTGGAAATGTTCGCAACGGTTTGAGAAGATGATATTTACAGGGGAGTATCTACAAAATGTAAGCTTTCGATAGGTCGAATACCAGGTTGTCACAAAAGTTAGTTTTCTGAAAAAATAATTCTCATCACCACCAGAAAATATTTTCTTTTCGAAATGTTCCCAACGGTTTGAGAAAATGATATTTACACGGGAGTATCTACAAAATGTAAACTTTCGTTGGGCAAAATACCAAGTTGTCACAAAAGTTAGTTTTCTGAAAAAATAATTCACATGACCACCAGAAAATATTTTTTTTGAAATGGTCCCAACGGTTTGAAAAAATGATATTCACAGGGGAGTATCTACAAAATGTGAGCTTTCGATGGGCAGAATACCAGGTTGTCAAAAAAGTTAGTTTTCTGAAAAAATAATTCTTATCACCACCAGAAAATATTTTTTTTGTAAATGTTCCCAACGGTTTGAGAAAATGATATTTACAGGGGAGTATCTACAAAATGTAAGCTTTTGATGGGCAGAATACCAGGTTGACACAAAAGTTAGTTTTCTGAAAAAATAATTCTCATCACCACCAGAAAATATTTTCTAATCGAAATGTTCCCAACGGTTTGAGAAAATGATATTTACAGGGGAGTATCTACAAAATGTAAGCGTTCGATGGGCAAAATACCAGGTTGTCACAAAAGTTAGTTTTCTGAAAAATTAATTCTCATCACCACCAGAAAATATTTTCTTTTCGAAATGTTCCCAACGGTTTGGGAAAATGATATTTACAGGGGAGTATCTACAAAATGTAAGCTTTCGATGGGCAGAATGCCAGGTTGACACAAAAGTTAGTTTTCTGAAAAAATAATTCTCATCACCACCAGAAAATATTTTCTTTTCGAAATGTTCCCAACGGTTTGAGAAAATGATATTTACAGGGTAGTATCTACAAAATGTAAACTTTCGTTGGGCAAAATACCAAGTTGTCACAAAAGTTAGTTTTCTGAAAAATAATTCTTATCACCACCAGAAAATATTTTTTTTGGAAATGTTCCCAACGGTTTGAAAAAATGTAAGCTTTCGATAGGCAGAATACCAGGTTGTCACAAAAGTTAGTTTTCTGAAAAAATAATTCTCATCACCACCAGAAAATATTTTCTTTTCGAAATGTTCCCAACGGTTTGGGAAAATGATATTTAGAGGGGAGTATCTACAAAATGTGAAATTCCGTTGGGCAAAATACCAAGTTGGCACAAAAGTTAGTTTTCTGAAAAAATAATTCTTATCACCACCAGAAAATATTTTTTTTGGAAATGTTCCCAACGGTTTGAGGAAATGATATTTACAGGGGAGTATCTACAAAATGTAAGCTTTCGACGGGCAGAATACCAGGTTGTCACGAAAGTTAGTTTTCTGAAAAAATAATTCTTATCACCACCAGAAAATATTTTTTCTGGAAATGTTCCCAACGGTTTGAGAAAATGATATTTACAGGGCAGTATCTACAAAATGTAAGCTTCCGATGGGCAGAATACCAGGTTGTCACAAAAGTTAGTTTTCTGAAAAAATAATTCTCATCACCACCAGAAAATATTATCTTTTCGAAATGTTCCCAACGGTTTGGGAAAATGATATTTACAGGGGAGTATCTACAAAATGTAAACTTTTGTTGGGCGAAATACCAAGTTGTCACAAAAGTTAGTTTTCTGAAAAAATAATTCTTATCACCACCAGAGAATATTTTTTTTGGAAATGTTCCCAACGGTTTGAAAAAATGTAAGCTTTCGACAGGCAGAATACCAGGTTGTCACAAAAGTTAGTTTTCTGAAAAAATAATTCTCATCACCACCAGAAAATATTTTCTTTTCGAAATGTTCCCAACGGTTTGGGAAAATGATATTTACAGGGGAGTATCTACAAAATGTAAGCTTTCGATGGGCAGAATGCCAGGTTGACACAAAAGTTAGTTTTCTGAAAAAATAATTCTCATCACCACCAGAAAATATTTTCTTTTCGAAATGTTCCCAACGGTTTGAGAAAATGATATTTACAGGGTAGTATCTACAAAATGTAAACTTTCGTTGGGCAAAATACCAAGTTGTCACAAAAGTTAGTTTTCTGAAAAATAATTCTTATCACCACCAGAAAATATTTTTTTTGGAAATGTTCCCAACGGTTTGAAAAAATGTAAGCTTTCGATAGGCAGAATACCAGGTTGTCACAAAAGTTAGTTTTCTGAAAAAATAATTCTCATCACCACCAGAAAATATTTTCTTTTCGAAATGTTCCCAACGGTTTGGGAAAATGATATTTAGAGGGGAGTATCTACAAAATGTGAAATTCCGTTGGGCAAAATACCAAGTTGGCACAAAAGTTAGTTTTCTGAAAAAATAATTCTTATCACCACCAGAAAATATTTTTTTTTGGAAATGTTCCCAACGGTTTGAGGAAATGATATTTACAGGGGAGTATCTACAAAATGTAAGCTTTCGACGGGCAGAATACCAGGTTGTCACAAAAGTTAGTTTTCTGGAAAAATAATTCTCATCACCACCAGAAAATATTTTCTTTTCGAAATGTTCCCAACGGTTTGAGAAAATGATATTTACAGGGGAGTATCTACAAAATGTAAACTTTCGTTGGCAAAATACCAAGTTGTCACGAAAGTTAGTTTTCTGAAAAAATAATTCTTATCACCACCAGAAAATATTTTTTCTGGAAATGTTCCCAACGGTTTGAGAAAATGATATTTACAGGGCAGTATCTACAAAATGTAAGCTTCCGATGGGCAGAATACCAGGTTGTCACAAAAGTTAGTTTTCTGAAAAAATAATTCTCATCACCACCAGAAAATTATCTTTTCGAAATGTTCCCAACGGTTTGGGAAAATGATATTTACAGGGGAGTATCTACAAAATGTAAACTTTTGTTGGGCGAAATACCAAGTTGTCACAAAAGTTAGTTTTCTGAAAAAATAATTCTTATCACCACCAGAGAATATTTTTTTTGGAAATGTTCCCAACGGTTTGAGAAAATGATATTTACAGGGGAGTATCTACAAAATGTAAGTTTTCAATGGGCAGAATACCAGGTTGTCACAAAAGTTAGTTTTCTGGAAAAATAATTCTCATCACCACCAGAAAATATTTTCTTTTCGAAATGTTCCCAACGGTTTGAGAAAATGATATTTACAGACAGGGGAGTATCTACAAATTGTAAACTTTCGTTGGGCAAAATACCAAGTTGTCACAAAAGTTAGTTTTCTGAAAAAATAATTCTTATCACCACCAGAAAATATTTTTTTTTGGAAATGTTCGCAACGGTTTGAGAAGATGATATTTACAGGGGAGTATCTACAAAATGTAAGCTTTCGATGGGCCGAATACCAGGTTTTCACAAAAGTTAGTTTTCTGAAAAAATAATTCTCATCACCACCAGAATATATTTTATTTTCGAAATGTTCCCAACGGTTTGAGAAAATGATATTTACAGGGAAGTATCTACAAAATGTGAACTTTCGTTGGGCAAAATACCAAGTTGTCACAAAAGTTAGTTTTCTGAAAAAATAATTCACATGACCACCAGAAAATATTTTTTTTTGAAATGTTCCCAACGGTTTGAAAAAATGATATTTACAGGGGAGTATCTACAAAATGTGAGCTTTCGATGGGCAGAATACCAGGTTGTCACAAAAGTTAGTTTTCTGAAAAAATAAATCTTATCACCACCAGAAAATATTTTTTTTGGAAATGTTCCCAACGGTTTGAGAAAATGATATTCACAGGGGAGTATCTACAAAATGTAAGCTTTCGATGTGCAGAATACCAGGTTGACACAAAAGTTAGTTTTCTGAAAAAATAATTCTCATCACCATCAGAAAATATTTTCTTTTCGAAATGTTCCCAAGGGTTTGAGAAAATGATATTTACAGGGCAGTATCTACAAAATGTAAGCTTCCGATGGGCAGAATACCAGGTTGTCACAAAAGTTAGTTTTCTAAAAAACTAATTCTTATCACCACCAGAAAATATTTTTTTTGGAAATGTTCCCAACGGTTTGAGAAAATGATATTTTCAGGGGAGTATCTACAAAATGTAAGCTTTCGATGGGCACAGAATACCAGGTTGTCACAAAAGTTAGTTTTCTGAAAAAATAATTCTTATGACCACCAGAAAATATTTTTTTTGGAAATGTTCCCAACGGTTTGAAAAAATGATATTTACAGGGGAGTATCTACAAAATGTGAGCTTTCGATGGGCAGAATACCAGGTTGTCACAAAAGTTAGTTTTCTGAAAAAATAAATCTTATCACCACCAGAAAATATTTTTTTTGGAAATGTTCCCAACGGTTTGAGAAAATGATATTCACAGGGGAGTATCTACAAAATGTAAGCTTTCGATGTGCAGAATACCAGGTTGACACAAAAGTTAGTTTTCTGAAAAAATAATTCTCATCACCATCAGAAAATATTTTCTTTTCGAAATGTTCCCAACGGTTTGAGAAAATGATATTTACAGGGGAGTATCTACAAAATGTAAGCTTTCGATAGGCAGAGTACCAGGTTGACACAAAAGTTAGTTTTCTGAAAAAATAATTCTCATCACCACCAGAAAATATTTTCTTTTCGAAATGTTCCCAACGGTTTGAAAAAATGATATTTACAGGGGAGTATCTCCAAAATGTAAGCTTTCGATGGGCAGAATACCAGGTTATCACAAAAGTTAGTTTTCTGAAAAAATAATTCTCATCACCACCAGAAAATATTTTCTTTTCGAAATGTTCCCAACGGTTTGAGAAAATGATATTTACAGGGGAGTATCTACAAAATGTAAACTTTCGTTGGGCAGAATACCAGGTTGTCACAAAAGTTAGTTTTCTGAAAAAATAATTCTTATGACCACCAGAAAATATTTTTTTTGGAAATGTTCCCAACGGTTTGAGAAAATGATATTTACAGGGGAGCATCTACAAAATGTAAACTTTCGTTGGGCAAAATACTTAGTTGTCACAAAAGTTAGTTTTCTGAAAAAATAATTCTTATCACCACCAGAAAATATTTTTTTTTGGAAATGTTCGCAACGGTTTGAGAAGATGATATTTACAGGGGAGTATCTACAAAATGTAAGCTTTCGATGGGTCGAATACCAGGTTGTCACAAAAGTTAGTTTTCTGAAAAAATAATTCTCATCACCACCAGAAAATATTTTCTTTTCGAAATGTTCCCAACGGTTTGAGAAAATGATATTTACAGGGGAGTATCTACAAAATGTAAACTTTCGTTGGCAAAATACCAAGTTGTCACGAAAGTTAGTTTTCTGAAAAAATAATTCTTATCACCACCAGAAAATATTTTTTCTGGAAATGTTCCCAACGGTTTGAGAAAATGATATTTACAGGGCAGTATCTACAAAATGTAAGCTTCCGATGGGCAGAATACCAGGTTGTCACAAAAGTTAGTTTTCTGAAAAAATAATTCTCATCACCACCAGAAAATTATCTTTTCGAAATGTTCCCAACGGTTTGGGAAAATGATATTTACAGGGGAGTATCTACAAAATGTAAACTTTTGTTGGGCAAAATACCAAGTTGTCACAAAAGTTAGTTTTCTGAAAAAATAATTCTTATCACCACCAGAGAATATTTTTTTTGGAAATGTTCCCAACGGTTTGAGAAAATGATATTTACAGGGGAGTATCTACAAAATGTAAGTTTTCAATGGGCAGAATACCAGGTTGTCACAAAAGTTAGTTTTCTGGAAAAATAATTCTCATCACCACCAGAAAATATTTTCTTTTCGAAATGTTCCCAACGGTTTGAGAAAATGATATTTACAGACAGGGGAGTATCTACAAATTGTAAACTTTCGTTGGGCAAAATACCAAGTTGTCACAAAAGTTAGTTTTCTGAAAAAATAATTCTTATCACCACCAGAAAATATTTTTTTTTGGAAATGTTCCCAACGGTTTGAGAAAATGATATTTTCAGGGGAGTATCTACAAAATGTAAGCTTTCGATGGGCACAGAATACCAGGTTGTCACAAAAGTTAGTTTTCTGAAAAAATAATTCTTATGACCACCAGAAAATATTTTTTTCGGAAATGTTCCCAACGGTTTGAGAAAATGATATTTACAGGGGAGTATTTACAAAATGTAAGCGTTCGATGGGCAAAATACCAAGTTGTCACAAAAGTTAGTTTTCTAAAAAAATAATTCTTATCACCACCAGAAAATATTTTTTTTTGGAAATGTTCCCAACGGTTTGAGAAAATGATATTTTCAGGGGAGTATCTACAAAATGTAAGCTTTCGATGGGCACAGAATACCAGGTTGTCACAAAAGTTAGTTTTCTGAAAAAATAATTCTTATGACCACCAGAAAATATTTTTTTCGGAAATGTTCCCAACGGTTTGAGAAAATGATATTTACAGGGGAGTATTTACAAAATGTAAGCTTTCGATAGGCAGAATACCAGGTTGACACAAAAGTTAGTTTTCTGAAAAAATAATTCTCATCACCACCAGAAAATATTTTCTTTTCGAAATGTTCCCAACGGTTTGAGAAAATGATATTTACAGGGCAGTATCTACAAAATGTAAGCTTCCGATGGGCAGAATACCAGGTTGTCACAAAAGTTAGTTTTCTAAAAAAATAATTCTTATCACCACCAGAAAATATTTTTTTTTGGAAATGTTCCCAACGGTTTGAGAAAATGATATTTTCAGGGGAGTATCTACAAAATGTAAGCTTTCGATGGGCACAGAATACCAGGTTGTCACAAAAGTTAGTTTTCTGAAAAAATAATTCTTATGACCACCAGAAAATATTTTTTTTGGAAATGTTCCCAACGGTTTGAGAAAATGATATTTTCAGGGGAGTATCTACAAAATGTAAGCTTTCGATGGGCAGAATACCAGGTTGTCACAAAAGTTAGTTTTCTGAAAAAATAATTCTTATGACCACCAGAAAATATTTTTTTTGGAAATGTTCCCAACGGTTTGAGAAAATGATATTTACAGGGGAGTATCTACAAAATGTAAGCTTTCGATAGGCAGAATACCAGGTTGACACAAAAGTTAGTTTTCTGAAAAAATAATTCTCATCACCACCAGAAAATATTTTCTTTTCGAAATGTTCCCAACGGAGTATCTACAAAATGTAAACGTTCGTTGGGCAAAATACCAAGTTGTCACAAAAGTTAGTTTTCTGAAAAAATAATTCACATCACCACCAGAAAATATTTTTTTGGAAATGTTCCCAACGGTTTGAAAAAAAGGATATTTACAGGGGAGTATCTACAAAATGTGAGCTTTTGATGGGCAGAATACCAGGTTGTCACAAAAGTTAGTTTTCTGAAAAAATAATTCTTATCACCACCAGAAAATATTTTTTTTGGAGAATTTCCCAACGGTTTGAAAAAATGATATTTACAGGGGAGTATCTACAAAATGTAAACGTTCGTTGGGCAAAATACCAAGTTGTCACAAAAGTTAGTTTTCTGAAAAAATAATTCACATCACCACCAGAAAATATTTTTTTGGAAATGTTCCCAACGGTTTGAGAAAATGATATTTTCAGGGAAGTATCTACAAAATGTAAGCTTTCGATGGGCAGAATACCAGGTTGTCACAAAAGTTAGTTTTCTGAAAAAATAATTCTTATGACCACCAGAAAATATTTTTTTTGGAAATGTTCCCAACGGTTTGAGAAAATGATATTTACAGGGGAGTATCTACAAAATGTAAACTTTCGTTGGGCAAAATACTTAGTTGTCACAAAAGTTAGTTTTCTGAAAAAATAATTCTTATCACCACCAGAAAATATTTTTTTTTGGAAATGTTCGCAACGGTTTGAGAAGATGATATTTACAGGGGAGTATCTACAAAATGTAAGCTTTCGATGGGTCGAATACCAGGTTGTCACAAAAGTTAGTTTTCTGAAAAAATAATTCTCATCACCACCAGAAAATATTTTCTTTTCGAAATGTTCCCAACGGTTTGAGAAAATGATATTTACAGGGAAGTATCTACAAAATGTAAGCGTTCGATGGGCAAAATACCAGGTTGTCACAAAAGTTGGTTTTCTGAAAAAATAATTCTCATCACCACCAGAAAATATTTTCTTTTCGAAATGTTCCCAACGGTTTGGGAAAATGATATTTACAGGGGAGTATCTACAAAATGTAAGCTTTCGATGGGCAGAATGCCAGGTTGACACAAAAGTTAGTTTCCTGAAAAAATAATTCTCATCACCACCAGAAAATATTTTCTTTTCGAAATGTTCCCAACGGTTTGAGAAAATGATATTTACAGGGTAGTATCTACAAAACGTAAACTTCCGTTGGGCAAAATACCAAGTTGTCACAAAAGTTAGTTTTCTGAAAAATAATTCTTATCACCACCAGAAAATATTTTTTTTGGAAATGTTCCCAACGGTTTGAGAAAATGATATTCACAGAGGAGTATCTACAAAATGTAAGCTTTCGATGGGCAGAATACCAGGTTGTCACAAAAGTTAGTTTTCTGAAAAAATAATTCTCATCACCACCAGAAAATATTTTCTTTTCGAAATGTTCCCAACGGTTTGAGAAAATGATATTTACAGGGGAGTATCTACAAAATGTAAACTTTCGTTGGGCAAAATACCAAGTTGTCACAAAAGTTAGTTTTCTGAAAAAATAATTCACATCACCACCAGAAAATATTTTTTTTGGAAATGTTCCCAACGGTTTGAAAAAATGATATACACAGGGGAGTATCTACAAAATGTAAGCTTTCGATGGGCAGAATACCAGGTTGTCACAAAAGTTAGTTCTCTGAAAAAATAATTCTCATCACCACCAGAAAATATTTTCTTTTCGAAATGTTCCCAACGGTTTGGGAAAATGATATTCAGAGGGGAGTATCTACAAAATGTGAAATTCCGTTGGGCAAAAGACCAAGTTGGCACAAAAGTTAGTTTTCTGAAAAAATAATTCTTATCACCACCAGAAAATATTTTTTTTGGAAATGTTCCCAACGGTTTGAGGAAATGATATTTACAGGGGAGTATCTACAAAATGTAAGCTTTCGACGGGCAGAATACCAGGTTGTCACAAAAGTTAGTTTTCTGGAAAAATAATTCTCATCACCACCAGAAAATATTTTCTTTTCGAAATGTTCCCAACGGTTTGAGAAAATGATATTTACAGGGGAGTATCTACAAAATGTAAACTTTCGTTGGCAAAATACCAAGTTGTCACGAAAGTTAGTTTTCCGAAAAAATAATTCTTATCACCACCAGAAAATATTTTTTCTGGAAATGCTCCCAACGGTTTGAGAAAATGATATTTACAGGGCAGTATCTACAAAATGTAAGCTTCCGATGGGCAGAATACCAGGTTGTCACAAAAGTTAGTTTTCTGAAAAAATAATTCTCATCACCACCAGAAAATATTTTCTTTTAGAAATGTTCCCAACGGTTTGGGAAAATGATATTTAGAGGGGAGTATCTACAAAATGTGAAATTCCGTTAGGCAAAATACCAAGTTGGCACAAAAGTTAGTTTTCTGAAAAAATAATTCTTATCACCACCAGAAAATATTTTTTTTGGAAATGTTCCCAACGGTTTGAGGAAATGATATTTACAGGGGAGTATCTACAAAATGTAAGCTTTCGACGGGCAGAATACCAGGTTGTCACAAAAGTTAGTTTTCTGAAAAAATAATTCACATGACCACCAGAAAATATTTTTTTTTGAAATGTTCCCAACGGTTTGAAAAAGTGATATTTACAGGGGAGTATCTACAAAATGTGAGCTTTCGATGGGCAGAATACCAGGTTGTCACAAAAGTTAGTTTTCTGAAAAAATAATTCTTATCACCACCAGAAAATATTTTTTTTGGAAATGTTCCCAACGGTTTGAGAAAATGATATTTACAGGGGAGTATCTACAAAATGTAAGCTTTTGATGGGCAGAATAACAGGTTGACACAAAAGTTAGTTTTCTGAAAAAATAATTCTCATCACCACCAGAAAATATTTTCTTTTCGAAATGTTCCCAACGGTTTGAAGAAATGATATTTACAGGGCAGTATCTACAAAATGTAAGCTTCCGATGGGCAGAATACCAGGTTGTCACAAAAGTTAGTTTTCTAAAAAAATAATTCTTATCACCACCAGAAAATATTTTTTTTGGAAATGTTCCCAACGGTTTGAGAAAATGATATTTTCAGGGGAGTATCTACAAAATGTAAGCTTTCGATGGGCACAGAATACCAGGTTGTCACAAAAGTTAGTTTTCTGAAAAAATAATTCTTATGACCACCAGAAAATATTTTTTTTGGAAATGTTCCCAACGGTTTGAGAAAATGATATTTACAGGGGAGTATCTACAAAATGTAAGCTTTCGATAGGCAGAATACCAGGTTGACACAAAAGTTAGTTTTCTGAAAAAATAATTCTCATCCCCACCAGAAAATATTTTCTTTTCGAAATGTTCCCAACGGTTTGAGAAAATGATATTTACAGGGGAGTATCTACAAAATGTAAACTTTCGTTGGGCAAAATACCAAGTTGTCACAAAAGTTAGTTTTCTGAAAAAATAATTCTTATCACCACCAGAGAATATTTTTTTTGGAAATGTTCCCAACGGTTTGAGAAAATGATATTTACAGGGGAGTATCTACAAAATGTAAGCTTTCGATAGGCAGAATACCAGGTTGACACAAAAGTTAGTTTTCTGAAAAAATAATTCTCATCCCCACCAGAAAATATTTTCTTTTCGAAATGTTCCCAACGGTTTGAGAAAATGATATTTACAGGGGAGTATCTACAAAATGTAAACTTTCGTTGGGCAAAATACCAAGTTGTCACAAAAGTTAGTTTTCTGAAAAAATAATTCTTATCACCACCAGAGAATATTTTTTTTCGAAATGTTCCCAACGGTTTGAGAAAATGATATTTACAGACAGGGGAGTATCTACAAAATGTAAACTTTCGTTGGGCAAAATACCAAGTTGTCACAAAAGTTAGTTTTCTGAAAAAATAATTCTTATCACCACCAGAAAATATTTTTTTTTGGAAATGTTGCCAACGGTTTGAGAAGATGATATTTACAGGGGAGTATCTACAAAATGTGAGCTTTCGATGGGCCGAATACCAGGTTTTCACAAAAGTTAGTTTTCTGAAAAAATAATTCTCATCACCACCAGAAAATATTTTCTTTTCGAAATGTTCCCAACGGTTTGAGAAAATGATATTTACAGGGAAGTATCTACAAAATGTGAACTTTCGTTGGGCAAAATACCAAGTTGTCACAAAAGTTAGTTTTCTGAAAAAATAATTCACAAGACCACCAGAAAATATTTTTTTTTGAAATGTTCCCAACGGTTTGAGAAAATGATATTTTCAGGGGAGTATCTGCAAAATGTAAGCTTTCGATGGGCAGAATACCAGGTTGTCACAAAAGTTAGTTTTCTGAAAAAATAATTCTTATGACCACCAGAAAATATTTTTTTTGGAAATGTTCCCAACGGTTTGAGAAAATGATATTTACAGGGGAGTATCTACAAAATGTAAGCTTTCGATAGGCAGAATACCAGGTTGACACAAAAGTTAGTTTTCTGAAAAAATAATTCTCATCACCACCAGAAAATATTTTCTTTTCGAAATGTTCCCAACGGTTTGAGAAAATGATATTTACAGGGGAGTATCTCCAAAATGTAAGCTTTTGATAGGCAGAATACCAGGTTATCACAAAAGTTAGTTTTCTGAAAAAATAATTCTCTTCACCACCAGAAAATATTTTCTTTGGAAATGTTCCCAATGGTTTGAGAAAATGATATTTTCAGGGGAGTATCTACAAAATGTAAGCTTTCGATGGGCAGAATACCAAGTTGTCACAAAAGTTAGTTTTCTGAAAAAATAATTCTTTTGACCACCAGAAAATATTTTTTTTGGAAATGTTCCCAACGGTTTGAGAAAATGATATTTACAGGGGAGTATCTAAAAAATGTAAGCTTTCGATAGGCAGAATACCAGGTCGACACAAAAGTTAGTTTTCTGAAAAAATAATTCTCATCACCACCAGAAAATATTTTCTTTTCGAAATGTTCCCAACGGTTTGAGAAAATGATATTTACAGGGCAGTATCTACAAAATGTAAGCTTCCGATGGGCAGAATACCAGGTTGTCACAAAAGTTAGTTTTCTAAAAAAATAATTCTTATCACCACCAGAAAATATTTTTTTTGGAAATGTTCCCAACGGTTTGAGAAAATGATATTTTCAGGGGAGTATCTACAAAATGTAAGCTTTCGATGGGCTCAGAATACCAGGTTGTCACAAAAGTTAGTTTTCTGAAAAAATAATTCTTATGACCACCAGAAAATATTTTTTTCGGAAATGTTCCCAACGGTTTGAGAAAATGATATTTACAGGGGAGTATTTACAAAATGTAAGCTTTCGATAGGCGGAATACCAGGTTGACACAAAAGTTAGTTTTCTGAAAAAATAATTCTCATCACCACCAGAAAATATTTTCTTTTCGAAATGTTCCCAACGGTTTGAAAAAATGATATTTACAGGGGAGTATCTCCAAAATGTAAGCTTTCGATGGGCAGAATACCAGGTTATCACAAAAGTTAGTTTTCTGAAAAAATAATTCTCATCACCACCAGAAAATATTTTCTTTTCGAAATGTTCCCAACGGTTTGAGAAAATGATATTTACAGGGGAGTATCTACAAAATGTATACTTTCGTTGGGCAAAATACCAAGTTGTCACAAAAGTTAGTTTTCTGAAAAAATAATTCTTATCACCACCAGAGAATATTTTTTTTGGAAATGTTCCCAACGGTTTGAGAAAATGATATTTACAGGGGAGTATCTACAAAATGTAAGCTTTCAATGGGCAGAATACCAGGTTGTCACAAAAGTTAGTTTTCTGGAAAAATAATTCTCATCACCACCAGAAAATATTTTCTTTTCGAAATGTTCCCAACGGTATGGGAAGAGGATATTTACAAGGGAATATCTACAAAATGTAAACTTTCGATGGGCAAAATACCAAGTTGTCACAAAAGTTAGTTTTCTGAAAAAATAATTCTTATCACCACCAGAAAATATTTTTTTTTTGAAATGTTGCCAACGGTTTGAGAAGATGATATTCACAGGGGAGTATCTACAAAATGTAAGCTTTCGATGGGCAAAATACCAAGTTGTCACAAAAATTAGTTTTCTTTTATTAATTATTTTTCCAGAAAACTAACTTTTGTGAAGACCTGGTATTTTGCCCATCAAAAGCTTACATTTTGTAGATACTCCTCTGTAAATATCATTTTCCCAAACCGTTGGGAACATTTCGAAAGAAAATGGTGATGAGAATTATTTTTTCAGAAAACTAACTTTTGTGACGACCTGGTATTCTGCCCATCGAAAGCTCACATTTTGTAGATACTCCTCTGTAAATATCATTTTCTCAAACTGTTGGAACATTTCCATTAAAATATTTTCTGGTGGTGATAAGAATTATTTTTGCAGAAAACTAACTTTTGTGACAACTTGGTATTTTGCCCAACGAATGTTTACATTTTGTAGATACTCCCCTGTAAATATCATTTTCTCAAACCGTTGGGAACATTTCGAAAAGAAAATATTTTCTGGTGGTGATGAGAATTATTTTTTCAGAAAACTAACTTTTGTGGCAACCTGGTATTCTGCCCATCGAAAGCTTACATTTAAACCTTATGCCGAAAAGCGTATTTCCGAATATTAAGTAACTATGTACAGTAAAAGCTTTCATTAAATGGAAGTTTGGTGGTGTGAACTTGGCTTAGTGGTGGGGAGGACCCCTCTATATTATACTGAATTCGGACTGTTCACATTTTTTTGAAGCTTTTGATATGAGGTTTTGCTACGTTATACAGAGTCCTTCATAAGCTGTGTACACGTTTCGGCGAAAATCGTAGGTAAATTAACGCTCTGTAGCTTGTTGTACGTTGGAGAAAAAAAATTCATTTTGCCTAACAGAGTTTCGTAATTTGATGCAATATCTCCGTATTCTAATAAATGGACGGAAACCCGAACCTTCTTTCTTCTTTCAACACCCTGTATTTTATAGCAAAAATAGAATCTTCTATTAAGTAAATTTTGGTCAAGCATGCCCTATACCCAAAGTTTATAAAAACAGAATTATTTTGTAATATTTATTGTAAACTATAATTATATTGACCTATTATGTGAAAGCAATAAACGTTAAATGTATCTAAACGTCCTAAATAATAATAAATTTTAATGAAGAATTTATTCTAAACGAAACCAAAAGTATAATCCTATAGCTGTAATATTAAACTAAATGTTGAAAGTGTTCACTGTTAACATCAATGAAATGATGCAGTCTTATAGGTCGATTCTGTGTTTTTTGTAATAGCTTACGAATCTGTAGCTAACGAAAGTTCTGTAAATGGAATTTTACAGAATCTGTAACTTTGCGATTCTGTGATGTTGTCTGTAACTCACTGAATTACAGATAGACATTTGATCTACTGTACGTCAAATTTCGATATTTTTAACCTATAACTTTAACCAAATAACCAGAGACAACCTCAAACTGTACAAAAATATTCCATTTCCAGCGACAGCAGTCAATACACACGTAAATATTTACCAAATCTGTAACTATTTTAAAGATTCCTGTAAGATACAGTTGTACGCAGAATAGCAATTCCCCTGTAAAGTTACAGATTATCTTACAGACGTGCACAGAATAGACCCATTAGTTCAAATAATTGACTAACGGTTTTATTGGAATAGCACTTTTTTGCTTATATCGGAAATGTTAATAAAACGCGTTAGGTGTTACTTTTGTGGGATATGATTAATTTTGTTTTCAAAATATGTCTAAATCAGTTTTGTGAATTTGTGTATTGAAAAGTGTGTATCATTTAACAACAATTCCAATGGTAAATCATAAGGAAACCGGGATAAAAACTTCTGATACTATCCTGATAACGCAGGTAATTGATTAGGTATAGAAAATTTTTCTTCCTAACATTGGTAACCAAATTTTACTACATTCGACTGAAATACTAGCTACACATTTATCTGCATTTAGTTGTATTAAAGCACTTTCTTTGATTTTTCGTCTTTAATTATTGGGCTCTTTCAATATTATGTGTGCCGATTCCCATTGAATTTGCAAATACCTGACTTAAAGACCTCCCTGTCTTTAATACACCAAATGTGTTCATTTATTCGGATTTCCAATGGTTTACATGTTTCACCTAAATAAAATTTGTCGCATTCACATGATATATGCAGTTTTTAAAAAGTGTTCTTCATTTTTTGGTTTAGCTTTTGTTAGTATAGATCTCAACGTATTGTTAGATTTAAAGCTAGTTCGAATATTGAATTGATTAAGTACCAATTTTCTGATAAACCCTTAACATACGGTATAGTTAAGTTTTAAAAAATTATTTTAGCAGAATTATTAATAGTATTGTTATTTTTATTATTGGGTATTGACAATGAGTAATTCTATTCCCAATTTCTTTTTTATAAATTATATTGGGTAGATATTATTATTATTTAAGACTGGTTTTATCAAAGTTTTCTGTTTTGTGAATTCATTATCATTAAAACAAATGATTTTTCTCTATCTGGAACGCTACCGGAAAGTTAAAATAATAGTTATTTATTGTACAAGACGATAAAATAGGTGAAAAAATATTGTGGTTTAATTTCCTAACAAAATTAACAAAAAGAATAAAATACTAGGTATGTAGTTATTAACCATAACAAAAACGATCTAAATAAATGAGTATAAAACAACGTATTATACGTGAGGTCCAAAAAAATTACAACTAATGAAATGCATGAGTTAACACCGCCCTGATTTGCAGTCAATGAAAATAATTGGGAATACCCCGACCAACTTCCAGCTCTTTAAAACGTTTACAGTTCAGCGCAGTAACAAAAGAACAAGAATTGAATACTTGTTTTGAGATTAAACGCATTATGTATTCAGTTTTATAAAACCGTGCATAAGGAAATATGTTGCGTAATTTTATCTACAACTCGAGTGAAATAATGTCGAAGAGTACATACACTGAAGAGTCTACTGAAATATTTATATCTACAAGTGATGAAGAACTTATGGATTACTGTCGAAGTTTTTTTAACTATGTAAGTAGGTACCTTTAGCAAATAATTATTTGGACGGGGTCGAGCTGTCTCCCGAACCGTACGTTATTACCTGTTTTTCAAAAGGCTCTAGCTGTCTCCCATTCATATCAGGTATACTTTCTTCAACTCCACATTCAACAAGTTAATAATTAATGTGGGGTCAATCAATACTTGTGGCAAATGAAATGGGCGGATGTAATTTGGGTGCTAAAGGATTAATGCACTTTTTACAACATGTAAACTAGGCGCCAGGACCGAAGGGTCATTTTAATCCTACGTGTATTTTGGGCGCTAGCCGACTGAAGTACGTGATTTGTGAAATACAGTTATTTATTAAATCACCGACATTTATAATAAGATATATTTTTGTAAAGTAAATTATAATAATTCTCAATAATAACCCTACCAAACCACCTTCGTATTTTTAGTCAATTTTTGAAGAATAAATTATAATAATTTTCAATAATAACCCAACCAAACCTATCCCTACCAAACTACCTTCGTATTTTTAGTCAATTTTTGAAGAATAAATTATAATAATTTTCAATAATAACCCAACCAAACCTACCCCTACCAAACCACCTTCGTATTTTATTAAGATAAGAGTTATTTTATGACTCGACCTACCTGCACCTCTTAGCGGCGAAAATACGTGTCGGATTATCTACCATTCTTGGTCAGACAGGTAAAGAAGGATGGTTAGCGCCTAAATTACACCCGCCGAATGAAATATTGAATATTGCAATGGTAGAGTTTCTTATTTCTATAAGATTTAGTTTCACTATCTACCTGTCAATAACGGGAGAAATCTCGACCCTTTTCCGGAGACAACTCGACCCTAATGAAAATCTACCTGACGGTCTCGGCTCCTCCCGATTATTTACATGTCGGTAAAATATCAAGAACTATTTTGATTTAAATAAGATCTGTGTTTACATTTGAAAATTTTGGATTTTGCAGTAAACATTTCGATGTGATTTTTAACAACTTGTTATACTAGATTATAATTAGCATTTTGTTGTTCGTGTAGATTATTTTAGCATATTAATGGTGCAATATAGTTGAAATTGTTTATTAATATTCAAGGAAATTTTTCATTGGCTTGTAAAGAAAAATTATACAAATCGTATTGCAAAATTAACAGAAAATTATCAAAAAATGAATTTTAAAATTAATAATTTTTAGTTTAATTTTAAAATTGATACTCTTTTAGAAGTCGGAAACAGTAAAAAACATACTAAATCAGTTTTATACATAATATACAGGGTGTTTTTAAATTCATGCGACCAAATACAGGAGGTGATTGCTTAGCCCACCCCTTTCCGAGATATAACCGTTAAATCCCAGTAAACACAGGATATCCTATGGATATCCATATAATGTCCACGATTGGTCCATATGGACATGGACACAGAATGGACATCCAACGGTTGTCCATTTACCACTAGTACAATGGATATTCGTTTGGGGACATTCACTGGACCTTCAGTTCTCGTTCACCACTGGACGTGAAGATGTATCCAGTTCATGTCCTAAATATATATAGTTCACGTCCATAACAAGTACATGGGATATCCATATCCTATCCTGTTCATGTCCAAAACGTATCCAGTTCAGGTCCATGAAAAGTCCATGAGATGTTCAAGGTTTTTTTTAGCATGTCCAGTGATTGTCCAAATTTGTACAAGGTATATCCATTCTTAGTATGTCCAATTTTGTGGCAAATGGATATCCAATGGATGTTCATAAGATATCCTTCTGGACTTGAATGGATATCCCTTATGTCTAATGTGGATATCCATTGGACATCCATTGTATGTTCATGTGTTATTTGGGAAAGGTGGTGACTAAAATTGAGTTTTTGAATTGAATTTTATTTCTTAAACTTCATCTCTAAAAAAGTTTTGATATGAAATAAAGGGTTGCTAATTTCACCCCCGTATAATGTAACAGAAATATTGAAAAAATTCCCTTGGTTAGTCCTTTGCGAGTGCACGAAAATTACAGAATTTCAAGTTTCTAGGTTTAATCAAATTTTTGAAAAAAGATAAAAACTTAATTTTAAGAGTGATATCTCGGAAACGGGTGGGCTAAGGACATTTTGAATCACCTCCTGAATTTTGTCGCATGAATTTAGAAACACCCTGTATATTCGAGTTCCAGCGACCGTTATCATAAACTGGTTATAGTTTTATGAAATTTTGGTCCTATCTGACACTAGTGGAACAATTCGACAACTAGACTTTAATGTCCGAAGATTCGTATCGGAACTATTATGTTGCGGGAAATTTAAATAGAGACACTGACCGAGAAAATCGATTATTTTTAATGTCTTTCAAATATTATCGTATTGTCTACCCACAATAAATTCCCAAGTTGGAAAAGGATATAAAAGTTTTATGTAATATTTAGCATTTAATATTTCTACTTATACACTTATAGGATATGATACAAAAGTTTTATACCCCTTTCGGGGCGACAATAAACAATACAACATAAATGTTAAACCGAGCTGGCTTAAAAAATATATAATACAATAAAATATTTTATTAGTATCGCATTATATAAAATAAAAAAAAATAATATTATACAGAATGCTATAACGACAATTATTGACAATTATTCCACACTGTAGAATGTATGTTTACATCGGACATTTTTAAAAATTTTTAACTTGGTCAGACACACAATTCATTTTTAAAATTACCGGGTAGGTTAAGAGCCGTTTCAGACTAGGATACGTATCTGAGATACGCGTATCCCAGAAACAGAAAATACATTTGTTTAGTATCGCGATACTGTATGCCGTAATGACTGCAGTGTGAATACCTACATTTAAAGACATGTACTTTCTGTATCATGGATACGCGTATCTCAGATACAGTATCCTAGTCTGAAAAGGCTCTAGTGTTGGAACGGCAGTTGTAAACAACTAGAGATGTATTTTGGTTCAAAGTGTTGATGGCACACTCTTTTGTTCTTATACACCTTATACATCATTTGAAAGAGTACGGAGTTTTTACATGGATCTATCTATTTTTCAAATCTATTGATATCCTTGTTGGGGCTAGGAAATGTATTTCTTATTAAAGACGAATTTTCACAAAACGGAATGCAACATTTATTATATTAAACCATGTCGGATATATACAGATATATAAATGTCTATTCAGAAAAAATTCACATTTAAAACCAAATTTGACACTGTCAACATATAAATTTCTGCTTCATGAAGAGAACTACAGAGCCACCTGAAGATTCGCATCGGTACTAATTAATTCGGTTCAAGGTCAAGTAACCTGCGAAAAATGTCTAGGGATAATAATATGTGGTTTGTGATATCGATTCATGCTCGTATATACTCATAAGTCAAGGAGCGTCTAAACGTAGCTCTCTTCACCAACGTTGCCAAGCGTAGTCCCAAGGTTAATTTATCGACGGTGCCGACCTCGGGCGCCATCGAGTATCTCCGGTGGCGCTCGGCTTTCATGCGAAGCGCGCACGGTTCTAAAGCTTTTAACCTTCTATACGATATCATTAATGTGTGCAGAGATTAGCTCAGCGTAAGCGTGCTGGGCTCTTAACACAGAGGTATAAGGTTCGAGTCGTGTCCGAGTCAAGATATTTTTATTTTTATTTTCTTTTGTTTTTTTCAGAAATTGACTAAAAATACGAAGAATTTTTCGATTCGGATTAGGGTAGGGGGTAAGGTAGGGTGGTTTTGGTTGGGTTATTATTGAAAATTATTATAATAATCTGTCAATTACACAATTCAATTTTTCGATTTGGATTAGGGTAGGGGGTAAGGTAGGGTGGTTTTGGTTGGGTTATTATTGAAAATTATTATAATAATCTGTCAATTACACAATTCAATTTTTCGATTCGGATTAGGGTAGGGGGTAAGGTAGGGTGGTTTTGGTTGGGTTATTATTGAAAATTATTATAATAATCTGTCAATTACACAATTCAATTTTTCGATTCGGATTAGGGTAGGGGGTAAGGTAGGGTGGTTTAGTTAAAAAAGTGTATGGAAAGCGAGGAGATGTTCTTTTCATAGAGAACGACACGGGGTGTTTGAACCGTGCGCGCCCCGAATGGGCGCTTGGCAACGTTGGTGAAGAGAGCTACGTTTAGACGCTCCTCATAAGTCATTGGAAACGTCAACTACCGAAAACCATAGACCTTAACAGGCAACAGACATCATACTTTTTTTCCACTAAGAAAGGAAATAATCATACATTTAAGCGATTTGGAGCTTTAATTTGACGTCGAGGTCTGTTATATATTAATGGGCTACTTAAAGCGATCTTATTACTCTCTCTTTTTTCTATCAAACCACAATAATGTTTTTTTATTTTTTATTTCGACGTTTCGGTAGCGTTCCAGCTACCGTTGTCAAGATGAACTAATATAGAAATAATTTTTTGGTCCCTATCTGACACAACGAAAAAATTTGACAACTAGACAATCAATAATATTTTGAAGTTTAAGACTACAAAACTTTGTTGTCAAATTTTATTAAGGTCCATTCATAGTAGATCACACCTCTGGAAAAATGTGAAATAAAATATTTTATTTTATGACATTCTAACGATATGTAGTCCACTAGAAATGGAATCCAGTGAAGTACACGTTCCAGGAACGGTTTTTATTGGGATAGCGCTTTTTTTTTCACGCTTATTTTGGAAATTTTGTTAATAAAAACGCGTTTGTTGTTACTTTTTTGTGTATGATTATTTTTGTTTTCAAAATATGTATAACTCAGTTTGCTGATTTTGTGTATTGAAGTGTGTATCGATTAACAACCATTCCAAAGATAAATCATAAGAAAACCTGGATGAAAACTTATGATGCTATCCTGATAACGCAGGTAATTGATTATTGGAAATTTCTTTTTCTAACATTGGTAACCAAATTTGACTACATAGTACTTCAGCCGAATAAGTAATGCCACAAGGAACTTATAGAAGATATTATTACTCTCTATTCAGATAATATCCTGATCTTCAACTTTTAAATCGTTCATTTTAACACTAGTTTTAGCAGGATCCATTTGTTCACATCGTAACTCTACATCCGCCACGATTCTAGTATAGACACTTTCGGTAACAATTTTGTAAAAAGCATTATCAGTTCATTATTAGGAATAACTTCCTTTTCCTGGCGTGTAGCTACATCGTCACTTACATAAAAATGTTAATTTAGACAATCTCGAGATAAAATAACTTCATCAAAAAATGTACCCAACTTAATAATTTGATCTGAATGTCTTTTTCAAAAAAGCTCATCGCTATCTACAGTTCTACAATTATAGGTATGAGGCCCTAGTTTAAAAACAATTATGTCCTTACATCAACAAGGTTAATTTATATTCATTTAATCTTTAGCATAAACTAGCTCACCTTTTTCCAATGAAACATTTCTGCTGTCATAACGTAGGTTTATTTCATTTTCCCTAGCCTTTTGAGCATTCGACGAGTGTAAAAAACCGAGAAGAGTTTCAACTCAGTGGTCGCGTTTATCCTAACAAAGTTGATCAGGTAGCGATTCATAAAGTAATCCATCATTTCCCCATTCTGCTGAACGTGCTAATCTAGATATAACATCATAAGCAAATTTTATTTGATACGTGACTCCAATAATTGTTTATTCAGACTAACCTTATAGACAGCACAAAATCGAATCTTACTATTATCTTACTATTATTCCAGCTCGTGTAATTCCTTGTTGATTTCATCCTTGAATAAGAAAGAAACTGACCTGAGTTTACAAGAAAATCTAAATAAATCCTTTAACTTTTCTTATAACCGAATACTGTTAACTGTAACTTTCGTTATTTCTTGAAAATCAATATTAAGCTGTATAACAGTCTAATTAGATCTCAACCTAGCAGAGGTACTGCATCCTTTTTAACAATAATTAACATGCATTTATCAAAGGCCTTATCTAAATATTTGATTGTAACAATTCCACCCTCAGGCACAATGATATTTCCATCATAACATCAATTCTTGACGGCAATAGAATAGAACGTTCCCTGGAGATCACACATCTATTCTACTCTACTGCTGTTCTCTTGAGATCATAATTACGTATTCTAGAATATCAAGGAGGGAGCATAAAACAGGGAACAAAGCCAGAGCGATGCTAAATTTCTAGATCATTCATCAACCCGCGCATTTGAATCTGCCATGTGAATTCCCATCAGCTTTCAATTTGAAATTTTTAATCATTCACAAATACAATTACTGTTTTATTATAATGACAAATAACAATTAACCCAGTGTCGAAGTAATAATGATAAATTTGCCATAATATACTGATCGTCGAACATCTTCCATCATTTCTTCTCACAATAAAAATCTTTGAAGATTGTTATTATTTCATTGAATGTATATGATGTAAACAGCAAAGAGTAGAAAAAGTGAGGTTAATGGTCCACAACGTCAAATAAATTCACAAAACTGTTAAATTATTCCGCGTTTCCTGGCTGATCCCTTTGAGGGGAAGCTCGAGTTTTATTCGCAACACACTGCAATCTCGGTGTCAGAGATAACATACGCTGATGGTACGGCCACCTAGGGAGTCGGAAAATTCACTAAAATTGCGGATTTAATGAGAATTGTAACAAAGCTGGTACCTAATTACTCTAGATATTTGTGCATGCTTCACGTGAGGACTGATTCTGATAGCGTAGTGGAAGAACGCTTCCGTCGATGTGTAAAAAATTTGATTCTGTTCATTATCTAGTTAAAGCTGAAATTTTTTCAGTAGGTACTCGGATGATAGCCCACATTCATCGGTCTGATATTGACAGAACGATTGTCAAGTTGGAGGTATATTTTATCATCCCCAGCATGTCGTGAGAGAAATTAACTTTATATTATTTAGTTAAGCTTCATTTCTTCGCAAGTTATTGTGGCAACTATTTCAAGTGTATATATGCCAATTGGTGAACTAAAATATATATTCTAACTACTTGGCAGAGCGACTTGAATGCGCACCCTGACTTTGTACCCTCGGACGCAGAATAATTTGCATTATGAAAGTACTCAAGTCAAACTAATGGCTTATAAAGAAGACACAAAGCTTCTGTCATGGAAGTAGATAACATGGTAAATGGTACAAACCATTGAATGAATTAATTAATATGATTTTAGTTTCTACTCTCTGCCTTTTCTTAAGTGTTATTCAATGTCTGTCGGAGCACATAGCCCGAGAAATATTGGTAGCTTCTTAGTGAATGGTCTCTGTTCTTTGAAAAGTAATTTTCAAAAACTATTATCTTTGACGTCCATATCTTAACTTTCTTTATTTTTCTAACTGTTCTGGTAGACTTCGCGACTTCCGGAATTTTATGTTAATTTTAAATTTGTTTGATAGCTTTCCTTGAATAAAGCAGATTAGAACAAAAATTTCTCTGGATCATTCAGTACTTACTTTAAAAATCACGAATTTAGTTCAAAGAATGGTACTTTTTCAACACTATTTAATGCTACTTTTTCACTTTAAATTGTAAAGGTTAGTATCTTGAATCCTGAATGTAAGTCTGTTTCACAAAAAAAAACAGTAAGAAAATTATTAGAAATATCTCTAACTATAATTATTATTTTCACTTGTCACTTATAGGTTATAAAATGACACATTAAAATCTTATGTCTAGGTAGCCTAGGATCACAAATGATGTTTGTTGAGTTGTCGGTGCATATAGCACGGGAAGTAGTTGTTGCTTCTTAGTTGAACGGTCACTATTTTTGAAAAATATTTTTCAAAACTTATAAAGCGCTAGGATCAAAATAATTATTCTTCGACATCTTTTGTAATAGATCACATAAATATATGAAAATATAAACTTATTTGCACTTATAATCATTAAAATTGAAATGATAAATATGCTTTGTCCACGACCACTTAATAATAAGTCAATATTTATTTCATAACAAAAGGTATATGGTACCCATATATCTACTAGAGTGAATTATGGCTCATAATTCACGCATTTGCATTTAAATAGCATACCATGACAACTCAACACTCACATTTCGGTACATAGGTGACTAGAGATATGGGGGTACAATATGAAATAAACTATTGAATCTGCGTATTTTGTTTAGGAAATTTGTTTCTGAAATATCGATAAAATATCGACATTTTTAGTATTGATACTTTTCATAACGATATTTTCTAATATTGATATTTTAAAAACAATATATTTATGTCGGTATGGTGTATTGATACTTTACACAGTATCGCCTAACTCTATAGTCACATTATTGGACGTACTCCAGAAATTTATTAATTTTGACGTTAGAATTGTCAATACTACCAAATACCAAATTATTACTTTCCGTTGTACACTCGCATTACTTACTGAACTTATTTATTAATGAAATCAAGGGACTTGGACAAAGTACAGTGTTCTACTAGCAATTTATAGCCATTATTCACTCGGGTGACTTGCCTGCGTCACCCTGCGTGAATAATGGCTATCATAAATTGCTCGTTTAATAATATACTATAGAACATGTTTTCTTTATATTTTGAGTACATCAAATAAAAGAGTTAAAAACAAACTTACTGCTGGACCACATAGTTATTTCCATATACATTATTACTTTAAAATAAATAAAATGATACTTCGGAGCTTCACTATATCTAGTTTATTGCATTGTTAAGTTTCATTTGGTTAGTATAAGTTAGGTTAGGTTTTGGTTTTGGTTTTGGTTTGTCATTCTATATTAAGTTGAATTATGATGAAAACTATTGATTGTTATTTCTATTATTTATTGAGGTTATTTGTATTGTTATTTACTATTTTTTTTACGTATTTTGTTTTCTGATATTGTTATAATCGGATTTGTGTCAGTTGGTCGGGAAGCGATGTTGAATTTTCATGAAAACTATTGTTATTATTATTATTATTATTTGTAGAAGGTGTATTATTCCTAGGTACACTAGCTCGGCACTGAAAAATTCCATTAAAATTTTACTACAAATATGATTATTTATTTCGTCTATTAAATATCAGTCATCAACCAATCATAATTCATTATATTCACCCGAGTGAATAATGGCCATAAATTGCGAGTAGAGTACTATACTTTGTCCACGATCCTTGATTTCTTTATTAAATGAAAGTCAAGTAAATAATGCGAGATAATCACCGACTATTCAGCATAATACTTATACCAAAGAGCTTGTGCATCTGACGGTACTCTAAATACATACATCTTAAAAGTTAAATTGAATCAATAGTTTTGAGGCTGTTGATGCGTTTGAAAATTAATCGGTTTGGAGAATCCAAAAACGAAGAAATAGATAGGGTAATTGAGACTACAATCCCTGATAATACAGTGAGGAGTGAAAATATGAAGAATTGGATTCAAGAAATAATCTTCATAAATATAACCTTGATAAATTGTCGACTATTTTTATTGCTTCTAAATTTCTCTTGTAATTTATTAATGATGATGAGAACGAGGCTCGTGGGTTTTCATCTCTGATTATATAATGCCAAAACGATGTCGAGTCAAATGAATAAATATATAAGAGAAATTTAGCAGCAAAAAAAATAGTAGACAATTTATCAAGGTCGTGTTATATTGACTGTTGTTAGGGTTATAATCGGATCGAGGAGGGGAAGGAAAAATATGAATATCTTAAGAATAGTGGTATGTTCCCTTCCCCTTCTCGAAAAAATATCAAAAGGGAAACTTCATGTGGAATACAAATTATTTGATATTTATGTCTACATACCCATTTACCTGTTTTTTAGATTCTTGTCTATAAATTTTGAATTTACCACAAATTTTTTAGCAAAAAATGTAAAACCTTGGGCAAAGAATTTCCAAGCCGTCACGAGTTACGGAAATGAGAACTGGCAAAAATTGTCCATCTAACGCTCTTCCAAAAATGTATGACCATCTGATATCTAGACGTAATTGTCAAATTTCTTGACTTATGTCAGACATTTGAAAAAAATAGGGATTTCTAATAGAAAAAATATAGTTGCAGAACTCCCATGGTCGTGAACCATACCAAACCCTCTTTAACTTTAACTGTTACTATTTAATCTCACTTTCACAACACAGAGCTCAAATCTCAAATACTTTCAAAAACTAACTAACTAACGTCTACTGTTCCGCATCTTATATACTTTTTGGAATCATTGCTTTTAAATACATATTTCTGTTATCGCCGGAGTACAAAAAAGTGTACTTCACGCATCCGGATGTTTTTTACTTTTCCATAATTTGATTTAAACAATTGGCAATGAAAGTGTCAAACAGGTTATATTTTGGATAAATTCTTTCATAAATGTCTCGACTTTTTTAAGGAAGCAAGCTAGAAATTGCTTGCTCCACTTTTTTTTTAATTTCAGGAAGTGTATTATTAGCATCACTATCACTCTCAACCAATTTGATAAATTTAATTTTTGAAAGTTGTGAAAAGTAAGTTAAATGAAATTTATATTTAAGTAAATTATTCGTTACGAAAAACGTTGTTCCTAACTTTTTTGGGAAGGGATTTTTCGCATTCGTACTAATTCAGCACTCCCTTAGTGCTCATGCGAAAAATTCTACTTCCCAAACACGTTAGATAAATAACAATTCCACATGTTTCAGACAATGGGGTGTTAAACTTAACAAAAATATGATCTTTTTTCAATGTTGATAGTTAGTGGCGGACAAAATCATAATGGGAAATCAATTATTTTTAATATTTTTATTCATACAAGGTTTTTATGTCGATTTGAAAATTCCACTTTTGGATGATTTAAATAATCCGCCATTTATGTTGTGACGTACATACACTAAAAGAGAAGTTAGCTATATAAAGGTTGACATGGGACCACAATTCTAATGTGATGAAGTAGTTTTAGGTTATTGTTCTGATATCCAGAACAATGTGTGAACGCACCCTTATTTTGAGATAAAAAAATTATAGTGGGTAGTGAGTTTGACAATATTATGTCACATGAGTTTTTTCGCCATTTTATCATTTTATTTGCTAGTTGTTAATTAAAATATAATTAATAAAGTAAAGTATCATACAATATTGATTCTACGTACCCTTCGTGTCCAAACACGAATTGGTCCCATCGAACCGGATCTTGAGTCTACTTATTGGAAATTGAGACAAAGAGTGCAAGGAGAAGTGAAGAGAAAATACTTCAAACAAGGTAGGAGCTAACCAATTTTTGTCGCATGTCAACGTTTTTTGCTTTAAATGTTCGAGGAAATATTCAAATATTTTTTCCTACGACCACATAGGAAAGTGACATATATCGCACTGACTAGTTCTATGGAAAGTGACCTTTATTCATACGCGTACGGAAAAAAATCTTATCCGTACGTGTGCGGATAAAAAAGCTGTCAAATTGAATGTTGAAATGCTAGTCTTTTTACTCCGCAAATTAATATGTATATGTGAAATGCTTATTTCCTAAGTTGATTTGTCCATATAATAATATAATATAATCTATTTATTTCATTTAAAATTAAAAAAAAAAATACCGAGCCCGGACTCGAACCACCCTACTGCTTGTCAAAAATCGAGCCCACGGATGCCTAGACCGCTCGGCCATCCCACTGTTGTAGCTTATGGTTCTTGTCCAAGATACTAATAAGCGCTAAGGAAATATACACAACAGTTTATTTATTCTCCAAAATAAAATGTGTTTATATCGACATTTATTGGACTTTCATGTTATTAAAACAATAAATATCCGTTTTCAATTATTTGAACAATGAATCCTTAAAATAGCCTAATTTGGTAAAAGTATATCGCGTGGTCGTAGGAAAAATAGTGTACATAACTTGTGCGAAAGTGATTTTTCACACTCGTGGGATTGTCTCACTCGGCTGCGCTCGTGAGACAATACTTCCCACTCGTGTGAAAAATGTCACTTTCCGCACACGTTACGTAATATACTATATAATATCAACATTATTAAAGGCTACTTATGGAAGTCTTATTAACTACTACAAAAAAGGCGTCTGTCATTTTGAAGTTTACCCAGATCTGTTGGAATTCGAATGACTCGTAAATTGATTCCGAGCCCTTCTCCGTGGTAGTGATATTATTAAAATAAATAAATAAACAATTTCTTCCCCTTTGTTAAAGTACAAAAGTAGAGATAATTTGAAGTTGACCATTGAACATTGATTTAGAATTTGAGTTTTCATACAGTACTCGCTTTGTAGTACTTACCCAACTTTTGTACAGGTTGTAAGTGCTTATTCAAACTCAGTTTCTAACAATACGCTCACATATTTTTGCGAATTCATCATTTACACGGTATCTTTTGGACAAATTTGTGCAAAATAACAATTCAAAATTTAATATTGTTATAAAAAATCTTATATTTTATCATTGTAAGCTTAAGCTACAATATTGTATTGACTTTCTTTGTATATATTTCATCATGGATGATTTTATTAGAAAACGGGCCACAGCAAAGGGCTGTATGACCAGAATTGAAAACTGGTTTACTCAAAATGTAGATAGTACTATTATACAGGAGCTAGAAATTAGGTTAGATGGACTTAAAAAAGCATTTGCAAAAATTTGTGAATATCAAGATGAAATTGAATGTTTAACACAAACTGATGATAATGAAGAGCGAGATACATCAGAAAATAAATATTATGGCCTGAAGTCTAAATTACTAGCTAAGATTGATCAATTAAAAATACTGGGAAATGTTTGTTCCCCTTCACAATCTCCTAATATTACTTCTAGTGTTTCTCGTTTAACTAAGCCTCAGTTAAATATTCCTATGTTTTTTGGTGATATTACTACTTGGCGCGGTTTTTATGAGCTTTTTAAGAATTTTATTGAAGATGATGCTAGTTTAACCAATATTGAGAAACTAATCTATCTTAAAACTTATCTTAAAGACGAACCCTTAAATTTAATTTGTAATTTACAATTGATCAGTGATAACTTCGATGTAGCCCTTAAGACTTTAAAGAATAGGTATGACAATGAATTGAACATAATTTACGCATACATAAAAAATTTTACCTACGACCCCCCCTGTAATCAGTCAATAACACACAGTCGGCATCAATGTAATGACGTCTATTACGCACGGAAAAAAAAACGCACAGCTGTAAAGTAAATCGCACGGCTTCCCTAGCAACATCTTAGCAACTGTCAATAGACGTCGCCATTTTATTCAAAAATATGGCATAAGCCGTCAAAACATCAAACTTAAGTAAGCCGCTATAGCGATTTGCGAACGTAAATAAGGCTACAGAATTACCTTTTTTTCTAAACTATGTAAACGGAAAATGTACCGGGCAGTGTGTTGGTATTAATAAAATAGGGAACGTACCAAAACAAATCGCTTCATACTTGGGACTACCAAACCCAGCAGCTTATACAGGACACTGTTTTCGGCGTTCGTCTGCGACTACTCTTGTTGACGCGGGTGGCTATCTATTAGATTTAAAAAGACACGGCGGATGGCAGTCATCGACCGTAGCTGAGGGCTATGTGGATATTTCCCTAAATAATAAAAAAAACAATTCATCTAAAATAGCATCCGCTATAGCAGGTGCAAGTAATAGAAATGAAAGTTTACCAAGCACCTCTAATGTAAATGTTGTTTCTTATGCTTCAACAAGCAAAGGAAGCGATCTATGATCTTGTGTTTAATAACTGTACTGTTACTATAAACAATTATGGAATTAAATGTTATACAATAAAATTATTAAAAGAATCTATTGTTGATGTTTTTCAAGTATTATTAATAATAAGAGTATAAATACAAGTACAAGTAGGTCGTAGGTAAAGTATAGTACGTAACTCGTGTTGTAAAGCATTTTACGCACTCACGGAATTACGCACTCGCCGCTACGCGGCATCGTGCGTAAATTTTCCATTCGTGCGTAAAGTGCTTCTTACCACACACGTTACGTAATATACTATTATAGACGCTCCTGTTTTAGGTAAAAATAATTCTTTGTTACTTAGAGATTTTGTTACTCTTTTAAAACAAAACATGGACGGTTTAAAAAACTTAAATGTCAATGTAGATCAATGGGATCTAATTCTTTTGTATATGTTTTCTCAAAAACTTGATGTAACTACCCGTAAGGCCTTTGATTATGAAATGGGTACAAACCAATGAACTATAAATAGTTCATTGGTACAAACGCACGCCCAACTTTAAAATTACTTTTTGATTTCCTTAAAAAACGCTGTATCATTTTCGAACGGTCGGCTATTCCGGATTTAAATGCTAATAAAATTAAAGTACATCACAAGGTTCATTTTGTTCAAAATAAAAGTAGCAATAAAGAAGAACAAAAGGTATTTTCTTCTCAAGTTAATGATTTAAAATGTACATACTGCAATTTTATAGGACACAAAATTTATAAATGTTAAAAATTTATTAAATTAATTCGCTTTGAAAAGTATAATTTTGTTAAGGATAAAAAACTTTGTTACAATTGCCTACCACGTGGTTGTACAGTTTGCAATTATAAGCATCATACTTTGTTGCATCCGGTTAGTCGATTTTCACAGTTTGAAAATAACTCAAACTCAAACTCTGAACAAACAGAACAGCATCGAACCCACCATCAAAATGCAATGTACACCTCGATTTGCACCAAATAGTTCGAATAATAATTATTTATGACTAACACCCATACAATCTACTATACAACAAACAGTCTTGTCAACTTCAGCCTTAAGTGGAGTTGATTCTGGCGCTACCACCTCTTTGATGACAGAATGTTTACTTCAAAAACTTGGATATACACCTGAAATGAGACAAATTCGAATTGACTGTGTTGGTAACACTGTCACAAACTCAAATAGGATTGTAAAATTGACGATTCACTCGAACATTGAGAGAAATTACTTCTTTGATGTGATTTGTACTGTTTTAGACAAAATAACTAATCGTTTACCATCATTTTTGCTTAATTTGGACTCTCTTTCAATTCCTAAAAATATCAGCTTGGCTGACCCTTTGTTTTTTATTCCCTCGCACATTGATTTACTGCTTGGTGCAGACGTCTATTATCACTTGTTAAAAGGAGGTATAATTCGATTACATGAAAGGTTTTTGACACTTGTTGACACACATCTAGGCTTCGTGATTGGTGGTCCTGTCCCCAATCAATTTATTTCATATGAGGAAAAACTTGACAAAGCACAATCTCGATTTGAAACTTGTATGTTTACAAAAATCCCAGCGGACACTTTACTTGAACAATTTTGGACTCAGGAAGAAATTACACCCCATGAAAGAATACTTAACCCTGATGATGACCTTGCAGAAACAATATTTCGTTAAACAGTTCGAATTCTTCCTAACGGGTCTTTTGAAGTGACACTTCCTTTAAAATGACCAAATGAACATTCAAAACTAGGTGATTCCTTTAATATGGCTAGATAACGATTTCTAAATCTCGAACGACGCTTCGCAAAATCTACTGATCTTTTTGTTAAATACAAGAAATTTATTGATGAATACATCTCCTTGAATCATGCTAGATATGTTCCCCTCGACCTTTTTAATGCCAATGGAGAAAACAAGTATTTTTTGCCAAGATCAAGACAATAGGGTTAGAATCGTTAAGATAAGGACAAGGCACGGAGTGCTTACTCTATCGATAACAAATGTATGCCCATTGCCTTATTGTAACGATCAAGATTGATTGGAAAACTGTAATTTTGTATTAATTGTTAACTTTAGACTATTTAATTTGTATACCTATCTGTTGATTTTTTGTGTTAGTTAAAAGTAGGACTTTTAACCGGGGGGCAGGATGTTCTGATAACCAGAACAATGTGTGAACGCACCCTTATTTTAAGATAAAAAAAATTATAGTGGGTAGTGAGTTTGACAATATTATGTCTTTCCTGTTTTCTCCTAAATTATTCGGTTAGGTTAGGTTTTAAATTAATATTTGCAAATTAGTACCAATATACTTTACTAAAATACCAAAGCCGGATATCGGTTTTGCACCACGTTATCGATTTTTCGATGACATTTCTAAGCTTTTAAATGATAGTTCTAGATGATTCCAGATATTTGTCTTCTCATTTTCCTTCATCCTCAGTGCAGGATACATTGAATTAATTAACTCAAAATTTACGCATTTGTATTTTTTTTGTATAAATTAAACTTGTTTAAATTATTACCTGTAAAAATTACTATTTTTGTATGACTCTTCCGTAACGAATGGAGTGTGCAACAAAAAATTAACCTCATGTTTTTTCTTTATTAACAGTTAGAATTAATCAAACCCAACCCATTGAGCTCAATTTTATTCCGTGATTTGAGCTACATTTTAGAATATATTAATTTAAAAATTCAAATTTTGAACCATTTGAATAGCCCGCCATTGCGTTAGTGACGTCACCTATGTGCAATGAAGTTATCGACAAGCCATAAACTACAAACGTCTAAAGAGAAGACATGCGAATGAAAACCATTAATCTACAGCTGTTAAATCTGACTTGTAGAGACAAAAATGGAGAAAGTTATTATGTGAATATTAAATAAAGATGAAAATTGCGACGTATCATTGGAAATTCGCATTCAAAATCGAGAGAGATGAATAGATATCAGGTTCCGCTGTTAGATAAAGGTAACAAAAAAGTGTAATAATTTGCCGTTTGGTACATAAGAGTTCCTGATGCAATATCTTATAATTACATAATTTTAGAGAGGTAGTCAGGTATCAAAATGACAGCAACAAATGTTCATTGAAATTAAAAACATTAGGTCAATCTGTATTTACGAGGGAAATTCTAATAATTTGCCTCATATAGACATTTGTTAGTTGTATTCAAACAATAATGGTGCAAAACAATATTTATATAGTCTATCCATAACTTTTTCAATGTTTTTTCAATAGCAATAAAATGTGTGTCATCAACACGACCCAGAATATATAAACAAAGGTAAAACTCACAAACACAATTAAAACCAAAAACACATTGACCAAACGGCGTCTCCTAAACATACATGAAATCAAAAATTGTATTTATTAGATCTTCGATATTATTTGGTGAAAGTGGCCTACGTTCATATCATGTTACACCTAATGCACATAAGTGACGTAATGCACTACGAGTTGCGTAAATGCAGTAACTTTTTAATATCGACTGTTTCATGTTATATTAAAGAAAAAAAACGAGAAAATCGTTTTTTCATAAGAAGAAATTTATTTTTCATTCAAATATTGTAGAAAAAGGTGGGGTAAAATTTTAACATGAACTCCCCATTATAAAAGATCCCATAACGTTAACTTTCGTCCACGGAGACAAAAATTATTTAACTAATTTCTATAGTTACCTGCTGTGACTGTACCAGTGTGAGTATTGAATCACCTCAGTTTGTATTTGTCATGATTTCGCTATGTATTCCGATTCAGAAAGTGATTTGGATGTTCTAAATACTCCACCAGAGATAAGAAATCAATCGGAGCAAACCTTTGCGGACTTGTTTCCCGAAAAATCAAAAAAAAGTATACAGAAATTTATAATAAATTCATGGAATGGAGAGCTGATAAACCAAGTACATTCGTTATCGGAAACTGTGATGCTTGCATATTTTGCAAAATTGTCGGAAACTTTGAAGTCATCGACTCTATGGTCTATATATTCGATGTTAAGAACAACATTATCAATAAAATAATAATGATATTGATATCAGTATATACCCCAAATAACGTTCTCTTTTGAAACGGAAATCCAGCGCTTTTAAAAGTGAGAATTCTAGAATATTTTCTGCTCATGAAATAAAGATGTTTTTAACAAATGCAGACGATTCCAAATATTTGCTGACTAAGGTAAGGTAATCATGTATTGTTTCAACAAATACTTCATGGTATAAATGATTTAGATTTAATAAAATTTATAAATTTGTGTTGCAAAATTCAATCAAGATTTTTTGTACTATTTGAATTTTGTTATGAGGTCATAGAAACAGTATAGTGTTGAGCTCGTCGGAAGCATTTTTTAGACACGAGAAAGTTATCAAACTCGGCTACGTTTCGTTTGATAAACTGTTCTCACTCTTAAACAATGTAACTTTCGTCACTCGTTGAACAATATACTATTTTACTATAAACAAACTAATGAGTATTTATTACAATCGTCTGCTGTGATTAGAATACCTTTATGTTGTTTATTCTAAATTAAATTTTATAAACCTCAAGGGAATTCACACGCCCCCTCCTACGAAAAAACCCCATTGATATGTGTATTTCCCGCGTTTCCGTATTTATTCATATTGATAACTTGGCAACAAGGAGCTAAAGAGTTTTGTATATTTATAAACTGGTTTCGAACATTTCGTCTATCTAATGATTAACGTTGCAAAGTGTAGTGAATGTTGTCGGGAACACCAGTCGAAGTGAGTGTGTTTGTTATTTAACGTTACGCAAATATGGTTAATATGATTTAAATTGAAAACTTTGAACTATGAATGAAGAAACCGTAATACATTTAGAAGAAAATGAAGAAGCGGGAGAAGATGAAAAAATTCAATTACGGACACCAGTATGGGCAATTTTAAATAATCCGGATGTGCGGGAGTATTTTAAAATTGTATTCACTCGAGTAAGTCGTTTTGAAATTATTTTAATGAATTAAACAAGATTATTGCTTTAATCAAAAATTGAAACTCGATCAATATTGCAGTTATAAACATTTTTTTAGGTTGATATCCTCACTTCGTGGAATTTATTCTTAACAATCTCTCCCTGAAATTGTATTAAATTTGGTCATTGACGATTTTAAGAGATTCAATTTTTCAAGTTTTCAATTCTTTCTGATCCGTTTCATAAGCATTTAAGATTTCTGGACATTTTATTTTCCTTTGTTTCCAGGTGTAGAATAATACAGAGAACAAACAAAAACAAAAGCGGTTCATTAAACTTTGTTGATCTCGAACCAAATGAACTTTATGTATATTTTAAACTTGATGAAAAATATAAGCTCTAATATATTATCTAATATACGTATAATGTATGTATTTAATTCGCACCTTTTGAGAAACAGTGACACAATTGCAAACAGCTCAACTCTATTCGGTACAACAAAGTCGTTCCATATGCGCTAGATGGCGATGCAATAAAATTTGGTTGCTCGGTCAATAAAACCCCATAACTAAAGCAAGCGTATAAGTACTCCCAAATTTCCCATTTCTGGGAGAAAAAAAGAAGACCTACTTAAGTTAATTAACACTAGTATAGTTCCAAAATAAACCCCTTTCATAATACTTTGTTTTGAAATTTTAGGAAATTTTGAATTTGTTTCGAGTATATTTTCATGAAGAATAAATTAAACCATAAATTTATCATTTATCTTTTAACTCCCTTTCCTTTTATCGTAACTATAAAATTGTTAGAGAAGCAATGACATATCTGTAACATTTTTCATAATTTCATAGATTTACTTTGGAAGAAAAACAAAAATATCAATTTTTTTTATAATGTACATATCAACTAACAAAATGCATCATTTTTAATCTTACTTCTTATAACTGGCTTCCTGTTTAAAGGTGCGGTATAGTGGGGTGACATTCACTTAGACCTAAGAGACCTACTGCTCCCTATTATATCCCATGGTTGTGATAGTTTCTTCCTAAGACCAGATACATTTATGCTAACCATACCTAATATTCAAGACTTCCTGTGGCATATGGCTTATCTGCCGAAATTTTTTAATATTCCTGATAATTCCTTTCAATTTCTCTTATTGATGTATCCTTGTACAATGGTGACGAAAATATAATACTATATAGTAATTATTGATCTATTATCTTATTACCAGCCTCATGGATAATAGAAAAGATAATAAAAAATGGTCTTCTGCCACTTCTCTTTAAACATAACAGCTTAAAATTGCAGAATTTAAATTCACTAGTTCTCTGTTCTTGATGAAGTATACAGAGTGTCCAGAAACTCACCTATCAAACGGAAACTACGATTTAGCTCAAATTACCTTAATCCGAAAATGCTTCCTAAGGGATCTACAGCCCTTTGAAGAATACGTCCTCATATGAGTTTTCTTCAAATTATTCAAAAATACCGTTACTTAAAGTATTTAAACTTGGTATAATTAATAAACAGTTACAAACCAGTCGTTCGTTGTAAATAATTTTTTTCAGATCCATCACAAGCGTGTCAGTCGGGGACCAACAGGTATTTTTATTAAAAAAAATTTATTTTCATGTATCCGACACGGAATTTGGAAAATTCAAGATAATTTTCATAAAAAATATTCTCTTCTTTCAAATCTATATCATGAACCGTTTTCGAGAAAAATAAATTTAAACTTTTTGTGTTTCTTACATAAAATCATGTTGGATTATAAAATTGTATCTGTAATATCAAGTTGGCTTTGAAAAATCAACAAATTGTACACAGTTACTGGTAACAAAAGTCGTAAGTATTAAGTTGCTTACATTGTTTTGGAAATCTTAAATTAATTTTATTTCGTGAGGGTATAAAACAACAATCAACATTAAAAAAAAAACAAAGTTAGAGATAATTACCAACAGAAATAAAGAATTAATTTCACAGCAGATGCTTCACATGACGACCATTTGTCTCAATACACAAATTTATTCTTTTCTCTAAAGATCGTCTAATTTTTGCAAAAATTCCTGCATTATTTCTAATTTCATTACAAGCGTTTTGAATTCTTTGCCACAGCTGATTACGGGTTTATATTGGAACTGCATAGACTAATGATTTTAAATAACCCCAAATACAAAAATCACAGGGGTTTAAATATGGAGATCTTGGGGGCCAATTAACTGGACCACCTCTTTCCAATCCTTTTATCGTGATAGTTATTGTCGAGATATTGACGAACCTCTCTACTAAAATGAGCTGGGCAACCGTCGGCGTCGTGCATGAACCATAAATTATTTCGAATCATCAGGGGAACCTCATCTATTAAATCAGGTAGAACATTTTGTAGGAAATTAAGATATTCTTGTCCTGTTAAACGGGTAGGAAGCTCTACGGGTCCCAGAAGTTGATTACCGATTACATCTATCCAAACATTTATACTAAATCTTTGCTGGTGCTTTTTCTCTACTGTTGCATGAGGATTATCACCAACGTGAGCATAATGATGTGCATTATGTAGATTAAAAATTCCGCCTCTGGTAAACGCAATATTCATAGCAATATAAAATATTGGAAAATAAATTAGGATCCTGATTTTTTTTGCTCCGCAACCAGTTTGAAAAATCTATGCGGGCAGGGAAATCACCATCTACCATGGCATGAACTTTTTGAAAATGGAAAAGATGAAGGTTTTCTTTATGAATAATATTCCACATGGAAATGCCAGGATACATAGCAGCGAGTCTTCTGGTGCTAACCTCAGGATTATTTTCGATTTCAATCAAAATGTCGTCTTCGTATTCCATTGTCACATCAGGTCGTCTACCAGTGTCAGTATTTTTAGGTACTACTGAGCGACTATTCATAGCAATATAAAATATTGGAAAATAAATTAGGATCCTGATTTTTTTTGCTCCGCAACCAGTTTGAAAAATCTATGCGGGCAGGGAAATCACCATCTACCATGGCATGAACTTTTTGAAAATGGAAAAGATGAAGGTTTTCTTTATGAATAATATTACACATGGAAGACTTGGAAATGCCAGGATACATAGTAGCGAGTCTTCTGGTGCTAACCTCAGGATTATTTTCGATTTCAATCAAAATGTCGTCTTCGTATTCCATTGTCACATCAGGTCGTCTACCAGTGTCAGTATTTTTAGGTACTACTGAGCGACTTTCTCTTAATCTTTGGTGTACGGCTACAAATGTTGTGCGAGCAGGATGCCTTCTGTTTGGAAATTTTTCCGCATATCTTCGCTCTGCTGCACGAGCGTTATATTGTACTTCCCCATAAACTAAATGCATATCAGCATATTCTTCATTCGAAAAATAAACCATTTTGATCAAATTAACTATTATTTTTTACCTTTCACACACAATAACAATAATAACGGTTAGAATCAAATTAATTTGACACATTGTCAGATTTTGTTAATCTCTTAATCTTTGGTGTACGGCTACAAATGTTGTGCGAGCAGGATGCCTTCTGTTTGGACATTTTTCCGCATATCTTCGCTCTGCTGCACGAGCGTTACATTGTACTTCCACATAAACTAAATGCATATCAGCATATTCTTCATTCGAAAAATAAACCATTTTGATCAAATTAACTATTATTTTTGACCTTTCACACACAATAACAATAATAACTGTTTAGAATCAAATTAATTTGACACATTGTCAGATTTTGTTGATTTTTCAAAGCCAGCTTGATATTACAGATACAATTTTATAATCCAACATGATTTTATGTAAAAAACACAAAAAGTTTAAATTTATTTTTCTCGAAAACGGTTCATGATATCGATTTGAAAGAAGAGAACATTTTTTATGAAAATTATCTTGAATTTTCTAAATTTGGTGTCGGATACATGGAAAATTAAAAAAAAAATACCTGTTGTTTCCCCCGACTGACACGCTTGTGATGGATCTGAAAAAAAATTATTTACAGCGAACGAGTGGTTTGTAACTGTTTATTGATTATACCAAGTTTAAATATTTCAAGTAACGGTATTTTTGAATAATTTGTAGAAAACTCATATGAGGACGTCTTCTTCAAAGGGCTGTAGATCCCTTAGGAAGCATTTTCGGATTAAGGTAATTTTAGCTAAATCGTAGTTTCCGTTTGGCAGGAGAGTTTCTGGACACTCTGTATGCAAATACCTCACTCATGTTAATAAAAATTTTCCAATTTTTTGTGATTTCGCGAATGCCTTTGATTGTGTTAACCATGAAATTTGATGAAACAACTACAATTTTATGACATAAGTGGTTGAAATGGTTTTTACACTGAGAAAATATCTTACAGATAAAACTCTCCTATACTTTACATCTTTTTATATTACATACTTCCAATAAATCAAGATTTCTTGATACCATTACAAAGCATATTAGCGCTAAAATTAGAAACATTTGTTTTTTTATAAGCGAGAAAATGTATCTTCTATTTTATATTTTGCCCTGATAAAAATGCACAGTGACGTCAAAGTACGGGCTACAGTCTACTTTTTGCCTTAAACACACGCTCGAACTTGATAATGAGATGTTAAACTTAACAAAAATATTAAGTTTTCTCAATGTTGATAGTAAATTATTTTTAACGTTTTCATTCTGCTTATATTGTATTGCGTGAATGACTTTAAATTTACTTCCAATTTATATTGATTTTACGGGTATAAGATTATTTTATAAATTTTACTCTTCCCTTATTAGTTTTCATTAACGCATTTGCAGTTAGTTTTTATTTTTGTTATAGTGTTATATATTTTTCGTAAATTAATAGAATTAATGGGTTCGTACAGGCAAATACACACATATATATAAACGAACAACTCATTCGGTATAGTGTTTGAAATAATATACGAACGGTGTAACGAGCACGAGTACAAACACATCTAAATATCTCGACATATTCAGAAAGGGACTTTCGAAAATAACAGCTGACATTTTTATTATTGATTCACCCAAAAGAAAAAGACAATTCATCAGTTTTACCACGAAGAGGACAATTATAAACTGCACAGGAAACTGACATGGTTATCAGCTTCCAAACAACACAGAACAGTTATAATGAATATTTACATTTGTTTAACTTGAATGATTTCCCATATATTACGAGATCTGCCTGATATGAGAATAATAATCAGTTTGAATATAACGTTCTCATGTATAAGCGTATATTCCGAAATATTTTGACAATATGGACTAATTGAACAATACCTAACTCTCCATCCAACTGTTATTCAAAAGCTGTTGATCTTAAAACTAAGGTCATAGAATTACATCAATTCGTTAGTTCCAGATCGGTAATACTTTAGATTCACCACTGGAACTATACATTTTTTATCTGCATAAAAACTATGTATTTATTCCATATCATTATTATTATCATATCAAGCTTGGGGCAACGTAAGGTATAATCGGTGCTTTTTTTGATAAGCTGGCCTTCTTTGTATCCACACATACAGAGTGAGTTTTAGGTATAGATCGCCTCAATTATCTCGGAAACGTATATTTTTTGCCTTTTGAAAGCCTGCAGAAATACTGATTATTTCTCATGTTTTGTTTTATTAACGATATTTTTTAAGAGACATCACAGGAAATAGTCTAAATGATTAATGTCGTGTAATCGCGGCCCCACGCCTTGCAATCCATCTTCTGGGAATCACATTATTTAGTGCACCACCACTCGCGCATAATGAGGTGGAGCACCATCCTGTTGCAGACCAATATTATCGTTTGTTATATTGTCATTGTCTGAAAGTTTCGAATAATGAAATTTCTACATTAAAATGTAATTGAAAATACTTTCTTGGATTTGTAAATAACCGAGACAACTCAGGTATAATACTACTTCCCAATAAGTTGAAATACGCAAACTATTAAGTTTCCCTCAATGAAAAAGGGACCAATTATTTTGTCGCCTACTATTCCAGCCAATGCATTCAGTGGATATTGTGTGACGGATTCACGCATCCAACGAGTATTGAAACGTGACCATCTACAATTATGCCGATTTACGTTACTATTAATGAAAAAAGTAGCCTCATCGCCAAACATAACATTACTTCAAAAGTTTGGACCGTTTTGATTGTAACATTTTTCAAACTCTTTACGTCTATCGAAATCATCATCTATCAACTCTTTTGAACTAATCTTATTTTGAATGGATAGAATTTATTTGCGGTCTGCGACATATCAAGTTCCCTGGGTATTTGTCTAGTAGTCAAGTGTGGATCGTCTTCTAATAGGACACAAACATTTTCAAAACCTTTCATTTTTTAGTGAGTGCTAACTCTTAGGGTGTGTTGTAGCTCGGTAGGTTCAAACATTGTTATAGTTAACCATTGGTTAACTTCAAAAGGTTGTTGTAACACGAAATTTTATGGTGTGTTGTATCTCACACCTAAACTCGGTTTAATTATAACTGATGTTTAGACTGTGACGTATTGATTTATTTATTATCATTAATTACATCAGTCTAAACATCAGTTATAATTAAACCGAGTTTAGGTGTGAGATACAACGCGCCCTTAGACGTTCACCAACTGGTTAACCTTCGAAAAATATACCATCAGATCTCATAGAGCTAACCTATTGTCAAACACGGAACAATGCAATTTTACTTGTTCTATTTGATTGTCTGTTTCAATTCGACAATTTATATTTGTAATTGACGTTTTATAGTTATTACTGATGCCCATTGATAAGTAAAAAAATAATGGATAGAGTTTATTTACGATAAACAGACGATGATGTAATTTTTAGTTACTTTCCTGCATATCAGAGTAAATACAAATTTACCAGCCGTAAATACAATTTTTACTTAATGGCTAGGGCAATTTGCAGCTTACGGGTTGGCAAAACTTCAAGACGTCAAATCAATTGGAAAAATTCAGTAGTTTTGACACAATTGAGGTTAGATTCAGTATGTCATTCCTTGTTAATTGACATCGATCATCGTATTTACAAGTTTCTCTGGTGCTCCTGAATTAATTATTTCTTCAATGTTGGGAAAATAGTTATTTTCGTTACTAATTAATTAGTCAGATCTGCAGTGTGTGGTTAAACGCATTAAAATGCACAAGAAATAGAGCAGTAAATGCCGAGAGATGGTTATATCCTTATTTTTGAGGAGAATGCCATAATGGGGCTTGCTTACTGCTGTAAGAGACTTGAGTAATACCATTTTCTTTAATTATTATCAATACATATTATAGATTATATTTAAATTTATTCAGTTGGGTGTTTTTAATGATAGGTTAAATTATTAAAACTTGTGATATTCTTTTATAAATTGAATTATATTCATATTCCAATTTCCTCAAGATGATTTATTTCTTCCAGTGTTCTTGAAGATGGATCTAGAGTTTGTCGTTCATTATAAATAATCAAATGTTAATTGAGATATAGAATGATTGGTTACTATTTTTTGTATTTTATCCACACCTCTCAAAAAAATATATATTTATATTAAATAAATTTGAGAATATTATACAAGCCTTTTATTTATAAATAAACACATTCAATTCATGCTTCCTTTGAATAAAGAAAAATCTACATGCTGGCAGCATCAGAAAATTTTGTTTTGCAACGTCATCGTCTTTTTATCGTAAATAAACTCTATAAAGATATATTTACCCCGTTCAACATTTAGTACGAATTGTTATAGACAAAATAGGGGAATTGGAAGAAACAAGAGCTAATTTACAAAAACTTTCAGGAGATGAAGTCTTTCGAGAGTTGTTCGAGTTGGAAATGGTTCCCAGAGCATCCTCTAGAATCTTACCCATTATATAGCGGAAATTAAAACTAATAAACTGAACCAAAATAACTTTATTCATTATAAAAAATTAAAGTCAAATTACTTTACACAGCGCTTTTTTCACATACCAAATATAATCAAGAACACTCTAAAACACAACATGAAACTAAATTACTAAATATGACCATAACGGAAACGAAAGGTTGATTTGTCAACTGAAATCCATTGGTAACGTGACCCTTGATCGACAATTCGTGTTACAACGGAAAAAGGCTTAACTACTTAATAATGGTTAATAGTAACTTAACGAACAAGAGTATTAATAAAGGCTATTAACAATAGAGATATTTGAACGCGGTCGCTTTGCTCGGTCGTTAATGGTTGAGATTGTTAATCGCCATCTTAATACTCGTGTTAGTTACACAACTTTTCCGTCGACTGTACAACTTGACTCCTTTTTTTTAATATTTAAAAACTAAGAATATTTATTTGATTTATGGGTAATTACTGTCAAAAATAAATCATGACATATAAATGTCACTGTTTTCGTTGTTCTTAATTTTTTTTTTGAATGTTTCAATATTAATAATTATTATAATTTTTTTAGAATAACATAATAAAAACGATAGGTTAATTAAAAACTAGAAGTATTCTATACTAGAAGTCAGTTTTATACCTTTTTTGTTAATATTATTGTATGTTTGGTTACCTATACCACAATCGGTTATTAATAGAAAATCGGTCATTAATGACCTATTTTGTGTACATTAATATAGCTCAATATCGCACGGTCCACGGAAAACACAGTTTAACCACTGATCCTATGACCAGTGGGTTAACCTGCAGAGTTACAACACGCCCTCAAACAAAGGATATATATTGTAAAATGCTATGGTATTGGGGATGCTTAGTACAAGTATGCAATTCAACTATTTAATGAGAAATATCCAGATGTTACGCGGAATGGAATAGAACTATTTCATCCCATAACTATCGGTATTGGGCTAGTGAAAATCCTTATTACATGATTCAACGTCATAGTCAATTTGCTAAAAAGTAAATGTTTAGTGTGCTGCTTTACCAGATCGAATAATCGGGCCGTATTTTCCGGAGGAAACGTTAAATCGAGAAGAATATTTGTATTTGCTGGACTACATTTTAATACCTGAATTGGATAACCTTCCTTTGGAGCAAAGGCTTAAAATATATTTTCAGCATGATGGCTATTCATCAAACTTGACTTTGCTTATAAGAAGATGGATGAACATTTTTCTAAAATAGAATATAGTGGAGAAATGTTTTATAAAATAAAGCGGTTTTGAAAAATTTTATTTCATATCATGGGGTTTCAGAACAAGAACTTTTTATCAAGGATGATATTTTTCACTAAAACTACAAATAAAAATGTCTCTCCTCTTGAAAACCCCATCCCAAATAATATTTTCATTAAATTACGAAAACCTAACCTCAAATATATAAAATAAAAAATCTACTTTTTCAACTATGAATTTTAAAAATAAATGATCGTGAATCCTGTGATAATAATAAAAATGAGTCAGAAAGTCCAAAGAGTCGATCAAATGAAAATAAATGAGTTTAAAAATACAGTGTGACTAGAGAGAGGTCGGCTGGCGGAACTATGAATTTAAAATTAGAATTCCGCCTTGAGGCGGAAGTTTATACCAACCATACAGAAATCCGCCGAAAATGTTATAACTTACGCAAGCGCGGCGGAACATTACATTACATATCTACCTACTTTGCCGACGTCCTGAGGTCACCAGCGGCGGACCGCTGACATTTGATACCTAAATTCCGTCTAACGGCGGACTGAAGTTTATTTTTTCAAGAATTCCGTCCGAGTCCCGAGTTCCATTTGCTGACAGACTTACAAACCCAAGAAAATAAATGGACTTATAAACACATTATATATATGATGATATCGTCATATTGTGTATTTGAAGAAGGAGAAGGAAATATAATCAGTGCATTCACCCTTCCCCTTAAAATAAAATAATACTAAACCAAATTGTAGACGGAATTCTTACAAAAATAAACTTTAATCCGCTACTGAACGGAATTTAATCATGAAACATGAATGGTCCGCTGTTGGCGAAATTCTAATTTTTAATTCATAATTCCGCCGGCGGAACTCTAGCCACACTGTTAAAAACAACGACGACCAACGTCAAATTTAAATAATGTTAAAAATTACAAGTTTCGTAGTTGGAAGCGGAGTTTGTTAGTTCAGTTAGTCGCTTTGAAGTTTTATGCGCTACAGGTTGCACACAAACGTTGTTCCAGAACTTAAAACTTCTCTTATTATCTCTCTATGGTTGTACTTTTTAGTCGAAACCATCGTATATAGGTAGAAACAACATTCCTCACTTAATATACAGTATATCCATTATATAAGGCAAAATAAATCTCACAATAATTTACATTTAAAAATAATGACTCGAATAGACCTTGTATTTACCTGCATACTATATTTCAAGGTGATACATCTAAAAATATAACTAAATGCTTTAACTGTTTTTCCCCTGGACCTAAAAGTTTATAAGTCCGTGGTTTTTCCATACCTTTGTGATTTTACATACAGACAATATGTGGAGGCTAAATCGGGGAATTAAATAAATCACACATCAAATTACTTCCAGTTTTGAAGCAGGTAGAAAAATAACAGTTTTAACATTATAGCGTATAATGAATGGGTTGAAACTCTGCTGGTAATAATTAGTATAGTCGAATGAAGGTTCACACGCACTTAGCCGAAGCGTCGCGAAGAAAATTGTAGATTTTTCGCCCGAGAAATTTATATGGCAGCCCGCGCACTATGGCGGCGCGAAGCGAAGAGACGCTTCGGTGGACGCGCGAATTCTCTTGACGCGGCGACAGGCGGCGAGAAGATTCAAATATTTGTTAATTCTTATGTCGCATATTTCAGTTTTTAGCGGTATTTCATAAGAAGTGGTGCTAAAGTTGGCGGAAAATCCTTTATTAAACCAAGAAGCTCAAAAAACTTTTCCTCTGGAAATATTTGAAAAATTTATTATTATTATTACAATAAGGTACGGGCAATGACCCTAAGATCCATAAGCCCTGAATTATACAATACAAATATTACAAAAATCAAAGTAATTATAAAATTAAAACATGCAAGGAAAAAATTTAATTATAAAATAAAAAAGGGTCCAGTCCGTTCTTAAAAATATTGACAGACGGTGCTGTTACAATATCCTCAGGTAGATTGATATAAGATTGCATATTACGGAAAGATGTTCTCTTGCTAACCATGTTTCCTCTTTAGATCATATAATACACTCAGGTGCAAAAAATTCGATCAATGACTATTTTTTGGCAAAGAAAAAAAAAATTTACCATGTGAGGTTTGGATCGGTTTTAAATGTTAAAGGAAACATTTATATAAATAATAAAGACAGTTTATGCAAGAAAATCATGAAAACAATTGGTATTATCCGAATAATAAAAAAATCAAGTTTATTTTGCGATCAAAACAATGGTTATAATAAAAAGTTTATTGTGATATTTTTTTTATAAATTTGTATTTCCTCCCCGGGCCCTTATAACAGCCTGCATACATCTTGGTATAGAGCTAATTAAATGTTGTAAATCAAGTTGGTCCAATTCGTTCCATATTGCCTGCCACTAAGTTCAGCCAAGTTGTTAACTCGGGGTACCCGTGTTCGGATTCTTCTTCAAAGTGTGTCTCATGGATGTTCTATAGGATTAAGATCTGGACTTTAAGATGGCCAATTCATATGGACAATCCCGACTTCTTCTAAATATTCATTAATGATTCTTGCTCGATGTGGCCGCGCGTTATTGTCCATGAAAATAAAATTAGGCCCTATAAATCGAGCAAAAGGTACCACATACTCATCTCAACTCCTGGTAATGTACGTTGCTCCTGTCATAGAACCTCCATCTACAAGAACCAAGTCAGTACGTGCCTCGGAACTTATACCAGCCCAAACCATATCTAAGCCTCCTCGGTAACTTATTCTTTCCGCAATGTTACATTGGGCGAATCGCTCTCCTTGTCTTCTGTAGATTCTGTCTCTACCATCTGGTGTCCTTAAACAAAACCTGGATTCATCCGAGAACAATACTTTACTCCAAACAGCGTCATTGCAGTCCTCGTGTTTCCTAGCCGAGCTCTGCGTTGTTCCATGGATAGCAGTGGATATAGGGCTGGCCATCTGGAATATAAATTAGCTTCAGTGATTCGTCGACGAACTGTCCACCTGCTTACATCGAAATTTCTTACTTCGCTTGTAATGCTGGGCTTCTTTCATTCTTCAATGTTAACTGTTTAACACTTTTATTCACAATCGGTCAGTAATATTTCATTACATTTCTTACCTTTAAAACGGTAGGGAAGTGACTCATTACTTACTTTCACTTCCACGCCTTAGCCGGAAAAGTACTTTTCCGGCTAGAAGCATGTGTCACTTTTCTGAAGTATGACAATATTGTGTAAGATGGTTTTAAAAAAAATTAATACCTTTCTTTGCTTTTCTACGGAATTATTCCCTCAACCGTAGCTTCTTGGACTTCCGGAGGAGTACAGGTTAATTCAAAATAAGACATTACGTACTTGTTTGAGCAAAAAAATTGAAATTTCGTGACAGTAAGAATATTTGAAGACATAATTGTCAAAACCAATAAATGAGTAATATTGCCTAGCAACGGATTCATGAACTTCTTTGTCAAAAAAAATATTAAATTGTGATAACAAATTTTCTTAAAATTACTGTTTTTAAAAGCTTGTAACTAAGCGATTGTGAATAAAATAATATACATGCCACGCGGGAAGGAGCATTCCAGCAACGGCTTTTAGCCTGGGCTGTAATGATCTACTTCCCCGCTAGGTATGTAATATACTATTCCTAATGTTAAGATCAAGGATAGGTACATTCTCGATTAGCGTAAGTTGTTTTTTCAAATTCACTTTTATCGTGTTATATGGCATAAGATATCCTACAATTTTAATGCCTACAATTTTTTTGTGCGCGCAAGACTGAAAGATATATCGGCGCTAAAGACTTCAATTTCGAGTGCTCTATGCTGTGCTTGCAAGGTGCGTCGCATGCTAAATTCCCCGTATATACCTAACAATAGGTATATTATCGGTCTATATTTGGACGTATACTGTGAATCATTCCAGGTGTCAATGCATTTTGTTATTCGTTATACTATAATTTTCATAAATCAATTGAATTGTAGTAATCTATTTAGATTTAATCATCGATTTTATTTTTGAAACATGAAATGTTTACTAATTTAGTAATACTCTGTAAATAAAACAGATATTGTATTCATTAAATAAACATCAAAGGTATATGAAATATTTAGTAATACCTACTGTATAAATAAAACAGATATTGTGTCTATTAAAGATACATCTAAAGTAAAGTATATTTCACAATGTTTCGTTGGCTCGGTATCCTGTCCTGAGGATTTAATAATGAAAGTTTATAAAAACCTCATTGTGCAGTAAACAGTAACAGATCCGTAGTCGGTAAAATTTAGTTACTAAAACTAAATATTAGTTTACCAATTGATTTGACAACGTCTTGAAGTTTTGCCAATCCGTAAGCTGAAAATTGCCCTGGCCATTAAGTATAAATTGTATTCACGGTGGTAAATTTATATTTACTCCGATATGCAGGAAAGTAACTAAAAATGACATCATCGTCTTTTTATCGTAAATAAACCATAGACAATCAATAATATTTTGAAGTTTAAAGCAGACATCCCACGATCAAATAGTTATTCAAACTTGACTAAGCAAACTCAACTGATGACGTAGAATTATGACATTTAGACATAGCCTCAAACTTGAGCGCTGTTCAGATGGGCAAATTAGCAGCAAACCGAGTTTAATCAAACCATCAAACTGGTGACGTCATTGCGAATTTGATGCCCGACTCTATAGATCATTCCAGAATGACGTCACTGATAGGTCGGCCATATTGTTCTGGGTCCTCCCCATGTCATATACTATTTAGTTTTCATTGCTTTACGGATGATAGTTAGGCTTTAATTAGTAATAAGCTCTTGAAATTATCTAGAATGCAATCGTTTTGCGTTGTGTTGTGTGGAATAAGGTATATTTTTTTCGATTTCCGGCAGTTTTACCAAGTAAGATGACTATTTAATTGATCTCTCTGTGTACGTGTGTACCTGAATCTGTTGCTCTTGAATCACATAACGCCTCGGTTGATTGCTTTTTCTGTCGTCCCATATTAAAATTATTATTTAATTCAATTCAGAGACAGTTTAGTGACTGTGCCGTGTGTTATTTGTAAAGTTTTTATTATTTTAAAAAAATATATATTACATTGACATTGTTCTACAAAGTCTGTCTGATAACCAACTGACTTACACCACATGTCAAAACACCAACTTCAACTTCAACTGATCGGGGGATCCAGCACAATATGGTCTTCTGGAATGGTCAATAGAGTAAATAAAATAATTACTAGGCTAGGTTTGAATCACAACTCACGTTTGAATCATTAGTTGATTTGTGGTTTAAAATGTTTGAATTTTCAAATAGTGGTTTGTTGTTGTTAATAAAACGCGTTTGATGTTACTTTTTTTGTGATATTATTTTTGTTTTAAAATATGTCTAAATCAGTTTTGTGATTTTTGGTGTTGAATGTGTATCGATTAACCTGGATAAGAACTTATGATACTATCCTGATAAATCAGGTTATTGATTATAGGAAATTTATCTTCCTAACATTGGTAACCAAATTTCACTATATTCGGGTGAAATACTAGCTACACATTTATCCGCATTTAGTTGTATTAAAACACTTTCTTTGATTTTTCGTCTTTAATTATTGGGCTCTTTCAATATTATGTGCGCCGAATCCCATTGAATTTGACGCCCCTCTTCCCAAAGATGTTTGCAAATACCTGACTCCCGATCATCAATATACTTTTTGTGTTCGTTTACTCGGATTTTCAATGGTCTAGATGTTTCACCTAAATAATTTTGGTCGTACTCACAGGATACCTGATATATACAGTTTTTTGAATATTTTTCTCCATTTTTTGGTTTAGTTTAGTATAGATCTCGATGTATTGTTAAATTCAAAGCTAGTTTGAATATTGAATTGATTACCAATTTTCTTAATTCTGTCTGATAAACCTTTAACATACGATATTGTCAAGTTGTTAAAAATTATGTTAGCTAATTTATTAACATTATTGTTATTATTGGGTATTAACATTGAGCCATTCTCTATATTCCTAACTTCTTGGGAACGCCACCGAACCGTTTAAATAAAAATCATAAAAAAGATTGTGTTTTAGTTCCCAAAAAATTAACAAAAAGAACAATGAAAACGCTAGTTTCATAAAATCACTCCTAAATCCATCAAACTAATTTGTTGTACTTTGATTTGATCCCTCAGTTTGACCCAATTTCAGATTAATGACGCTATTTCACAGTTTGATCAAACTAGTTGACTGCCAAACTGAAGCTAATTTGACCGTGTGATAGTCTACATTTTCACCATCAACTTGATGAAGTCATTTTACAGTTTGATCAAACTAGTTGACAACCAGACTGAAGCTAATTTGATCGTGTGACACAGCGCTTAGATTGTTAAAAATTTGATGTCAAATTGTCCATTCCTAATAGATCACATTCTTGATAAAATATGAAACATAATGGTATATTACGTTACGTGTGTGGTAAGAAGTATTTTACGCACGAATGGAAAAGTTACGCACGATGTCGCGTAGCGGCGAGTGCGTAATTCCGTGTGTGCGTAAATGCTTTACAACAATAGTTACGTACTATACTTTACCTACGACCTACTTGTACTTGTATTCATAATCTTATTATTAATAATACTTGAACAACATCAACAATAGATATTTTTAATAATTTTATTGTATAACATTTAATACCATAATATTAGTTATTATCATAATTATTTATAGTAACACTACAGTTATTAAACACAGATCATAGATCGCTTCCTTTGCTTGTTGAATCATAAGAAACAACAGTTACATTATTAAGGGTGCTTGGTAAAGTTTCATCTCCATCTCTATTACCAATGAAAGAAGCACATTAAAGAACTAATGTTTAATTAATATATTATTGATAATCAAAAGTCCATTTTTCAATTATAATCAATACATACTTAGCCCTTTGGGCTTTTCATAGTTAAACGTGACAATATCGAATGTTTTCAAATAGTAAATTTTGAATAAAATGGCAACGTCTATTGACAGTTGCTAAGATGTTGCTAGGGAAGCCGTGCGATTTACTTTACAGCTTTGCGTTTTTTTACCGTGCGTAATAGACGTCATTACATTGATGCCGACTGTGTGTTATTGACTGATTACAGGGGGGGTCGTAGGTAAAAGATTTTATTAAACACTGGCGTTTTCGTGCGCGCTTAAATATGAATTTCAAAACCTTATAACTTCTTTAAATATAGGAATTTCAACAAATCTTTTGATTAAACAGCGTCCTTCGGGTTAAGTCAGGGCCTATTTTACCATAAGGCCCGGGCCTTGGGCCCGGTGGTCTGGGGGGCCCGTTAAAGGTTGTAAAATATTCATAATTTCAAATGTAAATTTACATAGCAGAGAAAAAAAAACAGTTACCTCTGATAAGGAATAAGGAAAATAGAATTAAATAAAATAAGCTTTAGATTGGTATAATTAATACATTTTTTTAAATTATTTATAAATTTATATTAAAGATACCGGCATCAGCGATTCCCCAATCTAAAAATAACTAAATAAGTATTGCGGCACATACAGCAAAGGGCGGCGGCGGCGGTGTTTTCTTTTACGCGGCGTTTTTGTTCATGATAACAAGAGAATTTTTGAATTTTATTGGAAAAGAGGGCCCGAATTTTTTCTTGTGTCTTAGAGCCCGAATTTTTTCTTGTGCCTTAGGGCCCGACCAGATGAAAAATAGGCCCTGGGTTAAGTTTAAATTCTACCTAATTACCTAATTACTTTCGGTGGGTATTCCCACTAAAAAGTTGATTATAGGGTGAGGCATAAATACGCGCATTGGAAGTAAAAAAAATATTATTAATAAAATATTCCACATAACATACACAAACATAATCGAACGACTAATGCAAGACCCATGCAAGAAACAATCGCCAAACGGCCGATGCAAAATTAGCATGGAAAACCCGTCAGTTTAAAATAAAAACGGAGTCGATTCAATGTTACATTCTCGTCATCCAATCATTTTATAGAATTATGTAAAGTTAAATGTTAACATTATTTTATTATTACTTTTTTAATCATTACGAAATGCATGTATATACGTAAGTTGTACGTGAGATTTAAATAATGAAGATTGATGAATGAATGTTCCCTAGATAATTCTACATCAACATGAATAAAAGATTTTTTTAAATAGACACGGAAAAGCCGTGACTTTGTCGGATCCTACTCAATAACAGAACAAGATGGAAATACCATTTCGATCTAGGTATTTTACATGCCGAATTGCTTAATTTATAAAAAGCGGTCAACGGACGCGCTTAAATATGAATTTCAAAACCTTATAACTTCTTTAAATATAGGAATTTGAACAAATCTTTTGATTAAACAGCGTCCTTCGGGTTAAGTTTAAATTCACCTAATTACTTTCGGTGGGTATTCCCACTAAAAAGTTGATTATAGGGTAAGGCATAAATACGCGCATTGGAAGTGAAATAAATCTTATAAAAAAAATATTCCACATAACATACACAAACATAATCGAACGACTAATAATAACCCATGCAAGAAATAATAGCCAAACGGCCGATGGAAAATTAGCATGGAAAACCCGTCAGTTTAAAATAAAAACGGAGTCGATTCAATGTTACATTCTCGTCATCCAATCATTTTATAGAAATATGTATAGTTAAATGTATTTTTTTAATCATTACGAAATGCATGTATATACGTAAGTGGTACGTGAGATTTAAATAATGAAGATTGATGAATGAATGTTCCCTAGATAATTCTACATCAACATGAATAAAAGATTTTTTTAAATAGACACGGAAATGCCGTGACTTTGTCGGATCCTACTCAATAACAGAACGAGATGGAAATACCAATTCGATCTAGGTATTTTACCTGCCGAATTGCTTAATTTATAAAAAGCGGTCAACGGACATGACATTGACTTTAATCTCGAGACGTTGTTGATTGATTATGTAGTTGTAAGAAACTGAATTAAGTAAGCAATTTACTACAAAATACTAGGCCTCATTGAATTTGAAATCTGTGAACCTGGAAAACAACCCAAGGAGCCAAAATTCGCTATATTTTAAACATAAATTTGATAATATTCCCTTTTAATTATGTACAAGGTGTCCTGGGAATAATCGGGAGCGCACTTATAGGTTATGCCAAATTAATGTTTTGATTTCATATCAACTTTTAAATACAAGCATGCATATAAATTTTCGAATTATAGGCGTCCAAAGCTGGAATTTTAGATTAGTTTTTAATTTTAGTACTATATTTATTTTATCTGAAGTCTAAAACGTTTTTTACACTTATGTTTTATAAAAGGTTGATTAGATTTGAGGAGGTAAATGTAACAAAAAGGTTGTTGATTCTAATTATTTAAACTGTTGCACGTTTTAATGAAATACGTTCAAACTACATGTAATTCGGAGTTCAAATAACAGCCGCCAGTCCGTAACTGTGAACGAGAGTACCTACTTAAATAATGTCAAGCATTTTCACTTCACCAAGGAACGTTTTTCACACAAAAAAGTTCCTAAATGTTCCGACTTTGTCAAACTTCTTTAAGATTTAACTGAACTTTTAATAGTTATTAACGTTCCAAGGCCGATATGTAGTAAATAACATATGAGGTTGAATATTGTAAACCGAGGCGAAGCCGAGGATTATAATAGTCGAATCCATTATCTGCGTACATATCGGCCGTGTGTCGTTCAAGACTTTTCGTAATCCCGATGAAAGATAACATTTTGATTCCGAGGAAAGAACAAACCACGTACCTCGTAACTCTACAGAAACATCCCAACATCGTGTTGTCATGGAACAGCTTAACAATATCACAACAATATTATAAACAACGTCAGTTTTTTTTGTTATCGAGTTCGCTTTAACAACGACCATGGATACAAATTTTTACTTATACAATTTTGTGTGCTAGTTATTTTATCTTGTAATTCTTGTGATATGATCTTTCTCAAGAAGAAAAAATATTAATGTTATTATTATTGTTTTAATTATTCTATTTTATTGTTCACAATTTTAATAAACTTTCATCTATTCCTTAGTTTTCTTCAAACTAAATAAAAAACCTTTGAATATTATATTAACATATTTATAATCTGTAGTGCAAAACTTGTTTTAACCAAATAATATATTTTTGGATACATTAAAATTTATAATATATATTATGGTTAAAGAGTATGCTTGGCTAGTTTATAGACAACCTGGATAGTATACAAAATATATAATTTAATCGGCCTGCTATCGCGACTATTTGGTAAAGTATATTTCACAATATTTCGTTGACTAGGTATCTGGTCTTAATGATTTAATAATACAAGTTTATGAATCTCTTATTGTTCAGTAAACAGTAACAGATCCATAGTCGGTAAAATTCAGATACTAAAACTAAATATTATTTTACTAGCAAAATATTTCAGTTGTAAAATTATTATGCATTATTTTTTCGAAGAAACGAGTACGACACGATATTGTGCTATTGTTATCGGATTAATGACTACTTGCTGTTGGTTTTTCTCTTGAATCAATCATCCAACAAGAAGATAAGTCTTAATGCCATCTGTCAAAATTATCGCATGATTGAATATTGTTATCTTGGGATGTTTTGTATTTCTGAAAATAAGTTTTTAGTCGCTTTAATGCAATTTTTTTGTTTGCTATTCATATTGCAATTATTTTAATGTTCTACTCAGTTATGTTGGCAAACTGAATATTCTACAATAGGTATAATGTTGATTAGTTGTGTAATTTCACTTTTATTATCAACATGCAATCCGAAGTAAACACGGATTATTTAATAAGTATATTAATTATATACGATTTACCTATGAGGAGGTACAGAAATTGTAACTGACCACAGTAAAATGCACTATCATCAATAAGGAAATCACCAAGGATTTGTTAGCATCAGCATTGTATAAAGATAGGCATATACAATGGCATAAGCCAACATGAGCGTAGCCAAATGGCGACGTCATTAACTACTACGAACTACGCGTGTTGAAACGGAAATAATAGTATATTACGTAACGTGTGTTGTAAGAAGCATTTTACGCACGAATGGAAAAGTGCGTAAAATGCTTTACAATACGAGTACTTGTACTATACTTTACCTACGACCTACTTGTACTTGTATTAATAATCTTATTATTAATAATTTATTAATACTTGAACAACATCAACAACAGATATTTTTAATAATTTTATTGTATAACAGTCACCGCTTATACCAATTATAAGAACAACCTAAAAGAAAATTAAAATTTACATAACATATCTACTTATATTAGTGCATTGAGCACAATATATTTTACCTTCATAAATAAATATTTATCGTCTGGTGCATTTTCTAGGAAATTGTTGAAGTTCTCGTTTGTTGTTGAAAACATCAGAAGAGGATACACCGGACAAAAGATAAAAATATTCACTGACAGCCAGGCTCTGCTTAAAGCTATCAGCAACCCAACAACTAGGTCTAGACTGGTAAAAAAACTGTAAAGAATCCCGCAACAGGCTGACAAGAGACAACAAAGTGTCTCTAATATGGGTGCCGGCACATGAGGGGATTGCAGGTAATGAAATGGCTGACCAGTTAGCTAAAGAAGGCTCTAAACGAGACTTCATAGGACCGGAACCGTTTTGTGGAATCACAAAAGATTGCATAAGAGGGGTGATCGGGAACTGGCTAGATAGGGAACACCAACTCAAATGGAGGTCGACACAAGGGCACCTCCATACAAAGAGTTTACTGAACAAGGTAGACAAGGAACTCTCAACCAGGCTATTGAAACAGGGTAAGAACCATTCGAAGACAGTTACCAATCTGGTGACTGGATACTGCACCCTGAGGAGACATCTGCACAAAATGGGCAAAGTTAGTGAACCTTTGTGCAGGAAATGTGATCTTCATGATGAAACACCTACTCACATACTCTGCTTCTGCGAGAACTTAGATGAACTCAGACGGAAGCACTTTGGAGAGGAAACTATACAACCATTACAACTTACGAAAATCCCTCCAGTCAAACTAGCGGCCTACATAGCATACACAAAGCTTCTGGAATGGAAGTAGATAGCATAGGAAATGGTACAAAGATTCAGTTCAAGTGCATGGGCTGACGAGCACAACCCAACCGAATGAATGAATGAATGAATGAATTGTGGTCCTCAACATAGAGTAAAAACACCAAAGTGAAGAAGGCTTCATATTATTTGACAAATCTTGAAAATATGCCATCATAACATTTTCAGAAAATGAGTTTACGCTGTTTTTTAACCTCCATTCCATCAATTTTTGGTAGGTACGATGCTTGTACCGACTCTCAGATTTCGCCGGTAATAAGTTGCATTTGGCTATTTCTGCGATTTCCGTTATTTGAGTGAAGTGAAGTCCATTCCACTGGCACTCGACATTTTTCAATCGAAAACTTTAACCAATAAACACGTTTCGTCCAATTTCTATATGAATATAGTGGTGATGGTTTACCTGAAAAGTAGAACATTTTTCAGAATCCCAGATCAGGCGCTATTAAATCGTGGAATATTTTGTCAACTTTGAGTTCAACTCTGTAATATCCGATAAAGATCTGGGTGTTGAAGGATTATCGCATTCCAATATTCTATATGTACTTTTTGAAACAAACTAGAGACTGGCCTGAGCATTACCACTGTGCCACTTTGCTCGGTGATCTACAAATGGTATGTCTATGGTAAATCTCAAACAAAATAAAACTTAAGAATTCATTGTATTAAACATAGGTACGTTTGACAATTGTTTTGTATAACAAACCATCATCAGAATAGACAAGAAATTAATATTGACAGATGTCTCTTTAATTTAAAATACTATTAAATCCATAATTTTCGATTGCCACTGTCTAAAAATGAAGATATTGTAGAAGATCGAGTAATCATAGTGGAAATTGTACAGGAAACAACAAATAAACAAGTGGGAGCAACAAAAAAGTTATTTATATTATACGTAAAAGATACTACCAATATTCATATTATCACTGCCGCATACTTTAACATTCGGCCTTCAGTTTTAAATTACATAACTGTCAAATAATTAGTTCCCCATTTCATTTTAGGAGGTCCGATTAAACGCAGATTCACACAGATATAGTACGGTTACGTACGGTTCCGTACTTATTATTGTTACAAATTTGTGAATATAATTCTCAATAAATGAAAAGCCGATACTCTGTAGTCACAAATCCTCATCTCCAAGAATTGGCAGAGGACGGTTTTGATAGACGATTACAATTTTGTAAAACAGTCACAGAGAAACCAATTTCTTAGATTTTTTGGTATTCAGCCACATTTTGCTTGAAGGGATCTGTTAACAGACTTGGATTGTCGGTAGACTCCGTTTCGCATAAGAAGAAGCTACGTGAAATTTGCCAACCGACTTGCGCAGAAATCAAAGCGGTCTAGCGACCGTGTCATGCCATTGGCGTTACAATGCCGACAGCAATTTTATTATCGACGTTGTGTTTGAAGCGATCATTAACTGTAGAATATTTTTGATTTGAATAACCATTAACTGCGACTGCGTTTTACACAGAGTTTAATAAAAAAGTTAAACAAATATTATGGCAATTTGAACACTCGTTTGACCTTTCGGAAAATTACGTCATATAGCATTAAATTATGTTGGCAGCATTTGTTAGAATTGCATCAAATAGGCCAAGCAATAGCATATTATGCCCGTATTCGCCGTATACCAATAAGCGAAGTTTAAGAGTTAAGCTCGCTTAACACTTCAGTTTTATATGCACCACATCCACAAACGTTGTTAAGCTCGCTTAACTTTAAGCGGTCAAATTCGGCGGCTTTATATTTGAAGCCAGGCTTATTTTAGACATAATAACAATAGCCTCATGAAATATCTCCCTTCCTGGACATGTATCTCTGTTTTCAACTCTATCCCCATCTGCTAATTAAAATACCATTACATTATTTTCATCAGGGTCTTTATACATGATAGAGCTTTCCTCTGCATCATTATCGAAGTTGTTATGAAAACCCACCAATGTATTTTTATCAATAATCATCATCAGAAGTTCATCCGTCTCATCTCTTTTTATTTTTGGTGGTGGCCCTCCGCCAGTGAGAGTTACTAACCTCTTTTCATCAGCCAAGGTTTTTCGAAGATCTTTTTTTTGTATTGTCATAGCATTTCTTCAGAGAAACCGTGAAACGTGAAGTTTCACAGTCGCCTTTGATATTCCTCCGGTTGCTTTGCCGTATCGTATAACCAGGGACTTGATACTAATAATTACTGTCACATATATCGTCCTGAGTGGAGGTGAACTGTGATCGAAAACAGCAAGCTCTCTTTCCTATCTAAGTTGTCTACAAAGAAAGACGTTAGCAGTTCAACCGCTGTGGGATATATCTTCAAATATCCAACATAATTTTTAAGAATCGAATTATTTCATTAATTATTATATTCCTACAGGTAAGATTCCATATTTCCCTTCTAATAGTTTTAGTGTTTATTAACGGATTTTGTATAAAATCTCTGGAATTTATTTAACATTTTAGGACACGTGACCTCGTGTTACCTTCACATTCCCTAAATTATTTCCTTCCCTTCCTTGAATAATTCTTCATAATTATTTCCCTTTCTTCAACAATTCTCTGGTGAAGTTATTTTATTTTAATATTTCTTTAGCTTATTTCATGAGCTCTAAAAAAACAATAAAAATGTACTTGTTCTTAAATATAGAAAAATTAACTTCACAGAGAGTTGATGATGTACTCATTGTAATCATTGTAAGTAATTTATTATGAATTATTTTAGCGGTTGGCTTCATAGATTTTGTTTCACAAACCCACTGAAACTGGAATAAATACCTTAAACATTCCTATCTACCGTTAAACCGATTTTATGGTGTGATAAGAACTGATGGACTCCGAGGCATACCTCCACTGCTGAGGGAACACTAAGTTGGTCGGATACCCAAGAAGGCAGGGAGGCTTCCAAACTAGTACTTCCATTAAGATAAGTACCTAAGTATATCTCAAGAAGTTTTCACCAAAGTCAACCTTTCAAGCTGAAAATTCATATCTACCATCATTTGTAAATCTTAAGGGCTTCACCCATTGTAATTTTATAAATTGTAAAACTTAAGGGCTTCACCCATTAACATAGTTGAGATAAGTATTTTTAGGATAGATTTGACATCAATTTTATATTTTTTTACATTTTACACTCATTAAATCCATATTTATTGTTATTGCTTAACTTGTGGAGTTTTTATTTCAACTTCCTTTCTACTGAATTTATAGACACACAATTCAAAATATCAAATAGTGGATTATATAGTGAATGCTTAATTAACTGGACAGAACTTTATATTCATAGTTTCGGGGTTAACCTATTCTTTGTATAAAAAAAAAAGAAAGAAAACCACGTGGCGCTCAACTTTATTAACTACGTTATTTCAAGCTATAGTTCTGTTATTGTTTAAGTTCGGAGGAAACCACCCCTGAGAATTATTTCTAGAGTACAATTATTTTTTTCCTTTTCCAAGTACTTTTCCTTTAACATCTAACATTAATAAAGTAAAAGGTTACAGTCAAAATAAAGAAGGTTTCATTTGGCGCCCAACGTGGGACAGCACTGAAATTACACTTCTGTTCAATATTCTTTCCCACATCCCTTTTCCTCACAACAAATGTATACTGCGCAGATAAGATTCGTGATGAGTGCCTATTCCCGGTGCAAATAATGGATGGCTAATGTTGGAGCATCTTTATACCTTCCAACTTTTACGCTTTATCTCTTTCTTTTCTTTCTTCTCCCTATTATGACATTTTTTTTTACACCAGTAGGTGTTAATAATATCTCAGAAATAACCCTTCAGGTTATTCTTTTTAGCGTTAATGATATGCTATAATATCATTGAGTAAGCAGTACTCTGAACTGGACGTTTCCTATGGCTGAGGTTTCGTTATTGTCATTAGGTGAAGTGATTTGATTATTCTTGTTCTGGTGTCATTATAGATGAGTTGGAAGACGAGACCTAATTTGCTGCTACATAGGTGCAACTTCAACTTTTGGGTAGTCTCTTTCATCTTGACTCCTCTCTATCTTGATATCAAGCTGGAGTTATTTGGATCATGTAGTTTGGTGGTAATGATGGATCTCAATCATATTAAACAGCAGGGTATAGTGTCGTATATGTACCTTTGTGATTTTTTTTTTTTGGTTGTCCAGTACCTTGTTTAGAAATCTGGTCATGTACCTTTGTGGTTTTTTTTGGTTGTCCAGTACCTTGTTTAGAAATCTGGTCATGTACCTTTGTGATTTTTTTGGTTGTCCAGTACCTTGTTTAGAAATCTGGTCAAGTACCTATGTTTTTTTTGGTTGTCCAGTACCTTGTATAAAAATCTGGTCATTTTTTTCTTGTTTTAACCCTGTTTTTTTTTATTTAAAAAAAAATTATTTGAATTTTTTTTTCTTCGGCTATTAAGGGAATGAAACGTGAAGTTTCACAGTCGCCTTTGATATTCCTCCGGTTGCTTTGCCGTATCGTATAACCAGGGACTTGATACTAATAATTACTGTCACATATATCGTCCTGAGTGGAGGTGAACTGTGATCGAAAACAGCAAGCTCTTTCCTATCTAAGTTGTCTACAAAGAAAGACGTTAGCAGTTCAACCGCTGTGGGATATATCTTCAAATATCCAACATAATTTTTAAGAATCGAATTATTTCATTAATTATTATATTCCTACAGCGGTTGGCTTCATAGATTTTGTTTCACAAAACCACTGAAACTGGAATAAATATCTTAAACATTCCTATCTACCGTTAAACCGATTTTATGGTGTAATAAGAACTGATGGACTCCGAGGCATACCTCCACTGCTGAGGGAACACTAAGTTGGTCTGATACCCAAGAAGGCAGGGAGGCTTCCAAACTAGTACTTCCATTAAGATAAGTACCTAAGTATATCTAAAGAAGTTTTCACCAAAGTCAACCTTTCAAGCTGAAAATTCATATCTACCATCATTTGTAAATCTTAAGGGCTTCACCCATTGTAATTTTATAAATTGTAAACTTAAGGGCTTCACCCATTAACATAGTTGAGATAAGTATTTTTAGGATAGATTTGACATCAATTTTATATTTTTTTTACATTTTACACTCATTAAATCCATATTTATTGTTATTGCTTAACTTGTGGAGTTTTTATTTCAACTTCCTTTCTACTGAATTTATAGACACACAATTCAAAATATCAAATAGTGGATTATATAGTGAATGCTTAACTAACTGGACAGAACTTTATATGCATAGTTTCGGGGTTAACCTATTCTTTGTATAAAAAAAAAAGAAAGAAAACCACGTGGCGCTCAACTTTCTTAACTACGTTATTTCAAGCTATAGTTCTGTTATTGTTTAAGTTCGGAGGAAACCACCCCTGAGAATCATTTTTAGAGTAAAATTATTTTTGTTTCTTGCCCAAGTACTTTTCATTTAACATCTAACATTAGTAAAGTAAAAGGTATCAGTCATAAATGTAAAAGGTTTCATTTGGCCTGAAGAAGGAAAGAAGGTTTCATTTGGCAGCCCAACGTGTTATTCACTATAGTTTTCTTGTAATATTTATTTCTTTCAGTAATCACTTATCTTGCCTTTAACTGTCGTTTTTTTCTTTGGCTATTATGGGGAAAATACTATAATTTGAAGTGTGTATAAATTTGGTCAGGAGGATTGAATATATTGATATTTCTGTAAAGGGCTTATGAAAGATTGATATCTCACTTAAAGAAAACCAGAGGTGAAAACTTAGTTTACAAATAGTGTTTGAAAGTGTATTATTTCTTTTTTAAGTTATCTTACAAAATACCTTGTGTTTCTATAAATATTTTCACACTTTCAAGAACTTTTTTGTGAACTTATTATCTTGATACCTTACATATATTTTGATTACTTTTACTTTAAATATTTGCATTTCGAGTGGTACCAAATTTAGAGGTTTAGTGTCGAAGTTGTCTTACCTGTTATCTTTTTTTTATTGTTGTGATTCTACCTTAATTACATTTTAAAAATAAAATAAATCATGTCTCAAAATTTCAAATTGAACGTAGATTATCTATTCAATCATGAACTCGAACATGAATTAGCATACCGGGGTCAATCAGTGTTAATTACTTCAGCTGAACGTAGGAAAATACTACGTGGTGTTTTAGCACAGGAATATTCTGGTAGAAGTTCTCTTTTATATGTTGACAATTTAGAAATTAATCAAGAAATCGCTGGTATTGAAACCACATTAGCGGATCTTGACAAAAAAATTAAAGATTTTGTAGGAACTGTCAGAGATACAGAATATCTAAGATTAACTTGTCGGTTAAGTCATGTAAATGCAAGAGCTACTCGATTAAATCATAATTTAAATGAGTTCACGGCAGAACAAGAAAATTTCAAAAAAAGACTTACACAACGAATACTCTTGTTGGAAGGAGAGTTAGATTCACGATTATCGGGTACAAGCCAAGCTCATTCGACACCTGTCAATGACAATCAATCTTTTTCTTTTTCTAAACCAGTACCAGTTCATAAATGGGGGTTACATTTCTCTGGGGTTTCTCCTAAAGAGTCTCTTACAAGTTTTTTAGAAAAAGTAGAATGTTTAAAAATATCTAGGGGAGTTAGCGATACTGAACTTTTCTCTAGTGCCGCTGACTTGTTTACCGATCAAGCTTTTTATTGGTATTTGAATAATAGGACACAATTTCAAGATTGGGGTCAACTTGTAACTAAATTAAAATCAGATTTTCTTCCTTATAACTACCATGAAGATTTATTAGAGGAAATTAAAAATCGTAAACAACATCCTAATGAGAAAGTTACCCTTTTCATAAATTCTATGTGTAGTTTATTTAATAGGTTAGACATCAAACCAGATGAGTCAACTAAAATTAGAATCATTCAACGCAATTTGTTACCAAATTTTGTTCAACCATTAGCTTTACTAGATATTTTAACAATTTCGGATTTAACTACTAAATGTAAAAAACTTGAGGAAACATTCATGTACTCACAACACTCAAATACCTCTAACTTTGGTTCTCGAAAACAAAATTTACTTGAACCTGACTTAAGCTTACCTCATACTTCCTCTTACCGTCCGCACAATATTTTTTCCCGTCAAGTATCTGCCTTGAATACGAATATTGTATGTTGGAATTGTAACAATCAGAATCATACCTATAGTCAGTGCCTTATGCCTCGAAAATTGTTTTGCTATGGATGTGGTACACCTGGAGTGGTTAAAACTAAATGTACTAATTGTCAAAAAAACTGCGAAGGCGGTCGAGTATCGTCCCTATCTCTCCCAACCGCAGAAAAAAATCAACCAGGGACTTCTTCATCCAAGAAAAACAAAAACAAAGACAAAAGCAAAATAAAATCCAATTCCAACACACAAAATTCAAACAATTCAAAAAGTCAATAAATCAACTTCCTAATTGTTCTTCTCTGCATGACAATGTTTTAACTCAGTTTCATAAACCACCTATTTCTCGTACAGTATCTAAATGTGATAGGAAAGACTGGAATTCTTGGCTTAACTTTGTTAGAAAATTTTATAAGAATTCTGATAGCTCAAGGTTTGAAACTGAGTACAATTCACCTTTTGGTTGTGTGGAATCATTGTTGTATAGGAAGGAACATGACAATCGACCTTATGTTGATGTACAGATTTTCGGGAAAACATTTTCTTGTTTAATTGATACCGGTAGTAACTTAAGTTTGATAGGTTCGTTAGGACTTGATTTTCTTCAGGATTTATCTTTACCCATTCTAAAAGGACAATATAACAAGGTGTCCACCGCTGATGGAAAACTTCATGATGTGGTTGGGTCAGTGGAAACTTATGTCACATTAGATAAGATATCTCGGGCAATTACATTATTTATCTTACCTTCAGTAAAACATACAGTCATACTTGGTATAGATTTTCTTAAAATTTTTAATATTAAAATTGATTTTTCTAAATTCACTATGAACTTAAATTCTTTATCAGTAAATGTAATTAATACCGTACAGGATGTCTCAAATTTAACTTCAACGGAGACTGATAAACTTAATCAGGTTATTGAAAAATTTAAATCTCTTAGTCCTAAAAATAGGTTAGGTAAAACACATCTCTTAGAACATTTTATTGATACTGGAGATTCTCCACCTTTTAAGCAAAGTCAATATCCATTACCTCAAGCTTTACAAGGATACTTAAACCAAGAAATTGATAAGTTACTTGAATTAGGAGTTATTGAAGAAAGCAGATCTTCATATTGTTCACCTATTTGTTTAACTCAAAAATCTGATGGTTCATATCGAGTTTGTTTTGATGGTCGAAAGCTTAATAGTGTTACCGTAAATAAAGATTCATATGCTTTACCTAATATTGAAGTTATTCTTAGTCAACTTAGGGATACTCGATATATTTCTAGTATCGATTTGAAACATGCTTTCTATCAAATACCTTTAGAAAAATCCTCTCGTCCTAAGACAGCTTTTGCAGTTCGATCTAAAGGACTTTTTCAATTCACATGTACTCCGTTTGGTTTAGTTTCTGCTCCTGCTTCCATGTGTAGACTAATGGACTTAGTCATAGGACCTTCCTTAGAACCTTACTGTTTTTATTACTTAGATGACATTATAATTTGTACCCCTACCTTTGAAAAACATCTTGAGATATTGAATAAAGTTCATGATAAGTTGAAAGATGCCAATTTAACTATTAATATTAATAAATGTCACTTTTGTCGCCCTTCTCTTCGATATTTAGGATACACTTTGGATAAAAATGGGTTAGGTATAGACAGTGAGAAAACTAGTGTCATTTGTAACTATCCTGTCCCAAAAACTACTACTCAAGTACGCAGATTTCTAGGTATCATTTCTTATTATCGTCGCTTCCTAAAAAGTTACTCAACTCTTTCTTCACCTATCTCTGATCTTTTGACTAACCGAAAGAAACATGCTCCAATTATTTGGACTCCAGAAGCCCAGAAAGCTTTTGAAGATATCAAGGTTGCTTTAACTTCTGCACCAGTACTTTGTAGTCCTAATTTTCATCGTCCATTCTTTTTAATGTGTGATGCTAGTGATGTAGGCGTCGGTAGTGTTCTTTTTCAACTTGAAGATGGATTAGAGCATCCAGTAGCTTACATGAGTAAAAAGCTCACGAAAGGTCAAAAGAAATTTTCTACTACGGAGAAAGAAGCCTTAGCTGTTCTTTTAGGGATAGAACATTTTCGATATTATCTTTTAGGTAGACACTTTACTGTCATAACAGATCATTCTTCTCTTGTCTGGTTGAATAATATGAAAAAACCCTCTCCTCGTCTCGCTCGCTGGATTCTTCAATTGTCTCAATATAATTTCTCTATTGTTCACAGAAAATCTACAGGAACAGTACCTGCAGATTTCCTTTCTCGTATACCTGATGTAAATGTCTTAGATTTATCTTTACTAAAGCCTGATAATTGGTACAAGGAGATGATTAAAAAGGTTACCAGTGATCCTGATAGTTATCCCAGTTTCAAGGTAGAAAATAATGTCTTGTATAAACATGTATTTACCAAATATGCCGATATGAGTAACGTTACTGATTGGAAAATTGTGGTTCCAACTCCAAATAGGTCTGAACTTTTAACCAAATTTCATGATGACTCGACTTCAGCTCACTTTGGTGTATTCAAAACTTTAGAGCGAATTTCTGAGTTGTATTATTGGCCGAATATGAGACAGTCTGTACGCAGATATGTAAGGCGTTGTCAGGTTTGTGCCACATGTAAGCCTACAAATTTGCCACAAGCTGGACTAATGGGACAATATCGCAACATAGAATTTCCATTTCAACTCATCTCTTGTGATTTGATAGGACCTTATCCTAGATCCCGTCAAGGTAATCAATATGCCTTAGTAGTTGTTGACTGGTTCACTAAGTTTACCTTAATTCATACTATGCCTAAAGCTACCGCTCCAGCCATTTGTAAATTTTTAGAAAATAATGTCTTTTTAATTTTTGGAGTACCTCAAATTATAGCCACTGATAATGGTAAACAATTTACCAGTCAGTTATTTAAAAACTTAATGACTAAATTTGAAGTTCAAAATATTTGGTATACGTCAAATTTTACACCACAAGCTAATCATACAGAACGTGTGAATAAATCTATCGTTACTGCTTTACGCTCATATTGTTATGAAGATCATAGATCTTGGGATTTAGAAATACATAAAATAGCTCAGGCAATTCGTCTTTCTAAGCACGAAGTTACTGATTTTACACCATCATTTTTAGTATTTGCTCGTAACGTACCTGTTGTAGGTTCTTTCTATGGAAAAATTGTAGATAATCCTATTAATAAACCTCAAATATCTGATAAGATTCATAGATTACAGGATACACAAACCATGCCTTCTATATTTGAATCTGTTAGGAAGCGCCTTCATAAAGCATATGTGAAAACAAGTGCACGTTACAATTTCCGTAAGAGGAACATTCAATTCCATCCAGGAGATCAGGTTTGGAAAAAAACATATCCTAAATCTGATAAAGCTAAATATATTTCTGCTAAATTCATGCCTAAATACATACTTTGTGTAGTAAATAAAGTTATCTCTCCCTTGATTTATGAACTGAAAGATTTAAATGGTAAAAATATTGGTCGTTGGCATATCAAAGACCTGAAGGAAAATATCTTATCTTCTGCTGACTCAAGTGACCACCAGGTGGAAAATTCAGAATCTGACTCTGAAATATCTTCTGATTAATTATCTGCTAATTCGTTTTATCTATTACCTATAAGTTTGGAATTATTTCCTATTAATATCTTACATGTGTTCCTTCTCTGTTTTGATTTGCTATATATATTCAATGAGGGATTAATTAGAGGTAACTATAGGTTATCTGAGATCCTGCTGCAATTAGAAATTTGGGAAAGTCTGACTAATTCATACTTTCTATATGATTATTTAAATTTGAAAACTATGCATAAAGGGAATATCGTGAACCTATGAATGTTGGTGTTCCTAAGTATAGTTTTATGTAATGAATTCTTTGGGATAGTTTTCTTGAGAATATATTTTACTTTTAGCTTTGTCCTATCTGATAAAGACTAAATTATCTTTATCTTATCTTTTTACGTTTCACTTATCTATCGTGTTGCGTTCCAGAGGAGACCTCAACGTAGTGACGTAAAGTTTATCTTATCTTATCTTAACTTTGTCATAATTGACAATATATATCTCAAGAGTTGAGAGCACCGGTTTTTTAGTTATCTGAATAAAATGAGGTTTATTGAAAATTATTTCAATCGTTATAGCATTACAATTTACAAGACAGAGGAGCATACATAATTTTTACTTCTTTTACTTAATTTTCCTTTCCAAACTTATCTATCTCTCAATTTCTTTGTACCTTCTCGTTTATTAGTGGTTATGAATATATTTAGTAAGTTCAGTTGCGTTGTAAAGTAGACTGTTCCTTTGAATTAGTACTAAATGTGTTCATATCTTTAAGTATATTATTACCTTCACGTTGTTGATTTTATTTAAATAACAATTTTTATTTAGCAGATGATGATCATTGGATATTGTACTTTATCTCGATAAGGTCTGGTAGTTAACTTTATCTTATCAATAGTATCTTTATATCGGAGTCTTTTCTATTAGTAGGTTCAAGACTTATGTCTAGGTTTTCCTTATAACTTCAGATAGGCTACAGATAAGTTCAGGAATTATTACCACACCTTTGAGTATGACATGCTTTTGTAACATGTTAGTGTCGGAATAATGGCCTGTTCCCTTTAGTACCGTATTTGTAGTATTTCTTTGTCGTTGGTTTTATTCTTTCTGATGTTGTAGGAAATCCTCTTACCGATTACGACGTTTTTTTTTAAAAAAAAAACAAAGACCTTATTGTGACGATTATTCTCTTTGAGAATATTACCTTTTCTTCTTTCTTATCTCTTATGTTTTTTCCTTAGTTATTTGTTACTGATAGTAGACGCAAACCTATCGATCTATCTGTAAAGATATACTTTGTTATCCTTTCCTCTCTTTTTTAGTTAATTTTTGCGTTTTCATTATTTAAAGAGTTTGAATGGGGTGTGATTTTTTTTGAAATCACTTTCCTGTGTTGTTTTCAGTTCGGCCTGAGGGTAACGAGGGACAGCACTGAAATTACACTTCTGTTCAATATTCTTTCCCACATCCCTTTTCCTCACAACAAATGTATACTGCGCAGATAAGATTCGTGATGAGTGCCTATTCCCGGTGCAAATAATGGATGGCTAATGTTGGAGCATCTTTATACCTTCCAACTTTTACGCTTTATCTCTTTCTTTTCTTTCTTCTCCCTATTATGACATTTTTTTTTACACCAGTAGGTGTTAATAATATCTCAGAAATAACCCTTCAGGTTATTCTTTTTAGCGTTAATGATATGCTATAATATCATTGAGTAAGCAGTACTCTGAACTGGACGTTTCCTATGGCTGAGGTTTCGTTATTGTCATTAGGTGAAGTGATTTGATTATTCTTGTTCTGGTGTCATTATAGATGAGTTGGAAGACGAGACCTAATTTGCTGCTACATAGGTGCAACTTCAACTTTTGGGTAGTCTCTTTCATCTTGACTCCTCTCTATCTTGATATCAAGCTGGAGTTATTTGGATCATGTAGTTTGGTGGTAATGATGGATCTCAATCATATTAAACAGCGGGGTATAGTGTAGTTTTTTTTATAGTATTCTAGTATTTTTTTCCGGATTTTTTTTTTTTTTTTTTATGGCTTAAGTCGTATATGTACCTTTGTGATTTTTTTTTTTTTTTGGTTGTCCAGTACCTTGTTTAGAAATCTGGTCATGTACCTTTGTGGTTTTTTTTGGTTGTCCAGTACCTTGTTTAGAAATCTGGTCAAGTACCTATGTTTTTTTTGGTTGTCCAGTACCTTGTATAAAAATCTGGTCATTTTTTTCTTGTTTTAACCCTGTTTTTTTTTATTTAAAAAAAATTATTTGAATTTTTTTTTCTTCGGCTATTAAGGGAATGAAACGTGAAGTTTCACAGTCGCCTTTGATATTCCTCCGGTTGCTTTGCCGTATCGTATAACCAGGGACTTGATACTAATAATTACTGTCACATATATCGTCCTGAGTGGAGGTGAACTGTGATCGAAAACAGCAAGCTCTCTTTCCTATCTAAGTTGTCTACAAAGAAAGACGTTAGCAGTTCAACCGCTGTGGGATATATCTTCAAATATCCAACATAATTTTTAAGAATCGAATTATTTCATTAATTATTATATTCCTACAGGTAAGATTCCATATTTCCCTTCTAATAGTTTTAGTGTTTATTAACGGATTTTGTATAAAATCTCTGGAATTTATTTAACATTTTAGGACACGTGACCTCGTGTTACCTTCACATTCCCTAAATTATTTCCTTCCCTTCCTTGAATAATTCTTCATAATTATTTCCCTTTCTTCAACAATTCTCTGGTGAAGTTATTTTATTTTAATATTTCTTTAGCTTATTTCATGAGCTCTAAAAAAACAATAAAAATGTACTTGTTCTTAAATATAGAAAAATTAACTTCACAGAGAGTTGATGATGTACTCATTGTAATCATTGTAAGTAATTTATTATGAATTATTTTAGCGGTTGGCTTCATAGATTTTGTTTCACAAACCCACTGAAACTGGAATAAATACCTTAAACATTCCTATCTACCGTTAAACCGATTTTATGGTGTGATAAGAACTGATGGACTCCGAGGCATACCTCCACTGCTGAGGGAACACTAAGTTGGTCGGATACCCAAGAAGGCAGGGAGGCTTCCAAACTAGTACTTCCATTAAGATAAGTACCTAAGTATATCTCAAGAAGTTTTCACCAAAGTCAACCTTTCAAGCTGAAAATTCATATCTACCATCATTTGTAAATCTTAAGGGCTTCACCCATTGTAATTTTATAAATTGTAAAACTTAAGGGCTTCACCCATTAACATAGTTGAGATAAGTATTTTTAGGATAGATTTGACATCAATTTTATATTTTTTTACATTTTACACTCATTAAATCCATATTTATTGTTATTGCTTAACTTGTGGAGTTTTTATTTCAACTTCCTTTCTACTGAATTTATAGACACACAATTCAAAATATCAAATAGTGGATTATATAGTGAATGCTTAATTAACTGGACAGAACTTTATATTCATAGTTTCGGGGTTAACCTATTCTTTGTATAAAAAAAAAAGAAAGAAAACCACGTGGCGCTCAACTTTATTAACTACGTTATTTCAAGCTATAGTTCTGTTATTGTTTAAGTTCGGAGGAAACCACCCCTGAGAATTATTTCTAGAGTACAATTATTTTTTTCCTTTTCCAAGTACTTTTCCTTTAACATCTAACATTAATAAAGTAAAAGGTTACAGTCAAAATAAAGAAGGTTTCAACCGCACTACGTAATATACCAGTGGTTAACTAGCATTGAATTCAGCTGTTATCTGCTGCCAAGTATTTTCCTTTTTCTCTGCAGAAGCTCTATTGGTTTTTTTTTCTTCTATTATGGGTGTATATTTATTAGCTATAATTCTTAACAAGTGAAACTTCCCCGTAGTAGTAAAGTTTGGAACTCTTACTTTTCCACTCATTTCTCAATAAATATAAAAATGCAGGCCTTGACAACTTTAGTAAATATCGAAAATACTAAATAAAACCAAACATTTGGTTCACAGTTACAGTTCACACATACTTTGACAGTTGATACTCAACATAAAATATTCAAATACCCTAAAAAATACAATGTTGCCAAGTTTTTTAAACGCTTAGCTGAGCCACACTTATTGTTCTGCGGTGCATAAAGCAAAAATTTAAGCTAGGCTTGAGTTTTAAGCGGGCTTACGGAAGCTTCGCTTAAAAGAGAAAACGGAGAGTACGGGCCTAACTAGTTTATCTGTGAGTGTTGTGTGTTTTATTTGATCTAAAACCATGCCTCCTAAAAAACTTGTTGGTGTTAAAGGAAACATTATCTACAGTCAAGGCCGACAGATTCTAACTTTGTGTTAACCTACAAAATGTGAAAACGTTACGCTATTGATTTGAAGCTGCAATACGACTGCAACTTCACGTGGCTTCTTCTTATGTGAAACGGAGTCTACGTCAAATTGTAATCGGCACTAGTTTGAGTACGTTGGTACACAGCGTCTACAAAAAGTTAATGTGTGGGCGGGTTTGGTAGAAAACCATTTGATCGGTCCTTTTTTATTGAAGGTACGCTTATAATAGGTGCTAAATATCTTGACTTACTCCAACATAAAATTAAACCTAAAATAAACAATGTACACTTTCAACAAGATGGCGCACATCCACATTCTCAGAAAGACGTTAGGCAATATTTAAATACAATTTTGCATTAATGTGGTGCAATTGAGTGGCCGGCAAGATCGCCCGACTTTACATCACTTGATTTTTTCTCTGTGGCTATCTGAAAGAACGCGGTTATGTTAACAGATCAACTAATTTGAACGATGCATAGGACCCGAAATACAAGGAATTACTCTACAAATCAACAACGATTCTATTCGTATTAAGAGATGGTATCATTTTTAACAAACGAATAGCCAATGTTGACAGGCTTTTTTTTGTTCGAGATTTTACTATTAAATTTTAAATTATCCTTCGTTAGACATTTCTAAAATTTTAATTCTACCCTGTCGTAGGAGATTTAGTCCTCTTCAGGGTTTGATTTAATAAAAAATCAAGTGAATCAACGTTCGCGGTAAGGACAACTGTGACTGTGCACCCAAAGATTGGCCATTTGGTTAATTTCCACAATGTATGGTGGTTCCGATCATTGCGGAAATGAAGATACAGGAAAAAAACCACAGAGAACCTGCATCTATCATCCCGGAATAGGAAGGGGAGAGTGTTTGTAGTAGTCACTTCAGGTACTGAAAAGTACCTAAAGTAAGTGTTTTGCACCGAAAAGTGCGTTTTTTGTATTGTTGTGACGCCGCGTAGTCGGGAACTAGGTACTATCGTCGGCTCGTCTGTTGATTTTTCGTGCGTCTAAGTTTCCGGTGCACTTTTTAGGTCGAATTGGAGTAAAATATGTGACGAAATTGGGGGAATTCTAAATATTTGAGAAGAGAAGGTGGTGGAACAGGAATTTCCATCAACGACTGAGGTTTTTTGGAAGAGCTGGAGGGTGCCTCAGAAGTAGTCATATAAGAAGATTTAGAGAGTTCTAAAGATTCAGTGCACTGGTACAAGTATTAATTAGAGCGGTTTCTGTAAAGGAACAGACCCTAGGTGCAGTTTTTTCGGAGTTGTTGATTTTGTGTTCAAGACTTGGCCTATTTTTCAGACCGCGGCGAGTATTCTAACGGTGTGAGTCAGTGACCGTTAATTTTGACACGTGCCTGCTTGTAGTAGAACCAGTGCTGTGTTGACATGCGCCAACTATGTTGTTATGCAACACTTAAAAGATAACCCTCGTAACAAAAATGTGAACAAAAAAAATGTATAGGTATGCGTAAAATAAACACTACTATAATAATAATCAGTATAAAACTATGAAAATTGCAACCGTTACACTCAAATGATCATTGGGTTAGTGGCTCTTGAACCGATTAATGGAGTTACTGAACATCTGTAAATTATAGAGAGAGTTTGTTAGTCTCTAGGATGTAAACATTTAAATTATACTAGTTAGATAGATGAGGCTTTTACTTAATGAAGATCTATATACTGACTGGTGAAATAAAACAATTAAATTAGTTTAAATCTTCATTATATTTGAACTTATGTTCAACTTAAACTTGTGACGCGTTTCGCTAACACACAGTAGTATTTACAAAAGAATTAAAAAATGTTTATTCTTACTACCTTGATACAATTTAATTATTTTTATTTACCCACTTTTTCCAAAACGCCATATTTTGTGATATTAAAATATCACAAAATATAAATGTAAATTTCCGAAATATTTAATATTTACGAAGCAATACAAAACCAATCGGTGACGCCACTGGAAATAATTGGAACCAAATTTATTGAATATAATATAGGTACAAGCTCTACTAACTTCCATAAACAACTCATTCCGTTAAAACCGGACAATTATCTTTCCTCATTGGTTTATATCTGCATTAAGACAGCTGTCAATCATAGTCCACTTAAACAATTTCCTTTAATTTTTCCGCTTTTGTGGAAACTGATTTATGGGTCAATATTTCCATTGTTTGGCATAAAACCTAACGGCGACATATTGTACGGGACTAGACGAAGCGGTAGGATTGTGTTCTTCCGATGCTATAATAGGCCAACACAACACAACACAACTAGAAGTAATTAGCAATACGGCTGATTTTTTTTATAAGTACCTTAAAGTATGTAGATTAATATAAAAAAAAGTTTACCAGTGTAGGAGAAGTGTTTTTCAATAAAAAAGGTCTTTTGCATTTTTTTCGACCGAGCAATGGTTTGCCCGGAAAAAATTCGGTAAACTAAGTATGTATTCCGCATCCGCGCGACTCTGCTTCACGGCAGAAAACCTATTTTCTGAAGCACGGCGGAGTACCTTATAAACTATTGTACAGTTATAATGTAATATATAAATAAATTATTGTAATAGGGCGTCATCTTTAACATGGCATTTTTTTTTGTCATAGCACATAGGTAATCATTTAGCAAATTACTCATATAAATATATTATATTCTAATCAAAAACCAAGTATCTCTATAAAAAATATATTATATAATAAGAAGGAATTGAAACAATTTTTCGAACGATGGAAACTGTTATTTTGGAGGTCTTTTCCATAAATAAAATTTACGGATAATTAAGTTTTACTAATTACAAAATACGACACTTTTCATTATCTTGTAAATTTTAGGAATTTTGAATTTACAAGAAAATATACATATTAAGTACTGTAACTTTAATAAAACTAAAGTAATTTCAATGGGGTTTGCCTAGAAATGTTGGGGAAACTATAGAATATATAATCACAAAATTAATTAATTTACATACATTTTTGGATTCAATGATTTTTTGTATTATAAGCGAAAATAGCAATTTTTATAGATTCGGGTAGGAACCTTCTTTATTTTTTCAAAATAAAATTTGATACTCCTGTAATATAAAGATGAATATTCAACGAACAGAATGTATATAGTGAGAAGGTATAAAAGTATCCAGGTATAAAGTATTTTATAAATGAAAACAGGTATAATAATACACAAGATGCAGATAATTAATTTATAATTTTAAGATATAATTTTTTGCATACCTTTCTCCAATAAAAATATGTAAAAATTAATGTATTACCTTTTATTTATTATTTACAACCTTGACACTTACCAAAAATAAAAAAAAATTGTGATTAAATATTTTTTTTTCGCAGTGCATCAGAGTCACTCGGATGCGGAACACATACTTAGTTTACCGAATTTTTTCCGGACAAACCATTGCTCGGACGAAAAGAACGCAACAGACCTTTTTTATTGAAAAACACTTCCCCTACACGGTGGTGTTTTTTATTTTTCTCTACCTTCCTCCCAGCGCGAAATATTGAAGAATTTCGAAAAAAAAAAGTTTTTTGATTTTTTTTTAATTGGGGAAATCGATAGACTGGTAAACTTTTTTTTATATTAATCACAAGGTACTTATAAAAAAAATATCAGCCGTATTGCTAATTACTTGTACTTTTGGTCTAAAATTTCCCCTACCGACTGGCCTATAATATTAATAAAAGAGAAAGTCTTTAACGAACCGTCAAGTTAGTTGGAATTTCACAGTTTGCACTTTATATAATAACTTTTAAAATAATTTCAAAAAATAATCGCTAAAATGTTTATATTTTGCTGAAATTTTCATCTAAAAACTCGCATTTAAATTTCATTTCATGATGTATTGAGTTACAGCATAAACATAGTTTAAACTTGAAAAACCTAATATAAAACCAACATTTTAATGTGTTCACAATATTATTATATAAATTATTTTGTCCACGACCACCTAATAATAAGTCAATATTTTACCTTCTAACAAATGGTACCCATATATCTACTAGAGTGAATTATGAACTCATAATTCACGCTTCTGCATTTAAATAACATGCCATGACTACTCAACACTCACAAAATTTCGGTACATAGGTGAGATGGGGGTACAATATGAAATAAACTATTAAATCTTCGTATTTTGTTTAGGAAAATTGTTTCTCAAATATATCGTATCGATAAAATATCGAAATTTTTAGTATTGATACTTTTCATAACAATATTTTTTAATATTGATATTTTTAAAACAATATATTTATAACGGTACGGTGTATCGATACTTTACACAGTATCACCCATCTCTATATGTCACATTTGACGTACTCAGGAAATTTATTAATTTTGACGTTAGAATTGTCAATAATACCAAATTATTACTTTCCGTCTTACACTCGCCTTATTTAATAAAGAAATCCAGGGGCGTGGACAAAGTATAGTATTCTACTCGCAATTTATGGCCATTATTCACTCGAGTGACTTGCGTCCCTCGCCTACGGCTCGGGATGCAAACGTCACCCCGCGTGAATAATGGCTATCATAAATTGCTCGTTTAATAATATACTATTATACCTGTAAACGCTGAGAATAGTATATTATACACCAAGGTTATGAAGACTATTAGGTATTATATTGACCGAGTACCAAAATTATTTCGCGACGGGCTTTGCGGAATAAGGTGCGAGGCTGCTTCTTCTTCTTCTTATAAATTGCAATGGCCTCCTATCCTATAGGACATCTAGCCAGCGTTGCAGTAATTTATTTTTTTAATCTTTGAAGAGTGGACTTTGCAGTGCGTCTGGGTACTAGCGCATTCTCTTCCAATTGATCATTATTGGGAAGGATTAGGGTTTAACAGAGGACTAAGACTCTTCTCGTTCTGTGGCGTATCTAGAACATTTCACATAGGTTTGCGCCAGGTTTAATGGATTCAGATGTGTATGGTTCTGAAATATAATATATTTGAATACTGATTCATGATTGCTATCAATTTACTGTACAGTGCCTCGTTTTGTTGTGCCCTGGCGTTGCAGCCTAGGATAATATAATTGAGGTCCCCATACTCACCAGAATCAAAATTCGGATTGTCCTTTATCCCTATTTTGTGTAAGTGTGCTGGTGTAATGCACTGTCCTGTTCTCATTCTACACAATAGTGTTAGGTGTCTTCTAGTGATAAATTTTACCTCATTAAACCAATTTTTCCAATTATTTTCATTTATTATTTTAAAGACTTCTGTATGATTTAATTGATTTCTCATGTCGTGTTCCATGTTTCTATCTTCTGCTGCAGCTTTGTCTGCTCTTTTATTTCCTGTTATTCCTGAGTGGCTTGGTACCCACATTAGTCTTGTCAATTCTTTCTTCCTTGGCTCTTAATAAACTTTCCCTAGTCTTTAGTATGGTTTGAGAACGTTTTGAGGAGATGCCTGGCTTCGTTATTGCTTGTATTGCACTTCTAGAATCTGATATAATAATTGTTGACATTTTATCTTCTAGAGCCAGTTGGATTGCTCTATATATTGCTTTTGCTTTTGCTGTACATATATTGGTGTTTTTTGTTAATTTTGTTTTAATCACCATTTGTCTTGAATCATTGTATACACCTATTCCACATTTTCCATTGTTACGGTCCAGTGATGCATCTGTGTATATTATATTGTACTTTGGATATTTGCTTATTTGATATTTCTTGAGTTCTTGTTCCCTGTGTGTTCCATATTTCTTTATATTGGTGTCTATCCATTTTATTTTTCTTATCTGTGCTTCGTAGCTATAATTGTAACATGGACGCTCCTTTGTTCTTTCTAGGATATCTATGTATTGCAGCGCCGTGTCCAAACCTTCCATTATGGCTGGTGCCACTTTGATTCTCCAATACATTGGTTGTTCATTGTACATTGTATAGAAGTTGGTGAGTATAGATGCCATGGTGTCATTTTGGGCTAGCCATTTCAGTGTATGTTTTGTACTGATTGTCTGGCTCTTAATTTCTAGTGTTGTTTCCGCTGTCTCCCCCAGTAATGCATTTGTTGGTGTAGATTTCATACTTCCAGGGATTATTCGTAATGTCTGATATTGTACCTAGTCAAGTTTTCCCCAGCTAGCCTTTGATGTCTTGAATATGCACATCACTCCATATTCTAAATGTGTTCGTACCAAAGCCTTGTATATGTTTAGCAGTATTTTTGGGTCGGACCCCCAGAATGTTCTAGTTATGGCTTTCATGACATTAATTCCTTTGAATGCTTTGTTGCACATATGTTCTATGTGCTTGGTCCACAACATCTGACTATCAAATATTACCTCCAAGTATTTGTGCTCCCCACACCATTTTATCGTCTGATCATTCATATGTAGACTTGATAACTGCTTCTTATTCTGCCTCTACTAAATAAAATTGTCCTCGTTTTACTTGTTGAAACTGTCATTCATTCAACCACTCTTGCATATTATTTAATGCTCTTTCCATTATTGTGATGTGATGTTGAGTGGCTGGCGACTACTAAGTACTATATCATCTGCATACTATGAATTTTACCTCCTGTCCTAATGCTTCCATTAGTGTTGCCGTGTATATGTTGAAAAGTAAGGGACTTAATGGTGATCCTTGCAATAGTCCTCTATTGGCACATTGTGGTCGTTTGAAGGTTCCTGAATTTGGTGACCTGATATATATTTTCTTTCGCTCTAATAAATTTTTTATGAAGATTATGATATCTGCTGTTATATTTGATCTGTTCAGATGTTCAAGTAGCTTTGGAATGAGTACATTGTCATATGCTGCCGATATGTCTATGAATGTCGGTACTGTTTTATAATGTCTGGTTAAGTTTTTACTTTTTTTCACTTTATATACTTCTGTAGCTAAACATGTAGTGCACACCATTACACCTGTTCCTTTCCTAAATCCATTCTGCGGTGTGTGAAATTGTTTATTTTTCTCTAGTTCATAATCTAGTCTTGTTTTTACCATGTTTTCTAGTACACATGATGATAGTCCTAGTGGCATGTAGCTTTCATGTTCATTTCGGTTTTTTCCTTGTTTTAAAGTTGGTACTATTATTTGAGTTTTCCAATCCATTGGTACTCCTGCTTCTCTTTTTAATATTTTGTTATATATATCAAGTAGTTTTATTTCTGTCCCTTTGAGCATATTTGATATCATACTGAAGTTGTATTATCCCATCCTGGTGATGTATCCTTTTTGTTTTCTAATGCCAGCTCTAGTTCCTCAATTATAAACTTTTCTTCAGGGTTTTTGTTATTAAATTTGTATTTCACTTCCCAAGGAATATACGGTGGCGCCAGCTGATCTAACATATTATTTATCCATTCTTCACTTTCAGTAGCATGTTTCTGGCTGGCTGCATTTGAGTTGGAATAAGCCTTTATGACTTTCCAGACTTTAGCTGTTGGTGTGTCTCTTTTATGTGAATCTGTAAATTCTCTAAAATTTATTTTTTCCCTTTGTCTTAGTATTTTTCTAGCCTTCGCTGTTATTCGTTTGTAGTTTAGAAAAGTTTCTTCTGTGTAATTGTTTTTGTATTCCTTCAGTGCATTGCTCCTTTCCTCACAAACATTTTCACAATCCTCAATCCACCATTGCGGCTTTTTCGTGTACCTTTTCTTTCCTATGTTTATATGTGTCTTGGGTATAGCTTGTTCCGCGACTCTTGTGACTTTTTCCATCAGTTCCTCGTAATGTTCATATTACTTTTCTGTATAAAATACTGTGATTGTGCCTTTCCTGGTGTTCCATCTTGTTATTGGTGTTACTTCATACTGCACTAATCTATTTCCGCAGTTTATCTTTGTTTGTATAGGGACATGATCACTTGCACCAGCATCTATCGTATTCCATTGACTTAACCTGGCTATATGTGGTGACGTCTGGGCAAGTCTTATTTTGGTGTGGAGGTATTCTCGTTCTTGTTCCATCATTTAAGTATACTATGTTTTATGTTTGTATGGATTCAAGAAGATTCCTACCTTTCTCATTAGATGTTCCAGAGCCCCATACCGGATGTTGTGAATTACAATCTCCCATGAGGATGAATGGTTGATTTATTTCTTCAAAAATTCTGTTGTAGTTTTTTTCAGATATATATATATCCGGTGGACAGTTAGTACATGGTTAGACTAGTCGATAATTTTTGAAAAAAAAAATATAGTAGGATGAAACCCATTGGAAAAGGATGAGAATATTATAGAAATGAAAGAAAAATAATTTTTCTTCAAGCATATAATAATATCTATATTATTTTCGTCAACACAGATCTTAGAAATAACCTATTCTTTTACTAGTAAAATAATGAACGCTCATTATTGTACTAGTAACAAAATAATGAGAAACGATAGCAACGTCTTATTATGGGCGTTGTAACCAAGTAGGCAGGAACTGTAATTTAATTTGATGTTTGTCAGTTTTCAGTATTGTAAAAATGTCTCAAGAACAAAAATTTCAATGTACACCTCCGGAATTAGTCGAAATAGCTAATTCCACTATTGAAACACTAATTCCGACGCAGTCAAGAAAAGTGTATGATTTTGCTTATGAAACATTTATAAAATGGTGCAATGAAAATATTGTACGAAGATACACAGCTTATTTTACGTATTTGTCAAGAAAATTTAAAAGTTCGAAACTATGGGCACAATATTCAATGATTAAAACTCAATTAAACATCGAACATAATGTAAAAATGGAAAATTATACCTAATTAGCCGCATTCTATTAAAATGTTCTATAGCAATAGGTCTTTCTAATAAAAAAAAAATCAGTGCAAAATTCCGAGGGTCGCGAACCTTACCGGACCCGCTGCATTTTTAAAGCGACAAGGAGAAAATTATACCGCGAAAAAATCAAAAGTATTAACAAAAGACCAATTTTATAAATTTCTTCAGGATACACCGAATAATGTTTATTTAGCAACAAAAGTAGGTAGGTACTTTCTTATTTTTTTATTATTATTATATTTATTAAATCGTTGACAATAATATCCTTTAGAAGATTAATATTTAAATTGACAATTAACGTATTTCGAACTTAAAACGTTTATACCACGATAGCTCAGCGGTGGAGCTTTTGTGGTCCGTCTCGGAGGTCTGCGGTTCGATTCTCAGCGCCGGCCGATTCTTTTTTTTTACTTATTTCAACCTTTGCATTATTTTTACGCTTGAAGAAAAAATAGTATATGTCACTCGGAGCAGAAGACCCATTATATGTTTCGCCTAGTTTGCACAGCCTCAGCAGTGCAAGAATCTGGGCTCAACAATAATGATAGCCTTCTACTCCTAGTAACATAATGTACTATTACGAAAGATCTGAAGTCGGGAAGGGGTAATGGGTGAGTTTTTAAGGGTAAAAAACGGTTTATCTCGACAAGACTACAAGTCCTATGGAAAAAGTCAAATGGCAAAGTTGTAGGTTATAAAAAGATCTACAACTTTTATATTCAAAATTTTTTCATATACCTAACCTCAAAATTTATGTGAAAAATTCAAAAACCATGTTTATGTTTTTTTACTTCTACAAAAAAAAATTGTTTTCCACGAAATTTGGTGACAACTTACCTTTTTATGTCCCAAATACACTGTAATTTATTTGATTTGAAATATTTATTTTTCACCTTATTTTGACTTAATACCAAAAAAGTACCCTGATTGTTCTTCTGATGTTGGTGTTGAATACTGTGTATGTTGTATTGGTTGCTTGATACTATCTTTGAGAATTCTGTGTATTTTGTTGTTTTTGTGCCACGCCGGTTGCCTGTGAAATTTGTGATTCTGTCATCGCTCTTATTTCATTCATTATTTGTACCTTCTGGTCTTACCTGACTGATAACATTTCGCATGAGTTCTGTGATTTTTATTACTTCAAGTTGTGCCTCTTCCATGGTTTCACCTTCTACTCCTTCCTTCCTGTTGCATATTATATTTAATACTGGCCTTCTGTTGGAAGATGGCAGTAGACATGCCTTATGAGCATCTTTGTCATAACCAAGAGGTGATGTTGGTCCTCTCTTTTGTTTATTCACGATCTGTGAATATTTAGGTCTTGGTGAGTATTTTTCTCTATTGCCTTGTCTTTCTGCTATCATGATTGTCTCTTTTTGGGTTGAAGTCCTAATCAAAGCTGGGAAATCTCTTGATTGTGGTCTGAATTCCTGGTTAGAGTTGTCATATTCTTTAGGAAATTTTTGTCTTCCTTCATAGTATGATATGTTCTCGAATACCATAGTTTCTTTAGTCTTCTTTTGCCTGTCAGCTTCTGGACATTTTTTCTTATTTGTTGTCCCTTTGCAGTATAGGCAGTTTGGTTCTTTATTGCATTGTTCTTGTTTGTGCTCTTCTGCACATTTTGGACATCCTTTTTTGCTTCAACATTGTTTTTGATGGTGCCCATATCTGAGGCAGTTTTGACATTGGGTCACTGGTCCTACATACATATACATGAATCCTTGTTTCGTACCAATTGATTTCTATTGATGCTGGTATCGGGGTACCTCCAAAGGTTATTACCACTGTGGGTTGATATATGACTTCTCCTTGTGGAGTCACTGTACGTCTGTTTATTCTACGTGCCTTTAGGATTTTAGCTGCAGCCTTTCCTTCTTGAATGATTTCTTCTAGGGTTGCTTCTGTGTCAATTCCCCTTGCCTTTGCAATAGTTCATTACTTAAGAAATCATTTGCTGTTTTTGTTGTGGTAAACTCTATTCCAATCCTATTTCTCCCTTTTCTGCTGATTTTGTGTATACGGGATGAAAATTGCCGACTTGATTAGTTTTGCTTTCAACTATCACTATGTATGGTTTCTGTGCAGTATATTTATAAGTATATGTTTTTCTTATATCCGGTGGTTTGTCCGGGGCCCCCATCCCTTCCCTCATTTTAAGTCAACCCTTTTAGGTTAGGTGATAGGTGTGATAATGGTATAGCAAAGAATCAAAGCTAGATGGGCTAGTATAATATTTTGTTTCTACTTACAGTCTCTCTCCGCTTACTCTTTCCACTCAAACTCTATAATTTTAATCTTAACTTAATTATTTTGACCGGTCCAGAATTAACAGCCTCGTATTCACTTCAGACTTTTCGCGCCAATACCAATTACTTGTGGAACATTGCATACCTCCTTTTAACAAAAGGAAAGATGCGAGGCTTATAAATGTCTTCACCACCGTAGTGTATATACAATTTTTTCCCCCCTAGCCAAATTTAAGACAAAAATTTAAAATAAAAGATTTCCTTTAAAAATTAAGGAGCACATCAATGTAAATTCGATTTTCGACTAATAAAACAGAAATCAAATAGTCTGATGCAGTTGGACATTTCCACTAGTTAAATTTATTTCCAAACAATGTTCGTAATTATTGTGTTTGCGTGATTTCCAGTTTCCACCAACAGAAGATTTTCAAATTCTACTGGTAATAATGTTAAAGGTAAAAACATTCCTTGGTCCTTGTGTTTCTGCAATCAACGTAAATTAAACCACACATTCCAATGTCAAAATCAAATTTTAACTGTGTCAATTTACAAATCGGTAGGGGGCGCATTAATTGTTCGAGCTGATTTCTCCCTAGGCGCCGTCTGACTGTCTGTTTTCGCTCCTCACCCAACCCGTAGATTATGAACGCACTCCTTATGTCATCAGTCATTTTTGGTTCATCGCGAATTTTAAACTAATGGCATTTTTATTTATTCAAGTAATTTTATCTTATTGGGTATTTTCAAGCGCAAATATGTTGAAGACAATCTCCTTGGTATACAAAATTATGTTGCACAAGTTTTTGTTAAGCTACTATCCATGGATTCTCAAATCATCAAATTTGTCCATTATTGACCTAGATTAACAATAGAAAAAATCATTAACCACTAATGGAAACATTCAACTTCTTAGCTGGCTATTAGAAGCAATAATTGTCAACTTCACTGCTAGTAGTGGTAAAACTTTTTTTGTAGATGATAAATTAACTCCAATGTTAAAATATCATATACCTGGAAATGTTATTGTCACTTTGACATCGATAAAAAAGGTGCATCCTTTTTTATCGAATAAAAACTTCTCTTCCTCAATATCTAGTAACGGACACTTTTACACAATGACAAGCCGCAAGTTTGGTTACTTATAATTTCACAGCAATCAAGTGTTGGCAAAACTGCAAAAACTGTCAATTAGTCTGTCAGATTTTTGAATGTTAAACATATAGTGCTTTTATTTTGAATCGGTGTGGTAATTATTTAACTTTGTTGTATTAATAAAGATAATTATTGTTGTTGTTCATCCATATATTCTGTCGTTAATTTATCTCGCCAAAAAACACTTGAGCTTTTCTTTTATCAGATAAATTTCTCTTTAACTCAAAGTTTTGCCAATCACTAAATTTGCTCGAAAAACTGACATTAGATAAAATCGCTCCACCTTCGGTGTCGCGATTTTATCATGTCAGTTTTTCTCGTAAAATTAGTGATTGGCAAAACTGTTTCGTTGCAAAGAGAAATTTATCCGATAAAAAAGCTCTTGTGTTTTTACTGTTGATTAAATATTCTCATTGCTTTTAAATGCATATTTTATTCACAATCGGTCAGTAATATAGACATTTCTTACCTTTAAAGCTGTAGGGAAGTGACTCATTACTTACTTTCACTTCCACGCTATAGCCGGAAATAACTATTTGTGTATATGTCGAAACTACCAAAAGACTTTCTGCTCTAAATACACACAAGATTTTTTCTACCAACACACCAAAATTAATTACTAGCTCTCTTTTATCTATAAATAAAATTATGCGTGAGCCAAAGTTACTTTCTGCCCTAGATCGCCAATAATGTCAAATTATTACAGCTTGCGGAAAATTAGGCGTGCTTCAAAGTTAGTTTCTGCTTAAGAGCGCCAATAATATCAAATTATGACAGCTCGCGGAAAACATCAACTTTGCAGTTGCTAATCAAGGCACAAAAAACGACTTTCGATAGTGATAGTAGAAAAAGTTAATACCTTTCTTTGCTTTTCTACGGAATTATTCCGTCAACCGCAGCTTCTCGGACTTCCGGATGACTACAGGTTAATTCAAACTCAGACATTATGTACTTGAGCAAAAAAATTAAAATTTCGTGACAGAAAGAATATTTTTTGACATAATTCTCAAAACCAATAAATTAGTAATATTGCCTAGCAATAGGCTCTTGAAGTTCTTTGTCGAGAAAAATATTAAATTTTGATAACAAATTTTCTTGAAATTAATGTTTTAGAAGCTTGTAACTAAGAGATTGTGAATAAAATAGTATACATAACACGCGGGAAGGATCATTACAGCCACGGGTTTTAGCGACCCTCGGCGCTACGAGCTACGGGTCTCTAACAAAGCCTGTGCTGTAATGATCTACTTCCCCGCTAGGTATGTAATATACTACTACTCATCCGGATGTTTTTTACTTTTCCATAATTTGTTGGCAACGAAAGTGTACAACATAGGTTATATTTTTGATAAATTCTTCCATAACATGTCTCGACTTTTTTCAGGAAGCAAGCTAGAAATTACTGACTTTTTTTAATTTTAGGTGTATTATCAGCTTCATTATTACTGCTATCACTCTCAATCATTTTCATAAATTTAACTTTTGAAAGTCGTGGAAAGTGTCAAATAATTTAATTTTGACATTTGTTCATATATCATACATCATGTTACCAACTGTCAATAAAAAAATAAATAAAATAAAATTTATACTTAAATTCTTCGTTTCAAAAAACATTTTTGAGAGTGAATTTTTCGCATTCTCACCAAATGAAGCACCCTGTTCTACTTCCCAAACACGTTAAGTAAATAACTCTATCACTTGTTTCAGTGCGATTCAGATAAAGATGGATTCGTTAGTGTGCATGAACTGAAGAGATTCCTAGAAACTCAAGAAGAAGTAGACATTCCAGAGGACGTTCTAGAAAGCATATATGCAAAATTCGATAAAAATAAAGATAGACAATTGGATTTCGAAGAATTTTTAGAAATGATCAATAATAAAACGTTCAAAGAAACTTTTTATGCAGTCGCAAACAGGTAAAGTATATTTATCCTTCACCAACATGTCAGAACTGTAGCATTTAATTTACACGCAAACAATTGTAAGCGTCATTTTGAAGCGCCGCGCCGCTCGGTACCGCTTAGGTGAGAATTGGCCTTAATGATGAAATGACGAAGTATTCGGTCGTGGTTGGTTAGCGACGTGGATCAAGTCTAGGTCGACCTTTCTTCTGTTCTTCCCTAACGTGTCCCAATTCTCTGAATTTCCTTTGTATGCCTTTTGATACCGTAGATTGAGAGATACGTTCACGATCATGAGTCATTTTATGAAATAATGATTAAGTCACCATCCTATCGACAACACCAATCATCATTAAAATTTAAATTCTCCCACTTTCACCTACAGACATTTCAACAAACAGTTTGTTAATAAATTGGATTAACAATACGGAATTGTACAGTTGTTGAAGTCAAATTAAAAAACAAAATGCCAAGAAATATTGTTTTAAACTTTTTCTGTCCAGATGAGCATGTAGGATTATTATTGAAATTGGATAGATACAATGCTGATGTAACCATCAACTTTTGCGTTTTTGTCCATTGACTTAATTTTTTTTGTGGCTTCTAATATAATAGGTATGTCCTTTAATACTAATTATACAGTATAGTGCAAATGAAAGGAATAAATTCGTTATTTCGTAAACCGGCGACTTTAAGGAAAAATCCTGAAATCCGTCGATTTTTATTTTAAAACGGGCTATTCGTAAGGATGCCTTTTTTATTTCTGACATCATCTATGCGAGCGTGATGACGTCATCGCTAAAATGTTTAAATGGAAATGTGGGTGTGGTAATACATTATTTGAAAGGTCTTTTGAATACTTATTCAGCCATATCAATATATCTGAGTAATTGATTTTTGTATTTATTTAAAAAATTAATAAAATTTTATTATTACAATAAATATTTAATATGTATTACTCATTAAATACAACGAAACCTAAATTAAGTGCTCAAATTGTTTACCTTCAGCTAAAATACTACAATGAGAAAGACTTACATACTTCTTTCTGCGTACGTGCTTTATCTCCACAACCAATCATTATTAGAATTTCAATTATTTGCGTTTCAGTAAGCTTCATGTTGATAGATACAAAGACTTTTTGAATTCGTCCAATACAATAATACTATCAATCACTTGACAGAAAGTTTATTATGTCCAAGTGTCAATGTTGATGTTGATAAGGTAACTAGATTTTTAAAAAAGGTAAAAAGAAGGTAGATAAGACATTTCATAACCAGTGACTGCCTTCACAAAATCTATTTTTGGGTGTCAATAAATACATCATACCAATATTTTTGGGTGTCAATAAATACATCATACCAATACTTAATACATTTTATTAAGAAATCTGTTGAAATTTCATCAATAATATTTGTGACAAAACGCAAATCAATTATTGTACATGTTGATATGGCTGAATAGGTATTTAAAAGACCTTTCAAATAATGTATTACAACACCCACATTTTCATTTAAAAATTTTAGCGATGACGTCATCACGCTCATATAGATGACGTCAAAAATAAAAAGGTATCCTTAGGAATAGCCTGTTTAAAAATAAAAATCGATGGGTTTTGGGATTTTTCCTTAAAGTCGACCGCTTACGAAATAACGAATGTATTCCTTTCATTTGCACCATAATGTATATAAGGCAATTTATTTAATCTTTGACAAAATACAATACTTCATTTATACATAAGTGACGAGTGAATGTTTATAAACAGTATGTCAATCTGAACGTTTCTGTAATTCTGCATTTTCCAGTAAATGTGACAACACCGCTTATATTGAATATTGCGTTTGTTGACAAATGTTTGTTTTCATGTTGAACAAATATTTTATATATCTTCTGTTCAACTGTGCTACATATCGTGAAAAAATTTGAATGTAATTAGGAATACTTCATTTATTCGTTATAATTTATTGCAGTATGTTTAGTTATACAATAAATGCATGAGAGGTCTTTACAAATACATAATTCCACAGGTAAGCAGCAAGTCCTGAACAGTTCCACAGTCCTAAAACTACCAGTGTCGTATCATTTGATATATAAATACTATTTTCCTATTCTAATAATATTAAAACAAGTTCTGTATGGTATTGTTGATATTAATTTAAGTAAATATTTCGGCTCCACGAGATGCAAATCAACTTCAGCGATGGAAAAATATAATTCGAGATTAGAATATTCCGAATGAAGCTGGACTAAGTCCTAGCCATTCATTTCAAGTGATGTAATGGTTGGGCCAGGCGAAAAAAATGTCTTACAACAGGAGCTGCGCCTGTATCCAATCTGGTCGATGACAACTGAAATTGATTCCTCGAGTAATAGATGAATTTAAGATTTCTATTTCTAATTTTTCTCGAAAATATATATTCAGTCAATTTAAACACCCTTCCTCATACTACACGGCATTGTTGTTGGAGGCTGCGACCTTTGCAGTCGGGGTTGGTAAATTGAGCACAGCGGTCAGTTTGTAGCGAGGTATCTGTATATATACCCTATATACCCAAAATGTTTCTTTTTCATAGGTAAATTGCGCACAAGTGGCCCTAAAGAGGGTCTAGGTAAATGGCATACAACTTTCTACCAATTCCACGAATTTTAAAAGTCAAAAGAGATTCAAAGGATATCATCGACAGGGATCTAATCCATATCATGATATAGATTCCGCAAAACTGTGTCGAGAAAAAATCAGTAACAGCCTAAAAAGGAAAGCTGAAGAAGTTACACCATTGAAACTGATACATAAGGAGATAAAAGGTAAGAAATGTCAATGTGCTTAGGCATGATTGAGGTTAATATATTCTTATATTGTTCAGAAACCCCCGAAGTTCTTCAAGAACTTACATTAGTGGACATAGGATACATATGGAAGAACTTATACAATGCGCGTCGAGCATATTTGCCTCCGTTACCGAAAAGCGTGCAGGACGATGTCTATTAAAACGATACAAGAAGAAAGTTTTTTTAATAACAAACGATCGAGAAAATAACATTGTAATATTTTCATGCTTCACAAATTTAAATTTTTTGTGTTCTGTAGAAGTAATTTACGTAGACGGCACATATCAATATTGCCCAAAGTTTTTTTACCAATTGTTCACTCTACACGGATTTAAAAATGGACAGTATGTACCAGCGGTTTTTGCATTACTTCCATCTAAAGCCACTTCTACTTATGTTAAACTGTTTTCAACAATTCAGAAGGAATGTTCAACATTCGAATTAACGTTAAATCCAAAGAAAATAGTTGTAGATTTTGAAGATGGAATATATTCAGCGCTGTATACGGTTTTTCCTGTATCTGAAATAGAAGAATGCATTTTTCATTTAAAACAGGCCTGGAACCGGAAAATTCTCTAATTAGGGTTGTCCGTAGAATATCGTAATCAAAAATCGGAAGTAGGAAAATGGCTAAAACATTTGTTTGGTTTACCTTATTCGCAACCAGAGCAAGTAAGTGACATGTTTTGCTTTGAAATGATAGCTGAAAAACCCGAAGGTGATGCTATCACGAAATTTGCTGATTATTTAATTAATACGTATATAGATGAAAATTCAAGATTTCCTCCAAAGTTATGGGCAAAAATGTCCCCAAGCGTTTCTCGCTCTACAAACGCTTGCGAATCGTTTCATTCGCATTTTAATGCAAGTTTCTACACTTCCCATCCAAATATTTTTAATTTTATACAATTATTAATTACATTTCAAACAATGTCCTATATAAAAATAAAAAGTGCAAATACCTGTACAAATAAAGTATTGCGTACAAGAACTCAAAAAAAAGTCGAGTTCCTGGACCAACAAATAAGTTTTTATAAAAATAAATTGATAGATTTAAGCACTTATGTAAAATCAATATGTTACCACAATTTGCCCAAATAATTTGTGTTTTTTATATTTTTGAGAATAAAAATTTCTTTCTGTATAATGTAGGTATTTAATAGAATGATAATGATAGTCTGTTTGTACATAATGAAATATCAGTTTACAAGAAGTGTTCTTTTCATCAACTTTTATTCGTTGATTATATCAGAAAGAAAAAGTTTTGAGGTATACCGGACTAAGGATACAATTTGACCGCTGTGCGCAATTTACCTATACAGAGACTTATCCCCTGGCTGCAACTACCTGACGAACCCTCCCCAAATTTGGGAAACTTCTTGACCACTGTGCGCAATTTACCTACGCCCCTTTTAATACATATTTGGAATTAGCACAGCAAGGGTAAACCGCGAATTGAAGAAAAGGAGGGTGTTTTATTAAAAAAAACTGGTGCTGAAGTCATCACTTTAAAGTTCTGTGGCAGAAAGTCAAAAGGGCATAACCCAAAAATTCAAGTTTTACAAGAGAACTAAAAAACTGACTTGATTGAATTTCGCTTATTAGCAATGAAGATACGAAGAATTTTGTTACGGAAAGCAAAAGAGTTTTTTGTCAGGAATTAGAGAAACACTTTTTTGAGTTTTTTTCCAAAAATGCTACTGAGTGATTTGGAACTCAGAGTAGTGCCTTAAATTGAATGTTCTGACTTTTTGACAAAAAGGCATAACTTCAGTAAACTAGATAGCCACCTAATACAGAATCAGACAAAAGGCAGCATCTAAACATATTCCCTTTTGTCAAAATAACTTTTGTGATTGATATAATAAAAAGATTCAGTAAGTCTAGATAATATAGCGTATGCTTTATTATTCTCAACATTTATTTTATTTAAAGAACAAATAATCAAATTTTGCAAAAAAACATCATTAGAACAAGCAAACATTAAAATTCTTCACCACTGAAATAATTATCAATGTCTGGATCGACATAATTACTTTTTTCAGGTTTCTAGATCTAACAATTCCAATAATTTTTTTTGTCTATTAGTCTGTCAGTGTCATATAAAACTTTGAAATAGAAGTTTTCATTAAAAGCAAACCTGGCAATTCTACAATGAAAAAAAACAAAAGTACCGATCTACTTATTATTATTTCAAAATAATAAAAGGATTAATTTTTATTATTGTAAACTTGATTCAATTGAATTGTTTGATATTATTCTTAAATGTTTTTAATTAACCAATAATATTTTTTATGAAAATAGGTCGCTAATTAAATTTTTATATAAATCAAGTTTTATTTTCTTTAACAAATTCTACAACTTTTAGGCTTTGTAAATTAAGAAAGCTTAGTCAAAAAAGTTAATTTTAAGGCAAATTAGCCTTATTTAAAGCAATTTCGCACTAGAATGAATATAAACAAGTTTTCTTTTATTATTTTTTTAAATTCTGTAATAAAAAAATACGATAAAGAATACTTACGGCAGTTGGTCACTAATAATTCGGTGCGCTTGCTTACATTCATCACCACTCTACACACATCACACCTACTGCAGTGATTATAATAAAATGCGAAAGAATCCGCACCGAAAGGGTGTTTTTAATAGACTTTGCGTATAGACAATCGTACGCAACGTGCCGAAATTACACGACACCGACAAAAAGACATATCTCTAAATAAAACCTAAAGATTTTGTCGGCATTCCAAACCGACAAAGAGTCACAAGTCGACTTACGCCGCTTTTTCCGACTTGATTTTCCATAAAATATGATTCAACTGTAGTTATGTTCTTATGTGGGATAACAAGGTTAAAAAATATTATAGTATCTAAAGATATACCTTCCTGCCAAAATAAATGAAAAAATAAAAAATTGTTTACTCCAATTATATCTTTTTGCAAGAAAAAATATTTTCCATTCAGATATTCCCTTATGTTAAAAAAACAACGTTATTTTAAAAGAATATAGATAAACCCTTTTGTCAGATTATCAAGCTTGAAAAATGCTATCGATCGGTATAAATAACTCATTTTGCAAAAAAAATTACTCATGCCCTTTTGACTTTCTGCCACAGAGTTATTCGCCATGAATAATAAATAATTCTTTTAAAAAAATAGTACATTGAAATCAAATATCAATCTGTTACGGAATTTTTCAATATCACTCTTTATTCAGCTAATAATGAATTTATGCGTTAATTTGTGGATGTACTATAATATATTACCCGTGTATGTACGGTAGACCAGTTACCTACTCGTTGCAATTTGACGTTGATGGACTTGCGGCTGATCTGTATTAGTGATTTTGGCCAAATGTAGGAAATTCTTATGAGTAAACTGAATGAAATAGTAGTTAATTAGCTTTTTAAATTTTTTTTAGATTCTTCAAGTTTGTAGTGGTACCAAAAGGCAGAAAAAGTAGAATACAGATTCAAAGGACAATTACAATGACTGGGGAGTACGAGAAGAATCTGAAATGTGGTAGGAATGTTGTTGGAATGGCTTTAATATCAGTACTACAGTTGATATTCTTTTATGTAAATGAAGCATATAAAAAAAGATCCGATGATCTTGGACCATTAGTAGAGGCTCTTAGTTACAATCCGTGCAAGAAAATAGAAATTTATCGATATTTTACTTATATGCTATTACATGCAGAGTAAGTATATTGCTTTGAAACTTTGATGTAACTAGATTCAAAATCCAAAAAGTTCAGATTACTATGAAGGGATAATTTTTTTATAAACATGTAGGTTTTGAAATACAATTTTTTTGTGTTGATTTTTTTTTTCATTTCAAACTACTCAAATTCCAAAATTACCAAAATAGTAAAACAAAGTTTCCTATCTTTTATTAGTCCTGCCATAAATGTTGTTCTTTAATGAACTGATTCACTCGTCTCTGCCCTCTAATAAACTGTGTCGCCTGTCTTTGTCGTAGTGAGATTACCTACTATTCTAGAGATTTCTGTGCCACCCACTTTTTTTTTGCCATATTTATTGTCGATTTTACGAAGCCACAGAAGGGTTCTGGTCCAATGAATTGCATTGATAAGCCTTGTCTAGTCATTTCATCCGCCTTTGCCTTACAACCCTCATGCCTCAATCATCAAATCATTATAGGTACATATAGTCATAAACATATTTCTAGCCATCGATGTTAAGGATTTGATTGCCATGTAAATTATTATTGTAGCCAACTAGCTTAATTAGCCGTTCAATCAACAGCCTAGCTTCTTATAACAAAACAATGCCTTTCAACTAGCGGCCTGAATGATATTCAGTCGTTTGATCAAACAGCTAGGCAAATGACTTGGATCGATGAAATTTCATTACTTTCCTAGCCTGTTCGTTTCAATTTAGTTCCACTTGCGCCAAAACTCCCAAACTGTCAATATGGCATCTGCAAACAACAAATTTGATGAGGAGCGTATTTGTAGCTCTCTTTCTCATTGGTTAATTTATCGTCGTTTCTGATTGTCGTTAAATGATGTTCAAAAGTTTAATAATCTTGGCGCTGGATGCTTTTTAGAAAATCATTTGCTTGGAATATACCACTATAGGAGCGGTATTCTTGACCGTTCGAACGTCTCAATATCGTGCGCATCTCATAATTTTGCGAATGTCATTTGCATTTGGCATTCTTGACCATTCGAAACATCAGCGAGCAAACGTGTTTTACAACGAGTGGTATTTGTTGATCGCAAACGGTTTGCGTATGCGTTTTCCAGAATTTATAGGTTATATTTAGTTGTGTGTACTCTTTGACTTTTATTTAGGTATCAAAATTACTGTATCAAATTTTTGTACGAAATGGATGATTTGCCATATATTGCAAATTTGGAAAATCTTGAAGATGAACCAATTATTCAACATAATAGTTTCAATCCTATTGACCCTTTTCATATTTCAAGTGAATATCAATTTGTGTCCTGCCATGTCTGGAAGAAATTTAAAATGTTATCTTACTGAATAGAAAAACTGTCAGAATACATTTAATACGTTTCACCACGATTTCCACTCCTTATTTGCACCACAACTATAATATAATTTGTCACCTCTTGCCAACGCCCTTGTGCGTCTTTCTGGGTGAACTCATTTGAAAATTTCCCAGAAACTAGGTTTGGATGTTTTTTCATGAATTCTAATAATATTTGTTTTTGTACTATGGACGCATTAGTAGTTCTTTTATTTTTAATTAAGGGATTCATCTGAGATGTATTCATCGTATCAAAATAATATAAACTTAAAACTTAACCAAAGTTACGATCTAACCATAATCTGATGACACGGAACTACTAAATAATCTAGAAATTGCGATGTTGTCAAATTCATTTTACCACGCGAATGAAAATGTTCGCACATCTCTACGAAGAGAGGTCAAGAATACCATTTTCAGAAAGTGTTCGCAAATTGCCCATTCGCAACTATGAGCATTCGTACAATTGCGAAGGATGTCAAGAATAGCGACCCAGAATACCTGACTTTGACAGGTCGGCCATATTGTGGTGAGTCCCCCGATCAGTTGGAGTTGAAGTTTGTGTGTTTTGGCATGTGATATAAACATAGAGATTCTACAGATAGAGGCAACAAGCCATTTTGGAACCCGTCAGCACGTAAGAGAGAGATAGGAAGTCGGAGGTTTAGACTATCTTTCTCTAATAGCTCGCATGCTGTTTATACAGACAAAGACGAGAAAACCTCTGAACGTCTATCTTTTTCTATCTCACCGGAGTTCAGACGGACATTTCCACTTACACAGCGACCTATGGCTTGTTGCCTCTATCTGTAATATCTCGCTCTATGGATATAAATAAATCAGTTGGTTGTCAGTCAGACTTTGTAGAACAATGTCAATGTAATATATATTTTATTTAAATAATAAAACCTTCACAAATAATACATGGCGCAGTCGGTATAAACTGTCTTAAGCTGAATTAAATAATAATTAAAATGTCAGACGATAAAAAAAGCAATCTACAGATGAGTTATGTGATTTAAGAGCAAAAGATTCAGGTGCATATAGAGATCAATTAAATAGTCACTTCGCTTGGTTAAATCAGCCGGAAATCGAAAAAAAGATACTTTATCTCTCCCACACTTAACAACACTACAAAACGAAGGCATTTTAGATAATTTTGAGAGCTAATATTAAATTAAAGTGTAACTATCATCGGTTGTTTACCAGTAAACACTAAAAATGAGGACCCAGAACAATTTGGCCGACCTGTTAGTGACACCATTCTGGAATGGTCTATTGTTTAAATACAGTCATTGCTGCTTTTTTCCTTTCACTAACATTTAATGATCAAATACTCTCCTTTAATTCATAGAAATATATAAATTCTTGTTTCATATTATCTCAATGATTATAATTATATAATAAACATGTATAATTTTTTTAGTCGTGTGCATCTGTATGGAAACGTTGTAGTTCAAGTTTGTGTTGGAATGGCATTGGAGATGATGCATGGCTGGAGAGTCGTCGTAATATATGCAGCTGGTGCTCTTGGAGGAAGCATGGCGCATTCAGTAATTGATAGGCAAACACATCTTGTTGGAGGGAGTGGTGGGATTTATGCTTTCTTTAGTGCTCATATTGCTGAAGTTATTGTGGTAAGTTAACTCCATAGAGAAATAAATACCTAATAAAAGAGCTGTTAAGCGTGAAGAGTTCTTGGCTACAAGTATGAACCATCACTTAGGCGCGGGCTTTTTGAATTTTTAAACTTTTAATATTTGCAATTAAATGATTTTGCACTTTCATATTTGTTGTTTAGTCTTTCAAGTCAAGTCTTAAAAGACTAAAAAATAACATTGTGCTAAATAATTCAGCTGCAAATATCGTATTGTTATATTTAAAGGGAATTATATGGTAGGAGAATAAAAAAACCTTTTGCAAGTGAAGAAATAATATTAATTTAACATTTTTCATAAAACAAAAATCCAAAATAAGCATACAAGTACAATGTTCTAAATATTAAATAGGTAATTAAAGCATTTTTTCACATAACAAGTAATACCGACAACATCCTAAAAAACATTAATAAGTAAGTATACCTATATATTCATAGTACCTCCATATATTATTTAGGGTCATGAAGTTTAGGAAAATATTTCTTGTCTGCAAAAAAAACAATAAAATGAGAAATAATATTTCCAATATTTTATGAAAACCCACCCTCAAACGTATAAAATAGAAAATCTATTTTTCAACTTACCTATGAAAAATGATAATAAATCCCCCTTGTATGTAAGTATGTATTTTGGGGTAACATTCACTGAGACCTAAAAGATCTATTGTGCCCCCTTACTTCTACTTAATTTCTGAGGAGAGTCTCAGAGACTAGTAGCTCCTTTAGTCCTATTTCCCGGAGGAATTTTAGGATATCTGCAGGCTTCAACCTAGGTAATTGTCCCTCCTCTATCCAGTAGTCTCCCAGGTGCTGTGCCCTAGGATTCTGAATTGCTGTGCAGTTCGCAAGTATATGGATGGAGGATTCTTCTTCCATTCCTCAAAATCTACAATCTTCTTCCTCCACTATTTTGAGCTTTTTAAGGTGCCCATTCAGGCGACAATGTCCCGTTAGAATTCCTGTCAAAACTCTTAGTGCAGTTTTACTATGACTGATGCATTTATTTGATCTGAACAGGTTGTAGTCACCCAGAAGAATCTTAGATTGCCTAACCCCTGCTAGATCTTTCCAATGGTCAGATCTTCTCTTTTCTTCAGCTTCATCTATTTCTTCCAATATTACATTGGAGCTGATTCCGCAAAAGGGTTCCGACCCCCATAAGGGCATTTCAGTCCCCCTCTTCGCTAGTTCATCTGCTATTTCGTTTCCTTCTATTCCAGTGTGTCCTGGAATCCACAGTAAGGTGACTATATTGTTCTCGCCTAGTTCATTAAGTTTGCCTAGGCATTCCCACACCATTTTGGAACTGATTACACAAGAACTCAGCGCTCTAATGGCTGCTTGACTATCAGACATTATGATAATCCTTTGCCTTCTATATCCTTTGTCAATATTGAACTGGGCACACCTTCTTATTGCGTGAATTTCCGCTTGAAAGATACTTGTGGTTTTCCCCAAGCTTTCAGAGTGTTTGGTTCCTGGCCCGTACACTCATATCCCAGTTGCTTCTATTGCTTTTGAGCCGTCTGTGTACCATTGAATGGCATTTTTTCCAAGTCTGGTAATGGTATTTGGATCCCATTCCTTCTTGTTGCTTAATTCCGTAACGAATTTCTTTGAAAAGTTATACTTTTTCATCATACCATCTTGTGGCATGTCCCAGGTTGTCTGATTTCTAAGAAGTGAAGGGGTGGTTTGCTTTTTAATGAGTCCCTCTCTACTTAGTCTGTATCTTGTTCTTTCTGCAACACTCTCCACCGCCATATGTAATGGTGTGAGGTTGAGAATCACTTCCATTGCTGCCGTTGGGCATGTACTCATTGCTCCTGTTATGCATATACAGGCTAGTCTTTGAATCTTGGAGTTCTACTACTCCACGCAATAGCTCCATAAGTGATAATTGGTCTCACTATGGCAGTGTACATCCAGCTCAGGATTTTTGGGTTACAACCCCAGTTCCTCCCTGCCAGATTCCTGCACACCATTAGAGCCATTTTCGCTTTGTATGTAATCTCCTTCTCGTGCTTGTTCCACAGGAGTTTACTGTCTAGAGTCAAACCTAGATACTTGACTTCTTGTCTCCATTCAACCTCGTTCCCATCAAGTTCAATGGTTTTGAGGTTGAGTTTTCTTTTCTTAGTGAAGGCTATCAAGATGGTTTTGGTGGGGTTGATGCTGAGTCCCACTTGCCTACACCAGCTATTTGTATAGTTCAGACCCTTTTGTACGATGTCACAAAAGATGTTTTCAAATTTTCCCCTGGCTATTATGACAATATCATCGGCATATCCTTGGCAGGATATTCCGAGGTCCGTCAAACCACACAGGAGTTCGTCAACCGTCAGACTCCTCATTAATGGGGATCTCCTCCCTGTGGGCATCCTTTGGTTGTGCAGATGGATACAATGTCTTTGCTCGTTCTCGTCTCTGCTACTCTAGTGGTGAGCAGTTCCGACATCCATTTGGATGTTGTGTTGTCTACACCTCGTCAAAAGCTCCTTCTATGTCCAAAAATGCACATACTACAGTTTCTTGGTTGTCTAAGACACCTCGGATATCCTCCGTCAGTTGTACCAGTGCAGTCGCCGTAGATCTGCCTGCCGGGAAGCGTGCTGATACGGGTGGAGAGGTAGTCTCTCTAGGATTTCCGTTCTAATATAGTTGTCAATAGCTTTTTCCATCGTTTTAAGCACAAAAGATGTTAGGCTAATTGGTTTGAAGGATTTGGGGTTTGTTGTATCCCTTTTTCCAGCTTTTGAAATGAAGGTTACTATTGCCCTTCTCCATGCTTCTGGTATATAACCCAGTTCCAAGCTACTTCGACTGATTCTAACCAAATGTGGTAGAATTTCGTCTTGTCCTTGCTGGAGCAATGCTGGGAAAATCCCATCTGCTCCAGGTGCTTTGAAAGGTGAAAAGGTGTTCATAGCCCATTTCAACCTATCGTTACTACCAATGTGCTTGGCCATTGTAATACTTTCTCTCGAAAACCTGTTATGACCTTCGAGAGGATTATCTCCTCTGTTTGGGGTACTCCCAGGAAAATGAGTTTCTAGTAAGAGTCGCACTCTTTTCTCCTCATTTTCGGTGTATTTGCCGCCTGGCTTCCTCAAAGCCATATCTGTGTTGACCCTACTTTTCGCCATGACTTTGTAAAGTCTTGCCGCAGCAGGTGTTGTGTTTATATCTTCACAGAATTTCCTGAAGCTATTTCTTTTAGCTTTTGTAATTTCCTTGTAGTAGGTGTTTCTCACCTCGGTGTACCTCTGCCAGTCTCCGGTGAATTTCGCTCTATGAAAAAGGTCCCGGGTTTCAGATCTTAATACTGACAGATGCTTGTTCCACCAGGGTACATCTTTGCTGCTTCGTTGTTCTTGAAGAGGACAGCTCGATTCAAATGCATCGATTATTGTCCTGTTCAGATCCTCAAGCTTCCAGGTCGAGATGGTGCTTAGCCCTTCCTTTCCTCTGGATATGTGCTAGATTTCCTTTCAGACAGGTGTTATAGTTGTCCCAATCTGTTTTTCTTGGTTTTCTCCTGAGGTTTACCTCAGGTATGCCTAGCTCTAGCTTGAATGTTATGATACTATGATCGGAGAGAGATGGTTCACCCGATACTCTCCAATATTTTACTATATGTTTTAGATTACGAGTTGCCAGTGTGAAATCTAAAACTTCTTGCCTTACCCCTGTTACAAATGTGGGGGTATTCCCTATATTGTGAATATCAAGGTTTTTATAAAGGATATATTCTAAAAGTTGCTCACCTCTCTGGTTGGTGTTGCTGCTGCCCCAAACGGTGTTGTGTGCAGTGGCATCACATGCTAGAAGTAGAGGTAGTCTCTTCTCTTCAAAGTACTCCACCAGCCTTTGTACCTCTGGGGGGGGGTGCTAGCCCATCTCCCTCAAAGTAGCACGTTGCTATTACTATCTCCTTGCCCTCCTTCTTATGTTCGAGGTGTGCTCGAACTGGAACGAGGTCCCGAGTCATGTATTCTGAAAGACAAAAATAGTTAATATTGTTCGTTATCATAATACATGTTCTCACTACCAGTGTGATACACTATTTTAGCATCTTTACATGCTAATCCTCTTACCTGGTTATTATTGACCCAAGGTTCTTGGATCAAACACATCCCCCATTGGTCCTTGGTGAACAATCTTGTGATCACCGCCGAAGCTCCTTTGGCTTGGTGAGCATTAACTTGAGCTAAGTTAATTCCCGCCATCCTGTTGGTTATCTTCTTGGGTATTTCCCTCTTTCGTCAGGGTGATGTCCCCTTCCGTAAGAGTACTGTCCCCTTCCTCCGACACAATCTCCATTCCCTCCTCTGACAGCGGCGACTCCTCCCCAAGGAGTTTGGTAATGTGTAGGCTTTCTACACTACCTGAGTCGCCACTGGCCTTGGCGGAAATGGAAGCCTTCTCCGAGTCTTCTATCCTCTTCCTTTCTGAGGCCATGTACGGGGATTTTCCCAAACCGGTAATGGATAGTGAACCCATTGTTCTTGATTTTTTGGCAGGATAGGTTGTCTATTCCTGCTCTCAAAACTAGGCCTTTGTCCTCTTCCTTAAGATTGAGGACCTTCCACTGGTTTGTTTCCAAACCCTCGTTCTGCGCTTTGATCAAGCGAAGAAGCTTTTCTTCCTATACGCACTTGCTTCTTGGGAGGAAGATCGTGGCGGTATGCATTTTTGGGATGTCGTCTCCCTGACACACCGTCAGTTCTACTCCCTTCCAGCTTTCCAGCTGTGGTACTATCAGCAGGAGCCATTCTGCAGTCTGTGGTGTTTCACAGTCGATTAGAACGACTCCTGGTCTGAAATGTATGCCACTAAACTGGAGCTTATGCTCCTATCCAGCATACATTTCTTCTATTATTGCGTTCTCCAGCAAGGTTTGGTCGTCCGCACTGAGGGAAGTCTCAGGGTACGCCCTATGGAGAACTGCCAATCTTATTAGCATAGCTGCCAGCTGAAGAAGGGATGGCTATTCTGTCCTCCTTTTTCTTCTTCACCTGTACTTGCGGTGCCTGGGCTGTCGTTTTTCTCCTTTAGGAGGGATGTTTTTCTCCTCTCCTTGTTTTTTGCGCTCTGTGGCCGTCTTTCTTGCTTCCTCCGGTGTAAGTCCCTGTTCAAGGAAGCGAAGATACTATCTTACCTCCGCTCCACTAAGTCCACGCCTTTGTGGATCGTCCCTTCCTCCGGGATTACCCAGTTCAGGAAGGAGGGGGGGTCTTCCTATTTTTTGTCCAGAATTTTCCCCGGAGACTTTCACCAGTTGAGGAGGTTGAGGGTATGGGTGCCCCTGTCTTTCTCCTCTCCTGCTTTTCTCTAGCTTCCTCAACCCGAGGTTTGCTCGCGTGTGAGGAAGATGCTGTATTTTTGGGCACTGCGGATACATTGCTCCGACTTGAAAAGGAACAGCTACTCGGCTCCCCCACCAACGACCCTCCCCCTTGATAATAGTACCAATCATAAAAATAAGTGACAGAAAGGTCAACGAGTCGATAAAAAAAAAACTTTAAAAATGGCAACGACCTACCTCATACTAAAATAATGCTAAAAATTACAAAGTTTCGTAGTGAGAAGCGGGGTTTGTTAGTTCAGTTAGTTGCTGTGAAGCGACATGCGCACCTGGTTGCGCACAAATGTTGTTCCAGCTCCTTACATACGATGTTTTAAAACCTCTATCATTATTTCTCTATGATAAACTCCATATAAATGTGATACCTGTTAAATGAATGTTATTTAATTTCAGAATTGGAGAGAAATGAGTCATCCTGCAGTACGTTTGCTAATTTTTGGGACCATTGTAGTTATAAATGTTATATTCGATGTATTTGCTACACATGACTCTTTTGACGTGGTCAGTTATTGGAGTCATGCAGGAGGAGCAGTAATTGGGCTGCTTTTTGGCGTGAATATCCTAAGAAATCTAAAAGTTACAGAAGAAGAGAATATCATTTGGTGTATATGTTTGGTGATACAAGTGACGCTCTTAATTATTTTTATATATTTGGATGTTAAACTACCTATGGAAATTCCCTGTCCCAATGCAAATGTTACTTTGACATCGGAATATAATTTTTGAGATTTTCTAATGGCACTGAAACTACGTTAGTCAATTATTGATTTAAATCGGGATTAAGATTATCGTATGTCGTATGACGAATTTTCTTACCCCAGTATTACGAAATTAGTGACAATACCTGTGAATATATGTTTTATTTGCGTTTTAGTATTAGACTGGTAGCACATGTCACATGTAGGCTTAATTATTTCGAATGGAAGTCGTTTTCAGCATCCAGTTTCATGTGAAAAGCAAGCAGAATAAGCGTTTTCTCCAAGGCCCAGACTGGAGAATCGAAGGCTACACTGGATATTGCAGATCTTAGAATTTTGACGAAACTAGAACAATTACATGGATGCCGTGTACTTGGATGCATGTATGTATGTATGTATTGGGGTGACATTCACCGAGACCTAAAAGATCTATTGTGCCCCCTGACTTCTACTTAGTTCCTGAGAAAATTCTCAGAGACTAATAGCTCCTCTAGTCCTAAACTGAAAAATAATGGCATACATTTTCGATGTATAATGGTAATGTAATAACAATTAACTACAGTTTGCCTCTCTATACAGAGAGTTTTTTTCACCTTTTTATCAATTTTTAACCCTCGTTTATCAACCCTTAGTGTCACTTGGATTTGTATGCCATGTTGTTTTTGATGATAAGTAGTAACCAAATATTGCATCCAAGTACAAGGCATTCATGAGTTAATTTGTTATAGTTTGGTGAAAATTCTAAAATCTTCAGTTTACTATAGCGTCGATTATCCAGTTTGTGCCTTAGGGAATATCTGCTTTTTCTCTCACTATTGTAAACATTTAGGGGAATTCTCAACATTTTTATAAGATGTCTGAAGGTAACAAAACTGAAATTTTTTTATAAAAAATGAATAGTCTGCAATATATGGTAGTTAATATAGTAGAACGTGAAATTTGCGCCGGTTACCATAATGCCACATTCCATACGAGATCTTCGTGTAGCTTTGAGTTTGTCAAACTTTTATTGCTTATGTAATTTTAAAAGCCAATAAATTTTGTAAGCTGTGTGATAAACATTAAAAATATTCTGTATGTTTTCAAGTCATTAGGTGCGTTTTTTTACTGAGATCTCATCTCACTTCAGTTATAATCTGATGTGAGTATGCAACAAAAAGAACACCTTCAATTGAAATGCGCGATTTGCCGACGTTTCAAAAAAATTTTAAAAATATAAAACAGATTTGTATTAGCATCTAATGAAGTGATTCTTTCCATAATTACATAGAATAACATTCACTCAAAACCAAAAAAAACTAGATTATGTATTATGTCCAAACAAATCACAAATCAAATATTTCTTCATTCCCTTCCACTTTACTTCCTACTCAAGTCTAACTGATACCCCCGCGTAGCATATGCAGCATCGGTGAAGAGGAAGGAAAAATCTCAGCTCACTTTGAAGTGAGTAAATTAAAAAGAACACGCATATTACTGATGTGAGCTGAGATTAACTGAGATCTCAGTAAAAAAGAACGCACCTATTATGTCCATGAAATTATTATCATATAGCACAATGACGTTGTTTGTTATTTCTTATGGTGACTATATGAAAAATCCTTAGTCCTAAAAAGATATAGGTTACGTTATGAAGTTTATAAAAGTCGTAAATATTTTCTAGTTTTTGAAATACTGTATAAGCAAATTAGGTTTTGGACACTATGTATATATAACTGTGATGTTAGTTTAATATTTTTTTATACTATTTATATAAGTAGCACATGATCAATCACCGTCTCAGTCCTCGCTTCAACATATTGGAAAAAATATTTCTTTATTTAACACTTTGCCCTCTGTTCTACTAAGTCTAATCCCAGTTGTAAGCAGTAAATAACAGTTTAAAAACCCCCCAGTTACACACCAGTATAGAACAGAGATATGAAATAAATTTAGCAGTCGTAGACGGAGAGAAGTACGCTGCTCGGTACGCTGTTGAAAGTCAAACCGGTTTAAAAAAAACAAATTTTCAATATGGGCCAATAGGTGTGCAGTGAGATATAAAATTACCCCTTTCTCTCAAACCGTTAATTTTAACAAGATGTCACAAGAGGACTCTTTTTTTCTTTAAAAATGTTTTAAAAAGTTTATTGTTGCATATATTATATAACTGAAAAAAGTTACATTTAATAAAAAATTGCCACATCAACCATTGGACTTAGTCCGTACCTGCGTACACAAGTGTAGTGTAGACTTGTTTATGATCCAAAAAAGTGTGCAATAATGGTGTTTATAAATGGTCAAGATTTAACTAATTTCCAACAAGTCATTTAAGTATTATAAATAAAAAAACATTTTTTATTCCCAGCTTTAGAGCCCTATAGCTCGTTAACCAAAGGCGTGAGAAAAAATTTGTATGTATGTATGTTCGTATATTGGGGTGACATTCACTGGGACCTAAAATATATATTGTTCCCCCTTAGTTCCTGAGGAAAGTCTCAGAGACTATTAGCTCCTTTAGTACTATTTCTCGGAGGAATTTTAGGTTATCTGCAGGCTTTAACTTAGGCAAATGTCCCTCCTCTATACAGTAATTCGAAAGTATGTGGATGGAGGTTTCTTCTTCCATACCACAGAATCTACATTCTTCTTCTTCCACTATTTTGAGCTTTTTCGGTTGCCCATTCAGGCGACAATGTCCCGTTAGGATCCCTGTTAAAACAGTGCAGTTTTACTTTGACTTATGCATTCATTTGATCTCAACAGGTTGGTGCCACCCAGAAGAATATTTGATTGTCTAAGCCCTATTAGATATTTCCAATGGTCAGATCTTCTCTTTTTTTCGGCTTTACCTATTGCTTCCAATATTACCGCAAAAGGGTTACGGCCCCCTAAAGGGTGTTTCAGTCCCCCTCTTTGCAAGTTCATCTGCTATTTAATTTCCTTCTATTCCAGTGTATTCTGGAATCGACAGTAAGGTGACTATATTGTTCTCGCCTAGTTCATTGAGCTTGCCTAGACATTCCCACACCATTTTGGAACCGATTACATGAGAGCTCAGTGCTTTAATGGCTGCTTAAATATCCGACATTATGATAATCCTTTCCCTTCTATATCCTTTATCTAGAAAATTTAATATAAAGTACTATAATTATTTTTAGTCTCTCCATCATCTCTTAGTTTTTGGTATGAAGTCTAGGGACACCCTGTTGTAAACACTCAGTTTGTTTACTCTTCAGATATACAGTTTAATAGGTCAGGCGATTTACACAAGTACAAGGATAATGTGAACAACACTATAACTTGAAAGAGGGAGACAAGAATTGTTTTCTGAGTGAAACAAAGATTGGGAATAACTTTTACAGATAAGTGAATATGGCAACACAACGGTTATAAGAAGGGCAGTGAACACACGCCCACATGTTTTGGAAGAGGAGGTTGTTCTAATTGTGAGTTACACAAAGAGAACAATTCTTGCCTCTCTCTTTCAAGTAGTGTTGTTCATATTATCCTTGTCGTATATGTGTAAATCGTATGACCTATTAAACTTTTTCGCAATCTGTATATGAACATTATTGTTTCGATTCAATATTATTTCTCTCTGTATATTATTGACTCTTATACCTGCATTACCAACCAGCATGATATTTAGTGAGAATATGAATTAGTAAACGGTCTGCTCTTTGAAAAGTAATTTTCAAATTTGTAAGGCGATATAATAGTATTCAACTATTATCTTTGACATCTATGGATAACACGCTTTAGTAAAATGACAATTTTATACCGGAAATTGTAATTAAGTAAATAAAGAAAACATTTATTAGAATAGAATTTTTTAGTTTAACTGAAAATATTATTGTTTATTATGAACTAAAAAGTATTATTTTGGTAGTTTTCATCGATTAAAAAAATCAGAATTTGTAACTACTGCCAGTGGAGTACTGTTAAAAATGTTTTTTTATATATGACTTTTAAAAAGGTTTAAAGTGACGGAGCTTCATTTTTGTATTTAATAAAATTCAATGAAAATAGAATATTTTATTTATCTATAATATTTAGGTACAAATAATGTATACAAAAAGTTACAAAAATACAAGTTGAAAATATTTGAAAGAAGGCTTTTATTTCGTTGACTTCCAAATGTTGGTTGAAAATGTACAATCTCAGACCCTGTTACAAGTCTAAAAATGAGTATTATTACATGTGATTTCAAATCTCTCATGGAGAGGGAGACCGAGAAAGCAAAGGAAGAGTGAACCGAAGGAACATAAACGATGAAAGGGGGATGGGAAACCTAATTAAAGATGCAAAATATTCGTAAAGGAGATACGATAGGAAAACAACTAAGAGCAATTCAAAGAACACTAGGAGAACTAGGCAGTCGAATGCTTAAGACAGAAGCTGAAAAAGAAGGCTTAGAGAATTTGAAGAAAGTGGTAGCAAGGTAAAACAAATAAAAAATATAGATAGAAGAGAATAACTAGTAAAAGGTGGAAATCAAGTTCAGAAGAGAAAAGAAAAAAACAAAAAATGGGAGACCGTCTAAAAATAATTAGAAGGGTATTGGAATCTTAAAGTGGAAATGGAATACCATTAATGAAATAAAAAGATCAACTGGAGGAAAATATATTATGGCCACTCAAAACAAACAAAAACCAAATGTCCAAGGAGAAGAATGTTAAAAAAGAAATACGGACAGTAGTAAATAGAAGAAAACAGATAGAAGAAAACATAGAGAAATTACCAACGTCTCCAAACTTAACCACACAAAGAAATAAAGGGAAAATTAATTTTAGTAAATACCGGGTGTCCCAGAAGTTTCTCACCCATTTCAACTGTAAAAATCTCGCAACTCAGAAACGATAGGGAGGTGCAGTTTTCGAGTAAAAATTTATTTTTATATAAAGTTTTTTCAGTATAAATATTTAATTAGTGAAATCGTATATAGGGTGTTTTAAAAAAATTGGTATCTTTAAATGCAAATATCGTCTATTTTTTAATGAAACACCCTATATATTTTTATTCTATCTGAGAACTGAACTCTTCCCCTTTCTGAAAATGTATAATTTGTTGAAGTTTAGATGAAAAATGGGTAAGTCGTGCTTTCAAAAACATTCGGTATACTTTTTTTTTAAACGTAGGTATTAGTTAGCATGCAAATTTTGTAATTGTTTTTTATTTAAAAGGTATGAGTCAGGCATATCTTTATCTAACAAACAATCATCATTAAAAACCAAATCTAAACTTCAACAAATTATACATTTTCAGAAAGGGGAGTTCAGCTTTCAGATAGAATAAAAATATATGGCGTGTTTCATTAAAAAATAGACGATATTTGCATTTAAAAATACCATTTTTTTTAAAACAGCCAATATAAGATTTCACTAATTAAACATTTATACTGAAAAAACTTTAAATAAAATGCAATTGTTCCTCGAAAACCGCACCTCCTTATCGTTCCTGAGTTCCGAGATTTTTACAGTTAAAATGGGTCAGAAACTTCTGGGACACCCGGTATATAAATACGTAGTAAGAGGTTAGCTACTAATGATAACTCCTGGCAGTGAAATCTACAGCCTTCGGGATTTGTTTGGTCTCTTAATAACAATTAAAAGAGAATCTAGGTTCCTATATTATTTAGACATTAGTTTTTACTACTTTTGCAGGATTTTTAGGATAATAAACGTCAAACAGGCAAGTATATAATTAGGTTTCACCAATACGAAGAGTACTCCAGACATGAGTTTTAAAAATGGTTTTTCGTTAAATATATAAAGGTACTTACAGCGATTATAGTTTTGAATATTTTTATTGTGCATAATTTCAGATTCAACGGTGTAATAGCTCAGATAGATTTAATAAACAATACAGACAGTATTTCTTAAAAAATATGGATCTTTTTGTACTTAACAATAATTGATTTTTAATACAGTTTATAGGCACATACGTTTAAGAAAAAATACTGAAATATAACAACCATAACTAAGCTACCAAAAATATATTGAATATAATACTGCTGAGATTTCTTAAAAGTTGAGCTAAACTCAATTATGACAAAATGTAAAAAAAGTCAATCAACTGAAGCAGTATCTGTAAGTTGAGCAATAGCAATAACAGTTGAAGGTTTAAAAAGTAAATTAAATATGGTGTGCCCTTATTACCAGGACTAGACAACCGAATCTGGTAAGAGTTGTTTGCAAGGAGGGGTCACCTCTTCTGTGGGCTATCCTACTTGAAAATTATTGAAGGGCATACCATTCAAACGCATTCATTGCTTAGGCTACGCCAACGATCTTGTGATTGTAGCAAATTTGCAGGAGCAGTGTCGGAGTAGACACAAACTGCCCTTAACGTAATCAACATATTGTGATCCCAAGGAGAGAAAATTACTGTAAACCCTCTCCAATACAAGACAGTAGTTTTTTCCAAAAATAAAATACTGAGAGGATTGAAGTCTCCAGTTCTCAACAGGGTAGAAATTCCATTTGTACCAGAGGCAGAATATTTAATATTGACCACAAGTTGACACCTACTATCACTAGTTCGAGGAGCACAATGTGTTCCTATTATTATATTGCGTTTCAGTGGTATAGTGAAAATGCTGGAAAAACAAATAGCAGTAGTTGTATAAAATCAAAGTCAAAATAGGCGAACAACCAGGATTTTGGTTGTGCTCTTCACAGAGCACTGTAGGCTCAACAAACACATGAACAGTATCGGATTGAAAGAGGAAAACATATGTAGGTTTTACCAAGACGAGGAAACCTCAGCTCACATCTACTGTAAAGGTCTGACTAAGATGAGGTTCTCGACGAAAGAGAAGGAAAACTGGACAAGAAACTCTGGTATAATATGAGAGCACACACAACAAGGTCGTAGTAGACAGGCCCCTAGAAGCACATAAGCCCTATATTAACCTTAATCTTAGGTTCCTATAATTGAAAGAGTTTCATATTGATAATCTTATTACATTTCTAGTCACAAAACAGTGTTTATACGTATAATCTGTTCACACACAACTGGCAACATCACACTAAATTCTGCCAAACGATTAAAATGTATTAAATAGCAAAATTATTAATTACTCTTTTGAATTTTGACGTGAGTGTGGTTTTAAATTGTTGTCAGTTATCATTTTTACCATGAGCTGCTAAACAATTTAAGAAATCTCAAATAAAAATATAAAGAATAATTAATATATCTTCAACCATAAATAACAATAAATAGATGCCGGATAATATAAACAGATAAATCTAAAATATATATATATAGTATATATTCAACAAAAATAATCTCAATGTTTTCTATTCAGATCAACTAGTATGTAGGTACACTATCCATAGACAATGTTAAATTAAATAAAATCAACCAAAAGGTTGAAATATTGTACTGCTTTCAAGATATACAAGGAAATTCTAGAGGAGGTATATATTTTTTTTGAATAAAAATTTTATTATCACTTTTAATTGCACAAGTGATTTGTATATCACCGAAAAAATTTGGGTTATTTATTGAGAAACTAAACTGTTGCCTATCGATAAGAGGAGAAAAAGTATCAACTATTGAAAATGTGACACCGACAGTTTTTCAAATCAAATTGATAAAGAAGCTGATGTACTTGTAGGATTTTATGTTTAAAGCAGCTCATGATGATTAAAATGTACGATGGTGAAAAAGTTGAATACAATTTTGAATTCTTTCCAATTTCTACTTTGAAGAATTTTAACGGTAAAATATTCCAAATTGTTTTAACTACAGCTTCTTCGTAGTCTTCTCAGTTACTTTTTTCTATATTAAATGCCCAATCTTTCAATATCTATTTATTTATATCTTTTCGCATTGCAAAAAGAAGAAAATTGTCACCAGATTGATGATTGAGACGCAACTGTATTAGCAAGCACATATGTATCAAATAAACCTGTAACTTGCAAGTTGTCAAGTACTTGAATTGTTTACGAAAGCGTGATGTCATAGACAAACGCCATTACTACTTTAGCGTTTTGGCGCGAAATTTTAATGTTTTCAAAGGTAAATTTTTTCTCCAAAACCTTTCAATTTTTCGCAGAAACTACATTTATTTTGGATAAAGTATTTGTTTGCATATATCATGAAACGGTTTTCAGAATCAGTCATCATGCCAAATATGTTTTTTTGATTTCAGTGAGAAAGTAGATCATACGAGAAGAGAAATGGTTAAGACCGTCAACCGTATGAATTTATATTAACCAGAAACTCTTTTTTTGAGTTAAAAAAATAATCAAAGTAATAAATTTTGGTTGAAAGGCTCTAAATTTAACGATTTTAAAAATATCGTACTTTAACTGGAGAAGTTATTTTTATAGGAATATTCAAATATGAAGATTATATTTTTCATTACCTTGATAACCAAAATGTGGTAGTTTAACGTTTTTAAAACATATTGGATCAAATTAGTACACTGTGAATTGTTTCCCATATAAATTTGTACTAACGTCTAGATAAAAATTGAATTGTTTAAAATCTGTGAATAGTGTATCTAACTCATTAATTTACTAATAGTTTTCTTTTGGAAAATAACTCTTCCACGCTAAGTTCCATATAATGCAAGTTCCCATCAAGAGTCCATAAGTCACCATGGAAATCCACCATATGATTCTTTCTGTCCTTGTAACACTTAGATTTCTTAAAACGTTTATTCCTACCAATAATCCAGCTACGGCTCCTGCAAAATGAGCTTCGTATCCAATGTGTTCGTTGATATCTAGCTCATATCGATTGTAAATGGCTGTTCCTATATCTGTCACAGCTAATAAGACGAAGATGAGAAGTTGGGCAATCGGAAACGACATTTCCTTCCAATTCTAAACAGAGAAAAAGACATAATATAGGAAGCCGGTCACTTCGTCGAGTGATTAGTTAATTATTCTATGAAACTTGTTTAAATTAGATATCAACTGTTAACCTACATACGGGAGAAGCTATGTACTCAGGCAGAAAAACTTTTCTTAAAATAAATCAAGAGATTACTACACCTAAAAAGCACTGTTAAGTACTTGGATTTATATTTGGACAGAAAATTATTATGGAAGGATTGTGTACTCCAAATCATTAAAAAACGGAAAAGGCAATCAATGTATTAAAGATAATTCTGTCATACCAAATGAAATGGTGTGCAGATCCCAATATAGCATTATTATTTTACAAAACAATGGTCAGATGTGATATAGATTATGGTAGTCACATATACGGATCAGCAGGAAACGTACATCTAAACAAGATAGAAGTTTAAAAAAACAAATGTCAGTTTAGACTCTCTACTACACTATTTTAATACAAAAATATGAAAGTAAAGTAAATGATTAGATTTTATAGAATGTGGGTTGGTTTTGGATTATTGATTATTTTCATAAAATCGTTGTTCTTTCCACCAAGGTAAAACAAATCATGCATTGAAGTTGTTTAAGAAATTCATGAATACTTTTAGGTTTCTAAACTAGGCTTCTAAATTTATGATCTTTGAAATATGTATGACATTATGCCATTAACAGATCTGCATAGTGTTAAAAATTAGAAGTTATTTTGCAATGAATTGGTAATACTATTTTTTCATTTGTTACAATTTACAGTGTGGTTAATTATTATAATGGATTCCCCTTTTATCCCAGTAGTTACGAGAATTACGGAGAAAGTAACATACAAAAGTGTCAGCCATTATTAACTATAGTTTTTTAAATTAATTCAAAAACTATAGTTTTGTAGAAATGTGTGATTAAACTTATTTTTCAATTGTGCTGTATATTATTGTATTTCCTCAGTATACTATTTTTTGAAAAATACATACTTATAATGTAGAACTGCAAACAATTTTTGTGGCCACAATATAGGGCACCACCTCATCATCTTTTAGCATTTAAAGACCACAAATAGGAAAAGATGGAACACACAGTAGCCACCTAACAGTCCCAATTAAACCCCTCTAGTTTCTTATAATATATTTAAGATGTACTACATATTTTCTCTTCTCTATGTTATGAAGGTCATTACGTTTATGGTATAAGTATTATATATTTTTGAAAAGTGCACATTGAAAATATGGAAATACACAAATTGATGCTTTTACATACCTCTACCTTGCGGTGGATCGTACTGACGAGCGATCTAGCGGTGCGTGTCGAAAGTAGGTATGAGGAAAAAGTAATCCTCTAGAAACTGTAATTTGTGTGCCGCCATCTTCATTTCAGTCATCTAATAATGTCAATGCTGCTATGTTTCAATTATAAGCTAGATAATTCGTTGTTCCTGTAGAGACCCGAGACAGACTCGTCTTAAATATATTTGAAATATTAATAAAATCACCAAAACAAAATAGTCATTACGTTTACGTTACAACCATAAATACATTTCCAAGAAGCGAACCCAACAAGGGACCACTTAATAAAAATCAAATGTTTTCTACACTTGACGAACGTTATTTGAACATAATATGCATATTTGTGTGTTTTGGTCGATTTTATCTTGTTAAACATCGCTCATTAAATTAGAGATATCTGTAACGCCCTTGTTTATTTTTTTCAAATATTGAATAGATTGAAGTACATACAAAAATTAGGCTCACATAATTTTTACACTTTCATCAATATCACAAATATATTTAGGGAGTGTATCTGGGTTTCTCACAGGAACAATTAAATATCTAGTTTACACTTGGCAACATTAACATTATTAACTGAAAGAAATGTGGGTAGCTGCACAGTAACTACAGTTTGATTATCTTCTTTTTTACCTCATACCTACTTTCAACACGTGCCACTAGATCGTACCATAATCGATCCAATGCGAGATAGCCCCAAAAAATCGTCTAGTCGGTAAGAACCTCTTTCTGATTTAAATGCGCTGAACCAAGTTGAAAGTAGTATCTGTGTGGTTGGAGAGATTTTAGGACTTATATTGATATGTCTAGCACACTGTTTTTTAAATGTGATGATAGGTTAAGTTATTTATTATTATTAGTAGTAGTAGTAGCACAACCAATATAAAAACATTTATATTATGCACTTACTTTTTTTAAGTGCGGGTGTTTTCTTAACCACAATCCTAGAAAATTGATACCAACGTCTCTAATAATAATTCTTTAAAACATATCACAAAACTTTTATTATAAACATTACAGGCAAATGAGTACACCTTTTCCAAGTTTACTATAAATGTTGCTGCCTCATAAGTTGTTTCTAATTGAGAATAATGTATGAATTTTGGTTAAAACCACGGTACACTTATAACGGTATGCTGATTTCCATTTCACACAGGAATCAAAAATATCCACCCACCTCTCACCGTTCTCACAAATCATTGGTTAGTTGTTTGAAATGTGATTATATATAGCTCGTACAGTATAAATACCGTTTTCCATGACGTCTGACATAACTGGACTATGTTGCCAAGCACTTGAAATAGTATGAGTATCTAGTAAATCTCAAATGAAGTTTATCAAATATTATTACCATTATTATAGATGCAATATGAGCTGTAATAAGTGAATAAACTCCTCCGCTTGCACCAGCTAATTTCACAGTTGGATCCATTATAGATGTGCCCAATGAACCTGCCACTACTCCTGCTATATAGACAATAAGCACTCGCCACCATTTGTGCACCATTTCCAAAGGGATTCCAAGAAGTATTTGTACAAAAAGGTTAACTAGTAAATGGAATACACTGAAAATAAAATATTTAAAATACAGATTATCTATAATATGAAAGAGAGGAATTATTTATCGAGTCTGCAGCCTTACCATAATGGAATTCACATTTAAATGGCAATATAGGGGCATATGATCGCTACTTTTGAAGATTATCAAAGTATGATTTTGGGTAGATTAAGAAATGTTTAAGTAACAGTTTTTTTCGCCTACCTTAGCGAAAAACCAATCATATGAACACCAAAAATAGGGCGCAAAGTATTGTTGAGCAGCTCAAGGGCGGAAAATTCTTAACGCCACGATTTTTGATGTTTTTCACCATCTGTCACTCGAGAACTTTGACGTTTCACGTACTTTTTTAATTAGTAGCCATTAACTATCAACTGCCGTCGCTTCGCTACGCTCGCTCGTGCATTTAATAGTCTCGAGCTGCTAAAGCTTATTTTCTGTCCTTGTGACACTGACACTGACAATATTGTTGTTTTTCTCTTCTCGGTTAAACGGCTGCTATGAAGGACCAGCTCCAGGAGAGCAATAAATATATGGCTGTGTGGATGAAGGAACTTATATGATCGCTTCGATCTTTTGGTTCGTGACGAAACTTCAATAATTTTACTTAAACTTTATTTTTTAGTTTTTTGGTGACATTTTTAATTCGTACAATTTTCTTCTGTCATCATATCTCATCTTGACAATCAACCTCTCTTTTTATCTCTAAAATATAGGTTACAAAAAACTGGGAAAAAACTTAAGACTTAACAAATATACTATAGAATATTGGTGAATTAAATAAATGGTCATAATTTCTAAGATACTCTTATAATAAAGATAATCTAAAATTAATCAAAGCTACTAACTACATTGATAATTTCAATAACAGGTACATTTCATGAACATTTTGTAATATACAATAAAAATGGTCTATGAAAATACCAAAACTATAACTTTGAATTAATTTTGATACTGACTTTAAATGGTAAACTTTTCACTTTTATAATAGTTAATTTATTTGGTGAGTGATATGTCAAGTATGAGGGCTAGACCCTGCCAAACACGAAATACCTGATTCGAGCGGCTGCGGGCAGGCACAATGTATATACTCTGCTGTTTCATCATCTTCCAGTCAAATACGGTACATCAGATCTTTTGACAGACCAAATATGACTATATGATGATTCAGACGACAGTGGAACAACGTAGAACAAGCCTGCTATAATAGTTCAACACTAGTTTGGAAACATTCTTTGAAGGATGTATAAGAGCATTTGAATGGACGAATTCGGGTAACTTATGCCTAAAAGTCTTCTTGCTGTTCAGGTATTCAGTGTTTCTTTAGCAAAGTTAATGAGAATGATACTTTTAAAATAACGATAGAATTTTACAATAACTTTAATTATTATTTAAAATATTAACATTAATCGTACAACCAGTACACGAACCATTATTTATTCCTAAACCAGATAAATATAAATGAAGGAGAAAAATCTATAAAATTTGAAATTGAAAATAACAATTTTTTGCCATTTTTAGATGTTCTTATCAATAAAACACCTACAGGGTATGAAACAAGTGTTTACCATAAACCAACACACACTAATAGGTATTTGAATTTTGAATCAAATCATTCTACAGATTGCGTAAAGTACATACGAACCGTCGGAATTACACAAGTACGACAGAAAAACAGCTGAAAGAGAGAGAAAGAATAATTATGCGTGGTCATTAAGGCGTGTACTTTGTTTCACCTTAGGGGTGTATACTTATTTCCCGAGACTGGCCGAATGCTCATTGCTCCCCTATTTTAACCGCTGTTGCCAGAAGCGCAGATTAATTTGTACAAATGATATTTTTGTCTCGTTATTGTTGACTTTTTTTCGAGGGCGAAAATACAGCACGTTTGTGCCAGCATTACGCCAAATAATCTTAAAGATATGAGATCAAATCTTTATCACAGATTTGGTTATTGTCTGGTTTATTTGAGCACTTCATTAAAATTATGTTTACCTTTAGAATGGATTTTTATTTTTTCAGGAAGTTTATATTTTATGTTCAGAATAGGTGTAGGTAACTACCTACTTGTTTTGTTTTTTGAATTTAATTTATTAATGGAAGGGATTTTTAGTTTATTAATTATGGTTCTCTCAAGAAATGCTGTTTTATTTTCAAGTTACAATGGCTAAAATAATATCCTATTGTAGTTAGAAATTGTCAACTTGGTCTGAAATGATCATGTTGACAAAAATGAATTTTAAGATGTACAGGTTACGTAATAACGATTGTATTTTTTTATTTCTTTTACACCCTCACTCCTTCCATGTTGGGAGCATACTGAATATCACGAACTAGTGAATTCAGTACACCCCTAAGATGAAACAAAGTGATGACCGCTCACAATTATTCTTTCTCTCTCTTTCATATATCCTTGTCGTACTTGTGTAATCCGAGGCCTGGGTTCCAAAGTAATTTACGCAATCTGTATAAGCGTTAAAAAAGGAATAGTAAAATCTTTATACGATAGGGCCAGAATTATTTGTTCTAATGATAAGGGCTCATTGTTAATACCCCATAACAATAACAATAATATTAATAATTCAGCTAACATAATTTTTAAAAACTTGACAATACCGTATGTTAAGGGTTTATCATAAAGAATTAAGAAAATTGGTAATCAATTCAATATTCGAACTAGCTTCAAATCTAACAATACGTTGAAATCTATACTAACAAAAACGAAGCCAAAAAATGAAGAACAATCTTCAAAAAACTGCATTTATCAGATATCTTGTGAATGCGACAAATTCTATTTAGGTGAAACATCTAGACCATTGAAAGTCCGAATAAATGAACATAAAAAGTATATCAAAGATAGGGAGTTTTAAGTCAGGTATTTGCAAACATGCTTGGGAAGAGGGGCATAAAATTCAATGGGATTCGACAAAAATAATATTGAAAGAGCCCAATAATAAAAGACGAAAAATCAAAGAAAGTGCTTTAATACAACTAAATTCAGATAAATGTGTAGCAAGTATTTCAGCCGAATGTAGTCAAATTTGGTTACCAATGTTAGAAAGAGAAATTTCCAATAATCAATTACCTGCGTTATCAGGATAGCATCATAAGTTTTTATCCAGGTTTTCTTATGATTTATCTTTGGAATGGTTGTTAATCGATACACACTTCAATACACAAAATCACCAAACTGAGTTATACATATTTTGAAAACAAAAATAATCATACACAAAAAAGTAACAACAAACGCGTTTTTATTAACAAAATTTCCAAAATAAGCGTGAAAAAAAAAAGCGCTATCCCAATAAAAACTGTTCCTGGAACGTGCACTTCACTGGATTCCATTTCTAGTGGACTACATATCGTTAGAATGTCATAAAATAAAATATTTTATTTCACATTTTACCAGAGGTGTATCTACTATGAATGGACCTTAATAAAATTTGACAACAAAGTTTTGTAGTCTTAAACTTCAAAATATTATTGATTTTTTCGTTGTGTCAGATAGGGAACAAAAAATTATTTTTATACTATAAATTGTTAATCTTGACAACGGTAGCTGGAACGCTACCGAAACGTCGAAATAAAAAAACATTATTGTGGTTTGATTCCCAAAAAAATAATAAAAAAGAATAAGTAATGCCACAAGGAACTTATAGAAGATATTCAGATAATTCAGATTCAGCACGGGATATTGGGGTTTTGGGGGTTGAAACAGTACTAATTTTTGAGGTAGAGGTGAAACCATGTGACCCTGAAATTTCACAATCTTAAATTTTATTTGATATTTCTTATTATTGATAGAATCTTCGTTTGTAGAAAAAATATTGTTTGCAACTATTATTTTCAAGTTTTATCTGGTGGTGAAGAGTCAGTATATCAATTAATATGTGATTTTTAATTGATGTGGTTTTTATTTTTTCTAGTGAGCTTTTGCTATCTGTGAAAATCACGAAGTTAGTCTCACATGAGTTTAAGCACATTTTTAATGATTCTCTTATTCCGGTGAGTTCTGCTGTGAATATTGAACAGTGTTCTGGAAGTTTGAATGCCTTAGTTCTATTTTTGTTTTTGTAATATACTGCGCATCCAGTATTACTTTGACTGACGGATCCATCTGTGTTTTGTATTGTTCATAATTTGTCCATTTGCCGTTTATTTCCTGACTTAATATGTATCCATTCTGATCATTTTGTGGTATATATATTATGTCAAAGTGCAGGGGATTATCGAATATTTCATATTGTGTTATGTGACTGTGATATATATTAACTATATGTTGTAAGGCCATTTTAAATATAGCAAAAAGTACACATATAACCACAATCTTCATATGTAGATTATTATACTTTTTCCCTATATGTCACATATACTGTCAGCTAAAATATTAATATAAGTTACGTTCTTACTTCCGAGTTTTATTAATAGTGCCAGCTGCACTAGCATGTAATATCAATATATTACATATTGGCGACGAGCAGTGAAATAAACCCACGAAGTGTTATTTTTTTTAGTGTTTTCTGAACAATACAGTACCTATATTTTTTTTTATTAACGATGGCTGAAGCAGCACAAGTAATCGTTAGAGGTCAAATCGGGACCCTGTCCGAATACAGAAAACACATTGATTGGTGCACATATCAAGAAAGGATGGATCAGTATTTTTTGACAAACTACATTGAAAATGACAGAAAGGTCGCAGTATTAATCACAGCCATTGGGGACGAAGTTTATGATGTTCTGAAGGGGCTCTGCGATCCTGTTCTTCCTAAAGATAAGTCCTACGAAGATTTGTGTAGAATACTGAGAGAGCAGTTCACTAAAAAAGTATCAGTATTTAGAGAGAGATTGGAATTTTATGACCTTAAGCAAGCTGAAAATGAACAGGTAAAGGATTTCTACGTTAAGCTTAAAAACAAGGCGATAGAATGCAAGTTTGGGAATAGCTTGAATGAAGTTTTAAAAGATCGATTTGTGTCTGGTCTGAGAAGGGGCCCAGTGCTAGAGCGAGTGTGTGAAGAGGAGCATACGGCTACACTTCAGACAATTGTGGAAGTGGCCCTTAAGAAAGAAGCTACTCAGTTGCAATCAAGAAATATAACAGCTGGCAATGCCCTTAGTATACATAAAAAAAAAGCGCCAGTGCCTGGTAATCATTCTAGTAAGCCGATGGAAAGACAACGAGGTGAACAATCGGAGGAGTCGCGAAGAGTTGGAGCTAAATGCAATAGCTGTGGCAATGGTGGCCACAATTTTAAAACATGCAACTACAGAAAGTATGCTTGTAGAAAGTGCAAGAAGGTTGGACATCTAGCTAAGGTATGCGTAGATACTAATTTTGTTGAACTTTCAAATGATAGTCATAATGTCAGCTCAAATGAGTTAGATTTCGTAGAAATGTATTTTGTAACTCTAAACAAGTATGTCAAACCTATTAAGGTAAATAGGTTAATTGAAAATAAGCCCTTACTAATGGAATTAGACTCAGGGACAGGAATATCTGTCATACCGGAAGCCATATATTTGAGTAATTTCAAAAATTGTAAAATAAAAAATACTTAGCTGAGATTAAAAGCTTATGATGGTAACATCATAACACCAGTAGGTGAAATTTTTGTTAATGCTCAGTATGGAGATATGTCGGCCCGCTGCAGGCTTATTATAATTAAGAACGGTTCTACACCATTGTTAGGTAGGGACTTAATGAATATTTTTAAATTTCAAATAAAGTCTGAAATGGGAAACATAAATAATATTCATGCTGTTAGCAGTTTAGATAAATTATTAGAAGAATATAAAAACTTATTTGATGATAGTTTAGGTCATTATAAATTGGAAAAAATTGAGTTAAAGGTTGACCCAAATTGTAAACCTATTTACTGTAAACCACGGACAGTGCCTTTTTCTTTTAAAGAGGTTTTAAATAAGGAGCTTGATGACTTAGAGAAAAGAGGGGTAATCGAGCTTGTTGAGAATGCTGATTGGGCTACGCCGTTGGTACTGGTGGTTAAGGACAATGGTAAAATACGGGTCTGTGTGCAGACTATAAGGTAACAGTAAATAAAGTAATGCAAGATTTTAAGCATCCTCTTCCTCGCATAGAGGAACTTTTTGCAGCTCTACAAGGGGGCGAACATTTTACAAAGTTAGATTTGTCCAATGCTTATAACCAGTTAGAATTAACAGAGGACACAAAGAAATTGTTATGTTGGAGTACGCACCGAGGAATTTATAAACCAAATAGATTACCTTATGGCACTAAACCAGCGTATAATATATTTCAGAAAACGATGGAAAAGGTTTTGTTAGGTATTCCGGGTGTAATTAACTTTTTAGACGATATTGTCGTTACGGGCAGTACCAGGGAGGAACATTTAACTAATCTAGAATTAGTGTTTGTTAAGCTTTCTAAAACGGGATTTAAATTGAATCTAAAAAAATGTCAGTTTTTTTAAACCGATATTAGATATTTGGGCCATATCATTCACAAGGACGGGTTACACAAAGATCCCGATAAAATTAAAGCGGTAATGGAGTGTCAACAACCGACAAATATTTCAGAGGTCAGAGCCTATACGGGATTGGTAAATTATTATGGCCGTTTTGCCCCAAATTTATCTTCAGTTATGGATCCATTATATAAGTTATTACGTGATGAGACAATTTTTAAGTGGTCTTCAGAATGTGAGGAAGCTTTCTTAAAATCGAAAAAGCTTTCTTAAAATCGAAAAAGCTTATTTGCTCAGACATTAGCCTCGCACATTTTGATCCTGAAGTCACCTTAAAATTAGTCTGTGACGAATCTCAGGTAGGTTTAGGAGCGGTTCTTCTTCATGTGAAAAGTGATGGTACGGAAAAACCTAAAGTTTTGCTTCTTGAATGTTGAACAGACATGAGGCCAAATACTCGGTGAAATATAAAGAGGCGTTAGCCATATACTGGGGGGTAAGAAAATTTTACCAATACCTCATGGGTAAACATTTTATTCTATGTTCTGACCATAAGCCTCTTATCGCTTTGTATGGGGAAAGCAAAGGAATACCGCAGATGGCCGCAGGGAGACTACAAAGGTGGGCTTTGTTTTTAAGTGGATTCAAGTACACTTTTAAACATATTAAAGGTTCGGAAAATGGAGCTGATGGTTTTTCGCGCATTCCATTGAAGACAACGGAAAATTCAGAAACTGAATTAGATTATTTCAATTTTTTAGTGGAGGATGATATTCCTGTTAGCTCTTCGGATATAAAAAAAGAAATTCGTGTAAATGTAATTCTTAGTACGGTTTATCGATATATCAGAGATGGATGGCCAATAAATATACCAGAAGAATTGAAACCGTTTTCTCGGAGATCTTTAGAACTTAGCATAGACAATGATATTTTAATGTGGGGATATAGAGTTATTATACCTCCTAAATTTCGGGAGCAATTGTTACGAGAATTACATGGAACTCATAATGGGGTCGTACGTATGAAGTCATTAGCAAGACAATATCTTTGGTGGCCGGGGCTAGATTATGAAATAGAAAATTTTGTTAAAACCTGCAACGCTTGTCAGGAAAATTCAGCAAACCCTCCAACAGCTTCTTTAATTAAATTCCAAGAAGGTAATCATGTGTTCGATAGGATACATATTGACTTCCTCGGACCTTTTCATGGTAAAACTTATTTAATTATTACGGACGCCTACTCTAAGTGGCCGGAAATTTATGAAATGTCCAAAATTGACTCTAGTCACACAATAGACAAACTAAGAGATTGTTTTGCTAGGTATGGGTTACCAAACACTATTATCTCAGAAAATGGTACACAGTTCAATGCACAAGAATTCAAAACATTTTGTAAAAATAATGGTATTTCACACGTTACAACCGCCCCTTACCATCCGTCTACCAACGGTGCAGCCGAAAATTCGGTGAAATCTTTCAAATTGCACTAAATAAAATGTTAAGCGAGGAACACTCAAATAAAAACATGAACACCCTCATAAGCAAGTATCTTTTCTCATACCGGAATACACCGCATTGTACTACCAATCAAGCACCATCAAAACTAATGTTTGGTAGAAAAATTAAAACTCGCTTTGAGTTCCTAACAAGCTCTGAAGCTCTTAAGGCCAGGGAAAGACAAATTAAATTTCATAAAGGCAACCGTGTTCTGAAGTTAGAGGTGGGAGAGGTAGTTTACACCAAAGATTACCGTAATACCAAACCAAACTGGACTAAAGCAGTTATTATTGACAAAATTGGTTCACAACATTATTTTTGTTCGCCTGTAAACAATAAAGATCTTGTGTGGAAGAGGCATTTGGATCAGATCCTCAAAGTGGGACAATTTTATGAACAAGAAGGTAATGTGCTAGCTTCCCCACAAAATCTTGAAAAACCTTTTGAAATATGTCCAAGCATAAGTGCGCGATCAATACCGGAGACTTCTGGTAGTGAAGTGTCAAACGAAATAATAGGACTGTCGGTATGTTCTGAAAACCCATCGATGACAAGTGAGGAGGACGGTGTTCCTAATTAAATGAATGAGTCTGTTTCAGCTGAGTTAAAAACTCCTTTTAAAGCAAATGTTACTCCTAATATTCGAGATAGGCCTCGTAGGCAAATTAAACCGCCAGACCGTTTAAATTTATAAACGTTAGCTAGGTGTGGAGGAATGTGATATACATTAACTATATGTTGTAAGGCCATTTTAGATATAGCAAAAAGTACACATATAACCACAATCTTCATATGTAGATTATTATACTTTTTCCCCATATGTCACATTGTCACATATACTGTCAGCTAAAATATTAATATAAGTTACGTTCTTACTTCGAGTTTTATTAATACTGCTAGCTGCACTAGCATGTAATATCAATATATTACAGTGACTTGCAAACCTTTCTGTTATGAGTTGTTTATATTCCTTGAGCTGATTATATGATTCTATCAATAGAGGCTTTTTCTTGTGGGACCAGTATTTGTGGCTAGTGCTTAATTGTGATAAAATTTCCAATTTCTCTATTATTTCATTGTTTTCAGCTACCCGCTTCGAGAGTATTTATAGGCTTTCTGGTCAGATATCTATTTTTAATTTTTTCAATTTTTCCTAGTTGCGTTTTGGAACTGTTATGAACTGAATAATGAACTATAGTCTAATATTGATCTTATTGGGGATCTAAAAAGTAAAATTGCTATGTTAGGGTCTGTTCCTTATTTTTGCCCGCATATTGCTTTTAATAATATATTACATACCTATTGAGGAAGTAGATCATTACAGCCCAGGCTTTGTCGCTAAAAGCTGTGGATGGAATGATCCTTCCCGCGTGGTATGTATACTATTTTATTCACAATGGCTTAATTACAAGCTTTTAAAAACATTAATTTTAAGAAAATCTATTATCACAATTTAATATTTTTTTCGACAAAGAAGTTCATGAATCTGTTGCTAGGCAATATTACTAATTTATTGGTTTTGACAATTATTTTGAATTAACCTGTACTCCTCCGGAAGTCCAAGAAGCTGCGGTTGTGGGAATAATTCCGTAGAAAAGCAAAGAAAGGTATTAACTTTTTTACTTTATATTTACTCCAGTCTACTTTTAATGTTCTCCATTTTCTGCTATTGTTGAAATTGAAACTATTTGGCTTAATGAAGCAGTTGATTATAATTGGTACATGATTAGAACCACGAGGATCGTCATGTGTTTTCCATTGGAATAAGTGTGATATCTGTGGGCTAGTAATTGTCGATGGCGTTGGCTCTTCAATGCAGATTGTATTGAATTAAAGTGGAAGATCCATCATTTAGACATATGAGATTGTTGTCTTCTAAACTGCTTAAAAGTGTGTTCCCATAGTTGTCATTCCAATCACAACTCCATGCTTGGTTATGAGAGTTAAAGTCTCCTCCAACAACAAATGGAGACGGCATGGATGAAAAAAAAAGGAATTCCACAAATTTACACCAATATATGTAGCAGGTTTTATATATAAGGATACAAAAGTAATACTATACGAATCACAACTAATAGTTACACATTTATTTGGTGTGTCGGGAAAAACAGGTAAAAACACTTCTCTATATTTAATTTTTTTTTATTAGAATAGCTACCCCACCCCTTCCGTCTAGACGGTTCTAGCGGAGAATATTGTAAAAGGGAAAATTGACAAAGACTCCTGGCCTAAACCAACTTTCTGATAACAATGCTATATCTGTATTAGTATCACTCAAAAGGTTTAATAAATTCTCTTTATCAAAAATTGCAGACCTGCAATTCCATTAGCAAATTTCAAGTTCCGCCATTGTTATTATTCCGCCTATTATAGGTTCATTCTTTTTCGTTTTTGAGTATACTGAACAAATCCAATTTCTTTAAGTATTTTTGGATAAAAGTTCTTCAGCTATTGTTTTTATTATTTCCAAGACTTGAGGTGTATTTATTAATTCTTTTACATCTTCATCTATTTCTTGCTGTTGAGGTCAGAGATTAGAAAAATATGTTGCTGATTGGGAGATTCCCCCAGAGGTGGAGGGTAGACTGAATGGAGCTATAATTTTATTATGTGTTTCTAATATGAGGTTTGGTGAACTGGGTCTGGCTCTTTGGGGAGTTTTTATTATTGTCTGAGTGTAATAGGATGACCTTCTAGGAGGTGCTGGGTCAGTCGATGTAACTGTTGCAAAAGTTCTTTTTGATGTTTGTTTGTCTGCATCTTTGTATGATAATTAATTTTATTTCTTTTTGACATTTGAATTTGGGGCATCCGTTAGTTGCATTGGTATAGTGTGATTCGTTACAGTGGAAACATTTAGGGGTTGATATTTCTGAGCAGCTATCTGTAGCATGATTATCTTTACACTTTAAACATATCATGGATCCTTTACAGTGCTTACCCAGATGACCATATCTAAAACAATTGTAACACAAAACCACTTTCTCCACATATGTTTCAACCTCACATATCACATGGTTAATTTCAATATATTTAGGTAAACTTTGCGATTTAAATGTAACTAGTATCGTTCCAGTTGGAAGATATTTGACAGTGGTCTTTGACAGTTCTGAAGATTTTACTAGGGTATTGGCATTGTTAAAATCTTGGCAATTTATTCCAATTCTATTTTTACCTATGGATTCTATTGATTCTATTTGGTTGTTAATTTCTGAGTGATATTTGTATATTATTTCTCCAATTTTCATAGCACTTAATTTTCCATTAAAATTTTCAGAAATGATTTCAATATATACTGAGTACGGACCTGTGTCTGTAGATTTAAATGAGTATATTTCTTTTTTTGTGTCCTACTAATTATTCTGTTGGAATTAGTTTCGTGGTAAGGTTTTTTGCATTTGTTTTCTCTGTTTTTACTATAATTTGGATGTTTTGTAATATTTTCCAAAAATGTAGTAATTTATTCATTACTCACTTTGTTTAAAGTTGAGATATTTTTTCTTACATTACCGTTCGAGAAATTATTAATATCCATAACTTAGTTATTTTGTTGATCATCTTTATCAAAACCTAAAAATCTATCCTGAATACCTGGATCGGGAGGATATCCGTCCGATTGGTTACTTATAATATTTAAATTCACCCACTAAAGTTATGTACTTCAACTTATTTATTTTAACTAAAGCAAATTTGTTTTATTGTTCAAAACTACTTTTTATCGCACTCCGTTAATCACGTCTATACGCTGTGAAGTAAATAATAGTACTGTCAGCAGTTTTCAGTTCATTTTTCTGATAATCTTTTTTTTAATAAATATCCTTTTCAAACAGCACCTTCTGAATTTGACATTTCGCCAAATATTGTTTGGGAAAGCTAAGATTTCTAGAATGATAAGATGCATTGTATGCATTATAACCACATTGTAATTTTAAGTAGCTTAATTTCTCAAATAGATCTCCGTCCATCTATTCATGCAAAGAAAAAGCTATCATGGATTTTTATTGTTGCACCTTGCCATACTTGTCCATTAGGAGTTGCAGTATTAACCCACAATTTATCCATAATAATGATGTCTTGTCTTATTTTAGAGCAAGTTCCTTTATGGTATTTATTCTCACGGCAAGGATCGTTACTTGGCCCTCTTTTCTTTATTATTTACTTACATATTATTACCTTCAGAAAATTCGACACCCACTGTAAACTTCTTTTTAAGAAATTGGGTATTTTACTTCTTTCTTGTTGCTTCATTATAGATTGTTTGATGCTTATTAATAATAAAGTTGCAACTGATGATATGAAATAACTATTTGGTTATTTGAAAGTCTAGATTTATATCAGTCAATTTTTCAGTTTCATAATGAAAACCAGTGTTATAATGAGTATCATTATGAAACTGAAAATTGGCATTCAATTAACAACTTGTAGTATAGGAGTAGAAAAATATTTATCTACACTTTTAACCTTGTTACTGTTGGAAAAATAGTTGAAAATATTTAACAATAATTGCTTGGTATATAAATATAGTTTGGTGTCATTAAAAGATTAGATATTAGGAATAGTAGACAAATAATTTTGAAAAGAATCTATAGACTTAAAAATTACAGAAACAAACAGAATGATGATTTATGTAATAACTATTCGCTAATCAACGACGCCGGAAATTTTGCTAAATCCCCTAGAGTACCAACCAGTGGAATCAAGCCCAACATCCATGGACTCGGGACCTTGGGTTTACGTCTTTACATTATATCTACATTATACCTAATGCTTATTAGTATAATGCCTGCAAGATATCGTACTCACCCTAGCAGTCTAAAGTGCACCCACCGATAACCCACAGTTTCCTTTATTTTCAGGATATTTGGCGGTAAATTTAAAATGATTGCAATTTTACCTTCATTGCAAAATTATATTTATGGTCAATTTTTTAACATTTCATTTAAAGTAACTCAACATTTTTGATACTATATTAATAACAATCAAATAGTCAAGTTAAATTAAATGAAATGACAAACAACGCAACATAGATAATGCCTAAGATGGGAAACATTAAACAATAATCAACCAGTTTATATATTCTTATTCATTATCAAAAATGACACGATAAATAAATGTTTTTTTTTCATGTATTTGTAAAGAGAAAAAACAATATAAGAGCTTAACAACAATTTATTTCAAAAGCTTGAAAAACTGGTAAGTAGTATGGACAGCTATATGAATTAACAAAGGGTAGTTTACAAGGACAATCTAGTAAATTTTGAGGAGATTATGACTATCATCAATAATATATTAGTTATTCATAGACATTTTTAATTAGTACAATAAACATTCAAATATTTTATTCTTGAAACTGCTTACCTTTGAAAATTGTTGGACTTTTTTCTAGTAGTATTTTACTGGCATTACTTAAGGGGGAGTCTCCATAATGATCTCAGTATCTGTGAACAATTTTAGTATTTACAAATATGATTTTATACAATATGAGATTGATTGATTGATGTATATTGAAGTTAGTTCAAATATATAATGAAGATTTAAACAAATTAAATTGTTTTATTTCATCGTTTAGTATGGATCTTCATCAAGTAAAAGCCTCATCTATTCAACTGAATATTATATTTAAATAATTACCTCAAATCCTTTGTTCCAGCTAAATTAAAAGCTGTTCTTTTTGGGTTGGAAGTATAAAGCTGTATAAAGAAAAACTAGTTTAGTAATTTGTCACTTTTTATGTAATGAGAGATGTTTTGTTTCATGTTACTTAAAAGAAACTTACCGTGTGCACTATATGTTATATTCCTTGACAATAAATCTCTAATATTAACTAATTCACACTTCCACAACAAACTAGAAGCACGAGGCCCATGAACTGTATAATGGCGTAAAACGACAATCTGAGGCATGCGCAAATAACTAGAATAACTACCTACAGTGTTACAGTACTTTTCAAATCCTAAATTTTAGTACTTCTAAGGCTCTCCAGGTGGCAATATTCTCGCACGTTTAGAGTGCCCATACCCTGGTGCACCCTTACAGGCTGCATGTGATCTAAGACAGTTTTTCCCAGTGGTCACCTATCCAAGTACTAACCGCGTTCGACACTGCTTCACCATAATTATTGCGTCAGAGACGTTGTACTACAGTGCTTGGTCGACGCCATATATTTTTAAATTATAATAATTATTCAATTCAAAAACCTTTACAGCAAAGGTGGAATATTTGTATATTTAATATTCTACAAATATTTCCTACAATAATACTCTTTTATAGGAGTTTGACAGCATTATTAATTATTTTCTCATATAGAAAGCATTGCTATATCCCTCTAATTCTACCTTCTGAATGTGAAGTCCACTATGGCACATGTTATAATACATTTTGCTTTTCAACTAGTATCATGTAACACTTGATTTTCATCAAGTAAAAGCCTCATCAAGCTTCCAATAGTATCATGTATATTGTCATGAAGTTTATATTATTAAAAATGAATTCCATGAAAAACTGGTTGGTACAAAAATATTTTATGCAATCAAATTAAAAACAAATATGAATAATTATAAAAATTACAACGTTCTTTAGTATAATTATTTTAAAATTTAATAGACCTAGTCTAATGACCTTTGATAAATTTGTTCCTTCCTTGTAAAAAGATTAAAATGACAGGTAAACAAATTGAAATGAAAGTTTATGCATATTAGGTAATTGGAAAAATGAAATCTAACTATTTTATTTATTTAGTATAAGTGATAATAGTGACATTTAACATTAGTATCAGTCCATCTCTTATGATACTTACCCAACATGAACAAACATATATGTCAAGTATCTCCAAGCTTCTCTTCTCCTAGATGGTTCGTAAATGAAAATTATAGCACATGGTCCTGATGCATATTTTGTAGATTCATATTCAGTAGCCTCATCAACACAAAAAAATATTATTTCTATTAGGGACAAAATTATCATTCCAACTGCAGGAGGATAACATGAATATTCTTCTTCATAAATTCCATCAGTAACTGTAGTGTCAGTTCTGGGGTATTGTGTCTTGGGAACCACCCAATTTATATATCTGGAATTAATTTTAATACAATGATACAAACATGTCAGATATTTGAATTTATATTGGTGAAGAGTGCTGATTACAGGATTTTAAAATCAAAAATCTTTTATTTGGACTGATATAGGTACTACACAGTAGTCACAGTACACATATATTTTAATAGCTATACTACAGGATAAGCATATGTCTATTGATTGAAAGGATCACCAATTATATATCTTGCTCTCAATCTTGACTCTTAACGGAATTGTATTTAAACTATATAAGAAAAATTATTTTTCATATATATTATGGTCTGTTAGTAATCTACCAGTGTCACCCTGACAATTAATGCATTATAATTATAATAGTCATATCATATTATACTCGATATTATACAATGCAATATGTATGGAATACATTCAATTTTAGCGTTATTATGTACAATGTGAAAAAAACCTGAAACAGGTCGATTTTTATTCTTAAATTGACAATTTACAGTATGAAAATATTTTCCCCCTACAGCACCCCCTCGAAAATTTTAAATAAGAAAGGGGGTCGTGTGGCACCTTGTTGCAAAGGGATTTTAGTCCTCTGTTCAGCAATATAAAGTTTTTTTTAAATTTGGTGCAATCATAACAGAAAATAATTTTTAAGATGTAAAATTTTGATAATGTCTATCACAAAACTTTACGTAGAATGAAGGTAATAATGTAGCATAATATTTAGAATGTATTTTTTAATGTACTTTACAATTAATTAAATGTTCAAAATGACCACCATTAACTTCTTGACAATAACCGAGGTGATTTTGGAATTCTGGTACAACATTTTGTATGACCTCAGGGATTGTTTTGTTGATTTCTTTCATTATCCTAACTTTTAAATAGGCGATATTGTCTGGTCTATTAAAATATACTTTAGAAATAATCAGGTATTTTCGTATCTGTTCTGTTAAACATCAGGAAAAGAATCTTTGAAGATACTAAAATATTAGTCAAAAAGCCAAATAAATCATTGATATGAATCTAGTAGGCTGCTTCATTTAGGTATTTAAAGTTACTAAAAACGTCAGTATAATATTTGTGCGCGTATTAAATAGACAATTTTTAATAATAAATATCCTGGTCAACATGTTTGGCAGTCTCCAGTAACCAGATCCAAAAAAAAAATTGGGAAACTGGACATGTAAAAGATATTGAAAAACCAGGTTGAAATGTTCTCGGAAATGTTCAATTTACTAATGAAAAAAAGTTAGATGTACTTCTAGAGATTGAGGAAAATCCGCATAAGACAACTCAAGAACTTGCTGCCGACAATGATGTAAATAAATAATCTATTTTGAGAGTTTTGCATAAAGAAAAATACCCCCCTTACAAAGTTCAGTTAGTTCATGAAGATGATCCTGAAGGCAAGAATTCTGTGAATCAATGATGGGCAGAATAAACACAGATTTTCAGTTCCTAAACAAAATACTTAGTTTTTTTCTGATGAAGCGACGGTTCATTTAAGCGGAACAGTTAACATACAGAACGGTAGATATTGGAGCAGAGAAAATCCCTCGGAAAATCCTCACTGGATGTGTCAGGCTCACACTCACAGTGAACGTTTGGGCTGGTGTCATTAACAATAAAATTATAGACCCTTATTCTTTTGAGGGCACAGTTAATGGTGAGGTTTATCTAGACTTTCTCCTGATGTTAATCATCCAAATGAGATAGATTGATCTATTTACTATCAACAAGGCGGAGCTCCACTGCATTTTGCACATACGGTTAGAAATTATTTAAACAAGGTTTTTCCCAATAGGTGGATTGGAAGACCTGGATGATCGAATGGCCGGCTAGATCTCCCGATTTGGCTTTTCTCGATTACTTTTTATGGGTTTTTTTAAAATCTAAAGTATATTTTAATAGACCAGACAATATTGCTGATTTAAAAGTTACAATAATGGAAGAAATTAACAAAATAACCCCTAAGGTCATGCAAAATGTTGTAGGAGAAATCCAAAATCGCCTAGGTTATTTTAAGAAGTGAATGGTGGTCATTTTGAAGATTTAATTTAATTGTGAAGTATATTGAAAAATACATTCTAAATATTATGTGACATTATTATCTTCATTCTATGTAAAGTTTTGTGTTGGACATTATTAAAATTTTAGGTAATTGTATACAACAGCTCCTTATTGTGGAAAATTTAAATATTAAGAAAAAACAATGTTGCCAAACTTTTTTTTCTCCAAAAAATGAGGAAAAATATTTTTCTTATCAAAAAGGCAAAAAACGTAAAGCAAAAAACCAAAACAAATCAAACCTACCCCAAGCATAACCTAACCAAAAAACGTAAAAAACTTTTCAAGAACCAATTAATGATAATAATAAGGGCATCTAGAGAAATTGTGGAAAATTGAAATATTAAAAAAACGGTATTTGTGCAATAAAAGGGACTTAATTAGTCTTAAAAAGTCCAATATAATATATTTCCAAATAAAAAAAACTAACCAAACCTACCCCAACCATAACCTAACCAAAAAAAATGGAAAAAAGACCAACTAACTTGGCAACACCGTCAAATCCTTTTGTTCAATGGATTGTGGTGCGTCGGGAGAAGTGTACATAGGTATATGGGAAAAATTGCCGCGTAATTTGAACATTTACGTACTTTAAACGCCAGTAGCAAAGTAATTAAAAGCGAGCGCCAAAAACGGAGTTGTGTTTAGAGATCGAGAGGGTGTACTGAATACGTGAGTACAATTTTTTTTTGTAAAATCCATAAGGACCTGTTGTATACAATGACCAAATTGGTAATCTTAAAAATTAATTTTCTCAGTTATGTGCCACACAATTATTAACACATGTAGTGAACTAATGGAGGTAAAATGACAGTAACCTATAACTAAAAATGTATTTACCTTGTCATATAGTGTCCAAATATGTGAGTTAATTCAGGATTGTTAATCATTTCATAAAATTCTTCAAAATCCAATTGTTTATCATCATCATGGTCATGCATACTTAAAATTTTCTTAACACAATGTTGAGGTATATCTTCTTCATATTCCCGACTTTGTATGAGATCACTCAACTCCCTTATTGAAATTAAACCATCTCTGTTTCTATCATACTGAAAACTACTAATTATAATTTCAATAAATTAATACCTATTTCACAAAAACCGTTACCTTATTAAAAATAGTTTTGTAGTATTCCTTGGATTTTAACGGGATCTGTACAGTTTCTCCCATGGTTTTTGTCTTATTTTAAATTTCCAAAATATGATTAGAGCTACCTAATTATAAAACAAAAATTAACTTTTTCATTTATTTGTAGTACCCACTCAATGGTTGTCTCTGACCTAAACAACCACAGCACACCTGTGTAAACAACAAAACAACTAATGTAACCTAACCTCTCGTCTCTGTGAGACAGAATGACAGTTAGCCAGACAGTCTTTAAGGTTCATTTTCATGGAGTCGCTTGTCGCTGAGCTGCTGATTTTTAGCAATTTGGCGGAGTAGAATTCAATGAGACCTCTGGCGGAAAAAATTGTAATTGTCGCAACGAGTAAAATATTAATTCGTTTTGCATTGTTTTTGTATTATATTTTTAAGTCATCGTAATTACCATAGAGAAATAATATAATGGTAATTACCGTAAATTCGTACTTTATCTGTTTAATTTTGCGTCAGTGACATGCTTAAAACTGTGTTTCTCTATTCAACTCAACTGTCATCATTTCTGAGGTAATATTCTTATAATAATCAGAGATATTATGGAAGAGTATGTTATTCTATTTTTTGTTTTCATTGCAGATCAAGTTTTATGCCCTCAACTGACAGTTGACAATACCCCTGAGGAAAAACAATTATTTGGTTAGATTTCAGGTTTGTAGTTTGGGTATTTTGTATTGATTCAATGATCCTTTTTATTAAGAACAGTTAAATATAACTTTTAAAATACCTAAGCAACTAAAACAACGTCGAAAAAAGCACTAAATTAAAATCAAATAACTATTAAGAACCACGTGTTGAGCAAAGAACGCTTGTTTATTATCAGATGTTGTATGTTCCATGTCAGATTCCTCAGGGCATGACGTCACGTGGACATGCCCTATATTTTGTACCTTTTTTAAAGTTTTATACTCTGAATTATGTCGATGCATAATCGAAACTGTTGTGGATTTGGTTGCACTAGCCGTAAAGGGAAAATCCCGATTTATCTTTCCATAAATTTCCTCCCATGTGAAGAATGGTGGATATTGAAAATACGTTTGGAGTTATGGAAAATATATCTCAAAGAAAGGCTTGGGCAACGAAAGTAAAAATGTGGAAACCAGTTACAGATAGTAGGTATGTCCGTGTGTTCTTTACATTTTAAAAGGGAAGACTACTATATAGTCATGGTTAGTACCAAGTGTGTAATAGTTATAAGTTAAGGGTCCGGTAAGGTTCGCGACCCTCGGAATTTTGGAACGATTTTTTTTTTATTAGAAAGCCTCACTGTTATAGAACATTTTAATAAAAAAAATTCTTGGATCATGCACTTTTGAAAGAGAAAATCGCAATTGAAAGTACTAAAAATCCGCCATTTTTTTTAAACTTTTGACAATTTTTGACAATTATGAGTATGTTATCTGTGTGTGTAATTTTATAACCTAAAGTGTCAACTGAAAATAATTATGCTTAAGAATATTTCTAAAAATTGGCAAAATTTAAGTATTTTCTTCCGGTTTTTTTTGTGAAACAGACTTAAATTTAGTTCAAGGTAATAACCTTTACAGTTTAAAGTGCAAATATTTATCGTAAAATAGTATTAATTAGTGTTGAAAAAGTACCATTTTTTGAACTAAATTCGTGATTTTTGAAGTAATTTCTGAATGATCCAGCGAAATTTTTGTTCTAATCTGCTTTATTTAAGGTAAGCTATCAAACGAAATCAAAATTAACACAAAATTCCGAGGGTCGCGAAGTCGACCAGAACCTAAGTTAATAGTGGATGGTATAGTTTATATTTGTAAAGGTGAACAGTATATAAATGAGTAACATATTCTTCAGGTCTTGGTAAGAAAAAGTATCTTCTTTTAAATTCAGTACCTTCCTTAAAACTACCACAGTCAAGCCACGACCACGACCATTAGTTCATAAATTTTGCATTACGTTTGTATAAAAATACTATTAAACTCAATTTCAAAAATAATAAGTGTTTTTATTTATTCAATACATACAGTATTCACAATGAAGAAATCCAAAAGGTAAGTCACAATAAAATATACAATCATAAACATAATTAACACTCTCGGTAACACTTAAAAAGTTGAACATACCTATTACTCCAAAAATAAAAATATTGGGAGTCAAAATTTAGTTTAACAATACAAATTACTAAAGCACAATCAAAGAAAAAGCAAAACTTTTACAAAACACACAATGAAAATAACTAAAACAGCAAAATAAAACCACTTAAACAACAAACGGCAGCAGATTTGTTTTACTCGTTGCTAAGATGACATTGACATTTCAGAGCGCCATCTATCGAATTCTACTTTTCCCAATAAATGTGGCCACGTGCACATTTTAAAAACAGCAGAGAAAAAAGAAGCGCGTGACCTCTGTAACAGAATAGAAAGGAAATTTCTTTCTATGTTAGGAAATTTCTTGTAAAGGTGCGTACTGACTTGAGCATTTTTATGCACAGAAACAATGTGTGTGAAAATTTGCTCTAGTCATTGCAATCTTTTGTGATAGCTTTAAGCAGAGCCTGGCTGTCAGTGTATATTTTTATTTGTTGTCCTGCTATCCTCTTCTGATGTTATCATTTTCGATTTTTTTTACTTATTCATGCGCTGTGGCTGCACGGAATGGAATTTTCACATTTTGAACCACGTAATTTTATAGCAAATTTCACGCTCTATAACTTTGTTCTGAGGCATTAATACGATAAACTCGATACATTTCGAGTAAAATTCGAAAACATGTCGAAAAATAGGCTTATTTTTGGTTGTTTTTGCTATAAACTGTTATTGTGCAATTAGCACAGTTTAAAAACCGGTGGAGGCAACGGATTATCATTTACCATGATATTTTTGGGGGATTATTTCAAAAATCTCGCCTACCACTCTCACATCCATGTTTTGATAGTTTTTGGGCTAACCCGACTGGACTATCAATACAAGCTATTGCGGCAACCGTCTCTGCTTGAACGGTTCCGAACTATTCAAGTTTTCTTTAGCTAACTGGTCTGTCTCTTCATTTCCTGCAACCTCCCTGTTTCGTGCTAATTTTATTTAATTTAATGGTTTTAAATCTCGCGCGTCAAACACTCCCCCCTTGATTATGTGCCACTTAGTGGATAAGGTAGTCCGCCGTTGTCGCTGCGTAGTCATTCCTGAGCAGTAGTGTAAGCATGCGCAGAACAACAGAGAGAACCAATCTAATCGTGGAGCCGTGTGCACGTGCGAATGGTGGTGTGGAATGTTCAACGTGGTTCTGCCGGCTGTCTACCAATAACTCGATTCAACAATTGTGGGTAAGTGGTTTTTATATATCCTGGAGGGAGTTTATACGTTTATTTATTATTCTTTGTTTGAAAAGCATTAAAGTGCGAAACATTTTGGTCCTTCGAGCCGGATTAGATTACAAGCTCGTGGAAATATAGAATATTTTGTGGTGTATAGCGTGTGGCAATACATATAGTTGATTATAATGTCGGAAAACAAAGAAAATAATATATGTTAACAAAGTTTAAAGTGCAAAGACGTAACATAGTTAAGAGGGTAGAAGCTATGCATGAACTGGGTACAGCAGCTCTAATTGATGAGACTGCGAAAGAGGAATTTAAAATACGGTGTTCTAGCTTAAATGATTTAATAAATGCATTCGATTCATTACATTTAGAAATTATTGTGTGTGTTGATGATTCTAATGAAACAACAGAGCAGGATAACATTCAAAAAGATTTTGATAAATTACATTTTTCAATTCAAGTAATGTACAATAGAATATTTGAAAAGGCGATAACAGAAAGCGGTGAAAATAAAATAAGTTCTCTAGAGTCGGTAGCCAGTAGTAGCGGTGGTAGTCAGAAAATTAGAAGTAATTTGAAATTACCTAAAATTGAGGTTCCTAAATTTGACGGTACACTAATAAAATGGCCAAATTTCATAGATTTGTTCAACACGTTAGTGCATAATAACTCCGATCTCTCGAATATAGAAAAAATGCAATTTCTTATGCTGTCATTAAAAGATCAAGCGGCTAGTGTTATTAAAAATTTGCAAATTACAGCAGATAATTATGAGATCGCGTATAATAAATTGATCAAGAAATACCAAAACGATCGTTTGTTGATAACTAATTATATGCAGGCAATATTTAATTGTAAAAGGTGTACTAGTGATTCCTCTAGCGAATTGAGTCAATTGCTTGATAATTTTGAAGTTAATTTAGAAGCATTAAAAAACTTTGAAGTTGATTTGTGGGATTTTGCTAAATTTATGTTATTGATAGAAAAAATCGATCCATCGGTAAAACGACGCTTTGAACGGGAGGTGGCAGAAAATGAAATTCCTTCATTTGAGGATTTGTTCAAATTCCTAGAAAAAGAGTGTAAGTCTGAGCAAAATTGTATTTTGACGGATAAAGTAGATAAATCAGTGAAACATTTTTCTAAAAACAAACCTCGTATTAATTCGTATGTGACCGGCACTGGTAATTCCGCCAATACTAAGACAAAATCGAATGTGTGTGTTATGTGTAAACAAAATCATTCTTTAACAAAATGTGATAAATTTCTTCAGTTAGAGGGAAGGGAAAGAAATGATTTCGCAAACAAAGAACATTTATGTTTTCGATGTTTATCTAATGCTCACTATTTCTCTAAATGTAAAGCTAATTCGTTTTGTGGTGTGTGTGACAGAAAACATCATGTTTTGCTACATTTTTCAAATAATAACAGCAATACTAATGAAGCGGAGCCGACAGCGGGTGTTTCTGATCTAAGTCCAAGCGGCACGAGTAAAATAAATACATTGGCAACTTCAGTCATGTGTCAGAAGGTGGTATTATTCTCTACTGCGTTAATCTGTATTAAAGATTCGTTTGGCAATTTTCATAGGTGTCGAGCACTAATTGACAGTGCAAGTGAAGCTAGCTTTGTGACGGACAAACTTTCAAGGAAACTAGGGTTGAAAAGGGTTTCAGTCTCAACTTCAATTAGTGGCTTGAATAGTATGTCTTCAAAAAACTGTGGTATTGTGTCTACAGTTATCCGCCCATGCCAGCAAATTAATCCAAATTTCGAAATTGATTTCATTGTTGTGAATGAGATTTGTGGTGTGACTCCTAGTGAAGAGGTTGTTTTTAATAATTGGGATCACATTAAAGGGTTGCAGTTAGCTGATCCAGAATTTGGAAGTCCTAATAAAATTGATGTGTTGTTGGGTGCTGACATTTTTGGTATGATCATACAGAGTGGAACACAAAGTGGTGGTGCTAGCGTTCCTGCAGCAATTAAAACGGTCTTTGGTTGGGTGTTACTAGGCAACGTGGATCAGAGGAACCATTCTAAAGGGGTGAAGTCATTCTGTACAAGTTTGGGAAGTTCTTTAGATGGTGTTTTGAAAAAATTTTGGGAGTTGGAGGAAATTCCAACCTGTAGAAATCTTTCAGACGAAGAAGTAGTGTGTGAGGAACACTTCAAAACCACTCATACTAGAGACAACGATGGTAGATATGTGGTGAGTCTTCCATTTCGTGAAGAAAGAGCAAATTTAGGTAATTCCTACGATCAAGCCTTACGCAGATTTCTAAATTTAGAGACCAAATTGAGTAAACGTGAAGGGTTATTTAATCAGTATTCTGAGTTTATAACTGATTACATCGAGCAGGAACACATGACGAAAGTAGAAGCTGAAGAGATGGGAACTGGAAAATACTATATTCCACATCATTGTGTTTTGAAGCCAGAAAGTGTGTCAACCAAGCTGAGAGTGGTCTTCGATGCTTCCGCCAAAACAACATCTGGTTTGTCTTTAAATGATAATCTTCTTGTGGGTCCTCCTTTACAAGCTGACATTGTGAACGTTTTGCTAAAATTTAGGTTGTATAATGTGGTGTTCACAGCTGACATTCGTCAGATATATAGGCAGATTTTGGTGTCGCCTAATGACAGGGACTATCAAAGAATTTTGTGGAGGTCTACTAGTAGCGATGTCCTGTCAGAATATAGACTAAATACGGTGACTTATGGTGTAGGTTCAAGTCCTTATTTGGCTATTCGTACCTTGAAACAGTTGGTGTTGGATGAAGGTGAACAATTTCCGTTAGCCGCTAAGGTACTGGATTCCAGTATTTATGTCGATGACGTAGTCAGTGGGGCAGACACCGTTGAACAGGCATTATCTATAGTTCAACAATTGGTTGAATTATTAAAAAAGGGTTGTTTCGAACTCAGGAAATGGAGTAGTAGCCATCCTGACGTTTTAAATGATATTCCAACTCAACATCATCAGTTCTACAATTTTGATCGTGAAAATTTAAACTTGAAGGTTCTAGGCTTACAGTGGGACCCATCGAGTGATAGTTTTAGTTACCGGGTGGAAGAGCGGGAAATACCAGCTACCAAAAGAAATGTGTTATCCGAAGTGGCGAGAATTTATTATCCTTTAGGTTTTTTATCTCCTTTAACGTTAGTGGCAAAGGGTATTATACAGGCTACATGGAATAGAGGCTTAGGTTGGGATGATAGTCTACCTATCGATTTGAACAGAAAATGGGAGCAGTATAAGGAAGAGTTAAGTGTGTTGTCTTCTTTCAAACTTCCTAGAAGAATAGTAAAGGATGATGCGAGTACGTTAGAGTGGCATGTGTTTTGTGATGCCTCAGAAGTAGGTTATGGTGCGGTGGTGTACCTTCGTCAATTTACAGAAACTGACATTCACATGAGTCTCGTCTGTGGTAAATCAAAAGTGTCTCCTTTGAAAATTATCTCTATCCCAAGGTTAGAGTTGTGTGCAGCTGTGTTGGCTTCCAATCTTATAGAGTATCTTCAAAAAACGTTTCGAGATGTTCTTCCGTTTGATAATATTTTTATGTGGTCTGACTCTAAAGTTGTACTAGCTTGGATTAAATCACCGCCTCAAAGATGGAAAACATTTGTGGCCAATCGAGTGGGTCTTATTCAAGAGCGTATATCTCCAGAACATTGGTATCACGTTAGCGGGAAGGACAACCCGGCTGATTGTGTTTCACGTGGTATGTTTCCTAAAGATTTATTAGACCATGATTTATGGTGGTTAGGTCCGAAATGGTTATCTACACTTAAGGATGTGCATGTGAATGAAGTCGCCCAATTTTCCGAAGATGAATCTTCTATCAGTGCTGAACAGAGAATGACAGTTTGTGTAACCAATCTTCTCAAGTTCAATTGGATAAATGGGTTGCTAATGAGGTATTCTTCGCTTAGGAAAATTCAAGGTATTATTACATACTGTTTTCGATTCATTAAACGGAAGTTTCTAAAATTGGTGATTGTTGAAGGAATCCCTTCCGAATCTGAATTAAAGCAATCGTTACTATATTTGGTGAAAGTGGTACAACTCGAAGTGTTTTCTAGTGAAATTCGCAATCTAAAGGAAGGAAGACCCGTATCCCCAGCAATTCGTAAACTTGCTCCATTTGTCGATGAGGAGGGTTTCCTCAGGGTGGGCGGTCGTTTAAGACACGCTGACGTCCCTTATAGTGTAAAACATCCTTTGTTGCTACCTTCTAAGCACCGGCTAACCGATTCATTGATTTTGTACTATCACAGAAAACATCTTCATCCTGGTGCTAGTCATTTGCAGTATTTAATTGGGCAGCAATTTTGGATTATTTCTTTCAAAGGTTCCATTCGACGTGTTCTCTTTCAGTGTAACAGATGTTTTCGTGTAAATCCAGTCTCTTATCCTCCTATGATGGCAGATTTGCCTAAATTTAGAGTGTGTGAGGCAAAACCCTTTATGAAAAGTGGCTTAGATTTTGCTGGACCTTTTTCCACTGTTGTGTCCCGTTACCGTGGTGTTCGCTCCGTAAAATCATATTGTTGTATTTTCGTTTGTGGTGGTACCAAGGCCGTACATCTAGAGTATGTTTCAGATTTGACTGCTGAAGCTTTTCTTGCAGCGCTTCGCCGATTCGTCGCTAGGCGAGGAAAATGCACAGATCTTTTTAGTGATAATGGCACAAACTTTGTGGGTGCTCTTAATATCCTCAAGGAGTATTGTAAAGCTGCTGAGGAAGAGTTGTCTTTGAAATGGCACTTTAACCCCCCGTCTGCGCCTCACTTTGGTGGTCTTTGGGAGGCTGGAGTCAAATCCTTAAAAACCCATCTCAAGCGTGTGATAGGTGATCAGACTCTTACCGTGGAAGAGTTCAACACTTTGTTAGTTCAGATAGAAAGTGTTTTAAATTCAAGGCCGCTATGTCCTCTGTCTAACGATCCAAATGACTTGACCGCCTTATCTCCAAGCCATTTTTTGACTCTTGGCCCAAGTCACTCTATTCCGGACGTAGATGTGAGAGACGTTCCCGTAAACCGCCTGACTAGATGGCAATTCATTCAGAGGTGTATCCAACATTTTTGGTCTCGTTGGAACCTTGAATATTTACACACCTTACAACAACGGAGTAAGTGGTGGGACGCTAGATCTTCCCCTACTGTCGGTACCCTTGTGTTGATCCGCGATGAGAATTTGCCGCCATTAAAATGGAAGTTGGGCAGAATAACAGCGCTGTACCCAGGGAAAGATCAAACTATTCGCGTAGTTCAGGTTAAAACACCTACAGGGGTTTTTAACCGACCAGTAATCAAACTTTGTGTATTGCCCTCACAATGAGGTTACTAATCGATGATTAGTACACGTGTAAATATGTTTATTTTATTAATTTTTTTTGTTGTTTGTGAAAATAAATGTTTATTTTGGTGGGCGGAATGTTTCGTGCTAATTTTATTTAATTTAATGGTTTTAAATCTCGCGCGTCAAACACTCCCCCCTTGATTATGTGCCACTTAGTGGATAAGGTAGGAGCGTCTAAATGTAGTACTCTTTACCAACGTTGCCAAGTGTAGTCCTAAACTAAAACGTTTGTGTTTTGGAAAGTAAAAATATTTTAATAATGATATTTATCACAGTTGATTAAAAAGCAATGTGTTAAGAAATCAATATTTGTCATTTTTAAAATTATGTTTAGCAAAACGTACTGAAAATTGTTCGAGTTTACAATACAGAATTATCATACAAAAAGGAAAACTCACGAATGCATAGATACATTTTCCCTAATCGAAAAATTGAATTGTGTAATTGACAGATTATTATAATAATTTTCAATAATAACCTAACCAAAACCACCCTACCTTACCCCCTACCCTAATCCGAATCGAAAAATTGAATTGTGTAATTGACAGATTATTATAATAATTTTCAATAATAACCTAACCAAAACCACCCTACCTTACCCCCTACCCTAATCCGAATCGAAAAATTCTTCGTATTTTTAGTCAATTTTTGAAAAAAACAATAAGAAAATAAAAATATCTTGATTCGGACACGACTCGAACCTGGTACCTCTGTGTTAGGAGCCCAGCACACTTACGCTGGGCTAATCTCTGCACACATTAATGATATCGTATAGAAGGTTAAAAGCTTTAGAACCGTGCGCGCTTCGCATGAAAGCCGAGCGCCACCGGAGATACTCGATGGCGCCCTTTCAGTTTAGGACTACACTTGGCAACGTTGGTAAAGAGTACTACATTTAGACGCTCCTGATAAGGTAGTCCGCCGTTGTCGCTGCGTAGTCATTCCTGAGCAGTAGTGTAAGCATGCGCAGAACAACAGAGAGAACCAATCTAATCGTGGAGCCGTGTGCACGTGCGAATGGTGGTGTGGAATGTTCAACGTGGTTCTGCGGGTATGGTAACTCTGAACGAGCGATGGTACGGCCACCTACTGGATCGGAAAAAGTTACTAAAATTGCTGATTTAATGAAAACTGTAACGCTGCTGGTAGTTATTCTAGATATTTGCGCATGCCTCACGGCTACGGCTCACATTGTAGTCTTACGCCATTTTACGGTTCATGCACAGACCACTTACCCTATAGACAACCCGCGCAGGCTACAAGACCTTGAACGAAAATATAGTTACAATCCTGATCATCGGATGTCGCTAGTAGTCTGAGTAGGCAAATATCATAGCTCACGATTGTAATGCTGGTTGCCATAATCGGGAGTTCTTTTGTTAAACGAATCTAAAGTGATGTCGCTGTTAAGGTGTGGTTCCATTTTATCGTTGTTATTGTCAGTTGTGACTTGTTTTTGTTTGTGCTTACCGTTGTTTGAACTATTTACTTTTTTTTATTATTGCCAGTTGTGTGTGCTACTATTAGCTACTATAAGTAATAGTGATTATAAAAATAGACAAAATGCCTTCATTCAAAAAGTGTTGCGTTCCTCATTGCGTTGTTCCTAGGAAAAAATTTTTGGTAACAAAATTCCACGCAAAAACGTAATAGAATGCTAAAAAAGGTAATAGATTTTAATTTTTCTTCTTCTTTTTATATACAATGTAGAGGGGTTTATTCAGTGATGCCAGCTCCTTGGAAGTTAAATAGCTAGATATGATTTTTTTTGTATATAAGTGGTTTGTAGTTTAAATTTCTATGTACTTCTAAGTGTTAAGATACTTTGTTAGATTTGTATTATTGCAACGAATAAATAAAAAAAGAAAATTTGTAATTGTTTTATTTTTTCCGTACTCTCACGTTATTCTTATTGGGTTTGAATTTCGCGCCATCGTTGGATTTGAATTTTGCGCCATTCTTGTTACTTTTGACGAAGAACAACAGATGGATCTTGACGCTCCTAAAATTGTAAGTTGCCTACTAAGCAGGTGCCAGAAACTACTAGCGACATCCGATGATCAGGATTAGAACTATATAATGGGTACGACGTTCTATAACGGGCGTGGGGTGTCTATAGGGTAAGTGGTCTGTGGGTTCATGTATGTCGTGCTTCAAGTTTGTTGTTTAAGTGTGAATTAGTTAATATTATCTTTCAATAATCATTATCGAAAAAGACAATGTCCAAATTTATTGTGAAGGAATATAATGTATATAGTGAACTCGGTAAGTTTAATTTTAGTAAAATAAAACAAAACATCTTTCATAACATAAAAAGTGACAAATTACTAAAGTAGTTTTTTGTTTATACAGCTTTATACTTCCAATCCAGGAAGAACAGCTTTTAATTTGATGGAACGAAGTGGGAACAAATGCTCGGATTTGAAGAGGTAATTTTTTACACATATATTTATTGAATGTTATTAAACATGATTATATGTTCTAGATTATAAACCAAAGAAGTTAAAGGACATTTGTTTGTATCAATTGTATCCCACAAGAAACAATTCCATCTACAAGCAAATAGTGTGTCTAAGAAGTGTTGAAGAGCATTAAAGCCATTCTAAGTGGTTGATAATCGTATGAAAAGTAATATAAATCTCATATAGTATAATTATATTTGCAAATAATAAAATTCTTTGCAGATACCAGGATCATTATGGAACCATCTATGGAGACTCCCTCCTTAAGAAGTGCCAATAAAAGTCTACTGGAAAAAGGTCGAACAATTTTCAAAGGTAAATAGTTTCGAGAAAGAAAATAAATATTCAAACCTTCACAGTACTATGTGTTTGAGCTAATTAAAAATGTTTATAAATATATTGATGATAGTCATATTGTCCTCAAGATTGACTAGATTAAACGATGAAATAAAACAATTTAGTTTGTTTAATATCATCGTTTAGTATGGATCTTCATCAAGTAAAAGCCTCATCTATATTCAATTTACTAGATTGGCATTGTAAACTACACTTTGCTAATAGTATGCAAGTTTTGGTATTTAGTTAGTTTTATTTGTAGCAACCTGTAAAAGTCAATGTTTTTCGCATTTTTTAATGTATATATAGCTGCCTACAGTACCGGTTGATCAATTTGTTCAAGTTTTTTAAAAAATCTTGATACCACTGTTTTCCTTGAAACTTAAAGGAAATTTTCACCTATTGTAGGCTCCTGTATATTTATATTAAATACATTTGTGTGCTTACTAATATCACTTTTCTTATTTGTAGAACTTTTATAAAACAGTTGACTGTGAAATAAAAAGTTGAGCCAAAAGATATAAAAATTTCAGTCTCATTCTATCATTTCTTTGTGTTATATTTAATTATTTCTGCAATCCATAGTGTGAGCTCACTATTTCTATATTTGCTTTTTAAACATGCATTTTTATTACTGTTGATGAAAACTATGATCATTATTATCTAATTAAAAAGTTTTCATCACCTTACAGCGCATGCTGATTCTTTTCAAAATTATTTACTCAAATTTTATTTATTATTAACTGTATTGTTAAGCTCTTATATTATGTCTTTCTGTTTGTCTTGAAATAAATGAAAAAAAACGATCTGTTTATTGTTATTTTTGGTAATGAATAAAAGTATATAAACTGGTTGATTATTGTTTAATTTTTCCCACTTCAGGCATTGTATGGTCCATATTTTGACATTTCATTTAATCTAACTTGACTATTTGAATGTTATTAATATAATATCAATCAAATGTTGAGTTACTTTAAATGAAATATCAAAAAATGGACCATAAATGCCATATTTCAATAAAAGTAATATTACAGTAATTTTGAATATGCCGCCAAAAACTGTTAAATTACAGGAATCTACTTTTTCGGCAGTTAGCGAGGACCACAACCATGTAAAAGGTGTTAGAGCTTACTTTTCCGACCTGTAAGATGGCGCCACCCGTCAAAATTAATTCGTCCTAGTTAGCGCCACGGTCAGATGCCTATCTATAAGTATGTTATCTGTGGTTCTGCCGGCTGTCTACCAATAACTCGATTCAACAATTGTGGGTAAGTGGTTTTTATATATCCTGGAGGGAGTTTATACGTTTATTTATTATTCTTTGTTTGAAAAGCATTAAAGTGCGAAACACTCCCCATGACCCATACTAGAGACACTGTGTTGTCTCTTACCAGCCTAATAAGGGATTCTTTACAGTTTTTCCACCAGTCTAGAACTAGTAGTTGGATTCCTGATATCTTTAGCAGAACCTTTTAATTTTTTGTTAGGTATATCTTTTGATGTTTTCATCAATACAGGCTATAGCGGCAAACTCTCGTCTGTAGCCCGTGTGATGTGGTGCCGACCTCGGGCGCCATCGAGTATCTCCGATGGCGCTCGGCTTTCATGCGGGGCGCGCACGGTTTAAACACCCCGTGTCGCTCTCGTCGACGACTCGAAGGCGCGGAGGAGGGTAGGGTAGGTTGGGTTGGATATCCTTCGCTTCTAATGCACTTTACAACAATTTGGAAAATATCCATTAAAAAAGTGTACGGAAAGCAAGCTTTTCTGTGAATTATACAATTCCATTTTTCGATTTGGGTTAGGGTTGGGTAGGTTGGGTGAGATTTCCTTCGCTTTCAATGCACTTCACAAACATTTATGAAATTTCCCTTAAAAAAGTGTATAGAAAGCTAGGATATCTATGAAAAGAACATCTCCTCGCTTTCCATACACTTTTTTAAATATATCGTTTGAAAAAGTGTATATAGAAAGCAAGTCAATTCCTAACCTAAACCACCCTACCCTACCCTACCCTAATCCGAATCGAAAAATTGAATTGTGTAATTGACAGATTCGTCCTAAGTCTGCGCTAAATGTGAAGGGGGATATGTTTTTTTTTAAAGAAGACGTGATGGGCCGATAATATCAATTAAAAACCCATAAACACCCACTAATTATCTTTGACAGCGTAATTCTACCCTCCTCCGCGCCTTCGAGTCAGATAATGTTCAAATTATAATAATTTTCAATAATAACCCAACCAAACCTACCCCTACCAAACCACCTTCGTATTTTTAGTCAATTTTTGAAGAATAAATTATAATAATTTTCAATAATAACCCAACCAAACCTACCCCTACCAAACCATTTAATTGAAATTCGTACAAGTTAAGTGAAGTAATAATATCGAAAAAATAAAATAAATATTTAGCTCTGCTCAACTGGAGCACATATTTTCGCGTACAAATATGAACCTTCAATTAAAATTTATGTCGAAACTAAAATAACTCGCACGAACGTATGTGCGCGCAAACTAGCTGTTTTTGTACATAAAGACGCACCTTAAGGTTACTCCGTATGTTTATTCGGAGACTTTCGGGTAATTCCGTGTGAATATTCGGCAGATAGAAATAGAAACGGCTACCACAGATAACTAACGGGCAACGGCTATAAAAGGTCTTTCTATCTGTTTTTATATGTAAGTAAGTGTCCTTACCGGAGAAGAATATGGTTTGTCGAAGATAATCGCCCGCTCTACACATTCTTCCCAGGACACGGATGATGTACCTATCAGCTCAAAGCTTCTGAGCATTAAGATATTGGACAGACAGTATCTATTGAACCTTCTTGCTCAGATCATACGCATTGAAATCGGTTCCAGAGTAGTAGTCACCTTGTGTATATTATCTCTGGTAGTCACTGAGAAAGTGGAATGTCACCACGCAAAAGTCACTGACTGGATGTTGTGCAAATATATATTTGTGTTAAGTTAATGTTAAGTTCATTCACTTTGTATATTAAAACAAATTCTTAATAACCTATTATTAATAATCAGGGAATCAAAAACATTTGCCTATATGTTAAGATTTCTGCCTTTTTCAATAAAAATAAGCGCCTCCTTTTTCTTCAGTTTTTGTGGCCTCTGTAAATCCGAGCTTTACTTATCACACATGTTTATGCGAGCTTTTCGTCTTAAAATGGAGTGACGAAGCGCCCACCACAATATTATAGATTACTGAGAAAACACCCTGGATGTGTTATTCTTTTCGAATAATTAAGCTTTTCTTAAATCTTTATCATTCACTATTTTCAAATTCAAAATATCCTGAGCCTTTTTGGATACTCTTGTTCCTTATTATCCTAAATGATTTTAAAATTTTCCCAAGAATTCACCTTTAAAAAGGCCCACTAGCATTCTCAAATTTTATAAAGTGAATCTGGTGAAGTCACGTTTGGGGGTGACAGAGTTCAGGATTTTGGATGATTTACCTATAAATTGTGGTATGAGGTTTCATGGCTACAAATTTCATTGGTCTGCAATTATGACAACATATATCCTAAATCTTCGTATTTCAGTTTAAAAATAATTTAAACTAAATACTGACAAAATAGGTACATGAAGGAATTAAAACTAGTTTGATTACTAGAATGATAATCAACACATAGATTTATTAATATTTGTATGCATATCTAACAGACTTGGACAGATATAAAAATACTAAGCATTCACCTATATACTCCATTTTATAATTCTTGAATTCATCGCTTATTAAATTTATAACCAAATAACTTCAAAACAAAATCTTCCAAACAAACGAAATATCCAAAACAAATAAAATTTGCAGAGAAGACAAAAAACAGCTGACTGTTCTCTTAACTTTCGTTCAATCTACATCCATCAAGAGTGGCCACAGTAGGGTGGATTGTACCCCGCCTATTTGCTACCCTTGGAAACCTTAAAGATGATTGCCTACTTGTAGAGATGTTGGGGCTGTTGTATTTGTGAGCATAGCATATGTCCAGCTAGTAATTGTTTATTTTCTGCCCTTTTCAGCCAAAGCTGAACCAACGGAGGTTGGTAGAACATTGTCAAATGCTCCTTCGATATCAAGGAATACGGCCACCGCAATCTCCTTGTTGTTAAGGGAATGGGTAAAGGTCTGAAATGAAATCCAACTGCTGGTACTGTGACAGCTTCCTTGGTGACCTCCCTACCGTCCTTTATGGGACGCTTGGCGTCATCAGGCAGAGGAGGTCGATCGTTATCCCACCACAACTGTAATAATTGTATGGGCACCCTCCTCAGGTGGGACTTTTTAAATCAACTCCTCCTCCGGTAAGGATTTATTAAAATGTTTTTAAAAAAATAACAACTTAATAAAACTAGGATGATTAACTTTATACAGAGGTATATTAGATGCAATGATCATCTGACATAAATCAAATTTAAATGTGTCCTCCTCCTTTTTGTTGAACTGCTTTACATCTATCCCGCAGAGATGTTTGGACTAACTTAGAGGAATTTCATTTTTACAAATTCAGTTTGTGAAGTGGAGTTCCACAATGCTGATCAATAAAGTACTTTTTGTACTTAAAAACTAAACTCAAAACGTCTAAAACTTTTTAAAATGTGTGTTCTTTACTTTTCGGTATATATGCAACAAAACTAAACTCTGATTCAGTAACCTTCTGCACAACTGATATAAAGGTCAAAATATTAGGAATTTCCCATTTGTTAAGCCTCTTCTTAATCCGCAAATAGGTAAGTATATAAATTTTCCCAGAAGGTCATTAACAAATAAACCATTAATATTTTATTACTAGCCCAACATTTTATTACAGAAAGGTTTAGTAATAAAATGAAGTACCGAATATGAATAACATCATTAGTAGGGTGTAGCATAAAAGTTTTAAAAAAACACAAAAAGGCGGAATTTACGAAAAAAGGCAAAGTATAAAAAAATCATCTAGAACTAGAATAGGCAAAAAAGGCATTTTGACTATAATCCGAGCTTTAGTGTGATGTCTTGTCGTTAATGAGGTACAGGTTATGAGCTATGACCGTAAGTGAAATTCATTTTTCCTGGTGACGCTACTGGTTTAGATACTAAAGAACGGGCTTATTCTAAGTGGCCTTTGAAATAATGTTGACAAATACTGTGTCAAACCTAAGAACCAAAGCATGGAGTATTCTTACCTGGTGCTAAGCATATAAGAATGCATATTATGCAATATGCTTTGAAATTCTATGAAGAACATGTTATTACATCGTAAAATGTTTTGAAATAGTATTATACAAGTTCTTCAGCCCATTGAAAACATAAATGTATCTGCTTTGGAGCATTTCTTCACTTCAGTCTATGTTGGGTTTATGCCCATTTTTGTATATGTCCTCGGGAGACTTCTTTTCAAGGACTGGTTCTGCTCCAACCAACATATAGCTGCTAAACTTATTCTCGCAAGATTAACAGGCAATCACCACTTTATCTATATTCATAATTGTATTCTCTTATGTCGTCTTCCACCACACAAGACGCATAATATGTTATGGGTTTAGCCACTACACTGTATATCCAGTGTGTCATGAGCGGATTTAACCACACCTAGTTTTGCTCGCCTTGCCATCATTATAATGTGGTCTTGCACGTTATGTAACCATTATGGAAACAATGCGGAAAGGACGGAATAAAAACACATTGAAAATTATTTAAAAATGTATTGGTAAATAATTTGTATATAAATATCTAGGGTTAAAAATCAATGGGGGTTACGAAATTGTCCAGCACATCTTTAGTATCACTACAACAAATTTTTATAAAAAAAAAAATTTGAAACTATACTGATTTTAATACTTATTCACATTTTTTATTTGTTAAAAATCTCTTGTTAGTATATATAATATATATATAAAAAAAATAGAATTAAACAAAAATGGTTTCTAAATCTATTGATCATATAGATGATTACTTACTATAACCTACTAAATTGAAAATAAAATAACTTTGTTCAATAACTTGTTGAAAAAGAAGGATCTGCAGGCTAATTGGTTTTCGCCAAAGCCAACCCACTAGACAAAAAAAAATCTTTTTATATAGCTATATCTTCGAATTAAAATTTCTCCACAAAAAAACAGATAAAATCCTAAAAATCCGACGATTTTATTGATATTATTAATGTTTAGCTTCTAACGTTGGTGGAATCTATGTCGGTAGAATTCACATTCATATTAATGGTTTCGTCTACAAAAAATTGTGTCAACAATAAGATATCCTGTGCTATATAATGTAGGTGTATAACTAAATCTTCAACACATTCTACTTCAGTTTGATTTCTGAGGTACACCTACATCACTTTTCCCAGATTTAATATTTAATCTTAATTTCCTGTTTTCCCAAACTTCTCCAAATTTAAAGGAAAAAGGTCCTTATGGGCTGGTATTTGGTTTCGCCTGAAGAAATGTTGTTAATAAGACATTCAGTCTAATCTTAAAATCAAAATATACATATTGATCAATAGACTTGAATTTAGGGAAATTTATAGAACTTTGACAAAAAAAACTTATACAGACATATAGCATATAGGACACTATGACACACCGAGAGATAAGGGAGTTGGTTAAGCTGGAGTTTATTGTGTTCACTGACAGTAACCTAAATTCAATATTTTTTGACAGAATCTAACAAAGATGGAAACTAAAAATACTAAACACAAACTAATAAGAAGAGGGAACACCAAACATAAAAATTTTAATGAAGAAAAAGGTGGTACAAAGTAGCCTGAAAATACATTGATCAATGCAGTCGAAAGAAAAACATCATCTCTGCTAGGTCCTGAAAAAATCTTTCCGAGACAGTTAAAGCCATTCGCGAATTGAATTTATTTATAATTTATATTTGAGAGTTTTATTTCAAGTTTTCTTAAGAGTGTAATTTGAATAAAAAAAAAGCCATTACGGACCCTGCTATTGTAATAAATTTAAAGCAAACTCAAAACACTGATCCTCAGTAAAGTAATTGTGGTCTTATTGTCACATAATTACACGATAGCTTTTTTTTGTCGAATTAAACTTGACATGTATCAATAAGAATTTTGTTGCCTGGCAATTGAACGAAAAAGACTGCCTTCTGGCAGTTTTTTGAGTTGAATTACCTAATGGCAATAAAACTCGAATTATAAATGTCAAGTTTACTTCGACTCGAAAAAAAGATAGAGTGTAATTCGGTAAGACAATTTAATGAATATGTAAATCAATAAATTAAAAAATGAGATGTAAATTAGTTTATTTAATTTAACGGAAAAGTACAATTGTTAAAAACACAATTATTAAAAATAGCTTGAGTTTCAGAGCTTCCGTGTCTTTTGTTAATATTTTGCTGCATGCTAGTATTTTGAGCGATGGTAGTAACTGTTTCCTGGATATTGTAGTACGAATGGAACCAATGATTTCTCTATGATATTCTTCATCTAGCTGAATGTACGGTTTTAATGACGATGGATTGCTATGTCCCGTAATTTTCACAAGTTTTTGTTCACCTATACCACTCCTGGACAATTCAGTTACGACGGCAGGTCGATTAGAATGGTTCGTAATTTTCACCCGCTTGATATCAAGTCCAATATTTTTCGACGAAGATTTGGTCCATTTAGATATTTCGTTGATCCCAATAGGAGAATTCTAGTCCCATGATTTCGAATTTGTTTTTTGCCAGAAAGGATTTGGAGTTAAAAAACTTTTCACATGTGATATGGTTTCCCCGTCTTCCCATAATTTGTTTAAACAATCTTACTGGACATACACAATTTTCTGCAGTGTTACCAACCAATTACTGTCGGCCAGCTTCTGATTTCCCCCTCGTGCTGTCTTCGTATAAACACTGGATTATATTCAATTCTTCCGGTCTCTCTTCCACGGTTGTCTGTCTCGATTTTAAAATAGAATACCTTACAATTTACTGCTTCTCTCCAAGCCAATTCATACGCAGCAATGATATAAAATTTTCTTTGGGTGCCTACAGGTTCTTTTTCACTCCAGGACAGTGAAATATCAAAAATTTCTCGTTTTGTGAGAGCATTAGAACTCACCTTTCTTTTTTCTGGGACTGCTTGTAAAATTTTGCGTTTTGTGTCTCGTGTATTTCTCGCTTTCTTAAACTGTATGTCCGTGAACGGATTAAAAATTCTTTTATAATCTTTAAAAGTATTTTTCTTGTAACATTTTTGCCGAAGTGTTCCAAATTGTCTTGACTGCACTCTCTTTATAATCTTCTCCATTGTTCTTCTTCATGTTGAATGCCCAGTTGCATAAAATAGAAGCTAACTCTTCAGTGGAAGTTTCTGCAATGAGTTCATATTTTTTTTCCAAACAAAATATCGCAAATTGTCGCCAAATTGATGAAGTTGAATTCACAGTATTGCGAGGCACATTATCATTGATGGCTTTTTCAATTTCTCCACTCGAAGACTCTCCAAATCGCGACATTTCCACAAATGAAAACTTTTCTGACAACGCAAGTTTGAGAAAAATTGACATAACGTCATCAAAGATTTGTTAACAATGCTGGTTGTCATGCTTTCAAAAGTTAGATTCCGTTATTGTCGCTGGAAAAGTTAGGACAAACTTTTTTCGCTGTCATAATGACAAAATCACGCGGCTCATGGGAATTTTTATACATGAATTAAATTGTCAAGTAAAAACAACCATTTTTGTTTATGTCATGTGTGTTATTAATGTCAGTATAGTTTCTATATAAAAAAATCTAAACTCTACCTAACCTACCTACCTAACAAAAAATAGCACCATAGGAATTTTTAAACTTGTAGGAGTAGGTATTTATATAAAAATTAAAGTCTCTAAAAAAGAGGTACATATATTATGGGCAACTTAAATAAAGCCAAACGTTTTTCCTAAAAATTTAAACCGAATACCATAAATATTACATGGAGCAGAATGCAGAGATACATTTCGGTGGGTGTATTTGCATAAAATTTAATTTCAAATTGTACATTAAACTTATATTAAAAATGCATTTGATGCAAACGATGAATAACGCTATTTAAGTAGGTACTAAATAAAAATAATTATGTAAATATTTTCATATGCTCTCAGCAGCATGTCAAGGACTATTTATGAATACCTAGTACTTATCACTTAGTTTTTTCTCTCAAATTCTTTGTAACTTTTGGAAACAATAGTTATTGATATACCAAGACGATTAATTAGATTTTTACGCATTGATATAAACAGATACATGCAATCAGAAACGGAACATAGGGATTTAATGTATTCTCCGATCTTAATAGTCCACCAACAAAAAATTTCTATAAATTTACTTCAATAAATATCAGGTATTTAGCTGGACAGCTGGATTCAGAACAACTGCGAGAAACCCCGCCTCTTCTCCTTCCAATATTTGTTATGTGCGATTTAGTATTCAAGTGTCTTTTGATTTCTTTTGGCCATAACGGCTTCCAAAATAAAAATGAATTCGTAAATAAAACAAAACAACTTAAAATGCTAAAACTATAAAATTAATGAATTAAAGGTTCAAATAGTAGGTACTCCTTGTTGAGCCAAACAAAAACCGAATCTATTGAACAAAGATAATCTTGTATCTCTGAGCTGATTCGGTGTAATGTTTGCACAATGCTGAACAATTTTCGCCCTAAATTCTATCAAAGTTTGAGCCCGTTTAAAATTGTACCAATACATTTCATTTTTTAAAAAACAAAAGAAATCATTCGTGGACATATCCGCTGATCTTGTGAGTGACCTCCAATATTGCACGATACAATTTCAATTTTCTCCTGAAGGGTGTACATTCTGATTTATCTACGAATTTATTTTATTTTGAATAACTATGGGCTTGAACAGTACTCGGATATTGCTGCTTACTGACTGTCTGACGCTAATTAAGGACCGCCCACAGTTGAGACTACAGAGTGGCGGGAATTGTACGATATGCTCTAGGTGTCCAAATGAACGATTGTAATAATCCCATTTTTAATTTGTTGAAGCTTGATATTGGTCGACTAGTTCGAAAGCAGTTCTGATACAATGCTTAAAATTCCTATGTTCCGTTTCTCATTGCATGTATCATGTTCATTAGCATCCGCTGTGCATGCAAACTTTTATGTCATACTAGTTCATTATTGCATCCACAATATAAGTATTTAAAAAAATTTGGTTTCAGAAACATTTTACCATAATTTTGCTAGAAAGAGGATGTGAATTTATTTGTTGAAAACGTAAATTATGCTACCTGTCTATCCTCACAAAAGTCAAAATGCAGAAATTTTAAAAATGCAAAAAGCCATTATTGAATTCAATTGCAGAAAACTAGTTGGAATATTTTAATGAAACTGTGCTGCCTGGATACTTGCTCAATCATTCTCTCATAGTGCCTTTATGATCCAAATATTCAATGATAAAGAATATTTTTATAGTAAAGTAAAATTTTACCTAACAGTGAGTAAAATTAGTTTGCACCGTTTCACAATTTGTAGGCAAGATAAAGAAATCTGTGAGCGGAAGCAGAATCAGTTTCAGACAGATTTTTCATTATTGCAGGATCCATACGCACTAGCTATTTCTGTACTCTCGCTGATGAAAAGCAGTTGTCGATTCACCGATAATTGTAATAATGGATCTTTTTGAAACTTTTGTCAATTTATGTTTTCTTTTAGCAGCTAGGTACATGCTTTGACCCATTATTTTCTTGTTTCAGTTGCCTGTACATATATTTGTATCATTTTTTGCGTAGTAGATCGCGACTAGAACGTACGAAATTTCTTTTTGTCTATTGTCTCAAATCTCTACTCTCCACTTTCAGAAATTTAGAGATTTACATTAGTTGTATAATTACAAAGAATCAATTAAAAACGAAAATGCCAAGTACTTGGGACATTAATAATGGTTATCGGTAAGTTAATCAAAATTGTTTTCGACTTTGTACCAGTGTCTCATAAAGTTGTAGTTGGCAACTAACTATGCATTAAGAATACATTAACGACCTAGTAGGACATGAAGTGAATCATATTCAAAATTTGTGAACCCAGGCAAATCAGGTTTTTGTTATTTTTTGAGAAATTGAATCAAAATCTTTTTCTATTTTTCTTCCAACGTTTCGGTAGCATTCCAGCTACTGAAACTTGAACAAAATATAGAAAAATATTAACCAAGCTTGTTTTAAACTTCAAATTTTTACTAGATACTCTTATATTTTTGACAATATTGTAAACACAATCTAACTAAACCTAAATTTGATTTCTGAAATACTAACACATACATTTTCCTGAACAATGATAACATTTGAAATTATTTTGATTTAGTATTTATATTTAGGATATTGTAGATTTCGGAGCTGGTATCCTGGAAATATGATTATCGGGTCGAGAATCCTTTCTAGGACTTCTAACTGACCTTCTTTCTGGCGAATTTCTCAGTTGAAGCGTCTGAGTATATTTTTCTTCGTCGTTAAGAGTATTCAAGCTGTCATATTTTTTGAGCAATAGTTGAATTTGCATAGCTACATCTTGATCTGAATTAACCTTATTTACAGCCTGCAAAAGTTCTTGTTTTAATCTACTTTTTGTAGGGGAAGTACTGGTAGATGAAGATCTTCTTTCTGTTAATCCTGAGACGCTTCTTCGAACTGAAAGAAAATAATAAATACGGCATAACAACCTTCACTAGACGATTTTTTTTTAATCACATTTATCTTACCTGTTGAATTTCTCGCGAAAGGTTGAACAAATGTGTCTTGACCAATACTAGCTCTAGAGCTTCTAGGTCTTCCACTCCAGGTATTAATTTTTGATTCCCCCTTTTTCATTTGAGATGGAATTTTCTTTGGACTTTTGTGTCCGTGGACCTCGCCATTTGTTTCTGCGCTATTAGATCTACTAAGAGTTTTCCTTTTACTTTCTGCGTCGCTCTTATTGAAGGAAAATGATTTTTCTTTCTTTTTAGGCATCGTTGATTCATAAGTCGTCGTATCCGGAGAGGTACTTGAAGATTCCGAAAGTCTTTCCATCGATTGCAGATTTTTTTCTAATGTAGCTTTTAAATCGTTCCCATAGATTCTTTGGGAGAAGTGAGTTTTTCTAAGACCAAATTCGTTAAGATCATCGTCGGTATATTCTTGATGCTCTGAAAATATTGAATATGTAATACTGGACATACAATTAAAATTTATATTTTAATCTAGGCATTTTCGTTACAAAACGCAGACACACAAAAGAGGAGATTTTCTAATTATTTCCGTAATAAAGAATACTAAGCTTACCAGTCTCTTCAGCATCTTCTGTCGAATTTTGACTATACAGAGATGATCTTTGTTTGGTTTTATCATGTATTATACCTAAACTTCGATAACCTTCATCTGACATTTCTGATGTGGTGTCGCTGTGGTCTGTATCGTTTACATGTAAACTAACTTCTGATTTTAAAACCTTAAATAAATAGAAACACTGCATTAGTCAAAAATTGCCGAAATTTTTCTACTAACAACAATAAATTAAGTTTCTGTCTTTCATTAGTTTAATTTTTAAAACTTCCGTATGAAAAGTATAGTGTTTAATTCCCCTGAATTAAAAATTTCTGGTCATATGACTTGAACATGAGCCTCTGGCAACATTTTGTTGTTATCGGTATAGAGGGTAGAACTAAGGAGGACCATCTCAGTGTATTAAAAAGTGTCCGTTTAAAGGGAACAAATTAAGGTGACGCTAGAGTAGCAACCGAAAGAATTTTAAAAGGAGCGCCACAAATCATTAGAGCAGGATACTAAATTAAAAAAGGACAAATAGTTGAGATTTTAAATACTAAATACTACAAGTAAAAAAAATATTGAATTTTTCAACCCAGCACACTTCACTCTGTTATTTATAACTGCTAAATTCATATAATTTCCAGTTCCTACTCTAGCGCTATTTCGGTGAGTGTTCGAACAATAATTTGCTGTTTACAAGTGGACACTTTTTCAACTAATCCCCCATACAAGACGGTTCTCCTCACTCCTACCCTCCATAGTTATCGGTAAGTTAAGCATTCCTAACCTCAACTAGTTATAGATATTAAAATATGTCATGCATTTTTCGACTAACCGTCTAATCCTATCAATATGGGAGAAAAAAAAGACCTGCTTAAGGTCATTAAGGGCCATTTTCACCGACTCACTGTTTAAGTGTACTTAACTAAGTAGAGCTCAGAATATATGGCTCCCCTAAAAATATAACCCTTGCACCATGTCAACTAAAGGTCAGCTTATCTAAGTAGGCATGCAGTTTGGCATCAATGCACTTTCCAGGAAATTTTTAGATCTTTCGACTTTATATGCCATTATTGTCATTATTTGTTTATGACATTTTTGTTTGTTTGGGTGTGATTGTGATTTTTTTATTTATTTGGTGAATTATTTCATACTATATGCAAAATGTCTCTCGAAATTTTCTTGGTGTGTCCGGATCATAGAGATACTACAGATAGAGGCAACAAGCCAGCTCGGAACCTGTCAGCACGTATGAGAAAGATAGGAAGTCGAAGGTTTAGGCTATCTTTCTCTAATAGCCTGCATGCTATATACACAGACAAAGACGGAAAAACCTCTGATAGTCTGTCTTTTTCTATCTCACCGGAGTTCAGGCGGACATTTCCACTTACACAGCGACCTATGGCTTGTTGCCTCTATCTGTAGTATCTCTATGGTCAGGATCTCGCTTTGGGTTGTTGGCATTTTGATAAATCTGGGATACAATGTCGCTAACTCCCTGGATACTTTTGCTATGGTTCTGCTAGCTGTAGCTACATCAATTTGCATAAAACGTGCAACAGTCATCAAAAAACCGGAGCTCGCAAAATACCTCAGACAAGGTAGCAACTGGTTGATTGGACTAAGGCTGTTGTTCCTAAAAGCATTTTTCAAGAACGTACCTATATAATCTTGATATTTTATTGTGTTAAACACAAGGTCTGTAAACTTAGTTTGACAAAGTATTAAGTGAGTAACATAATTGTAATAGACATATATTTGGATCTATTACCTATCATCAGGAAACTCCAGACTATCTTATATTAAACTTAAAATAAACAAAACAGTTTCTTTGTAAAATCTAAATGTCTTAAAAAAAGTTAAATTGTCCATTGTGTGAAAATAATTTGGCCGAACAAATATCCGTCTCGGAAAACCATGTTCTAATATTTCTAACACATCGAAATCATCGTTGAAAATATCCATTTTCTCATTAAAACACAACAAACCAACTTTTAAGTTAACAGAATTTAAGTTTTCTTGTAAGCTAACGAAATTGACGGCTTAGGTTAAGGGAGGTTTAAATTCAGTTTGACATACGGTGCAACAAAAATATTTTAAGCGGCCCTTAACCCTAAGCTTCACTTAAAATAGTCGGTGCAATTGGCCCTAATACTAATATTTTGGAAATCCCTTTTATAATACTTTGTTTTGAAATTTTTGGGACAGTATTAATTCGTTTTTGAGTTTATTTTCACGGAGTACAAATTCTGTAGTATTATGTATTAGGTCATTTACGAAATAGTTAAAAATCATATAAAGGGAGAGGTCTTTTAGCTCATATGTAGACGTTATAACTTTAACCCCTTCCCCCCTATGGTCACCCGTTCAAATTTTTTAAATGGAACACGCTATACATTATTGCATTTTTGGATTCTACTCTACTAGAGGATCACAAAAATGTATACATAATGTATACATAAGTGAAAAGTCAATCAGTTGGGAGGTACGGATAATTGCGATGACAACTATGCCTTTACCGCGGCAATAACTCTACTCACGATGTTTTGCATGGAGACAAAAGCGTAGCGACCAAGAGACTGGCGTTTGGCGTTTTTTAAATAAAGTGTGAAGTAGGTAGCTTAGTTTTCATTCGAATATCAATATTTACAAATTCCTATCTACCGTAAAAATGATATACAAGCAAGATAGAATTGAAATTGTAGGATTAAACTACGAAAACAATAAAGCGGGATTTATAGTTTGACGTACTGTAAGCGTAGACGCACTGTAAAAAGATCAACTATCAGAATTTACGTACCTTGTTTATAAAGGAAGGTAAGTGCATAACGTAACGTAAGCGGAACGGACTGGAACGGAAGAGTTGGCCAACTTTTATCTTTTTACAGTGCGTTCTTACGTCCGGCCAATCAAAGGAAATAATTTTGTGTGATGTCAGCGTGGCTATCAGCTGTCATTTAATGTTGTGTTTTTGAATGTATAATACAAAATTTAAAGCTCGAAACAACATAGGACACAGGCTGTAGATGATTTGTATAATTTCTAGGTTAATTTGAATGTCGCGAGTACGTTACCTCTGTCCATGCGCAAAATTTCCGTTCCGTTTATTTATAACTGCAACAATTTTTACATACCGTTCGTTACGTATCCAGTGCGTCTACGTGTGGTATACGTTTACAGTCCGTCAATCTATAAATCCCGCTTAAATCTGCAAGAGTCACAACTAGACAGTTTAATACTGCCCATCCCAGAAGAGCTGCCACACATAAATACGTTACTGAATTGATGCAAAAAATGTTTGAAACAGGGTCAATTGCCAATAAAAATCACCAACCACAACGAGGCTATGGAAGTTGCCGTTTTAGGACAACTCACGTTAGAAGAACAACAGTCAATATCACAAATTTCTAGTGCAGCAATGTTTTCAGAATTTTACATAAACCCAAATTCCATTTTTACAAAATTAAATCAGTCCAAGAGCTACATGTGAAAAAACGACTTTAAAATAATTATTCTAATAAGTTTATGTAATAAAAATATGTTTTTGTTTGAAAGTTTTGAGGTTTAAGCGAAACAAATGCGTGTTAATAATTTTGTCTGTCTGAAATATGGCAACACCGAGAAAAGGGCGGAAACCATTTTACTATAAATTTTACTTGATTTTACTACGAAGTATCAACGTTCCTAGGTTATTGAAGCTTTTGTTTTCGTCTTTTATAGGTTGTATAGGTTATTCATTCTGAAAACGCTTCCACCCGACGAGCACGTGTTATCATGACACCGACACAGATGTCTCAAGCACGAACATGCTCCGATTTTTCGAGATTTTAATGTAGCGTTTGAAAGTACATAGTCAACCTTTAGTAATAAAACAATTTTCCCCAGAATTGCATGCAAGCTGCAATACAAATCGAACCAGGGGATCTATTCTCAAACAGTGACATTTTTTTGTTGCATACAAGGTTGTATTTTTTTGTATAATTCTTGATTGACTAGAGTACAATCTCGCATGCTACAAAAAATGAAACAAATAGACCCCCAGAAAAATTTTGGACAAGAGCTTAAAATGGCAAGATACTTGCCAAATTATCCTCTACTGCGCATGCTTTCTATCAAGATTGCATGTTGCAAGAAGAAATGCGAACTATAAATCCGTTTTTGTCTAGTAGAGTACAGGATAATTTGGTAAGTCTCTTGTCATTTCAAGCTCTTGTCCAAAATCGATCTGTCTCGATTTGTATTGCAGCTTGCATACAATTCTGGGGGAAAAGTTAGTCATTTTTTTGTTACCAACAAAACAAAGTTTGCCTGTGTACATTCAAACGCAACATAAATAGGTATATATCAATAATTTTAATACAAAGTTAGTTTATCAACAATATCAACATCATAAACAACACTAACCTAACCTTACAAATAAACATAACTTTTATTTATTGATATCCACATAGAAAATTGCCTATTGCAATAATGAAATGTGAATAGTTGCAAGCAAGACCTTGCAAGGTAAACGTGTTGCTGCAATATATTGCGAGAATAATTGGAAACTGTAAAGCGGGCTTTAGATAGGACGCTTTTAAGGACAGGTTTTGTAACTTTTTCCGTTCGAGTTCGATCTTCTTATCTAGCCTCCATGTTGGAAACCTTGGTTTTACCGCCGCTTGACAAATCTGTCGTAATCAGGGTGTATGATATTTACCTTTGGACTGAAAGGCCCTTTTGGGTATGGTTCCTTTTGCGGTATCAGCCCCAATGTAATATTGGAGAAAATAGAAAAAGCCGAAGAAAAGAGAATATCTGAAAAAAAGATCTAGTATGGCTTAGACAATCAAAGATTCTGATGGGTGTCTACAACCCGTTGAAATTAAATGAATGCAAGAGTTTTAACAGGGATCCTAACGGGATATTGCCGCCTGAACGGGCACCTGAAAAAGATCAAAATAGCGGAAGAAGAAGAATGTAGATTCTGCGGCATGGAAGAAGAAACCTCCATCCATATATTTGCGAATTATTGGATAGAAGAGGTTCATTTACCTAAGTTAAAGCCTGCAGATATCCTAGAATTCCTCAGGGAAATAGGACTAAAGGAGCTACTAGTCTCTGAGACGTTCCTCAGGAACTAAGTAGAAGTAAGGGGCCACAATAGATCTTTTAGGTCTAAGTGAATGTTACCCCTTCACACATACATACATACATACATACGTGATATTTACCTTAGAATCAACTGGAATTTGCATACTGCTTACAACATTTTTGGGTCGATAGCTATTTAGAGATAGTGGTAAAGATTGCGGACCGTAATTATTCTTATGCTGTGGACTCCTATTTATTGAAAGTTTAGTATTAAGATTTGAAGTATAATTTGGTGTGGGACTTCTAGACCTATTCAAAGGTGGAGCCAGAGATCTTCTTGTAGAAAGATTTGGACTCAGTGATCTCTTTGGTGAACGCGATCGAGAGCGATTTAGAGAGTTCATTGGAGGGCCCAAGGAATGTGGACCGCTGGAGCCGTTGCATCCATTATATGAGTCGTTGGTTGTTGCTGGTGACCTGAAATGTACATAAATATTAATTTATGAGAAATAGTTGTAATGGGCTTAAACCTTAAATAAATATGTTTATTTGTTGGAAGCTTACTAATAATTTTCTACCTTGTGTTACTTTATTTCGAATACGAATGTCACAGAGCTTGAAAAAAGACTATACATATACAGGGTGATTCATTAAGGGTGGTGACTGGCCGTATCTCGGAAACAGCACGTCCTAGAATTTGGGGGAAAAGAAATCTTATAAGAAAATTGGCCACAAAAAATAATTTAAAATGCTGTTCAGTCCATAGTTTTTTGCTTGGTGGCTCAATCTATCACTTACAAAATATAATTGGTAAAAAATATCAACTCTAGAAACTACTGCCCTTACTCTACAATGGAAAAGAATCAAAGATTTAGTTTCTAAAACACGTCCAGCTACAAGTGAGAATATGATTGATAGGATTCGGGAAACAGTTGGAAGTATTTCTTTTGCTGGAATTGAGACCAGTGTTAATTCCAATATAGAATGACTGGATTTGTGCATGGTAAATGATAGCAAGCATATTGAGTATTTAAAATAATTAGGAAGTAAGTGCGTTTTGGAAATTTCTATTATGAGTAGGTCCCTTAGTTTTGCTTCATTACGTAATGTTAATAAATATTTTTGTGATACGTTTTTAGTTGTTATTTTATTTTCAAAAAAATTTTAGCAACTTAATTTCTCTTTCAACATACTGGGTGAGCCAACAATCATCAACACTCATCAAAAATACCAATGTCTTTGAAATGATTGAGATATTTTATAACGGTAATTCACTTATTCCTTATTAATTTCCATGAACATTGAATGGCACAGTGACTATGAAAGCAGTCATATTATCATTTAGTTTCAGGCTAAGTAAACAGCCGATGTATCAGGTGGACGTGTCTTCTGAATATAAAAATTCTTCGGGTATCATCACCGATAATTATTTTATTATTTAAGAATAACCCGTCCGTCGTTCAGGCACTTGAATATCTTTCAATTTAATGAGCTCATAGGCTATAAACCAAAGCTAATCGGTAATGTACGAAAAATTTGAGAATCATTATTCCAGGGGTCCAATATGAACCAGACCGACACAATTAGCGAAGATTTGAAAAGTTGAATGAGAAAAAAAATTTCAATAGCCTCACCTATCATAATACACTTGAGATCCATGTAAATCCACTGCTCCTGGTTTATTCAACAATTTTGCTCCTTGGGTCGCTCTATGTTGCGTTCGACATCTACACGGATCGTGTTTGTCCAAATAATGAGAGAGTGTATCCCATCCGCCTCCGACTCGAACCATCACGTGATTTCGGAGAATCTGAAAATATAGATCAAACAAAAACCAAATTAAAATTCCACCTTCAAACGAACATACACACATAAAGCAATCATAGTGATTGATTGATTGATTGGATCAGTACACCAGTCAAAGGATTGATGTCCTCGGCACCTCAGCCTTAAGGCTTTTTGTGCTCTTGGTTGTGCCGTTTATGTGAAGAGACCAGCAGCCCTTATCAGGCCCAGCAGACTTTTCACTAGGTTCTTCTTGGAGAAATCCTCCCTTGGAAATTCTAGTCCTAGGAGTCTATATCTCCAGTGAGATAGTGCTTCACAATCAAAGATAATTGAGAGGCTGTTTCCTCCTCTTCCATGCACAACCGACAGATAGGTTCCTCCCTATATATGCCGATTGTATGCATGTGCTTCCTTAGAGTACAGTGACCGGTGAGTAAACCCGTCACTATCCTTATTTGGGCCCTGCTAAGGTTTAGTATTTCATTGGTCAGCTTCTCCGAGGGTTTTTTAACCAGGAGTTTGCTGTGTTCCTGTTTTGGCACGTGTCTCCAGTACGACTGGTGTTTAGTTTGAGTCCACCGAGATATACAACCACGTGCAGCAGTTTTGGATATCCCAAAAGCAATCATAGTAAAAAGTAAAGACATGTATATACATGTTTCTATATTTATATTGGCATTGTATCGGTAAAAAATGCAAACAATAATAGAAGGGGGTAGTTGTTATAAGAGCATATTTGCCTATTTATAATTCTTGGGGTTAGGACCGGTTTCCAATAAAATGGAAATTGGTAATTTTTTGAATTTTTAGCCACAGTGTGTTTATTTCTAAGAAAACAAAAGCTATTTGAACAAATCACGGTCAACAATAAATTTGCCCGATTTTTTGACAAGGAGCCGCTCATAAAATACGTTCGCATAAATACCTTCGCATACAAGGGGGGAGAGGGGTCTGGATGAGTGTGGCAAGGGGGAACGGAGGTTCTACGGCAACGTGACGTACGCCGTTTATCAAAAAATTTTACTTATATTTTACAATTGAATCTTTTCAATCATTCACTTGCGCAATTTAAAGCGGCTGCCAAGGATTTGCATTATACCTATATTATATTATTTCTTCTTGGTTTTATTGTTATGAAATTGTTCATTATGTTGTTTCGTTGTAATTGTATTCTTGTTTTACAAGTTTTATCACAATTTTACACACAATTTTTTATTTAATTTGTATCTGTGAATAAATAAATAAATAGTATTTCTCTCGACTATTTTTTTTAGATTTTTGTCATGATAGAAAGTCATTAATTTCGTATTTGTAAATCTATAGACTCTTTAACGTATATACAGTCGATTCTCGATAACTTGAAACTCGAAGGGACCATGGAAAAATTTCAAATTACCAATACTTCAAAATAACAAGAGTTTTATCAATATTCGAGATTTATTGTTTTAAGAATTCATACAATTATTCACAAATAATTATTATTTATTGAAAAGTCGTCCTTAATTTTCTATTGAGTGAACGTTTGAAGGATGACTGGAATGCGAACTGCTAAATCACTCACGAATCGACTGGTGCACATGTAAGAGAGTCGACTGTATTTTTAATAATAATAGGATAAATACTTTTCATTATACTTTACTGAAAACCCTATCTTAACATGCCTATTTAGGGAACCAAAAATGACCTTTTCCTGTGCGCTAAAATCATAGAGATACTACAGATAGAGGCAACAAGTCATAGGTCGCTGTGTAAGTGGAAATGTCCGACAACCCCGGTGAGATAGAAAGACAGACGATCAGAGGTTTTTCCGTCTTTTTCTGTGTATATAGCATGCACGCTATTAGAGAAAGATAGCCTAAACCTCCGACTTCCTACCTCTCTCTTACGTGCTGGCGGGTTCAGAGCTGGCTTGTTGCCTCTATCTGTAGTATCTCTATGGCTAAAATACGTTATTGTATATTCCCCTTAGCAACACTAAACAACACTTGTATTATGACAGCAGGTGTCAGTTTTGAATTATTACTGTTCTACATTAATAATTAATAACATAATTTCTTCTGAATCGCTAGAAGCGGTAAAAATGAGTGCATACAACCCACGAAGACATGTGAGAGGTATGATTGAAATTTACCGAAAATTGTTCAATCATCCATTAGTACAAAGCTCAAAGTCAACACCAAAATACATTTTAGTTCACGAGGATAATGTCCCGTCTACCTCAACAACTATTTTACAAAACGAACTACAAACTGAAGGAGCGTACCTATATTTATTTTATAACAACTCAAATTGTAGTATATTTCCTTCAATAAAAATTAAAAATTATACAGGGTGATTCATTAAGAATGGGCAATCTCTGAACTGGAGATACTACACACCAAAATATGGCGATTGAGCTTAACATGTCTTATACAAATGTTGCAGGTTTACGAGATACAGGGTATTTAAAATTGGAATTTTAATTTGAAATTTCTTAATAATTTTGTGATTTTAAGCAGGATCGTCTTGAAAATTGGCAACTTTATGTTTTTTGGCATCAAAATTACGAATTTTATACTGAATTTAGCACTGTTCATACAGGGCTTTAGTTACACCCTGTTACTTGGGTAAATTACAACATATCTTTTTTGCCTAATGAGTTATGGCTAAAATGACTAGGAAATCTAAAAGGCAGTTCAATTTTTAATAAAAAAGGTAAGTACTCCTGTTTATTTGATGTGACTATCAGTTTTTGAGTTACTTATTTGCATTTTTTTGAAACTATCAATTTTTTCCAACAGTCAAATGCGTGATATTTGTGGACTTGGTGCAGCCAGAAGGTATTTAGAATCATACCCAAATCGAAGACAACCCAGTCTCAAACTGTTCAGTCGTATTTATACCCGCCTAGGCGAAACAGGGTGTTATTAATATTCAAAGATCTTTAAGGAGTCGCCTTACAAAGTATTGAAGTGGAAGGCGGGCATTTTGAGCATTTACTTTGAATTTTTCTTTTATTACTGTTACTGATTGTTATGTGTTGTCTTTTCTGTTGTTACCGCGCATAGTAGTAATTTAAAGGAATAAATTCATTGAATGTTTAAAATGGAAAATAACTGAAAAACTGATAGAGTTACATGAAATGAACAAGAGTACCATTTTTATTCAAAATTGAACTGCCTTTTAGATTTCTTAGTCATTTTAGCCATAACTCATCAGGCAAATTTACCCAAGTAACAGGGTGTAACTAACGCACTGTATGAATAGTGCTAAATTCAGCATAAAATTCGTAATTTTCATGCCAAAAAACATGAAGTTGCCAATTTTCAAGACGATGCTGCTTGAAATCACAAAATTATTAAGAAATTTCAAATTAAAATTCCAACTTTCAATACCCTGTATCTCGTAAACCTTCAACATTTGTATAAGATATATTAAGCTCAATCGCCATATTTTGGTGTGTAGTATCTCCAGTTCAGAGATTGCCCATTATTAATGAATCACTCTGTATATACTATTTAAATCTCATGTTGAGGGGTGGTCTTAGTTTTTGTGACGAGATATTTATAGGAGGGTCACAGAAAGTGTAACACCGCGTAAGAATAGGGGGTGAGGGGGTAACAAAATAGAATAGATTGCCGAATGCAGAGTTAAGAGTACTTTCAAATTATGTCAGAATATCCAGGTCAGTTGGCTTTAGAATATTTTTGTTAGATTGGAATATTGTTCAATAGTTAGCAATGCCACAGTTCAATAGTGTATCTGAAATATCTGAATGTAAATATTAATAATATGGGTTTGGGTAAAAGAAGTTTTTCAATCTCTAGATTTCCAAAGACGTTTGCCTGGCAGCTACCGGATGTACGAAGACAACCCCAACAGCCGCATTAGTGTTGCTGAATCTACCACTATTTCAAGACGACATACAAGGCGTCTTCATGCGATATAAAAATGGAAAGTGCGTTAACCACCCTGTCTGGAAAAACTCGATTTCTTCAATTCCAAGTAAAATTGCTAAATTACTGAACTTTGAGAACTTTAAGGAGTATACTGAACTCTCCCTTAGAAGAATGTCGGCCACTTTATTAGGGAATACTTGAATTAATGTCTTAGCTCTCAAGCGACAAGGCAGATGGAAATATGCAGCTAATGCGGAAAGTTATGTATCGGAGAGCGTCAACAATCAAAAGGAAGTTGCAATTAAAATTGTATACAATATAACGAAGCCAGAAGTCTCCTGCAGTACTTCAAGAGTAACAGAAAACTTGATTAGAAACATTTCATACAAATTGAGAAAAAACGAGAAAACATTTATCTAAATTTCGCAAATAATGTTCATAATTTATTGTACTATTAATATTCATATACATAAATAAGATACACGTTTTATATGGCATAAATTATTACCACACAAAGGTGGTAAATTGACTTACAACCCGTCGTCAAGGACAATTATGATACCTTTTTGGTAATTGTTACTTACGTCCTTCAAAACAATGACAAAATGGGTGGTTTACAATATAGGGATCAGAAAATAGTTATTTATGATACAAGTGCGTGAAGTTATACAAAACTTTATCTACGACCACATGAAGAAAAAATAAAAAAATGTGCTCTGAAGGGGTTAAAAAACAAAAATAAATTTTCTATAAACAAATATATACATAACGAATTCTAATTATTTGAATTAATATTTACAGTAAAATGAGGACAATTATTTAAATTACTAATTATAACATTGGGTAATTTGTGTTTTTTTAAGGTAACTTGGTTACAAGACAATAATTGGGATGTTAAATTTGATGTTAAGGTGTATCAATATCGATGAAATCGTTCTATTTGGGCTGTGAGATTGAAGAATTATCTATTACAACATTTTCGATGTAATTCTTGACTTTTTTATTGTTACACCAATCTAAAAAATCAGCATAAGATTTCGTGTAAATTTTTTGAGATTTCTGTGGAACCAGATTGTTAATTGCATTTCCGTAAATTTCAGGTGGTGTGCAATCCGAAGAAATGCATTCTTCTCGAAGTTCTTCCATTTAAAATAAGTGTAATTAAAATTTTAAATATTTTTCACTATGTTTGACACTTCTGTCAAATTTACTGACAGCACAAAAGTTTATACAACAAACGACTAAATTCAAGGCAACTAAATAACTACGTAGCTAAAAAAGAGTGTTAAAATGAAAACCCCATTTAAAAAGCATTGGTCATTTACGCACGCTTTTGGGTGTTATAATGAAAGACTCATATAAAAAGCGTTGTTCATTTACGCACGCTTTTTTACGTATGTATAATGTATGATTTCACACATTTTTTTTTTGGTTCGTAAAAATGCCTAATTTTAAAGGTGGTCGTAGATAAAGGTATTTTTTATGGTTACCGCAAATTATTGCAGTCTATCTGAAATGTTATTTACGATTCCTTCTTACCTTGTTGTTGAAATCTAAATATTCGAATGTGTTACAATTTGATTGTTACTTATTATCGCCGATTACATTTTCTTTGGATTAATGATAGAATTTTAATGTAATTAAATCGATAGAAATATTTTCACGTGATTGTTAATGTTTACTATATTAAGAGTTAAACAGTCGCATATATTATAAATTCAGACATATTTACCTATTTTGGTTGTTAAATAGGTATATTTAAATATAAATTCTACGGAATAAGCCGAACAGTTATGTCATAACGTTTAATAATAAAAATAGTTGTCTAATTATTTATTATATAGGTAGTGCACATGCATTAAACATAATTAGATAAAAAAAAAACGAGAAATCCTTGAAAATTACAAAACGGTAAGTAGGTATGTGAGCTCAGCATCTTTGTTTAGAGCGCTTAACCTACTCAATTGATTTTTTAATCAAGATTGTTATTACAATATTTAATATGTTGCGCTATTGAAGAATACGAAAAAAGTTTTTCGCGACTTATGTGTTTACTTGTATTATGGGCTTTATAAGAACTACCTGTAGTTATTTATATAAGTAATACCAAATCAGACTGGAGATGATTTTAATGAATACGGCCGTTTTGCGCTCTTACCTGAAATCGACCTGTTTGCGCTCTGCGATTTTCATAATAGAAATGTATTATCCTTTTTTCTAGGATTTACCGATTTGCAATATAATTTTAAATTTATTATAACATAATAGCCCGGTAAAGGTTAGCTTAGAAAATTTGCTTAAAACCCATGGTACCTACTACAGAAAAATAGGAGCGTCTAAATGTAGCTCTCTTCACCGACGTTGCCAAGCGTAGTTCCAAGACACCCCGTGTCGTTCTCTATGAAAAGAACATCTCCTCGCTTTCCATACACTTTTTTAACTAAACCACCCTACCTTACCCCCTACCCTAATCCGAATCGAAAAATTGAATTGTGTAATTGACAGATTATTATAATAATTTTCAATAATAACCCAACCAAAACCACCCTACCTTACCCCCTACCCTAATCCGAATCGAAAAATTGAATTGTGTAATTGACAGATTATTATAATAATTTTCAATAATAACCCAACCAAAACCACCCTACCTTACCCCCTACCCTAATCCGAATCGAAAAATTCTTCGTATTTTTAGTCAATTTTTGAAAAAAACAATAAGAAAATAAAAATAAAAATATCTTGACTCGGACACGACTCGAACCTGGTACCTCTGTGTTAAGAGCCCAGCACGCTCGAATAAACAAACATGGATTTTTGTATTTTACTTTATAAAAAAACTTTGAAAAAATAAATATAATTTTTGTACTTTCTTGTTTTCTTGTAAAACTAATATTTTTAACTTACCCTTTACCGGACTATTATTGTAGGTAGGAGGAATTTAAAATTATATTGCAAATGAAGAAAATAAAGTAGATTATGAAAGTAGCAGAGCGCAAAGTGGCCGATTTCAGGTAGGAGCGCAAAACGGTCGGGCGCAAAGTGGCCGACACCGATTTTAATTACTTAAAACTAAGGACAAGAAATTGAAAGAAAATATGTAAAATAAACGGAAACCAACTTAAATCGAGAGAGAGGCGTCATTGGAAATATCTAGAAGCAGCTAATGTTGTTGAGAAACCGTATTAAAATAAGCAAAACTATCGGAAATCTACTGAAAATTAGAAAAAACAGCGAATAACCTGGAGAATAATTTATAATTAATGAAAATAAACTAAATGAAATTGAAAGACTACAAAACTATGCGAAAAAACTAAAATTAACAAAAACCATATTAAAAACTATTCAAACTATTACAAAACAGCTGAAAATTGGGAAAAACAGAATAGTTTAATAAAAAACACGATTAAATTTTGATTATTTTACCAAACCAATGTGGTATCTTAGTTCATTGATTGATGTAAGTTACTGTGTCAATGTAAGTAATACCAGTCAGCCGACGGGTGTTCTTATTTGCCTTCCCGGTATGTAAATATCATGTGTATTAAATAAATGAAAAATAGGGATACTCACCCTTACAAAAATAAGAGCTTTGGTATCTCCAATCCTATATTTTCCCTCGGATACTCTTATCATGGGAAACTGGGTTGGACAGGTACATTTTTCCACTAAATCTCTAACCTAAAACAAAGATTCATATATTTTAGTGATTTATTGTTAATATATAAACAAACAAAAAATTACGGAAACTTCAAGTACACATATATTATGTCATTTATCTATTTTTAGTCACATAATGAAGCTTTTCCCGAATGATAAATATATCCAATATACAGAGTGGGCCACTCAAAACAATCCAACCAGTTATTTTGCCGACTCGTCTTGGAAAAAACCCTTTAAAAAAGATACAATTAAAATTGATAATTAAAATATTTCAGTGGTTGATTTGAGAGGCCCACTCTGTTTATTAGTCACAATCCGTAATTAGCAATTAAAATTGAAGCCGATGTTATTATTTTTAGCGGAATTGTTTATTTAATAGAAAAAAATTAAGTACACTTAATTTTTTTCCGTACATTTTGTGTTATTGTATACACAATACCAAGGTCAACAGTATGCTGCTTTCAGAAGGTATTAACATTCAAAAAACAAATTCAAATATTTATTTTTTTGTGTATGGGCAATTGTATTTGCTAATTAAGTAACTAACTAATAATATTAAATTGAAAGTGATTTAGTTCCATGTTTCCTGCAATATAAACACGATTTTATTTAAATATTTCCTCAACCTTACAAAGCTGTAGATGAACCTAGATGCTGTTGCGATTTATTTCTGGGTAAGTCCAAAATATTTTAGACGCGGTACCTAAGAAGCTAGAAACTAAGACGAATTTTTCCTCTAAAGTATGTTAAGGTCCTTTAACAGCCCTTGGTATCAATAACAGAACAAAATTATACCCGGGCTTGTGTGTGGTTTCTGATTTCTCCAATGAAGCCTTCGATTTGCTACTTTAGCTTCTGCAAATGATTTTGGACAAACTATGCCTTGGATAAGTCCGTCTCTCTCATATGCATTACTTGGATCGGAGTTACACGCATTTTATGAATGAATCATTTTGTTTCTTGAATTCATTAGTCTAAGAAAGTATCAGATCTTTTTGTATCAATTTTATTGGAAAATAATTCTTAGCGAACACTATACAATTTTTATCTACTTTAGGTTCACTTTAAGTGTTCAATGAGGCCAATTTCGTATGTTTCAAAATATATTCTAACAAAATCGATTACATATAGTTTTGGAATTCGATTGATGATTTTGTCGTCACATCTGGCAACGTTGGAACTATTCAAAGTCATAATGCGACGTTTGACGTATCGTTGCGTCGTTTGTCGGCGTATTGATGCCAGTCAGTTGAAGAACCAGCTGTAAAGTGAACAATTTCAACAAAAATACCAATAAATATTAACGAAACAAGGTATACCACTAATAACTTTTGCTGCTCCTGATAATGACATTATAGATTTATTTCCAGCATCCAGTATATGCAATATTTTCAATAAAATATCCTTCATGATATTTATATACGTAAATAGAGTCCAACCCCCAGGCACTTGTCTAGAACAGTGTTCTTAACATCCATTTGAGGGGAGAGACTGCTATTAAAACGATTTTCATGGCACCTCCAAATGATATTTCAGCTATCTTGGTGATGGTCCAAAGTGAAATGGAAGATTCTTGATCTCAAAATATTACGACCTGATACAACTTGCTTAAATAAAATATTAATAATAAAAAAGCTACAGGGTGGCAAAATTGAAATGTAAAAAATGTTTTCTCTCAGTAAAATGAAAGATTTTGGATATACAAATGTGAAAATTAGAAGATGGGTGGTTTTGAAGCATGATAAATCATAATACGATATCCGTTTCGATGTATTTTCTAGAGGGCGCCACATGAGCTAGGTTGTTGGTGTAACTGTGCGCTTAACTTTTTTATCCTTAACACTATCTTTTTATTGAAAAATATTAAAATCACATTATTTTTGCTACAAAAAAGTGTCCCTATTATTAGTCTCAAAAGTTACTAGTTTTCGAGATATTCGAATTTTAAAAACCTCCTACATTATTTTTATTTTATTCATTTAGCACGTGGTAGTCCCTTTCCTTGGCCTCCACGCAGTTCAGAATAGAGCCCCTTGGATTTCAGTATATGGGGCAGAAAGAAGGAAACAGTTTACAGAAACCCTATATAGTCGAGTTCAGCTTTGGCAAGAAATCAGAGCAGCATAAAATTTTTTCACACCAATGACATTATTTAATATTAGGTGATCTTTCATGAAACGCATTGATAAACTTATCGAGATGAATGGCGGACATATTGAACAATTACTGTGAAATGATATTTAAATTTTGTTGTATTTTTAAACAAATAGCTCTTTTTTATCTTAATTAAAAGTTATTGAGCTCATAATGGTTGCTTCATTAATACGTCAAAGTGCTAATAAATAGAATGAAAATTATGTAGAGGGCTTTTAAAGTGCAAATATCTCGAAAACTAGCCACCTTTGAGACTAATGATATGTATAGATTTTTTCCATAAAAATTAGGCAATTTTAATATTTTTCAATAAAAAGCGAGATATAGCGTTAACGATGAAAAAGTTAAGCGCACAGTTCCTCCAACATCATAGCTCAAGTGGCGCCCTCTAGAGAATACATCCATTTAATATAACAAGTAGCGTCAGATTGTAATATTTTCAGGCCAAGAATCTTCCATTCCACTTACGGACCACCCTGTATATAGGCTAAGTATTAATTATAAATTAAATAGGTATTGTAATAATAAAATGCACTTTTATTGTGAGTTTATGGTTTGCGTTCTTTTATGCAACTGTTTCAAAATAGAAAAAACACTTGTTTTTCGGCGGTCAAGATGGCCGGCAGCAAGTCGCCAGTGAAGGCTCGGAGGGAAAACTTTAACGGCGTTGCCAGAGTTCCTTTTTTGTCACTAAATTAGGATGTAGTGAGAATTTAAGTTGGCTGTAACAGATTCAATTTACGGTGAAAAGTTTCTATAAACATGTGAGGTAAATTTTGTCGGTAATAAGATACAAGGCGTGCAATGTTTTTATTATTTGTATAGAAAGTAAAACACAAAAAGTTATACATTTCAGAACAATTTATCTCAAAATACATTAGAAATACATCATCACATTACTGTGGATTCCAGGACGCTGTGGAATAGAAGGAAATTAAATAGAAGATGAACTAGCTAAAAGAGGGGCCAGAACCCTTTTGCGGTATCAGCACAACACGGGGTGTGCACTGCTAATTGCAGCTTTATTCCCAAGTTTATTTGGGATATTCCGATAGATGGTGTTGTGCATGAGACGTACTTTTTTCTCTAACCGTATGTTCTTTGTCTCTAACCTTTATCTCTGATCTGATGCATCCGTCAGCTGGCTTAGTGGTGTCTTGACTGTTTAGTAAACAACGTGTTAGATTGTATTATGTGATATTGGGTTTGCTAGAAACATGGTGAAAATTTGAAATCAAAATGGCTGTGTTGTGCTCCGAGGCGTAGTGATAAAATTTCGAGAAGGTAATTGCCTTTTACAAGATTGTCTTTGTTCTGGATACTTTTGTCCCTATCAATGAGTTCTAGGTTATTAGAATTGGTATTTGTATTATGTTTTATATTTGTTGATAATACAAATATTGTGAAATATTAGTTTTTCTTTTTCCCACTATTTTGTTTGTTTTTACTGGGATACAAATTTTCATGAAAACTGTACGATTCCTCTTTATTTCAAATTGTTGGTACTATTTGTTTCCGTTTTGTGTTTCAATAAGAAACAATTTAAATGTTTTAACGTAAAAAAAAAAATGATAGTGAGTTAAACCGTTATGGAAACATTGAAATGTAACTACGTGCAACGGTTACATCAAAAAGGAACATTCAAACAATTACGAAACAATATGTAAAATTCATCACATGTAGGTACTTGCTTCATAAACAGTAGGGAAGTCAATTAAAAATAAACCAAGAACAATAAATCCAGTAAACAAACAAGACGTATCCATTTCAAAGCCTACTGTAACAACAATTCTAACTAATGTAATAAGAAACAGTTACGCTATTGTTTAAAAGACAATTGAATGTTGTGGTAGGGTAATCTATGACTTTCTATCGACAATTTTAACTGCGACTTCGTGCGCTTAACTCTTCATAAAAATGAAAAAAAATGTACAAAATACGTGGGAAATTTTATTATTGATGACCTGCGGGATTTTCGTTTCAAAAATTACTTTATTTGGTAGTAGAAAACACGTAACTAGTTTTGTAAATAATAGAAAAGTTGAAATGATCTCGCCGGAATAGAACATGTCGTGCTTAGGATTGAAAGCAAAAGTAATATTTTAACAGCGATTAAAAATATTATTGACAACTGAAATATGCACCTACTTATAATTATTAATAGTGCATCTTACCTAATACGAGACACGTTTCAAAATAAGTAACTAGGAACACGTCGTGCTTGGGATTGAAAGCAAAAGTAATATTTAACAGCGATTTAAAATATTATTGACAACCAACGGAAATATGATTCACCTACTGTAAGACGCAGTAGCGTATAATAATTAATAACGAACACAACATTGATGGGTGGGAACCGCTACATTACACCAATGAGAATCAATTGTTCGCTTGTGGGTAGATCAAGACTAGAAATGATTTATGGCTTTTTTATATTTTCGGCTTTTTAATCCTCAAAGAGACCTTGTCGCATTTTATTGTGAAAAAGTGCAAACCAATTTTACTCACAACTATAAGCGCTTGTTACTGAGGGGTACCGCTTTTTCAATAGAATATCTAGCTTATATAACGCAATCAGCCCTTAAGAGACGTACCGAGCAAGTGCTGAAGGTCGGTACTGTACGGTGCAGAGGGAGAGGCGAGTTTGGATATAACCTGACGGGACACACATCGTATCGAGATTACGTAACGAACAGCGGGTAGATTATTTTTCATTATTGTCGTGTCAGTTTTATGCATTAAAGTTCTGATAAGTTTTGAGTATTTATTTTTGACTCTCACATACAATTTCATATAATGGATATGATATGCTAGAAATATAAAATATAACAAGGAGTCACCCGCCTGATTGAACAGCCACTGATTCACGGTCGTTTTGATGCTATTGAGATCATGGCTTAGACAATCAAAGATACTCCTTGATTATGGATTCCTCTTGAAATTATTTGAATCAGATCTTTCCTTGAGATATTGCAACGGTTATAAAAAAGCTAAATGTAAGAAAAGGCTTCAGTATTACCCACACATTTTATTTTTTGTGAACAAGGAATTTCGTATTTCTGATAAAAAAATTTATTATTTAAAACTATAAAACACTCTATAGAGAATACCCATGCAAAATGGTCATCACCGAGTAAAACTTTATCGTGAAATATAAAATAATTTAAATGTTTTTCGATAGCCTTGGTGGTTTCCTTAATTCAAATTAATTATTTACAATTACACATTTGAATCTAAAAAAAAGAAAACATGGTTATTCAAAATCATCATCTTCGGTATCACTCTCAGTCAAGTTAATCATAAATTTTATTCAAGGCTGGTACGTTTTTTGTTCTTTTTAACAGTAAGCAGTTTAACATAGGTCACGTGATATAAATAACTTGAATAGATATTGATTTTAGTATTCTTATTTGTTCTTAACGTATATTTGAATATATTAAAAGGAAAATCAATAAATTCACTCACAGGCATCGACGCAAGAGCGTTCTTTACCAGGATCAAATTGGTGTCTCGATGATAATGTTTATACGAGTACCTATACACAAGTAGGTTGATTTTAGGCAGTTACTCGAAGATTGTAGGTTTGTTTCAACAAAAATTAGAAACTGTCTAAGACTGTCCGAGAATAGCCGACCATTGCAATCAGTTATAGGAATTACGCGAAAGTTAACTAGTTATTTGCTATGGCCAGTTATTTTCTGATCGTTGCTGACAGTTTCCAATTATTGTTGGAACACACCTTATGTTTCGATCATTCAACAGACTGAATGAGTAACTGATATTTCTGGCTATGGTATACGCAGTAGAGACCAGTAGAGATACCTTCAACCATCTACATAGAATACTGAAAACAGTGAAATTTTCAACACCAACCGCAAACTGTACCGACAAATAGGGAGCTTACTGAGGACAAGCTGTAGTGTCCTTCGTATAATGTATTAGTTCATTCACGAAATACCTTAATTTATTAGATATGTCTATCAACAATTATATAAAAATATTAATAGGCTTAAATAAATAAATATATTTAGCTTTTAATTTTGATGAGATGGGTACAGTAATTACGTTTATATTTACAATTATAACTTGAATTGCCAGTCGGCAAGTGAATACAGTTTTATGTAAATTAAATAGTAAATATATTATTACGTGAGAATGAAAACAAAAGTACCAACTATGGTACCAACCACTAATGACAACTTAAGTGTTTTAATTAACAACCTATATACCATTACAAACCATTTTGGGTAATATCTTTATTGGATATTTTTTGTGTGTCCGAATGACCAAAACATAACTTGCTTTGAAGGTAGAGCTCGGTATTTATACAGGCAGTTGCTTTCATTAAAATGAAATTGAAAATGAAAACGCTGGAAATTTAGAAAATTCATCTGCTGAATTTTCCTAAATCGGCACCATACTGTGGCTTCATAATAAATAGTTTACCTAACTTTCTAATACCCATATCATGTTAGGTAATCGAGCAATTCCAAGCTAGAAAGGGACGTCTAGAACAGTAAAAAAATTGCGTTGAAGATCTGCTAAATTATAAATATACTATTGATAAATTCGCCAGGTGAGAAAAGTTCCACAAAGCACCACTAGCTTCAAGTGGGTCGCTGCTCTACGGAGATAATTATCAATTATTAGTAATACTGGATTTTAAAAAATAAAACAATACATATATGATTTGTTTATTTCCGTTTATTATTTTTATTTTTATATTATTGTTTTAAAAACATAAAAAATGATTTTCTTCATTGTCATTTTGGTAAATTATCCCATTGTTAGTGGGGTCAATAGGGGGGTCTAAATATTTGGGAAATACCCTTGATTTTAATCTAAATTGAAAGAGACACCTAGAAAAAAATTACTACCAAGGCGATTACGCTTTTCTGGCAATGCAGAAGAGTTATGGGCGAAACTTGGGGCCTTAAGACGTTCACTAGCTTTACACAACTGTGACAAGACCAACGATCACATTATGAAAAGATAATTTGGTGGAAGGGGACAGAAGTGTCCTCCGCAGTGAATATATTAACTACAATCCAAGGACAAGTCCGGTATAACCAGGTCAATAAACAGACGGCATCAATGGAAGCCATTATTGACCTTCCTCCTTTGGAACTTTTGTAAGGGCGGAGCCGATGATGGCAATTCCTAGACTGAAATCGGGTGACAATACTAGATGAACCCATTTAACGAGGCTCTGTTTAAAGCTATCAGCAATCCAACAACTATAGGTGTGGGCTAATAAAACACTGTAAAGAATCGCTCTATGAGCTGGCAAGAGACAACACTGTTAGCTAAAGAAGGTTCTGACGGAAAATCGCGCCAGTCAAACTAGTGGCCTATATAGAGGACACGAAGCTTCTGGAATAACATACGACCCAAACGAATGAATAAGAAAGGGCCTCCAGATTAGATTGAGAAAAATAGATAGTCGACAATTTATCAAAGTCTTGTAATATTAACTATTATAATAATTAATCCAAGCGCTAGAAGAGTACAAGTGAATTATCCCTTGCCTAACGTCAAATAACATTCGTGAGCCCTGAAAAATCTCCATAATTCGACCTTTAGTAAATATCGCATATTCAAAAAAATTCCTTGCTATATAAACTATAAAATATTAGTTATCTGTCTAACATTTCATTAACATATTCCAAATTACTAATAAGGTCCTTTATCTATTTAAAAGGACTTCCGTTCGTTAAGAGATAAATTTGAATATCAATATCGCTAATCAATCAACTAAAAAAATTAATAAGTGACAGTGGCGGTAATATATTTTAATTGAGCTCTTGCGAATAAAAACCAATAGATGTTTTGAAGGAAATTTGATATAGGTACGTTTTAAATAATCTTTATCGATCGCTTACCAAAAGGTATGAAATAATGATCTCAATGTTTTAAGTTTAATATACAGATTGTGTTTAAAGATAAGGATATTGAATATTTTTAAGCAGCGTAAAAAATTGTTTTTTTTTTAAATTGGTGAATAACCACAGACTTGCTGTAACTTGACTATTTTTAGTTGATTATTATCAAAATTCTTTGGTGTGCTATTCATTTCTGGACCATACTATTCCTATTTAGTTTATGACGATACAAAATCCGAGTTTGAATGGGCTTGTAGAATTAAAATAATTTCCATTTTTATATTTTGTAATATTGTAATCAGTCATCACCGCTATGTTTTTTCATAATTTTGTAAAAATATTGTTCGGTTAGCATAATTTGAGTTCAAAGGGCGAGAAGTTGTCTGAATATTTTCTATTTTTCCCACCTCCCAGACTTTATCAACCTGTACAATGATGTGTAGACAATAATTTTTCAGGTTATAATTTTTGATATACAGCAGCAGTGAAAATGTAGTTTGAAAGTTACTATTTGAAGCTCTTGGATCAGGAGTTATCGTTTTTCTACGAGAAGTCTGTGTATATTTTTAAGTACATCTGTTGAAGAAATGGAAAGGTGGCTCATTAGTTACATTCGGGTTACATTCCTTTAAATTTTTACTAAATTTCAAATTATGCTGATGTCAATTTTCATTCATTCTTCTTCCGCTTTTCCATTGGTCGGAATCATTTTAATTCTAGAATATAACTATTTCCTCTATCTGCCACCATAAAAGCAGCAATACCTGATTCCATATTTTTTAATTGTGTTGAGAACGTCTTTTAGGTATCGTCCTGGTTTTAAGCACTCTTCCTAAGTACGGCCTACTTATTCAATGTATTATTTGCTGATTCCATTTTTTTTTCTATTTGAAAAACAGATGGAATAGGATACAACAGATCATTTATATTTCAATACGTGGTGTTGGGGTTTTATACGAGTTTTAGAGCATAAGCATATTTTGTAAGTCATCTCATAATATATACAACTTCCCTGAATCAACTAAAAAATTACCTGTTAACTAATTTAAAACAAAAATCCTCACTGGATGAGAGAAAAACACACGCAATATCCTTAAAAGTTTAATATTTGGGCAGGGATTGTTGGAAACCACATCATTGGTTTTATTGAGGGCAATTTGAACGGCGATCATTATTTGGTACTACTTCAAAATGGTGTCATTCTAAGTTTGGCAAATTTTTATCATGATCCAAGAAACCCTCAAATTCCAATGAATACGATATGGTTTCAGCAGGATGGAGCACCACCACATTACCAACGCAATGTCCTTCAGTACGTCGTTGCAATATTTCCCAACCGGTGCATGGGGAGGCGAGGATCGATAGAATGGCCAGCGTGATCATCTGATCTGAGATCATTAGATTTCTTTTTAGGAGGATATGTGAAGAGCGTTCTGTACAAAACTAAACCTTTTAATTGACATGACTAAAAACGCTTACGATTAGGTCGATCACGCCTGATATATTAAATAATGTTAAAAGACAGTTTTATTTGGGATTAGATTGTTGCCAAGACGTTAGGAGTAGACAAAAGGACATAGGGTATTTTTTATCAAGAAAAAATAATGATAACTGGGAAAAAAATTAGTTTTGTACGTTCTCAACTAAATTGTGTGCAAATTATTCAACTTTTGGTAATAGTCGTCGACAACTATTTAAGAACAGCAACGTGAAGGCACGGGTGAAAGCTAGTCATAGAAAATAAAACTATAACTAAAAATAAAACTACAACTATAACCCATCTATGATTGTATCAATATACTTGTTTTGTTGTTGTGTCCGCCACTGAAGTAGCTGTCACAACAAGTAAATAGTAGACGATGGAACATACGAATTGAAAGTTAAAGTTTAAGATACCGTGAACCTATCAGTTCAAATCTTTGTTAGTCCCTCTTGTAGTTAACAAATACGCCGGCAGTGAACTTTGACCGCAACTTTTTATATTATTTTTAACGATAGTCATACTAGTTACTATTTTGTAGCATCTAGAACATTGTGATAACAAAAAGCATTTTTATGGAGGACCATGCAATAATAACTTTTTTATGCTGCCACTTCAGAAAATGAAAATGCGTTTTAACTCGGAAAGTGCGTCGTTGCCGGTCTAGTTCGGAAAATTGAGTTAACTGCTCGGTAAAGTGGCAGAACTGCTCGGCAAAGTAACTACTTTCTCGAGCTCATATGTCAACATTTTCATTGAAAACAAAATACTAGAAGCTAGCCAGAGAAAATTTTCGAAGGGTATGTTAAATATCACAGTTGCTATGACAATACCGTAGCCATCTGTCAGTAGAGGTTTTTGACGTTTTGATTCACTTTGTACATCATTACAAGTTTCTAAACCATTTCAGTAGCGATGAAAGTGACGTAGAGAACATTCCATTTGAAATAAAGAAGCGGCAGCTGTCGCCACTAATGCATTATTACCAACAAAATCCAAGGTAAGGTATGAAAAAGTCTATGAATTCTTCGAAAAATGGAGCGATGAGAAAAAAATTAAGGTAGTAAATGAAGATGTGTTGTTAGCTTATTTAGCTATAAAATCAAACACACTTAAATCATCAACTGTATGGAGTTTGTATTCAATGCTCAAAACAATTTGATAAACAAGAAAGACATTGATATTAGGGATTTTCCGGAGTTAACTCTTTTAAAGAAAAAATCTGGGATATAAAGCAAAGAAGTATAAAGTTTTTAGTAAACAAGAAGTAAATACATCTTTGAGAGAAGCCTCAAATCATGACCGGAACATCAACGCTTAATATTTGGATAACTGCACATTCAACATAAATATTTACAATAAATTAGTTAAGTTTTGTTATACATTTTGAACAATAAATATTCTGTTCCTATATAATTGTCAAATTATTTGTGGCTATACAAAAAATAATGTATGCGCCAGGCACGGAAAGTGCTACTTTACAGTTCGGCGCCGTTCTGATACTTGCATGCTCGCCCTGTAAAATATCACTTTTCGAGGTTGACACGTAAATAACCACATAATATCGACAACTATAAGAAAAATTATATCTTAATTAATTTTTAAGACGATTTAATTATTGTTTTGAATGTGCTGTTCAGGTTTAGACATAGTCGTGTGTAGTGAGGATTTATTAGATAATAGAATGTGCTATTGGTTCATTTTCTGTAATTAAAACTAAATCAATGTCGGTAGATATATAGTTACTTATAAGTAAAATTTCATTAGACATTTTTTGATTTACGATATTTTGCTTTTAAAGTTTTACAGCATTTAGTCTCAATGCCATTTGTTGATCGGGTTCGTTTGTAACGCCCTTGGTTTTACATAATATAGCCTAGTCAAAGTACACAAAATATCCGTAAAATGCCGCAAAAAACACAAAAAACTTGAAAATTCTAAATTGAGTATTTAAAAGGGTTGTGATTAACATGAGAAAAACTTTACGATGTTAGGCATGCGATTTTCAGGAAAATCGTCTTGTAAAAATTTTTGTTTTTGATTTTTCACTCTAATTGTTTAAATAATGAAAACACAGAAAGATGTTCAAATCAAAAATTGTAGCTAATACATTTATCTACAAAAATTTTTTTTTAATTTTTTAATGTATTATCATTGATTTTCCACGTAAACCTCTACTAAAAAGTCGTTTTTTTAACAAATTCCTCTAATTAACAATAATAAATTAAATTATATAACATAACGTACTTCAAAGATTATGGTTTAATCTTAAAACTTTATTTGAAACTATTTTTTTTGTATCTGCATTTTTCACAAAGATACATACGATTTTCCACGAGAACCTTCATTGAACCTTCATTTTTTTGACCCCACTTTATTTTCATTATTGTTGAAATAACAGCCTCTACTTTTAATGTAATTTGTAACATTTTTTTGTTGCTAATATTTTATTATTATTATTATTGTTGTTATTGTTTTTCACCTTTATTTGTGCTCCTTTCTCTTTCTTACCTGAGCCATAGGTGTGTTCTTTTGTATCGCGATCACTCCTAAATAGGTTCATTATAAAGTTCACAAATTTTTAGATAATATCATAAACGGTATCAAAAGTTATAGAAGGTTTGCTGAAAGACCTCTGATTTAAGTATTTATTGTAAATAATTGTCTATTATTTAAAAAATTTGCTATTTATAGAAAAACTGTATAGTAGTTTCGAAAGTAGATGCTTCAAAGTATTTAGTGGTGAAGTTTCATAGAATTATATTAATTTCGAAAAAAGATATAATTGAATGAAGTCTGAAGAAAACAAGTAAAATTAAGCATGCAAAAAAAAACAGATTTTTAAGAATCATTCGTTTAAAATTCTAAATATTGATGGCTTTGCTTTTATAATAATAATTTTTCATGCTTATTTGCAATGCTAAATCCAAAAGGAATTTTCGCTGGGATAAGTTTTAATTAAATAGGAATTATAATAAACTGATATTACAGTCAGAAAATCTACTTTTTCAAATTTGAAAGTATTTCTATCTAAAAGTTGAGATCTTTATTTACATTTTACATGAGTTTATTCATTTTTTTCAGAATGTATAAGCCCAAAATTATTAACTTTTAAGTCGAGCGGTTAACAAATTTGGCTCACGGGCCGTTCGCGCGTAACCACGAATTGAATACCACTGAAATTAATTTTATCTCGTACACTTTTTAATTTACAGAAAAACGTTTTCGACCAAATTTGTAGATAAATGCATCATCTACAAATTTTGATTTGGAAGTTTTTCTGTATTTATCATTTAAACAATTAGAGCGAAAAAACAAAAATTTTCACTCGACGATTTTCCGGAAAATCGCATGCCTAACATCGTAAAGTTTTCCTCATGTTAAACACAACCCTTTTAAATACCCAATTTTGAATTTTCAAGTTAGGCTAGGCTAATAAGGTACATTGGACTTGGATCGATCTCTATAAATTCGCATGATTATCTCACATCTTTTAATTTCCTTAGCAAACAAAGAATAGTGTGTCTTTGACAAATTTTCTAACTGTACCTAAACCGATATTTTTTCGAGTGTCGGTAATAAATTAATTTTATTGCGGGACAAAGAAAAAATCTACCGTTATTTTTTATTTCCGTAGTTGTTGTATTGTTTTAATAGAAAGATTACAACGTTTAATGAGTCAGAAAAATTAACCTCTATTAAAACTGTTGTATGCAGTGAAATGAATACAAATCGGTTTGATGAATGTCTAATTAATTATGTGCACTTATCTCTTACGTAAAAATTGTGAATAATGAGAAATAAACTAAAGCTTCATGCTTTTGAATCATGCACTATTAACAATTAATTCGTTTCCAAAATGTTTCTTGCAAAATATTTGTTCGTTCGAAACAATAAACAGTTTCGATACTTTATTTTTTAATTAGGTACATTAAAAATATACAGTACAAGCAATTTTAATAAGTCTAGTTTAACATCATTCTTATGCTATCGATCGATTTTCAGCAAATGGAGCAAGCAAAAAAGTAGACCATGGGTGTGAATTTATATAATTTGTGATAATACAAAAATGTCTTAGTTTCACTGGTTAGAATTAAACACACCACTCTTTGAGATTAGGTGCATTATAATCAAGTTTAACAATGTACTGTCATTTTTCTAAACCCAATAGTTAAAAAGTAGCAAGTGTATTGCAATGCACATTGATTTTTTTCAAGAGGGGGAGTACAAAATAATCCTGTAATTCATTCATTTATTGCGTAGAAGCCTGGACTTGGCCAATGAGCCATTCGAATTATGGCTCTACAACCGGCTCCTTATTCAAAAAGGAGCCAACAAACAAGTACTCTCTAACTTAACATAACACCAGAGCTAATCCAGGGGAGCAATTCTCGAATTATACGTCCATGAGCTCGTATAGGAAAATGGCATGAATAGAGAATACTGTATTATCGAGTAAGCGAATGTATTATGAATATTTGCCAACGAAATGCAACGAGTGGTAAAAACTATTTCGAACGAAATTTGACTGCACATTGATCAAATTAAGATACTGGTTTAATATGTATTGCTTTCAATTTTTGTCACGCCAAATACTTTTTTTTGTAAATCAGTAAAATGTGGACGCAAGAGTCTGTTCCTTCTTCCTCTATTGCAATTTTGATTAGTTCCTCTGCTGTATCTAATTCTATCCCGGTATACTCACATTCTTCTCTCATGCTTTTCCTGTCTTCGCTTGAATTGTACTGCTTCGCCCTGCCTACTTTATACTTTCATTGATCTTCATCTTCAGTTTCAAGCCTGTCTTTGTTAATGTTTGTAATAAAATTGTTAGGACAACTTTAAAAATATATTTTAGAGCTTTTCATGGATTTATTTTTAATGAATTTTCGGTAGGGGACCAGGAATTAGATATTAAAAAAAATGTGCTATTTCTAAACAGTTTTCGTATCTTGTTCATACAATTCCAAGAATGCAGTGTGGTAAACCTTATTTTTCAAAATTATATAAAAATGTTTTCTACTCTAATCATATGAATCAGTGTAAATTTATGGACAATTTTGAAGCAAAATTGTTGCTTACGACATTGTTTCATGTTTCGTCAGTCACAATTACTCTATTGTAATTCTTATTTACGCGCGAATAAGCTTAAAATTATGTTGTAAGGTTACGACAAAATAAATATATAAACAATGGTATTTGGAAAAAATGGGAAACGTTGAAAAGTTTTTCAAACTAGTTAATTGATTAAAATTTTTTTTTTCAGATTCCGCTTTTGTAGTTTTATTTATGCACATTTTGTGTTCAATGAAGCATTGATGTTGTGTTGATTTTATACGCAGAGATACATTTTTACCAAATTTTTTCTCGTGTCACGAATTTGTGAAGAAATAGGCCGCTATTCGATAATCGATAAGTTGACATGTGACAAGAGAGATATGTCTTAAAGAGAAAGAGAGGTATATATTTCGACAATAAGGAAGTGGAGCGGAAGAGAAGATATGCTGGCCTTTTAGGTGTGTTGGTTCGTTTACAACCAGAGTTAAAAACAAAAATAATGGAGCAAAAGACAACAGCGGATTTTCTTTTTGGTGGAAATACATTGGACTCGTGGTAAAATGGACAGGTGAAATTAACAAGACCAAGACTTTGTACGCAAGACCAAGACGATTTGAGCAAGACCAAGACTATCCGAGTCTTGGTCTTGCTTTGCTCATCACTACCAGGTACCTCCCTAAAAGCATATGGGCCAATTTTTCTTCCACCAATCAATTCAAAGTTGTTTAAAAAACTGTTACTAAAAGGTCTGGAGCCAACAATACAAAGAACCAAAATCAATCCAGATAATAATTGACGAATCCGTCGGATCATAGATGTAATGGAACAAGTGCTGTAAAAAACGGACTTACAAGAAATTAAAGCAGGTGTATCGCAAGAAAGCGTTCTTGAACCAGTATTTTACCGTTTATACAGGGTGTCCCAGGAATGAGAGGCCAAAACTTGGGAACGAGTAGGTGGTGTTAAAATAATGTCAGTGCTTCATATAACTTTTTTTACGGACCTCCTTTGTTGAGTTGTAAGGCAGCCTACTTGTTTATAACCAATTTCCAAAATAATGGTAGAATCTGAATGTGCTCTGCGGTGTCTTACGAAATTTCATATTTCTCGGAAACCACTGATGTTATCGATTCGGACAAAGGGTACCTTTTTTTCACAAAAATAGTTGGAGAATAAACTGACAGTATTTTAAAGTTTGTTGCCTCGTCATTTTGAAAGTTCTGACCTTTTATCCGGTGAGCCAAGTCTGATCCTGACTTTCTGCAACATTAGTATACTTACTGGTATGAACAAAATAAATGAATTGATGTACTTGACAATCCACCAAATTTTCATCAAGTTCGAAATTATAGTTTTGGAGTTATGAATAAAAATGTATTTTTAATTTCTTACTTTAGAGCCCTATAACTCAACATAGGAGGTCCGTAGAAAAAAAAGTTATAGAAAGTACTGACATTATTTTAACACTACCTACTCATTCCCATGTTTTGGCCTCTCATTCCTGGGACACCCTGTATACTTATAATTTACCAGAACTTGCATATGACACAGCGATTCTTTCAACAGGATATGCTCAAGAAACATCGACGGAAGTCATAACATATTGTTCTCTGTCCAATACTATAAACGAACGAAATTTTTTATGTTCTTAACGAAATAAATTGATTCAAAATATCCGACCAAATCGTTCAACCTATAAACTATTTAAAACACGTTACTTTTATTCGTCTAATGTTTAAACTTGAACATTCTATACTAAGATACTTTCAAGATCATATCTAGCATAATATTAGTAGAAACTATTCCTCGACAGAATCAAATACTTAAAATACCTACCAAATTCCTGCAAGTTGTCATCGGTGGTTTATGATTTGTGGAAAATAATGACCCTGTATTTATTACATTAATAAAAACCTTGAATACAGCGAAATATTGAGAAAAGCTCTAATTAGTTCTATGTTAGAGTACTCGTATATGTAAATTACTGTGCATAAATCTAGAATTCAGCTGGAATAAAGATAAATTTCTTAGTACGTTGTGTACTCGGTTGTGTATGACTAACATCTATTACATTTTTATGAATTTTCTGTCTCTCGACGTCGTTGAATTGATCTGGATTACTAATGTGTAAAACCCGCGCAAGTGTCTACAATCACACAGGAAATACCTTAATTGACGAGAATTTGTAATCAATGACCTTTATTTGCACGATTTTATTCATTTCAACAACGAGGGTTGTTGAAAGTAATTGCTACAGGTTTTTGTGACGGACTGCGCTTGTTGTACCGGTGTTTAACAATACAGTACCGGAGTTATATTCTAGTTTCAGTAATTGAAAACTCTGGGGAAAAATATTTCAAGGGCAATGAAAAAGCTGTCAAACTTGCAAAGTGGATCTGAGGACACATCCTGAACCAAGGTAGGTAAGTAAAAATCGTAGTACGAGAATCTGTGAACGTCTAGATCAGGGAGCAAGATACATATTACTGAGTAAACATACTAAGACAAATGCATAGGAAATCCTCCTTAAAAGAACCGTGTATGACACGTATAGCAGAATTGCTCGAACTGTGCAGGAATCAACAGGTTTTATGACTAGTCATATACCAGTGAAGGAACAGCTGAAGAAATTAAAACTCACAACGGAGACCTTATATGCATTTTATGGAGAAAGGGAACGGAGATACTAAAACATATACTGTATACATAGACATACATGTTACTCAAAGATACCTCACAGAAAATACTGGCAAGATTCAAGCAGGCTGAAGTTTTCCCGAGGTTAGATCTGGTTTATAGACAGGTCAAGGACTGGAGAAGAGACAGGAGCAGGGGTGTATAGTGGAACACAAGAAAAACATACTAGGAAAACATACCACTGTATTTTAGTCGGAGATTTATGTGTCAGGACTAAAATAAACAGGCTAATGACCTAAAGCAACGACATCTGGACCAGATCCAGTCCTTGTAACCACAAAGAAAACGGTGCAAGGACATATACAAAAATGGGTACAAAGCCAACATAGACTCCAGTAGAGAAACACTCCAGAGCAGGTACACAGCAAGACGTTTATATGTGAGACATATGTTAAACTGGACGAAGAACCACTGAATATCAGTAGGAATTAGCTAGGAATCGTTACAGGTCATGCCCCCGGTAAATGATTGCCTGTATAAAGTATATAACGGGGATCTCAGCTATAGACTGTGGCATGGAGACCGAGATCGTAACCCATATCTTATCTGACTATGAGGCACTGGACTCGAGGAGACAAACAATTTTCGTAGAAGGCAATGTGCCACTTGAAACAAATGGCACACATCCAGTGGTCCTATATCGTCTACTCGAAGGTATGGGGATGACTGAGGGGATGGACTAAATGTGCGAGTAGAGTACAATAAGCCGACAAGCTGCAGTTCTCTTGTAATGAGGACGGCTCAAAAAAGGGAAAAAAGCTGTGTTTTTGGAATATATCAGCAATTAGTTGAACCAACAACGCATTCCATTTTAGAACTGATTACACAAGTTCTTGGGCTTCGTAGAAGCGATCAAAATATCGGCGATTCTCCTTTCCTTATTTTCTTGCCACAGTCGGGACCCCCCGTAGAATACATTTTGACGATGCCAGTATTATTTGGAGCGATGGCCACATAAAAATGGGTACAAAACAAGAAAAGAAGAATAATAATGTCTACAACCACTAATAATAGTTGCACAGAACGCCTTTGTTTCGTTTTGGTTATATTTTGGTTTCGGATTTATAATAATAATTTTAAATTCATAATACCCTGTGCATTCTTGAATACAGACATTTTCCCAGAAATTTACTTTTAAAAAGGCCCAGCAGCATTGGGAACAGTTTCCCAAAATTTTAAACAGTGTACCTGGTGGTTCAAAACAAAACCTAGATGCAATGGCGTAAAGTAAGATTATAATATTTAGATGTTAGATATGTATGTACGTATATGTATATTGGGGTGACATTCAGTGAGACCTAAAAGATCGGTTGTGCCCCTTACTTCTACTTAGTGTCTGAGGAGAGTCTCAGAGACTAGTAGCTCCTTTAGTCTTATTTTCCGGAGGAATTTTAGGATATCTGCAGGCTTCAGCTTAGGTAAATGTGCCCTAGGATTCTGAATTGCTGTGCAATTCTCAAGTATGTGGATGGAGGTTTCTTCTTCCACGCCACAGAGTCTACATTCTTCTTCCTCCACCATTTTGAGCTTTTTCAGGTGCCCATTAAGGCGACAGTGTCCCGTTAGGGTCCCTGTTAAAACTCTTAGTGAAGTTTTACTTTGAATTATGCATTCATTTGATCTCAGCAGCAGATTTTTTGATTGTCAGCCCACAACATCTTTCCAATGGTCAGATCTTCTCTTTTTTTCCTTTATTAAAGGCAGGTTCAGGGTTGACAAAGTTCAAGATTTTGGATGATTTATGAATTTTGGTATGAGGTTTCATGGCTGCAAACTTGAACGTTCAGCAATTATGACAACGTATCCTAAACCTTCATATATCACTTTGAAAATAATTGAAACTAAAAACTGGCAATAAACATAAAATAATTAAAACTAGTTTGATTACTAGAATTATTATAATCAACACATAAATTAATTATTATTTATATGGGTATCTAACAGACATGTACATGGTCGAGGGTTGTTGTTAATAGAACACTTAGTTAATGTCACTTGTGGTTAAACTTTTTTCTTAGTTTATTTAAAATATATTCCTTTCGACTTCGTGTATAATTCACTTTAGTTAGATAACCTATATATTTATTATGAATGATTACTAATACTTTTATATCATTGTTCATAAACATATCTATCAAATATTATAAAAGTATCAATTAAGCTATTTCGTGAATCATAGTTTACAAAAGTTTGGTAGAGTCTCACCTAAGATACGATATCATAGGATGGGGTGGCGTATGTAGAATTTACTTAAATTCACATGAGGTTCTTCGACGAAGAATTTTTAAAATAATTCTTAGGAGAAATAGATTGTATTCTAGTGACCAGTTATACAAAGAAGAAGTTTTTGATTGTCGTCAACTATTCTTCTTTCAGATTTGTAACTACCAATTTGCAAACCGAACATTACTTTCAACTGGCAATCATTCATACAGTACAAGACAGAGGGATATTTATGTTTCACCTTTAATGTTAAAATATGTGGGACAAAGAGGGTGTGATTACCTTGGACCGAAAATATTCAATTTCTTTTTTCAACAACAAAGCTGTGAAATAAATGATAGAAATATCAAAAAAGAACTGGAAAAGTTACTAAAAAAATTATATATATTTGTATATGGGTGTATATATTATATATATGTATGTATATCGGAAAAGTCTCGGGTAATTGTATTGGATGTAGTCAAAAATGTAAAAAATAATAATGAAAACATAACAAAAATCAAAATTAAAAAAAAAACTCAAGCTATTTTACTAGTTAGTTAGTGATTAGAATATTTTAGAAATTACCTTCACCTTATATCTGTATATTTTTAATTGTGGTGTCATAAAAAATAATATTTATGTAATAATATTTTTTTATTAATATTTAATTGTTCTTACATACAGGTAATTTTACCTCGTAAGTTGTTCTTTATATTCAATAGGTACATCGATGCGCATCATTTTCTGAATGTATTCTATTTTATATGGTGAATAAAAAATTATATTATATTATAGATATTATTATACGAAAGGCACTACAGACTGATATAAAAAATATTAATAATTGGTGTATTTCATCCATTTTATAAGCCTTTAATCCAATCTCTTATTAAATTTATAACATAACAAAGTAACTTCAAAACTTTAACAAAAATCTTCTAAACAAACGAAATGACCAAAACAAATAAAATTTGCAGAGAAGACAAAAAACAGCTGACTGTTTTCTTAACTCTCGTTCGTTCTACTCTTAAAAATCCAGAGAGGGAGCTGATCCTCTTTGTCGAGAATAAGACATCCATCTAATTTAGAACCACGCTCATTTTTCTCTCCCTTGCCCGAGAATACCCCCCCCTCTCCAGAGCTTTAATGGCTGTTCGACTATCTAACATGATGATAATATATGTTGCCTTCTATATCTTTTGAAAATATTATAATGGGCAATTTTTATAAATACTTTTGAGATCATCTTCGATCATATTTTTTAGAGTATAAAAATGTATTATTATTCTCGCTTATTTCAGTAATTTTCTTAATTATTTAGTTAAAAACCCAACATAGTCATTGTTCAGATCATCTGGTTTTTAGGATCAAAACACCATTATATAAGTTTCACGAACTTGTCGGGAGTCAGTTGAAAAGGACTTAACTTTTAAAAACTGTTACTGACATAATTAAAAAATCTAATAATTAATTTTGTCACACCGACACGAGAATGATTTTAACAAGTGGGCACTAAAACTTAACCGCATTTGTCACAGGTTTTTCCTACATATAAACTAAACTACTGAACATTTTTGACACATTGCATAAAATGTCAAATAATCATTCCAAAAGTGGTTGCAAGTATCTTGGGAAAATGTATTTTAATTTAATTTAAAGAGATTTGAACAGTCATGATTACGAATAATTCAGATAGTTTGCGAATAATAAAAAACTATTGAAATTATGGTTATTGTAAAATATATGAAAAAATAATTTCTTCAAAATGGAATGATTCAAGAAAGGTTGGGTGTCACTTTTAATTGATTTTTCACAGCAATCACCAACATTTGTTTATTTTGAAAAACACGTTGGCTTTACAAATGAGTATTCTTTGTTTAATAAACAAACAGGTGTTTCTCCAGACTAACAGCCTATTGAATTAATAAGTTGTTTGGTAATTGCCTGATTTGCATTTGTTCATAGGTACTTTGCGCTCAAAAATTTAAACAAAAAATACATGCGGGAACTTAATGAGAAAAATTTTAAAAAAGAGAACAGGTTAAAGGCATTAGTTTTAACAGTTCGGGCTCATGAATTTAAAAAACAGTTATAGCGAAAAATTAAACAACATACAAAATTAAAATATCAAAGATAATTATCGTAAAAGAAAGGAAAATAGAAGCATCTGGAAAGATGGTAAGCAAGTGAATATATAGAGGAAATGAAGGTATTTTTTATTTTTTTTTGTGAGCCGTTCTAGTACCGGGAGCACTGCAGCCTGTTGGCTTATTGTACTCTACTCCCACCTTTATTCTGCCCACAAAGCCATTCCCGTACCCTCGAGTAGATGATATAGGTCAACTGGATGCATGCCATATGCTTCAGGCGGCACGTAGGCCTCTCCGAAGATTGTCTGTCTCCTTGAGTCATATGCCTCACAGTCGGATAAAATGTGGGTTACGGTCTCGGTCTCCATGCCACAAAGTCTGCAGCTGAGATCCCCGTTATATAGCCCCATTTTATGCAGATGATCCTTTACCGGGGCATGACCCGTTAGATAACCTGTAATACTTCTTAGCTTGTTCCTACTAGCATTCAGTAGTTCTTCAGGCCGTTTTACACATATATCACCTATGAAGGTCTTACTGTGTAGGTACCTGCTTTGGAGTGTTTCTCCACTGTAGTCTATGTTGGCATTGTACCCATTTTCGTATTTATTCTTCTTTGTGGTCCCAAAAACTGGTTCTGTTCCAACATATGTCGTTGCTGAACCTCTTCTCGCGAGTTCATCAGCTTGTTCATTTCCAGAAATATCATTAGGTATGTCCCGGCACCCACACTAGTCTTGCTCTACTGTGGTCTGCCAGTTCATTCAATTCTTTCTGGCATTCTTCTACCAGTCTGGATGTTACCTTGCGGCTATTTAGAGCTGCAATGGCTGCCTGGCTGTCAGTTAATATGTTTATACTATGAGTGTCAGTCCTATGTTTGTTAATTTTGACACATTCTAGGATGGCATAAATCTCCGCCTGAAATACAGAGGCATGTAGTCCTATAGTGAGAAGGAACACCTTGTGTTCCTCATCTCACTATACACCCCTGCTCCTGTCCCTTCCCTAGTCTTTGACTCGTCTGTATACCAGGTCTCTCTTCGGGGAAAATTCAGTATGCTTGGGTTTTGCCAGTCCTTTCTGTGGGGTATCTCTACCTCATATTTAGGGCTGGGGAGAAGTTTAGTGGGCATATAGTCTGTTTTCATATCTAAAATGGCTTAAAGTACGATGTCCTCAATGGATGTAACAATGAGTAATCTACAGTTTGTCCTACTGGAAAACCTAGTGGCTCTTTAATTAACACTGCCAAGAGGGTACCAATTAGATACATACGAAGGAGAATTTCAAACGATCTATCCTACCTCCGGATATTCAAATCTCACGTTCAGATGTTGCAATTTAAACAAACGAAAATATGTTATATCTTCATATCCTCATGTATTAAGGGACAATTTTTTAAAGTAAATTGCAAAATTTTTAATTTTGAACTCTTTACGAGTAAATGTCTGTCATCTTTTGAACTGTAAACTTGTGTCGTCATCTAGCCCCATAAGTTTTCTATAATGTTTAAGTCTTGCAAAAGTTGAACACTTCATAATAATTAAATTTTTTTCTAACTGTAATAGATGCATTTCATAATTTTCACTTGTAATACCGCTAGTATAATTTGATCTCGAGCGGTATTCGGTAACGTATTTCAAGAGAAAATGCTTTACAATACCAACAATTAAGGATGCTTATGCTTTTTATTTACCAATTTTAGTTGCATAAAAACATCAATTACTGATTAAATATACCTCCTATTCTTTCCTAACACAGAGTTTAATTCACTAATAAATGTTGGTAGACAATTATATTTCAGCAATATAGTGTGCGGAAATTCCTCAACTGTATTGTTTAATAGAAAAAAACGTTTCATATTTACATATTATGGTTGAATAAAAATAGTATCGGTGGCTACAATATATTTAAATTACTCTTTTTTCTTATTTTTTTGGGAATCAAACCACAATAATGTTTTTTTATTTCGACGTTTCGGTAGCGTTCCAGCTACCGTTGTCAAGATTAACTATTTATAGTATAAAAATAATTTTTTGGTCCCTATCTGACACAACGAAAAAATTTGATAACTAGACAATCAATAATATTTTGAAGTTTAAGACTACAAAATCAATTACCTGCGTTATCAGGATAGCATCATAAGTTTTTATCCAGGTTTTCTTATGATTTATCTTTGGAATGGTTGTTAATCGATACACATTTCAATACACAAAATCACCAAACTGAGTTATACATATTTTGAAAACAAAAATAATCATACACAAAAAAGTAACAACAAACGCGTTTTTATTAACAAAATTTCCAAAATAAGCGAAAAAAAGCGCTATCCCAATAAAAACCGTTCCTGGAACGTGCACTTCACTGGATTCCATTTCTAGTGGACTACATATCGTTAGAATGTCATAAAATAAAATATTTTATTTCACATTTTTCCAGAGGTGTGATCTACTATGAATGGACCTTAATAAAATTTGACAACAAAGTTTTGTAGTCTTAAACTTCAAAATATTATTGATTGTCTAGTTGTCAAATTTTTTCGTTGTGTCAGATAGGGACCAAAAAATTATTTTTATACTATAAATAGTTAATCTTGACAACGGTAGCTGGAACGCTACCGAAACGTCGAAATAAAAAATAAAAAAACATTATTGTGGTTTGATTCCCAAAAAAATAAGAAAAAAGAATAAGTAATGACACAAGGAACTTATAGAAGATATATTTTAATTACATTTAAATTTGTTGGATTGCATAACTATAATTGATTTTGTAATTATTCTTCATATTCTTCAATTTTATAGTCATTATTGTAGTGTTAATGAAATGTTATATAACTCCTTATTTATCGATATTTGTTACATAAAAGTAGTATCGGTGAGATAATTAATAGTTCGAACTATATTTTGTGGTCGATTAAGAACATTTAAATGTTTAATCTCCTCCTTTTATGCTCGCAGCAATGGCGACAATTATTACGTGGGAATACAAAGTATAATTATCGGTTTTCTATGTAAGGCCAGCTCATCAAAAATCAATTTTCAAGTTCCACAAAACTACTTCAATTTACATTTATTTTAATCTGTGTTATACTAACATCAACCACACCAAAAATATCGAAATAGCCTTCCCTAAAAAAACTTAACTCAAAAAACCGTTAAACTTCTTGATATTGAGGTCGAACGGAGACAAAAAGTCAAGTTTCTAGATTTTACTCTAGATAGTAAACAAAGACGAAAAGGAGATAACACACAAAGCAAAAATAACTATGTAAATGCTTAAATACATTCCGTTACTATAACAGATCTTGATATTTTGGTCTTAATACTTGGTAGCATAATTAGCAGTTTCTCGGCTATATCATTTAAAAATCATCCATTATCATTTGCAAAAGAACAGCGACTGCTATAATAAGTACAACCTAAAATACAAATTAAAAAATAGATCTTTAATCTATTATAGATAAGTGGTTCTGGTAGACTTCGCGACCCTCGGAATTTCATGGTAATTTTGATAGCTTACCTTAAATAAAGCAGATTAAAACAAAAATTTCGCTGGATCATTCGGAAATTACTTTAAAAATCACGAATTTAGTTCAAAGAATAGTACTTTTTTAACACTATTTAACGATTAATATTTTCACTTCAAAATGTAAAGGTTATTATCAATTTAAGTTTGTTCCACAAAAAAAACCGGAAGAAAATACTTAAATTATGCCAATTTTTAGAAATATTTTTAAGAATAATTATTTTCACTTGACACTTCTAGGTTATGAAATTGCACACTAAAATTTTATGTCTAAGGAGCCTATAGTCTATTTCAGAATGGTATAGGGTAATAAAATGGGGAATTCCGTCCAGTTCGGCTCAATTTCGTTGTCGGCCATAGGCGTAGGTCTTGAAATAGTATTGTTTGTAATATTAAAATTTCATGTAATTGCGTAAGAGAATTAGGAAAAGTATGTTTTCTGGCCTGAAGTGTCAATATCGAAATATTGTGTAGGGATTACTTAGGTCGTAGATTATACAGTTACGTTTTGCGTTTAACAGGTACCGTTTAACCTTCTATTAGTGCCTCTGCCTAATTCCAACCCTATTTCAGATTCGGCTAAACCATGCGCCGCAAGGTGCCCTACCCAAAATTTTTAGACCTTTATAAGTATATTTGTTTAGTTTAACGAATCAGTATTTGCTGTTAAGCCGTAAATAGTGTTCACAGTATTATAAGATTAGTAATACAATGGCGACATTTACACCAACGAAAAGATGTTCCAATAATTCTTCACTATTAGTGGATGAAAAACTTATTATTTTAAATGTACACGATTGCATAAAATACGATTACCCGAAATTTACTGTACAAGAAACTGTCGACCGATATTCCCGAATGACTGGAGTTGGAAAGTCCACCGTTTTTAAATTATTGCGGGGAAGAAAGATAGCAGCCCAAGAAAAGTCCAGGCAGACCAGTAAGTCCTGGATGAAAACACAAAAAATGTAATTCGGAGAAAACTTCATTCTTTTTATTTAAAAAAATAAATACCCACTCTAGATAAGATTTTAATGGAGCTTGGCCAGGATGACAGTATTCCGTTGATAACTAAAAAACTTTTATGGACCACTTTGAGAAATATGGATTTTGCCTGGGGTAAGCATAACCGTAAAGCACTTTTACTGGAAAGCGATGAAATTGTTTGCTGGCAACGAAAATACTTAAGAAGTATAAAGCAGTACAGAACAGACCAGAAGAAAATCTTTTATCTTGATGAGACGTGGATTAATGAAGGTTATGCAGTACCAAAAATGTGGCAAGACAAAAATATAACCAGTGCTCGCCAAACTTTCATGGAAGGCCTGTCAACGGGTATTAAGGTGCCTTCAGGTAGAGGGAAAATAGTAATAATCGTCCATATTGGAAGCGAAGAGTGATTTTTAAAAGAAAGTTTTCTAACCTTTCAGTCGTGCCATACGGGAGATTACCACGAGGACATGGATTCGGATGTTTTTGAAGACTATTTTGGTGAAATGATAAAATATCTTCCGGCTGATTCAGTAGTAGTTATGGATAACGCAAGTTATCATTCTCGACGCATAGAGAAGACTCCAACTTCATCTTGGACAAAACAAGAAATTATTGACTGGTTAACCACCAAAAGTATTGAATTTGAAGATACTTTGATAAAAAAAGAACTATTAGCTATAGCAAATTTACACAAACATCGTTTTATGAAATACGCCGTGGAAGATGTAGCAGAACTGAATCCTATAGAACTTATATTGGCGCAAGTAAAAGGATTTGTGGCAAGACACGACACGACATTCAAAATGAATGACGTTAAGCTACTGTTTCATCAAGCCATTAAGGAGGTGACACCAGAGAACTGGCGAAAAGCAGTCCAGCATGTCATTAACGAAGAGGAGAAAATGTGGGATCTTGACTACTTGATCGATCGGACTGTCGACTCGTTAATTATAACATCAAGAGGAGATGACAGTTCCTCAGATGACGAAGAATATTATGATTTTTTATAATTTAATTTCTGTATAATGTATTTTTTGTATAATGTTCAATAAAAAATATACTAATACTTTGTACATAATGCCTAATTTTTATTCTGTTAAAATAAAATTATTTCCTTTTTACGAGTATCCTACCGGCACGCCTTTGGCACACTATTTTCAGTGTTTGTGAATGGATAACAATAGGCTAAACCCATATATTGACCCCAACCCGGGTGGTACTACCTGCACTTGATAAAAAGAAAGAATTTTACAATGAAATCAATGCCAAACTATGAAAGTGGCTTAAATATTCGTTGATTCACTCTGTGCTCCCTTTGCATACCTATAATGAGGTTTTATTACCCTATACCTTTCTGAATTAAACTAGGTTCATTAATCATTGATCAGGTGATAAGATTAGCGACGTTGTCAAATGGTTTATTTTCTTTGAGTTGGATTAATCTTACATTGTAATAAATTACATGAATATATAAGAATATTAAATTCTTTGCAATTATTATAATCATAAAAATTGAAATAATAAACATCATAAGAACGTAATGTTTATATTATGTAGATTTGTTTCATACCCTACATTAAATAAAAAGAGATAAAAACAAAATTACTGCTGGACCACAGTGTATTTTTCTTTTATCACTAATTTTAGTTCAAATTGATATAGGTTATTTTTTCAATACTAACACATGCAATTCTATTATACTTTATACTTTAGAGGTCATTACTTTGGAATAAATGAAATCATATTTGAAATAAAGAGTTGAAATAAAATACTTGAAATGTTTGCTAATATAATATTTAGGTTCAAAAATGCTTTGATTACCTTACCTTGCTATTTATTTTTTTGGAGAAATCTTTTTGACCAATCACTCTTCTTGATTCTAACAATTATCGCTCTCATTTATAATGCAATCAACAATAAACGACCGATTACAAATCCCTCATGGCAATTTCCATACATTATAGATTTAAATTGATAGTTTCAACCCTTACACTGTGAAATTCATACATATCAATGTTTAAAAATACTCATTATTTTTATTTCACAATATTTTTTATAAGTTTTACAAAAAACTCAGACCCGACCGGTTTCGACGTTTATACATCATTTTCAAGGGGTGGAATGAAAACATTGTTTATTATGTAACTAAGAAAATGGTAGGAATACTTTTAGGGTAGGATAGGTATCATATAGATAGTGAAATTAAATAAAGTAAACAAATGTATTATTAGCTAAGTTAAAAGGTGTATATATGTACTTATTTTCGCGATGAGCAGAATTTAGAAAAGATAGGTGGAAGCACATTAAAATATATCGGTCAAACAGTCTAACAAAGGAGATTGTAAAGTATCTATTTGCTCATTTACAAGAGTATACTGAGGATCATTGGAGTACCTTCTTATTTCTAAAGACTCTAAAAAGATAAGTTTAGTATAATTCTGACAGTAATGTATTTGGAAATTTTATTTGAAATTTCTCCTAAATAAGTTAAACAGGAATAATTTGAATTGTCTGCGAGTTGTTTTGGATAGATCAAATCTATTGCCATTTTGTAACGTTTTCTTTTTATTATTAAATCTATCATTTGGTATGTATATCCATTAGATATTGCTATTTGTTTAATAATATTTATTTCTTGTATGAAGTCTGCTTGATGCATTGGAACCGAAAGAGCTCTGTGTACCATAAAGTTATAAGCTGAAATTTTATGTGAAAAAGGGTGATGGGAGCTTGATGGTATAGTCATATCAGTATGTGTTGGTTTTCTGTATATGTTATAATTTAGTTTGTTATTTACACGTTTTATTGTTAGATCTAAAAAGTTTATGCAAGAGTTTTGTTCGATTTCAAGTGTAAATTTAATTTTAGGATGAATACTATTAATAAATGTAAGCAGCATATCCAGTTGTCTGTTGGTTCCTAAGAAGTTAGCAATTACATCGTTAACATATCTATACCAAGAGATAATATTTCTTGAAAATTGGGAATTTAAAATTTTTTGTTCAATATTGTCCATGAAAATATCTGCTAGCAAAGGAGATATAGGGCTGCCCATTGGTAATCCATTATTTTGTAAAAAGAATTTGTTATCAAAATAGAAATAATTCTGTTCTATGCACAACTGAAACAAATTTAAAATATCTGTTATTTTACAGTGGTGCACATTTTTATTTATCAGGAATTCATTCATAAGTTGTAAACATTCTCTAGGAGGAATATTTGAGAACATATTCGTTACATCAAATGATACTAGTTTTGAATTTTGAGGAATATTATAATTTTGTAATGTTTTAATTAGATCTAATGAATTCTGAATGGTAGTTTTTGGTGAAAAATCATAAGTTTTGAATATTGAATTTAATTCTCTTGATAGTTTATAATTTGGTACATTTATATAAGAAACTACAGGTCTAATAGGTTTCAATTCTTTATGTAACTTAATAGTACCGTATAATTTAGGTGGTTGAGGGTTCTTTTCTACCAATTTTAATTTGTCGAATGGAGTAAATATTGAGTTTGCCGCCTCTAATTCAGTTTTCACCTCTTTAGAGAATATTTTTGTTGGATCATTTGTTAACTGTAGTAGGTTTTCAGAATGAATAAAATCGTAAATTTTAGTATCATAATCTATATGATACCTATTACTATCCTACCCTAAAAGTATTCCTTCCATTTTCTTAGTTACATAATAAACAATGTTTTCATTCCACCCCTTGAAAATGATGTATAAACATCGAAACCGGTCAGGTCTAAGTTTTTGAGACATTGACATTATAGATTTGTTTTGAAACGTTCATATACAAGATCCTTGATCATCTTTTCTTGTATCGTTGCAGCTACAGTAATCTGCGCGTTTTAAGTAACTTCGACATGAAGCGAAATTTTTAAATATTCAATAAATTACTCCTTTCCGTTTAACGACAATATTTACTACATTGTTGAGTTTTATTTGATTTATATAAATTAGGTTAGTAATTTTTTTTCTAGTTTCATATTTAATGATATTCCAGTTACACTTTGATCTGTGTCAGTTGGTCGGGAAGCGATATTGAATTGAATTATGAAAACTACTGTTATGACTATTATTTGTAAAAGATGTTATTCCTAATTTTGCTAATTCGGCACTAAAAAATGTCCCTACAAATATTTGTGACTGTTGGTCGGGTTATAATTGGTTCGAGAAGTGCAAGGAAAAATGTGAATCTTGGTATATTCCCTACCTCTCTCGAAAAAATATTAAATAATTTGTATTCCACATGAAGTTTTCCAAAAAGTGGAAGGGATTTGGAGAAAAAATTATGATTCACGTGGCAGAAAAGAAGATCCATGCCTTGGTTGGTCTCCTAGCCTCGGCTAAGAAAGACCAGCCACGGCATTGAACTTTGTGCTTTTCTGTCTATTTTTCGAAGGCTTGGATGAACCAAAAATATGTTCTTACGATGTTTTGGGATTTGCGTATCAACTATAATTGCAGCTGCAATTACCACCATTCTATCATCTTCAACTCATTTTTCACAGGCTTGGTCTCGCGTATTCACTACAACTATAGTGAAGACTTGATGCCATGTGGCCTCTGCTAATCAGCTTTGCTGATCGGCATATTCCGGATACGCAATCATCATCGCAATATTTAACCAAATGGCAATGAAATGGAAAAAATAATCACAAAATGTAATACTCAATTAATAACTTGCATATGGGAGAAAAAAAGTTGTATAGCTTGTGGAAACCTTCTAACAATACCTCAATTTACCGTTACTTTTATCATAGCACCTAGTCAGCGATATGACAATAGCGGTAGGCAATTTCAATCGCTTTTTTCCACATTATGAGAATGTATTTTTTCTATTGGATTGTTTTTACGAATAAATAGAAAAAAACAAGGAATGTACGTTGAAGATTTGAATTGTTAAGATACATGTAACTTACCATTTCATCCAAACTCTTGAGGTCATTGGTAATGATTTGGGGCATAGGTCCATACATTAGAACGGTCTCTTCATCTTCTATATCGCTATCGCTATCTTCGTCTATACCATTTTGGTTGTCTAATCCTTCGTTGAAATTTACTCCGAGTTTCTTTTGGTCGGCTGCGATTTCTCTATCGATTTGACGTTCCATTTGAACTATAATTGGTGCCAGCATGCCGAATCTAATGAAAAAAAATTATTTGATTTAGCATGCTTATATATTATATAGTCCACTATTGCACACTGTTTTTGTTGAAATAAAGAATGTTTCAAGAATCATATTTACACTTTCACACTTGGACGACTGCAAACTTTTGTTTTTGGAGGTAAAAGTAATACCTGATGAATTTTCATTGTTGTCAGTGTTACTCCAAAGGTGCGATATATTAGTCACACTTTCCTTGAACTTTATCACAAATACATAATAGGAATCTGATGTTACAGAAAGAATAGTTTCCAAGTGGGTTAGTTTTCTTTTAAAATCAGAAATTATTCGGCAAATACATAATATGATTAGTAAAGATCCAAGTTTGACTAAGCGTTGAATTGCTCTTAGAGTATTCCATAATTTATATGAAGATTTACGCATGGAAAAGCTGTTGATAAAACTAGTGCTGCGTTCGTTAATAATGCTACAAAAAAATAGTTGGACCTACTCCCAGATCTTAAATTGAAGTAAGAACAATTGAAATGGGATGAAGCTGGCTGCTTAGCTCCAACGCAAGTGATGAGCAGACGACCAGCAAAGCGTGCTATGGCATCAGAAAATTAAGATGCAAAGGGGATTTTGTTGATTGGTCATCATAAGGAAGGTAAAACAATTAACTCTGAATATTGTAGAATTGTTGTGGATTAGCTGGATATAGAAATTCGTACGAATAAAACCGCTTTTGCGGAGTGAAAAAGTCTTGTTCCATAAATAAGTGGCACTTGCTAAAAAAAAGTGTTTGGACCATGGTTAAATTCAAGGAATCAAGAAGCATGGAAGAACTCCTTTGTGAAAAGCAATGATGTGTATCTCGAAGAGTTTCCGGAATCTCCTTACAAGCACTGCTCATACAACATTGATTATTGTGTGTTTTGTAATTGAAATAATCTTTCTCTTTCGTCGACCGTGGTAAAGGCAACCAAATACACAGAAAATTATTCATTAATGACCCCTCCAAATTGATGAACGATTTTGGTATAGACACAGAATATCCCACTCACACAGAAGCGACTCTTTCGTTGCTATTAAAAATGGCCTCCATTATTAGGTGTCGATTCAGTCGTTTTATCGCAATGTCAAAACTAAAGCCCACGCCACTTGCCACACATATCAATGCTGCATAAGTGAATGTAAATTTTCCATTTTGGTGATAACATCAGAAATGTTTCCACGTGGTTATCACTCTACTCTTTCGTTTAATTTCAATAGCTTTCCTGTTTATTTGCAATATAGCTGATGTTTACATAGTTTTTAAGTTGTTATTTAAGCCGTTCAACTCTTTTTCCAGTGCGTGGTAGGTGTCGATACAGTCAATGCAAAATGAAAATCTTCCACTATGACAAAAATGTATCTCTTCATTGGGACATCTTGTAACTAACGCGTATATTAATAAGAACGAGTAACAATCTCGAATATTGATCTCGTTTGTTGATCGTACTTGTTAATACAAATGCAGGTTAAATAATTATCATATTTAGTAGGTATATTCACTATTTTTCTATGCTTTCTTTGTGCCTCCCAGTGTTTTTGTAATTTTTTAATGTTTTTGGTATCTTTATTGTTTAATGTTTATTATTTTTAAATTATTACTCTATTACTTGCATCAAACGATTTGTAAATACTGTGGAATGCGTCAAAGAAAGATTTATCTATCTCATCATTACTAATGTACAAAGTATCAGCCACATGATGTACACGGTGTCCCACTATTAAGTAACACTTTTTGACGGCTTATTACTACTCTGGAATGGAAAAAGATATCGATGTGCCAAACTTCTTTCATTTCCTTCTACTTTTTGTTGACATAGTTGCCAAATGTATATTTTTACCCGAAAGCATCGAAAAAAAAATACCTTTTTTGAAACGAAATTATCGGTTTATTTTAAATACAACACCACATAATTTTGAATAGCATCTGAAAGTCCCTTTCTTCCCCTTTCCAAAAATGTATACATTATCGGCATATACGCAAGTTTTGGGGAAAGATTTAATTTTTTATGAAACCATGCCAAGAACTTCCAAACGTAAACTATCACATTTTAACAGCTTGGAAACATTATAACTCGAAAATGAGACAAGGAGTTAATGAGCAGCTTTCACTGAAATTCTTAGAAATGTTTAAAATTTTAACGTCTCAAAAGTTCCCTAAAATTTGGTAAAAAAGTTACTTTTTGTAAATTTTTTACGAAAATGTGCTTTGGAAAAAATATACCTAACATTAAGAAACGTCAATGTTATTCATGGGAAGTATAAGAACGAACATAGTCAAATTTATCAATCGAAAACGTTTACTTTAATAGAAAAAGAGCGGTGCGTCGGCGACGTAATACATTATATGCTCGGAAAAAATTAATAAAAGTGACCAGAAGGAGATTCAGAGCCATTTTTACAGAAATCCGCTTCTACACGAAAATCTATATTAACTTCGGTATAACAATTTACAAAATCCGGAAAACTAGAAAGGAAGAACACCTGAAAACGCTCTGGACAATGTGCTCAATGATATTCTAGAAGTAAGTGGAATTTTAGCACTTAACAATAATAGAATATCTGTAAGAAAAATGTCCCAAATTATACAATTTGATATAAAAAGTTTTGCGAAAACTGCACGTCGATATCTTTTTCCATTCTAGAGTAGTAATAAGCCGTCAAAAAGTGTTACTTTATAGTGGGACACCCTGTATTCATTTTAATCAAAAGCTTACAGCATAGTAGGAATTTAAGTTTAAATTAATTCATATCGTAGAAACCCTTTTCACTAACTAATCTCAGTAACACACTAATGTGCAGGAGGATTGTGGAGAAGATAGAGCGGTGCGGACTGGAAGTGGCGGAAGATAAGACGGTGGGACTGCTAGTGAAGGGACGGAGCAAGACGAGGGAAGTTGTGGTGACGGTGAAGGGAAGGAAAATTCGGATGGAGGAGTCTGTGAGATACCTAGGAGTGTGGTTGGATAGCCAATTATCCTTCAAAACACACATGGCAAAGGCGGCACAGAAAGCGAAAGTGAGAGCAGCAAGGCTGGGGAGATTGTTGTGCAATGTGAAAGGGCCGGGAGAGTGGAAGAGGAGGGTAATTGGTAGGACAATAGAGCAGAGTATGCTGTACGGTGCGGAAGTCTGGGGTGAAAGAGCGGGGGTGAACGCGAGGGTTAGGCCACTCCTGCGTTTGCAGAGAGGGATACTCCTGAGGGTGGTACAGGGATATAGGACAGTGGGTGGACTGGCGGCAGTGGTGCTGTCAAGATCCTACTCATTGGACCTAGAGGCTAGAGCCAGGAACAAACGTTGGAGGGGTGCGACTGTAGAGGAAATGAAGGAATGGATGGAGGAGGAAATGGAGAGAAGATGGGAGAAGTATGAGGGCGCGCTAAAAGGAGCGATTGGGAGTAGGAGAGAATGGATGGACCGGAAATTTGGGGAGGTAAACTACTTCTTGACACAGGTGCTCACTGGGCATGGGTCGAGAGTAGGGTACCTCCACAAGATTGGGAAAAGAGAGGCTGGATTGTGCGAGAGATGTGAAGTGGAGGATGATGTGGGGCATGTGTTCAGATGCTGGAAGAACGTGGACGAGCTGGTAAAGTTAGAGAAGAAACTAGGGGAGGCTGTGTATTGGGAGAACATGGTGGAGATTATGTTGAGGGGAGAGGAGGAATGGAGGGAGGTGAGTGGCGTAGTGGAGAGAATGATTAGGGGGAGAGAAGGAAATGATTTGACATGAGACGTAGGAGTGATAGAAGGGAGAAGATGACGGAGTGTGTGAGGGACCGCCGCCCGTCTCGAAGTATGCTAGGGTAGTGATTCCGAGGCGGGAGTAACGGCGAGCTTTGAGGTGGGTTTGGTTGGTAGGCATCCCTTGGGATGAGTCCAACACTGTCTGGGTCATGGGACATGGCCCATTCGAACATGAGTTTCCCATCTCGGCCCGAAAAAAAAAAAAAAAGTAACACACTAATACTAGTTATTCAAAAAACGTAATTTTTGTAATTCGAGTAAAGTGTATGTATTTGATTGAAATCGATTGGAATACTATTTATTTATCAACGAGCTTCGACTTAGATGGGTTTGAAGGGTTACGTGAATGCTGAGCGCAAATCGCTGTAACGCAAAATAGTTAAACCAGAATGCTTGGCTCAATAAACTGCAAGAAGGAGAGATGGAGAGACCGATCTTAATAAGCTGTTATTTTTGTGAGCATCTCCAAACTGTCACTCTTACATTTTCAGTTTTATGTCCTCCGAGTTATTTAGCAGAATAATCCAAAAATTGTTAAGTCATTTATACCGGGGAGCGTGTTTTTTTTGCTTAAAAGCACCAACTTCTACTGAATGTAAAGTTACGAAATTTATACGTTGGAAGTTCACAAGTCGTAGCTGTAATATTATTAAGATTCTTGCTATAACTTTGTCCAATGTGTTACTATAGTTTTCTTATTAAGAAATGTTATAGTGATTAATAATGTTACGCCGTCACTTTTTATTATGTTAAAACATATCCTCTAACTACCTTCCAGCTGGAAAAAATTGTAACATATTATGTCTGTGTACCCGTTTTCCTACTCGACGTCTCATTAGCCCCTTCCAATCACCAACCATGACCATAAGACAATGCATGAGTCACTAAGAATAACTGAAATAATCATGAAGCAATTACTTATTTTTACATTACAATAATTGTAATTATATTCATTTCATTTAAATATATAAATACAAAATATGATAATAAACCAGGGTAGAAGCCTTTAAAAATAATAAAAAGTGAAAAAAATAATAGTAGGATGAAACCCATTGGAAAAGAAGGAAAATATAAAAATGAAAGGAAAAACAATTTATGGGCGAACTGAGGTCGGGAAGGTGAAGGGGGTGGAAAAAAGTTGAATTGCAAAGTTGTAAGTAATAAAAAGATCTACAACTTTTTATCTTTTACAAAAAAATTATTTTTTTCACGAAATTTGGTGAAAACTTACCTTTTTATGTCCCAAATACACTGTAATTTATTTGATTTGAAATACCTTCACCTTATTTACTACAACCTCATCTAAAAAATGTGACTACTGCAAATTTTTTCAATGAAGAATTTGATTTATTAAATTCTATATATTTACATTTATGTCATAGAAAATCTCATAATATATAAAAATAAATGTAAATCGCACTATTGAATTTAGATACGTTATTCTGTTTACGTTATTCATTACAATATGTTTTGTATTTTCTGAGAAGATTTACTATAGTGAAATATTTTTTTTCTACCATCGGAAAGTGGGGATTTCAACGTACAGAAAGCACAAAAACTTTTTGAAAAAAGGTGATATTTTGAGGGGTGAATTTTAGATTGAAAATTAGGGTGCTTTTTCGATATTAAGTCAAAATAAGGTGAAAAAATAAATGTTTCAATTCAAATAAATCGCAGTGTAGTGGGGAAAAAAAGTTGTTTTTTTTAGGTTTCCACATAAATTTTCAGGTTATGTGAAAAAAGTGTTGATACAAAAGTTGTAAATCTTTTTATTACCTACAACTTTGCTATTTGACTTTTTTCCATAGGACTTGTAGTTTTGCCGGAAATCGAGGTACACCGTTTTTTACCCCTAAAAAACTCACCCCCTTCCCCTTCCCGACCTCAGTTCGCCCGTAGATTATTTTTCCTTTCATTTTTTTAATATTCTCCTCCTTTTCCAATAGGTTGCATCCTACTATTATTTTTTTGGGTTTCAAAAATTATCGACCCTGGTCTACAATCTGCCATCTTAGCTAAAACACCGATCACAAATGTGTGATGTTAACCTTTTGTATATCGTTCAAACCCTTATAATATTTCCTGGTTTTGCATCGTTTAAAAGATATTTACTCGTTACATATATTCCGAAGCTCATCTATTTGATCTTTATTTATAATCAATTGCTGTGAATAACTCTAATTTTAAAACAACACGTTGCCGACATGAATTCAACATTTCGATTCAATTCCACAATGATCACACACAAGAGTACCTTCTAAGATACCCTTACATACCTTAAAGGATACTTCCAAAGATATTTCAAGAATAACTCATCACTGGGATACCTCCAGGTCAACTTTTCTTCCCAGGGGAAAATAAATTACCTTAAAAAACTTTTTTCCACAGCCTGGCTGTAGTGTAACGTGTCCGGGAAACGTGAGTTGGTAACTCTTTTTAATTTATTAATATCTTCACATAAATTTTGCAAGATAATTCTACCTTTCTCACTCTAGTTGTTTTCTTTGATTTAAATTATTTTTTGTTATTGTTCGTCGACGTCTGGAAGGTAGTGGCGCCCTAAAGCGCCTCATATTCAGAGAACCCTGTGATATACTTAGTGCAACACAGACATGTAATAGAACCAGCCTTAAGAAAAGTCTAATGCCGACATGATAGGGAGCTTGAAATTTTAATGAGCAAAAACGCTATAACTCATAAGAATACATTGCATGAAAAAGATTGACATGTAAAAAAATTTTTCACAAACAACCACCATGCCGGAAAAACGACAAGGAACTTTGAACTATGTTTTTCAAGTTAATATTGATTAAAAAGAAAAAAGCCTCGAGGACTAGTTCCCTATTCTGGAGTGAATGTTTAGTAACAAAATGTTTGAAAAACTACAACTACAAAACAACAGAAATACCAGACATTTCATACAGAATAATTTTAACATAAGTTAATGTTCAGTATGAATGATAATACAAACAAAAACTATAATGTTTATTTTGAAATCTATACAGATATAAAAAACGTAATTTTTCCACGGTCGGGAGTAGAAATCAGTTTCGATGACATCAAAATTAAAACAGAAGTAGTCGATTATTCCCAAGGAAGTATAATGAAAAACGTTCTCCATAATGTATACTCCCTTGGGAGCATTATACTCCCTTGGGAATAATCGACTACTTCTGTTTTAATTTTGATGTCATAGAAACTGATTTCTACTCCCGACCGTGGAAAAAATAGTATATATCATTCGGGAGAGATACTATTTTGTCCTCGGTGCATTGTAGCCATCGGGCTTCAAATTGCACGTCTGCCAATATAACGCATTTCTCTCCTTTATAGTATAAGAATGTACTATTTTCCACTACTAGCTGTGAAGTTGACAATTATTGCGTCCTCTAGCCAACTGAGACGTTGAGTTTCTCTATTAGCGGTTAATATTTTTTTCCATTGCTAACCTAGGTCAATAATGGACAAACTAAAATGTTTTGAGAATCCAGGGATAGTACTTTAACAAAAACTTATGCAAAATAATTTTGTATACCCATGAGATTGTCTTCAACCTATTTGCTGCTTAAAATTACCTAACAAGATTAAATTATTTGAATAAAAATGAGATTAGTTTAAAATTCGCGGTCAACCAAAAATGACTGATGACATAAGGAGTGCGTTCATAATGTATGGGTTAGGTGAGGAGCGGAAGCAGACAGTGTACGTGCAGTCAGACGACGGGGTACATGTTGGCAAATTAATTTGGGCATTTGACGATGCGCGAGAAAGCCATACAACTTGACAACGTTGTAAACGCAGTTACCGGGAAGAGGAGGCGACGTATATTCCGCATTCAAGGTTTTAAAGGTTGTGAAGCTTACGAGTTTTGCCAGCGAAGTGAGCTCTTGCAATCCGCATTCGTCTTTGCTACGGAGCATTTTTATGAGATATTTTTATTTTTTTTCTTAAATTTGGCTAGTAGTGGAAAAATTGTATGTACACCACGATGGTGAAGACATTTATAATATAATATAATAAAAGTCTTCACTACCTTGGTGTACTTATAATGGGCAACGGTCAGTAGCGCACAGCGGTCAGAAATGTTTTCAGGTAGTTGAAATTCTATGGGTCAATAGCGCGCGGTATACAATCGGTAAACCGGTCAATTGCGCAAACGGTTACTTTATAGAAATATGCTCGTTTATACACTAATACATTATAAAAATTTTTTTCAAGACGTAACCTGCCAAAGGAAAACACCCTACCCTACCCCCCTATCCTACCCTACCCGGCATACACCCCTTATAATATACTATTATTGATTTATCAATTCACACGGATACTGGAAAAATTATAACCTCAACACGTCCGGTAACTTGTTCAGACTAGCAACATCCTGACTGCTACTATTTTAATGTATTGTCTTGGTGTACCTATACCTAGCATAATACTCATATATTATGTTTGCTTTCCTATTGTGTACCTCATTTTCCTGCTATAAAGATAATTCCCAAAGTTTTGTAACAATATTCATTTTCTCCAGGATACATGATAAATAGTTTGTGAGATTTAGCCGAATTATCTCTTTAAAACAGACTCTCACTGTACTTTCAATAATTTAATTTTCAAGATTATATTCTTATCTAAACAATGTCAATTACGAAATTGTATTGTATCCACTCTCACATAATCATTTGATATAAAATTAGATATTATGAAACGCCAGAGAAATTAAAGCAGAACAAAAAGTATTTTACATCCTATTCTTTATAAATATAATTAAGTTAAATGCGCTAACAACACTATTGTGTTTAAAACTAATTCATAACCTCTTTTCTTAAAAATGAGAAACTCGTATATTATTGGTGTCTGTATGGCCAATTAGAAAATACACAATTATATAGATTTCTATATTGATTGTGTGAATTGGACGGTTGATGATTTTTTTTTGGATTAATTTGTATAGGCAATTATATTTATTAGCTTTCTACTATGTCCAAAATAGTAAAACAGTTAATGAGTGTGAATTTTGTAGCATTCAGACAAAAACAATATATTCGTGAAAATAGCTGAAAAACTTAGTTCTCACCTGGTGAGAACAATTATATTCTATTTTTAACAAAAGTGTAAAATATTACCTTGTCAACGGTAAAACAATCGTTTTGTGTTGTGTCCGTAGTATTAAAAAAATCACATTTAAACCTATTTAAAAACAAACTTGTTATTTGGCAGTCAGCTCTTTATTTCCAATAGATACTTTTATCAGACTATCTGCTGGTATTTATTGAGTTAATTTGTAAGCTACAGTAATAGTCAACTGAACGTCCAGAGTTGTAAATTGTCATTCTTTTCATATCCATAGTTTAGATTATAACAGTCAGCTCTCTATATCACCACCTGAAAGGTATGTTATATATGGGTCTATTCTCAAACAGTAATATTTTTTATCGCATACGGGATAGTACTTTTGCCAATCAAGATTTATACAATCTCGCTTGCGACAAAAAATGACCCTTTTAATACGGGTTCTTCATAGCGACAACTGAAGTGTTTTTCAGTACATTGTTTTCCAACCTTACTTTCTCTGCCATAATGTGCATTTCTATTGTTTGGTTATAAGTATTGTGATTTGTATTCATAAATGAATTTTCAAGTCAAAAAAAATTTCAAAATCCTTTACAATACTTCGAAAACGGTTAAATTTAGACCCATAGTATGTTAATAGTTTTTGATGCAGTTTTTGACGTGATTCTAAAAATTAAGAGATAAATTGACAAGAAATTGACGAGAAATTGACAGCTACTTTCGGATGAACTGGAAGTTAAAACTATTTTGACTAAATAGAGCATATTGACATACCCCTGTGAATGAACTAGGCGAGAAGAATATAGTAACCTTACTGTGGATTCCATTACACACTGGAATAGAAGGAAATGAAATAGCAGATTGACTAGCAAAGAGGGGGACTGAAAGACCCTTTTGCGGTATCAGCCCCAATGTAATATTGGAAGAAATAGGCAAAGTCGAAGAAAAGATCTGGCCATTGGAAAGATCTAGTAGGGCTTAGACAATAAAAGATACTGATGGGTGACTACAACCCATTGAGAACAAATGAATGCATAAGTCAAAGTAACAGGGATCCTTACGAGACATTGCCGCCTAAACGGGCACCTGAAAAAACGCAACATAGTGGACGAAGAAGAGTGTAGTTTCTGTGGCATGGAAGAAGGAACCTCCACTTGCGAATTCCACAGAAATTCAGAATCCTAGGGCACAGCACCTAGGAGATTATTGGATAGAAGAGGTTCATTTACCTAAGTTGAAGCCTGCAGATATCCTAAAATTTCTCAGGGAAATAGGACTAAAGGAGCTACTAGTCTCTGAGACGTTCCTCAAGAACTGAGTAGAGGTAAGGGAGCACAACAGATCTTTTAGGTCTTAGTGAATGTCACCCCATCATACATACATACCCCTGTAAATAAATTTTCAAATTTCAAGTAGCATCAGTTTTCCATATATGACTAATGTGCACTCTACGGGATAAACCCTGTATAATTAGAAATTTGAGAATAAGTATAAGTATAAGCTTAGGCAAAAGGTGAATCAATGAAGGTTATATAATCTTAAAAGAGGTTTTGTGAACTTTTTTTTCACAATATATTTGAAAAATAACGTTACCGACATCAAAAGGCAAAAAGTATAATGCTTAATTTAATCTGATTTCGATTAGAAATGCTCGGAGAGCTATTTCTTGATTTCCCAGTTCAGCCTCAATTTTTGACACCAGTTGGTGTAAGGCTGTTTCACAGGATTTTCCTAATTAATAGGCATGTTGGATAAAATGTAGTAGGTATCCTTTCAATGAGAAAGTTTTCCCTAACATACGTCAAATTTCATTTCAATCTGGCTTATACTTTAGAAGTTGACAGTGCTTAAGCAATGGGAAAAATTTAAAAAAGCTCAGCGATTTAAAACCTTGCAAAGAAGGTTAAACGCCAAAAAATATTCATGCAGACGTTTTGGTGGTATTTTTGCCAACAAAGTCTCCGATAAAACTGCAGCCGAATGACTTATGTATTTTTGCTGGTGCTTTATCATAGCACCAAGTCCAGCAGTTTTGTCCCTCCAGTTTGTACAAGTTTTTAGCTGAGTGTTTGTTATTCGGGCTGTTTCACGATGTATGTATGTATGATGGGGTGACATTCACTGAGACCTAAAAGATCTATTGTAACCCCTTACTTCTACTTAGTTCCTGAGGAATTTTAGGATATCTGCAGGCTTCAACTTAGGTAAATGTCCCTCTTCTACCCAATAATCTCCTAGGTGGTGTGTCCTAGGATTCTGAATTGCTGTGCAATTCGCAAGTATGTGGATGGAAGTTTCTTCTTCCATGCCACAGAATCTACATTCTTCTTCCTCCACTATTCTGAACTTTTCAGCTGTCCATTCAGGCGACGATGTCCCGTTAGGATTCCTGTTAAAACTCTTAGTGCAGTTTTACTTTGACTTATGCACTCATTTGATCTCAACGGGTTGTAGCCACCCATCAGAATTCTGTTTCACGATAAGCTTACACTATCTATACAATATATTGGAGACTAATTACACGATTTCTATAAAAATTGGCATAAATGGAGAAGTTATGAAAGATTTGTTAATTTAAATGTTACACACCCTGTATATCATTAACTTTTCGGATTCTACGTTGAATTTTAATGTCACTTTGTGAAGAATACCCTGTACCTCTATAAAATTTATACTTACGGAGATATTAATTTTCTGACGAAATTGACGGTTTGACGGTACAGACCTTGATATTGAAAATTCTGTTGGAACATCACCAAAACCAAACAAAAAAAATCTTGTCGGGTTGATTAGTGGGACGATCAAGGAAATGTTAAATATATAGTATATTATTAAACGAGCAATTGATGATAGCCATTATACACGCAGGGTGACGTTTGTGTCCCAAGCCGTAGGCGAGTGGCGCAAGTCACCCGAGAGAATAATGGCCATAAATGTCACATTATTTGACGTACTCCAGAAATTTATTAATTTTGACGTAAGAATTGTCAATAATACCAAATTATTACTTGCCGTTGTACACTCGCATTATTTACTTAATTTTTATCTAATAAAGAAATCAAGGGTCGGGGACAAAGTATAGTATCCGACTCGCCCACGGCTCGCGACGCAAACATCACCCTACGTGAATAATGGCTATCAAAAATTACTCGTTTAATAATATACTATTTTTCACGATCCTTGATTTCTTTATTAAATAAGAGTTAAGTTAATAATGCGAGTGTAGAACGGAAAGTAATAATTTGGTATTTGATATTATTGACAATTCTAACGTCAAAATTAATAAATTTCTGGTGTACGTCAAATAATGTGACATATGGAGATACTGTGTAAAGTATCGATACTCCGTAGCTTTACAGATATATTGTTTTAATAATATCAATATTAGGGAATATCATTATGAAAAGTATCAATAAGGCACTAAAGAGATGAGTATTCTCAACCGCCATTTTGGTGCCTGAACTTTATTGTTTTGTGATGTATCGAGTTGACATATTGTGTTGAAAAAAATTTGTGAAATTGAACAGAACATTTTATTTGACCAACTTTCCTTCAGACTATTAACACCAGAAAATTGAGAAAGTGCAACGAATGGATGCTGGCCATGTCTCTGAGTAGAAATACCGAATCTCATGCCAAATACTTGACCAACACAACAACAACGTCAACGTACAACAAGGCACCAAAATGGCGGACGAGAATACCGATGTCCACAGCGCTCTAGTATCAATACTAAAAATTTCGATATTTTATCGATACGATATATTTCAGAAACAATTATTTTTTTAAAATACGCAGATTTAATAATTTATTTCATATTGTACCCCCATCTCTAGCCGGAATGTTGTGAGTGTTGTGTTGTCATAGCGACATAGCTATTTAAATGCAAAAGCATGAATTATGAACCATAATTCACTGTAGTAGATATAATATGGGTACCATATACCTTTTGTTAGGAGGTAAAATATTGACTTATCATTAAGTGGTCGTGGACAAATAATTTTTTTTGAATGATACGACCATATTTTTGTTCTTTTACTTAATTTTAAGGCGGAAAATAAGGCAGTTTATGTCATAATTAAATAGTATTAGTTGTCATTATTTGAAGTCAATCGCATCGTACAGTGATATAAATGGCTCGTTTGGAATTGAACAATGAAGATTATCTGAATTTATTTTTATTATATGGTTAATGTGACAGAGGTATTACTAGACCAAAGTTAAGAAAGTGAAGCCTGTTGTTACTAATAAAATTGTATTTTTTAATGTAATTCCACATACATAAATTATAAGAGCTTATAACAAGTGTTCAAAATTTCGTCCTTGAACCTCCAAGCATTCAGTAAGCTTTTTTATTACACCTTCATTTGTTACATGCCTAATCATTGCTGCATGAAGAGAATTGAATGCATTGCGTTCACAATATTCTTTTATTAATAGGGGATGGGAATACACCTCATTTTTATGTAGATCCATGAAAAAATCTGAAGGTGTTATATCTGGTGAACGAGGAGGTGTTCCTTTACTGGTTCATTATCAGTCATAAAACCTGATTCCTGCACACTGTGAGCAATTCCTTTGTACGTTTCAGGCATGGTTATTTTATGAACATTTTCCCATTCATTTTTCCTGGGAAGTTCACCTAGTAATTTGTATGTTGCTGTCTGATCCAGTTCTTTACACTGTCTCATACTATGGTTTTTGTTATACAATGAATATGTCCTGACTCACTACTGGTTCCTTTTTTTGATTGGTTCCTGTGTTTTTTTTTTTCAGAAATGTGAACTTATACATTGATATCTATTGTAACTAAGTCCAGATTATATGACGCCGACCACATCACTAGAAAAACCCTTCAACATCGAAATAGATTGGAAAGGAGAATTCAAGGAAACACCCAAACAAGAAATAGTTCGGTTCACTGACGGTTCCAAAACGGACACTGGTACTGGCGCTGGAATATACGGTCAATCCCCCAGATGTGACATTAGTCATTCACTGGGAGTAAATACCACTGCATTCCAAGCAGAAATCTACGCAATTGACTCATGTCTGAGAGAAAACATAAGGAAGGGATACAGCGGTAAAAACATTCTTATCTGCTCAGACAGTCAAGCATCAATCAAAGCACTTAATTGTAGTACAATAAAATCCAAACTCTTCTGGGAGTGCTTAGAAAACCTCAAAAAACTCAGTGCCACAAATAAGGTAACCCTGAAATGAGTGCCAGGTCACAAGGGTATTGAAGGGAATGAAAAAAAAGCAGACGCCCTAGCACGAGAAGGATCGGCAACAGGCTACACCGGCCCTGAGCCGGCAACCGGTGTATCAAAGGCTTCGGTAAGAACCACATTAAACCAGTGGATGCACAAACAACACCTCAAATACTGGCAAACAATTCCGAAGCTCAAACACAGTAAATTGATGGTTAAACAACCCATACCAAAACTTACTGAAGAAATCCTAAAGTTAAATAGGAGAGATATCAGGCTGGTAACCGGCCTTATAACCGGACACTGCGGCCTCTGAAAGCACCTTCACACAATGGGGATCTTCCAAAAAGAACCTATATGTAGATTATGTGGTGAGGAGGACGAAACAGCCACCCATATAATTTTCGAATGTGAGGCTCTACGCTGGTGGAGGTATAGACAGACAGGGCCGGATGACCTTATATCCAACCTCACCAAAAGAGATACTGTGAAGAGACTTCTAGATCTCATCAAGGTCACAAATCTTCTCATGGACTAGCAGACAGGCAGGACATTACAATAAGCCAATGGCTGCAGTGTTGGGGCCCACTAACCCGGCCTGTTTCGTCTGTTTACCAACCAACCAACCTATTACGTTCAGCAGCCTCACAGTAGCATATAGTGTGTTCCAGCGATTCATCTTATAGGTACTATTCTGCCCGACACTTTTAAGAGAGGGTAATATCGATCACAATTGTTTTTAATTCCATTGCGTCGACCTGTATTTAACTAATTCATATAAGTACTTGTAGGGTTGTCGATATTTATATTCATGCAGTTAGTTTCACATTATTTCTACAAAACATCTTAATATTGCAAACTATCCACATGCGCATATACATTCGCTGGATATATTTATCGATCAATGGGATTATAAACTTGTTTTACTTCGGCGATTTTATACCGGGTATAATATTTTACGATGTATCATTCTTTGTGGACTACTTGATAATCACAGCTATATTTATTTTATTTAATAGCTGTTCAAGAGTAAACAATTAAAGATGCGTAAAATAGTTAATGTAGTGGATTCACTTGTAAAATACAACCCTTTTGGTGTTTTTCAAGTATTTAGAGTCGAATTCGGTATAGATATAAGCAGTTGAAAAGTTACATCTAGGCCTAGAACGCCATTAAGCGTAATTGAAGTCACTAATAAATCAAAATGGCCCTTTAAACTATGGTTTCTGCATTAAACAATGTGCAATGGGACATAAAAGAAAGAAAATTTACCTACGTTTAAGTAGAAAGTATTTTTGAAAAACAATACTTACTTGGCACCTCTCCTAGCAACTTCCAATAAACACAATATAACGTGTTTTTCGTTTTTTCGCATTATCAAGTCGTCTGTTTCGAATAAAAGACATTCAATTATTTTCAAGGAATTACGGCACCAATTGATAAAGTTGCTAACGTTGTCTCTGTAAAAAAAAGGGTAATTAAATGCGGAGGTTTAATTGCAAATGTCACTGACAATGAGTAACGAGTTTAAATTTGATATAATACGAGATTTATAGATCTCGTAAATTGCTTGAAGATGTACTTATATATTATAGACATTAATGGGATTTTTAATTAACTTTAATAGGCAATGCTTTACAAAAACAAGAATTCAACACTGATTATTAGGTTTTACGAAGTTGTTTCAAATATGGTAAGTTTAGATTTACCCAAAAAGGAGAGGTTTTCAAAATCCTTAGTAGTCGTTATCTTTTAGGGCGCGACAATCTCAATAAATATCGTAGTTAACTATACTATTAGAATAGTTTGACATTTCAATGAAAACAATAAATGTGATTTTCACAGTTCCCGTAATAATTTACAGAAGTGAAATCATGTTAATTCAAAATGTCATTTTTATTCATTCATAAAAGGTTTTTTCCAACAAGCTTGAGAATCAGTTCGGAATTTTACTGAGTTTGCGTAGATTGAAATTAGCGACGATAATTACAATCAACGCAAACTCAGTAAAATTCCGAACTGATTCTCAAGCTTGTTGGAACAAACCTAATGAATATGTTGATGTCGTAGTGTGTGTATTTTTTATGCAAAAACGTTTTCTTAAAAGATTCCTTTAGTATTGTTGTAGTTGAAAGTTAAAAGAAACTTAAGGTAACGTTCATTTCCAAATTCCAAACACGCATCATGAAAAAGTAGCTCGTATGCACCAGTATGGGGTAGAGTATATTGTGCAACTAGTGCGGAAAATAGGGTATTTCATACGATCCCAGTGGTTTATCATGTAGTCACACCCGTATCCATACCCTAATTTCAGCACGAGTTGTACACTATACTGATCCACCCTGTACGAAAACATTTTTTAAATGTTGTTATAAAATACAGGGTGTTTCTAAATTCATGCGACAAAATTCAGGAGGTGATTGCTCGTATGAAATTAAGATGAGTCTTTCCTATAACAAAATTTCCTCAGCCCACCCCTTTCCGAGATATTACCCTTAAAAGGTGGACTAAAATTGAGTTTTAATTTTTTTTCTGAAATTTCAGTAAAGCTAGAAACTATTCTAAAACTTTGTAATTAAAAACAAGGTAGAGTTGGTAATTTTCAGCTTTTATTATGAATCGTATTACATTTTACATCTTTACTGTTTTCCACTCAATTTATTAAAAAAATTATAAATTATGGTGTTTATTTTTTTTTCTGTGTAGGTACCTATCGGTTTTGGGGAAAAAATTTAAGTATAAAAATTTTTTCGAATGAAACAAGGATTTCAAGTAAAATTTTATTTCATAAAACTTTATCTCGAAAAAAAGTTTTGATATGAAATAAAGTAGGGGTTGCTAATTTCACCCCCGTATAATGTAACAGGCATTTTGAAAAAATACCCGTGGGTAGTCCTTTGCGAGTGCATGGAAATTACAGAATTTCAAGTTTCTAGCCTTACTGGAATTTTAGAAAAAAAATAAAAATTCAATTCTAGTCACCACCTTCTGAGGATGATATCTCGGAAAGGGGTGGGCTGAGGAAATTTTGTTATAGAAAAGACCCATCTTAATTTCATACGAGCAATCACCTCCTGAATTTTGTGGCATGAATTTAAAAACCCCCTGTATGTGCTATCAATCATTTTCTAATAGGCTATAAACCGCAATGAACCTCTTAATGGGGAAATATATTTTTAAAAGAAATTCCCAACTTGACCGTCTCACTAAGAACTATCAAACAAATTAACAACTTCATTAACTATCATGTCTAAAAAATGTTTCATGCATTCCCACAGCTGTTTTTGTGTTTTAACAAATTTTCCCAAACATTTTGTTCAAGCATAATTTTACTATTTAAATTTTACCTTATCCTCCATTGGATTTAGCAAGTGAAGTTAAAGGTCGCGGTCGCTCTGGCTGTTCACTCAAAGGATTGCCATTTGGTTAATTTTCACAATGTATGGCAATTCCGATCATTTCGGAAATTAAGATGCAGGAAAATAAAGTTTTTAAATTGTTTCGGATACTGAAAAGTACTCGAAACAATATACAGTAGAAATGGTGGAGCTTTACCATCACGTAACCCAATCTATGATTTATGCAACACATATTTTCTACATACTATCTTCTTCTATCAATATAAATCAAACATAATAACGTACGATGAATCTTCTTCACAAGACCAACTACAAGACATACGTAATAGTTTCTTTAAATTTGCCGTAGTAATCGTAAAAAGAGACAACGATATAATTGACGTAACGTGTGTAACTGATCGTACTAAATGTTGAGTTTGGCACTACCGCATTTGAGGTTATGCGAGTTTAGTTTATTGTCTTGTTTTTAGCGAATTTTTGGGTTGAAAGTGTATTTATTGTTAAAATCAGTTCTTGTAAGAACTAATTTGACTTTTTAGTCCATTTGACATTGGTAAGTACGAATATAATACATTATCAACTTGTTAACTTTTGGGTTTAGTATGATTCTCCACTTGCAGTACCAATCGGAATACCGGGAATACCGATTGAGCAAGCTTTGAGTGTTTGTATGGAGTGTGTGTATGTATTGGGCGGTGTCGACTGCATAAGATATGGGTGAATGTGTTGGTTTTGTGGTGTGTAGATAAGGTAGAGGAGAGGAGCGAGGATAGAACCCTGAGGTACGCCTGCTAGAGGGGTGAAAGGTTCCGAGATGGAATAGCCAACTTCTACTTTAATGGTGCATTCAGTGAGGTAGGAATAGATCAATTTAACAAAGTGAGCAGGAAGATTTATGCTCATGAGTTTTCTCACAAGTCCAGCATGCCAGATTTGATCGAAGGCTTTATGAACGTCAAGAGACACAGCTGAAGAGCATTTATGTGTTCAGGACGAAACCAATGTTGGTAGTCAGGAATAATGGTATGGCCTTTGCAGTGTTGTCAAAATGGATATAATTATTGCTACTTACGAGTATAAGCATTACTATAGTGTTGATAAAAAAACTTTATGAAAAATTCGATAATAAATAATAAAATATCGCAGGAGTTTCAGTGAAAAAAAATATTCCTGTACCAAACAAGATGTTATCAAAAAACGGTAAGTTTGAATTAAAAAAAAAATTTAAATAGGAAAGAAAAAAATGTAATAATCAAATAGTTTTCTTCGCAGAGATAACCGTTTCTAAAAATAATTTCAGATCGTCAATTTGGCTTCAGAGAACAACATGCACCTATAGATTGCGTCCATAGGATTACATACAGAGTGTGTTTTAAGTATGGAACTACTCAATTAACTCTGAAACGGAAAACCACCATTAATGGTATTTTTCAGAACAAAAAATAAATAAAACTTAACTAATTATTCAACGTACATACCAGACCTCACATTGAAAAAAACATAAAATGCAACGCCAGCAATTTATTCATAATTTTTGTTAATATAGTGTAATTAGAATTTAATCTAGTCAATGTCAAGAACCCTTCAACAAGTAAAAACGAAACATACCTGTCTGCAAATGTAATTTCACTTTTGTATAGATAAAGACCACTTCAGCTTTCTCTGGTAATGTTTGACTATCAAAATAAGGTAATTCCTGCCAAGATCGAGTCAGTTTACCATTTGAATGATGTTCAATCAAGATAGTGTCTTTTATACATACACAATGTTTTCCTTAATATTTAAAACGCTAATGAGATACTGCCAAACGTCAATACTTTCGAAGATTAAGAAATGACATATTATAAAATAACCAAATAAGCAGTTCACATGGTTTCTATAGATTTTCTGAAGGATATCCAAAGTGTATATTATTATACTTATTTACGTGATCTTTATAGGCTATGTAAGCTTAGAACATATTTTGTACCTATAAATCTACATACATTTAATAAAGTTTATTTTTTATCTTTTATCCAAAAATGGTTTAATGATTTCTTCATAATAATATGAAGATTTTATATTTTTTCGAGTAATATAATAATAATAATAATAATAATGTTTATTAGCAAAAACAATCACTAACAATAACTTTCAATATAGTTTTACAGTACAATTACTAATAAACCAGAGTACCACATCATTTATATTATAATAATATGTAATCGTAATGTATAATATACTTAATTATGATTTGTATTTCGAAAATATAACTTAACTAATAAAAATGAATATTGAAATTTACTCAATTTTACAATTTAACAAAATAATAAAGCAGTATAATAAATATGTATTAAAAAGCTATATACAAAAATCAACAATTGGTAATATATCTACTAACTCATCAACAATTAAATGAAGAATTGAGAAATTATTTGTCTACTATTGGATAACAAAAAATAATTTAACTGATTTTTTAAAATGGTTTGACGTGTATGAATTTCTAAAATTTTCTGGTAAAAAATTATAGAAACGAGGTGCCAAATACTTGAAGTTTATCTGTCCAATGGTTTTCTGTGCACCCGGAACTTGTAGATTATTATTTTCCTTAGCACGTGTAGTATATGGATGAGAAATGAAATTAAAATATTTTTTATGTTTAAACAGATAAGCAAGAGTTAAAAAAAAATGTCCGGCGAAGATCCAATACAGATGCTTCCCAAAAAAGCTGGTCAGAGGGGTAGGTCCTTTATTTTTTAAATATTATTTTTAAAAAATATTTCTGCAGTACTTGTAGCTTATCCAAATACAGATCTACAGCTCCGCCCCATACTAAAATACCATAGGACAACCGAGACTCTACCAATGAATAATAGAGCATTTTTAGATGGGATAAATCAAGAACTTTCGATAAATATTTAAATCGTCCCAAAAGGGATCTTAAGGTTTTGGTGACATTATTTATATGATGCTCCCATCTTCAATGACAATCTAAGGTAACACCAAAATATTTTATATTTTTAGTAAGTTTAACTTTCATGATGTGTTGTGTATGACGGTATAAATTTCCAATTCACTGTAATCTGGCATCCCGTTCTTATAACTACAAACAGGCAGAAACATGGTGTTTTCATAATTAATTGTTAATAAATTAGAATTGAAATTAAACCAATCAATTATACTTTTCATGTCGACTTCTATTTTGGTTTTAAATCTGTCCATGTCTCCCCTGTATAAAATAATACCGTATCATCAGTATAAGGTTCCAGTAATGCTTAAGGTGAGTAAATTATTCAAATATAAAATAAAGAGAATGGGTCCTAACACTGTCCCTTGCGGAACACCGCATTGCATAATTTGCTCTGAGCTTACACAATCATCTATTTTCACATGTTGTGTACGATTATGTAGGTATGATTTGAAAAGTCTTAAAGCTGTTCCACGTATTCCTGAATCCTCCAAAACATCTAACAACTGTTTATGATCTACAGTATCGAACGCCTTGGCAAGATCCAAGAGTACACCTATTGCCGGTTTCGTATGTTCTACTGTTTCATACATTTTTGAACCTAATGCAGATAGAGCATCTTCTGTTGATTTTCCCGACTGAAAACCGAGCTGGTTTGATGATAAAATGTTCTCTCTAATTAGAAATGACGCTAATCTGACCTTTATACCTTTTTCAAATAATTTTGCAAAACTATTAATTAAAGAGATTGGCCTATAGTTTGCAGGTACACTTTTATCACCTTTTTTATGAAGAGGCTTTATAATAGCTACTTTAAATTCAGATGGGAAAATTTCATTTGAAAGTAATTTGTTTATTAGATAACAAAGTGGTGGAGTTGATTCATTACAAAGTTGTTTAAGCTGTTCTGTTTTTATTTCATCACTACCAGGAGCTTTGTTATTTTTTAAAAAATTTATTAACTGCTGAATTCCTGATTCAGTGACTGGTTCCAGAAAAATTGAATTTTTATTAATATGTCTTTTTGGACGAAAAAGCGGAGGTTTTTGAATTTGTTTCGCAAGATTAGGTCCAATATTTGTAAAAAATGTATATGCATGTATTGCATTTATTTGACACGCTTTGTAGCCTAGGCGATAATATACATTTCAACATTATGTATAGTGTTATTAGATTTGTCTTAATTGTAAGAGTGACATAGGGTATAAAGTTTTAATGTGGTGACCTTAAAAAAAGATAGTAGATGGTATAACAATTGGTATCATTGTTAAAAGTAACCAATTTTAAATATAGCTAACGGAAAAATTATGAAATAAGCTAAATTATAAAAAAAAGTCTTGGCTGCATTTACGTTTTTGGTTTGAAAGAGAAAAACATGGGTCGCGTTCATCCCAATGTAGCATTACCGGAGCGATTAGCAATTTCCTGCTGAACGCGTTTTTTGTTAACTGATCAGATTTGAGGAATGTGGTAACAGTCACCATTTTTCTCATTGAATTACGCTATTCTACCGATCAATGATGCATTAACTGTCATTTATGCCAAATATGTTAATAAACATATAAAATGACATAACATATTTTGGTTTGAAGATATTTTAGACATTTGTATCTTAAAAATGGATGATTATCAGTAGGAACTATGAAACTGAATTGAAATCGAAAAAAATGAATGAAAAATTATTTAAGTCATATATCAAATGAAGTTAGGTTATGGTGTTATATCAAGACAAGCACGTTCAGAAGAATTGAGGAACGATGGATCATTCCCAAAAAAGTTACCCTATCAACTTGGTTCGGATGAACGCGACCATGGTATTGCAGACGGGGATTTTGTGATGTCTAAATAATCCGTAAGCTGTCCCGTTGTTTTTGGCTTTTCAATCAAAAACAGGGAAAGAAGATCTACCCGTTGTAAAGAACTAGTAGGTCTTAGACCATAAAAGTTACTCCTGGCAAACTGCAACTAAGTGAGAAAAAATAAATTCCTAAACCAGAGTTAAACTGCACTAAGAGTTTTTACAGCTACTATCGCTTAAAGGGGCCAAAAGGATGTAGATTATGTGGAATGAAAGAAGAAACCTCCATTCACATACCTGTGAGTTCTAGAGCACACCGCTTAGGAGACTACTGGATAGAAGTGAGACACTTTACCTGAACTAAATCCTAGGAATATCCTAAAATTCCTTTGGAAAATGGGTCTACGGGAGCTTCTAGTCTTTGAGACTTTTCTCAGGAAATAAGTAGATGTAAGGGAACACAATAAATCTTTCAGGTCTCACCCTAATATACATACATACATGATTTGTCCTTACTTTTTCAAACTTTTTTAATACGGCGTATTAAGCACTTGGTATTTAAATGAATGGACAGCAGAAATGTATTTTTCGAGCCCAAAAACAATCAATTCGGTTCAATCAAATGCCTATTTTCAATTGTTTAGCTAGGAAGAAATATTTTGCAGTTTCTGGTGCAAAACCTACACGTTAAAGTCGCTTTATTTTGGAAATACTGAAAAGTGAATAATTCGTGTGTTGTAAGTGCTTTCGAACTTCCTTCTCTTTCCTCTTGGTAACCTTGAAGTTGTTATCGTTTTAATTCCTTTGCCAAACGGGCTGATTTAAAAACAGTGTCGGTAAATGGGTCTATTTTTATATTAAATTCTTGATAGTACATTTCTTGTAGTATCTGCGCCTTGATGTTCCGTATGCTTTTGATACTTGACTTTGTAGCTCTCTCCGTTTTTTTCATATTGTTAGCATAATCTTCCATATTTTTTGGGAGTTCTTCGGCTGGGGTATGTTTTTCAAGCAAATTTTCTCATATCAATAAAAACTGCAAAAACTCTCGCCAACGCCACGTATTTGGATATATATATTCCGACACTGCCTTTTTAATTTCTGCAATGGATTGTGTTCCTGACCTAATTTGACATTTTCTAACAAAAAATAACACAATGACATTTTAAAGAAATATCAGATCAGTGGTAACAAAATTTGCTTTGATCAAAACAAAACACTTTTTTGACAAACATTATTCTTGACACAACCGACCATCTATTCAACCCCAAACTTAATACTTATTTGTAGTTCTTATCGTCGAGAAAAACCTTTCAATATCGACTAATCTATCTACTGAAACTACACTTTCATTTCGACTCGAGATTTTCTATTGATTTCCTGCGAGTCTTACCTTGAGAAAAACGTGCCTGGTTTGGCCGTGTTGAAATACTTGACGTCTACGATTTGTATAAGTGCTTGGGCAACTGCAAATGAACCGGTCACTGATCTTGTCATAATTTTCTTTGCTTGTTTTCTCTCCGCATATTCTTGAGCTTGTGCTTTCACAGCGTTCGCATGCTGTAACAAACAAACAGACAATTACAAAAAGAAACGCTGAAAATCATGCGATATTTTTATAGTAAATGAGCTGTAGATATTGACTTTTAGATGCTAGACACAAATTACTGCTGGGAAAGGTGAAATATGAGAATTGTTTCACAAACTCTGTCATTTTAAAAGAAAGCAGCTGCTAAATTTAAGCATATAGGGTGTTAACAAGCTTCTTCTTTTTTTCTAGACATCGTTTTTAGTTTATTCATCACGTGTTTCAACAAAACTATCTTGTTATACATTGTTTTATAACCTCACTATTTGCCATAAGATAAGATTTGCCGTTGCTCTATTAGCATCTCATTACTGTTATTTCCCTTAGTTAGAAAAGAGTGGATATTAAAACTGGGAATTGGCAAACCAATAATGATTTAATTCATGAAGGTGCGTTCTCTGAATTTTAAGCAGGATTATGTTAATATTTTTTGGTTTATATATACGTATATAATACAGAAGTATTTTATTAGCTATGTAAATAATGAAAAAGAGGTTGTCAATTCAAAATATGATATGAACTTAGCAAGTATCAAAAATATGAAACAAGTGGACATAGGTGAAGTGTGTCCAAAATCAATTTCAGAAGTTGAAGCTCATGCTAGTCTGCCTTGTCGACTTTTCCCTTTGAATAGATATGTTGGCATATGTAGATGTTCATTTATTTTTATTTATTATAGATTTTCAGAAGGGGTTAACACCCTTCTGACCCCCCAACATTTTTTGAGGGTACATTCAACAAAACATGGAACGCCACTGGAATTAAACGTCTATTCTTAAACTTTTTTGCTTCTATGTATTTATTTTGTAAACATTTTAGTTTGGGAGTTACTGTTACCTTTTCAAATGTCAAATGTCAAATTCAAAATATTGTATTATTAAATTGAACTGTATTTCCATAAGTATCAAAAACAAGTATTGAACATATTAAATACTCGTTGAGTTAAGTTATAGTAATTTACGTTACAAGTCCGGGAAATGACTTATTAAAGTACAAGTCTAGATGTTTACGGACGAGGCGACGAAGAAGCTGAGTCTGGAATTTCTGTCTCGACTTTGAATCGTACCCAGAAAGGCCTATAAAATGTCAGTCGTTTTAGATCTGAAAATTTTGTAGTGGCAATACTTAATGGACTACTGAAATCATCCATTAAAAACTCTACACGGAACTAGTAAAATCATGAAAAAGTCCTCAGGGTATTATAGATAAGGCTGCTTCAACTCTAATAAACATAGAATAAAAAAATACACGATACTATTTTCCTTGGAGCTATTTTTGCAATAAATAATTCAAGTCTATTTAAATAGTGCAAAATAAGGAAAAGTTATATATTAATAAAAACAAGGTTATTTATAGGCGCCTTACAAAATGTATACTTGTAATACAAATTTTGTCGTGTACCTAATGTATAATACATACATTGTACTTGAACTTTCGCGAGCATTAAGTAATCATTAAAGGAAACATGTAAGTGGGTCAAAGCTGTTTGCACATATCAGTGAAATTCGTCACTCATCAATTATTGTGTTCCAAAAATATCTCCTTTCGATTTATACCTAGTCGTTATAAATGTTTATGGTATTGCGAGGAATCTGTTGAATTGCCGCAAGCTATGTGGGAGATGTGAAGTTACTTCATAATATAGAATAAGTAATACTTTGAATAATTATACTTCTAATGTAATTATCTGTTTAGTTGCCAATACTCATTTATTGTTAACGATGTTTTACTAGCTTCTGTGTCAGGGTAGGTACTGTAATAGCTCCTCTAGCCAGTTTTCATTACTTCATCTTTGCCCATATTTTTTAATACACTGTGGGATTGTTATTTTATCATGGATGTAATAGCCGAGTGTTAGTTAGAGACAAGAATTGCCGTTGGATTATCTATAAGTAACCAAATTAAGCAACAGGGCGCTGAGAATTTGATTCTTGATGGTCTTCTAGTCACCTTGTGAGTTATACTGTTACCGTTTGATGTACCACAATATTTGGTCTATCTTAAAATGACCATATTGAGCCAAATGCTTAAGAATTTTTGTCTTTGTAGTTACTTTTTGAGTAATACTAGTACTGTTTTATGTATAGTGTAAAACTATTAAAACACTTTACAAATAATTAGAAAATTACTTTCCAAAGGATAGACCGTTCACCAGGAAGCAACATCTACTTCTCGGGCAATATGCCCCGCCAGACAGTGAATTACACTTCCAAGATAAACGGGGTTGGAATATATGAAAATATAGAACCAACCATTCTGGTTTATAATTAGAAGGAACAATATCACTTGCAGACCGGTTTCGGGTATTTGCGCTTTACTTAAGCCGGTCCCAGACACTACGTGCATTTGGCGAATAGGCCAATATATATCATTTGTACAAATGTTAGCTTGATCTCCCACACGGTGCCGTAGTATAGCAAAGATACACGTAGTTTACTTCGAAACACTACGGCATCCTTTACTTCGTGCTAGTTTCCGACCAGCAGCGTGAAAATGACGAAGGACGAATATTTGCCAAAGTTAACTTCCCACACGCTACGCGAATAAGTTCTAATACCAAATACACGTAGTGTCTGGGACCGGCTTTAAATATGACAATTGATACAGGAAACTGTAATCAAGTAAATAACCTACAAAACCGAAATCGTTTTTTGTCAATATAGAATTTTGGTTTATATTTAGTTGTGGAGATGTCGCTATTATCACATTCTTGGCATTCCCTTCACTGGGTATAATGTATTAATATGATTTTAGCGTTGTATTCAGTCCAGGATTAGGCTCTTAGAGCTTCTGGACGGATAATATCTACCTTGTACTGATGAGGCGCAAATACGCCGAAACCGGTCTGCAAGTGATATTGTTCCTTCTAATTATAAACCAGATTGGTTGGTTCTATATTTTCATATATACCAACCCCGTTTATCTTGAAAGTGTATTTCATTGTCTGGCGGGGCATATTGCCCGAGAAGTAGTTGCTCCCTGGTGAACGCTCTATCCTAAAAGAAAGTAATTTTCTAATTTGTAAAGTGTTTTAATAGTTTTACACTATTATTTTGACGTCTATTCATAACACGCTTTACTTAAATATGACAATTGATGAAGGAAACTGTAATCAAGTAAATATACTGTTTAATGTTGTTTTAACTTTGGTTCATTCGCCCAAAATTTGTTCCTTGATGACCTTGTCACTATCCTTGGTACATCTAAAAGTGACCACAGTAAGTCACATACTCAATAATGTATTGACGGCCTTCCTTTTCATCTTGTAGATGATAATGTGTCACTACTGTTAATGCATTTAAAAGGGCACAGAAATTTGTTTTTTTGACAGCCATCCTAGTCACCTTACAAGTCAGTACTAATTACATGTGAATTGTAATGCGAGTTTAATTCCTTTACGTTTGAGGGTAGTCCTAGTATTGGTGATGGTGGCTATTTTAATCTTCCGATATACCATATTTTGAAACTCCTAGGTATACTTTCACAAACTTATCTGAAAATATGAAAGGAAGGTGGTCAAAAACATTCGATATTGCCACATTTAGCTATAAAAAAGCATATTTTCGAAGTTATAGGTAAGCTCGGCTATCCGCATATGGTCCATTTTGACGTTTTTGGTTTAGTCAATCTTTTGGTCTAGGTAGATATTTAATACAAATAATAATATATCATTGGGTTCCAATGCTCTTTCTTTAATTAATTGCTTGCACTTCTCCTCAAATCTACGTTACAAGGGAGGCTAGGCTGCGCATGTTTCATCGGACCATTGGTATTTCATGAAGTTTTGTCAAACAAACATTTAATACCTGGACTGTCAGAAGAATTTTAAACTTCTGGCATAATTTACCATGAATGGTTATTTCGAAAATCCAAACAGTAGATAGAGCACATTTCTTGTGTCTGCTCCGATGCAGACCGAATTAGGTCTTTCGTTCTCAGACCTGAAACATATAAAAGCTGAATTTCTTTGGTGACATGAATCGATCCACTCACCACAAACCTCACCTAACCATTTGATGTGTCTTTTCGATTGGTAATCTAAAAATGAGCTCATAGGTGTCAAATATTTGGACCAAGACATTCTTGTAATAACACTAAGTATCAGCTCACAGCTAAGTAATGAGTGGTATCCAAAAGCACCCCATTTGACTTAGTTGTTCGTTTATTGTTGAGTATTATAGCGGTTCCAAAATGAGTATAAGCCCAGTACTTAAAATTTCATTTCCATCTAGATTTATAACTTTTTATATAAAGCATCTTTACTTAGTCTTATTTCGAAGCAATTATATTTGATACGTTCAGACTTAACAACAAATTTATTTTATTTAAATCAAATTCATTAATATTCATGAGACTTTTATACATATTTTGTACTTTTATGATATCAAACGTTTGAAATCCATTATGTCATTTGCGACACTCCAAAGCTATTAATCAAAGTGCATTCACGACTATACAATGACAATACTCACAATATACTCGTGTGTATAGGTAGAATACATAGGTACATGCAAGCAGAATAGAAAATAAATTTCATAAACGGATGCCACTTAAATGAGTTTCCTTCCTCTTGAATCGATAACAAGTTTGAATAAAACAGCTGACGGTGGTTATTATCATTGACGTAGACTTTAGTTTGACTGAATTGGAATGAATAATTTGTTGCGGTCGGTCAGCATAATTTTGTTTATATTTAGGAGTTGCAAAAAATATTCATATGTATATTAGTACTGCTTTTGTGTTTTTGAAAACAAACTATGAACGGAAATTGACATTTTTCTTCGAAAATATTCTACAAAATTCACTTATTCTGAATGGAACATTAATATATTGTTTCTTGATGTTTAATTTGTGATTACCATTTTTAATGATAGATTGATAATATAGTAAAAAGGTGAAAATATGTACAATACAATTTGTACGGATAGTCAAGCAGCCATTAAAGCACTGCTCTTGTGTAATCAGTTCAAAAATGGTTTGGGAATGCCTAAGCATACTCAATGAACTAGGCGAGAACAATATAGTAACCTTACTGTGAATTCCAGGACAAACTGGAATGGAAGGAAATTAAATAGCAGATGGACTAGCAAAGAGGGGAACTCAAAGACCCTTTTGGTCGAAACCCTTTTGCGGTCTCAGCCCCAATGTACCTAATATTAGAAAAAATAGGCAAAGCCGAAGAAAAGATCTGACCATTGGAAAGATCTAATAGGGCTTAGACAATCAAAAATTTTGATGGGTGACTACAACCCCTTGAGATCAAATGAATGCGTAAGTCAAAGTAAAACTGCACTAAGAGTTTTAACAGGGATGCTAACGAGACATCGGCGCCTGAACGGACACCTAAAAAAGCTCAAAATAGTGGAGGAAGAAGAATGTAGATTCTGGGACATGGAAGAAGAAACTTCCATCTTCCATCCACATACTTGCGAATTGCACAGCAATTCACAATCCTAGGGCACAGCACCTAGGAGATTATAGGATAGAAGAGGGACGTTTACCTAAGTTGAAGCCTGCCGATATCCTAAAACTCCTCAGGGAAACAGGACTAAGGAGCTAATAGCCTCTAAGGCGTTCCTCAGAAACTAAGTAGAAGTAAGGGGGCACAATAGATTTTTTAGGTCTCAGTGAATGTCACCCCATCATACATACATACATACTTACAATTTGTATATTTGCACAGTTAGACAAATCTAGCTAGCGACTTGAAATGCGACGAAGCAAGACGGCAAAATAATTCTTGAATAATTGAGGATGGAAGCTAGAGAGCCTGTACAAATCAAAACATCTTTATTCGAATTATTGATGCGCTTAAAAGCCTGTAGCATACTGTACATAGGAGAAATTAGATAAGTGCTTATGGGATTATTTGTTGTAGTAACTGAGCAGCCAACACAAGTATCACTTTAGGAAGCGTCGGAGTATAATATTAAGTCATAACGGTTGTTATGCATAATTTCGGGAAATGCTTTGAATTCAGATCTAGAAAATGGATACACCCATCAAAAAGTAAGTTTTTATAACCGACAAATGAACCCACAATGTCCTCCAAAACCTCTAGTACCATCAGAACCTCGGAAGAGCACGAAAACAGAAATATTTTAATACTTTTTGTTAAAAATTCTAGATTTGTTTGAGAACCTATAGCTTTTGAACCAGTCAATCGATTTTGATTTACGGAATGTTTTTGGAACGTTGATGACTAGATATTATTATCCCGTGTAGTCTATGGTAATCGCTAGATCGCCATAGGAAGGACTAAGAAGTATTATTTCTGACGCGAATTTTAAAGCGCAAATTGGATTTTTGGTTCTATAAAACTAAAATTAACTGTTTATACAGAGTCACTAAAAACGCACATTATTGTTTTTTTATTTGAAGCAAGAAGTATCATTTCAATTTTTATCTGTAGCTCGAGAGCCGTTTGTTTCTTATGTTGAAATAAATATATTCTTTATGCCAATTAACCTAGATATATTAAGCAAGTGCGATATCGATATCGATTCTTCTATATCGACGGCTGTTGGTTAAGCATATTCGAGCAAACGCAAAACTAGTGTAAAGCTGTAGTCGTTTTAGAAAGATGTGTGACACAAAATTAGTCAAAGAAATGTTATGTTCAAGATAGGTGACGCCAAGACAATAGTCAAATAATAATTTAATAGCATTGATCCTCATGAGTGAGAGAAAAGATGTGACCACGTTATCAAAATCGAAAAAAACTATTTTGAGACGGAAGTTGAAACAGATATGCTATCAGAAATCAACCCAGTTTTCATTTCTATAGATAGAACTTCACGAAGACAATTAAATATCTATTCTTTTTTTCATATACATATTCGAGCTATATAGGCCTTCGACCTCGGCCCGTTTAAACTTTTATAATAATAATAATATTACACTTATTATATCTATTATCCGACTGGGCAGCTCAAGGGGACACCAGATAACCCCAAACATTTTTGTTTAAATTGTATTATTAACTTCCATCAAAACTTCTATTTAATGCGTAAAATAAAGTCGTATTTTTAATCACGACTAAAGACAATTGGCTAATAATAGTTTATGCTGAAGGTGAAATGGGGTTCATTAAGAACAACCCATTATTATTCGAACCAGGCAGCAAGTCTAAAAATTATCACAACGTGATGAATTCCCAAAATTACAAGAATAAGGTGGTAGAAAAACATACCAAATTCACCTGCAAATATTTTACCTTTTTTCCCCATAAACTTGCAATTACATTTTAGTTTAGTAACAAGGTATAAACAATAGCAAACTAGGTATATGGTGGAATATTTTATTACTTAACTATAATGAAACAATTCCACAGAATACGTATTGAAACTATAAATGTAATTGTAGTTAAACACCAGTTAATCACAATGCAATTACACTCATTTGCCATCGAAAATAATGGAAAACAATGTTTTCTCGGCAACAGCAAAAGAAATCTTGTTTCGTACATTTATAATAATAATCAATTAATTAATTGAACTGCTTATCATAATTTATTCGTCTGACGAATGGTTGTAGGTGGGGCGGAGTCATAATCTCGCTAGGCTTATTTTAGTACATCTTTCGTCGTAGTACGTCATCAGGTTCCTTATTCTTAGTCCGTAAATGTGCATTTACGGTTGTAAAACTACTTTGTTCCTTTTAAAATAATATTAATAGATTAAGGCATGTTCTTAAAGTAGCTCTATACATGTGAATATAATAATTAAATATAACACTTTTCTTGTATACCTATAACAATAGTGCTAATTAAAAATTGTAATTAATAAATTTAAATAATCATTAAATATTACGTCAGCATGGTTGCCTAGTTTGTTAAAACAATAGCAGTCAAAAATGGGAGTGATACAAATTTGGTGACAATTCGTTTCCGACTTCAACTCCCAAATATACCAAAGAGTGTTTGTATATCGAATTATCGAAATTTGAACGAAATGTATCGTAATTTAATTTGAATTCGTGTTTTTGATTTATCCACATAGCTCAATATTCACATTGCAGGTTCAGGAATATATCAAACAAATCTTTTTCGAGATGGGAATTTCCAAAATAAAATAAATAAAAAACTGTATTAAATTTTTGGGGAAAATCTGGGTTTTGATAAATAGATACAATTTCGCTACGATCTGGATGAATAAGTGTATTGTATATTTACAGAAAGCAGTTCAATGTGACTATGATGTATCGTGACATGAACATATTGAACATGCTGATTTTTATTTTCAATTTAAAATTTATTCGGGTGTAATATAACAAGCCCTCATTTATAAGCGAATACATTTTTAGATTTTTCGCAAAAAGTTTTGTCTGAAAATTAAAATCGTTATATATTTTGATAAGATTATTTCCCGAATCATTTTTTAATAACCAAGAAATAAATATTTCTGTCTCACATTTTTTTAATTATTACAGGTACAATGATTATTATTAACAATAGTAATATGTATAAAGTATTGCCTACATTAAGGTGCTGTTAGTCGAGACGATGTGATTTTATTTGCAAAGGAAGGAGGGTGAATTATCAGGGAATAAATTTTTACAGATGAAGGAAATACAATAATCAATGATACTTTAGATAAAGTAAAACAAGAAACTAGGAAAAATAAATAAAGTGCCAATTATACACTGAATCCTAGACATAAAGGATAATTGAAGGGCTCGGGTGTAAAAAATGGTATCTGACAAAATTTTGCATCTTGACATTATGGTTGAAACAATGGTATGTGGGACCAGTAAACGGTTATCTGTTCTAATTTACAGTCTTCATATCAGATGTTTAAGATATAATGCTAGTTACCAAATACATTTCAAAAACTTAGAACTATTGAGAGATGATTTTATAAACTTTTGAAAAGCTATATCTCAGAATTTCAAAAATGTTAGTTACCATTTTTTACGCCCGAGGCCTTCAATTGTTTTATTACCAAAGATTTTAAATAATACCTTGTATGAGTTGTACTAGCAATATTTTTAATTCCGTCTGCTTTGTTCATTGAAGTCATTTTATCAAATGTTGGTAGTAGTCAGGTGACGTATTTTCTATATCAGTCGAACTTAAAAAAGGAATGGGATCCAGTGAAGTACACACTCCAGGAACGGTTCTATGGGGATAGCGCTTTTTTGCTTATTTCGGAAATATTGTTAATAAAACGCGTTTGGTTGTGTTCCTTTTTTTGTGATATGATTATTTCTGTCCTAAAATATGTCTAAATCAATTTTGTGATTTTGTGTATTGGGGTGTGTATCGATTAACAACAATTCCAATGATAAATCAAAAGAAAACCTGGATAAAAACTTATGATACTACTTATCCTGATAACGCAGGTTCATTATTGGAAACATCGGTAATCAAATTTGATACATTTGGCTGCAATACTAGCTACACGTTTATCCGCATTTAGTTGTATTAAAGCACTTTCTTTGATTTTTGCTCTTTTATTATTGGGTTCTTTCAATATTATGTGCGCCGAATCCCACTGAATTTGATGCCCCTCTTCCCAAGCATGTTTGCAAATACGTGACTTAAAGAACTCCCTATCTTTAATATACTCTTTGTGTTCATTTATTTGGATTTTCAATGGTCTAATTTTTTACTTAAATAAATTTTGTCGCACTCACAGGATATCTGATATATACAGTTTTTGAAGATTGTTCTTCATTTTTTGGTTTAGTTTTTGTTGGTATAGATCTCAACGTATTGTTAGATTTGAAGCTAGTTCGAATATTAAATTCATTGCCCATTCTCTTAATTCATACCTACGGTATTGTCAAGTTTTTAAAAATTATGTCACCTGAATTAATAATATTATTGTTATTATTATGGGGTATATTAACAATGAGCCATTCTCTATATTCCTGATTTCTTTATTCATAAATTCGGTTGGGTAATTATTGTTATTTTAAACTGTTTTTGGTAAAGTTTTCTCCTTTGTGAACTCATTATCATTAGAACAAATGATTTTGGCCTTATTATTATTGACGTTTATAGAACGATTGGATTCAAAATTCAAATAACTATTAGTGCATGCTGATTTATAGTAAACACTTATTTTATACCCATTAGATGTTTTATTGATAAGAATATCTAAAAATGTTAAAAAATTGTTATTTTCAATTTCAAATTTTATAGATTTTTTTCCTTCATTTACATATTGTTAAAAAATCATTCAGAGAAACTATAAGTCATAAGGCCTTATTGCGAAAATGTCTACATATCTTCTCCATATAATTGGTTTCAATTTTTTATTTACTTTTATTCAATAAAACTACCATAACTTTAATACATTTAACGAACTTCCACAAGCTCAACGTCATTTAAAATGGTTTTAAGTATTTAGTAAAATATCAGGTATTGATCGTAGTGGTCAATTGTAGGTAGGTATTTAACCATAACCGTCTGAACAGTAACAAAATTTAGTATTTTTCATTAAATTTAAATGGATGAGATCAAATCTCACAGATTACTCCAATTGAGACTGAATGTATGCAAAAATTGACTGAAAATCGGTTCTCAATATTATGTTTTAATTGTGTACTGAAAATACCTCCTGAGGTACAACCGATCACCCTCTTCATCATACCTGGTAGGTACCTACACCGTCTGTAAATACATTTGATAAACTGTTAAACTTAATAATTGAAATGGGGTCAAACATTAGGAACAACAAAAATATTTCCACAGCTTAACGGCGACTAAGGGTTCTTGAACCTTCATAAAATATTCATGTAACGAAACATCCATTACAATGTTCCGTTCATTTTACGAGAACAAAAATTTTCAACACACCAAGGCCAGTTAGGTACAACTAATTTAAATTAATTCTAGATTTGAAATTCTTGTGCATGTAATCAACTTGCGAATTATAAAATTCATCAAATTAGTTTACTAGGAAGAATCATTGAAAGCTATTTTATTCTGTTCATGAAAATTGTTATACGGTTATTGATCTACCACTTGAACCGGGTACTGACAAGTGCTATTCGACGAATCGATATTCGCCCAGAATTCGGTGAATTAATTTATATTTGGCAAGTCGAATTTATAAGTTTTTAGTATTCATGTATCATAAACCATCCAAAACGCAATCGTACACTATACTATGCCAATGAAACTCAAAAGTCTATGGTAGATTGAAGAACTCTACCACCAAAATAGAATTCGCAATGCGTCCTAACTTAGTTTCACATAAGAAGAAGCCACCTGAATTTGGCAAAGTGTCTTGCGCAGAAATCAAAATCGTGCTTGTTTTTATCTATGATGCCTGCAGGCGGCAAGTGATGCGGGACCCTATTGTCAAACCGTGACATATTTTGTCGCATGCGAGAAATCCTCTTTGTCGAATAAAATCTGAATATTCTTATTCTCAAATGTCGCCTTCGCAAATTTTTGATAGACAAATTGTAGAATGGTCAAAGGCAGTCGACAATTTATGTCGAATGCGAGAATTTCATTACTTGCGAAATTTATAGGTTAACGTTATACATGTCAAAAGTGAAAGCACTCAAAACATTGTTTAATACTTTTGTTAGGTTTCAGAAATTGAAATTGTATATTTTTTTGGTTTCACTTTCCATGTTTATCTTGTTATTCTTGTTCTACATTCGAGTAAGTACATTGTACATTCTAACTTATAACAAATAACCAAATCATTACTGTCATCACAGATCATATAACTACTACTGTCATTTCATTATTTTACAACTTTACAAGAGAAGTGGCATGGAACACGATATAATATCGAAATTTCGGTGTTGCCAGTTCATGTTATTCGACAAAATTTATCTCATGCGACTTAGATGTCGAACCCAATGACGTATTATATTATTATATTATTATATTATTTAATACGTCATTGGTCGAACCCATTTGAGAATGCCAGATGCCAATGTTGTGCGACAATTTCTATCGACATATGTCGAATACGACAAATGTCATTCGACATTCGAGAATAGGCCCCCAGGTTTGTGTTTAATAAACCCTACAAAATACAAATATAACAGAACACAGAGTCAGATGCTGCAAATGCAATACGCATATATACAGACGGCTCAAAAACCAAAGAAGGCTCAGGATGTGGAATTTACTCCAGATCACTAAGCCTATAAGGATTAAGTGGGGAATGGGAAAAAAACACCAGCGTGGTTCAAACAGAACTGGCTGGTATTTCAATTGCCACAGAGGAACTAACCAGAAAAGGAATTTCTGGCAAAAACATAATAATCTGCACCGATAGCAGACAAGCTCTAATATAATAGGTATACCTACCTATATACATTTCTTTGATTTGTAAAATATAATTATATATCTTGATCTGGTTTTCATTTGTTGGAAAAGCCAAATAAATACATTTATTTTATTGGAAGTATAAATATTTTAACGATACCAAGTATTTTTTTCTACTATCACTATCGAAAGTCGTCTTTTGTGCATTGAAAAGCAACTGCAAAGTTGATGTTTTCCGCGAGCTGTCATAATTTGACATTATAGGCGCTCTTAAGCAGAAAGTAACTTTGAAGCACGCCTAATTTTCCACGAGCTGTCATAATTTGACATTATTGGCGCTCTTACGCAGAAAGTAACTTTGGCGCACGCCTAATTTTATTTATAGATAAAAGAGAGGTAGTAGTTAATTTTGGTGTGGTAGTAGAAAAAATCTTGTGTGTATTTAGAGCAGAAAGTCTTTTGGTAGTTTCGATAGTTTCTCTCTCGACTACCAAAGTACTACTTTCTGCTCCTGATACACAAATAGCTAATCTATTCTAAATACACACAAGATTTTTTCTACTATTACATCAAAATTAACTACTAGCTCTCTTTTATCTATAAATAAAGTTAGGCGTGCTTCAAAGTTACTTTCTGCTTAAGAGCGCCAATAATGTCAAATTATGACAGCTCGCGGAAAACATCAACTTTGCAGTTGCTTTTCAAGGCACAAAAGACGACTTTCGATAGTGATAGTAGAAAAATAGCTATTATGAAGTATCTCCAACAGCTTCAAAGAATTCCCAAATATGTTTTATTTAAACTATTATGATAAATACATTTTTAATATTCCAATTTTGTGTTACTACTACTTAAGCCACAAATGTAACGAGTAGCTCTTTCTTGTAATTTGAAGAGGTAAAAACTACAAGACCCTCAGAAAGGCAAACCATAGCGAAGGTGCGATCCGAACAGAAAGTAGTAAGTTGTTAATGCAGTGTAAGAATCAAGCTGAATAACACAGATTGAATGGCAAAACAGACATAGGATAATTTTATCAATATGGAGACCAAGGTAATGATATCATTGCATATGGTATATTGTAAATTTGGTATATCTGAACTACTCCATTAATTTACCACATAACCATTAATTCGTAAGTCTGTGACATCGTTAATGAATACCAAAAACAGAATTGATTTAAATGTACCTACAACATTTTTTTCACAGTTCAATATTGACCAGCAATATGTTTTATGTTTGTGTAGTAATTTTTGACTTGAAGATGAACAAATATCTTGCTTTTTTGTTTTGTTTTGAATATTCTTAGAAGGAAAGTGCGCCAATTTTATTTCAAAAAAGAAATTATTGCTTAAGAAAAAGTTTTAAAATTCGTAGAAGATACGAATTCTCCTAATATAAGTAGAAGCAAACTATGGATTAAAATGGAAGAACAGAATTTTGACTATGGAAAAAACTGAAGAAATTCTGTATTAATTGAGTGTGATCAAATTGTGTCTTGAATAAAGGATTATCCAGTAAGATCGAAAAATTCGTAGAGAAATTTGGTCTGTCTTCTACCTTGACGATACTGGGATCAACCAGAGAAAATGTGGACTGACAAGAATTTTATTAATGATTGGCATTTATTTTTTGGAATAAAACTACAATAAAAAAAATAGGAAAAAGATTAATCATGATAAATATTATTGGGAGCAAAGATGGTTTTTTGGAAGGTGGATTGCTTCCACTTTTCCTTTTCATTTCCAACCGTACTGGTAACTATCACGAGGGCATGAATGTTGATGTCGAAGAATGTTTCGAACAGATGATTGAACTGATTCCAGGGAGATTAGCTATAGTCAAGGCTAACGCGAGTTATCATTCCAGCAAAATAGAACAACACTTTCTACGTAATTTTTTTTCTTTTTGTGACAGTATTCTTTAATAATTCCCCTTAATTCCTGGGCCTCGGGAAATATAAATAGATTGTGAAGTTTTATTGTATTCTTACTCTTACTACACTTATGCTTCTCATTTTTCCTTCGGGGAAACATTTATACACTTCAATACTGACAAGCAAAATTTATTTTCCTTTACTGTTTGTATGTTTTATATATGTGGATATGTAGAGGTCCATAGAGAAAAAAAGAAGACATACATCGGGAATCATCTAGAACTGTCATCGAAAAGTCGGTAACAGGTGAAAGGATAAAAAGCGGAACAATTGCCATTAGTTAGTTTTAGTTTTTGAAGTATTAGAAGTTTGAGATCTGTGTTCTGATAGTGAGAAATTATTTGTATTGAATTGTGAAAGTTGAAGTTGTTAAAATAAACAAAGTGAAAAAAGTAAAAGGAGTAACATTGCTGACAGCGGTGGGATTTAAAACAGCAACAAGAAAATTTAAGATATACTTTGGAACAAGAACAAGAAGATTTAAAACATAATTTAGAAAAACAAATTAGAAATGAAATAGTTAATTTAGAAAGAAGTAGCTTCAGTAACTTGAAATTGAAAGCACGACCTCGTCCTCTTCTATAATCGAACCCGAGCCTCCTGGGTAAAAGCAGTCAGATTATTCGGGACGAATATCTAGAAAAGAGGGAACAATGTTACGTCGGACCTGTACTGAGGATATGTAGAGGTCCATAAAGAAAAAGAAGAAGGCATACATCTGGGATCTAAAAGTCGAGAACTGTCTGGAACAGGTGGGAAATTTAAAAAGCGGGATAACTGACATTAGTTAGCTTTAGTTTTTGGAGTACTAGAAGTTTGAGTTCTGTGTTCTGATAGTGAGACATTATTTGTGAATTGTGTAAGTTAAAGTTGTTAAAATAAAGGAAGTTTAAGAAATTGAAAGGACTAACAGTATCATTATAACAATAAAACAAAAAATTCCAAAGGACCGCTTGTTGGTCGCCAAAAGCAATGAAAATCGGTCCATTGGATTTTTTGTTTTCGACTGAGATTTTAAAAACTATTATGTAGTATACCTACTAACGTTACAAACTAAATAAAATTTATTATATCAAGCCTTCGTTTTCAGGATATATCTATAAACGTAAATTCAATTTAGCAATAAACAAAGTATATCCTGATACATTATTTGTATCCGACAATCCAATAATAATTACTTTCTGTTCATATCATTAACCCAGTTGACTTATTAAAGCTTAACTAGGTTACTTAAAAAATACTATATAAAAACGATAGTGTGCATTGGTTCGTAGTTCGTTGACATTCCGACACATACGACGATTTATAACAGATGTCAAATAATCTGATAAAAAATTATGAGATTTGGAAACTTAACAAGGCAACACATTTTTAAATAGGTCTTGATAAAGAATAATACAGATGTGTGGTAAGTTTTTTTATACATATGTTGCATCTGATCATTATCGTAAATCTTGTGCTCGCAACACTAGGTACTGATTTTATAATTCATTAGTTTGGAGTGGCTTAGTTTGGACCTTGTGATAAAGAATTATGTTTATTATAGAATACTACTGAATGAAATTGAGAATAACGTAACTATTATTGGAAGAGGTTTAAGAGCATTAAGAGAGGTAATCCTCTGTATCTCAGAAACTATTTATCCTACAGCTTAGAGAAAAGAGAATCTACTGGAAATTATTGTCAAGTTTCCCACTCCACCGCTAGAGGCACAATAATATCACAAAAACATCAATGTACCGTTATAGTATCAGTACTTTTTCCTCTATCTTGTAAAATAACTGGTATAGAGGTGAGTGGAAAAGGTGACTGAATAAAACTGTTATAACTTTTGTTCCTCTTTAAGGATTTTGACAAACTTAGTATCCTTGGAAAGGGAGCTAAAAGCCTAAGGAAATATTATATCATCGTTTCATTCCAGTGGTTTGAACAGTCGCACATCAATATCTATCTTCTAAGCGTGATACGAGAAATAATAGGTATACATGAAAATAGGATTTTGACAACTCAGTATAATTCTAACAATAACCAACAATTAATTACGTAACAAAAATAGCAAAACAAACTATATTGACCTGATGAATCAACCTAAAGATACCTACTGCTCGAAATGCTTTCCATCTTTTTCGATGCAGGTATTTAATCAAAGAAAGAAGCTTCTATTTCAGCCCTGGGAATACTGCCAATTGCGTTTTGTATTCGTTGAATAAGATCTGCTCTATTTGTAGTATTCGTTGTCTGAAATACTAAATCTTAAATTCGACCTCACAAATAAAAATCTAGCTCAGTAAGATCGAGAGTTCTTGGCGTCCACAGGAAAATACTCTTCCTATCCTTCTACACTTACATTATTGGATTAAAAAAGGCATCACTTCATTTGTAAAATGGGATGGGCAGCCATTTTGTAGCCACATACAGTAGAAACGGTGGAGCTTTACCATCACGTGACTGTTACTATACGTATATACGTATAGTAACGTATAGTATGTATAGTAACGTATAGTACGTATAGCAACGTATATACGTATGGTAACAGTCACGTGATGGTAAAGCTCCACCGTTTCTACTGTATTTTACAGTACTGCTAAGAAACATCTTATAATAATATAGGCAATTATTCATCACTCAATAATCTTAAGTAGCGCTAGCCATTTAAATGTTCTTGAAAAAAGAGGGATTATAATTTACTTTCTACAATCCCACATCAAACGTTAACTGACCAGCGACCCTGGTTAAAATCTTATTGCATCCAGGGTGGATTATGATCAGACCAAGTATTATGTCTATTTGCAGATGGATTACTGGAGAATATAGCTTCATTGGACCACACTATATTTGATAAAACTTCCTTTCAGCATATCTATAAGCCAATTACAATGATCCAGCTTATTATAGTAATCTGTAGCTTTTAATCCTTGATCCAAATGAAAACAATTTCATTTGAAAACAGAGTGAATACGATACCTAAAAGTTCCTAATTCGCTAGCTAGTTTTCTGACACTAATTTTTGCATCAGCAGCAATGTATTGTAAAACATTTATTTCTGTACTGTTTCTTCGCCGTGGTGTAGAATTTCTTGTAGGTTGAATAGGTCTGGTTTATTTCAAACGTTCAGTCAAATTTTGTAATGATCTTCTGCAACAAAACAGTTGTTACCTCTCTTAATCAAACACCTGGTACAGTGAAAATTGTTATTTGCGTATCATTTCTATACCCATTGTAACTTTTAAACGAAAGGCCGATCCGAATAATTTGATTTGGTATATGTTCAAATGGAGGTCAACTTTGTACAAATAATTCACACAAGGTAGGTAGGAACTCTCAACTAGATTATCGAAACTGAGTAATACATATTTGAAAACAGTTACCGACCTGGTCACTGGACACGAGGAAACATCTGTTCAAAATTGGAAATGTAGGCTGAAGGATGGAACACCTATTCACATATTGTTCATTGCTTCTGTGAGAATTTACAAGGACTCAGACAGAAGCACTTTGAAATGGAAATAGTACAACTATTACAACTACTGAATATCATTCCAGTCAAACTACTGGCCTATGTATAGGAGACATGAAGCTTATGGATTGGAGGTAGAAAAAATTGGAAATGGTACAAAGATTCAATTTAAGTGCCTGGGCTGTTGAGCACAGCACAACCCAAACGAATGAATGAACGACTTGTACGTAATCAACCTTGATCTTTAGATTCTACCAGTGTTTTGACGTAAGTGTACAGACAAAGTGTGAACGCGAAACTTAATCACGGAGGCAATTTGGTAATACTCCTGCTCCCACTTCTACTAAATCAAATCCGCCCTACATACCTAAGCAAGAAGTAACACTTTCATTTCGTTTGAGTTTAATTAGCGCATAAAAACGGTAGGTAAAATTTGAAACTACCAATAGTCTGGAAACGGCCAATTATCTCGTAAATTGCTAATTCGAATAGACCATTTCAAAATGACATCACTGACTGGTTGGCGATATTTTGCTCGAGAACATTTTATTTTTAGTTTTCATTGTTCACTGTTTCTAACATGTCATCGTTTTGTAGTATTGGGGAATGCGTGGAGAAAGAGATAAGGTATCTATTTTTCGATTTCCGTCTGTTTTAACGGAACTATACATTCTTTTTAAACTAAGAGGAGCGATTTCAATCTAAGTTGTCATTTCTGCTGCCTAGTGATTGGTCTGATTACTGCCCATTTCACACAGCTCTTCAGATACAACTGAGTTTATTGATAAACATCTTTATTTCATACTGTACCCTAAAACATACCTTTACGTACTTGATTTCAATCCGGAAAATAGACTTTTACGGGGTAGTAGCACGTAATGGAATACTACGTGCTACTATCCCGTAATGAAATTTTACAGGCTTTTACATATTAAAAAATTAATAAAAAAACAGTTATGCTTCAAAAGTATGAATATACATTTATTGAAATTCAACAGCAAACTAATAAACAGAACTTACTTATTGCCTATATTAATATTAAAGGTTATATTTTCGTTCCAATCAATATGGATTCCAGGAATATAAATAATATTAATATTTTATTTTTTCACTGTTCTTTTGTGTTTTTTAGCAGTATGAAATAAAATGTTGTACGTCACACGTCCGGTAAACTTTTACAGTACTCGTTTCGAAATTCGTACTGTAAAAGTGTACTTACCGGACTAGTAACGTAAATATCTATTACTATCACTTTTTTGTGTTTGTTGTTTTATTTTTAACAAACTTTTTATTATTTCATAAACAAAATGTATAGTGTTAATAATACCTATATGAATTTCCAAGTAAAACCTTGTTTTTGTTAATATTTTAACATCAAGTTTTACTATATTACAGTACAATATTATGGCATTGGGACAATAATTGGTCTCGGTGGGTGGTGTTGCAATCGGAATCATACTGAACTTCTCCTGAACGGTTGGTCCGATTTCCATGAATTTTTGTTATGAGTTTGAGTAAGTAACTAGATGGTTGAGATTCACAATAATTGGTCCTGGTGCGTGGCGATGCAATCGGGTTCATGCTTTTCCTAAGCGTTTGGTCCGATTTAGTTGACATTTTGCATAGGGATTTTTGGAACGGTTATTCAAAAAATTTAGTCAAACCCATAAAAACAAATTTGTCTGCCTGAGAAATTGGAAGAAAATTCAGGAGAGTAGATTTTTCGAGAGACTTATTCTTATAATATGATAAGACAAGACGTTAGCACAGGACAACGTCTGTGAGGTCCTCAGGCTACTGAATAAAACTGAAGTGTGAAGTGGTGGGACGATTGAAGAGGAGATTTCAATAGTGACTAATAGTATCAGATAAACGGCAATATGGTAAAGGTCAAATCTGGAATCTCCATTTCCAGATTTTGTACAAATCAAACCAGCAATTTACGAGATAATTGGCCATTTCCAGACTATTGGCATACTCTGTAATTAAATATAAGTGTTCACGTAGATTTTTCGAACAAAACAAATTTTCCATTACTTGGCTATTATAATCCTCCAAGAGTTCGGTGTGAGTCAAGGGAAAACTTACATCGGGTTTTCACTTTTCGCATCCAGCTCTCGGAAATTGAAAGAGGTACAATCATATTGTTTCCGAAATTCGTCGAATCAACAGAGTCAAATTGGATGATATTTGGTTTCAGCAAGTTGGTTGCCTTGCCCACACTTCCAAGTAATTCATTGTCTGCGGGGCATATAGCCCGAGAAGTAGATGTTGCTTCCTAGTTAACGGTCTACTCTTTGAAAAGTATTTTCAAATTTGTAAGGCGTTATAGTATGATACTATTATCTTGACGACTATTGATAACACGCTTTACTTAAATTGTTACAGGAAACTGTAGTTGAGTAAATAAAAAAATCAATCTTTAATTATCCGTTATCATTATTTATAAATTAAGGTTAATTGTATTTCACCCTGTATAAGACCAAATTCTTTTAAAGTGAACAACAGTTCCACATAGACAGAAATAAAGGCACATTGGCCTGAAGTAACATTTACCGACGAACTGTGACTTTTGAAACACGTAAATGGAATTTTAATAGAGTTATTTGTCACTTTCAGCTCCCCAATCTAAAAAAATACGTCTATGTATTTTATTACTTGCTTGCAATACGCTATAGATTCTATTTATGGATTTTTATTTGCAGTAATAACAAATTAAAAAATATTAACGATTATAGGCTATGCAGTTATTTAGTGCATTAAATTTTATCTGAATTATATTTAATTTGTTTATTTGTTATTCAAACATTGCATCGCCTATAAAAGGTTATTGGTGATAGTAATGGAGTTAAGCTATTTACGATAAAACTATTTTAAATAGAAGTTGATAATTTACTTTGAAAATGTTATTAAAATGTAAAGAATCTTAACATTTTGTATAGTCGGACCGCTCTTTTTTTACCACTCTCGGATTAGAAAGTTATAGCGATAAAGTGTTGTGTTCGTGGGGAGTTTCAGCAGTACTCAAACGTTATTTTTACCTGGCTTGTAGCAGAAAACACCTAAAATTGTGTCGTTTTTTTATGAGCGTATAGCCAGATGAGATCCAACCAGACGTATTAGATACATCATTCTACATATAAAAACAAAAATTACGAGCCTTGTTACTCATCATGACCTTTCTTATAAAAAAAATGTTATAGTACATGCTGGAAGTTTCAGTTTATTGCTGCCACATAAAATAATGAAAACTACAATGACAGCGAACATTAACAAAGACTAGAAGTTCAACTCTAAGGCATGCTCCCAAACGTTCCCTCCTTGCCCCGTCATGGAATTCCCAGAGATTATCTTCGTCTGGGTTTCGGGTATACCAGTTGTCCACAGATTTCGCAGAGTATGTAGAGTCCGACCACAATAACTTTGGGACACCACGTGATTCAACGTAGAGCCGCCTCGAATGCGATGCCGATCTCTGACTGGCTGCGGCTTGTAGCCAGCGGCGGAGCGAATAGTGAATTTCTCATGTCTTGGAACTTTTCGTGTCATGTCTTCCAAGAGAGTGAAACGAGGAAAAGCTTTACATATTCAATTAAAGAAAATTATAGATCGGGTTGGTGTATTTATGCCCACTTATGTATTGAATGAATTGAACCCTATTGAAAAAATATGGGTAGCAGCTCATAATACTACATTTGTTTTAAAGGAAGCATTATCCCGAAAAAGATTCGACGAGTGGCCACTTAGTGAATGGACGAATATTTGTCGACACGTCAAAGAATATGAAAACTCACAAATAGAACGAGAACACACCCTCGATAATACGTTGGATCATTTATATTTTAACGTTAATACTGGCTCTTCTGATGAAAGTTTCCCAGATCTTGATACCGACAGTAGTACACCTGCACAACCATTACAATCAGCTGATAACTCAGATTAAAAATAAGATTATATTTATGATAAGTTTAAATTGAGATGATAGATACATTTGTGAAAGTGTTTAGGTATATTAACTTTAGATTAGGTAAATTGTTTTCTTCCTTGCTAATTATTTCATGAATTCAAAAAGGCCAACTTTAATCACGTCCAAGGAAACGTAGAAGAAATCCTGTGACGGCATTGTCAGAGCGTAGCAGCCAATATAAATTTTGGGTTGGTGCGACAAAATCCACCAGAAAAGTTACCAAGTCGCAGCGAAATCTCGCTCGAAAATAGAGCAAGTTCTAATTCATGCGACCGACGCGCCCAACGAAAAAAACGCCAATTTGCATGCAACTTTTACGAGTTGCAGCGTCAACTAGCACCGTGGAAAATGGACTTTATGTAATTTTCTACAGGTATCCAAAAAGTTTGATATATATTTGAAATAAATTCCTAAAAATAAATTTAGTATCAAAATTACATTTTCATATGCAAGTCAGTAACGCTACTGGCTGATACGCCACACCCGCGACCACGTGGAGTCCCAAAGTTATTGTGGTCGGACTCTACTCTTTAATTTGCCTTAAATATGTCCTTCTCCAACAGATTATTTCTTCCGTATCTATTAAACTGGATTTTCTATTTTGCTTTTGCCAATAAATATTTAGTTCGTGTAAAATTTTCCTTCCCATTTATGGTACATTTTCATTTATTACTGTCAAAATTTTATATTTATATAATAAATCTGTCCCGTTAATTTTTATTATCTCAGTAATTTCTTAAAATGATTAGCAGTAACCAACATTATGTGTTACTTCCTTATTTTCGTTTGTCATTGCCTGACAACTGTTAAAATGCTACACACTCGTATCAACTCGATGCAAAATGCGGAAATAATGATTAAGTTAAACAGACCGTGTTGAAATGATTTTTATTGATTGTTTCAAATATTGTTTTTGCTGTTTCATTGCATTTTATTACACAGGTAACGATTATATATTTACATTCCAGATTAAATTTAGAATTTTCCCCGTATTTACTCGATAAATATATATTAATAGCCAAGATTCTTTCTATGCGGGTGGCCTTAACACGAAATAAACACAATTGATACGTACAGAGAGGGTATGCATTCTTCACTACATTCATTGAAACAGCAGTTCTCTGCTGTTTCAACAACTCAACGCCCTCACAAAAAAAATATTAACAAAAGGTCATTGTAAACATCATATTTTGCCGGTTTTATGGTGTTATAAAAAGGCAATTGTTATAAATTGTGCAGTTTCGAAATAATGTCCAATACATTGCCAGTAGCGTATTGAGGAACGATTTTTATTTATTTCCACTCGACGTTTTTGGACAGAATTGGAATTTAAAAATTACTCCTATTAAGTATATTCTGTAACAATGGTTGGAATATACCATTCCAAACGTGTTGCAGACTATATTTTCTCTAACAAAGAAACAGTTGTATGCATATTAGTTAGTTTAGTTTACTGCCCCAAAAATTCCGGCAGCCGCATAATTCAAGGTGGACTAAACATCAATATGTCAAATGCAATATTATATTAATAAATAGCAACCTAATAACTTCTTATCAATGTTATCTTAGATTAACTACTAATTGTAACATTCCAACAAATTTGGTCAAAATAACATTTTTTGAATACAATGTCACATAGTGAAAAGCTGAATAGTGTTATATGTATGTATATTGTATGGCAAGGGAAGAAACAAAATGATTTCAGACGAGCGATCGAATTCAAATTGTGTTAGTTCCCATGCCACACTCTATATATTTTTGCAATCCCATACTGTTATATTGATTTAACGGTATTCAGATGGCGATAGAATAGTTAATGTTAACAGCCTCCACCCGTTAAGATTTTTTAACGGCCGATCACTTGTTCAAATATTTTTTTCACAACTTTATTCTACTTACAATTTTCCTGTAGAATAACGAGGTACACCTTGTTCTTTTCTCGGAATGAAAATGTAATCAAATAACGGATTCGGTTGTTATAGTCTTCGGCTGCGCCTCAGATTACAATATTCAACCTCATCCGTTATTTGCTATATATCTGCCTTGTAACGTTAATAACTATATAGTTTGTAATGTAGCCTTGGTGTTTTTCCAAGATTAATAATTGTTGAAGGCAGCCCTAAGTCAGTTTGAATTTGAGCTGGAGGTATGCTATGGATGTCAGTGGTGCCTGCCTATCGGAGAGTATAACGTATTTTTGGCGTTTATACCCCCTTTGGATTTTCATTTGCAAACACGTGTCGATAACGTAGATTTCCGCATAAAATATATGGATGCTAAATTCACCAATAATGCGTAGATATTGACCATATATTTAGCACCGTGAACTCCAGCTACTGTTCCTCTATCAGTTTTAGATTCGTCAGTGTACCACACCAAAATTCCATCTAAACTGCATGTTTCCAGCCCAATCCAAATTAGCAGGATCTTGCATGGTTGGTTGTCGTTAATTATGGCCAACACATTATTATTACAATATTTCGAGAAGCGAGTAATTCTGTTATGACTGTAGGTGTTGAAAGAATTTTTTTTACTAATTGTTTGATATTCAAAATATGTCAAATTTAGTCAGTTGGGTATGGGTTTGTAGCAAACTATAAATTATATAAGATGCATTTTCCGGTTCTTCCCATCTATTTAATTCCATTTTTCTTTTATTTATGTATTTTTGCACGATAGTGACGATTAATTATTTTTATAAATGGTGAGCGTGTTCTAGTGGAATGGGAAACAAGAAAAAAAGCGAAGCTTCCAACGGAAAATCTGCCGGGAGAAAATTTATAATTAAATTTTTCCTTAACCGCTTAGTCCGTTACTGTCGTCAAGAACGTTTTTGACATGCATAATTGAATCAAGGTAAACGGCAAAGTACAACCATAACCATCTTGTAATTACGGCAATAATTATTATCATTCATCTTAAAAAATGTTAACTATGCTATTCTTAGTCGATCAATCTTAAGTAGTTTAATGGCAGGGTCGTATTGAATTATTGATCAATAGAGTGGATAAAAAGGTTGCCGATATTCAATAGAAATATTAATATTATCAATACCACCTACGAGATATTATGGATGAATTTCCGATTTGTAAAATTAAGTTACCTGATCGAGAGAAAGATTGATTTTTTTATTTTCCGTAGTCAAGGGAACTGCAATAGGGGTGTGTTGATACAGTGCGGGTATCAAGTCTTACTCCTCCTAGGAAACTCCGGTATTTAAGACAGAGATGAAAAATCGTCGAACCCGTAAATATTTATTTTAATCGAGGTGTTTTATATCATACAAAACATTTGTCACACCTCTTACCCCCTACACTTGACAGGTACCCCCTCAGATGTTTCAAATTGCAAGGGGGGTCGTGTGATATTTCGTTGGAAATGGTTTGAAAAGCAAAAATAAAAAATGCGTAATTTTTAAATTTTGGATGAAACAATTGATTAATATCACATTAATATCTTAAAACTAAAGGTACTGGACAAATTATCCTAAAGAAAACTTGATGTACTACAGGAAATGCTCGAAATGTTCTCCATTTACTTCCTGGCAGAAGTAGATCCTCTGTCTAAATATCAATCCTATGATCATTCTTTGACGGAGTCCAGCAAGTGTCGTCAAATGGCTCACATATACTGTGGATTTAGGGTAAATCCATGGGTAAAAATCTAGAGGAATCTGATTTAGTGACCTTGGTAAAAATTCAATTGATCCATGACGCCCAATCCTTCTTATCAGGTACAAATTATTTGAAAAATTTCGAGGTCGAGCAGCGTGATGCGGTGGAACTCCATTTTGTTGGAAACAATATCTCGAGTGAATTCACCTGGTTGTTTCTAACTACATCATCAATTGCAGGGACTCTAGCAGGTTAAGATATGTTTCTACTTCAATTTCCGTCGATAAAGAAAGGGCCCATAATATGATCCACTGGTATACCTGCCCAATCATTTAATTTATTTGGAAATTTCCAACGAAGTATTGCACGACCCCTCTTGCTATTTAAAATGAAAATTAACGGGTTCGCGGATTTTCTATCTTTGTCAAAAATTTCTTTTTAATTTTTTCAATCCACCCCATCAAACTTTTAGATGGGTTGTTTTTAGTAGTCTTACGCGATTTAGAAAATTTTGAAAACATTCTTTCTTACAAACCTGTTTTTCCTCACATACTCCATCATAAAAATTTCTATGATTTCTGTCTCAAAAAGCATTATTACGTATATTTCATTTTAATTGGATTCTACTTATTTCGTTTCATGTTTTTGAAAAGTCAGTTAGATACATTGCTTGGAATCTATTTGAAAATTACCGATATACAAATTTTATAGAACTAGCCTAAAATTGCTTTATAAAATTGTAAATCAGTACCGAAGAGGAAATGTTTATAGTTTATTCATAAATCCAGCGGAGCAATAAATCAATCAATTGGCCAATATGCGTACTTGATATGAGTTTAAAAGTGGATCGTTCCAATTTAAAACGTGGACAATTCAGATTTATTAAAAACGTTCAAAGGATTTATTTCATTCTCCGACCACGTCACTGACTACCGTAATAACTTAATCCATTGACAATAGAAAATACCCTAAACTCGTCCTAATACGGGGTGAATGCTCACGATAAATTTACTTGAATGGTTCATCCCATATTGGTTTTGCAAGGGTCACCAAGATTTATTACACCGCCGCAGGGTGTCGACCCAGCACTGTAGTGGAATGCCTCTGGTGCGATAATTACGGTGAAGCAGGGTCGAGCGCGGTTAGTAGTTTAGTACTTGGATGGATGACTACTGGGAAACACCGCCATAAAGTCCGTACAGCCTGCAGCGGAGTAGCATATCACAGCTTTGCAGGCATTGTAACAATGAGCACGAGGTATAATGTGGATATGTCACCATTCGCAGGAGATGTAAAACCGAGGCCCCGAGTCCATGGATGTTGGGCTCGAAAAGCCGAACCCTACCACTGGTTGGAACTCTAGTGGGTTTGGCAAAATTTCCGGTTAGGGGTAGAGTGGTCCCAGCTTCGGTGATCAGTCGCAGAAATAGACATTGTTAAATTACCGAATAAAAAAAAACCTGATGGTTAATCAAGCTGCAGATGTTTACGGGAGTAATAAAGCTATTCTCCAGATGGAAATAATCGATTTCCAAAAAAATGAAGTTGTAAAACACAGAACATACGGAAATTTCAATAGTTTTGGATGACATTTGTGGATGGTAATAGAAACTTAAAACTAAAAAAATGGCTTTTAAACCAATTACTAGGTTTGGGCCAGCATACATATTTTTCGAATCAGCTCAATCGTTAATAGTATATTCCATCACGAGTCCAGAAAAACAGCTTTTCCTGTGTGCGCGACGGGTGCTGAAAACTTTTATTTTCCAACATAAATACTATACTATAATTCTAGTTATTATAAATATACACTCCTTTAGTTACTACTTCGTTTTGTGAAATTGTTGTCGAGGTGGATGGAGCATTATTCTCTTGAACTTAGCGATTCTTGGATATAACCTTCAGCTACAGCCGAAGAACGCCAACCACCATGTTGTTTTATATTAAGCAAATCCCCACCTCATTCGATTAACATAGATGCTGAAGATCTTCCTAATCGTCCGTATATTCTTCAGGATTTTTTAAGTTCAGGTATTCTGCAATCTGTTGTTTTGTTGTACCACTTATAGTATGGCCACCTGTATATTGGGCGTAACATCTACCATTGCGATATGCAATAAACAGTCTTCTACTATTCATATTTTTTGAGTTTTAAATTAATATATTTACGATACAAAATGTTTGGGTCAAAAGGACATCCTTCCTTCATAATTGTGAAGCTTCTTGATCTGTGGGTTTTGCTGTCTAAGGAATACCACTAAGAAGCGGCCATCTTTTCGGCATGCCCCGAAAATACAAAATATTGAAATTATTTTGGTTAATAACCACTTTTCATCTGTAACATCAAGGATGAATTTGGCAGCTTGGTCTGCACTTAATACTTTAAATTTTCTCGGTGTGTAACCAAAACTTAGTCGTTTGAGAAATGCAATAGTTTTTGGCAATTTACTAACGTACACATTTGCTTTAATCACCAGACAACTTTTAATCCTTGAGAATCTACTCTATAAAGTTGACGCTTTTGAGGATTCAGTTTTTTCTAACAAATATTCCAGAACTGTGCATTTTTTTGCTGGCGCCACTTGCAAAATAGTTCAAACTCCTTCTCGTATTTCTCACATGCCTTTGAGAGCAGTAATTGTGCACCTACTTTTTTCGCTTTTAGTGATAGTTGTTCTTCTGGCCGGTTCTACCACCTCTGGTTAAGAGTTCTAGTTATGGATAACAAGATCTGACAAGAGGTTTGCTGTTCTATGGCCGCTTGCTTCTTTTTAACCATAGGCTAAAGTTCTTGTTGAGACTGTAACCACTGGTTAACTTAATTATGGTGAAATTTGAATTTACAATGTTGACAATTGTAAATAAAAATATATTTTTCCCACAGCACATCTCCATTCATTTGTAATTGCTTATTTGTGAATAAAAGACGTTAGCGCTTAATATAGATCCTATAAAGTATTATAATAAAAATAATGATTGATCCCGGACTTGATGACTCAGATGAGGATGAATTATTCTTTCCCATGCCTCAACCTCGATGATCAAAATTGTGGCTGACCTTCTTAAATAAATGCCGGAACTGTTTAGCTCTGTGGTAATTTTTTCCCAACATTGCTGCTTTGCCTTCCAGGTTATTTTATAATATTTTTTTGGTTAATACCAAGAGAGCATCAATTTCGGGTTTTTCCCCAACTTTTTTCTTTCCTTTCTTTCTTTCTTTTATTTTTTGTTCTTCCACATCGTGTTTTACTTTGTCTTCCATTGAGAATAAAAACAATCTGACAAAACAAGGTGGTTTGTGTTCATTACATCAAACTTATCTGCAATTTTAGGCGGAAAAGTCAATTTTTGTACAATATCTTTATAATGTATAGTACATTTACGGAAACTATCGATGTTATAAGTAACTACTAGTCAAAAGTAGCTGACACATGATGGTAGAACACATTTTTTCCCAACCTCAAGGTAAACACCTGACCAGTGGTTGACAAACTGTCACTTTTGACCAGAGGTGATAGAGCGAGACCTAAATTATTTTTGTCCACGACCACTTAATAATAAGTCAATATTTTACCTCCTTACAAAAGGTATATGGTAGCCATATATTTACTAGAGTGAATTATGGTTCATAATTCACGCTTTTGCATTTAAATAATATGCCATGACAACTCAACACTCACAACATTTCGGTACATAAGTGACTAGAGATGGGGGTACAATATGAAATAAACTATTAAATTTTCGTATTTGTTTCTGAAATATACCATATAGATAAAATATCAAAATTTGCGGTATTGATACTTTTGATATTGTCTAATATTTTTAAAACTATATTTATAACGGTACGGTGTATCGATACTTTACACAGTATGCCCATCTCTATATGTCACATTATTTGACGTACTCCAGAAATTTATTAATTTTATTAATGGTCAATAATACCAAATTATTACTTTCTGTTCTACACTCGCATAAAGAAATCAAGGGTCGTGGGCAAAGTATAGTATTCTACGGCTCAGTTCCGATTTTCACGAAATGGCTCAAGATCAATTCATTCCTGAGGACATTTTGCGCAAATCTCATGAAGCCACGGGGAATCTGATACCCAACAAATCGTTCTGTTTATTGTTTTGCTGTTGAATTTTAATAAATGTATATTCATACTTTTGAAGCATAACTGAGATCTCATTGGCTAAAGCCTGTAATATTTCATTACGTGCTACTATCCCGTAAAAGTCTATTTTCCGGATTGAAATCAAGTACGTAAAGGTATGTTTTAGGGTACAGTATGAAATAAAGGTCATTTTCGCTAAATGGGCATGTTAAGAGGGGGTTTTCAGTAAGGTGTAATGACATTTTTTTTTCTCAACAAGTCTTAATCGGAGCAACATTTATTATATTCCAAATTCCGATTGTTATTGTGGTACACATTCTATGGGCTGCTCACTAGTGGTACAGCACAGCTTAAAACTTATTCTAAAAATTTGTGACCTCAATCTGAATTTTAATTATTCGCTCCAACTATTCCAACCAATCATAAGTGTAACTGGTATCCAGAACTCACTCACGAGTAGTGAAGAGCAGAATCGGTCTTGCTTTTGGGATTCTGCAAGACCAAGAGCTAAACCAAATGATCAAGTACAAGACCCAGACCAAATGCAATAAAATTTAAAATTGGTATATCTGTCGGGAATGGGATATACGAGAATATTTGTCATAACTTTCATATACAGGCAAAATGGGCGGAACACCTGACATATGGCTTTTTTAATAACAGTTCTATTCATTAGATCGCAATAATTTTTAATTTAAACCTATACAAGTTCTGAAAATTTTCAAACCGAACTAAGTAACTGGTCAAATGAGCAAGACCAAGACTGAAAACGCAAGACCAACACCAAGAAAAAGACCGAAACTGAATAAGCAAGATCAAGGTAGCAAAAATTTAGGCAGGACCTAGACCCGAATAAGCAAGACCGCTAACAACAACCCTGTAAATCGTATTGGGGTTATTACCAGATGGACAGATGATACACGAAACAATCAACAATCCTTGATGTATCCATTTAAAGCAGTAACATTCACAGAAATCAAGAGAATTGAGAATTCATCATACCTAACCGAAACGAGAAAAAACAATATGTTTGTACAGTCACCGTCTCTGTTCTTATAATATCGTCCAGTTTTCAATAACAATGACTTAAAAGGAATAATATCCTTCCTTCAACATATTTATTACGTTTTGTTTGTTGCCTTTATACGGTCGACAAGTTTACAGGATCGGGTTTTATCGAATATATATACATGTACCGGAAATATCTTGATTATTAGTGATGTACAGGGTGATAGAGTATTTTATAGAATAGTAATTCTCCGCCATCTTGAAAACAATAAGTAGTTATTTATATTTTGAGAAATAATAACACTGAACATAGTCACCGAACTTAAAATATAGAGAATCAATCGTGAAGCTTCAAATTTTCAGAGATAAAATAGATACTATCAAAAACCTCTTTGCGCCAAATTTTTTTTTAGAAAACTTGGTTTTAAAAATAGTTTCAACACCTTACATAGGCTAAAAAGATTTGTACCGTTTAACTAAGAGAAAACATCCTTCATTCTGGGTTATAAAACTACACTTGAAAGAAAACCGGGATGTTACGATATAATAGGTTTTGGTTTGTAATCAGAAATGGTCACAATACCGCCAGACCAGGCAGCATCTCTAAGCCCGACTAAAGAAAACATTCTTTTAGTGTACATAAGATACCGTCCGCTAGGACTACACCACTAGGTACATTGCAAACGTTCCATCTTTACTACAAATTACAAATCAAAAGTTCAAAAATGACGCAAGCTGTATTGCTTGTTGTAACAAATTACAGTTTCAGGAAAACAGTTTTGAAAAAAAATCTTAATAACAAACATCTTTCAGATCGGGACACTATTTTTAAATGATCATACGCTTCTTGGATTCGATGCTGGCCCAAAAAGTGGATCGGTATGGAATCGACAGGGGTGAGTACACATGTCAAACACGGTTTCGACTCCTTTTTGAGCACCAGCTCTTACGACGAGTTGAAAAACACATGCCTATGAGTGGTACAGTGCAGTTAAAAGCGGTTGAGATGTGATGGAAGATTTGCCATGCTCTGGCCGATCATCAACGTCTTCAATTGAACTTAACATCAATGAAATAGTGACTGAACATCATCGTGTAAATGCTGGGTCACTCTTTTTATTTACACATGCCATTCTTGCTTCCAACTCCTTTTCGAAACCCTGTCAGCAAAATGTTTAAAAAAATTAGCAGCAGCGATTTAGCCACTTTGTTTAGAAGAAGATCGAAGGAATCGGAGAGAATTCATGGAGAACTACGGAAAACGCAGATTGAATTCCTTCACGACTCTTTTCCAGACTCTGTTTTGGTAGTCTGAGTTTCGATACTTCTTTTTAGTCTGGTTATACAGTATAAAAAATAACACCGCACCAACTTGAATACAAAACTAAATACCAAGCGATACACGAGCCTCCGAACGCCGGAAAACGAAAAGCCTTTAGGGTCAGACCTTAATTCGATGCAGGAACGGAGTCATGCGGGAGAGAAGACGGGCAAGGCCGTAAATGCGTGAGGTACGCTGCTCGGGATCTTTTACCATTTTCCTCTCAGACACTCGACGAACCAAAGGGGTGCATGATACGTGTGTCACGGCCTCAAGGCAGATTTTAGCTCGATGTCGTAGTGCTACGCAAAAATACGTGCCGCAATTTGGAAGTGAAATAGGTGGAACTAATACCTTCAAGCTGATCATTTCTGCTCGTGTGCGAATTAGCTAAGAAAAATTGAAGTTCTCAAATATTTGACGTTGCTATGCGTGTTATTTCAATTGATGTCACTTCCATACCTGTAGCTTTGCAGCAAAATACAAATAAGACTCTATTTCCATGATGGACAACGCTCAAGAACGTGAAAATTTAAACTATTCTCTCCATGAATTTGTTAATTACACCATGGATGTTTTACTGGAAACTTTGATTAGTAAAAATCGTATAATATAGGCTGCTGTATTTGGAAACTTAGATGGACTTCGCCATAACAAATTTAGCTCTCACATATCTGCTAGGACGCGGACTTCTATTTGGTCTGCCAAAACAACAAATCTATGAATCAGCCACCACACAACTTTGATTTGGTACGAACTGGTTTTTTTCTTATTCTCACACATCAACAATAAAGTCGGTGGCAAGAGTTTTTTCACGTTATTAACTATTATTTTGGTTCGAGTGCATACAATGAAAAGTTTTTGAAACAATACGGATTTTTTTGGGCTGTTCTTTTTCTGCTCAAAATAATAGCGATTAACGATTAAAAATGATCATCTTGTATAAATATCCATATGCGTGTCGACCTTAAAATTGTGCTCGGTTCAACAATTGTGAATCTTAAATAAAATCGAAACGAAGGTTATAGAACAGGTATTCCATATAGGGAAGTAAAAATTAAATGAGTTGTTGCTAGTTCACCTAAAATAATGACGGTTTGGCGCCGATCCTGCATTTTCTAGCTTTACATTTGATTACAGGGTCGGTTGAACTTGATTGACATAATTAATTATAGATGCTGGAAAACGAGTACTTACTGAAAGTGAAAGTTGTTATTTTGTAATAATTGTAAAGCTATTTTTTCTATCTAGTTTTTAACCCACTGCATTTATTGAGGATTATATTATATCTATTATACGGTTATAATTATTACCTAGTAATTTATTTTTTAATATTGGTGATAGAATCGGAGAAATGGATTTTTTAGAATTTACTACTTAGAAAACTATTTATAGAAATTATAAACTCGACTCTCCAATTTTTAAATTGGATCATAAAACACACTTTAATCTCTCTTCATATAATTAATTTTTTATATTCAATGGAAATATTTTGAAGTTCAAGACTAAAAAAAATGTCTTATGGTCAATCCACAGAATACTTGGGGAAAGCCCCAAGTATCTTTCAAGTAAAAATTCACGCCATAAGAAAGTGTGCCCAGTTTAGTATTGATAAAGGATATAGAAGGCAAAGGATTATCATAATTTCGGATATTCAAGCGCTGAGTTCTTGTGTAATCGGTTCCAAAATGGTATGGGAATGCCTAGGCAAACTCAATGAACTAGGTGACAACAGCATGGTCACCTTACTATGGATTTCAGGGCGCACTGGAATACAAGGAAATAAAATAGCACATGAACTAGCAAAGAGGAGTGCTAAAACAACCTTTTGGGGACCGGAACCCTTCCGCGGTATCAGCTCCAATGTAATATTGGAAGAAATGGGCGAAGCCGAAAATAAGATCTGACCATTGGAAAGATCTAGTACGACTTCGACAATCAAATATACTTCTGGGTTATGAAAAAATGAAGTCCTAAGCCAGAGTAAGACTGTACTAAGAGCTTTAACGGGACACTGGTAGAGGAAGAAGAACGTAGATTCTGGGGTATTGAAGAAGAAACCTCTATCCACATACTTGCTGTTTGCACAGAAATTGAGAATCCAAAACACCTAGAAGACTACTGGACAGAAAAAGGACATAAACTTAAACCTGCAGATATCCTAAAATTCCCCCAGAAAATAGATCTAAAGGAGTTACCATTCCATGACACTTTCCTCGGGAACTAAGTAGAAGAAAGGGGACACAATAGATCTTTTAGGTCTCAGTGAATATCAACCCCATATACATAAGTACATACATAATATATATTTACAGTAGACTTTGATTAAATGATTGTGAACAAGAAATATTTTGTATACCGGTTTTTTGTTTGTTTCAGAAATGTTAATGAAACACTTTTTTGTTAGATTGATGTTATAATTATTTTGCACAAGTGTATTGCATTTACGAAAAATACATTCAATAAATCCCGTACATATTTAGGCATCAAAATTATCACAGATCCTATAAACTATTATTTAAGTTGAAATGGATGTACTTTTTGTTTCTCGTTTTATTTTGTCATGCTGGAAACAGTATCAATCTTAGACTAAAGCACTGAGGTGGAGGAATATAGCTTGATTTTGTCGGTTATCTTTTTTTTACATTTTATTTGTATTCAATAAACATTTATAATTGGTCTTGTGGGTGGACTTTCTAATTTAATTACGTTATATTGTGAGTAACTTATTTCGTTTGCCAAATAACTATTAGTACGAATTATATTAAGAAGGCGTACCTATGTAGAAATATTGCGGAAATTAATGCTACATAACTAGTATTTTCTTATTAATAATGACATTTGTGTATAGATTGGTTGCAGATAACAACAAATTTAATACTGTTTCTGATTCAGCAACAGAAATAACTATAAAATATGTTCGGCTGGTTTTTTATTGTGTTGCATAAAAACATAATTCAATAGTTCATATATAATTGGTAGGCATAATACATGAATACATTTTGCTTGTATCCATGTAATTTTCTGTTGCCAGGGAAAGTAATGCTCGACTTGATTTGCAAATACTCTTCTATTCTAAGCACTTAGATCATTAATAGGTAATAACTTTCGCTCAAAATGTTTAACTTGCTGGCATACAGGGTGAGTCATGTGGAACTGTACATACTCCTACCTCGTATGGAGACCACTATGGCCAATTATATTTTTTGAAATTTATGGTTCATGTTGCTCAACTTTTAATTTATGATTAAATTTGATTTTTTTGTTAAAAATTGAGCAATCGTATGGAGAAAAAATAAATACGCCATTTCGTGTACTTTTTTAAGATCCTTATGAGTATTTTGGAAAACCATATACAGGGTGAAATCTTTTATATATACAAAACAAACTAATTTTTTTTAAGATCTGCTGTGATTTATTTCTAGTTTGAATAAATTAATTAATTAATTACGTAATAGTATAGTGTAACGTTTTACCAAAGTAATTAAGAAAACTCAAAATTCACAACTCTCCCTGTATATTAATAAAATATGGGAGCAGACACTTTTTAATTGGCATTTCCCATCGGGGTCTCCATACGAGCTAGTATGAAGAGTCATGACTCACCCTGTTTTTAACATTCTTTTAAAAATATGCTGCTGTCCTTGTTATATTATTTCTTCAAAAAAACTAATTAACTTTTTTGGAAAATGGATTTAAAAAAGTCTAGATCTTCAACCGCTAACCCTCAAGAGACATCATATTCAAACGTATTTTTTCGCCTACCTTACCGGAAACCAATCATATGAACACCATAAATAGGGTGGAGAGTATTGTTTAGCAGACCAAGGGCGAAAAATTCATAACGCCAGGATTTCTTTCGATAGAAGATTATTGTCAATTTTTTGTTGGTTTGGTTGTGTGATAGACAAGCAGCTATTAAAACACTGAATTTCCACCCTAATTTGAAACGGGAATGTGAAAGTAATTAATCCAATATGGAAATTGGATTCGCCGCCTGTTGTAGCCGACCAAAGACTGAACCTGTTGAGAATTTTGGACAGCTTGTAACAGTCTTTCTAACGGAAGTTTTTGTCATTGATCTGAGGGTGTGGGTATTGGAAAACGGCTAGTCTAATAGATTAATAAAAATATTTTCTACCTGCCAGGCACTGCACTGCAGCATTACTGTTGCAGTTCAAAACTGGTTTGCGATACCAGACTACTCCTAAGTTAACAGGCTGCAATCAATAAGGTTGCTCTAGTATGAGTTCTGGGTAGTGGATCGCCTTTTCGGAAGGCGTCCTTGTGCCGGGAGCACTGCAGCCTGTTGGCTTATTGTAATCGGGTTTAATTTAGAATATGAAAAACTACATTCCCACCAATTTTATATATTTTTGACCGAAAAAAAAATCAAATACAAAAAAATGGATTCTTTCTCGCGTATTGTTAGGTCAGGTAAAAAAATGCATTTTATAGAAGTATATTTCTTAAATTTTCACAATTTTTACACGCCATATTATTTGATAGGATAGGATGTCCCGTAATCAACACCCCGTAGAACTTTACGCTATTAAATGATTTATTAATTTAGTTATTTTCTCGTACAATTTCTCATGATGCACCACCTATTAAAATTTAAATATTTAATTCGTAAAATTCACCTTGTCTGAAACATTTTAAAATTAACTTCAATGTCATGGACCTGCAGTCGATCGATAAATAATCAATGATTCAATCATTATTAATCAATAAAAATGACACGGGACACGGAGGAAACGATTGTAGTAGATCCGGTTATACAGGATCGCGCTATATGAAAAGTATTATTTTTTGTTGTTAATTTTGTTGGGAAATATAACTACAATATTTTTTATATTTTTTCTCAACGATTAGTTATCGAATTTTTTCGTAGTACAGTTGCGGCCAATAAAAAATGGGACAACCCTTATAGCAAATTTTTGTCTAATTCTAGCTGCTTGAATTTGTCATATATTGCAACATTGAATATTTGAATATATTACTAAATATTAATTGTTGTTTTTTATTGAAAATTAAAGATTATTTAGTAGCCTTCGTTATTCAATAATGAAAAACAATATTATTAACACTTTAGTGTTATTATCATTTAAATATACGACAAAACTACCCCATTTTTCCCGGAAACGGAAAAGTCATATTCACACTAGGCAACAACAACTGTCCCATTTTTTTGGCCGCAACTGTACCTACCATAAATTTTGAAAAACGTAATGATTCTACCGAAACGTTGAAATAAGAATATAAAAAAATATTGTGGTTTCATTTCCTAACAAAATTAAAAAAAAGAATAATGAATACAACACAAGGAACATACAAAAGATATACAAAAACTATATTTTGTTCGACAAGTTGCGATAAATTTTTTTTTAAATTTATTATGAAAATTTAGGCAGGAAACGCGGCTGCTAGTAAAATAAAGAAGCGCGTACGACAGGGATACCTCCTGTAACCATTGCAGTTTAATGAATATTCAGAATTATGGTAATGAGGAAAGTCGTAATTTCTAAATATGCCGACTATACAGTCTTTCTTATCTATAGACAGGAAATATACAAGCAACATTTGATGAATGTGTAGAGAATGGGGTCGGCGAGGAGAATAAAGAGAATATAACATTAGGATAAGAAAAAAATTGACGAAAACGTAAAAGAGTTTTAACTTTATATATCTGGGGTATTTGAATTGGGTCAGGAGTATTTTTATAAAATTAAAACCATTCTTGAGCTACTGACACGTAGGGGCCATTCATTAATTACGTACGGGTCTCGAGGGGGAGGAGAGTTGAAAAAATCTCCACATGCACTCATATTGGGGGGGTAGAAGTGTAAACTTATACTTACGGTATATTTTTGATATGTCGAAATTTATCATTAAAAATCTACTTCCATTTCGGTACCGAATGGCTTTTTTTCATTCTATAATATACAATAATTGGATTAACACCTTGTTACAAATATTTTTTTTGCTCATCAAAAATTTAAATTTTTTCTTGAATATGTTCATTTTTATCATTTTTCAATCTAGTAGATGAAAATTATAGTACTTTCTTCCCGTTTATTTATATTAATTTAATTATTTGAAAAATAAAAAATCATTTCGTTTCTTTTCAAGCAAAAATAGCATTGGATGATCAATATTTTTTCTATTTTTTTTTTATTGAATGACAATTATTTTTTTTACTCGAATAATACTATTTCATAGAGTAGGAGCCGGAATATATGGGGTACAAGAGAAGATCAAGATCTCTCTAAGCCAGAGGTAATGGCAGTGCAATGCTGTGCAGAAGAGTTGATAAGACGGAAGGTGGATAGCCAAAGAATCGTCATCTACTCCGACAGCCAGGCGGCACTAAAGGCGATAAGCTCATATCGGACAACGTCAAATCTGGTGTGGGAGTGTCGCAAGGCCCTCAACAGACTAGGTAGGCACAATAGAGTGACCCTAGCCTGGGTACCAGGTCACCAAGGAATAAAAGGCAATGAAAAGGCTGATGAATTAGCCAAGCAGGGAGCTACTGAGGTCATGATAGGGCCAGAACCTTCCTGTGGAATTGCAAAAAACCTCACTAAGGAGAGCATCCACCAATGGATAAGAAATCAGGCGCTGTGCTGGTGGCATGAAACCCCAGGACAAAGGCACGCTAAACTATTCCTTAAAAGCCCTTCGGCCAAACTGTCACGCAACCTACTATGTCAAAGTCGAGAAACGACGAGGATGATGGTGGGAATGCTGACCGGACATTGTAGGCTGAGGAAGCATATGCATGCAATTGGCCTAGCAGATGACAGCCTATGTAGGTTTTGCCAGGAAGAAGATGAAACCGCGGAGCACATACTTTGTGAGTGCGAAGGCCTAGTAAGGGTGCGGTTTCACCTATTCGGAGAAGAAAAACCGAGGGCAGAAAGCTATGCACGGGAGGCGGTATCCAGGCTAATAAATCTAATAAAAAGGATAAAGCTAGATATCGAGCTCTAAGGATAGGGGGGACCACAATAGATCTGCAAAGGTCGCAGTGGGATAGAACAGAGAGCCACTCCATTTCTAATCTAATCTAATACTATTTCATATATTTGAAAATAAAAAATATGTGCTGTGCCGTACAATCCACCCTTTGACTGTTGGCGAAGATGCAGAGTGGCTTGAAGGATATGAGATACCAATAGACGTGCCAAATGAAGTTCCATTTGATGAGTTTCATCTGATGAGTTCCCAAATGTCTCCGATTGGACAAAATGGCTTACTAACCCACTTAGTCCGGACGACGATTGATGATCTGAATTGATCTAGCTTCGACTATGTAATATGTTGAGATTTTATGATATTATTTTTAATTGTATCAGCTTTGCACTCTCTTTTCTTACTTCTTTGTATTCATCATAATAATTTTGTTTCTCAGTTCGCATCCATTTTAGTCTGACATCTTTTTTCTCTTTTATCTTTATTTTACATTCTTGATCAAACCATTCATTATTCTTTCTTGTGTCTTTCGTACCAATCACTTCCTCCGCTGCCGTTATTATATAATTCATTTAATTTCCTTCCATTGGTCATCAATATTATCCTACTCTTTGCTCTTTTGTAGTTGCTTCTTTACTTTTTCCCTGTATTCGTTTTCACATCTTTTCAATTTCTGCACGTTCCATTTCCTACATTTTATTGTCTTATTTACTATATTTACAACAATTCTCATTTGCATTTTGACTATTACTAATTGATGGTCAGTATCAACAGCTACTCCTCTGTATGATCTTACATCTTGTATCATCTTTGAACGATCGGCTGCTGTACGTTTCTTATCATCATTTTCTTTTAGCTTCTCACCCATAAATGCATCTGCTCCGTAAATTTTGTTGTTTATAATTGATTTATTAAACTTAAGTACTGCGTTGTGTGCTTGTTCTCTGGCAATTTTTACCTGAGGCAATAAGACTAGATAGTTGTCTATTAATACAGTATAGCCCGAAATAAACAATACTGAAACTGACACATAGGTGTCTCTATGTGCGCGCTGTCACACCCAAGTTAGCTAGTATAGACCTGTCAAGTAAATCTTAAACAATTAATTAGAAGGGCCTAATTGTTAAAAATGGTGTTAAGTAGTAGAGAGGAGAAAGTGTTTCTGGTATAGCATTATTTTCGCTCACACTGAATCGGCCGACGTAATGGTGCAACTCTGTGATAGGTGTGTGATCAATTCACAAAACGGATTAATAAACGTTCTGCAAGTAATATTGTAATTTTGAAGGTTATTGAAAAGTCCAGAAATACGGTTATTGTATTGTGCTAACGAAAAGGAAACTCGGGGCGTCCCAGGACAGTTAACGACAACAATAGCCAAGAACGTGTTTTTGAGCGAATCATAGAAAATCCGAAAGTCAGCCAGACAAGATCAGCGTTGCATTATGGCTTAAAAAGAACTTCCTTGCAAAGAATCCTGAAGGAGCTGGGTGCATTTTCGTATGTGATTCAGGTACATCAATATTTACATCCTCGGGACTATCGCAGTAGAGTGGAATATTGCGCCAGAATTATTGTGTTATAGTATGAAAATCCTGAATTTTTGATAAATGTATGGTTTTCAGACAAAGTTCATTTTTATTTGTCGGACCATGTAAATCTTCGCACAAATCGCTGCGCTTGTTCGTTTGGAAACTTCATCCGCGTGAATAATAGCCATTATTATTTCTACACTCGTTAAAGAGTATACTATACTAGTAACATAAAATTAAAATTGGGTATTTCGATGTATCTTGAAAATTTCATAAATATTTCATAAATATACGTATCTACTTATTAAAAAACATGAAATTATATTAGTTTTACGAAATGACCAATACAGCTACAGCTCCACTTTGGTGCAGCTACCAACCTGGGAGATGGCATTTAACGAAAAAGTGAAAGTAAATTTTAATGTTAACACTTTTTTTCGTACAAAATTAGCAATAAACACATTATTTAGATATATGCAAAACAAAAAGGATAATAAAACTAACAATCTCACAGATTGTCAAGTAATAATTTTACTACAAGAACCTTGATTCTGTTAAAATAAAATTAAAAGTTACCTTGTACACAATATGTTATAAACATCATTTATCACAGTAATTTTTCAACGGTTAAATATCAACAATAAATAATATGATCCGGTACTATGTAATAAAAGAAGGACTGTTGCATTCCGACTTAATGGTAATCTTCATTAATAGAAACAGTATTAGCACTTTTGCAACCAGCTGCGAGCGATGCGAAGTTGCCAATTCTGCTACTTTTTCAGTCGGTTTAAATATAATTATTTCGTTGGATTGAAGTACTGTTTTTTGAGTTGAATAAGAAGGTATTATGATGTTAATTTAAGAAAATCAGTGAATTTGTTACGGAAGATTATTTTAGAAATTTAGAAATTTCTAATCTTTACTACATGTGTTCAAAATGCAGGTTGATTTTAGTCTAATTCAAAGATAATATTTGTACAATGTAAAGGAATGAGAAAAACCTATTAGGGGGATTTTTTAAAACATCACTAATGATGTACGCATTGTTCGATTGATAAATAATACAACGACACGAAAAATAAAATATAAACTACATCTAGGGTGCAATTAAGAAGGAAACAGATCGTCATATGAATTTTTAAAATCAACGGAGGTTTCCTAATTACCTACAACTTATTCTAAAAACTTTAAAAGAGAGATTCGAAGAAATTAATAGGAATGCTAATGATAACTGAAAAAACTAATTCAAAATTCTGAATTTCCTAAAGGAAATGATCCAAAATGTGAGGTACCGGGAATTTTGACATGATTCGAGAACCTTATTAGAAAATGTTCAAAGAAAAGCCACTCGACTTCCCTTTGGGTTAAGAACGCCCTCTTATGAAGAGATACGTATTATGGCTAACTTCACTTCTGTTGAACTTGAATCACATTTAAAATATTCAAATTCATCTTAGGAAACCTCTTATGATTTTTCTATTAATTCAAGGCCAAGAGGACATAAATTAAGTTGAATAAAAAGTTCCTGACCAGATCAAGACAGAACTTCCCCAAACAATTGAGTTTTTGTCGTCTGCATGGAATCGTAGCAATTACACTTTTTTCTGGTATATTAGGCAATCAATAATTTTCCATCCATTCTTCGAAGAGATTGTTTGTTTGTTTTGCATTTTTCCGATGAATCCACAACACCCTTGGAGTATCATACCATATCTCGTCGAGGTAGGTAAGGGGCCATCCATAAATTCCGTCACACGAATTTCATGATTTTTGAACCCCCGAACCCCCTCCCCCTTATCACCCATTTCAAGAGATTAGCAAACCAAAAAACGAATAATTATATTAATTAAAGATTAAACTTCATCATCTTGGGTTCCTGTTTTACTCAACACTTAGATCAAAATAGATTTTGCAATGTGATGTCACGAAATTCGGGACCCCTCCCACCCTTTTGTCACACAATGTCACACTTCATCGACCCCCTACCTCCCTACCTCCCTCCCTCCCTATTGTATAGAAAATTCCCGTAGGTAAAATACTGTACATAATTTTATTATCAAAAAGGTTTGGAAACAGCAATTTAGTATTATTTCTAAGGTAGGTATTTAAACTATTTTATAAGTTGTACTTGGCAACGTTGATTCGCGATAATGTCAAAAACACTAAAGAAACAACATAATTATGATTTTAAAATAATCGATGTGTGACTCACGAAGTAGTAGCCTTATAAAGAACTTGCCATTCCATTTTCGACAATTCTGTGGGTTTACGTTTTAGCTACGGTACATTGTTTACAGGGTAAACTGGAACTGGTTTCTTTATCATTTCCTCTTTTATAACCATCCATTTAAATTGTTGATTTGCGGTAAACAGTAAAATTAAGTAATTATTTTGAAAAAATCAACCGACTATTAAATCAAAGAAAAAACATTTCGATAAGTTGCTGATATGAATAAATAAAATAAAAATCACATACATTTTGACAGTCCAATATTTCGAAAACTGTTAAAATAACAATATTTCAATGGGACAACAAGCGAAATGATATCTACCCTATCGATAATGGAATAAACCATGGTATTTTATTTCCAAAATCACAATTATAAAAAACTTCGCTTCGTATACGAATCCACTGATTTCTCGTTATTTGTCCGTATCGTTTCAATTTGTATTTTAAAAATGTGATTAAAAAACTACAAAAACAAAGCAAAGCAAGAAAATCAACATTTAAACCATTGGCGTATTCAATGACCAACCAATTTTAAAAACTCTTTTTAAAGTAGCGAAGTCAGAAATACCGGAAAAAAGTATCCTCCTTCGATCAAAAATCAACAGGTCCCTGCTCTTCGCTTTTTCAAAGGTAAGAAAGATAAGTATGCTACGGGCTACACTGACAAAATGAGCACGTCAATCCACAAGACAGACAAACCTATAGAAGTAAAAGTTTGTAGGATGACCTTGAATAAAAAAATCTTAGTGGTTGTTACATTTGACTGTTGCTTTTACGTCAATGGTTGTCACACGAGATACTGTTTATTTTTGTCATTTGTTGCTGTTATTTGTGCTGCAATTAGGTACTGTAAGTTTTATATATTAAATAGCGTGAGAGTGGAAAAAACTTGACCAGAAAGATATACTAATGAATTTCCTAAAGATTAGTAATACCTAAAATTGATTCAGGAATTCCTAAATGCAATTTACGTTTCACCAAGCGCTAAGAAATACCTAAGATTGAAGGGAAATACCTAATATTATCACTCTTAGGTACTACTTAGCGCATGGTGAAACGTAAATTCCAAAATCCGTTTTAGGTATTACCTAACTTTAGGAAATGGATGGTCATTCAATTGAACAAACAAAAATATTTTTTATAGCAAATACTATGAAATAATTCTGAACCCATCCACTACGATCGCTGAAATTATTCTTTCATACCTTGACACAGTACTTTCACTTCTATAGGTTATTCTGAGTCTATTTTGTGGCCTTAGCTACCTTGGCTTTTTCGACAACTCGATTGCAGCTAGCGCTTCAGGTGGATGGGTTTGAGACTTCATTTTTTCATTCTAGATATTCCTATAAACTTCCACTTCTATAGGTCAGTCTGTTTTGAGCGTCAATCTCATCATTTGACCATATATCCACCCTGGTTTTGGAATCAACCACAATAAAAAAACTAGTGTCGTTGGTTATTACATGATATATTTCATCTATAAGTAAATGTTGAAAAGTGGAAACTCTATTTGAAATGCAATCAGGTCATTTTTTAATGAACATTGATAACAATAAAATGACCACCCAAACTCCTACAAATAATGTAAATTTGAATTTATTATCGTAGTAACATAATTTAATAATAAGGTACCGTTTTTATTGTATCTTACATTCTAAAAATCTACAACAAATCAAAATCACTGTTACATTGTACTGTCCCTAATACTGTCCTAATAAGGTAGCACAGGAGCTATAAAAAATACTCCTACGTTAAGTACTAAGTGTACCCAAATCTAAAATCTGCTTGTCAAATCATATATTATTTAAATTTGCTTAATTATACCAGTGCTACGGGCGGATTTTTTATGGAATAATAACAATGTTTGTTTAGAAAACTATTTTTAAAGATCCGACCACAAGTTTTACCTAATTATGTAGGTATGTTTGTAGAAAATGCTAAATGATCATGAATATTGTATTGAGTGAAATTAATTTCTTATAAAAATAAACAAATTTGTTTTTAAATTCTCTGTAGGAATTTTATTGTTTATTTATCGAACTTGTACCACTTTCTAATCATTCAAATCTGTGTGAATATCGTTTTGTACTGTTTGTATCAGCATTTTCCGAAAGCGGCTTAATGTTTCGCCGCAAGGTATAATCGACTACTATCAAATTATAAGCATTTAGTTTGTGTTTGACAGCCATTGAAAGCAGATAGCCTCAATAATTTTAACAAAAATGGTTTAAAGTGAATTCAGTACGACATCAAAATATCTGCTCCAACCTCAATCAGAAAATGTCAGAAACGATCAGAGCTTCTCTCTGATCGTTTCTGACAGTTTATGATTGCGGTTGGAACAGACGTAAAAATTAAGTTATAGTTATTAATGTGACAAGGCCGATATGTAGCAAATAACAGATGAGGTTGAATATTGTAATCCCAGGAGCAGCATCCGTTATTTATTTATCGGCCGTGTGTCGTTCAAGACTTTTCTTAATCCCGCTGAAAGATTACATTTTGATTCCGAGGAAAAAACAAACCTCGTACCTCGTAATTATACAGAAAAATCCCAACATCGTGTTGTCATGGAACAGCTTAACAATATTATAAACAACGTCAGATTTTGTGTTCGTGAGTTCGCTTTAACAACGACCATTGATGAAATTGAAGAAATTAAGGAAGAAAATCAAATTTCTTTATAAATTTGGGAGAATCATGTGCAGCGAAAATAAGTCAAGAGCGATATCAAAAAAAATATGAAAATTTTGAAGAGTGGCGTATGGTAGCGATCTACTATCGCTAAAATCACTAGGTGGTTGGAACTCCTCTGCGGTGGCGGAGTCGTATATTTAAAATTCAGTTTCAAAGTGAATGAAGATAACGAGACAACTATTTCATAGTAATGAGGCCACACCGACAACAAGTTCTCATCGATGAAATAGATATTTCAAATAATAGCAATTGTCAAAAAAGTACTTTCAAAATTTATAAATAGTTAGTATTATTATAATTATTGTGATTGTAGGCAGAATAAAGTTTTGAAAAAATTAATTTAACAAGTGTCTTAACGGACGGAGGCTTTTCAATTGTCATCTGAATACCGTTAAATCAGAATAACAGTATGGCAGTTGTCGGGAGCAGTGTTACCACTCGTTAAAATCAAAAAGTAACTGACTGATCAAACTAGCAATTTAAAATAAATCAAAGAGAGAACCTTTTTCACCAGTACAAATATATCCACACCAAAGGGCAGAACAGTATAATTTTTATTATTCAGGCGGGCTCAACCTTTGAAGCTAAGCAGAAAACATGTTGACTGTGCTGGAATCTCGCAGCTGATTTCGTCTGAACGCATTACTAAGTTAGCAGTGGAACATAACCTAACTTTCTGGTAATATTCTTCTAGTACAAATATTCTATAAGCTTATTTCCATTAGCACAGAATAACCTAAATCAACACTTTGACATCGTCGAAGATTACAAAATAAATATTCTATCGTCTCTGAGCGTGCTGAATAAACAAAGCATTAATAATTTCCACTACCTCTAATGCTCAACAATAGGGGACTCAGGTCCAATCCAAGATGCCAACCCAAAAAATTTCATATTTTTCTACCACTGGGGAACGGAAATTTCAGAACGCATTTGTCATGCGAAGGTTCGTATTATTTATAAATATCCGTAAACAATTAAAAACAATCTTTAAAAGGACTGTTTATTAACATCCACTTTCGATGAGAGGAATTTTATATTTAATATTTCGTAGCATCTATTGTGACCTTTTTAATTTTGATGATTTTAACGAAACAGACTTGACATGCGCCCTATGTGGTCTCATTATGTCTCGTCTCTTTTCGTTTTGTAATCGTTTTTCACCAATTAAGAAAGTAACTTTGACAGTCTCTTGAAACAAATTCTCAAAAAAGTGATTTATTAGACCCGTTATCCCATACTCCTCCATTGACCAAGCTTTCACGGAAATCAATAGTAAAAAAATGAACCCTTGAACGATCTCAACCACCACCAAGCCCTTAATCTCTAGTTACGCCACTGTACTGTATATCTACGACCTACTCTAATGTAACCATTATCACTGCACTGTATATACAAAATTCTAGTTATAGGTACCCACCCCTGAAATGACCTGCTCCGACAGTTTTATTACTCCGCATCGATTGCGATTTTACTATAATAGCGTAGCTCTGTATCAAAATTTGTCGAGGAGCCCTTCTACTCGTCTACCGTTTTTATAAAAGAAATAAAGTGAAAATATATGTTATTTTAAAAGTTGCTTGCAATGAATGATTCTGGCAAAAAAAATTCAAATATACACTTTCCTTGCTTTTTTTCGGCAAACTTAATCATCCATATCTGAAGACAATTTTAGTTTTTCGAAATATAGATAATAACATTTTACGATTTTTTGCGATCACAGGTGGGAGGGCGCTTGCATCGTGGGGGTCCTGTGCTACGCCCCTGCATATACATCACAGCGACAGTAATACCTCTTAAGTCTTCACCTAAGGATATTTCATCGATAGTTGCAAATTAGAAATAATAATTTACAAAAAGTAAAGACAACTACCAATTTGCATTTTGCATTGGGCGCGTTTTTATTTAAACCTTCACTAAATAATAGTTATTATACCTACTGAGTTTCTATATTAATAGTCCTCTGTCACAAATGTCGCTTCTTAAGCTTGGGGACTAATTGTAATGAATTGTGGTACTTACGTTCTTCGAAACTGAAAGTAACTAGCTCCTTTCTAACTCGCTTTTTCACATAGCGCTTTAGGGTTTGAATCCAACTCGTCCTTATTATCGATTTATTGTTGGAACATGATCTTCTCATCATACTTATCGACATACTTTTTGTTTAAACATCTTCAATACGTAAGTGGGATAAGTATCTTACTCCTGAAAACTAGTTCAGTGTAAGTAAACCTATTGGCAGATGAAGATATACCACCAAAAAAATTAACAAATCACTATGTGTAATCCGTTAGCCCGTACAAGCATTCGTGAAGTATGAAGATATTTTGCACCATTCATTCGATTGTTATGCTCAACAGCCCAGGCACTTGAACTGAATCTTTGTACCATTTCCCATGCTACCTACTTCCATTCCAGAAGCTTTGTGTCTTCTATGTAAACCACTAGTTTGACTGGATGGATTTTCAGTAGTTGTAATGGTTGTATTATTTCCTCTCCAAAGTGCTTTTGTCTGAGTCCATGTCTGAGAGTATGTAAGTAGGTGTTTCATCATAGAGTTCACATTTCTTGCATATAGGTTCACTAAATTTGCCCATTTTGTGCTGATGTTTCCTCAGGTCGGTAACTGTCTTCAAATGTCTCTTACTCAGTTTCAATAGCCTGGTTGAGGGTTCCTTGTCTACCTTGTTCAGAAAACTCTTTGTATGGAGGTACCCTTGTGTCGACCTCCATTTGAGCTGGTGTTTCCTATCCAGCCAGTTCCCGATTTCCCCTCTTATGCAATCTTTTGTGATCCCACGAAACGGTTTCGGAACTATGAAGTCTCCATTTCATTACCTGTAATCCCCTCGTGTGCCGGCACCCACCATATTGGTGACTATTAACAGGTTGGTAACGCTTAGATGTTATCGTGAACCATATCGTACAGATATGAAGAAGTGGTAGCTTTGAAACAATTAATTACAAACCTGGTTAAAGGTTATGTGCATTTAAATTTTTAACATTATACTCAAAGCATATAAAGATTCGAAAGGTATAATGTTATGTTTACTACTGAACTTAATAGAAATTACTTATAGAGATATTATTTGACGTTTGACCAAATTTTCAAAGAGTGTTTTAAATGATTTATATACCTCTAATTTGATATGCAAAATTATTACAATAACTTTTTTCTATTATAATCACATTTGAAATCACGTTTTCAAATTTTCGGTTTAAACTTCCCGCTAAAACGCTCATTACCAATATAGCGCTGCAGTGACGTCAGTCCATAGTGAACTTGTAAAGAGTTAACGGGATTATTTAGTGTTTTTTGGTTTTTGTGTTATAAAGCACTTTATAAAATGTCTGTTAAAAACAAGAACATGTAAATTAAATGGCGGTAGTCGGACGTTTACTCGGTGCACCGTCTGTTTCTGATCACGTGACTTATGCCCAGTTGCAAGAACGCTAATCAAATCTCTCATCATGTGATGGTTGATTGAAAAATGATGAACCATCAATGGGAACCCGATTGCACGAAAAAAATTATAGTCGTATAATTATTCATCATTGCAGCCCACCTATCCGTTGCATTTTGATGTGTAAATGATGGTTGATTTGAAGAATTAACGAGTTATTATTTCATTGATTAGCCGTTAATCATTAATTATTTTTAATAAGCGTTCTTGCAACCGGGCATAAATGTTTAAATTTAATTAACTTCTTTTATTAAAATTATTATGAGAAAAAAAATTTTGTTTTCGGTATTCTTGAGAGTTTTAGCGATAAATAAAAATCAATAAAAATCTATTTTTCACCACTGTCAAATACCCTATTATAGGTAGGTACTTTATCAGGGTTATCAATATCATAATGAACAGTATCGTTCATTACACATCCATAAATGATTTTGCTGTGCTTGCACCACTTCCCATCACGCGAACTCGGGAAAAAACTATTTTCTGGACTCGTGGACTATTTTGAATTTTTCACTGATTAACTTTTGTTCAATTCAAACTATTGTGTACAGGGTTATTCATTATAAATGTCCCAGCCCCTACCATAGTTTTATTGTATGAACAAAACAATTTTTGGAATAAAAGTTGTGTGGTTATAAACTAATTTTATTATAACGTTAACAAAGGTACAATGGCTTGCGTAGTTTAGGGGACACAAAAAAATTATTCGTTTTTTTAAATGAGACACCCTATATATTATTGAATTTTTGAAAATATGTTTTTCCTCTGATTTCAAAAATATACCATACCATACCCCTGTCTTACACCGTTCTTAAGATATTAAATAAAAGTTTTGGTCAACATTTAATTAAAATTACAAATAATAGAAAACGATAAATCTTATTACAGTTTCCTGTAATATTGTCGTATTTAATAAAGTGAATGTATCAACAGATGGCGAAAGGAATAATTATAAATATTCAACACTCTATGAATTTTTTGAAAAATAATATTTTTCAAAAACAGTGGCCGTTCAACTAAGGAGCAACAACTACTTCCCGTGCAATATGCACCGCCGGATATTGAATTACACCCCAAAAGTCAAACGGGGTTGGTATATCTACAAGATATTTTAAAACCAACCTTTCTGGTTTGCAATTAGAAGGGACAACACAACTTGTAGACCGGTTTCGGCGTATTTGCGCCTCATCAGTACAAGGTATGTGGTGTCCGTCCGAGAATCTCTAATCCCGGACTGAAGAGTACACTTCAATCACAATCAATACATGTCTTCCAATAACGGAAATGTAAAGATTGTGACGGCAGCGCCCTCTTCACTTCCAATCGCAAACCAAAAACCTTGAATTTTTGACAATAAACCACGTTGGCTTAAAAGCTTTTAAGCCAACAGTCCGGGATTAGAGATTCTCGGACGGACACCACATACCTTGTACTGATGAGGCGCAAATACGCCGAAACCGGTCTACAAGTTGTGTTGTCCCTTCTAATTGCAAACCAGAAAGGTTGGTTTTAAAATATCTTGTAGATATACCAACCCCGTTTGACTTTTGGGGTGTAATTCAATATCCGGCGGTGCATATTGCACGGGAAGTAGTTGTTGCTCCTTAGTTGAACGGCCACTGTTTTTGAAAAATATTATTTTTCAAAAAATTCATAGAGTGTTGAATATTTATAATTATTCCTTTCGCCATCTGTTAATAGAAAACGAATATAACAGAGGTAACTTTACAATTATAAATAAATAATAACTTATAAAAGTTGTTGGAAGTGTACATAATTGAAAACGTCTAATTATATTTTGAATTGTATCAGAAATGGCTTGATTGTTTACATTTAGATTATTTATTTTTAATTGAATTCGGTCTTTAATCACTTGAATACAGTCATTATTATTATTTATTATGTCTTTTAAAAACCCCCCAAAAAATGAGTCCATAGGGGATAGATTAGCAGGCCATAATATGGTTCCATTATTCCCTATCCACACTTGAAATACATTGTTCTAATTCTCTTCAACAGGTAGGACATTATGCGGAGCTGCCCCATCCTTAAACGTCGAAAAAATTCTCTACAAGAATATTTTCAACTTCAGGAAGAATAATTTCCAGATAGGTAACTCCAGTTAAATTAAAATCATAAATTATGGGTCCAACAATTTTGTTTCTGAAAATTCCACACCATACACTAATGCCCGGTTGCAAGAACGCTTATTAAAAATAATGAATGATTAACGGCTAATCAATGAAATAATAACTCGTTAATTCTTCAAATCAACCATCATTTACACATCAAAATGCAACGGATAGGTGGGCTGCAATGATGAACAATTATTCGACTATTATTTTTTTCGTGCAATCGGGTTCCCATTGATGGTTCATCATTTTTTAATCAACCATCACATGATGAGAGATTTGATTAGCGTTCTTGCAACCGGGCATAAGAGTTTTTCTTCCTGATTTTTTCATTGGTTTTATCAATCTTTCTATTCTCCTTGTCCTAAAAAGGACGATTCATAGTTCCATAATATTTTAGTCAAATAATCAGGATCTTCATCTAACTTTTGGAGCATTTGGCGGCAAAACTCAAACCTTTTCCTTTTATAAGCCTCTGTCAAAACTTGTACGGGTAAAATTTTATATGGTTTGTAATTGTTAATTTTCAACGTACGTTGTATTTAAGAGTAACTCATATTCAAATGAGCTGCTGCATTATTTATACTACATTCAGAATTTTCTAGCAAATAATATAGTGTTTCTAAAAACTTCTCAAGAATACCTATAAGAGGGCTTACCTTCGAAATAAAGCAGTATATCTAATTGATCTTCGTTGTTTGCATGAACTAGTCGCTTTTTTCTATTAAAACTACCGGTATTATTTACCTGTTGGTAAATACGTTTGAACGTATTGTCTGCGGGCGTTGGAGGATTTGGATACAACTCCCTGTATGCTCTTTGCGCGTTTATCTTTGTTATTTCCTATATAGCAAGTGAATATTTAAATTTTTTCTCCTACACTGTAAACCATTTTGAATGTTTCAATAAAGATGACATTTAATAAACATGACAGTTGTGATTGTCATAGCTTTCTTTGATAATATTGACTTTTCAATATTTATAGTATTATTTATCCTTTAATATCTTGAGAACGGTGTAATACAGGGGTATGATATGGTATATTTTTGAAATCAGAAGAAAAACATCTTTTCAAAAATTCAATAATATATAGGGCGTCTCATTTAAAAAAAACGAATAATTTTTTTTTGTGTCCCCTAAACAACGCACGCCACTGTACTTTTGTTAACGTTATAATAAAATTAGTTTATAACCACAAAACTTTTATTCAAAAAATTTTTTGTTTATGCAATAATAACTATGGTAGGGGCTGGGACATTTATAATGAATAACCCTGTACACATAAATCCGTCCCTGCGACAAGTGATAACAATTTAGCCGGATTTGTTTTATAACTTTTTCAATAAAAATATTATACTTAGAAGACAGTACGAAATATTATATCACCGAACGAGTTTTACATAATATTCAACCACGCTTCAGTGAAAAGCGTAATAACGTTTGTAGATGTTAAGCATTTTAAATAGTAATACCCTGTAAATTATTTCATTTCTAGTTCCTGGCCGTACAAATAGTTTTATTTTCAGGTGTACCTGTCTACGTGAATTAACTCATGATTTCACAAAATCAAAAATCATTAATCATACAAATAATCTCCTTATCAGAGATATTCAAGTTACGTAGACATATTTTTATTATTTGTGTTTTACATAGACACCCACATTTGCAGCTAATCTCGATTATATTACAATTGTGTGGAAACAGTAGGACTATTAAATAGAGTTCCTAACAATAACAATCCAAACTGGTTATGAAATTTATCAGGTATTACAAAAACTTATTCAATCTTTTTATAATAAAAGTGGGTGCTGCATGGATTTTTTATAATACGAGGATACTGACTTTTTGAATTGACCGCGCAGTAACTTTAAACACATGACTGCTCCCGTCAACTGTCCTCTATAATAGTTATTTATGATACAAGTGCATCAAGTTATACTTTTGCGCACAAGTGTCATACAAAACTTTATCTACGACCACATGAAGAAAAAATGTGCTCTGAAGGGGTCAAAAAATATAAAAATCAATTTTCTATAAACAAATATATACACAACGAATTCTAATTATTTAAATTGATATTTACAGTAAAATGAGGACAATTATTTAAATTACTAATTAAAACATTGGGTAATGTGACCATAAAGGAGATGATTTGCATTGTATTGACTTTTCGGAAAAATATGCTATTAGAACATTTTCGGTGTAATTCTTGACTTTTTTATTGTTACACCAATCTAAAGAATCAGCATATGATTTCGTGTAAATTTTTTGAGATTTCTGTGGAACCAGATTATTAATTGCATTTCCAGCAATTTCGGCAATTTCAGGTGGTGTGCAATCCGAAAAAATGCATTATTCTCTATGTTCTCCCATTTAAAATAAGTGTAATTAAAATTTTAAATAAAACAGAAAATATTTTTCACTATGTCTGACACTTCTGTCAAATTTACTGACAGCACAAACGTTTATACAACAAACGACTAAATTCAAGGCAACTAGATAATTACGTAGCTAAAAAAGAGTGTTAAAATGAAAACCCCATTTAAAAAGCATTGATCATTTACGCACGCTTTTGGGTGTTATAAAGAAAGTCCCATATAAAAAGCGTTGTTCATTTACGCACGCTTTTTAACGTATGTATAATGTATGATTTCACACATTTTTTTGGTTCGTAAATGCCTAACTTTAAAGGTGGTCGTAGATAAATATATTTTTCTACTATCACTATCGAAAGTCGTCTTTTGTGCAACTGCAAAGTTGATGTTTTCCGCGAGCTGTCATAATTTGACATTATTAGCGCTCTTAAGCAGAAAGTAACTTTGGCGCACGCCTAATTTTATTTATAGATATAAGAGAGCTAGTAGTTAGTTTTGGTGTGATAGTAGAAAAAATCTTGTGTGTATTTAGAGCAGAAAATCTTTTGGTAGCTGGTAGTGGCAACTTTCTGTCTCAACTACTAAAGTACTACTTTCTGCTCTTGCTGATGCATATTTTATCTTGTGTTTGATAGCCTCCTGAATTTTAATGAAAATTAGAGGTGGGTCAATCTGCCAGCGAAGCATGATTAGTAATGTAAAGTAAAGTGACGGGAATACACAATACATATTTTACTAATTTTTAATGGTAAATATTTGTGGGTGTTTAAGGGGGATTCATGCAAGCCAAAATTAAAACTTAATTATTCTGTTGTGTTCATTTTCTTGGGAACTTGAACCACAATATTTTTATTTCAATGTTTCGGTAGATTAAGACTGCAAAGAATTTGTTGTAAATTTTTTTAGGTCCATTCACAGTAGACATAATTGGTTATATTTTCCATTTAATCTGTAATAATACTTCTGGTAGGTATACAAGAAAATCGCTTAATGGAATTTTGCAGTGAGTGATTTATTTAATTGTTGAAATTTCTGTTGCGTTCGGAAAGTGGCATCGGTAGGATTATGTAGAGTAGAAAATAAAATGGGAAAAAGTAAACAAACTTGAGAGCTATCCAGTTTCGTTAATTCAAAGCAATGTAGTTATTCAAAACTTGCCATTTCTTCACAAAATCAGTCTTTGTACAATCTGCATAAAAAGATAATGTAAAGAAGTAGTCACTTATCGTTGTAACTAAAGAAGAGACACGCACAATGTATCGGTATTTATACTTCCCATTCATCTATAAAAATAGACAAGGAAGTAAAAGCAGTCACAACATTATAACATAATCTCGCATCCGTTTCTTACAATTTTTAGTAACAACATGAATGAAATTAAATGCATCAGAAATAAACAAAAAGGGCATTAATGTTAATATTCCTCACCAGTCAAAGAGACTTCCAAGAATCCATAAATAGACACCCCCAGAGTGTCTGCGCCAGTGTCAAATTAAGAATCATGAGGTATTTTAACGACTGACATCTGTGTTTGTATCAACCAGGGACGGACTATGGAAAAATGTCGTCACGATAAGAATATTTGAATTGTCGTAATTTAATTAATTTCAAGTGAAGATGGTGATGGAAATGTATTGAGACAATACAGGGGGTCCAGCTTTTTATTGGCATTATATTGGTAAAATATAAACAATAAGAGATAGGGAATGATAATTGGAGCAATTTGCCTATTTATAAGTATAATAGGTACATAGAGAAAACTGGAAATTAAGAATTCCTAAATGTTTGCAACTTTCACTACAAATACGTCATATCACTAAAGATGAAGGTAGCCACTTTCTGATTTAGATGTCTTATGAATCAAAATTCAGTTACAAAAGGCCATTCGAATTTGAAGTTTGAAGAACTGTCAAAATCTATCATATATATCAGTGTTTTTGTTTTTTGTTTACAGTTGATTCGAGCTTGATGTTTAAATATAATATAAAAACATTGTGTTAATATTTTTTTAGTTAAGTTTAGTTAGTTTTCCTCCACAATTTTTCAAGTTGGAATAATGTCAATATTATATATTATAAATCTTGTTTTGTATCATACTGCATGAACACAACAGCTACAACGCCTTGTAAAAGGTTTGTAACTATGCCTTCAGTAAAAGTTAAACGAAAATAATGGTTTGAGGCTGTTAGAAGAAAATATAAACAGACTACAACTAGCTACTATTGCTGTGAAGATCATTTTGATATAAGTAATTATTTGTCTTTACGAACCCAGTCATCCTAATAATTTAAGAAAAATATCTAGCACTAACAAAAATAAAAACTAACTGTACCTAAATACGTTAACGAAAACTTATAATGGTAACGGTAAAATAAAACAATGTCATAGCCATGAAAATAAATCGGAAGTAAAAAACAACACCAACAACAAGTCGATATGACATGAGCATAACCTGTAAGTACTTCATCACTTCAGAATTGTAGCCCTATGTCAACCCTTATGTAGCTAACTTCTCTTTTAGTGTATATACGTTACAGCATACATGGCGGATTATTTAAATCATCCAAAAGTTGAATTTTCAAATCGACATAAAAACTTTGTGAGAATAAAAATATTAAAATAATTGATTCCCCATTATGATTTTGTAAGCCACTAACTATTAACATTGAGAAAACATCCCGGTATAGATTTGTCAAATTAATAACTTTCCCGTTCGCCTACTCCATTTGAAAGCTCGTGCAAACTGGCAGTCTGAATCACAACTGAAGCCGCGAGAGGCCAGTGGTTGGCACGTCCCCACTCTCCGTTCTCATTGGCTTTCTTTGAAGGAGACCGACACGCGACACAGCGATTTTCATTGGGACACGGCTGGCTTATTGGCACGTGCCAACGGTCGCGTCTACATCGAATCGGCTTTGCCAATTGGCCATGCCAATTAATATAATATGGACGCTCCTTAATAACGCGTATCTAAAAATAGAAATTGATGATGGTTTTAAAAATAAAATGATGCACTGAAAATTTCACTCCAACTGCATTCAATTCAAAGCTAATTGTTCAAGTAACTTTTTTCATAATTTGCAGGAAAAAATACTGTGACTGAAAAAACAAAATTTAATTAAAATATATTTTCTTGGAAGCCGGACCTGATACTGGACATTCCAAAACGTCTTTGTATTGCACTTATAAATAGGCAATTTGTTCTGTTTACAACTATCCCCCATGCTTATTGTTTACATATTACCAATACCATGCCAATAAAAAGCTGGATTACTAGATTATTGCGCTACAAAAATTATATGCAAGAAAAATTGATACACTTTCCATGTAAAACGCAATTTCGCAACGTTACGAATAAATTTAAGTGTTTACATCAAGTAAAATTTGGTTTTTATCTAGTAAGTTGATATCATTAACATTTTAGTGGTGAATGAAACAACATTTTATTATAATTTGCTTACGATTTGTCATTTCACAAAGAAGCGTTATACATTTTCAATCGGTTGTAATATTTTGACGTTTGAGACGTCGTTGAGAACGCATTCATCCGATGTCTAGCTCAGTGGCGGCTCCTCGAAGGAGCCTCCTCAACAATTTATCCAGCAAATAGCAAAAGAAATATTTTGTGGATTATTCTTCATTTTATTACCTGTTTATCTAATAATTTTCAAATTTTACAATTAATTCCCCGATTTCACTAGTTATTTTTTAATCTGAAAATAGTGCCGAAACACATATTGCTCAACACAATTGCCGTTTTTTCGACCAGTCCAATTGCTAATACATACCGTAAAAAAAAGCGGAAATTGCAACACTCTCAGGAGGCTTGCCTCTAGCGGTCGCGATGATGGGCGGATGTAATTTGGGCGCTAAAGGATTAATGCACTTTTTACAACATGTAAACTAGGCGCCAAGACCGAAGGGTCATTTTAATCCTATGTGTATTTTGGGCGCTAACCGACTGAAGTACGTGATTTATGAAATACAGTTATTTATTATATCACCGACATTTATGATAAGATATATTTTTGTAAAGTAAATTATAATAATGTTCAATAATAACCCAACCAAACCTACCCCTACCAAACCACCTTCGTATTTTTAGTCAATTTTTGAAGAATAAATTATAATAATTTTCAATAATTACCCAACCAAACCTACCCCTACCAAAACCACCTTCGAATTTTATTAAGATAAGAGTTATTTTATGACTCGACCTACCTGCACTTCTCAGCGGCGAAAATACGTGTCGGATTATCTACCCTTCTTGGTCAGTCAGGTAAAGAAGGATGGTTAGCGCCTAAATTACACCCGCCGGCGATGATACACGAGCTGCCGAATACAGAATATGAGTGTTGCGTGTTGCATATAATTTGGCAGACAAGAAACTACATTATAAACAACTTTTTTATGAAATTTTAGATACCATTAAAGGTCAAATTGAGATACGATTTTCAGATTTACATGAATTGTGAATGAATTTTCACTCGGATAAAGATATTTTAGCTCAGTACGACAGTCACGCCGAATACGCCGATACGATAAAATGTATGATAAAGAATGATTTGCAACAAGTTTTACTTCAGTTTTATAAACTAATTTGTTTGACAGTCACCATTCCTGTCACGTCGGCATCGGTGATCATTTTCTATTCTCAAACGAATTAAAACTTACCTGCGAAGTACAATGGGCCAAAATCGTTTATATAATGTTAGTGCTGGGTAACAATTAATTTTGTCACTGAAGTAGCTGGTATGGTTGCTGCGCAAAGGTTAAATTAATTGGCTGAATAGAGTATATTTTTACAAAAACGTTTTATGTCCAGCCTCCTCTCTTAAAAAGTTCACGAGCCGCCACTGGTCTAGCTAGTATGTTATCTGTGGTTTAGCTAACAAAACTACAAACACTTATTTTAGTCCCTTTTTAACGGAAGACATCTGTGGTTGCGGTGACCGTTGTCCACCTATAGATTTACATAGGAACTAATAGAAGCCAACTGTAATTTTGAAAGGAAACTGTAACTTAGAGCTTGGAACGCTATTCCTAAGGTTATGACAACGGTATATTTCTGCTCGTTTTTTAGGGACTCGTCCAGAGAACAAGGACGATTTATTCTTTTTCTTCGTGCATTTGAAAATCTTCTTAGAGTGAACAAGGTTACATTCCTTATTTTTTTTCATGTTTTACCTTCTCTACCTGTATGAGTATTTCGTTTTGTCTATCTTTTTTTGTCACAAATTTATTATTAATTTTTGAGTGATCAGACAATATCTCTTTGTAATTGTTTTCAAAACACAGGATGTTACAGAAAAAATTATGAGTACAGGGTAAATGTGCATAATCTTTGGTAGGTACCTATCCATCACACCCTCTGGTGTAGTGAATAATTATTTAAAAAAAAACTAGTTTGCCTATTCTATACCTAATTTGTTCATTGTTTTTAGTGGTTATTGGAAATGTTAGATTTACAAGATTACGTTACAAGTGTCACTGTTCTCTGTTCGTTCACGAGACCTATATGTGTCCTCGTTCTCTCGACGAATGCCCAAAAAAAAGAGAAGAAATATACCGTTGCCCTAATCTTAGGTACACCTATCCAAGCTCTAAGTTACAGTTTCCTTTTAAAATCACAGTTAGCTTCTATTAGCTCTTATAAAACCGATAGGTGAACAACGGTAGATGTCTTTCGTTAAAACGGTACATTCTGTAAATAAATGCTAAGTTTTAACGCATGGTTAAAAATTAGACAATCTGCTAACTCCATTTTCCTAATAATTGGACACCATAACTAATAAAATTTAAATCCCAATCTTGACTATGTATGGATTAAAACGACTCCACGGGTTTTTTTGACCTGGAATTTGCAATGAGTCTGCTTAAGCACGTCGCTACAGTACGTCTGATGTTTTGTTTCACTTCGAGGTTACACCCTCGTACTGCAGTTTGTGATATACCGAATACTGGATAGGGGCCAGTAAATTCCATTTCAAACCTTTTCTTTGCATTTCATTGAATTAAATTCCCTTGTGATCTGGATACCACTTAACAGTGCCAGGATTAAGAGTTTTTGTAGGTAGTCCCTGTATCTGATTTAGCGATTATCAAAATCTGTCTTGGTCTTGCGATTTTGCAAGACCAAGACGGAGTATGCAAGACCAAGATCAAAGTGCAAGACTAAACTGAAAATTACAACTTTCATTCATTCTTACGTTTTGGTTCTTCTCAACAGCCCAGGCACTTGAACTGAATCTTTGTACCATTTCCCATGTTATCTACTTCCATTTAAGAAGCATCGTGTCTTACAACTTTCATTTTAATTAGGATTCATGAGAATATTCGTCTCAACTTCTATATAATATATGTTGTTGATCATTTATACTTTATACCTATCAAAATACTGGAAAATTTTCCAAAACGACGTATGTAGTAAGTAACAAAATATTTGAGCAAAACCAAGACCAAGACCTAGCACAGACAACCAGGACCGACAACGTTACTAAGAAAGCTTTTCCAAGGATGCGTAATCTCTTTGATGTTTTGGTACCAAAAATTTATGACCTTGAGAGACCAGCGTTTACAAATAAAAACACACTGAGAAAATGATCAAATTTTCAAATATCGGCGATATAATTGGTCGACAAAGTGAAGTATCATATTATAAAAATGATTCCATTCTGACATGCACATACAAAAAAGGATTGGAAGCTTCGTTAAGCTGGTGTATTCCTTGGTGTAAATACTGATTGCTACTGATTTCTACTATTTTTGTTGTTGTAGCACCTACTGACATAGATACAAAAAGACATCTCATCACTGAATAGAATATTAAACTTCTGCTTGACTATATATCCGGCATTATGATATTATAATCCTTTGCATTTTTAAATAGCGTCATTATTATATTGAAATGAACGTTATCAATCAATGTTATTAACGATAGTAGATAAAATACATTTAATGTCATGCTTCATTTTAGAAACGTTTCGATTTATCTCAACAAATAAAATGGAAAGTTCGGTTCTGTATAACTTTATTTAGACAATGGTATAACTCAACGACATCCTTTGAATCCGTTGTTGGTGCCACGCATGTACTTATATACATTAAATTGCATACTTTTAAACAATAAATTAGTCATTCCTCTCGTGAATTGCAACTCGAGAACATTATCATTTTATATGAAACGTTTATTGCTACTTATAAAATGAATGCAGCAGCTAATTTAAATGTGTTATAAGTACCACGAATGTTTTGTAAAATAGAATGGAATCGGAAGTCGTTCGTTCGTTTAATCTACGAACAAAACGTGCAAATCGTACGTATCCGGAAACCAAATCTAACGATTGTAAACAACTATATCGATTAATCAAATTGAATGATAATAGTGCTGAAAATGATAAGAGAATAGCAGAAAGAGAAACAGCAGTAGGAATAATTTAGATCTTAAGCTACAATTTGAAATATTAAAAATATCCTTATTCTTTTTGTTAATTTTTTGGGAAATCAAACCACAATCTCTTTTATACTTTCAATTCAACGTTTGTCAAACTTGGCTAACCAAAATGCGTTGGTGACGTCGATATATGAATTTGATCAAATTATCTTTATTTAGTGGCATAATGTAAACGATCAGTGAGTTTGATGAAATCTGATTTACTATTGGTCAATTTTGACACCAGAAAAATGACAGTTATAACGTCAATAATTTGGTACTTGGTCCTCGTGTTTTGTAGTTTGTGGGTTTTCGCTTAAAATATTGAACAGTCATCCTTGGATAATTTTTGTAGCTCTACGGATCTTCATTTCGAACCATTGCATGACATTATTATTGCCCTCGTATCGATGAAAAATCCAATTTGCTCCAAATTCTTCGTCTTTTCTTCTGTATGCTTCCAGCTTTTTATGATAAAACCACTGTTAAGCTCGTGGGAGCAATAATGGTTTGTAACTTAAAATCCACATTCATAATGAATTACTCTTCAACCGTCAAGAACTTTGAAGCAAAATGATTGATCAAGTTTGAGGCTACGTCAAACAGTCATAATACTACGTCATAAGTTCAGTTTGATTAGTCAACTTTAACAAACTACGAGTATTTGATCGTGGGACACCTGTTTAAGACTGCAAAAATTTGTTGCTACATTTTTTTAAGGTCCATTCTCAGTAAAATGTGAAATAATAGTTATTTATTATACAAGGGAAAAAAACATTAGATTTTAGCTCGAGGTTATGTTGTCTCCTAACGCGAAGCGTGTATAAGATACTATTTTTTTCTGTGACGAGAAAAATGACGCCTTAATATCGAAAAATAGTATATTATTAAACGAGCAATTTATGATAGCCATAAATTGCGAGTAGAATACTATACTTTGTCCACGACCCTATTAAATAAAAGTCAAGTAAATAATGCGAGTGTAGAGCGGAAAGTAATAATTTGGTATTTGGTATTATTGACAATTTCAACGTCAAAATTAATAAATTTCTGAGTACGTCAAATAATGTGACATATAGAGATGGGCGATATTGTGTAAAGTATCGATACACCGTACCGTTATAAGTATAGTGTTTAAAAAATATCAATATTAGAATATATCGTTATGAAAAGTATCAATACTAAAAATTTTGATATTTTATCGATACGATATATTTCAGAAACAAATTTCCTAAACAAAATACGCAGATTTAATAGTTTATATCATTTTGTACCCCCATCTCTAGTCACCTATGTACCGAAATGTTGTGAGTGTTGAGTTGTCATGGCATGTTATTTAAATGCAAAAGCGTGAATTATGAACCATAATTCATTCATGTAGATCATATACCTTTTGATAGGAGGTAAAATATTGACTTATTATTAAATGGTCGAGGACAAAATATTTTATTGTATGACATTCCAACAACATTATAGTCTATTAAGAATGGGATCCAGTGAAGTGCACAATAAGGAACGGTTTAATTGGGATAGCGCTTTTTTGCAAGTTTCGGAAATGTTGTTAATAAAACGCGTTTGGTGTTACTTTTTTTGTGATATGATTATTTTTGTTTCAATAATAAGTCCAAATCAGTTTTGTGTATCGATTTACAACAATTCCAATGGTAGGTACATCGACAGAAAACCTGGATAAAAACGTATGATACTATCCTGATAACAAGTAGAAAACTTTACCAAAATTAGTTTTAAATTATAAAAACTACCCAACAGAATTTATAAACAAAGAAATTAGGAATATAGAGAATGGCTCATAGTTAATACCCAATAATAGTAATTACAATAATATTAATAATTCAGCTAACATAATTTTTTAAAACAATACCGTATGTTAGGGGTTTATCAGAAATAATGAAGAAAATTGGTAGGTCAACAATTCAATATTCGAACTAGCTTGAAATATATTGTACGTTAAGATCTATACTAACAAAAACTAATTCTAAAAATGAAGAACAATCTACAAAAAACTGCATATATCAGATATCCTGTGAATGCGACAAGTTTTATTTAGGTGAAATATCTAGACCGTTGAAAATCCGAATAAATGAGCACAAGAAGTATATTAAAGATAGGGAGTTATTCAAGTCAGGTATTTGCTTGGAAAGAGGAACATCATATTCAGTGGAATTCGACGCGCATAAGAGGAACATAGTACCTTGGAAGAAATTCAGTGTTGGAAAAACACGCAAAGTTCAAAAGAGGATAGAGAATACACTTTACTGTACACCCATTCGTCGTGTACAGTCAGTTTCAAAATGCATCGCAAAATCTCTCATTTCGCTTATAGATTTCGCTGAGTAAACATATATTACCAGCGCGGCGACCGGCAGCGTCAGTGTCAGGTCAGTCCTATCTGCTACTCCACTAAATGGATATTTTATGCTTTGGGGAACCATGCAAAATCCCGATTTTTAATAAGCATTACGTACCTATTGCATTTTATAAATATCCAAAATTCTATAACTGGTTTTAGTATTTAATAAATGATTAAAAAAAATAATGTAAGTAAGAAGGATCTTCTTTATCACATAAAATATTAAACACATTGGTTAAAGCGATTTTTAAAAGGGTTGAATAGGTATTTCCAAAAATCATGGAAAATAATCAAATTTAATTTAAAAAAATATAAATCATAATTGGGAATAATGTTTATTTTGAAAAGTATCAAACGCATTAGCGTACCTACATTTATAGGGTTTGAAGTTTGAAAAAAATAAAAGTGGCAAATCCTAAACAAACTAAACGAATATTTGTGCGTGTGTCTGTTCGTGTATCAGAGTCGGTTTCATAGGAGGGATGCAGGAGCATATAAGAAAAACTATAGTATACCGCATGCACAAAACTTTAATAAAAACGACTAATAAATAGAACATACAATTTATCAAAGATCAATAAAATATTGTTAAATTTTTACAAATAAAAATACTCAGTTTTGAGAACTTCAATCACTCAGTCCAATATTATAACAAATATATTATTATTGATAAGATTTTAATTAAAAGGATAAAAAGCAAAATAATAGGTAATTATATCGTATAATTTGTAAAATATATTTTTTTGGCAAGAAGCACTGTAATTTAGATCGACAATAAGATATAAGTAGATGTATCTTTTCAATATTACCGAAGGGAAGCGAACATTTTTTATTTAGACGAAACCTGAGTTAACGAAGGACACACCGTGATGATAATTAGAATGGGTTTTTAAGAACTTCTGGTAAAAAAGAATTGTAAAAAAAAGAGAACAATAATGGTTTCATATGGCTATCCCAAAACTGATCATCTCGATCAATTTTTTCAATATGTGGTTCACCTTGTGGAGACCAAACCAAGAAATAACACGAGTTCCTTTGAGTTAAGTGTAACTGCCCCTGAATTTGGTAAAAATACTGATGGTTTTGTTTCAAGGTGATCTTTCCTGTTTCAGTAAACTTTAAGTAGTTAATTTTTTTACTTTTGATGCCCTCTGTGAGAGTCATTGTTTTTAGATTTTCGGGGCATTTCACTTCTACAATTGAATTATCAAAATCGATCAATCCATCGGGACTCGCTCCAAGAAAGCATTCATCATTTTTCCCAATAAATAGACCGCATTTCGTAATTTTAAGCCCAGTCAATTCTTCAAATTGGCTTATGGCTATTGATTCGTGTTGTTGTCCATATCTTGTTGCCGAATTTCCCTTGAATGTTCCATACAGCATATTTTTCACCGTATTTAAAGGGTTTGTTGATTGCTTCATTCTACATATTCTTCCAAAAGATGATGCCGTTATTCTATATACACGTTCTTGCTGCCATAAAGGATTATTGTTTTGTCCTACTGTAAGCCTTTCAATTTGCTTAATCTCGTCTGAAGGTTTTTGGAGAGAGTTAAAGTATTTTTCTCGACGGGATCTTCTTTCTTCTTCTGTAATCGGTTCTTTGGTATCTCCATAATCTTCATCTGGATTGGCAGTTCTTGTTATTGTCTTAGTCCTATATCCCTTTTTCTTTTTCATTGAATAGTGTTTAAGCCTACTAATTTCTTTTCTCTTCATTAACTGCTTGGTGTATTTCCCATAAGGCATTCCACTGAATTTTATTATTTCTTCAACATATTTTTCTTTGCAATTATAAGAAACAGCAGCTAATTTACATCTTGTTTGGTAGGAAGATTTAAAACAATAATTAATTCTCTTCCCACCTACATATTTGTTTACCACCCAGTAAACATTTTAAAAATTATATGACCAATAAGTTTCGCTTAAGTTACCGTCAGTTAAGAGTCATTAAAGCTGGAAAAGGGGCGCCCTAACCAACTCTTAATTGACCCTTTCTAGGTAAGTTTCACTACCTTAAAGTTACTGTTTCATTACTCGATCAATAATAATAAATGACCGTACTGTTACCGTTTGATTACCTATGTATCAACTTCTCTTAAATTACTTTATATTGACCACTTCCACGTACATTAGGTCGCTCCTTAAACAACTACTAACTTACTAATAACTGACCATTAAATGACCATTACATTACCATTAGTTGACCCTATGATTTACTTTTAAATGACCGTTATGTGACTATCTTAAAAATAAAATAAAAAGAAACTATTTATTAATCTTATATTGGGTAATTTTTTCTTCTTTACATGTTTATACGTTCATATAATTACTTGTTATCACAGAAAAATCCCCTTGTTCATTTTTGTACACCATTCTGATTGACCACACCTGTAACCGGGACTCGATCCAACGCCTTTTCCATACTTCAATCTCCAGACCAACACCTTAACCACTAGACCACACCACCGATAGTGATACTCTTCCAAACTAACAGAATATTGTTCGAAACATAGGTAGTGTCAATTTTTTGAGCATGTTATCATTATATATATATATAGTTTTAAGTAATATTCTATTCAACTTATCAATAATAAATTTGTATATTAAATAAAATTAAATAGACGGATGTACCCTACAACCGTTTCTATTCATGCCTATGCAATTTATATAATCAACTCACCTCGGTTATAATATGGATAATTTTCTTAAAAATGTAAATACCTATCAAAAAATTCAGACAAGGAATATCGCGAACACCCCCTTCCTTGACTTTGAAGGTCAATTGCTATTATGTTCAAATTCGCCCTAGTTATATGTGTTCTATGCCCTATAGTTGACCTATAATAGGTTTGTTACTAATTACGTCGAGTGTGTTTGTTTTTAAAGTAAGTATAATACTTAATAATATGTTTATAATACAGAGTAAATGAGAATAATATCCCGAATGAAGATAGTTTGAGTGACGAGAGGAAAAGTGACAGTAGTAGCGACAATGTGGATATGGAGTACGGGGAAGAAACTGATGTTGCGGAAACTTCGGGAATAAGTGATAGCACATCAGATGAAGAAAACCGTGCCAAAAAAATGCGAATGATGAAATAACTTATTTAATATTTTACTTTTAGAAAAAGTCAACATAATTTCAATATTTTTTCATGTATTTTCGAGATTAAGAATTAAATATTTTTCATTTTTAGTTTGGTAAAAAAAATTGTGTACAACAAAATAAATCGTTCGATGCATCTATAATCATTTGTTGTTCGTTTCGATTCTGAATGAATAAACTTAGGTATTTTTGATTGTGTGTATTAAAGGAATGAATACGTAAGTATTCACATTTTGACTTTGTATAGCTACAAACTTGCACATTATTTCTTGTATGTTAATACGTTTTAGACTATTTTGATTAATATTTTCTATATTTGCAATGTATATATCTAAATATGATGATTTCAAAGGAAATTGAAAAAACTCGGAGTAATCCTCTATTTCATTTCCTTCAATAAAGAATTCAGAACAATTTTCATACGCATGACGCATACGTATAATTTTATTATTTTTGGTACAAAACCAGGCGTCCGGAAATTTGAAGTTACTCAATTTAAAATCAGACAACTGAATTTCACAGTCACCATTTTCTTTATAACGAATAAGGGGTTTTTTTTTTATCAGAGTTTCTATTATTGAAATTCTCAACTTCTAGCCGCTCAGTTAGTCGGTTGGCGACTTGTGTAAGAGGATGTTTACCCACTCTAAGTATTCGTTTAATTGAATATAGGAAACTTTCAAAAGGATATGCTGAAATGGAAGATAATACACCAAATCTTCTCACATCATCTACTACATGCTCCAAACAATGGACATTGCTTGTTATATACTGCGGTCCATAGAACATTTTATACTGCTTAATAAAATCTTTAAATAATAATTCTGATACGTTCAAATAGGTAAAATATTTTTCTGCAGAACAAATTCTAACTGCACAGAATAATTTTAGGAAGTGTTCGTAATAACGTGAAGATTTGAAACACTTAGATAGTACCACCAAACCATAATAATTTAAAAAATTTCTGAATTCTAATCCTTTCCAGTTAGACAATAGTTTAAGGGAACGTGTGCCACGATGAATTTCACTAGGCATTTTAATCATTTTTAGCAATTCGGATATTTCGTTTTGTTGAGCACAACTCCATTTAGTTCGGTAACTTAAGTCTCCACTACGCCATCCGTTTAACAATCTTTTCATTACTCCCAATTCTAAAAGATGAAGTGGATCGGCTACAATAACATCTTTTATAATGTCAATTGGTAACTTGGTTAAAGCTGTGTCAAATTTTTGGTGTATTTTATATTTCTTCTTACGAAACCTTTTATCAGTTTTTGGAGGTTGATTCATTTTCGTAAACACAACTGTTTTTGAAACGTATGAATAATTTCCAACATGTGGTACATTTTTGACATCCATGTTTTGCATTAAAGCTTAGTGTACCTAAAATAATAGTAATTAACAGTCTGTTCAAACTTATATGTTTTTTATGTGAAGACAAACCTTTGATAAAAGCTCGTGCTGGACTGTCACAAATAAAACATCGTATACTGATTTTTATCATCTGATTGTTTATTTTCAAACCATTTTCAAGAAGTTTCCTAATTTCTTTAACAAACGGCATTAAGTAGGTCTGAGCATTCTCAGGTTTAGACATACCATAAAATATGCCAATGACCATTGGAGGAATATTGGGAGTTTTCATTAAAGTTCTCGGATCAATACTTAGGCCTGCATCAAAATGTGTATTTATAATTTTTAGAACTGCCTTTAATGCCGATTAATATTATGATCGATTGTCCATTTTCTCAACTCATTCGTAACGAGATTATGTCCCTGATGTATATCTGAAAAAAGTATAAGTATGCCTAAATATATAAATGGAAAGTAAGTACCCATAACTGTTATAAAACAGCATACAGTGTAACAGTAAATTGCACTGGAATATCGAACTATTGATATAAAAATTTACATATTTGAAAAATTTTCAGTCTCACTTATGTTTCGCTGATTTGAACAATCTTCAACAACTTCATCGCTCTCACTAGTAATACCAGGATAGTCTTGATTTTCATAATTCTCATCGTTACTCTCAGACTCACTGTTAGTGTTGGCTATGTGTCCCATTTCATCTGTAAATTGTAGATATTTAATATCAAGACACAAACAATATAATTGAAATACTTACTTGTGTTGGCAACGGGGGATTGTTCCAGGTAGCTGTTTTCTATATTATAATCAGTTAGCTGATTAATTTCTGTTCCAGACGAATTGAGTGAAATCCACATTTCCCTATATTTTCTTACCTTTCTGTAATACGCACCACTCCTTTTCCTTTTAATTTGGGAGGTATGCATCGTATTTTTAATACGTATTACACCGTCACCACAAAAAAACTCGGAGTAAATTTTAAAAATAAGTCTAAATATGTCTGCCGACACCAGTAAATTAAATCTAAATAAGTTTAACTTCATATTCATCCTAATATTACTTTTAAATAACTTTACAGTTTAAGGTAAATGATAGTACTGTTAAATAACTGATAAAAATATTTAGGATACCTTAATATTTCTATTAAACAACTCGTTAGTTGAACGTAACTAAAATTACAGGATCGTTTAAATGTAGCTCTTTACCAACGTTGCCAAGTGTAGTCCTAAACTAAAACGTTTGTGTTTTGGAAAGTAAAAATATTTTAATAATGATATTTATCACAGTTGATTAAAAAGCAATGTGTTAAGAAATCAATATTTGTCATTTTTAAAATTATGTTTAGCAAAACGTACTGAAAATTGTTCGAGTTTACAATACAGAATTATCATACAAAAAGGAAAACTCACAAATGCATAGATACATTTTCCCTAATCGAAAAATTGAATTGTGTAATTGACAGATTATTATAATAATTTTCAATAATAACCTAACCAAAACCACCCTACCTTACCCCCTACCCTAATCCGAATCGAAAAATTGAATTGTGTAATTGACAGATTATTATAATAATTTTCAATAATAACCTAACCAAAACCACCCTACCTTACCCCCTACCCTAATCCGAATCGAAAAATTCTTCGTATTTTTAGTCAATTTTTGAAAAAAACAATAAGAAAATAAAAATAAAAATATCTTGCCTCGGACACGACTCGAACCTGGTACCTCTGTGTTAGGAGCCCAGCACACTTACGCTGGGCTAATCTCTGCACACATTAATGATATCGTATAGAAGGTTAAAAACCGTGCGCGCTTCGCATGAAAGCCGAGCGCCACCGGAGATACTCGATGGCGCCCTTTCAGTTTAGGACTACACTTGGCAACGTTGGTAAAGAGCTACATTTATACGCTCCTAAAATTACCACTAACTGTCTGGACAATCATTTAAAAATTTCCATAAAATTCCTACTAATAACTAGTCAGTGTAAAGTCAACTGTAATACCCCTAAATTACTCGACTGTCATATTCTTGTCTGTAGCCTGGGGGACGGGGTGCCGACCTCGGGCACCATCGAGTATCTCCGGTGGCGCTCGGCTTTCATGCGTCCATAAAGCTTTTAACCTCCTATACGATATCATTGACGTGTGCAGAGATTAGCTCAGGGTAAGCGTGCTGGGCTACTAACACAGAGGTACCAGGTTCGAGTCGTGTCCGAGTCAAGATATTTTTATTTTTATTTTCTTATTGTTTTTTTCAAAAATTGACTAAAAATACGAAGAATTTTTCGATTCGGATTAGGGTAGGGGGTAAGGTAGGGTGGTTTTTGTTGGGTTATTATTGAAAATTATTATAATAATCTGTCAATTACACAATTCAATTTTTCGATTCGGATTAGGGTAGGGGGTAAGGTAGGGTGGTTTTTGTTGGGTTATTATTGAAAATTATTATAATAATCTGTCAATTACACAATTCAATTTTTCGATTCGGATTAGGGTAGGGGGTAAGGTAGGGTGGTTTAGTTAAAAAAGTGTATGGAAAGCGAGATGTTCTTTTCATAGAGAGCGACACGGGGTGTTAGAACCGTGCGCGCTTCGCATGAAAGCCGAGCGCCACCGGAGATACTCGATGGTGCCCGAGGTCGGCACCCCGTCCCCCAGGCTACAGACGAGAGTGACTGTCATTAATACTATACATCACCATCACCATATAATTACTATTAAATAACTAGTCAGTAACATTACTACTAAGTGACCCTCAAAATGAATAGCACGATAACACTTACCGTTAGATTACTTTTCTATGTCTAGTTACTTAAGGGTTACATGGGTTACTCTTATACTACCAAATATTCCTTAAATGATTACGCATTCTGACCATTGTATGACTTTTAAATTCCCAATTTCTTAAGTTACTCTAAAAAATCCATAATATTACGTTAGAATGACCCCAAAAATTCAGTTTCTATTGAATGACTTCTGTATGACTACTAAATAACCCAATTAAGTGACCCAATGTTTGCTGGGCAGACTATTAAACTGTTCGGCGCAATTATTATTTTTATTTAATAAAAAAGAAGAGGCATTTTCCAGAACTCTTTTTAAACAGTTGTCTACGTCAGTTTTTAATCCATAACTAATGATAAGTGGAACCAAATTTTCTTCATTTACATTTTTATCGCAAAAATATAATTCACAGTAGTCATGCATTCCAAATATATGGTTGAGAATATTTTTTACGTCTTTTTGGAATCTTATTATTTTTTCCGCTACTGTGATATCACTTTTTGTCCAGTGCTCAGCTGATTTCCTTATTGATGTTCTAAACCTAAGGACACTGCTTTCCAGTTTTTTCCTGAACTTAACGGGAACTATTTTTAAAGAAGATGCGCTCCAGGTAGATTTGCATATAACTCTCAGTTTATTACAAAAGTTCCGCAAAAGATGGTTGACACATTCCACTTTCTCTACAAGTTTCATACCATAGGGCTTTTCCAATAGAAGTTTCTTCGAAACACTACTATCACCATCTCCAACCAGCTTCAAATATTTCACCCCATGCATTTCTACACTTTTCTTGAAACCTTCTACGATGATTGCACTTTCCATAGAAGTGGATGTACCCGTCCAATTTTTAGCGCAAGCATGATCGGGAATGTTGTCTTTGTATTTAGTACAAAACATGCAAAATTTATTTTTTATACCAATATATAAGACCTTTTTCGTCATTTCTCCGATAATCACCGCTACACCTGATAACGCGTTATAATTGGTCTTATAGGATCTTTTGGACCAAGCACCATCTGCTATTACAGTAATAAACGGATACCCATCTTCATCAACATTTCCTTGTTCCCTGGCAATTTTAGACTCTTCCTCGCCCGCTGATTGTAATTGCGATAGTAATACATTTTCAATTATTGTTTCTAATTTACTTTGTGTGAGGTTATATTTTACCAATTGTATAGGGGGTATGTTTAGACAACCAATAATTTGTTCTAGCTGTGAGAATCCGCAGCCGCTTGAGGTAGCTCCTGCAATGAACAAATTATTATTAATTTTTTTAATGTACCCTCGGCAAAAGAGTAGCCGTGTGACATGCTACGGTTGCCAAAGATTATAAAAATGAATAAAATTTTGGGTTTACCAAGCACTGCTGCCAAGTTTACATCAACTTCATCTGCTTGCTGGGAATTTATCGCAATTGTTATATTGCACATATTGCATTTGACAATAAATTTTGAAGAAAGACCATTTCTCACTTCATTGATTACTTGACAATTGGATAAGGAACAGGCAAAACTTGGCATATGCTGAATATTTTGAAGCTGTTTAAAAAAGTATGCAATGTCAATAATCCTTTTTCCTTCTAAGGTAAATTGTTTGTTTGGAATTTCCTTCTTTCTTTCTAAATTTGGTAAATTATCTCCATTTAAATTATTTATCTCAACCGGAACGTCGTCGACAATTGCCAACGAGATTCTGCAGCCCTAAAAATATTTTGGGCTTCTTGAATATATTTTTCAGTAATTAACGATTAAATTATTATTAAAAAAGGTAGGTATTTCAATTTTATGACCATAAACTTTGACAGCAATAGATATTTCAAATGCAAGTAAAACTAATTTATGGTCAACAATATTAATTTACAAAAATGAAAAGAGTAAATCATTGAACAATAATTTATCAAAATATTTTCAATAATCCATTTCTGTATAAGGTACGACCATAATAGTACCTACATACATATTTCAATTACCTAGACGCCACAAAAATTATTTCTTAGCTGAAAAATCTTTTAAAGTCTAACCAAAAAAATATTTAACTTACCGTCGTTTTCTGCCTCTCGATAAAACAAAGTTGGTTTTTTTTTATCTGTTGCGTTTGTTGCCCATTTTTTTATAGTCAAAATTTTATTTCCTTTCTGCCTGAGAACTAAACTAAGACTGACTAAAATATTTTCAACGACAATTTTTATTAATACATACCTAATATTTCACAAGGGTTATCTTATCGGAAACTACAGAGTACCTGAGTTAATCCATTTCCGCCTTTATTGGGGATTATACTGACCATTGAGGTGGATCATTACGAAATTACACATGAGCCGTATTTATTGAGGGAATACCCAGTACCACGAATAATAAATTGTATTTAGGGGCATATTTGTTTTCATTTTCTCAGAAATTATACCCAATAAGTGAACAGTAAAAGTTTTAAGGGAGATCCGTTTCTTTCGTGCTATAGAACGCTGATTATATTTTTTGTTCAAGTTTTGAAATTATTAAGTTTTATACATATACAAAAAAAAAGATTCTTACAAACTATATTAATTGATCTTTTCAATTACAGTCCAAAACCAAACTAATAATATGAGACAAACAACAGGGTCCTAATATTTATTTGTTTCACAAAAATAATGTTTGCTCATCCGAAACGTGCCTGCTTTGCCGGAGCGGCTGCGATTCTCGCTCAGACTGTACACTGGTTTCTAGTAGTGCAGAGGGAGCCATATCTCGGACGTAATATTACTAATTTTCAAAAAATTCCTACAACTGAACGATTGAAAATTAAAAGCTGAAATTCAAGTAATGTGTTCACTTTTTCATTATTGAGGGCTGTCTGCATGGATTTTAAAAACTATTGATTTTTAAAGATTTTCAAGGTCGTATCTTAAAAACGGTATAAGATTAATTGATGTACATGCAGCCAGTCCTAGAAAAATACCTGTATTTTGATATGCCTGAATATGAAGCCTTAATCTTTAACCGTTTGAAAGATATGATTTTTTGAAATTTAGACTGGGTAGTATGTTCCTCCGCATAATATTGAAAGAGCTTAATAATAAAACTCGAAAAATCATAGAAAGTTCTTGATTCCAACTAAATGCGGATAAATGTTTAGCTAGTATTTCAGCCAAATGTAGTCAAATTTGGTTACCAATGTTAGAAAGAGAATAATCAATTACCTGCGTTATTAGGATAGTATCATGAGTTTTTATCTAGGTTTTCTTATAATTTATCATTTGAATTGTTAATCAACACACACTTCAATACGCAAAATCACAAAACTGATATAATTTGAAAACAAAAATAATCATATCACAAAAAAAGTAACACCAAACGCATTTTATTAACAACATTTCCGAAATAAGCAAAAAAGCGTTATCCCAATAAAACCGATCCTGGAGAGTGTACTTCACTGGATCTTTTTCCTAGAATTATAGTTTGGCAAACATATCTGAATCTATGAAAAAAATGCGGCCGAAAACGTTCGATATTGCCACTTTAACTATAAAAAAGCTAAAGTGCTAAGTATGTAGTAGTAATTATTTGAAAATAGACTTTTGATTATCAGCAATATATTAATAATGATTAGTGATTTTGTGTTTGTTTCATTGGATTTCGTCTATTAACATTTTTTTTTCAAATACTGAATGTTAAAAGGTAAACATTTTTCCAAAGATGTTTTGAGTTCCTTTCTATCCGGCAACGCCGAGCGAAAATTAAATTACCGCGTATTCCGAACGAACACAATTGGTCAAGATCGGCCCGCTGCTATACAACCACCTGACTTGCTATTGACAAGCGCGTGCGTGTGTTCTTTCTTCTCACTTCTTCTCAAACCGCACCTGACTCCTGAGACTGTCAAAATCAATTTTATGGCGCTGCATTAAACATCATAATAAAACTTTAATATCGTATACAGCTCAGAAGAAAACAGAATCATTGTATAAAGTTTCTAATTTCTATTATCTATATACGCCATATTAATTAAACGTTCAGTTGTTCCCAAACCTCCGCCATTGTAAAAAAATCATATAGAAACGTAAAACGGTGAAATAAAAATAGATTTTTTAAATAAATATAGAGATTTTTTTCCGGTTTTACAACAGCCACAATGCATGTTTTGTTTTAATTTGAAAATTCAAGAACTTAAACATAATTTTTTATTTTTCTATAATACCAATAAAATTTATGCTAAACTGAGGTGCTTTAATTTTTTATAGAAAAAAAAATATTGTCAGAAAAGTTAGCTGCGTAAATAAATTTGGCCCCTGGTTTAGCGATATAGGTCTTTAATATTTTCAATATGATTAACAGATATAATAACTCCATCACCCACCGCCATAATAATAATGCCTGATATTGGATATTACACCTCTGTCATGACACAACGCAAACGTTCACACATACCTAATAAAATATTCTTGTGACATTTGCTAATTTCGACAGTAGAAAACTAAATTATTGTATTCGCACTAAGAGTTTTAACAGGGATCTTAACGGGACATTGCCGCCTGAACGGGCACCTGAAAAAGCTCAAAATAGTGGAGGAAGAAAAATGTAGATTCTGTGGCATGGAAGAAAAAAACCTCCATCCACATACTTGCGAATTGCACCGCAACTCATAATCCTAGGACACAGCACCTACGAGATTATTGGATAGAAGAGGGACATTTAGTTGAATCCCGCAGATATCCGAAAATTCCTCAGGAAAATAGGACTAAAGGAGTTACTAGTCTCTGAAACGTTCCTCAGGAACTAAGTAGAAGTAAGGGGCCACAATAGATCTTTTAGGTCTCAGTGAATGTCACCTCATCATACATACATACGTTTTAAAGGTAAGAAATGTCTATATTACTGACGGCTTTTAGCGACCCTCGGCGCTACGCGCCTCTATTAAAGCCTGGGCTGTAATGATCTACTTCCCCGCTAGGTATGTAATATACTATTAATACAGAAGTGATTGATATAATAAGACGATATAAAATACCGTTAGGTATTAAATAATTATCATGTTATGAGTAAATTTGTATTATAAATAATTCATGTAATTTTGAAATTTAATATATAATCTAAATTTAATACCCACGTGAATGCTTTGAATTTAATTCTACACAAATCTCACCAAATTGGTATCGTAACAAGGCGGATTTGTTATATATTTTTTGCACGGTCTTATTTTCTAAATGATTTTACCTTTTTTTTGGTCGATTCGTTCCTTCTTTGATGATTTATTAAAAAGTGTAGGCAAGGTAAATAAATGTTAACATACTTGGAACCTTCTTATTTAGCAAGTGAATTTATTGATTGGTTTGCAGTAACAGCAGGAAATCAGGGGCGCAATAAGGACATTGTATATGTAGTAGTAAAATCAATATAAATTCGAAACAAGTGAACGTTTTTCATAACCATCAACTAATACTAAAATATGACAATTTTTGCATTATATAAAACTCTGGTACTTGTGTAATCCGTTCTTCAATATTAAATCGGATAGATAAATCCTAGAAGTTCCTACTTCTGATTTGACTTCGGAGTGTAATGTTAATCTCCAAATGATATTAATGAAAGAACGACCGATAACAAGTTTTAATGTTCCTCAACTCTTATACTTTTATGTTACACCTTAATATCAAACGTGTCAACATACTCATCGAAAAACAGATAAAATTAAAATGTAAAATATTTCATCAATCTGACAGTTGTGATTGATAATTTTGTTTACAATTTTATTAGTTACATGTTATTATAATGTATTATGGAGTCAACGAATCATTCTACAAATTAGATCAAGCAATCACGTGCATTGATAAAAAAATTAGAGGTTTAATTAAGGAAGTTTTTTCAAGCTATTAGTGTCCGTAGTATCAATGGAAGGATCCTCATTGAAACTGACATTATTAAGAAAGTTTCTAAATTTAGCACAGTTTGAATAGCGAGCTCTCTTTCTTTGTACCAGGGAAGTTAAAACGCAAAGTTTTTCCGAGATGCAATATTATGTCCATTATCGAAGACATATCGACAAAAATAATACACCAGCAAACAAGAAGCGAAGCTTCTTATCTTTGTAAGCGCATGTCTGAAAGGCGCCGTTTTTGCATTAAGATACTTGTCATACTTCACAATTATATAGCAGATAATTAAAAATTTGGTCATTTTCTCAGAGTATTTACTAAGTTATCTGTCAACGTCGGTCTCTCAAGGTCATACATTTTTGTTACCAAAACATCAAAGAGATTGCGTCGGGCTTCGCTTTTTGTTAGTTGGTGTATTGTTTGATATCGACTTCCAATCATTTTCCTGAATTCTCGAATCAATTCCGCCAGTGCTAACGACGCAGCATGTGAGTTTTTTACGCTATCGCTTTCAGTTGTTTTTCATCTAAATCCTACGTTAAGTACAAGGCAATTTGCATCTGTATCTGGGATCAATCGAATTAGCATTCAAACCATTTTGAATAAGAACAAAGTTATTCCGTATAAACAGCCCTATTCTGTATCGCAAAGTTACTACTGAGCAAGAGGTTTAGAACAAGGTCAGTGGTTAGGTTACCACTTGTCTTCAATTGGTATTCTGTAGAGGCAACCAGTGGTTACGAAAGTTAATTTATAGTTGTTTCTGAGCAACCACAATATTTGTGGTTGTTAACGTTAGCAACTGTCAGAGAAAGGTAGAAGTGTGGTGGTAGGAAGATGGATCCGTGGATTATGAACATTTTGTTAGATCATGAAATTAACGAAATACACTGATGTGCCCGATGATTAAATGTCCAGGCGTTAACGGTGTGAGATCCTCAGGGTGAGCGAGGATAAGGGGGAAATGGGACGTGAATTGTCTCTACTTATGTTAATAATGTATAAAAATGTCCAAATGACCGTAAGTATGGTCCATTAATAAAAAGTGAACTCGATCAATCGCTTAAAACATTGCTTATTCATGTACAGGAAAATTGTTTTTCCGAGGATTTTTTGCAAATAAGGGCTAATAAAATAAAACATTCATCAACAATTCTTAGTTCAAAGCCATTCATTGGCGACTCTGGCTTTTTAAGGGTTGGTGGAAGATTATTGAATTCGAGAATTAGTTTCGAACAGAAACACTCTCAAATTTTATCAGGGCGTCACCATCTTACTAAACTAATCTTTATCTATGAACATTTGACCACTAATAACAAAAATATTCTTCTAACCTCACTTTTCTCAGTTGTCAGACTTGTTAGTGGAAAAGTAGGGTCGATTTACACTATAAAAGTGACTAATCATTCTTCTTAACCACTATAGTAGTCACCAGAATAGCAATTTTATTAAAAGTGGTTAAAAAGTTACTATCTTGTCAGTCAGTTGCTATAAAGTTGCGTGACTGCCACTTAGATACAGAATAGGCCTGAAAATACATTTAATACCGGAAAAAGTGTTCCCCTGCCCACATATTCCTGAGAAATACACGGCACGTATAACGGTTTGTTAAAAATACTGCGCCAGATACTTATAAAAATGAACAGATAGATACTCTTAATTCTCAATTGTTATTTTATACGTATTATTACTACAAGTGTCTGGCGTTTCAGATCCCAAATTTCGACATATCATAGGTCACGATGGAAATGAGATATCTCAATTACTGACCTATTTATATCAATTTTTATTATTTATATTCTTGATAATGCAAACCTTGTAATTTGTGAAATCGGTCGACTAATATATATTGTGGATTTTGTTAATTACTTTTTTTTCAATATATTTTTTCCGTAGTTTTAAAAAAGGTTTCTTGGAATTTTTTTTAAATGCCCATTTCGTGGAATGTTCAACAGAACTTTATTTATGGTTTGATCATATATATGAAAATATTATTCCATTATCATTGTCATATTTTATTGTGCATGATAATAAAGTTTATCGATTTGTATTTCAATGAAATCTGATAAAGGATATATTTATGCGATCTTGTTGATATTCGTGAAAGCGTATTACACAAATATCGAGATATTAAACAGTAGCAGAAATCGAAAACATTCTGTGACATTCACAATTATTATTACGAAATCTCAAGTACGTTCATTCAGGCAAAACTTTGTCTAGAATCCGGTGAATCATTCTCCACAATGATTCAAACCAAACCGAATCGAATTCTTTTACTCGTCATTATCGCTTAGTACAGTCGAATTATACCGAAAACCTGTCTTATTTTTGCCGTGTTCAATTTTCTTAGGACGTTGGCGACCATTTAGGCTTATGAAAACGAAAGACTGAAATATCACAAACAATAGACCATTCCAGAATGATGTCTCTGACAGGTCGGCCATATTGTTCTGGAGAGCACATGTCATATTCTATTGCTTTCATTATTTACTGGTAAACAACGGATGATAGTTAGACTTTACAAGTTGAAAATGAATTTTTAATTAGTTCTTCAACTTCAACGCAGATCTTTCATCAATTCTGTTGAATAATGTTTATGCAAAATTTGAAATAGATTGAATTAAGGTATCACGTTGTCCCATACAAACTTTGCCTTATACGTCATACAAAGAACACACCATCAAAGTTGCAGGACTCTACAATCAGCGGTTTAGGCTGTGTGTTGATTCGTCAGTCAGTCATTCAGGACAAAGCATTTTATACAGTGTGACCCATTTTGTTTGGAAGCACCCCTATAAAATCCGCATTTTTCAACCGATTTTGATTTAGTCTTTTTTGTTAGATTCAGTATCAAAAACAGAATTTGAGCACAAATTTTCATACCATAATAGCTATTTTCAAGGCCCTCTACGTTAATTTTTCTTTGCCAAAAAAGACGAAAGTATATTAGGCATTTTTTTTTCTCAAATATAACTACACCACTGGATTCAGAATCATCACAAACGTAAACTATCAAAATTTTATAAAAAAAGTTTTATTAACAACAAAGTTATCACTACATGAATTTGGAAAGAGTTGTTTTTTATATTTTTTATTAAGAATGTAGACATATTTTAAAAATGGCAACATAGTAAACAAAAACTAGGACTCAAACATATTGCACTGTAAAAATTTGAAGCCGATACCTTAAACCGTTCTGGAGTTATAGCTTCTGAGAGTAATGTAAAATTGTGCTGATGTGACGAAAATACAAATTAACACCAAATAATACATTTTAATTAATAAACTACTTAATAATAATTGAATTCTACATTTTTGTAGCCTGGACTAGACCTCCGCTAATTTCCACACATTTCTCGTATCGTTTGGGACTATGTCTTAGCGCTTTTTTATTTCATGTGGCGTTATTCCAGCACACGCCTGTCGTATTCTGTCACACAGTTCTGCTCTATTCCTTGGACGTGTCTTATAAACTTTTTGTGTCAAAAGACCCCACAGATAAAAATCCAATATAGTTAAATCGGGCGATCTAGGAGGCCATTCGATTAACTCGCTACCGAGACCTATCCAACCATTTGGAAATTTTTCGTTAAGCCACTGCCTGACAATCCTAGAATAGTGTACAGAACAACCATCTAGCTGAAATATCAAATTTCTTCTTTCTGCTAGTGGCAGTTCGTCAATCACTGCGGATAACTCACCTTCCAAGAATTCCATGAAGTTATTGGCATTCATGTTACCCTCAAAAAAGAATGGACCTATTATCCTGTCTTTTAAAATTTCGGCTTCGAATTTTTACAGTGCAATATGTTTGAGTCCTAGTTTTTGTTTACCATGGTGCCATTTTTAAAATGTGTCTACATTCTTAGTAAAAAATTAGTTAAAAAACAAATTTTTCCAAATTCATGTAGTGATAACTTTGTTGTTAATAAAACTTTTTTTATAAAATTTTGATAGTTTACATTTGTGATGATTCTGAATCCAGTGGTGTAGTCATATTTGAGAAAAAAAAATGCCTAATATACTTTCGTCTTTTTTGGCAAAGAAAAATTAACGTAGAGGGCCTTGAAAATAGTTATTATGGTATGAAAATTTGTGCTCAAATACTGTTTTTGATACTGAATCTAACAAAAAAGACTAAATCAAAATCGGTTGAAAAATGCGGATTTTATAGGGGTGCTTCCAAACAAAATGGGTCACACTGTATGTATGGATTGACATTGTTCTACAAAGTCTGTCTGACAACCAACTGACTTACAGCACATGCCAAAACACACAAGGTTCCACTCCAACTGATTGGGTGCCCTCCATAATAATATGACCAACCTGTCAAACTCAGGTATTAGGTTAGCTTTGTGGTTAGTGAGTTTATTACTCTCCGAAAATAACAACACATTAAACATATTCTAATACAACTTATATAATTCGACTGAACTAAATTATGCACTATAACCATTTGTAAACGTAAGATCAGCAGGCTACACGGTTCATGTCAAGGTGGGCTGAATATGTGTAAGATCCAGGCCGCCATATAAGGAAGCACCAATCAGTGAAAGTGTTCACACTCCACGGTCAAGTCAATCTCTTCACAATCACAAAGGACATTCTTCGCAGGATATATTTTGAACAATGCAATTGAAGGTTTAGTGGTACATAATCGAATATAAACTAAATACATAAGAAATAATACATTTATTTTATATCTAGCGCGCTTAAAACAATAATGAATCATCGATCAATCATTTTTTGATTTGTACCCTTTAACGGAACGATGTAAGATAATAATATTTAAAACTATCAAAATTATAATTATTTTATTTTATTTATTTATTTAGGCTCACAATAAACACAATACCTATTGTTGTAATCACATATTGAGAGTAAACAAAACTAATAACAAATAACAAAGAAAGAAAGAAAGAAAGAGGAAAACATATGAGTAGGTACAAAACTGCAATACTTTACACTTTTACCCTAGTGGAAAATATAGATTTGATCACAATAACTGAAAAAACCGACCAAATGCGAGTCGAACTCGAGCACGAAGGGTTCCGTACTATTATCTACAAAAACATACATACACACAAGTGAAGCTAATATAGTTTATTTAGCTTATTGATTTTACTTTTGTGATTCAAATTCATAGCTTCGCTTAGTAGACCTATAACAAATTTAAAAAAAAACAAGAGGCTGCAGGACATTTGAACTCGTGATCTCGTGTTTACTAGACAGGCACTTTTACCAACTAAGCCACGGCGGATAGCTCTTGCCATTATCAATACCGAACAAAAACAAGCAAAAAAATCACGTTTTTAAATATGCATTTTATTCTGTTTTTAGTATTTGTTGTTATAGCGGCAACAGAAATACATTATCTGTGAAAATTTCAACTGTCTAACTATAGCGGTTCATGAGATACAGACTGCTGACAGACGGACGGACAGACAGACTGGCGGATAGCGAAGTCTTATGGCGAAGTCGACTGGGGAGCACGATACGAGTGCACGGCCTACCCCAGTTCCATTCCATTTTCTCAGTGCCATGTAAAAGTTGCTCCAGCTCGGATCCGTTGGAGTTACCAAGCGACATTAAAGAAATACGAGACACACCAGTGCTGCTCTTAAATCGACGTCGATTCGACTGATATTGTTCCTCTAGAACTGTACTAGCAGCACAGTTCCAAAATTTTGCACTGAGTGCTAAAAAACCGTACTGAATGCAAGCTAGCCGGTCCGCACTGAATTGGTTCATGTCCGAGACGGACATAAATATTTTCAAAACCAGTGCAGAACTTTGTCAGTCGAACAGCCAGCACCAAGAGAGAGTGCTTTCAGTAACGCTAGTGCCGCCAGTCGAATTCTCCATTAGTAATAGGGACCGTTTTTTACCATACGGAACCCTTAAAAGTCAACATTATACATGTTCTATTATAAAGCTACTGCACCGTACCGACATTTGATTAAAAGGTGTACAATGTAGAGGATTGGTATGGAAGAGATTACCAGTATCTAGTTCAAGTCTTACTTTCGGTACAAGTATGGGTATGTGCGATAGATAAGAAAATATATTTAACGTTGTTAATAATGAAGAAAATGAACAAAATAAATTTCATTTTCCTGATCGGAGCTTGAAAATTTCATAGGAAAAGTGAGGTTATGGAACGTTTTGATATTTTAAAATTATCCATATCCTTGTTTATTTGCTATAAAAAGCTTTAATTTCACATTTCCAAATTTATACCTGTGTCTAATTCACAAAGTGGTATAGCACTCAGTATTGATGGAAACACATTTTGAAAAATGAATAACTAATTGTGCCCTTATTACTACGTAGTGGTAAATATAAATATAAATAATCACTTACCTCGCATAAGGCCACGCCAGTCTCCAGTTTTTCCATAAAATTATCCACAGCTATATTTAAATGTGGATACATGGTTTGCAGCCATTCTGCTAAATCTTCTTTCATAGCGTAGAGATACTCTTCGCTTGATTTAAACGGTCTAAAAGGTCTTGCTTCGAGTAGTGCCATTTTGATTGATTGTGGATTATTGAATAATTGAAACCGTAACCGAAGCGGGAATGTTTAAATTGACATAATTTACGATTTTGAATTACTTTTTATAACCTGAAACAATAATTTCGTGATTAGTTATTAGCTAGGACTGGCTTCACGCAAAGGCAGATTATTTGAAAATAATAATAAATAGATTGCTTAAACGTTGAATTGAACATTTAAAAAATATTGTTTTTTGATTTCCCACCATAATTTTAATTAAACACCTAATCTATTGTGAATGTACCTCAAAAATTTGTCAACAAATGTTTGCTAAATTCAAAATATTATTTTTTAAAGATGGTTTAGCCAACGGATAGTTTGCAATTCATAATTTTCATGCCTAATGCGTAATGTGTAATTTATAATACCTAATGCAGAATAGAAAAATGGTGATTATACAATGCGTAATTTTCATGCATTAAAATCTGTCAATGGACTGTTGACACCAAACTTGAGTAGATAAAACCTCATTTTTATATTTATTTTCAAACATGTTAAATTTTTTGTAACCATAATAAGGTTCACCTTTAAAATTATCGTAAAAGTTGAAAATTTTGAGGCTATGCTGATCTTAACCATGGAAAATAAGAAGAAAAATGGCCACGCACGCACATACGTTATTAACGTAATTATTAATGCATAAAGTTGAAATTTTCATTCATTCATACGTTTGGGTTGTGCTCAACAGCCCAGGCACTTGAACTGAATATTTGCATTACCCATGTTATCTACTTCCATTCCAGAAGTTTCGTGTCTTCTATATAGGCCACCAGTTTAACTGGAGGGATTTTCAGTAGTTGTGATGGTTGTATAATTTCTTCTCCAAAGTGCTTCAGTCTAAGTGCTTGTAAGTTCTCACAGAAGCACAATATGTGAGTAGGTGTTTCATCGTAAAGTTCACATTTTCTACACATAGGTCAGGGTGCAGTATCCAGTCACAAGGTCGGTAACTGTATTCAAATGTTTCATCAGTCTGGACGAGAGTTCCTTGTCTACCTTATTCAGTAAAGTTTTTGTATGAAGGTGTCCTTGTGTCAGGCAATATTCGAGTTGGTGTTCCTTAACTAGCCAGTTCCCGATTTTCCCTCTTATGTAATCCTTTGTGATTCCATAAAACGGTTCCGGGCCTATGAAGTCTGCTTTAGAACCTTCTTTAGCTAACTGGTCTGCCATTTCATTACCTGCAATCCCCTCGTGTGTTGGCACCCATATTAGAGACACTTTGTTGTCTCTTGCCAACCTGTTGAGGGATTCTTTACAGTTTTTTACCAGTCTAGACCTAGTTGTTGGGTTGCTGATAATTTAAGGCAGAGCCTGACTATCAGAGAATATTTTAATTTTTTGTTCGATATACCCTCTTCTGATATTTTCATCAATGCAGGCTATAGCTGCAATCACCTCTGCTTGAAACACAGACGACTAAGGCTGAAAAACATTTTCTTCCTAGGTCAATTTATACCAGCACCAGTGCCATGGTTTGTTTTGGAACCATCGGTGAATCAGATGATTTCTCCACAATTACCTGGTTGCATCACCTGTTCCCTGGGTGGACGCTCAGTGAATATGTTCTCCGGTGTCATGCTATTAAAACTCATGTGAAATATGTGTTCATCTAGTATTGTCCCAGTGGTATCAGTGTGTCCTTCTCGAACATTCTTCGAGGACCATAAGTCTCCCGATTTCAGCCTAGGAATGTCCATAATCGCCTCAGCCCTTTCAAAAAGTTCCAAAGGAGGAAGTCCAATAAGGGCTTCCATTGACGCCTTCCGCGTGCTGTTCATTACCCCGGTAATACTAAGGAGGGTATTCACCGCAGTCACTGTGCATTCTCCTCCTCCACCAGACTATTGTTCTATAGGTGATCGTTGGTCTTATCGCAGTTGTGTAAAACCAGTGAACCAATTCAAATCGTAATCCCTAGGTTTTACCCATTACTCTTCTGCATTGCCAGAAAAGCCTAGTCGCCCCAGTAGTGATTTTTTCCAGATGTGTTATTCAGTTCAGTTTGGAATCAAGGGTCACTACCAGATATTTAACTTCTTTGGATATTTTTAGTTCTTCTCCGAACAGCAGTACTCCACCCTGCGGGAGAACTCCTCTATGCGTAAAAGCAACTAGTTTGGTTTTTTTGGATTAACTGAAAGGTTCTCTTGAAGACACGGTGCCTCCACAATTCGTAGTCGTCCGCCCTGCGTCCCAGTTGAAAGTTGTGAACTTTGTGCATTAAGCATTAAACACTATTTCACTGTACCTTGGATAAACGGTTACCTACATATGGATTTTAAGATTTCACAATTATCCATTACGTTCTAAGAATTGTGTACTACGCACTATTCGTTGGCTAAACCTGCCTTTTTATTGTCTAGTTCTCGAATTATTTCGAAGGTGTCATAGAGTGTCGAGTTATTTCGCAAGGGCCAGATAGGGTCAAAATTCGAAAAAATTCAACTATTCTTAATAGCGGTAGCTGGAGCGTTACCCAAACGTAAAAATAATAAAGTTTATGCTGCAATTCTGTGTAAAAATCTTAGCGATCGTAACGATCTATATGACTCGTAATATCGGAACGGATACAAGTTTGGTATATACTTACAGGTTTTAAGGTTTAACGATTTTACTATTTTCGTACATAGAATTGCAGCATTAATAATGTTCAATACCAAAAACTTACTACTACTACTATTTTATTAGGTTTGTTAGCTAGTTCTCCTTATCTATAGTTTGGCAAGTTTATTTGAAGCTGCGTACCAATGGCGTACGGTACCTATTTTTATAAAAGTATTAAAAATAATAATAATTGTTATATAATAATAATTATTTATAGAGAACGATTTTTCCTTTGCTTTAAAGGTAAGGTATTTTTCAAAACACGGTATTTATAAAAACAAATAATCGTAGTTGAATTCAATATGGATACGACATATTTCAAAATCTGACACTGACAATACCAACGCCACTGGATAATCAATGTCAGTCAATTGAGAAAGTGAGAGGGAAGAACACACGCACGCGCTTGCCAATAGGTAGTCAGCTGGTCGCTAAGCAACGAAGGCGTTTCGATAAATTTCACCAATTGAGTTAGTTCGGAGGGCGTGAAAATTATGGTTTTCGCACAACGCTGCCAGAGCTTGAAAAAGCCCATAACAAATTTGAAAAAGTGTTCATCTTCTAATATTCATAAATTGAAAAAATAATGTTAGACAAAATGCAAGAACACAAGCACATTAAAGAATTAACGTTTAATCATATTGTTAATATTGTTAAATATAAAAAGTCCATTTTCTAATTATTACCACTACATACTTGGCACTTTATCATCTTTCTCATAGTTAAACGTGTGAATATCGAATGTTTTCGACTGCATTCCTTTCACGGCTTCAGATAAACTTGTCAAACTATAGTCTCCATGGTGCTAGTCTTGATATAACAAAATAACCTAATTTTATTTGACATACGATTGCAATAATTATTCATTAATGCGATTTAAATTTAGTTTAATAGTTTCCAGTGGTAATAATTCATTTTCAAGAAACAAATGTCTAAAATATCTTTAAATAAAAATATGGTATGTCATTTTATATGTTTATTAACATGATAATTGTCATAAATGACAGTTAATACATCATTGATCGGTAGCGTAGCGTATTTCTATTCTGCTACCACAGCGAACACAAATCAATTAGTTGACAATACACGCGTTCCACAGGAAATTGATTATCGCTACGTTGAGATGAACGCGACCGTTGGAACATGAAGATTACATTTGTAATCTTTAACATGACCGACCAAGAATGGGTTAAATATGGAGCAGCATTGCTGTTTCAACGAATTTACTAGAATCTATAGAACTATAGATTAACTTATCCTGGACATAGTTTTAAAGTTTTTGATAAGTTGGATCGATAACGAGGTGAGGTGAGGTGTATTGTATCGTTACAATTTTTATCTATCGAAAAGATTAAATTTAAAGGATATAAAGTATATTGTAATTTCTTAAATTAGAAGGAAAAAACAATCTTTGATACCAATGTAATAGGATTAAACTTCAAATGAAATAATATTATCAACATTAGAGGAATTAATATCAATTTTAGTCAGATAACGAACATTTAAATGATTTAACAATAATAAACATTCAAGTTATAATTATCTGGCTTTATCTACAACAAAAATTTATACAAAGTGGCTCAAAAATATACTACTAATGATAATTCTAGATAACGATTCCAATTCGATTTATTTTTTCACCGAAAAATATTTAAAATAACATATGCTACCGAAACGTTGAAATAAAAATACAAAAAATATTGTGGTTGAATTTCCCAACAAATAACAAAAAGAACATCAAGTACCTATAAGAATTTATTTTTAAAGAACAAACCCTCTTTCATAAAAATGAAATAGGTAGCCGATTCTGAAAAGAAATATAAATCACACGATAGACTAAACAAAAGAAAATGGTCAGCTCTTAGTATTTGTTTATGCTAACGCTATAGGTTTGTTCCCACAGCGAGTTCCTAACTGTGACGAACGTATTGAGTTTGCACAGTTAACAATAGGTGTGTTCTTTTTGACTGAGATCTCAGCTCACTTCAGTTAAAGTGATCTGAGATAAAATGATGTGAGTAAGCACCAAAAAGAACGAACTACTCAATTGAAACGCACGATCTGCCGAAGCATGCGTGAATAAGAGATATAAAACATAAACCTATCTGGAATCTGGATATCTCCGATAACCACGTTTTATTTTGATTTTGGTATAATATAGTTTCAAAGAAAATAGTTTTTTATTATGGCTAATAATCCATTATTAGAAAGAAAATTAGGTTGTGTGTTAATATGTGTTTATATGTAAACAAAATCAAATAATTCTTCATCCCCTCCACTTTATTTCCGACTCAAGTCCAACTGATACCCCCTTACAACACATTCAGCATCGGTGAAGGGGGAGGAAAAATCTCAGCTCACTTCGAAGTGAGTAAATCAAAAAGAACGCGCACATTACCGATGTGAGCTGAGATTAACTGAGATCTCAGTCAAAAAGAACACACCTAATAATTGTTTCTTATTTTAAACTGCGCAATCTCATTTTGTTTATAACAAGTTAGTAACTCGCTTCGGGAACAAAGCTAATATCTGTATCGATCGCATCAGCGTTGGAAAGAATATTTTTTCGTCTTTAATTTGGAACACCTACTCTCATTATTCAGAGTTTGTCGATATCTTTTCCGTGCACTTTCCGTCGAGTTCTTATAACTTTTCGGTAAACTTTTTCGTGGTAATCCGCTATTTCGGTGCGTTGATTTGGGGTGGGAAAGTAATGGTTTGTCCAAGGTTTAATAGAAGTTAAAATATGCCGTGCTGCCCTGTCTGCACAAATCAATCATTATAATCATAGTAGGCCGGTATGAGAGAGTAGTGTCTCAATTACCTTCCCACGGAAGGAAAGGACTGCATTAATGGAGATAACGCAAGTTATCTCAATAATTTTTTGGTGGGATCAAATTGGCATAAGTGGTTTTTGTAAGGTTATGGGTTTGATTTTGAGCCTTTTCGAGCATTGAGAGTCTTAATTGGAGTGGTCACCACCGCAGTTCCTGCAACTAGGTTTGATTTTGAGCCTTTTCGAGCATTGAGAGTCTTAATTGGAGTGGTCACCACCGCAGTTCCTGCAACTAGGCATTTTTGCCTTACCACATTTATCGGATTTAGAAATGTTAAAATTTGCATGTAAATTTTAAATTTATTAGCAGTTCAGACATAACCTAAAATAAAAATATAAGATACAATATTTTGCCACTGATTGATTGATTGATTGATTCAGCACACCAGTCAAAGGCTTATGCCCGGTTGCAAGAACGCTTATTAAAAATGATGAATGATTAACGGCTAATCAATGAAATAATAACTCATTAATTCTTCAAATCAACCATCATTTACACATCAAAATGCAACGGATAAGTACCTGCAATGATGAACAATTAATCGACTATTATTTGTTTTGTGCAATCGGGTTCCCATTGATGGTTCATCATTTTTTAATCAACCATCACATGATGAGAGATTTGATTAGCGTTCTTACAACCGGGCATTAGAGTCCTCGGCACCTCAGCCTTTAGGCTTTTTGTGCTCTTGGTTGTGCCGTTTATGTGAAGAGACCAGTAGCCCTTATCAGGCTCAGCAGTCTTTTCACTAGGTCTTTCTTGGAGATATCCTCCCTTGGATGTTCTAGTCCTAGAAGTCTATATCTCCAATGAGATAATGCTTCACAATCGAAGATAATGTGAGAGGCTGTTTCCTCCTGTTCCATGCACAACCGACAGATAGGTTCCTCCCTATATATGCCGATTCTATACATGTGCTTCCTTAGGGTACAGTGACCGGTGAGTAAACCCGACACTATCCTTATCTGGTCCCTACTAAGATTTAGTATTTCATTAGTCAGCGTCTCCAAGGGTTCTTTGACCAGGAGTTTGCTGTGTTCCTGTTTTTGCACGTGTCTCCAGTACGACTGGTGTTTAGTTTGAGTCCACCGAGATATACAACCACGTGCAGCAGTTTTAGATATCCCAAATACTGGTTCAGAACCAGTGAATGCAGTCTCAGACCCTAGCTTTGCTAGGATGTCTGCCTTTTCGTTTCCTACAATACCCTTGTGCCCCGGGACCCACTTAAGAGTAACTCTATTGTGGTTAGCAGAGTTATTAGAATTTATAGACAGTCCCAGACCAGTCTAGATCTGATCTGAGGACATGCTAAAGATTTTAGTGCTGCCTGACTATCGGAGAGAATAAGGATTTTTTGGCCTCTATACCACCTTTCGATGTTCAGTTGCAAACACAATATGTCGATAGCGTAGATTTCTGCCTGGAATACAGAAGCAAGATTCCCCAACGATGCGTGGATGTTGCACCTGGGTCTAGCATCATGGACTCCAGCACCTGTTCCAATGTCAGTTTTAGATCCGTCTGTGTACCACACCAACGTTCCTTCTTGACTGCCTGCTTCCAGCCCATACCAGTTTAGCTGGATATGGTATGGTTGGATGTAGTTAATTGTGGTCAACATGTTGTCACTTCTCATTGTAAGAAGCGAGTTAGTGATAACATCTGTGATTCTGGAATGACTTTGGTTGTTGGTTCCTTCATGCCAGTTCCCATTGCATTCCAGTCTGTATACAGCCATCCTCGCTTCCGCCGTAACATGCAGAGCAAGAGGCGGAAGATTAAGAATTGCTTCCATTGCCGCAGTCGGGCATATTTTGCCACACATTTCTAAATGTTTTCCCATTGGAACGCAAACAAAAATATTATTCGAAGTTTTTATCGATTGATTTTTACATTGTGGAACCGCGAAACAGTCAAATTAAGCATCAAAATCAACTCTTAGTTTGTGAGATGTCAAGTGTTTGAAGTGTTTACGAAAGAGTGATGTCATAGATTACTACTCTAGCGGTTTGGCCTGAAATTTGAATTGTGTTTTAAAAGGGTGAATTTCTTCTTTCAATTTTTTTTTTGGGAGAAATAACAATGATTTTGGATGAAGTATATGCGTGAAACACACGTAGATCAGTTTTTTGAAATCAGTCATCATGTCTAGTACACTTTGTGTAAATCACCAACAAAATACCTATAAGAATGAGAAATGCAGACCTCTTGTGGTATCCCTGCTAATGAAGTCACTATTGGTATATCAATAACCAAAAAAAAGGAATTAAAATACAGTAGTTTGGTTTCAAACTATCAATTAGCTGCTAGTTTGTCCATTTACTGAACTATAATTAAAACCTTCCGATTTAGGTCAAAGTATTTTTGTACGTTTAAAATGCGCAGAAATTATAATTTATCGCTAAATGTAATGCACAACTCGTGTCAATATCGTAATTAATACTTTTTTATCGCAATTTGACCTCTGTACTATAATAAACTTTTTAAAAAACGAAACGGATGTCTTCATTATTCAACATTATTTAAACATTCGAACTTCTATTTTGACCTAAAAATGATTTAAAAAAATTATAATTATTTATGATGAAATTAATAAATGTAGAATTCAATCGGTAAGTAGGTGTCAATGGATTGGGACATCTTGAAGAATGCATATACAGAGGTATAAGTATTTTACTTGGATTCAATTCAGTTTAATTATCTTCTATTACGATCTTCTTGAAAATGATTTCGGAGACTTCGTAATACTTTCTTGTCAAACTTGTAAAAGCAATTACATGTTCAGTAAATTTCCTCAACTCAAATATACAGTATTTTTTGTGAATTTTCACATAGTTCTTGATACCGGAGAATATATTCACTGAGCGAGTGAACATCATCATCCTGACTGGGGAATAGGTGATGCACCCAGGTAATTCTGGAGAAATCATCTGGTTCACTGACTTTTCCAAAACAAACCATGGTACTGGGGCGGGTATAAAAGGACCTAGAAAGAGAATTATTTTTAGCCTTGGCCGATATACGACTGTGTTTCAAGCAGAGACGATTGCCGCTATAGCCTGTATTGATGATATGAAATCATCAGAAGAGGATATACCGGACAAAAAATAAAAATATTCACTGTAAAGAATCCATCAACTGGCTTGCAATAGACAACAAAGTGTCTCTAATATGGGTGCCGGCACATGAGGGGATTGCAGGTTATGAAATAGCTGACCAGTTGGCTGAAGAAGGTTTTAAAGGAGACTTCATAGCTCCGGAAACGTTTTGTGGAATCACACAAAAGAGTTTACTGAACAAGGTAGACAAGAAACTGTCAACCAGGCTATTGGAACTGAGGAAGAGACATTTGAAGACAGTTACCGACCTGGTGACTGGACACTGCACCCTGAAGAAACATCTGCACAAAATGGAAAAAGTTAGTGAACCTATGTGCAGGAAATGTGAACTCTATGATGAAACACATACTCTGCTTCTGCGAGAACTTACATGGACTCAGACGGAAGCACTTTGGAGAGGAAATAATACAACCATTACAACTACTAAAAATCCCTCCAGTCAAACTAGTACACCATATAGAAGACACAAAGCTTCTGGAATGGAAGTAGATAGCATGGGAAATGGTACAAAGATTCAGTTCAAGTCTCTGGGCTGTTGAGCACAACCCAATCGAATGAATGAATGATTGAATGAATGTTCCTAGTTTAAACTATTCATTTCCTCAAATTTTTTGTGAACTTTCTTAAATTCCTAGGTTAAACTATAAATGTTCCTAAATTAATAGTTTGAACTGTAAATTTCTCTAATTCATTAGCTTAAACTCTTTATTTCCTTAAATTTCCAGAAATTACTTAAGTTTCTAATTTATACTAGTTTTTCCTGTAAATTTCCCAAAATTCTCAGTTTAAATTCTGGTTTCCCTAGATTCACAGTATACATGGTTAATTTAATTTAATTTTCAGTTTTTCATGTGAATTTTCCTAAATTTTTGGTTTAAACTGTAAATTTCCTCCAATTTCCAATTAGCTTTATAAATTTTCACAAGTTTCTGGTTAAACTTTTGAATTTCCCTGTATTCCTAGTTTAAATAGTAAATTTTCTCAAACCCTAGCTTAAATTCATCAAATTCATTGTTTAGACCCCACATTTTCAGTGTTTCCTGTGAATTTTCTAAATTAATGGATGAAACTGAAAATTTCTTTAAATCCAGTTGATAGTTAATACTCTTTTCAACAAATCGGTCAAAAAATTCAGGGTTGGTATGTTTTGTATTATTTTTTGAAAAATATCGTAAAAGCAATTTTGGAGATATTCCGAAATAACTGCATTGCTTTCATACATGACAGATATCGACAATGTAAATGATGCACATTTTAATTGTTATTATCCCGTTTCACACACCATCAAAAATAACACTTTTATTAATCTTATATTCAAATTTCATTCAATTCTTAAGAAACCTTACCATAATATTCAGAATCTCTAATATATTCCTTAATTTCTAGTTATTCTACAAAATCAATCAATAAGTCTAAATTGTCCGAAATACACTAAATAAATAATTTCTATGGAGATCGTTTCTCTCCTCCCAATCGTGTACTACCTTTTTATTAAGATAATATCTTATTTTGTTCACAATGAAAATTTCGAAGTAAAATTAAATTTAGATAGATGATCGTACAGTGACAACAATTAGTCAAAACAAATAGTACAATCTTACCGTACGTTTGTGGTAATTTTCTAAATTCAGCATAATAAAGATGCTTCATTATTTGCGTTACTATCTTATCAATATTTAACTAGGATGCCGGCCGGATATAAAATTTAGATCAACATCTGTAAAAACCATAAAGTGGTTCAGAGTTTTAAATGTAATTTTATAAATATTTATAAATTGTATTCCGCAAATAATGTAGAATTAAATTCGCAAAAAGAAGCAAGGAAGGAAATTTTAATAAAGCTTTAACGCATTATTAAAAATGGAATGAGTAAGAAATTCTTAGCTTATGCCTCTGAGACTGAAATAACATTTTAATGTAAAGTAGGTACTCAACTGACAATTACAGATGAATAAAACACATATAGTTGACGTAAAACATATAAGTTGTCGGCTTTTTGTTTGACTTTAAGACTAAGAGTATACCGTCATAGCCCAGTCAGTATTATAATTTAAAATGCTTACTTAGTTGACGATAAATTCATCTAATGTTATAATTTCAACTAATAATCGTTAATAGTTATTTAATAAACTAGTTTGTTAATGAAGGCGATTAATAAACGAAACTGTTTAAAGCACGAACGAGCGAAAGCGACTTTAATAGTTTGACTGAACTATAACTATTTTTGAGAGAGGGTTGAACGTGTTCTTTTTAGTTGGTAGTCTGACATCAAGAATGTGTGTGTGTTTTTGTGTGGAAATTGTAAGTAAGTATACATATTATATTTATTAGCAATTATATTTTTAGTTAAAAATTATATGTATTTACCATGTGGCGTCCTTGGGAAATATCGAGATCGGTCCAAAATATTGTGTGTAACAACGACGAAAATTTAAATAATGGTGATGAGAGTGATGAATTTAGTAATAGTGAAAGAAATGAAAACAGGATTTGGAAGCACAGAACATATGTTTCAATGTGTATGAGAATGTACGAGAAAAGTTTGGTTTAGATGAAAAAACAAAATTAATGCAAGCAGTATCTGATTTCACAGAAGTTCCCCTGTCAACTATAAGTAAAATAGCCAAGAATGGGCCTTATGAACGCGAGAAGCGATGTGATAAGATAAGGGATTGGTCAAACCATTAGATGTGTCTTTGATAAAATCATTAAAAACCACCATATATAAGAAATAAATTGACAATTGCGGCCGTAGTGTAAATTGCTGTAAGAAAACTGGATTAAAAAATTGGGATTCAAATTCAAAACGATTAATAAACGTCAAACAGTCATGGAAAGCAGAAGAATAGTGGATATGCGGTATACATACTTGGGACAAGTAACTAAGTATAGAGAAGAAAGCCGGCCAATGATATATTTGGACGAAATTTGGTGTGATACACAAGATACGGTTGAGAAAGGATGGACTGATGGGTCAAAATACAAATACAATATAAAATTTTGTTAGGTAAGTAGACGAAAATAATATTAATACCTTTCAGACTTCAGCTCCGCAACATAACTTAAAGGGGATATACGATTAGATAGCTGCACTATATTTTTTACGTCAACTATACCTTTATATTAACAAAAGTGACTGGTCCCGGCTTCGCTTGGTCAATGAAGACTAAACGTAGAGCATTTCGCATTTTAATAAACGTCGTAACTTGTAAATGAAAGGTCCGATTCAAATCATTTTAATAGGAATTTATAGGTGCATGATGAACCTTGATTAGGTATGAAACTATTTAGTTGGATAAGGATCAAGAGACGGGTGTGTTTTGATTGACCAATTTCAACAAAAAAAAAACGGTCATTGTGACTTGACATATTATTGCGGGCTTTTTTCGTGTACTAAAAACTTGTAAGTGGTACATTATTATTTTATGCATCACCAAAAATTTTCGAAGTGCACAGAAATAATTATTTTAAAATTGGTCGAGTATAGTTTTTACTTATTTCTTACAATAAAATATACAAATCTTTTCTCTTCACAATATTAATATGGATTAGTAGGTATAGATATATAAAATACGCCCTTGAAATAAATAATATACAATTTTCACCTTAATTTGAAACCATTTAAAAATAAACTCAGAAATTCTAATTATAGAAAACGATTATACTTACTCCTTCAACTCCGCATACAATCCAATAATATACTAAAAGTTTTTAAATCCTTACTAACGAAAACAATTTCCCCAAACATTTTGAAGTATTTAAAGAAATGTTTTTCCGTTTCGATTCATTATGAACCAAAAATAATTCCTATTTAAATAAACGCCATCTATTTCACTTAAACAATTTTATATAACTCAGTGGCGGCACCAAAGAATGTAAAATTCAAAGCTAGAACCGGCTGTACAAACAAACTTTCAACAAATTTCCTCGTGACACATGACATGTTAACCATATTTTTATTATGGAGTGTAACGTGCCTTCTTATCTCTCCTTCTTCTACACGTGTCTCCTGCCACTTGAACAAGTCACTATGGACACCCTTAAAGTAAAATGTTTAATCGGAATGCTCGGGCGCCAGATTTTTAGCGTGGTTTGATCCACGGCCCCTTGACCCTAATCGTCAAGAGTTCCAGATAGCCTCAGATGGGGGTTACGGAAAATTTCAGGGGTCTTGTTGAATTTACCTAAACTAACTTATTGCAAAATTACCAAAATAGCGGTTTTTCCACTAACGGCTTGCGGTTAATAGCGGAGGAAACAGAAATTTAAACCTTTATTATATCAATACTCTGTAGTTTATTTTAGTTGTAAATCTATAGGGACTAATAAAATAACGGAAAGAAAGTGACGGACGCAACGGTCCAGACTGGTCAGGTTATCAAAGACGGTACAAATCAGCCAGGCAATCAAACAAGCGTAAATGATTGATTCATTTTCATTGCAAGAGTTAAATTCTATAAAAAAATTTTATGAATCAATCAAATCGTATTGTGTCACTGTCAGTTTCTGTCACATTGCCGTCACCTGTGGCGACAATAATATGGTATACTTTATACTCATTGCAGGCACGTAGGAGCTGTCTGAAACAATCGTTGCTACGGACAATGAAAGTTTTGTTAGTAAACGACGTTTTATAAAAAACCCATTGTAAAATTTTCTAAGTGCAATGTCGCGATTTGGAAACGCTTCTGCTGTAGATATTGATAATAATATAGACAATCTTACGCCAACGAATACAGAAAAGTCAAAAACGTCAGTATGGAGACAATTTCAAGAGTTTTGTGCCGAAAGAAATCACTTATTGGAACGATTCTAAAGGACTGGGCAAGCAACATGCGCCAGAAGGATGGATCCCTTTATAAAGAAAGTGTGGTAAAAACAATGTGGAACGTGACAGCATTACTGTTCAGGAAAAATATTACGAAGATTTGGGCATTGCAATAGATCCATTTAATGATGTAAGATTTAAATCTACTAGGGCAGATGCTGCGCGCAAAATATTACAAATGAACCCGGAAAAGATAAAGGAAAGCTCATCGGCATTTACTAATAGAGAATTGCTGCAAATTTTGAAGCTTTACGATGACAACAAGCAGGAGGGTCTGCAGAAAAAATTATTTTTCCATCTCATATCTTATGAGCTAGCATTTCGAGGAGGTGAGGCAGTCGCAACTGTTTGACGGATTTCTTTCAAGAAGAAAAGTTTAATGATGGGGCAAGCACAAATAGAATAGATATAATCCAGTGCTTTTAAAAACCTGCCAAGGAGAAGGCCGCAGATTAACAGACAGTAAATGGTTAATCAGAAACACTAGTAATGAAGACATCTGCCCCGTTAGGTAGGTCAAATTAAGCGTTTTTTTATTTAATTTTTCCTATCAAAGCTTCTTTTTAAGATTCTAGAAAAAACTTTTGTCAAAACGAGGATCTAACGTGAAGACGAACCGTCTGTTTCTTACACCGAATCGAGAATGGCAAAATAATGGTATATGGTTCTGTCCAAAAAGCAGGTCTCGATAGCGAAAACTTCAAATTTACAAACCATTTTCACCGAGCAACTGCCGTAAGCCATCTAGCCAAGGTTGGGGTAAACGAAAACCAGCTAACGAAAATAACTGGACATGGAAATGTCAGTTCAATAAAACCTTATTCACAACTCGATAAAGAGTTTCACGAGGAAATAATAAAGAAAATGAGAAACAGGGAAAACAACGAGTTTAGTGTTTTGTCAGTTTCAGGAAGTGCTAAGTATGTAGTGATAATAATTAGAAAATGGACTATTTATTATTAACAATATTAACAATATGATTAAACGTTAATTCTTTAATGTGCTTTTTCTTGGATTTTGTCTATTAACATTATTTTTTCAATTCATGAATATTAAAAGATGAACACTGTTCCGAATTTGTTATGGGCTTCTTCAAGAGCTCTGGCAGCGTTGTGCGAAAATCATAATTTTCACGCCCTCCGAACTAACTCAATTGGTGAAATTTATGATTATCCAGTGGCGTTGGTATTGTCAGTGTTTTGTGCGGATTTTGAATTATTTCGTATCCATATTGAATTCAAGTACGATTCTTAACATTATTTGTTTTTAACAAATACCTACCGTGTTTGTTACCTACCGTAATAATAATTATTATTTTTAATACTTTCATAAAATAGGTAGCATACGCCATTGGTACGTTTACGACAGATATCCGCCATATTTCCTCGCCCCTTACCGATGTCGCGTAGCTTCAGATAAACTTGCCAAACTATATACTCTATGTATTTATATAAAAAAGGAGAAAAACTATCCATTTTTGTATAAATGAATCAACCAAATTTACACTGATTAACCTTTCTATCTAGCAATATTTCTGAAAACATCGACCATCAAATTTTAAATGTCACTACCACTAACAATGCTGCAGCTCGTTACTGAGAAACTGAATATCAAGTAAATATAGCGTGAATGGTGAATATTCACTTTCACATCATCGAATATTATAAGACTGTGAATAACATCCTGAAACGATTTGTCATGATGTGGTGTTTTTTAAATATATTGCTCGTAATATGATAACAATAATTTAAATGTAATCTTAATATTCAGAGGCGGAGTCGGAACACAAATAACAATATAACGGTTTTGTAAGTGCGGTTCTTCTACAGTGCTAAGAAAAAAATCTGGAGAAAAAATGGTAGAAAAAATAATGTAAGAAGAAAACCTAATACAAAAAATGAAAACGGTGGAATTCTAGTGCTGCTAGAATGTGATACAAAAAATATTTTTTGTTTCACATTTTATCAGGGATCTACTGTGAAATTTGACAACAAATTTTTTGAAGTCTTAAACTTCAAAATATAATTGTTTACCTAGTTGTCTAAATTTTTCGTTAGTATCAGATAGGGACCGGAATTTAAAAAAATGGTTCTTGATAACTAACAGTAGCTAGAACGCTACCGATATTAAAATGATTGTGTTTATTTGTTTTTGTTGAAATTCGTTTGTGTTTATTTTCAATTAAACTTTTGTAGTAGTTCTAGTTAGTATCTCTTTATTCTGATTGCTTTTTCCACTTACATCTGACATAACTGATGACATAATGATATAAATGAAATATGAAATGGTGACTTGCCAAAAGTTCCTAGAATATAGGCCAAGAGCCGCGTTTTTTTTGCAACGTACTAGCCAGTGGATTTTTTTTTGGAATATGTTCAGGGGTGTCCCCTGATTGTAAATACATGTGGGCGTCATGAAATTGGGGGGGCGTTAGCCGCCATCTTGAAAAACACGGTTTATTAAATATCTCGCGAACCACGCATCGTACGACAAAAACAGTAGAGATCATTTTTATAGTTAATAATATTTGCCATCTTTTTTATTTGAAACTTTTTTTGTTTAACGCATAGGTTGTTAATTATAGCGCTCCAAACTTTTTTCAATATGGTTTTTGCTAAATATTTAGCTAATGGTCAATGATAAACTAAAAATGGTGGTAACTAATTTGTAGAGCATGAAATTTCCTATAAATTTTATTATAAACTTTTTCATTTAGCTGCAGCTTGGTAGAACTTGCACCTCGTGCATTGTCATAGTGGCAATATTCCTCGTTGTATACGAAAACATTTCATAACGCATAAAATGGCATGAGGTGTTCACAGAAATGTCAATACAGCTGTGTAGCGAATCAATTAAAATTATAAATAATGTGGAGAACAAGTAATAAGTTATCGATCTTTATTGTTTCTTAAGACGGTATTATCATAAAAGATTGTTTATGTAGCAAAAAACAATAGTACATCACGCTATACCATATGAATTTTATTATTATAATTGTTATTGTTATTATTATTATTATTATTAATAATAATTAATGTTATGATTGTATTATTCTTTTTTATATTATAAATGCTACGGGAAAAAGTTTCCAATAAAATTTATAGGTAATTTCATGCTCTACAATTCAGTTACCACCATTTTTAATTTATCATTGACCATTAACTGAATATTTAGCAAAAACCATATTGAAAAAAGTTTGGAGCGCTATAATTAACCTATGCGTTAAACAAAAAAAGTTTCAAATAAAAAAGATGGCAAATATTATTATCTATAAATATGATCTCTACTGTTTTTGTCATACGATGCGCGGTGCGGGAGATATTTAATAAAATGTGTTTTTCAAGATGGCGGCTGACGCCCACATATATTTACATTCAGGGGACACCCCTGAACATATTCAAAAAAAAATCCACTGGCTAGTACGTTGCACAGCCAACCTACGTTTTTGGTTGGTGCTCTTGGACTATATTGGCCACCGATGCGTTGAGTATTCGGGAATATACCTTTTGGTCGCCGCGGTCAGTTTTACTCAAATTTAATCCTTTCACTATTCGAAAGGTACAGACCACTTAGTCGCCAAAGCTGGATTAAGGGTTCCAAGAAAATTATGGATTTATTTAATTACTCTAATACTAATATGGGTTTGTGACCTGTCGACAACCAAAATAAAAATATTTTTTTTAATTTGGTTCCATTCTTTTCATGACCCACATTCTGTACCATATCATATCAGTTAAACTATTTTCTTCTTAAAGATATTATTTTCAATAAATCGAATTAAATACCTTTAATGATTGATAACTACGGCGACCTACCTGATTTTAAAACTGGCGACCAACTGGTCGATGACATTATGGAACCCCCGCTGACAAAACTGACCGCGGCGACCAAGTATCCAACACCCGAGTATTCAGCTAAAACAATGTTTCAAATTTTAAGATTTACGCTTCGGGGGTGTACTAATTGTTTTAATGAAGAAATATAGATATTCGTAATGATAAAAAACTTGCAAAAATCTTATGTCTTGAATGGTAGACACTAACTGTCATTCTTGTCAGAAAAACTACTTTTTGTTGTCCACACTGACCCTAGACTGAACTCCTCTATTGCCAGATCTATACTATCACACGAAATATTACTAAGACGTGAATTAATTTTCACTGAACCGTTGAGTAATTTCAAGACTTTTCAGAATGACACTAAATTAAAAATGTTTGTGTTTCAATTACCTTGGTTACGCATCCGAACAATACATCGAAGAAACCTTCATAGCAAAGTATGTCAAATTCTTTGTATGAAAAATCATCTAAAATGGAGGTTTTACTGAAAAGAATCAATATTAATTCATAAAAACGATTGAGAAATGAGAAATTAATGTATTTTCATAGATTGTTGCGTTGCGAATACCTACATTGAGTCGGTGACAATCGACAAAACTGAAAACAATAAGGAGGACATAAATATATCCGCGGTTAAACGGGCCTTGGAATTTAATCACCTATTTAAAAAGATTTCGTTCAAAAAATGGTGGTATCTAAGGGAATTAATCAGTAATAATAACACAAGTGATTGAATTTTCAAGATAAGTCTGTCGATTTATTTTTAACAAATCTGTGCTGCTTGTATTCTTCAAGCAGGTCAGTTGAGTTTAGAAATAAAAAACAGACTTATAAAATGATTGTAATAGTCAACTTAATTACTACTAAGAAATAATTTTTGAAAATCATAATAATAACACAGGCATTTTTTTTAATCACATAGAATAGTTTGATTATATTTTTGGAAGAAAAAGATTATTAGGTTTTTGCTACGAATCCAAGACTTACTAAAATAAATTTTTTGCTACTTACGGGTATAGAATGTGATTATTTATAACTAATAAAAGAAAAACGATTGTGCTTTTTTTAATGGTTCGCCCAACTTCCCCTTATTTGGATCCTGCCGTTGATTGAGAATCTAGTTTTCATTCAACGATCCTGCGTACGCCCTTCCCTTTTTATTGTTCGATGCGCGCGCTTCGTTGAGCATTTATTTATTATGCGACGTGTTTGTAAATAATATGAAAATAAAAAATCAAACGACGTGCGGCAAGCTAATTCTTAAGCAAATAAAAGTTTATCTTCCTTTATATCACTACTTTATTTATAGTCCAGTCATAATGTCGGGAAGGAAAGGCTAGAAATGCAAATGAATTGAGAAAGCTGAGTTTTTGATATGACCCGTGGAGGGCCTATAAGTTAATTCCTAATTGTCGACCAAGCTTATCTATGTGGATTTCCCGCCATCTTGAAAAAGGGTTGAATTCAGTTTTTGTTTCTCTTTTTGCGATCTACGTATAATTAATATATCGATCGAAAAAGCCAAATCTGACAATTTAATTTATTTATAAAAAATCCCATATGCCACAGTGCAATTATCACTTTGACAGCGGCAAAAGTTACCTGCCACCACAAAACAGGTTTGACTGTTTTGTGCCTGCCACTTTTACAGCGACAAATGTTCCACACTTGTTTTAAAACTAGGAGGAGCATTTTAGGAAACTTGGGAGTGTGTTCCGGAAGGGTCGTGTTTAGACTATTTGAACTAATTGACAATTACGTGAAATATCGAATCATCATTTGCCACATCCATGGCAAAAGTAGTAACCAAATGTCCCGTTACTGCGAAGAAATGTGAGGTTATAATAGGAAGTTGATGTAAAGTTTGTTAATAATTTGAGGATAAATAAGTACGTAGAAAATGCAATTTGTATGTTTAAATTATTCTTTAATTACATTTGCGGCTTATGTATAGTATAAACTAGAAGTAAACAGAACTTTTGATATCGAAAAATAACATAATATTGTACTTATATGTAAAACTTGATTTTATTTGGACTGTAGATTTTGTTTATCAAATTGAATAATTTATAAAAATAGCAATTAACTTTAGTTGTAATATAATCCTTTCTTTAAAAATGAAACAATAACCAAAAAAAAATTTAGTAAGAAAGATTGAACTAATGAATATCTTTAAATAAATAAACACAACGTAAAATTCTACAAGGAAAACCCGAAAAGAGAAAATTTTGGCGCTTGAATTGAATCACTTATTTTGAGTATAATTCTCTATTTTAAAAAACAAGGCAAGGCGGTGAAAATAAATTATCAGCAAATGGATTACGCGTATTATTTTAGAGGAAGATATTTGCCCAGTACGCTTATTTAAAAAGTTGACGGAAAAACGAGGCTCTTCCACAACATTGGACAGAGTATTTCTTAACACCAAATCCCTTTTAAAAAAAGGTTGGTATAAAAATGTGACGAATTATTATTATTATTATTATTATTAATAAAATTTCCGAATGGACTACATGCTCAGCAAAACGCATTAGTATAGATGTCAAACGTGTCAAAATTACAAATCACTGAAATCGAGCGGCAGCAGTTCACGAATTAAGTGAAAGAGGAATTGAAGTACAAGCTCTAGTGAAAATATCAGAACACCGCAATCTACCATCAATAAAACCATCCTTACAAGTTTACAAAGAGTATAATTCGAGCATTATTCAATCGATTCGTTTGGAAAAAGAACAAACTTTACTATAGAAACGATTAACTGTGGCATCCTTAGGTCGCGTTGTATTGAACACCTAAACTCGGTTTAATGATAACTGATGTTTAGACTGATGTAATTGATGATAATAAATAAATCAATATGTCACAGTCTAAACAACAGTTATCATTAAACTAAGTTTAGGTGTTCAATACAACGCGCCCTTGGTTCACATTATGAATCTGCCGATAAAGTGACTGTAAAGGCCGATTGTACATACCAAGCTTAAACCAAGGCTTAGCTGAACTCAGCAAATGGTTGAACTTGCCTATTAAAAGGATATGAATTGTACGTATCCCGTTCAACTTCGGTTCAGGTAAACTCCGTTATTCTAATGTTGGTATATACACGGGGTTGCCAGACTTCGAATTCACGAAGTATTTAATGGTATCCTTGTTTAACTTATTAGAAAAAAGAGTAGATACAAAATACCTACTATTTCTCTTCTTGTTATAATTATTTGAGTGAAGACCAAGAGAAGCGAGAAGAGTTAGATTGTACTTGTGTGTGTTGTTTTTAATGTTTTTATCAATTTAAAATAAAATATGGAACAAAAACAAAAAAGAAATCCTGTTTGTGCAGCTAGCTAAGCAATATAGAGAGATTCTCGAATATAAAAAGAGCGATGTCAATGTAACGCGCAAAAAAATGAGTGTTGGATCAAAATTGAATCAGAATTAAATTCAAAAAAGTACCGTTACTTTTCGCGGAGCTAACGTATTGAAAAAAATACGAGAATATTAAAAAAATATGATAGCAGAAGAGAAATGGAATTTCCATTAAATACTGCGGACTCAGATATCATGGAGTTCTTATAAGGGGAAAAGAGGGTCGAAGGACTTCATGAATCTGAATCTTTGTAAAAAGTTAGTGTCATTCAACTTCACAAAATGATTGTCCCTTTGTCTATAAATTTGTGGTTGCAAAATATTAACTAATTCCATGAAATCGTCATATTCGGACATTTCTTCGATTTTTAAAAATTAAGATACTTGTTATTTGTCCAAGGGATAACTAATACAAAATAAAACTGTTTCATTCAAATTAAAAATATAAAAACTTGTTTATTTTTAACTGTCAGTATCAATGTCACCAACACAACATTGTACCAGGCTTACCAGCCTACTAAATTGAAAAATATGTCTGAACTTGGTTTAAGCGGGGAAAATTGACCACTTTGTTGAACTCGTAGATGAACGCGGTTTAGGATCCGAACTAGTATTGTACAACGTTGAAAACCAGGTTTATCTTGAACCGAGGTTAAACTCGCATTGTACAATCGGCCCTTAGAGTTATCCGGAAGTTAACAACAAAATTATAATTATGAACATTGTGGTAAGAAATAACAGCTGGATAAAGGGAATGTAACAGGAGGTTGCGAATTAGCCGAAAAATGTAGGTGATAAATTTTATCTGACAGATATTAACGTTTCATTTTTAACATTGAATAGAGTAAAAATTATTTTTTATTTAAATTGAAAATGAATGTGTTCTTCGATGTTAACATATTTTCAGATGATTCCGACTCAGATATAGAAGATTATGTGAATATTTTTTTTTCGGAGACCTAGAACAGTTAGAATGAGAAGAGATCATATGAATTATTGGGATGACCAAGACTTTATAAACAGATTTCGTATGTCCAAAAAAACAGTTCAAAATATTTTAGATCAAATATCGCATTTAATTAGAAGTCCAACTGTGAGGTAAGGTAGACAAAAAGTTGATTAGATAATTGTGCATTTTTTAACGTGAAAATGTTTTATTACAGAAATTCCCACTACAACAATTACTGTTGTTTCTACGATTTTATTCTAGTGGGTCTTTCCGAATTGTAGTAGGAGATGAAAGTGGTTTTCATTAGTCTACAGCATCAAATATAATAAAAAGTGTAACGAGAGCTATTTGTTCTCTAAAACCAAACTATGTTTCTCTGCCAAAAGGAAATGAAATTAGAGAAGGTGAACAAGGATTTTTTAGTGTGGCCAGGTTCCCTAGAATTCTATTAGTGGTAGATGGAAGCCACATTCGTATCCAAAATCCTGGTGGAGATATGGGCGAATGGTTTAGAAACAGAAAAGGTTTTTTTTTCAATCAATGCAATGGTCTCCTGTGATCATAACTTACTAATAAGAAATATAGTAGCAAGATGGCCAGGAGTTTCAAATGATATGAATGTATTTATGAATTCCAATATAAAAGCACACTTTTTTAACGTGGTATGCATAATTGCCTTATAATAGGGGATAGTGGTTATGCAGTTGAAAATTATTTCATGTTCCAATTTGTATTTGACAACTTTTTTAAAAGTTTCATATTTTGATCTCAAGCTTAAGGTTGTTCTGGGTGCACCACCACAACTTATATTAAAATATGAAGTAAGTTTCTCCCAAGCTTCGTTTTTAATCTGCCAGGTAACGGCATCTGTTTTTACGATTCAATTAACGAAGAAAATTTTTCAACTAAACTGCGCAATAAATTTACATCTTGAGGAGGAAAATTAGGTGCCCGTTTCTTCTTTTGATCTTCCATAACGACTTTACGCAACTTTGTAACAGCGAAATTGAAAAAACTTTGCAATGACAAAAAAAATATTTTGACTTTTAACGTCTATTCACAATAATTATTACAAATGGCTATAATAGTATAATATTCAAGCTACTATGAGGATAAAAAAGAAGAAAAATGCTATGTTGCCATGCATACTACCTGTTACCCAACGATTATATTAATCGTTGCCTGTTACCTACCAAGGAGATAAAAATCCATTCAAAATACTAAACTTCGTATGAACCATAGTTGCCAGCCAGATACTTTTTATCCTGCCGATTTCTAACAGCAACTTTATCGGCAGATTCATAATGTGGCCCTTAGCGACATTAGTTACGTAAAATAAAAACATATAGTAGGTAAGTATATCGCTAACTACAATAGAAACTCGTTTTTAAGAATTTTTCCGGGAAAATTAAATGCACTAGGGATATTACACCCGATTATTTCCTTCCTATTAATTTTGACCAATCGCTATCAAGAATGCGGCGTGTACACGTGAACTACTTAGACGGTTTGATGCTTGTGTTGTTGCAGATGGAGGCCATTTTGAACATCTTTTATAAAATCACTGTAAAGTCGAAATGTTCTGGTTATTGTTGCAAATAAACATTAAACTGAAAATTTGGTGTAATTATCAGTTATAATTTAACTAGTGCAATGAAAATGCTCCGCGCACTGGTGTTCTTTTTCAACTTAACTTGTATCCGAGCATCTTTCCCAAAAATTATCGATTCATTTTCATTGCAAGAGTTAAATTTTATAAGAACATTTTACGAATCAATCAAATCGTATTGTGTCACTGTCAGTTCAATGAAACCTTATTTACAACTCGATAAAGAGTTTCACGAGGAAATAATAAAGAAAATGAGAAACGGTGAAAAAAACGAGTTTCGTGTTTTTTCAGTTTCAGCTTCTGCTTCAAGTAACGTTGTTTCTAACCAACAACAAACTTCGACTGGTTCAGTCATAGATTTCAATAATTGCGTTTTTAATTGTAAACATTTCAATATCTAGGTTTAACAGTTTTCATGTTACTTTAATAAATAATAAACGTTTATAATTACGTCTGCATTTATTTTAAAGGACCTGATAATTTTGCAAAATTATCGCCTAATTGTATTGGCTAAAACAACAATCAAAAAATAGTCGGAACATTGTTGAAATGTCAAATTTGACAGATGAAAAAAATTTTCCATGTAATTTTCAAATAAACCTATTCGCTAATTACAGCCTGTAAAAAAATCTTGGGACACCCTGTATACCACATTACATCTGAGGGATTAATTTGAAGAGGACCAAATAGATATTGAATAATAAATATACTTCGAGTAACATTTTTTTAAAAAAACCTTGTATAATCGTTGTTCTTCGGTATTTTATGAATATGATTATAAGTCACGTGTCGGTAAACACTTGGTGTTCCTACAATAAAGCATTTTATTATCTACCGTCACTAAATATGACCAGTACTATCAGTTAAAATTAACCTCAACTGTAATTTTACGACACTGACCTTTATATATTTGCCTTTAACTAATAAACAAATTTATATTTATATCAGAGCGTTTTTTTTTCTATCATAATGATAATTTATTAATAAATGTCAGTTATTCATGTTTGTTTAAAGTCCACCTACTTCGTAATAGTAAACAATTTGCATGAGAATATAAACTTAATTAAAATTACAAAATCTTTTTTTACTATCTCTCCATTTTCATCGAAAGTATATTTCTTATGAATAACATTAAAATGTACAATCCGTATGAATCTGAAAAGTTACGCGCATTCAAAATTACGTGTAGGTAGGTGGCCGTGTTTCTTTATTATAATATTTTTCGATTTAATAATAAAAACAGTACAATTATCATATAAAAAGTCGTTACGTAAGGTACAGGATGTCTCAAATCGGTGGAGTTCTGCAAATAAAAACCCACCGAGTAAAAATATAAAATGCAGTAAATGTCATTGTATTGGAGAAGCGTGGGTAGGTACTTACTACCTACCCTATAACAACTTTTATATGTATAAGAAAAAAAAAAGAATAAAAAAAAGAGTTGTACTGGTTTTACATGTATACAAAAGGTTTGTTCCAACCAGCTTGAGAAACAGTTCGGAATTGAACAGAGTTTACTTAAGCCATTTTTCTTTAAACTTGACCACACTAACTGGGTTAATTATAAGTTAAACAGTCAATATTCCACGACTTGTATTTCAAACCATGACGTAACAGTTAACCAACCACACAAACCAGCTTACTGAGATAGTTTGACAGAGTAGTTATCCCATTTGAGGTTACCAGCTCCACCATGTAGGTAGACAGTGGTCTTCTTTCTCCTTGCCTGGAATAGTTTTGGCTAAATTTGCCAATTCAGCAAAAATAATTTTCCGTGATGCCTTAGCAAATTGTTTTGTAATTATACATATGTTGTCATTTAAGTTGTCAGTAATTTTACTTTGAAATTCTGAACAATGGTAAGATTAACGGAAATGCATAAAATGATTGGTTACGGAAATAAAACCCGAACACAACAGGAACTCGCCTATTTCATTAGAAACGAGACTCGTAGGACCAGAGGACTACAGAAACCTAACCAGGCACCTGAGAGAAAATAGGAAACAAGTGGAGTGGTATTTGTATATGCCACGAGAAGAATGAATAGCAAGAATTGTCATCTTATGACTGACAAACTGCGAAGATGTCGAAGAGATAAAGGAGAAAATCGAGAAAAAAGGTGTCAAGATTGGAAGTCAGCCAACTCCACTTCAGATTTGGCGAGAAAAAGCCCCTACCAATCTTCATGATAGAGCTCGAAGTAGAAGAGAAATACAGAAACTGGAAAATTCAACACATACAGAACCTGAAGATAAGATGGGAACAGCAAAGAAGATGAAATGAGCCGACGTGGTCTTACAACTACCAAAGATTCCATCACTAAATGCGTGAAGTGAGGAAAATCACACAGATCAAAAGAATGCCCTACACCAAAAACCCAGCCATCCACCTGCGCAAACTGCCAAGAAAAACACCCAGCGAACTACAGAGGATACCCACAGGCCCCAAACAACTTGAAGACAAGAAAGATACAGAAAACAGCCCCAAAAGCAGCGAAGCCAGGAGTTGACTACGCCAAGCTGCAACCAACAAAAGGACAACAGCAACAACAACACCGACAAAGCAACAAATTCTCGAGCAGGTGTCAAGTCTACTAGCTCAGCTAATAGCCTGAGTCACTTATAAGAAGTCTCAAGAAAATAAGACCCACCTACGAGAAGGCACATCCATAAAAAGATGAATCGGGATTTATTAATTGATTTCACACAATTTTCTTACTAGATAATTGACTAGAAGTGGATACATATACGTATACGTATTGCGGCAGATGATAGCTGTTATGTGCCGTGAAATTGCCACTTATTAATTTTACGTCTGCAAGCTCATGTGGATGAAAAATTATCAGATAATGAGCTGGTTACCATAGCAATAATGTCGAAATAAAGCATATCATTCATATAATGATAATTTTCGGAAGTAATTGCACAAGTGCATCAAAATTATCTGGTTAATGTAATTCGGGGGAATATTTCTCGAATACAAATATTGGTTTAAATATTAAATTCCTATTTCTTTTTTTTAATACAAAATATCCATTTTAAAACATGCTGTTAGGTACAAACAAAATAAAAAGACCCAAAAATACGATTTTTTCATAACTATTTTTAATATTTTTTTTCAGCACAAAAGCTCATAAACTGTTGTGTTTGGTGTTCTTTGGTTCGTTTTCCATCACTTTATTTTCTATAATTCCCAATGAATCACATCCGAAACGAGACATTTTTAAAAATATTTTTTGACTTTACTTGTCAAACTGATTTTATTTTTAATTATCATGGATTCACAATGGGATTACCGTGGATACGTAAACAATGCAATTGTCACAGTGCTCTTTCGGTTTCTACAGTGCAGTTACCGCTGTAATCAATCGATAATTGCACTCCTCTCATGGGATTTTTTACAGATGAGGAAAATATTCAGAAGAATTTATACTACTAGTAATCAATGTATATTTCACTTTATATAGGCACTTAAGCTATATTTTAGAATTTTGATGAGCACATATTCTCTACGAAAATGATTCATAGAAGAAATTTTATATAAATACTCAAAAATCGGAAATGGCTATAAATAATTTAAATATTTTATTGAAATAATATGATAGAAGGAGCAGGTAGGTACATCTGCGTCACTGACATCATTCTTTTGGTAGTTGTAGTTAGTTAATCCCAATTTACATTTAATTGTTAATGTTATTTTATTTTTGTTTGATCTAATGTTATTCGGGGTCGACATACTGATAATTTTTGTAATCTGAGAGATAAAAATGTAATATAATTCTCTACTATGATATCACGTATACCTATATTAAGCTGCGGGGGCCATTTTGGAGAGCACGTTCCGGACCCGGCTCATAATTTGTTGCAATTTTTTGCTAATCTGTTACCTAATAATTGATTTTGTTGTTCCATCTGTTCCCGAGGAACACGTGGTCAACTAATGTAATATCAAATGCAACATCTCGGTAACGGAGGGAGCTACCGATACGAGCCTGGTGGCATATTTTATTGCTAATTTGTTGCTTTAAGGTGGCTTTATCCAAAAATTCCAAAATCAACCTCTACATTCTCAAATAGGCTATAGAATTCTTAGATTTGTAATAATTTCTCATTAAAATGGAATAAACACTTTCCAACTAAACATTGCTCTTTCTTACAAAAAGTCGAAAGCTATAAAAGATATACAGTGTGTACCACTTAATTGTGCCCCTTCTTCCAATCGACCTGTCTTGGAAAATTTTATTGAAGTAATTTCGAACAGCAACACTAAAGTGTGGTATGCACCATCCTGCTGGAATCAAGTGTCATTAAAATTGAGACCAACTGCATTTCTTATTGCAGGAACTATTTGATTTCTTAATAAATCAAAATACTTTGGTCCGTTCAAATTGAATTCTACAAAGAGTGGTACGATAACAGTGGTGCCGATAATACCAGCCCAAACATTAATTTTTGAAGGTATTTGTGTTCTATGTTCCCGCATCCACATAGGATTAGTATTTCTCCAATATCTACAATTGTAGCGATTAACTGTACCGTTTTACATAAACGTGGATTCATCGGAAAATACTTATCTCACTTTTAAAAAAAGGACCTGCATCTACCTTTTGCATTATAGTTTCACAAAATTCTATTCTGCGCCCATAATCATCTTCAGATAATTCTTGTAATAAAGTTACTTTATAAGGATGAAACTTACTCTTCTTAATAATATTACAGACGGATCCCACACTAACATCATGTTCTAATGCAGTTTTCCGAATGGATTTAAAAGGGATTTCTACAAAACTTTGCATAACGTCCAAGGATTTTTCATCATTGGTTACGATCTTTGGTCGGCCAGTTTTAGAGCGATTTTTAGTTGAACCCACTTATTCAAAAAGTTCCACAATCCTCCAAACTGTAATTTTGGTAGTTTGGTTGCCATTTGGGTACGTATCATTAAATAAGTGAGCTAGGTACCTCATCATAAGTTCTTTTACGATCACCGTAACCTCTCATCATAAGAATCATTAAATATAAACATACTTAAATTTTAAAAGCAACTAATTACAATAAACACCTTTCACTAATGACAATGAGAAATAATTCATGTCATTAAAAAATAATTAATGACAGAAAAACCCACTACTTTGTGGACATAAACAATTTTTTTATATTTTTAAATTCAAACTCATGTAAGTTAGAATTATGCGGTCTTGATGGTTGTATTAGTAATTTAATAGATTATGAAAAACTGAAAATGGTGTACTATTTAAAAAAATTTGTTAATAAGTTATTTTGGAGCAACGGTGCACCCTGTATACTTCTAATCGACTTATGCAGATGGTCTGGATTATTTGAAAAAACTTTTATTCAACATTTTATTTGTAAACCTAGCGGAAATCGAAATATTAGCAAGTTACGTTACTTTGTGTACACACTGTATAAGAAATTACTTCAAAGTCAAAGAAATTATTTTTTTCTCCTCAAAATGTGGAGAGGCTACTACCCCAGAACCCTGTAAACTCAAAAACCTCTAAAATAACCAGTTTCAAAGATAGATGACTTCTAAACCTCGAGATTCACGGAAAATGATTCAAGAAATAGCTTGGGATTAAAAGAAAATTTTAATCTAATAAACGATTCAGTTTAGTTTCCTAATCCCATAGTCTTTTATCGTTTACGACAGAAATGAGAAAAGTAAAACCGCTACGCGAAATCAATAATCTTATAAACCCGTTTTCCGTATATTTGGCCCCCTGTAACTCAAAAACTGTCCTCCATTTTTATTCCCCGTTTCTTCTAGACTTTTGATCAGGCAATCAAAAACAATATTGTACCAAATGTCAAGTCAATTCTACTGGGACTCAATTTCACTTTGCATCCTTTTATACTTTTTAATCAGTTCAAATTCTGGATTGAATAACAAAAAATGTCTTCTTCAGTTAAGTTTTTTTTTAAATCTTTGTAATAGGGGTGTGATTTTTTATTTGGTATAGTGTTACAATTAAGTATATTTACTATAACAAACAATGAATTTTGTGAATATTCAGAAAAAAAATTAAAATTGATAACTTTATCTACTTTTACTAACAAATAATGTATTAATTATCAACTGCCCAAAATATAAAATATCCAGGTTTTCTTATGTTTTATTGTTGTTAACATTAGCACACAAAACTGATGATTAATAAATTATTTTAAAACAAAAATAATCATAATATTCCACAAACAATAACAGCAGACAGGTTTAATAAAGAAAATTTCTAAAAAAATCACTATTCTTTAAAACTCATAGATATATAAACAAAGATTAAAACTATTCCTGGAACGGGTACTTTACTAGATCCTAGTCTTGTTAGATTATATTATAATAATAGTATTACGAAAAAATATTTTGCAGTTCTAAATTTAAAAATATTTTCTTTGATTGTCTAGTAGTGGTCAGATTAGAAAAAATTGAAAAATATAATGATCATTGGAACGCTACCGAAACGTAAAAAATAAAAAAAATATTCTAAAAATATTGCGATTTAATTCATATTAAATGTGAACCAAATAATGAATATTGCACAAGGAAACTACAGAGGATATTTAATTCTTTTTATTGAAATTTCTGATAAATATTTATGTATCTTATATATATTATTATATTTATTGGTAAAAATAGACCAAGTAGTAAATTTTGTATTGTATTTTATTTTTGTTATCATATGCGAATAGTAGGATACATTTTTCTTATCCAATCTAAGATTTAAATTACACAATTAAAAATATTTTTTTGTAATTTAAAATCAAAAATATATAAAATGTTTATAAGAATATGAACGAAAAATAATTACTAACCAATGTAAAATTATCCCTCGATGTAATATAACTAACACTTTTTATTAAAAAAAAATTAGTCACTAGAGAAAAACAAAATATAATCACGTTGTCTCGACAGAAAAAATTCGTCTCGAAATCACGCGCGCCACGCTCATAACAGGAGAGAAAACAAGTGAGACACAACCTCGCTTTGCGATAGTCTTTTACTTTGTGTTTTTGTATTTCCTAATCCATCCAGTAACCTCGCACCTCACCATCGTAGTATTTCTACGCGGTCACAGTGTATAAAGCTGCGACGCTGTCGCCATTTATTAGCCTATTGTTTCAGAGAGATGAGATAAGTAATCGCTTCTAGATTAAAACGCCGCGAGTGTATATTCATTTTCTATTATAGTTTCAAAATTACTGTTTCAGTTTCACTTTCTTCCCGGATCGTTGCAGCATGTTCGCCACATTTATACTATCGCCGTTTCACGTTAGTCCTAACTTGCCCCCTGAACGCAATCGGGGTAGAATAAAGATGGGAATGAGCTCGTTTCACAGAACAGTTACTTTACATAGAAAAGTTTATACCAGTCATCATTTTACCAATCAGATGCTTTAGTATCTTTGATATTCATAGCCCTACTAGATCTTTCCAATGGAGAAATCTCTTTTTTTTTCGACTTTCTATTTCAGACAATATTACATTGGTGTTGTCCGCAAAAATGCTTCTGATGCCCAAAATGCTGCTTGATCTCCTCTCTTCACTAATTCATCTGCTATTTTATTTTCTCCCATTCTAGTGTATCCTGAAACCCTTAGTACGGTGAGAATGCTGCTCTTGCCCAGTCCATCGAGTTTTTCTAGGCATACAATTTGAGCGCAACTCGATAAAACCTTCGTACAGGGGCCATGCTTAAATAAATTTAAAATTGTAGTTTCAGCCGATTTTCGAGCAGAATATCTAATTTTCATCCATGGAAATAGATGATAGAGCAAAATTATTTAGATTTAATTTAATCAATAAAGGAGCACCGTAGAACATATAGCTCCTGATGATAAAGGGAATTCAGTAAATACTTGCAACAGAAATACACAAAATATCAATAAGTATTTAATAAAATGAATCACAAGTTAATGGCTTCCGCTTGCACTCTAATGTCCTGTTTCGCCGACTTTTATTAAACCAAACTTAAGCTTCAAATCTAACTTCGATTAAGATTATAAATTTCGTTATAGTATTGTTACCATAGAGATACTACAGATAGAGGCAACAAGCCAGCTCGGAACCCGTCAGCAAGTAGGTTAGATTAAGTTAGGTTTATGGTGAGTGGGTCTATAAGGCCCTCCACTGCGACTCGCAAGAGTCTATTGTGGCTCACACCTAATCAGATTTCACCAAACAAATTCAGCTTCTTAATAAAGCCGATTAGCTTATTTGGTGATTTTTCAGGTCCGAGGGCGAGAGAGCATCCCTGCCAAACATCAGATACCTGATTCGAGCCGCGGCGGAGCAGGCACAAATTATATGCTCTGCTGTTTCATCATCTTCCAGACAAAGACGGCAGGTCGGATCTTCCGACAGTCCAAGTTTTAGCATATGATGATTCAGATGACAGTGGCCTGTTAAAAGGCCTGTTAGACAGCGTAGGTCATGCCTGCTATAGTCTAACATTTGTTTGGAGACATTCTTCGAAGGATGTATGAAAGTCTTTGAATGAACCAATCCTGGTAAATTATGCCAGAAGTCTAAAGCTCTTCTTGCCGTTCAGGTATTCAGTGTTTGTTTGGCAAAACTTATTGCGATGCCAATTGTAGGTTCTGGTCCGATAGAAACACGTGCGGCACCCTCCCTTGCAAGAGAGTCTGCCTTCTCGTTTCCTTGCATGCCAGAATGGCCAGGTATCCAGACCAGCAATTCTTTATTGAGTTCTCCTATTGAGGAGAGTCTTTTTTGGCAATATAATACCAATATCGACGTTACACGGTTAGAGCTAAGTGCTTTCAAAGCCGCTTGGCTGTCCGAGAAAATTTTTATTGTTCTATGTATGAGATTGGCCTGCTCCAATCTCTCCACACATGAAACAATGGCGTAAATTTCCGTCTGAAATACGGTTGCATAGGATCCTAGAGAGATATAGAAAGTCGGAGGTTTAGGCTGTCTTTCTCCAATAGCGCGGATGCTATATACAAAAACAAAGACAGAAAAACCTCTGATCATCTATCTTTTTCTCTCTCACCGGAGGTCGGTGGGACATTCACACTTACTATGGCTTACTATGGCTTATTGCCTCTATCTGTAGTATCTCTATAATTGTTACTCCTTTTGCTTTTCAACTTACTTTATTTCTACTACTTTAACTTTAACTTTAACAACACAAATACAAAATAATAACGTCTCACTATTAGAACACAGAACTCCGATCTCTTATACTTCAAAAACTCACTAACTTATGTCAATTGTCCCGCTTTTTATACTTTTCTCCTGTTCCAGACAGCTCTCGACTTTTCGATGACATATATAAATAATTCCAATAGTATGTCTTCTTCTTTTTCTTCATGGACCTCTACATATCCTCTGTACATGTCCAATGTAACAGTATATTGGTGTAATTACCCCTTAATGACAAGAAGTAGTTTTCCTTTGGAAGGCCCGGGTTCATTATACATCACAGCACAGCAAAGCTTAGCGTGGCGGAGGATTTTGTAACAAACGCACGCTCCATATTGGACGTAGCAGAGCAGAGCGATGTAGTACCAGAGGAGTAGTCTCTCTAAATGAAGTTGTTGATTGAATTGGTGTGCGGAAATGAAGTTTTATCATGAATTATTCTATCGAATCCGAATATGATTGTGAATTTAAGCAAGGTTTGTATTCTGTGAACATCGTAATACAATCTAATATCGTCAATTTTAATTATATTATTTCTATACACCAGCTTACATTGAAGAGAGAGCCTACGTTCAATAAGCGCTCATCATGTCCGGTCACTATAGACATTTGAATTAACAAAAATTAGGGGCAGGCTGAAAATTGGTGGAGACCTTGGGTTTACCATTCTAAATAAAACCTCAAAAGTCCCCATCGATCCCGCGTGTGCGTTTCGAGTTATTCGGGGTCAAAGGTCAAACATTGAGGCTTTTTGCGTTTTTCTGGGAAACGGTGAGTTTTTTCAAAAAAGTACTTCAGAACAAATTTATAGCTTTTCAAATTCTCTACAAAAATGGTCCCTATAGTTCTTTCCATAAAACTAACAATTTCCGAGATATCGCCATTTTAAGTGTCACGTTACACATGGTATGCACACATTTCCACGCCACCTGTGAGGTAGTGTACTCAGCGCGTTTTTTTTAACGTGGTTTCCCCAGTAGGCCTACTCCACGAACTGCTCTTATGTAATTTTCAAGGGAAATGCTTTTTTTAATGTATAATGGATATTAATAATGTTATCTGTTAATGAATTTTACTGTAGTTTTCAATTTTTCTTGATAGTTTAATCCGAGTCTTCAAATTCTATTTCAACTGTCATGTCTTCGATTTCTTCTTCTTCTTCTTCTTCTTCTTCTTCTTCTTTTTCTTCTTCCTCTTCTTCTTGCTGGATGCTCAAAATCTCTTCAAATGGACACGAATCATTTGTATCTCCATCAAAATCACACGAATCTTCTTCTGTTGTAGTGAGTAGGACATTTGAGCAAGATTGGCCTTGGCAATTCGTACACGCTAGCGAACACAATAATCCGACTCTTCTACATCCACATTTGGCATTACAACCTTTTTTACAATTACAGAAAATAATGTTAAGAAGTTTATCTGGAGCGGGAGGAAGTAAAGTTTGGATTGGTTCCAAAGTATTACCAACTAACCTCCAACCCCAGTCTTCTGGATTTAGTTCATTATCTAGCCATGTTTGAACTTGATGATAGACTCGATAAAAATGTTGTATGGCAGATGCGGATGTAGGAGGAAGGCACGACAGTTGGACTTGTTTTTTATTCCGTGTGTTTTTGACGAAGGTTAAGTACCTGTATTTATCGAGGCAGTGAATTTTTTTTGGAGGTTCATAAAGAGCAAGAAGAAAGCTGATTCCATGTGTGATAATTGAGTCAGGTTGAGAATTACTACCAGTAAATACTTTTGCGCATTCAATCAAATCTTTCTTTTCAAATAATTTTAGTGCAGATATTTTGCCTCTTTTGTACATTGCTGCAGCCGGTAATCGCATGTAAAAATAATAGTTATTTTTGGCATTGAGGATAAGCCGATGAACTTTTTGAAGAGTAAATTTCTGTTTTCTGTTGAGACTTACCAGGTTTCATAAAATAAATAATTTTATCACTAGGAGTTATAGGGACTGACTATCTTATGGGTCTATGTTTTTAGGATAGTATATTCTCCATAGAATAGTGTATTATACATAAGAAAGACATAATATGAATATTTACTTGTCTTGGATGCCTAAATACCTATATACGTGGCCTATGCGTGCATATCATGTGTAACGTGACACTTAAAATGGCGATATCTCGGAAATGGTTAGTTTTTTGGAAAAAACCATAAGGACCATTTTTGTAGAGAATTTAAAAAGCCACAAATTTGATCTGAGTTACTTTTTCGAAAAAACTCACCGTTTTCGAGAAAAACGCAAAAAACCTCAATTTTTACCTTTGACCCCGAATAACTCGAAACGCACACGCGGGATCGATGGGGACTTTTGAGGTTTTATTTAGAATGGTAAACCCAAGGTCTCCACCAATTTTCAGCTTGCCCCTAATTTTTGTTAATTGGATCCTATTTTTATGTCTAAAGTGACCGGATAAAGGGGAAGCACAAGTAGAATTTTCCTCTGCTATGCTGTGCTGCGTTCAATGAGTGGCAGTCCTTATTGGAGCCCTGGAGACTCCTCTGTAGTCAGATCTGGATGTGAAGGGAGTCGTTATAAATATTTTTTGTCGTTTATATCTAATGTGATAAAATAAAGTCGGGTTAGTTACACCATTTATAACTCAAAAAGAGCTAGACAAATTTTAATGATGTTTTATTTGTTGGATTTGTCTCCGCCCTGAATAGCAGAATAACTTCCATAGAAATATCGGAAAAACTCACGGAACAAAATTATACAGCAAATTAATTTATGTTTGATAAAACATCGATACATTAAGACATTCGAATATAACATCTGTCAGAATGGATAATGGTCAGAATAAAATTTATACATCTTTTAACATCTCTTTTTTCATATAACAAGAAAAAAGCTCGAACGTATTTTTATTATAATAATAGCATACTAGGATACTACGGTCTAAGTACCTACTGTGAACATGCTTCGACTCGCAACTCCAAGACATGTTTATAATACCCGCCCTTAATTAGTTAAAAGGGAAGTAGCACTTAGGGTGGGTATTATAAACGTGTCTTGGAGATAACTTTTAGTTTTAAAACGTCAGTTTTATAAAAGTTTTATTTTTAAAATAAAATGAAGAAAAATAAAAAGTAGGAACGGGCAAAAGAAAAATATTTTTCGTGCAATCGGACGCGAAGTCAGTATTTCGCGTTCTCAACACAGTCCGCGAAATTCAATTTCGCGGCCGTTACCCATAGCAACGGTTGCGAAACCAAACGTCACTTCCAAATTTGAATATCACTTCCAAATTTGACATTTCTAAAATACTACGAAGACATGGATGATTTTTTATTGAATACTAACAAATACATAAGTACTTATATTATTTATGATAAATATTAATTGTACAGTTTGTATTATTACTTATATTTACTCCAGAATTGAAGCAAGAACTGTCAAAATATTTGTATATATTGAAACATATAATTTCCATGGCACACATTGTTAAATAAATTAAACTGCTGTTGATTTTAAAGCAATGATAAATTTATTTACAATTATCTAGTTTAATAATTTTAACGATTGCACGAAAAATAGTGTGTATGCCATGGCCGCGAAACTTTTTAACGACCTCAAGATTATCTTGCCTCGGCCGCAAACGGCCTCGGCGATAACTGTTCTTTCGGTACGTTAAAAAGGTATTTCGCGGCCTAAGCATACAAATAACTATTTTAATTGGAGTTTTGACGTTTTGATTTTTATGGTATAGTTTTGTCTTGTCTGTGAGTTTGGTGTATGTTTCTTTTCATTTTTCCTAAACTTAATAGTCTGAATGGATAGACTTTTGTAATGAGGAAAAACCAGGTTTTCCACAAAGTTAACTTTAATCGATATCCCTTTCTCCCGACAACGTTAACTATAACAGCTTACGTCATTCTACAAGTTAACTTTTAGGGCGCGTTGGCCACGCTTGTTATCCTGCTCATCTTTTTAAAATAAAAATCTTTGATAGCGATCTCTGCCCAACATGTCAAGAAATCGGCGACCTAGACCATATTTTCTTCAATTGCAAGAAATACGATAAAGAATCCAGGGAACTTACAAATAAATTAACCATTTTAAAAACAAACCAACCTTACAATTTAATGCATTTATTATCCTTGCACAAAAAGAGTATCTTCGATTGTCTATTGGCCTTTGTTAGGGATGCAAAAATCTGTATATAGGTAATTGTAGTAGTATTGTTGTAACCTTTGTGTCTTTCCTTATGTAAATTTACCCAATCAATCCGAGGTCCACCTTGTATTGTGTATACTGAATGCCCTGATAGACCCCTGGGCGAGAAGTGTGTAACCTTTGTCTGTAATCCTTGAGGAATGTAGCATATAGGGGACAGTATTCACTTAATTAAACAAATTTCTCAGAAACATATGATAATTGCTGGACAAATAACCAAATTTAGTTTCTGGCTGCAAGGGCTACGGCTCAAATGCCAAAAAAAAAAAAAAAAAAAAAAAACTGATGATTGATGTATTTATTATCAATCTGTCACAGTAATATATATATGTCTTAATAGTTTTATAATACCATTGAGTAACACAACGATAATACCCATCCTTAATCCAGCACATGGAACCGATTCTGATAGAATCTTGCACAGAAAGGTTTTTCGGTACGGGTATTTAAAAAAATTAGTTCTCAAAAAAATTGGCTGTCCGAAAAATTGGAGCAATTAGTCATGCTATGACTGTAAGCACTGTTTATAATACTAAGCTCGCAGTTTTCATAAAACCCAGCTGTTAAGCCCATTTACGTTGAAGCTTAAATATTACCAATATATTATGGCTGTAGGGGTTTTTTCATTAGGATTTGTAATTGAGTTTTTCGGAATAATGACGATTTTTGTTATTTCAACTGGATATTCATATTTTTTTGCCTTTTGAAATCCTTAAGACATACAGAATATTTTTCTTTATACCTAAATGCCATAAATAGAGTAATAGCCACAGTTACATTATCTTGGCTGATGTTAAAATAATAAATTTATATGTCTATGATTGAATGATTCGAATAATCTTGAATAATTTATATCCTAATAGAAATATCATAACAATGTCCACTGACAGTAAATTAGTAAAAAGTATAACGAAACTGGTGCATTAAAAGATTTGTCCAAATCATGGCCAGGACAAATCTTTTTTAATGTTTATTTCACGTTTTAGTTATGTCCACATTTGATTAGTGAAAAAAATAGGAATTTCAGAAAACATACAATAAAGGTGATTACAGAAGATGCTCAAAGTGTTGTCCGCTTACTTCAATACAAGCCATGCAGTTATTGAAACTTTGTAATACATTTTGCAACATCCCTGACTGCTCAATTCTTCTTACCTTTGTGGTTATCATATCTTTCAATACCTGAATACTGGGAAACACATTATTTAAGTATTGCCTCACCACAAGTGCATAGTGAGGTGGAACACCATCTAGTTGCAGCCAAATATTGTCGTTCGGAATATTGTCATTGTCTGACAGTTTTGAATAATGAAATTTCTACATTAAAATGTAATTGAATATTTCACTCATACATGTTGTATCAATGCAACGAATGCTAAATTATTGAATGGAAATTCAAAAATTACGCTGGAAATTCCACGTTGCCATGACAACCATTGTCCGGCAACGTTAAAATAATAAACATGAAACTTCAAAGAAGAGTTTCTCAGAGGTCATGAATCGATTCGGAAATATAACAGAACGGGAAATTGACAAAAATGTAATTAAAAGTGTACCCAAAAACACGGAAAAGAGTAAGAATAGTGTATGAAGACGAGTTATAGACGTTACATTGTCTATCTGAATATAGTGAAGATATACGCAGTAGTTTGTATTTATATTCTCCTTAAATACCGCTTGTGCTTAAAAATTAACCGGATAATTTCCATTCAAGCTTGTTCTAATTCCAACCCGTTCTTTGAACTCGTGGCATTATTAACAACAAGCTTTCATGGAAATTGTCGGTAATTTTTAAGCACTCGTGGTATTACCCCCGAAAATACCTACTTGGATTTGGAAATAACTAACCTAACTCAGGTATAGGTAATACTAAGTATTTTCCAATAAATCCAAATACACCAGACTATTTTTGAGTTTCCCTTAATGAAAAAGGGAACAATTATTTTATCGCCTATCGCAAAACATAACCTATTTAAAAACCATTGGATTGTTTTTATTAAAACATTTTTCCATCATTATGTCCGCAAACTCTTCACGTCTACAGAAATAATAAAATCTGACAACTCTTGAACCAATCTTATTTTGTATGGATGGAATTTATTTTCACGTAAAATTTTCATTGCGTATGTTTGTGAAATATCAAGTTCCTGGATATTTGTCTAGTACTCAAGTGTGGATCGTCTTCTAACAGGACACAAACATCTAAAGATTTGTTTTCAGTTGATGCAGTTTCTCTTAACCCTGATTTGAATAAATATTTTACTGAACCAGGCCTGGGACTCTGCACACTTTAGAATGCTACCGATCGTTTTCTACGTAGGTTTGTTCCTGAAGTAAGTTCTTAACTGTTATGGACATATTGAGTCTACGCAGTATAAAATAAGCGTTCCAGCAGAGCAGAGTTCAGAGCAAATTATAATTGTTTGCAAGACTAGTGAACTTGTTGAAAACGAGATCGTTACTCGTTCTCTTGGTTCCAAAATAAAAAGAGAACTTTTAATTTCGCGTATGCTTTTTGATATAAAATGACTTCCTTTAGTAGGTACTTTTACTTTTTAATAACAACTATGCTTTTTGGTTATATTATACTTATTTGTTTAATATTGATTTTTGTGTACGAATATTATTGTTATTGTAATCAAAATGGATGCTTTTTTTATTGAGAGTGAATCAGAAATTTTTCCAAACCTATATAATACGAACTTTGTTCCAAATCTTTCAATATTTCTTTTCTAAATATTTTTTAAATAATGATTCCAAAGATTATAAAACAATCTTATCTCTCAATCAACCATGGATGTAACAATAATAGTTAGAAGTCGATATTTATAACATAACCTTGTATCTCATTTTCTTATCAAAATATTCAGCTAAGATTACTTTTCAGAACTGTTCCAGCACACATTTGTTTGGAACCTATACTTGGTACATTATTCTGGTCACGCATGCGCATCAGGTAATGTTAATAACATGTTTGGAACTCGTTTCGGGAACAAACCTATTATTAGGTGCTACTATTATTTCAGTCGACAGCAGTCGAAACTCTCACTCTGTATACCATCTGCATACTGTCGACAAGTCTTCTTTTATTTCTGACTTATTACTATTAAATATATTGAAGTTTTTATTAAGAAATCGTCGACAAAAGACGTATGAATAGAGTCGATACTAGAATTCTATAGTATGCAGAGTACCAGTCAGTGGCGGTCATATACACTTTGAGAAGGGGGGCCATCGGCGATTGTGTGATGTGACTGAACCACGGTAAAAATACACGGTATGCTGACTTGTCGACTCAAATTGTGCACGCTCTGAGCATGAGTCACCTTGGAATCAGAATCAGAAATTGTTGGATAGAGTTGTACGTGTTTAGTTTGTTTTTCCTGAGCTTTTTCGATTTTTCTGCGTTAATTGATATTGTTTTATGCTAAGTCAGTGTTTAAAATTATTATAGAGTTAATCTAAGTGTTTTTTTGTTTTAAAACGTTTAACTTTATTTTACTTTAATTATAAGACCATAATGCCGTGCTGTGCGGTGGCTACATCCAAAAATACCAATCGCAATACGAAAGAAACGGTATAAAATACTATGGATTTCCAAAAAATGAAGACTTGACGAAGCACTGGATAAGAAGTGTTTGTCGTCATTAATTGCGAAAGATGTGAATTGTATAATGTATGGTTTTCTACCTGCTTTGTCCAAGGGCCAAAGTTTAAAATTCCTCTATAAGATCAGAAAAGTATTTTCGACTTATTTTATTTTAAAGTGTTTTTTAATTGGTAATTACACATTACACGAGAATGTTATCCTTTTTAATTTCTGAACAACTGCGGTTGAGCTAGGTGGGCCATAGTCATGGCCACTGGTCCCAGTACTGTTTCGTTACACTTTTTTGCTAATTTACTTAAAGTAGATCTTGGGATTTCGGTAAGGATTATATAAACATTTTTCTTTTTTCCAGGAGGAGGAAAGATCTGACAACAATGTAAATACCACCATAATACCTTATCACAAGATCCCTAACCCGAAAATCTATAAAAATCGTGCAATCAGTTTCCGAGATAACTCTCACTGTATAAACGACTGACAAAAGTAAGGATAAATGAGATAATTCATATAGGTACAGATACATGCAATGAGAAACGGAACATAGTGATTTAATGTATTTTCCGATCTAAATAGTCCACCAACAAAAATTATCCATAAATTTACCTCAATAAATATCAAGTATTTAGCTGGACAGCTGGATTCAGAACTAGTGTAAGAAATCCCGCCTCTTCTCCTTCCAATATTTGTTAGTTATGTGGTAATGTGCGTATGTACGATTTAGTATTCAAGTGTTTTTTGATTTCTTTTGGCAATAACGGCTTCCAAAATAAAAATGAATTCGTAATTAAAACAAAATAAGATTTTTTAAATTAAAACAAATTGAAATTAAATTCCGAAAAACAACTTAAAATGCTGAAACTAAAAAATTAATGAATTAAAGGTTCAAAAATAGTCCTGTTGAGCCCAACAAAAACTGAATATATTGAACAAAGATAATCTTGTATCTCTGAGCTGATTCGGTGTAATATGTTTGCACAATGCTGGACAATTTTCGCCCTTAATTCTTTCAAATTCTGAGCCTCAAAAGTGTGCCGATAAATATCATTTTTTAAAAAACCCCATAAAAAGAAATCATTCGGGGACAAATCCGCTGATCTTGTGAGTGACCTCCAAAATACCACGATAAATTTTCAATTTTCTCCTGAACGGTGTACATTCTGATTTCTCTAAGAATTTATTTTAATTTGAATAGTTATGGGCTTAAACAGTACTTGGATGCTAATTAAGGACCGCACACAGTTGAGACTTCGGAGTGGTGGGAATTGTACGATATGTTGTAGGTGTCCAAATAAACGATTGTAATAATCCCGTTTTTAATCTGTTGAAGCTTGACATTGGTCGACTAGTTCAAAAGCAGTTCTAATACAATGCTTAAAATCCCTATTCATGGAGTTTGGTTTGGTAATAAAAAACAAGGAAGCAAAGGAATAATTAGGAGAAACGCGGACGTGATAACAAAAAGAATCAAAATATTTAAAGTACCAGTCAGTAAATGATTTGGAGAAAATAATATTGAAGGGCAACCAAGAGTGGGCAACAAAGGTGTCGAAAAGAATGAATTTCGAGAGTGTCGAAATGTGGAATGTAAAGAAATAAAGGAAAATTTGGAGAAGAATTGGAGAGAAAAATAAATGAATGTGATTTTTAATAGCTAGAAAGAGAGTATTCATTTTGTGACAGACAGTAAGGACTAATCTAGTAATGAAAAGAACGGCTCAAGATAAAATTTAAGAATCTACATAGGATGAAATATTTAAATTGCTTCTTGTGGTACTTGAAAAAATATCGTTTAAAATAGAGACATGCTTAACAAAGTGTAATAATTAAGAAAATTAATGTGAAGATAGTTTCACAATTTGTCCTAAAAAATTTGATAATCAATATTTCTTTTAAATATACCATAACAGTAGCTCCTTCGCCAAAATTTGAAATTCTCAGTTGTCCAACTCTAACATTGCTAGGACACGGCAGCCAGGACTTTATCGAACGGATCAGCTGCTGTCTACAGGGGTTGCGGTTAAAATTATATTATGTGATTTATATGTCTGTCTGAGGGCTATTTTTGCATATCCCAGTGAACTCCTGTGCAAACCCTACAATCAGATAATAATGTATAAAATAATTAGTATTCCTATTTATGATGACAGCTCATCGTTTGTGACTTTCATTAATATAATTTGCTAAAGGGTGTGGAATAAGAAATAGATACACGAAATATATAGTATCGGAGGAGATTATGATTCTAACTATGTATATTTTAATTAAAAAACGGATCATTGGAATGTACATTTTTGCGAATGTAATTAGTATGCCTAATTATGTCTATTTCTAATTGTCTGTAAATTATATACTTCTAAATATTGTTTTTGAGACTAACTTTAGGTAGAAATACCAATTTCCGATGACAATTATTTACACTGTTGCTAGTTGTCATACGTTTTCGATCACTAACACAGATATTCAATATATTTGTTTCAGTCGTAAGCCACAAGACCCAAGATTTTCCACTGATCCTAAGACATGTCCACAAGGATACTAGCCTCATAGGAAACTTTTTACAACTTCTTTTAGTGATGGGAACTATTACAGTTTTGAATTCCTGACTTTGTTGTTGCCATAATAACAAGATCGTCAGCAATGTATCAGCATACGCTTGCAGCTCTACCCCTCTTGTTAAGAAAGAACTATAAGTAATCATTCATAGATTGACAACAGTAATGGAAATGTAGCCCACCTTGTAAGAAGCCTGAGGAAACATTAAAGCTAATGAATTCATCCTAAAGGTATGTAGCGGCTGTTCTATTTGTGAGTATGGCATGTATTCAGCCAATAATGGTTAGTTTCATGCCCGTTTTAGCCAAAGCTGAACCAATCGAGGTACTTTAGCAAAAAATATGCTAGGCTAGTTGGTATAACCGATTCAATATTTAGTATGTACGATATTATTATTATATTCAATCTCTGTACTGTATTATTTTTGTCAGCATTTTAATCTTTTTTTGTGGATTTCAAATTTTGGTATGGGAATGCCTAGGCAAACTCAATGAACTAGGCGAGAACAACATAATAATCTTACTGTGGTTTCCAGGATTTATTTCAGGTAACTTTTCAAAATTTTTAAGCAATAACGGTATTAGACATTTGACTTCACCACCATACCACCCTACGACAAATGGAATTGCGGAAAGCTCGGTAAAATCTGTTAAAATTGCAGTAAACAAGGCATGGAGCGAGATAAAAATAACCAAGGAGTAGGTTTAGAAACTGTAATTAATAGATTTTTATTTCATTATCGAAACTCAATTCATTGCACCACAGGTGTTTCACCTTCTAGCCTTGTATTTAAACATAAAGTTAGAAATCGATTTGACTTGTTACTGAATAACAATGATAATAAATCTCAGGTTTAAACAAATCAGAAGGGGGGAAAAGAGATGATATTTTTAAAATAGGGGATCAAATATTTTGTAGAGATTATAGGAATCCTAATCGCAAAACTTGTGGTGAAGCCAGTATTGATGAAATATTAGGATTTAGAATTTATTTCTGCAGATTAAATTTGAACCAAATTTTGCGAAATAAAGGAACTTTTGTAGGCAATGACTTACCTCAGGTAACTCATGGCGACTACTTGTCAGTGAGAGATAGTGAACAATTAAAGCAAGCATATAGCAAGATAAATCAAGAGCAAACAGTTTTTAGTGAGGAGTTAAAAGAAAGTGCTGAAGATAAAATTGGTGATGTTGTAATACAAGATAGTGAAAACCCTGGTTGTAATATAGTAGATAAGTCTGTAATTAGTAATAAAAAGAGTTTAGATCCTCTGTTAGCCTCTGGTATTTCTCAAAGACCCAGAAGGGTTATTAAACCACCGCAACACTATTTTGCGGTACTACAATGTGCACAAATTTCCCCCATATAAGATACAACTATTGAACGTATAAATGAAAACCGTAGAATTGAATTGAAATGATGACAAATAAGCTTTAGTACTCCAACGAAATTTCAGTATAATTTTCTATCTTCTTTTTAAATGGATTAGTGATTAGTCAATCGGCATAACTGTCGCTATTGGGATTTTACAAATTCACATATTTTTCGTGAAAGTCATTCCCAAACACCCCAAAAAATAAATGTTTGGACTGGAGTTTCAGGAAGTGGTATTATTGGGCCAGTATTCATTAAAGGAAATTTGACGAAGAAAAATATTTGCAACTTTTACATAACGTCATCGAACCTTTAATTGTTGATAGTGTGGAAAACCAACTAGATGACCAAGAACATTTTTTGATTGAGAAAATAACATTTTCAACAAGACTCCACCATATTTTGACCTCCGTGTGAGAGATTGGTTAAACCAAAATTATCCAGGCAAGTGGACTGGTCGAAAAGGTGTTATATAGAGTGGCGACCTACACCACCTGCAGTGTTAACTCTACTCGATTTTTTTTTGTGAGGATATTTGTAATCTGAGTACTACGAAACACATATCTCTTGATGATTTATGACAGCGTATGTCTACAAGTTTCCAGAGATGTAAAAAAGAAAACATTTCAAAAAGTGTGACAGAAATTTGAAAATAGAATATTATTAAACGAGCAATTTATTCACGCAGGGTGACGTCACCCGAGAGAATAATGGCCATAAATTGCGAATTGAATACTATACTTTGCCACGACCCTTGATTTCTTCATTAAATAAGTTAAGCAAACAATGCGAAAGCAGAACGGAGAGTAATTAATAATTTGGTATATTTGGTATTATTGACAATTCTAACGTCAAAATTAATAAATTTCTGGCGTACGTCAAAAAATGTGATGTATAGAGATGGGCGATACTGTGTAAAGTATCGATACACCGTATATACTGTTTTAAAACTATCAATATTAGAAAATATCGTTATGAAAAGTATCAATACTAAAAATTTCAGAAACGAATTTCCTAAACAAAAATACGCAGATTTAATAGTTTATTTCATATTGTACCCCCATATCTCTAGTCACCTAAGCCGGAATATGTTGTGTTGTAATAGCAACATCTGATATTTAAATGCAAAATGAATTATGAATCGTAATTCACTTTTTTATTCTTCAAAGAATCTTTCTGTCATCATAATAAGGTATAGAAAATGCGAAAAGTTTAAAGAGAGCCAATTTTAAACAACGATTAAATAACAATGGAAGGCTTTTGTCGAAGGCAAAACAAAACGATTGAATAGATTTACCAGACGTTTTAAATCAGGTATACCTGACGCCATTTGAAAAAAATTACCTAAGGCGTATTTATAGTAGGGAGGGGGTGATTCTGACGTTTATGACATTAGCGCTAAAATGTCTCCCTCTCAAGTTAAAAGTTGACGTGTTTCGGCATTTCTTTCTAATTGTCTAATTTCTAAAATAGTGGATCCTTTTCAAATGAACACAGCGTTTATGCTATATTTCTCTGTAGAGTGTGGGTCTGTGCGGCTCACTTTTGGTATGTATACCACCCTAACCACCAAACAACTGGGTGGTAGGTATGTAATTCCACCGGCCAGCTTTACCTATACAGTTTAGTAAGGATAGGTAGAAGTAATTCCAGTCCGTTTAGCAGAAGAGGTGGAAATGATTTCTTATTCAACTGTCGGTACTGTGAAATATTCCTTAGCGATCTCCCAATCGTTCTTCGTAGGATGCCTGGGTGCCCCCAAAGACAAGAGTTCGATTGTTTTCCAAAGTAAAACCAGGAGAGTGGTTTTCTATGAAAAGTTCTCTAATGTTCCTTTTCCAGAAGGCGTGAATGTACCATCATGGCGTGTAATCGACCATATCTCGGCAATTCACTCGCTATAGAGAATTCTAAAGGTTTTCAATTCGCCTTTCTGATTTCTGTATTGGAAGCTGCTAGTGCCATTCTATAAAGTTTTAGTTGCTCTTTTGCTTGGTTGAATAATCGCCATATTTCTTTTCAATTTGTTAATTTGTTTTACCAAATAAATGGAAATATCTAAAAAAATATTATATCAAAATGTTTACCCTCGTATAGTTAAATATAAAATTTCGACTACACCGCCATCTACTGACGAATAGTAAAAAGAAGATAGATGCTGCAATAGTTTTGTACAGAAATACATGAAAATGGGTAACACCAACCTTTAGACTTTATGTTATAACCTTGAACTGTTGAACATAATGAGCATTTTTAAACCTACCAGTGCTTTAACAACAAAAATAATCTCACGTGACGGCTGAGTAAATAAAAATCAATAAGTAAATAGTTAAAGTATTACAGCATTACAATTTGTAAGTTAAACTTTTTTGTTGCGGCCGCTGATTCCATATGGTATAATTTTGTTTTTATTTTATTGAAGGACGGAAGAACAGCCCTGATTAATTTGACAGCTGTCAATTGTAGCTGACATTTCTCCAAGTGACGTTAGACGTGATTGTTTATTAATTATTTTTACTATCTTTTGTGATAAAAATGGTGTATTTATCTGATTTAAGTGTGTGATTAAACATCGTAATTGTGAAAACAAAGTAAGTAATTACATACTCAGCTATTAGTTTCAACAGATTGTATTTGACACAGTTTTTCTAAGGACGTTTGCATTCCATACATCCACAATTTTTTCTGTTCAACTTGTCATTTTAGAAGCAAATTGCTTTTCAATGTCAAAGACATACTAAAATATACGTTCGATTGATTTTTATAATAGCCAAGGGTTGATAAATTGGGTAATGCTCTTGATAAAATGTGTATCATTTTGCTCATGGTCACAAGGGCAGATTTTGGAGACGCCCAAATTTCTAATGTCTAGTGTCTAGACGGTACTGAAGTGGGGTTACCGATAAAAGTGAAACTAAAGAAATTCTTGCGGTTTCTTTTTAAAATGGTTTATTGCTCAAACCTACTCTTTTTATACTCTAGCACCTTTATCAAGGTGATTAACAAGTTTGTAACTTTAGATTTAAAAAAATATTTGGTAATATAACACAAATGTTGTAGAACTAGAAACTGGAGTGTATGACTTTCATACCAATAACCTATATTATAAGGTTTTTAAATATTTGGTACTTTTTTAAATATATATAAATAGCTTTATTTGGAGGGCAAACCATTAGTGCATTGCGGTATAAAAACTCTGGGAATTACTCAGGAATTACTGGGCATTAGTAGAAATTAGTGGGCATTACTAGGAATTCGTGGGCATTAGCAGGGAATTACTGGGCATTAGTGTGCATTACTGAAATTTTTTTGGAATTAGTTAATGAATATATGCTAATATGCATAACACACTGTTGCGATGAAGGTTTATATGCTGCAGAATAGTGTTGTCATTGAACTAAGCAATCTAGGAATCACTGTAGACTGCAATCAAACCAAAAATGCTTTGGCAAAACTTTCAGCTACTATGTCTACATGACTAAGGACAATTCAGACACTAGGTTTGTAGGAGAAATCTTAGGCTAGGTTAATTTCATTGGCCCAGAGCAGTGTATATATTTTTGGTTGAAATTAATTTCTTTTCTTCGATCTTTTCTTAGACTTACCATTTGATTCATATTTACAGACAAAAAAAATTTAGAAAATAGACTAGGGTCTAGAGGGCAAACTGACTGAAGATTGAAATGAAATCTAAAATATAACCCAATACATTTTAAAAGCTACTAGGCGAGCTGAGGTAGTTGTCCACAGGGTTTTTATAATTTTTTTAAATCTGGTGTTAGAAATAACGTTAAGAACTATAGACCTATTTATTATTTGCTTTTTATCCTTGCCTAAGATCTTGGGGAACATAATTTGTGGATTACTATATTAAATCGCAAATAAGTAATATTCTGATAAGTTTTCTATCTGGTAGGTATATCTAATATTATAATCAGGATTTCAACCCTGGACCTCCTCAGCCCCAAAACCTATGCATTACCCCTGTGCTACAGAACCCACCCTCCTTACAGTATTCAATATTATAAGCTACCATTACCACTACAGCATCTTAAATTCAGTCATTCTTCTTCACTACTCTTCCTTGAGGTACCTAATGTGCTGGACCTGACGTTTGTGCGTACACACATCCCACTCATTTGTGAGCCAGATACTTTTCATACCTATGCAATAACCCAATACCTATATTTTAAAATTTGAATTTTAGACTCGTGGATAATCATAATCATGGAAGGAATCAACGTACAGATTTTGTGTGGTTGAATTTTTACATAATAATTGTTATATCAAAAAAAAAATTGAAAGTTTTCTGAACTCTTTTTTAAAATAAACCAACTTTTCTTGATCATGGATTGACTGATCAATAATTACAATGATTATTATTGTAAATTAAATATAGGTTGGTCAAAATTTTAAAGATATGAATTCATTAAGTCCATTTTCCACAGTGCAAGTTGACGCTGCAACTGCAACTCGAAAAAGTTTGCATGCAAATTGGCGTTTTTTTTTCGTTGGGCGCGTCGGTCGCATGAATTAGAACTTGCTCTATTTTCGAGCGAGAAGTCGCTGCGACTTGGTGACTTTTCTGGTGGATTTTGTCGCACCAACCCAAAATTTATGTTGGCTGCTACGCCCTGACACCTCGCCTGACACTGCTGTCACAGGATTTCTTCTATGTTCCTTCTCGTAGAGCAACACAGGCCATAATACTAATTACTGTTACTAAAACAGTGCCCTCAATGTTTTCCTCATCCATTCTGTTAACTTCAAGACTTGATTCTAGAGAAACTACTCCTATTTGCTTTATTTTCACCCGCTAATTTTTTTCTTACTGTGAGGTTATGAAACCAGAACTGCCAATTTTTAACGAAGTTGGCAACACGTAACGTTTCCCCTATGCCTGGATTATCGATGTGCTGATTGTACCTTTTCTCGCAGCGATTTGTCCCAGCGATTTGTCGCAACGTGGAAAATATACTTTAGATATCCAATATGGTTTACTTCATAGAGCAATAATATATAATGAGAGTTGTTGATCCTGTAGTAACAGTTGGCATCGCGTTGATCGCAGAGCACCAGGAAGGGGTGCCAGAACTAATTTTTACAGGTGGGATGTTTAAATTCAGTAGTTTGAATTATAGGTAGGTAAATTTTACAATTTGTCTTGAAATTGTTTATTATATAATTATTTCATTACCAAAAATAAATTCATACTTTGTTTTTTATAATGAGATAATTATAATTAATAAACAATTTTAAGACATATAATTTAGATGAATAAGAAAACAACACACATTTAAATCTTTCACTTGATTTTTTATTAACCTGCATGTAACACAACAAAATATACTAAAATATTTGTTTATTGAACATGGGACTATTATTCAATATACACTATTAATTAAGCTCTAAAATTTTGTACCACTGTTCCATTTGATTGAAATCAGATGGAATTTTCAAAAAAATTTTGTTCTTCAACTCTAAATTGCCAAGTGGCCAAAAATATGCACATATAGTGATGGAAAAATGTTACAATCAAAACGATACAAATTTTTTTAGTAATGTAATGTTTTTATTAATGGAAACGTAAATTGGCATAGTTGTAGATACTACTTTCACATAAAAAACATTGTTTATAAAACAAAACCTGCCAATATTCAGGAATTGAAAGATATGATTACCACAATGATAAGAAGAATTGAGCAGTCAGAGATGCTGCAAAATGTATTGCAAAGTTTTACAAATCGCATGGCTTGTTTTATTGAAGCAAACGAACAACATTTTGAGCCTCTTCATGTTTTCTAAAATTCCTAATTTTTCTACTACTGAAATATGGATATACCTCTAACATGAAACAATTATTTGAAGATTTGTCCTGTAGGTGTTCTGCGGTATGATTTGGATAAATATTTGACTGCACCTGTTTTGTTAAACTTACTAATTCACTGTCAGTAGACCTTTGTTGTGATATTTCTATTAGGATATAAATTATTAAAGATTATTTTATTTAACCATAGTCATCTAATTATTTTAACTTCACCGAAGATAATGTAAATGTAGCTATAAAACGAAATTATGGCATTTAGGTATGGGGAACATCAAATGAAAAATATTCAGTATTTCTTAAGAATTTCAAAGGGAAAACAATATAACAAAGTTCATTATTAAGTATTCTGTATATGAAATAACGGAGATAATGAATTTATATCATTTGGCTTTTCCACACTATATTGGGTATTTGTGTATTAAAAGCTACTCGAATTACATACAAGGTTTTTTCTGCGATTACAGGATATTAGAGATATATATTATGGCTTTTAACATTGTATTATTACAGATTACATCACACTAGAAACTGGTTAGAATTACTTATATTAGAAATACTAAAAAAACATATAGTAGTAACACAATCAGTAACAAATTTGAAATTAAATGTGCAATTTTGACAATTATTTATGTGAATGAATACCAATTTTTAAGAGTTGTGGTAAAATTTTAATTTTATTGAAACTAGGAATATAGTTTGAAATGTTTCTATTTTATTGTAAATTTAATCATTAATATCAATATATCAGCCACGTAACTAATTTTCCATGTTTTTTAAGTTGAATTATGAAAATAACCAAAGCAACATTGCCGTTGTAGAGCACCAATAATGTCAAATTATGACAGATCGCAGAAAACACAAACCTTCGGATTTAATTTCGGATGTTAAAATCCTAATTAAAAAATTCCATTCAATTAGACACGAAATAACTAAATGAAAACGAACAAGATGATTAGTTTTATTGATGCAAGTATTAATTAGAAGTTATCAACGCAATAGTTTATACCGTTCGTACGGAAAGAAAAAATAGTTTGGTATTTACAAAGATTAACCTTTTCCATTACAACCTTTGCGAATCTATTAACTAACATAACTCACGTTATGGTAGAGTTCCTTGTATAGATCCGTCTTTATCACTAAACTGCATATGCCAGACCTTGGGTCCTCCATACTCTGGGAGGGTTGTGGTTTTTTTGTTCCCTAACGCCTTCTCAGTATAGGTGCTAGGGTTTCTTCGTCTTTTTGGCAAAACCTGCTAATCCTACTAATAACGTTCATTAGTTCGTTAAATTTACAGTACCCTGATAATAGCTGGCTGTTCCTCTATTTTGGCTTATGTATATGGTGAGGACGTTTATAGTAAATGTCACGAATGTTTCTCGTTACGTCATAACTCATAAACATCCGAATCAAATCAATAAGACAGTTTTCACCAGCGGCGCATTATTTTTAGAGGGTTCGGAATGTATTTCTGCTGATCTAATTATAAGAGGAAATAAATGAAAACCAAATTTAACATAATATCATAGTTAGACTACAATTTGAAATTCTACAAATAAATTTTTACAAAACTCATCTCCTGAATTGCATTTAACGGCAGAAATGGTCCGCCATTAGCCAATTCCTTTTGGAAATATTCATGTAATTTTCTAATAGGTACACTCACGTTTACTTTCGTCCAAACGTTTACCAGGCATTTTGTCGAAAAATATTACAATAAATGTAAATTAATTTCACTTGTTTAATGTAACGACAATGACGACGAACTTCAATGGCGACAGAATGATTTCCGCATAAAATAACGTTTCGCTTTTTAAGTACAATCGTTGTCACAACACAAGGCAGAGTGACAAACAGATAAAGACGTAGAGGCAGCTTAATTCAGGCACAAAAGACATAATGTACCTTTCGATTTGTATTAATTGGACATACGCAGTCAGTGATATCTACATCAAATTAGAGTGTCTTTGATACATTCAGGGAAGTATGACGTAACGAGAAACATTCGTGACTTTTACTGTAAGTTGGAATACATTCAATATTTTCCCAAGTATTTTTCGGTCAAAAGCTATTATAACAAAACGCTTGCACTGGTCAATTTTTATTTTCAATTGTGCATCGTACTCTATCATTGGATGTACGAATGACGTCACCACTTTCGCGTACATGATATCATTGTTATTTTTTTAAATAGAACAACATATTTTTCTCTACATTTTTGAATTCCACAACAATAGACTATTACAAAAATATATAATACTCACAGTTCAAAGCATTGGTTTGTGAATTAGAGACAAATGTATCAGAAAATTTTAATTATAAAATGTTATTGAAATTACTGGAATAATAAAGATGATAGGTTGATTGATTGCATTGAGAAAATAAATTTATCGGCGATCACCGTCTTCAGCGCTCCATTCATCTTTCTGTCATAGATCCCATCCCTTCACATATTTTAGCAAACGTTCGTTGTTCTTTTATTAACAACCAAAATATTCACTAGATATAAGTTATATGGCAGAACAACGTTTGCCGGGTCAGCTAGTTTTAATTTTATATTTTTCATTATTTTAAACGGCACTATAAAAAATAAAGCAGCTGCAGTGCCTCTTCAACGTCGCACTGCCATCCGGCTCCATTCGACGTGGTCATAACCGAAAGAAACAGGGGTGGATCGCGACTACTAGCTAAAGCGCTGGTTACAGATTTTCGATGCGAATTATTTCTGACTATTGACGAAATGTCTGAAAATATCTATCTAATAAAATCCACCAACAAAGAATGCAGATGGCTCGTGGGCAATACACAAAAAGCTAATAGATATGCTGAATACCTTGAAAAACCTTCCAGCTGAACGAGAAGTCATATTAACTGGAACGATTTTAACCAGCAAACAGTGAAATTAGATCAAACCACCAAACAAAATATATATATAATGCTAGACACAGGCCTTTTAGGCCCATAGCTTTGTGATAATTTCCTTCCATTGTTTTCTATCTCTTGCTTTCGCCTTCCAGTCCGGTATTCCTCCCTCTTTTAGGTCTTCAATGGCTTCATTATACCACCTTTTTTTTGGTCTTCCTCGTTTGTTCTATGTTTATGTCAATCATTTTTGTTGTCATTCTGGTGTCTGGCATCCGCTGTATATGACCTAGCCATCCAAGTCATTTTGCTCTTATTACACTTCTCATTTCTTGTTCTCCAAATATACCTCTTATTTCTTGGTTTGTTCTTCTTTTCCATACCCCTTCTTCTTTTTTCCCTCCTAATATCCTTCTGAGTATTTTCCTTTCCCATATGTTTACTTTATTTTCCTCTTCTTTACTCAATATCCAAGTTTCACTACCATATAGTGCCGTTGGTCTAATAACTGTTTTGTATAGATGTAACTTGGTCTTTCTAGCTACCTTCTTTGAAGTTATTATTTTATTTAGGGCTCCTGCCTGTTTACTTCCTTTTGTTAGTCTTGTTTCTATGTTCAATTCCTCATCGCCATCCTCCTTAATAACTGTACCTAGATAGATATAGCTTTGGACTTGTTCGAATTCCATTGTTCTCTGTCCGTTCAGCTCTACTACAAAATCTAACCAAACAAAATATAGAAAATACTGATGCAAGGAAAAATCGACACTTTGATTTAATTACGGAGACATTTTTTCGATAATCTTGGAAAGTGTATCATTTTTTAACCCCTTGTATCTTGAATACAGATTTATTTACGGATTTTTTTCGCAAACCTAGCCCCACTTATTTTTCAATGTTCTACTTATCCTAGCAATGTTTGAAATACCCTGTATATTCATAGTACCACTCTCACTTGTCGGATTTTTTTTTAATATATCAGTTGATCTCAATAAAATTTGTTCTAATTAATGATTTAGTATGGTGTACGATATTATAATATTGAATTATAATATATTAAATTTGTTTATTATATTATGTTTTGTATTATCAGAATGGTGTAGTCAGAATTTTTTTCATATAAAATTTGTTCTGAATTTTTATTTTTATATTTTATTTATTTTTAAATTATTTCGCTTTGTCTATAAAATTCTAAAATTTTTCATAACAATAAAGCTTCTCTCTCTTTTTCCCTGATAATTCAAATTTTTGACCTATACATTCCACTTCCCCTGAAACGCATCCAAATTTTTATTTTTAAATGCAACACTAATAATTTGGACGGACACAAATGCTATCATAAATTTTAATTTTTTAAATTATTTTAGCTCTCAAAATTGTTTTTTTCGTTATATTTGGCCACGATTCAAACAATTTATAACGAAAGATATCTCACAAAAAATGCTTTTCTTCTAAAATTAAAACTTGATCTAATTCAATACATTTCTATGGAAAATTTAATTTGTTTCAACTGATCTGGATTATTTTTGAAGCCAATTCGAATCAAATCATTATGAACTCTATGCACTTTCTGCATTATTACAAGAACATAATATACTCTGGGAAAAAGATGCAGGATTCTCAAATAATTCTCATTTTCAAATAACTACTTCCATCTCCAAAATATATTTGCATATACGCAAGTCTAAAAGTTCACTTGGCATATTTAGAATCAAAACTAAGCATGGAAGATATTTTGCCCATCTTTACCATTTTCCATCTTAATCTATTTTCAGCCGCTGGTTCTTTATATTTACCACTCCTTACCTGTAGTCCTTAAGCAACAAGTGCATAAAGTGGTATTTTACACGAATGGAAGAGTTGACAATCCTATGACAACAATATTTTTTCTACGCCCCTATATAGGAATGAAATCAAATGAAATGCCCTTATTACAATGCTTTAGTAAATTACAACTATTAACAAATGCATAAATATTTATTTGGAAATTGTAGACAATAATGTTGAGAAAAACAACTTAATTGTGTATTTCTTTTTAAATGATTGTATGTATGTTTGTATCATGGGGTGACATTCACTGAGATCTACTGTCCCCCCTAACTCTACTTGGTTCCTAAAGAAAGTTTTAAATACTAGTAGTTCCTTTAGACCTATTTCCTGTAGGAATCTTAGGACCTCCGCAGGCGTCAGTGTCCCTTTTCTATCCAGTTTGTTTCCTAGGTATTGTACCTTATGATTCTGCATTGTTATAAATTCCACAGGTATGTGAATGGAGCTTTCTTCTTCCATTCCAAACTACACTCTTCTTGCTCTACTAGTTTCAGTAATTTGAGCTATCCATTCAGTCGACAAGATCCTTGTTCAAGAACGGACTTTTCACCTTATATTTACTTGCCTTAACCAAAGTTTAGGCAACCCACATTTCTGGTCTTGAACTATAAGTTGTCAGGAGAAAAAATGTTCTCACTAGTGACAAAACATTTTATCCTGCCAGAAATAAGTATTATGTTTAGCCGCAATATTGTATAAGAGTTAAAGTGTAACTATTATTTTGACTTTATGAGATTTACAATAAGCAAATGTGTTTTACTCTAGGAAGCAACAACTATCGAAAAGGTCCACTTAGTATCAAACAGTATATTTGATTGTCTTAACCCTACTAGATCTTTTGAATGGTCTTCTCTTTTTTTCGGCGTTGTTCTTGTTTTATCCCCTCTCTTTGCTAATTCATCAGCTATTACATTTTCTTCTATTCCAGTGTGTCCTGGAACCAACAGTGCCGATGTTGTTTTCGCCTAGTTCATTGAGTTGGCCTAGTCATTCCCACACCATTTTAGAACTTATTACACAAGAGTTCAGTACTTTAATGGCTGCTTGACTATCCGACATTATGATAATCCTTTGCCTTCTGTATCCTTTATCAATATTGAACAGGGTACACTTTCTTATGGCGTGAATTTCCGCTTGAAAGATACTTGGGATTTTTCCCAAGCTTTCAGAGTGTTTGGTTCCTGGGCCGTACACTCCTATCCCAGTTCCTTCTATTGCCTTATGTGTATACCATTGAATGGCATTCTTTCCATGTTCGGTAATAGTATTGGGATCCCAATTCATTGGTCAACGGTTGCTACCCTTTCCACATAGGTATTGTTTAATGTTTTGAAATAGATAGTTGCCAAATCTGTTGAATAAGGTGGGTACTCAGGTATTCATACTAATTCTTTGAATTTAGCCGCGGTCAAAACACTTTTGTGAGCAGATCCCTTGTCTTGATGAAACTTTGCTAAAACTAATCTTTCTGTACGAATTTTCATATTCAGCTGATTCAAAAAGTTGCGCAATCATATTAACCCTTGACCAATAAGCTTCCATAAATGTCCCTTATTTAACACTGTTGTAGTTTCCTCTGAACCGTCAAAATAGAAAGGCTCATGCATTCTCGCCATGTTTTAAATAATAACTGATATGAAATTGAAATAAAATCGAAAAGAAGCAAAGTAGTACATGAACTATAACTGTAAATAAAACAAAAAAGCTGACTGTAACCGCACTGAAATTCTCGGCGATATCCGGGCTATATTCTAGGGTTAGTATCATGGTATAAGATAAATATGGGGCTGATGTGCTTCTAGGAGCCTCTCCACTAAGACCTTTGCAGATCTATTCTGTGTGTCCTCCTGTTCTAGAGTTCCTTGTCTAGGCCCCTCCTTATTACTAGACTTCGAATGGCAAACCTCAGGTTTTCCATGTACTGGGAGGTTTGTGGCTTTTTGTTCCCTTATTATGTCTCTTTTGCTGCATCGGTTATACTATAACCTCGATGTTTCAATGATTCAAACACATTTTTCACAACTCGCTTCGCTTCCAGCGATAAATGCACTTTTTTGTACTAGGACGTCACATACTTAGTTTTAAACACAAGATTGCTTTCTGATACAATATTAAAAATGATTATCCCGAAATCCCCATTCTATTTTAGCTATAAATATTTTAATCCCTTATGTGAAAATATAAAAAGGGCATTGGAAATAAAGTAGGTAGGTGCAGTACAGTTCACACGAAGGAAAACAAGCAATTATATCTATTTGTTATATTTACACAATCACATTTAAATATACAGGGTGTTTCAAAAAAAGGTAACACCGTCTCTAGGATAGGTAAAAAACTGAAAAATAATTGGGGTTTGCTTAGTAAAATTTTTTTCTAACGCCATCCGTTTTCAAGATAAAGGGCGTTGAAGAAAATAAAAAATTACACATTTCTTACGATTTTGCCGAAACTACTGGCACCATTGTAATGAAATTTTATACGAATATGTTTTGGAAGCTGATATATCCCATGAATTTGTTTTTATAACTAACTCTCATAGAGGGCGCTAGTTACACGATTCATACAACGTATTATTCAACATAACTTTTTTAAGGGTAGAATTATTAGTCAAAACTCCAAGTGAACATAAACATCGTTTAATTTTACACCAAAAAGGTACTCTTGGTAAAACTCGATATTATGTACCGTTTTCGGAATATTTTGATTTGAAAATTATGAAGTAATAACCGCTCCTGGTATAAACTAATGATAAAGTTCGCTTTTCTCTAAGTTTGCCATGTAAAATTGACATTTATTGATTGTTATGACAATAAGTCAACAATAAATAGAGTTTTGAAACCTTGTTATTTGTAAAATTAGATATTGTTAAACAAAATGTACTCAAATGTTGAATACACCGACACGTTATTAACTTTAGGCGAGTGTTTAGGAAACTCTAGTGCAGCTTTAACGCGTTATGCAGAAAAGTTTCCTAGAAGAAACTTACCAAGTAAAAAAACATTTAGAGCAGTTGAACGACGTTGTCGAGAAACTGGGAATGTAAGACCAAAGAAAATAAATTCAGGTAGACCAAGAACAACAAGAACAATTAATAAAGAAAATATTATTTTAAATTTAGTTGATCAAAATTCAACATTAAGTGTAAGGAATATGGCAAGACAAACAAATACATCTTCTTCAACTACTTGGCGGATACTTAAAGAGCAGCAGCTACATCCTTACCATTACAGACAAGTTCAAGAACTCTTGCCGGACGATCTACCGGTTAGAGTCGATTTTTGTGAAACATTGCGAGAAAGGACAGCCCTCAATCCAAATTTTTTAAAATGTATTCTTTTTACGGACGAGGCCACCTTTACGCGACAAGGTATGTTTAACTCCCATAACGCACACTACTGGTGTGATGAGAATCCACAAGCCAAAAGGGTATCACATTACCAACACTCATTTAAAGTTAATGTTTGGGCAGCAACTTTAGGTAACAGATTAATAGGTTATCATATTCTACCTGGAAATTTAAGTGGTGATATGTACCTTGATTTTTTAAATAATCACTTATTTGAGATATTAGAAGATTTATCGATAAATGAGCGAACATCATTATTTTTTATGCATGATGGAGCTCCACCGCACTTTGATAGAAGGTGTCGTAATTGGTTGAGTAACAATTTTCGGAATCGATGGATTGGTAGAGGTACAGAAGCTCCGATTCATTGGCCTCCTCGGTCATGCGATTTTAATCCTTTGGACTACACAGTCTGGTCGTATATTAAGGAAAAAGTCTATGCTACAGAGGTAAATTCTCGTCAAGAATTAATAGACAGAATTAAACGTCACTTTAATGACCTCATAGCTGATCCCCAACCGTTAAGAAGATTAATGGATTCTTTAGAAAAAAGGATAGACTTGTGTATTCGTGAGAACGGAGGACATTTTGAACATTTACTCTAATTGAATTTTATGTTATGTTCTTTGTCTTTATTTTAATTTTCTTATTGTAAGTTTTTTTAATTAATAAATTTATCATTAACTTATACGAGAAGCGGTTATTACTTCATAATTTTCAAATCAAAATATTCCGAAAACGGTACATAATATCGAGTTTTACCAAGAGTACCTTTTTGGTGTAAAATTAAACGATGTTTATGTACACTTGGAGTTTTGACTAATAATTCTACCCTTAAAAAAGTTATGTTGAATAATACGTTGTATGAATCGTGTAACTAGCGCCCTCTATGAGAGTTAGTTATAAAAACAAATTCATGGGATATATCAGCTTCCAAAACATATTCGTATAAAATTTCATTACAATGGTGCCAGTAGTTTCGGCAAAATCGTAAGAAATGTGTAATTTTTTATTTTCTTCAACGCCCTTTATCTTGAAAACGGATGGCGTTAGAAAAAAATTTATTTTTCAGTTTTTTACCTAACCTAGAGACGGTGTTACCTTTTTTTGAAACACCCTGTAGATATAGAATAAATAAATAAATAAATTTAAAAATTGATCTCAATTATGAATTTACCAGCCAAATATTTCAGTAGTAAAATAATCATACTATTAGGCATTATCTTTACGCTTTTAAACGAGTACGAGGTGTGGGTTTTGGTCTTGGTTCTGGCATAAGTTTTGGCATAAGTCAAACCGAAATATTTTGGAACGAAGTATATGTACATGTGTCATTTTTTAATAATTTTCTTTTTTTTACAGAATGGACACCACAGATCAACCGAACTCAATATGTCACGTCCAGTCGATACATATGTATCCACTGCAACCGTCTGACATAAAAGATATACCATTTTCTCTACTAGCTGGCGAAACTATACTTCATTTCGGACATTCTGTAGACGGTGTTGTCGTAGTTACTACTTACCGTCTTTATTTACAATCTAGAAATAAACCATTTCATATACCGGTATCTCTCATTGAAGTTGTTGAAGTTAAAGAATTGTTCAATTTACATATTGGATGTAAAGATGCTAGGACCTACATGTAAGTATGATATCAATTTATTATACAGAATTTTCCAAGATGCAATCATTTGAGGTATACTAGATCTGTGACGTCATCACAAAACTTAAATTGATTAGGGGGTGAAAGTTGGCTCAAATGAAAGGATGTGTTATCCCGAATTCAACGATATACCACAATGAGGGTATTAATGTTAATAAATATGCTAAATTTTCAATTTAATGGTGCATTTATTATGTCCAAAGTAACCTGAAGCTGGCCTATTTTTACTTTTTAACTAGTTTTCACAAATTCAAAAGAAAAGCAAGTAGCCGTGGGATATTAATTAAATTGTTTTTTGACTACCAACAAAGAGATCTGAATTTTCTGGACAATGGGCTACCTTTGTTCATGAAGAATATTCCTTTACGCGAAAGAGGAGTTATGGTATAACTATATGAAATAACAAAAGTTCCCAGAGAGCCGAATTTTGGTGGAGACCTGGGGTTCACCATTGGAAATGAAGTGTCAATAGTCCCCATCGATCCCATGTGTGCTAAAAAAGTTATTCGTTGTCAAAGATCAAAATTTCAGGTTTCTTGTATTTTTAACGAAAACAGTTTTAACAAAAAATTACCTCAGACCAAAGCTATAGATCTTAAAATTGTTTATAATAATGACCATTATGATTTTTTTCCAAGAGTCACCACTTTTGAGATATCGCGATGATTCTAAGAGTCTACCTACATGATACGTACATATAGATTGCGAAAAGTCTATTCGCGCCATACGATTTACACAAGTACGACAAAAACTACTTGAAAGAGAGAGAAGAATAATTGTGCGTTCAGCGATGGGCGTGTAAAAGTTTAAATGTGAATTCTCTCTGTAAAGGACACTGTTGCCGGTTGAAAGTGTTTAGTTTTACCCAATAGTGCATGAGCTCGAAAAGAAGTTAATGATAACGAGACAAAAATATCATTTGTACAAATTAATCTGCGCTTCTGGCAACAACGGTTAAGATACTTAAAAAAAGTTAAAATAATAATGAACACACCCCCAACCGTTTTTGGTAGCTGGAACTGAACACACGTTAATCGCTGAGCGCACAATTATTCTTCTCTCTCTTTAAAGTAGTTTTGCTCATATTATCCTTGTCGTACTTGTGTAAATCGTATGGCGCGAATAGACTTTTCGCAATCTGTATATGCTACGTATACACATAGTCATGCACTTAAGTCAAGTAAAATTGCATATTTGTGTCTCTTTTATGTACTGTGTGGCCAACTAAGAACGGCCGTCGCACATAGGGGTATTTTGCTGATCTAGCCGGTCAAAATTATTTATTTAGTTTTTTTACTCCAGGGACTTGTCCTGGTTAACTATAAGCCATTTTTTTCTTTTCAATAATGACTTGAATATTGAGAAAAAATATAATAAAAATATATTTAGTTATAAAATTTATTTAACTATAATAATGATGGTTCTTCATCGTCCCCAACACTTTCAGTGCCTCCAGAAACTTCCTCCAAATCAGAATCTAAGTCTCTTTCAGAGTCAGGTACAGCAGGAATCATCAAAGCAATTGCTTCTTTCGTGAATGGCAATGTTCTTTTTTTGGGGGTTGGTCTCATTCCAGTAATCAGTGGGTCAGAAATGAGTAATAATCTATTTATAATATCAATGTTACACTTGACCCTTGAAAATTTTCTCGCGAAATTCTGCCTGTAGAACCGGAAATGTTTATTCTGTGCCTCAGCGGCTTCTTCCGAGAGCAACCCAATTGGCAACAATGCTTTGTCTATGATAGTAGCACCATGCATCAGGATCTTGTGCATCGTAGGTGTCATAGGATGCCACGGATACAACTTATATAAAGTTTCGCAGTGTCTATGCAATAATCTGCAAACTTTTCCAAATGGACTTTATGACTCCTTGATGTGACTTCAAGGATGACTTTGAGCCGGTAAATGAAATTATAATTAACACCAGTTACTTCTGCAGCTAATTCAGGATTGGAAAAAAATCTACTTGTGTTACCATCATTGGTATTTCCAAACCCAGCATTCAGTACATCCTCTATTAAACCAGTTTCACGTCTAAATTTTTCTTGAATGATTCTTTCCCTCTCCTTAACAATAGCTTTGTCAACGTTAGATCTTAACTGCCACTTTTTTACAGGGAGTTTATATGAGAGGCGCAATATGCTCTCAAACAGACGAATTCTGGCGTGCAAAGTGGATAATCCAAATGAAAGTGCGCCTGCATCAACATCTCTATTGATAGTTAAATCGTTGAATTCTTTCTATGGTGCACCTCATTGTTGACGTGGTCTGTGTGGCAGCATTACATACTTTTGCGTCTATCATTGTAAGCATATTAGTATGTTTTACAGAATATGACTTTTCCTCTAGTAAAAATGTTGTTTTTTGTAGGGAGTTAATGGCACTTTCCACATACTCAATGCCTTCTTGGGTTATATCAACAGTTTCTTTAACGAATCTGATTTTAATAGGACGACAATATCGCGTTGAGGATGGGGTTGGATTTTGCCATATTGTTTTGGTACCACATACCAAACGAAGTGGTACAAAGCTACTTTGAAAAATGTTACTATCTGTGGCGTCATTTTCCATCTTTTGAATTGTTCCAGCTGCGATCCATCACAGCCCCATTTGCAAAACATGAGTCAGATTCGTCTGGTCTTAGATCACGTAGAACATCCTTCAAAAACGTCAGTAATCTTGTAGTATGGTTTAATACATCTTGAAGATTTACTTCTGCGCATGTTTCAGTCACTTCGTAAGACTCTTTGGGCGGATAGCAGTCACTTTTTGCTTTTTGCAGGATGCTGTAACTAGCGTCGGCCATATCTCGGGGATGGATCATAGCACAGGCTCGGGAAAAACATTTTTATAACAAAAGTGGTCTCGAGAAACGCCTGGAAATTATTTTGAGAATTGTAGGTCCACCACTAGAGGAACAGTTAAAATTTTAAAATTCCAAATTTTCCAAAATTTACTCAATTACGGGGCATATTAAATATTATAATCAGATTCCTCGACAAATTTTGCATATTTTTTATATCACAAGTATTTGTCTAACTCTTCAAATAAGGGGTGGAGGAGAGTAGGAACCTTTTTACGAAAAAACGCCATTAATTCCGGTTCTGCTTGACCGATTTCAATAAACTTGATTTTGTTTGAAAGAGCTTTTGTTAAACAATCGAAAAATTGTAAATTTGAAGCAATCTAAGTAATAGCATAAATGCTAGAGGGCGCTGTTTAATTTTTTTAAATATGGTGTTTTTTCGTTACAATTTTAAACGGAAGTTTAAAAACTTAAGTAGGTAACTATGAAATAAAACAATAAAATTTTTTGTTTAAACCTTCATTACAACTACCTACTTAAGTAGGTCTTTAAAAAGTAGACTGAATTAGTAATAAAACAGTTAAAACCTCAAGTCGATGTCTTTTTCCTATCCTGAGATATCGTAAGAAGCAGGTAAATGACGGGAATTGTTCTTTCAACGTCTAGTCTAGAAGGCTGGTTCTCATAAGCGGAAATTATTAAAATTAGCCTGGATGAAAAGATTTTACATTGGTAAACTATTATCATACTAATGTTATGGTTGCCACTAGATTACCTAAATATAATGCTGTCGCTACTAACAATGAGAAAAATGAGAATTCAAATTATTTAATATGTTTTTCAGAAATATTATATTAGCAAACATTTCTAGTATTTTATTTCTGCTCAAATATCAAATATAATTTCATTTACTCCGAAGTAATAACCTCTAAAGTGTAGAGGGAGAAAATATATACGGGGTTGGGATAAAGTATGAAATCAAGTAAATATCTTTTAAACGAAATGAACGATATTTATGAAAATTTGCAGGTAAGTGCAATGGAACAAAATGCATCTGATGTACATTTTTTTGTTAATAATATACTTCCGGTTCAACCGGAAATGCCATCAACTTCTTTAATTTAAATTGGACACCCTATATATTTTTACAGATTTTGAAAGAGCTTGTTATTTTGAATTCACACATACTGAGTTTAGTGTAAAAAAATTTGTAATAACGAGAAATAACTCACTGTTAGTTGTACAATAGGTGTTAATTTCATTATTTTAGAATAATGAGAAACAAAATTACTTCAAATGTTCCAAATGCTCGCCGTTTACTTGCTGACAATATGCCATCCTATTAACAAATTCTTGAGTCACTCTTTCCAATTCTTCTCCACGTATTAGTTCACATTCATCAATAATTCTTTGTCTCAATTCCTGTAAGTTTGTTGGTCGTCTAACGTAAACACGTGATTTTAGATTACCACAAAGAAAAAATCTAACGGGCTAAGATCCGGAGAACGAGCAGGCCATCGATTTGGAAATTTGCATCCAGAAAATCCCTAACCCGTCTACCATAGTGGGGAGGTGCTCCATCTTGTTGAAACCAAATATTCTGTGGTAATTGCCCATTCTGTTGAATTGCAGGAATAATTTCGTTATTTAGTAGATCCAAATACTTGTCACCATTCAAGTTTCCGTCGATAAAAAATGGGTGGATGCTGGGTATGTGCTTCATGAGTCCAATGAGGATTCTCATTTGACCAATACCTTAAGCTATGGCGATTAACTGTTCCATTTAAACAAAAAGTTGCCTCATCGGAAAAAACTATGTTAGAAGCAAAATTGTCGTCGACATTACAGCCGTTCGCAAAATTCCAGCCGTCGGTCAAAACCATCGTCTGACAATTCTTGAACCAACTGTACCTTATACGGATGATACTTTTCACTTTTTAATATCTTTCCAACAGAACGTCGACTGATACCATGGTTTAGTGCCAAATTTGTGGTGGAAGTTTGAGGTGATTCTTCTAAATTGATTGCAATATTTTGTTCAACAGTTTCGTTCGTTGCAGTCCGCGGTCTTCCATGATTTAGCAAACTTTTTACCATTCCAGTTGTATTAAAACGTTGTAATGTTATAGTTACTGTTGAGCGTGATATAGGATTTTTCTCCGGATGCAAATTATTAAAAATATGACTCACTTCTTCATGAGTTCTAACACGATCACCATAACCGATCATTATTAAAATTTCAATACGCTCTTTATCAGTTAATTGAACCATTCTAAATTGTAAAATTTATTTCCGTCAATTAGAATTTGACACTAGGAGAACAAAAGACGTACTAAACAGTACTCGTTTATTTATTACTATGCATACAAACAACATCAACAATTAGTTTATCTAAATAGTTTTTTACTCTAATGCAAAAAACTCAAAGGAGGTTGATTAAAGTGCTATATTCCTCGTTTTTACAAATTTTTTTACACTAAACTCAGTATGTATGAATTCAAAATAACAAGCTCTTTCAAAATCTGTAAAAATATATAGGGTTTCCCATTTAAATTGAAGAAGTTGATGGCATTTCCGGTTAAACCTGAAGTATATTATTTACCAAAAAATGTACATCACATGCATTTTGTTCCATTGCACTTACCTGAAAATATTCATAAATATCGTTCTTTTCGTTTAAAAGATATTTACTTGGTTCCATGCTTTATCCCAACCCCGTATAATAGAATTGCATTTGTTAGTGTTGAAAAAATGACCTATATCATTTTGAACTAAAATTCGCGATAAAAGAAAAAGATTCTGCGATCCATCAGTAAGTTTGTTTTAATCTCTTTTATTTAATGTAAGGTGTAAAACAAATCTAAGTTAAACAAATAAATATTTCTGTTTAGAGCGGCTAGGATTACCTACTTGAAAGTGGATAGATACAATGTCCACCCTATACCAATTTGAATACTAGTGATATATTTCTGGGATCAAGGGAAATCGTCAAATTGAAAAAGGGATGTGGTCCATTAAAAAAACGTACTAACGTCATCACTCAAAGTTTATTCACCCCGAATAATAGATTCTTCTTTTAAAATCAAAAATAGATTTGTTAGGTATTTTTTCATATTATTTTTATTTAGATAATAATGAATGTATGCCTTTGTGAACACACTGTGTGCCGTTCATTTTTAACCACTTATAGAATTGACCCTTATGTAATATGCCGTCTGACGGTCTGTAGATTTGGATCTTGTGAAATATTATTATCCATAGTTTCACAATATTACAGACGTCGATCTGGATCATCCCATTTTTTGTTTACGACAGAACTAGCCTCAAAAAATTTAGTGACAACTAATGTCGATCGATTGGATGATCTGGAAAACGTTTCAAATATTCTCACTGCTTCTCTAAATATTAGAACTGCTTCGCATTTTTCTGCTAAACCACGAGGTTGTTCAATTTTGATTGTTGTGAATAGTAAAAATTTATAGGTTACTACAAAAAGTCACCAAATTGCATGTTGTTAATTTCACTTTGTTCTTGTCAATATTCTTCACAATCAATTATTGATAAATGCTTGTTTTTTTGACAATTATCAAAACCTAAAACACGTCAACTAGATTATTTAAAAAAGTGTTCTAAACCATAGTACGCTCTAACAATACAAAAGTATTTATTAGAAAAAAATAAATCGGTATAAGCATTCAAGAATAAAAATTAAATAGTTATTATTTTTTCTTATTTTCTTGGGAATCAAACCACAATATGTTTTTTTATTTTTTTATTTCAACGTTTCGGTAGCGTTCCAGCTACCGTTGTCAAGATTAACTAATAATGAATTAATGAAAAATTTTTTGGTCCCTATCTGACACAACGAAAAAAATTTGACAACTAGACAATCAATAATATTTTGAAGTTTAAGACTACAAAACTTTGTTGTCAAATTTTATTAAGGTCCATTCATAGTAGATCACACCTCTGGTAAAATGAGAAATAAAATATTTTATTTCATGACATTCTAACGATATGTAGTCCACTAGAAATGGAATCCAGTGAAGTGCACGTTCCAGGAACGGTTTTTATTGGGATAGCGCTTTTTTCTTGCTTATTTTGGAAATTTTGTTAATATAAACGCGTTTGTTGTTACTTTTTTGTGTATGATTATTTTGTTTTCAAAATATGTATAACTCAGTTTGGTGATTTTGTGTATTAAAGTGTGTATCGATTAACAACCATTCCAAAGATAAATCATAAGAAAACCTGGATAAAAACTTATGATGCTATCCTGATAACGCCGGTAATTGATTATTGGAAATTTCTCTTTCTAACATTGGTAACCAAATTTGACTACATTCGGCTGAAATACTAGCTACACATTTATCTGAATTTAGTTGTATTAAAGCACTTTCTTTGATTTTTCGTCTTTTATTATTGGGCTCTTTCAATATTATTTTTGTCGAATCCCATTGAATTTTATGCCCCTCTTCCCAAGCATGTTTGCAAATACCTGACTTAAAGAACTCCCTAATAGGTATTTGAATTTTGATTCAAATCATTCTATAAGCGTTAAAAAAGGAATAGTAAAATCTTTATACGATAGGGCGAAAATTATTTGTTCTAACGATAATCAATTCACAAAGGAGAAAACTTTGCTGAAAAATGTTTTAAATGCCAATAATTACCCGGCAGAATTTGTGAATAAAGAAATTAAGAATATAGAGAAGGGCTCATTGTTAATACCCCATAAAAATAACAATAATATTAATAATTCAGCTAACATAATTTTTAAAAACTTGACAATACCGTATGTTAAAGGTTTATCAGAAAGAATTAAGAAAATTGGTAATCAATTCAATATTCGAACTAGCTTCAAATCTAACAATACGTTGAGATCTATTCTAACAAAAACGAAGCCAAAAAATGAAGAACAATCTTCAAAAAACTGCATATATCAGATATCTTGTGAATGCGACAAATTCTATTTAGGTGAAACATCTAGACCATTGAAAGTCCGAATAAATGAACATAAAAAGTATATCAAAGATAGGGAGTTCTTTAAGTCAGTTATTTGCAAACATGCTTGGGAAGAGGGGCATAAAATTCAATGGGATTCGACAAAAATAATATTGAAAGAGCCCAATAATAAAAGACGAAAAATCAAAGAAAGTGCTTTAATACAACTAAATTCAGATAAATGTGTAGCTAGTATTTCAGCCGAATGTAGTCAAATTTGGTTACCAATGTTAGAAAGAGAAATTTCCAATAATCAATTACCGGCGTTATCAGGATAGCATCATAAGTTTTTATCCAGGTTTTCTTATGATTTATCTTTGGAATGGTTGTTAATCGATACACACTTCAATACACAAAATCACCAAACTGAGTTATACATATTTTGAAAACAAAATAATCATACACAAAAAAGTAACAACAAACGCGTTTATATTAACAAAATTTCCAAAATAAGCAAGAAAAAAGCGCTATCCCAATAAAAACCGTTCCTGGAACGTGCACTTCACTGGATTCCATTTCTAGTGGACTACATATCGTTAGAATGTCATGAAATAAAATATTTTATTTCTCATTTTACCAGAGGTGTGATCTACTATGAATGGACCTTAATAAAATTTGACAACAAAGTTTTGTAGTCTTAAACTTCAAAATATTATTGATTGTCTAGTTGTCAAATTTTTTTCGTTGTGTCAGATAGGGACCAAAAAATTTTTCATTAATTCATTATTAGTTAATCTTGACAACGGTAGCTGGAACGCTACCGAAACGTTGAAATAAAAAAATAAAAAAACATATTGTGGTTTGATTCCCAAGAAAATAAGAAAAAATAACAAGTAATGCCACAAGGAACTTATAGAAGATAAATAGTTATTGTTATAACGAGTGTCCCAAATTAAAGCAAAACCAGTGTAATTTCTGCTTTTCAAACTAAGCATCGCACGACCCCCCTAGCTATTTAAAAAACCTGAGGGAGTAGCTGTTAAGTGTAGGTGGTAAAAGGGGTGACCATTTTTTGTATGTTTTAAAACACCTCTATTAAAATAAAAATTGATGGCTTCGGGGATTTTTCATCTTTATCTTAAATAACGGAATTTCCCAAGACCTAATATCCGTACCGTACAGTATTATTTAAACAAAATAAAATACGAAATTGTTATATATTAGTAACAATTTGCGGTAGGGAATGGTTTTCTTTGAGCCAAAAATAACTTCTTTAAAATTCATAGATCGTAATATCAATATACTTGAATGGTATCCGAAGTCTCTTCAAAAACCTCACCATGACTATTATTATGCAGTCGATAAAAACCTCAAGAAATTATCATATAAATGTTTCCAATCGACCTCACCTCATACTTGTAGTTCAGTTGTCTGTAAAAAACTGCATACAGTGTGCTCCATTTTTTTTAAATCGTTTATATATTTTAAACACGTTTGAAGGAGATTGAATTGGAATAAATATAAATTGATTTTTAAACTTGGTTCGTTGTTCTTATATAGAATTTTCAATATAATTACTCGTTTCAGCTGAGAAAGTTCGAAGAAAACGTTTGTCATTGCTTTAGTGTTAATAAAAATACTCTTATAGTTGGTATCGTGAAAATATACTGTACATTAATAAAACTAGGCGAGAATATCTACTAGTCTCTCAGACTTTCCTCGGGAACTAAGTAGAAGAAAGGGTTAAGGTTTTATTTATTTAAGAAATTCACTCAAATACGTTGTTTCCCAATCTGAACCTTGGATAAGTCTGTGGTTAGGTAATTAGAAAAACAAAAATATTTAAATCGTAGATAGTAATATTATCAGTAATTTAAATTCTCAGCTTATCAGAGATATTTCAAGAATACTAAAATATACAGGGTTGCTCTCTTCAAAATTAAAATTATTGATTGAACTACACTTACATGAATCACCCTGTATATTGAAATATTTGTACAATCGAATTCAAAAGTTGACGTTTCCGACGTTTTCCCACACTTTATAGAAAATTTTGTACCAAATTCAAACGAGATATTTGAGAATAATACTTATTATAAATATCATTGTTGTGGTTGATGGACACCGTCCGAGACCATCTCTCTCTTGCACACACACACAAATATCATTGTTTTTATTAAGTTCCACGAAATTTATAAAATTTATCATTTATTTTATATGTGTTATTAATAATTTATGTAAGATATTAGATAATTCGGTTTTTTAAAGGTGTTATGTTAATTTACTTAATTTGACTGTTTTACAATGTTGACACCAATTTTGTATTCATGAAATAATGAATAAAGTATATTTATTGATATCTTCTTTATGCAGTACGTATGTGTTGGTTGGAAACTTCGTATAATCAAATTGAAAATTCTAAAAATATGTTTATTGTTCAGGGAGACCGGGGAACAGATTTAATTTTTTTAAGCATAGACTATCTTTTTTTAAAACATCACAGGCTATACATTTCTACGTTACCATCAACAATAGTCTAATAGACATAAAATAACATATACCTAAACATTATCCTAACTGAATAGGTTCATAGAGAGATTTGAAAGAAATATAATAATATACAGGCTGCTTACACTATCTATTATTTTAAATGCAACACCCTGTATACTTTCCTATATTCAATCTTAAGCATTTTTGTGATATTAACATGTATCCCTTGTGTTTTATTTGCTACAAGATAATCAGACCGACCCCAACACAGCCGTCACACAGTGAAGAGAATATTAAACAATTCGAATGTTTTCAAACAAAAGTTAAGTGAGTGGCGCATGTTGGTGATAATAGTGATAATGGAATCAATGTTCTTGAATACTATGGTGCTTATCCCGAAGCGTCATTACGTTGTGGTGCGAGGGATTTAGGTGTATCAATGGTATCCATTTAACGAAATCAACACTTAACAAGAGTACGCGGTTTTCAAGAGCTTACAGTAATACTACAAATAAAGTCCGCAAGTCATTCATAAAACTATCCGAAAAGGCGGCTAACATTCTATCGCCATACATATGTTTTCATCAATGACTTTCAAAAAGTGGGGAGAAACTGTCGGACCAGTCGGACAATATGTTCTTACAACGCCAATGGCATAAAGAAATATTTACTTACAGGTGAAAAGGGAGGTTAGGAAAATTCCGACTGTTTTTTGCAAATTTGGCACTAACAAACCATGATTTTCACAAAAAAATATTGTTTTTAATTATATCTGTACGCACACACACAAATATAAGTTGAGAAAACGAAAACAAGAGCTTCAATAAACTAGGAACGTTGAAAGTTCGTAGTAAAATCAGGTAAAATTGATAGTAAAATGGTTTCCGCCCTTTTCTCGGTGTTGCCATATTTCAGACAGACAAAATTATTAACACGGATTTGTTTCGTTTAAACCTCAAAAGTTTCAAACAGAAACATATTTTTATTACATAAACTACTTGGGATAATTGTTTTAAAATCGTTTTTATGTAATTTCTCAAAGGTACATTTTTATTTTGTACGTTTCTATCGTGTCCTATAATTCAGTTGTCGCAATCCAAAGGAAAAGTAAGACATCTGGCAAAGGGTCGGCAAGTTACATTAGAATGTGAAGTAATGTTGGGTTCACTTTTAAATGTAAACAAATGTATCTTTTTAATGTATCAATCTGAGTTCAAGAGCGATGGGAATTTAATGTCTTTTGTGCGATCAGAGACAACCAGTTTCTAGCTGATTGTGTTCGTAAAATGTCAAGAAGATAACGAATATTTGAAGAATATTACATGGTTACTTTTTTAGGTCAAAGATATCTTGTTATATTGAGAGAATTGAAATTAAATTAGTTAGATCGTTTACCACCGCTTGAATTTAGAAAAATATGTTTCCTTCACAAATTTTTAGATGAGACGTTTGAAGATAGGTGGATAGCTCACAATGGTCCTTTTCAGTGGTCTCCTCGTTCACCAGATATAACACCTTTAGATTTTTTTATATGGGGCTACATAAAAAATGAGGTGTATTCCCATTCCCCAACAACAAAAAAAGATTCTGAACGTAGAGTTCGCAATGCATTCAATTCTCTCCCTACAGCAATGATTAGGCGTGCAACAAACGAAGGTGCTATAAAAAGGCTTACTAAATGCTTGGAATTTCAAGAACGAAATTTTGAACACTTGTTATGTTATGTACTATGTGGAATTACATTTAAAAAACACGGCCTAATTATAATAAGCAGCAAAGTGGCATGTATGTCAAAATAATTTTCATAAATTTGCCATAACTTGTTCTCTATCTATGCCAATTTTTATAGAAATCGTGTGATTAGTCTCCAATATATAGATAGTGTAAGCTCGTCGTGAAACAACCTATATAGTTATCTGTCCTCTTTGCCTAAACAGGGGGGCGTATGTTCACTGCTCTCCTTACTTTTATATGTTGTATTTTGGTGAAGGGGACTGATGTAATTGCGAGTTTCACAAATAGAACAATTCTTGTCTCTCTTTCTAGTAGTTCATATTATCCTTGTCGTACTTGTGTAAATCGTATGATCTATTTAAGTTTTTCGCAATCGTATAATCGAACAGTTTTATTCGTTAATATTTTAGTAAATAGAGCCGTATTTCTAAAGGTTTAACAAAAAATCGAATAGATCGTCTTGGGTAGTTTTTTTTTCGGTTTTATGTTGTTGGAATCTGCCGACATTTCAACAACTTTCTAAAATATAAGGCTTACCACTATGTTGAGCTAAAAAGTTTTTTTTTAATGGGTACTTAGACTAATACTGCAATTCTGTGTACCCAAATAGTAGAATCGTTAAACCTTAAAAGTTCTGAGCGCTCGGAAGTGAACCATTGTACAGATCGTAGATAATGGTCTTTAGACCAGAATCGATAATTTTTGAAACAAAAAAAAATAATAGTAGGATGAACTCCATTGGAAAGGAGGAGAATATTATTAAAATGAAAGGAAAAATAATTTACGGGCGATCTGAGGTCGGGAAGGGGGTGAGTTTTTAAGGGTAAAACTACAAGTCCTATGGAAAAAAGTCAAATACCAGAGTTGTAGGTAATAAAATGATCTACAACTTTTGTATTCACACTTTTTTCACATAACCTTTTTATGTGCAAAATTTAAAAAAACCAAGTTTTTGGTTTTTTATTTTCATCTTTTACAAAAAACCGCGAAATTTGGTGATAACTTACCTTTTTATGTCCCAAATATACTGTGATTTATTTGATTTGAAATATTTATTTTTTCACCTTATTTTGACTTATTATCGAAAAAGCACCCTAATTTTCAATCGAAAATTCACCTGCCAAGATATCAGCTTTTTTATAGGTACGATTAATTCATTAAATAATTATATTTTAATGTAAACTCCAATGTTTTGTTAGTTTTTAGAGATCACATATATACATATTTTAACCGCTGTTGACAGAAGCGTCAATGAACACACGCACACCTGTTTTGGTAGAGGGAACTGAGCGAACAATTATTTCTCTCTCAAGTAGTGTTGTTCATATTGTCCTTGTCGTACTTGTGTAAATCATATGTCAAGCTAAGCTTTTTCGCAATATGTATATATGTGCGAAGCTGGGGCGGGTCGCTAGTTATACATATAAACGTTACTCTTAAATCACTCTATCTATTGCTGAAAATTGCATTAGAATCCGTTAAGTAGTTTAAAAGATCTAAGCTAACAGACAACGGAAGCGACTGCATTTTATAATATATTCTTACACCTTGGGTTGGTTTTAGTAGGGATTTCTAAGGATGTCTAATTTGTTATAGTAATAAATATAGCCTATGCTACTCGGTGATAATGTAGCTTTCTAACTGCTAAAGAATTTTTGAAATCGGTCCAGTAGTTTTAAAGTTAATTCGTTACGTACAAAAATACAAATTTAATATTTCTTCTTTATAATATTAGTATAGAGTATAGATAAAGATTAGTTTCACCAAAGGATACATCTGCTTCTACTGTCAAGTGATACAGTACAACAAAACATATCGGCAGGAGATACTAGTTTTCTTACAAATCAATTCCTAACGTGTCGCCATATATTTGGTTACAACAAACCACAACTTCATGGTGGTGGTTGCAAAATGAATATCAATGGATTGTTTAATCACACAAAACTACATAGTTTCTTAAATTCAAATTATTCTTAATTTCAATTTATCTTTACTTTTAGATGCACTTTCGAAAACAATGAGAAGTGTCAGTTGTGGTGCGATCAGATTGTCAAAGCTGCAGAAGCCCCAAGACAGATCGAACAACTTTTTGCATTTTATCATTGCATCTGGTCGAAGGAGGAAGGGGGAGAAGAAGTTGCTATTAGATTAGAAAACCAACGACAGTATACGTTTGACAGAAGACTTTTTGAAAGTGAGGTAAATTGAAGCAGACATCTTTTAGTTGAACAGATAATGTAAATATTTTGTTTGGGGGTAATATCAAGCATCATATAGATTATAGATAAACAAATTTATCATCATCATCATCGTTTTATTTAAAATGGGAGAAATCACCATTGATACATAAATTGAAATCAGACTTTGACAGTTGAAAGCATCTTGGACATTACTCCAATAATATTCCTGTCTTTAAAGCATACTAACAAAATGGAAAATACTTGCTCAATAAGAATTGGTAATAATATGACATATTTCCATACAAAAAAATATTTTCTTTCTCAAAATTAATTAATTATGTTCTTTTAGATGAGTCGTCTTGGCTTTCAAGGACATTCTTGGAGAATATCTAAGGTCAATGAACATTATAAATTTTGTCCAACTTATCCACCCTATCTTCTTGTTCCGTCTTGTATTAACGATGACATGCTGGAGAGCGTTGCCAAATTTCGAAGTTCAAGGAGAATACCGGCAGTAGTGTGGAGGTATGTATGCTTATAGATATTTTAAAACAACGGATTAACCACAGGATACAATGGGCAACTGCCCAGCGGCGAAAAAATTTCATGATTATTAAAATCATACTCGTTAAAGTGGTAAAAGGCTTAAATCTGAATAGGGAAATGATGTTTCATGTTTATATACCAAGAAGTGCAGCTCATCCGCTCAATTTAGTTGGTAATTGTACTGCAGAGTGTTATCTTGCTGCAACAAAATTTTTCATGTTTCTTAACGATTTATACAGTGCTATTCAAAAGTCCCCTCCCCCCCTCCCATTACATTAATAAAATTTGGTGGGAGAAAATAAAGTATTTAATTTATCCGTCAAAATTAGTTTAAACCCAAACAAAATTAATATGGCTATGTAGCCAATGTCAATGCCTTTCAAACGAGATATCACTTGCCATAAAGTCCTATTTAAAATTATTGGCCAGAGTCGCACTGTGACGTCATCGATTACTATTACGTCACCTGTTACCATTCGTAGAGAAGTTTACAACACTTTATTTTCACCCTCCAAATTTTATTAATGTAAGTGTAGCCGTTCAAAAGATACGAGGGGGGTGGGGACTTTTGAATAGCACTGTATACATTTTTTTATACATCCACAGATCGTTGCGAAATTATTCTAGTTTCTCTTTAAAAACTGCAATCCAACCTTTGAGCAGATGCTGTTAATGCCTTGTATAAAAGTTATGACTATTTTGAAAATTGCTTAGAGCAAATTATTAATGCCAAAAACCAGGAAGCAGCTACTAAAATTCATGCCAGTGGTTTACTTATAACTATGGAGAAATTAGTGGCCGGTGTATTATTGGCATGATGGAACTAAATTTGATAAAACAAATAAACTTATTCAAAACGTAACGACGGACGTACTTCTCATAGTGAAATTATACGATTCTTTGGCAGGTTATTTGAACTTCATCGGAAATAATATCCAGAGTTATTAACCAATTGATAGGAACTTGACAAAATGCTCAGTTTATTAAGTCGAAACTAAAAGAAGAAAAATTATGAAACCTGTCAGTGGTGAATCAAGAGAAAATGCCGTCGAATTTATTGAAAATCAATGTATTTTACGTCATTATTGATACAATTGATACGGAAGAAAATGTTTGTATGAAAAAATATCAGAAAAATTTGGATTCTTGACTAATTTAACAGCTCCTGATAACGAAATAATATCTAGTGCTCAAAAACTTCTTGAACGTCATAGCGACAATTTGAGTCCCGATTTTCCAGAAGAGTGCGTTCAGTTCAAATATTTCTTTGGTAGTTTCCAAAATGAGCTGGCAAGTTCCAAAGATACTGAAACTGATAATGAAACCAACACGGAATCGTAAATCAATAATGTAAATCTAAACGACGTTTTAAAGGTGATAAAAATTGAAAAAATAGTTTCAACCTTTCGGAACGTTGAAACAATATTGAGAATATTTTTATGCGTGCCCTCAACTAATGCTTCCGGAGAGAGGTCCTTCTCAACCCTAAAAAGAGTGAAAAATTATCTGAGAAACTCTATTGGGGATGAGAGATTGAGTGACCTTTCTCTTTTGAACATTGAACACGAGCGGATGAATACGCTTGATGATCTTCGTCATTGAGAAATTTATATCTCTGATAGCTAGAAAGAATGTTCAGTGAAAAGCCTATGAGTTTCAGAGATATAAAAATGTCGTATTGAACTATTGATCATCAGGAGTGTTGAGTGAGTATTCATTAGCAATGCTTATATTGATATTTCTAAATTCTTATAATATGTTTTATTGTTCTACAGTCTCCTTGTCCTCACTCTCATAACTTTCTCTTAATCGTTTTTTTCCATATGTGTTCTTTTTAATTTATTTTCATTAACAAATAAAACGTTATTATGACTATTTTTTCTTGTGTAAATACATATACCTTTTACGCATGTCGTATGTGCTGACTTGAAGACGAGGAGGGGAGGTAGATGGAAAGGGAGAAAAAAAATCATTTGCCCAGGGCGCATATATCATTAATCCGGCACTGGTCATAACTAAATTACTTTAAGAAAAACATCGCAATTTGTCTATTTGTTAACCTTCAAAAATATCAACAAAATAATTGCATAGGTACACCTAATTGATACTTTGCATAGAAAAATGAAAATATCTTGAAAACTAATAACTTTAGGTATGGGAAATTGTTGATAAAATGGAGTAAGGTGATAGTAATCTTTAACAATGATATAAAATACAGGGTGCTCCATTTAAAATTACTGAGAAAATAATGTACTTGAGTTTTGGCTCACTATGTGTTTATGTTATAAATGAAACTAACTGTTTCTAATTAATTCCACTATTTAATGAAAAAATTCATGAAAAGTCTAGAGTATTATTGATAATTTTCGATATTGTCTTATCATCGTCAGAATGACATAAGTTACATTTGATGTGATGCCTACCTGATGTTTAATATTTTGGCTAGACCAAATAGGATCTTGTGATTGACTTATTACAAATATTGAAGCTTAGGTATTATTAGCCCTATGGGAATATCCTGGATATCTTTTTCTCATTTAAGATCAGTACAACTTCGCAATGAAAACTATATCTGCTGATCTTTACAATTGTTACTTATGAAGACAGTTTAATAGTGGAGAGCTCCCTAGATTTATCTGTTCATTGACGACTTCATATCGTGAGTATATATTCCAGACTTTTTTAATGAGAATATTTGTGTTTCTACATTTAAGAATATTTTACTTACTATGCTTTCTGTTTTAAAAAACATATTATCTTTAAAATATTATTAGAAATATCACCAGCATATGTGATGGTTTTGTAATTTTGTATTTCTTCAGTTTTTTCTGGAAATATTAGTTGTAATGCCACTTTTTCCTCTTTTTTATTAATTTATTTATTACATGCTATGGATAACCGATGGATGTGGGTATTTGAAAAATTCTATTAATTTCTCAATTAAAATTATGTTATAAATATTCAACACTCTATGAATTTTTTGAAAAATAATATTTTTCAAAAACAGTGGCCGTTCAACTAAGGAGCAACAACTACTTCCCGTGCAATATGCACCGCCGGATATTGAATTACACCCCAAAGTCAAACGGGGTTGGTATATCTACAAGATATTTTAAAACCAACCTTTCTGGTTTGCAATTAGAAGGGACAACACAACTTGTAGACCGGTTTCGGCGTATTTGCGCCTCATCAGTACAAGGTATGTGGTGTCCGTCCGAGAATCTCTAATCCCGGACTGAAGAGTACACTTCAATCACAATCAATACATGTCTTCCAGTAACGGAAATGTAATGATTGTGACGGCAGCGCCCTCTTCACTTCCAATCGCAAACCAAAAACCTTGAATTTTTGACAACAAACCACGTAGGCTTGAAACAATAAATCTTATTACAGTTTCCTGTAATATTGTCGTATTTAATAGAGTGAATGTATCAACAGATGTCGAAAGGAATAATTATAAATATTCAACACTCTATGAATTTTTTGAAAAATAAGGAAGTGAAGAGGGCGCTGCCGTCACAATCATTACATTTCCGTTACTGGAAGACATGTATTGATTGTGATTGAAGTGTACTCTTCAGTCCGGGATTAGAGATTCTCGGACGGACACCACAAACCTTGTACTGATGAGGCGCAAATACGCCGAAACCGGTCTACAAGTTGTGTTGTCCCTTCTAATTGCAAACCAGAAAGGTTGGTTTTAAAATATCTTGTAGATATACCAACCCCGTTTGACTTTGGGGTGTAATTCAATATCCGGCGGTGCATATTGCACGGGAAGTAGTTGTTGCTCCTTAGTTGAACGGCCACTGTTTTTGAAAAATATTATTTTTCAAAAAATTCATAGAATGTTGAATATTTATAATTATTCCTTTCGATATCTGTTGATACATTCACTCTATTAAATACGACAATATTACAGGAAACTGTAATAAGATTTAAAATTATGTTCTTTCATAGGAACTCAAAATGCTCTATGTATCATTTAATTATATGCTGCTAATTTATGTGACATGGGATTATTAGAATTATATGCTATAGTTACATCAGAATAGACTCAATGAACACGAGCATACAGATTAAAACAGCTAGATTAATCCAATTTTGCAAAATATCTACCTGACACCAAACATTCATTAACATCTAACACAGAACTAGAAGTACTACATATTTGAGATAAGAAATAAGAACTAGATTAGAATTAGAATTTAGAAAAGACTCGAGATACCCACAATATGAAGTCGTAAATGAACAGATAAATCTAGGGAGCTCTCCACTATTAAACTGTCTTCATAAGTAACAATTGTACAGATCAGCAGATATAGTTTTCATTTCGAAGTTATACTGATCTTAAATGAGAAAAAGATATCCCAATATGGCTAATAATACCTATGCTTAAATATTTGTAATATATCTCCTACTTTTTTCTAATCATATATATTAGGTCATTATTTGGTCTAGCCAAAATATTAAACATCAGGTAGGCATCACATCAAAAGTAACTTTTGTCATTCTGGAATTAATAAGTGCAGATTCCACAAAGTAAGGGTCCAAACAGTAAATTTGTATTTGTAAAAATGTATTTTATTTCATAAATATTTGTAAAATCATTTGTGTTTGTGAATTTTGATAATCATAAAATATCTTTGGCTTCAATAGTAATAATCTATTATTTTCCTCCTATCCAAGGCGTTGATTACGATTTTGATGGAAAATTACTTATAACCGTTGTAATATTACAACCTCATATTTTTGTAAAGTGGAGCAGATTTCAGATCTAATGTAAAATATAGAGTGCTTTATTTTAAAAATGTAACTCATCTAGCACCAAGTTACGGAACACTAACATTGTAACTATTTTGAAATATGAAGCTGCCTACAATTTTTATACTCAACTTTTTTGGTATCTTTCATGATAACAGACCTACTGAGCTTCATCACACTGATCAATCATTTTTTATATTATTGTATAATGGAAGAATGAATAAATTATGATTATTATCATTCTAGGCATTCTCGCAACGGAGCTGTAATAGTACGTTCGAGCCAACCAGAAGTGGGATGGTTGGGTTGGAGATCTGCAGAAGATGAAGATCTTTTTAAAGCTATATCGGAAGCATGTAGTTTCGATAGATCTTGTAAAAACTACGAACCAAAAGAGTCAAATTTGTACTGTTCGCGCGGCTCATTACATTCAGACGAGTCTGTAATTCCTAACAATATCGACTCTTCAGAAAAAAAGGTATGTATGTATATAGTTTAATAACTATTACTTTTTTTATTGTATTTTAGTTTTTTTGTTAGACTTCAATGGGAAATTCGCACAAAGTGAATATCGGCTTTTTATATAGCTTAAACTAAAATTTTATCAGCTTAAAATTGGTTAAAACGCACACAAACCCACTGACTTGAAACATACGCCTTTCTTAGTGACGTTCAGCTGGCGAGTCTAGAGATGGTCGTTTTTCAAATAACGATTTTGACATCTGATACCAGTATGGGAAGCCGGCATCTCATTATAGTTATTTTGAAAATGATAATCACTACCACGTGAATTATTAAGTGTGTTTAAGACAATAGGTATGTCGACTAAGCCGTCTGTCCATACACTAATGATATTATACATTGAATTTTCGGAGTCGGGACGAAATATAAAATTAAATATTAATTTTTTAACTTATAACTATATGAATGGTTCTAATTTTTGCCAATCTATGAACAATAATTGTTTTAAGAAATATTGAAACTCCTTAATTTCATTTAATAATATCGAAAAAATTTCATTACAATCTACTTGTCGATTTGATTTTGTGAATAATCATAAAAAATATTAATTTGATAACCTTTCTGTAATAAAATTTTGTGCTATAGTAATAAAATATTAATGGTTTGTTTGTTAATGGCCTCTTGGGAAAAGTTTTCTTAAAGGCTCTGTTGAGGGTGCAAATGTATAAAGAAAGACTTCAGGGTGTCCCTTTGCCACCTAAACCAGTGATTACAAGGTGGGGAACGTGGCTCGAAGCAGTGTTCTTTTACTTTGAACACATTAACGAAATAGGATTAGTCATATGTGGCCTAAGTGCTGTGAGCCTACACTCACCCTCCCTACTCTACAGATACAGATAGGATTAGTAAGGTCAGAATTAGGTTATGATCTTTCCGAAGCAATTCGAGAAGCAAAAAATAAATTTAAAAATCCGAAATTAAAACGGCAACTCGAATAATATATCAATAGCAATTATAAATTAATCGTTAGCACAATTACCTTGTTAGAAAAACAAGAGTTAAATTAATAGATAATGTACAGTCTAAAATTAAATCGGCACCTGGAAGTAATGGTCAATTAATTACTTAAAAAATGAAATTTGTTTTTGACAAGAATGGGACATTTTCCAAAGAATTATAAATTGGGCCAAGTTTAATAATACATGCATAAAACGGGTTGTCAATGTAGACACTGAAATGGAAGTAATGCTTTCTGTTGTAGCGGAGCCAAACTTATCATTACGCAAAAGGGCTTCTCTAATCACAAATACTTCTGTAAAAAAAGACACAGTGCTAAATATTTTAAAACGTTATAAATATCATGCATACAAACCTCAATCCGTGCACACATTAATACCAAGGGATTACGATGTTCGATTTGAATTCTGCGCTTTGATCCAAGGAAAGTTGGAAGAAGACCCGTTTTTCGCAAAAAATATGATTTTTTTCAATGAATCAACATTTTCATCCAAAATTGTCACTGGTGGTCCGACAGTGATCCAAATTTTGTAATAAAAAGTCGTAGCCAATTTTCGTTTAAAACCAACGTATGGTGTGGTGTTTACAAAAATAAATTAATTGGACCCTTTTTTTACCGACAATCCTTAAATGCCGCACGTTACTTAGAATTATTAAACAATCAAGTAAGTGATTTTTTGGACGAACTTCCGTTACAAGATCGCATGAAAATTTGGTACCAACAAGACAGTGCCTCCATCCATAGTACCTTAAACGTTAGAATACTGCTTGAATATATGTTTGATGAAAAGGTTCATAGGTTTTCAGATCTTTTTTGGCCTCCCAGGTCTCCTGATTTAACTCCCTAAGACTTTTTTTATGGGGATACTTAAAACAGCAAGTTTATCTGCGAGGACCATTTGATCAGGAAAGGATTATTTCTGAAGAATGCCAAAAAATTACTCCAAATATTATAAGGAAAATAATAAAAGAGTTTGAGAAAAGAACAATTAAATGTTTACAAAGAGAAAGTGGATATGTCGAGGCTCTAGTAGATTATTAAAATTTAATTATGTTTGTTACTGTATAAATAGATTTTTGTTTAGTTGATATTGTTTGTATGTATTTTCCTATTTCTTAAATAAATAATTATTATGCATACATTACGTATTTAAATGCAAGATTGTTTAAAAACATTAACAAATAGAAAGGTCATATTTCTATTAGATGAGAGAGGTAAAGTCAGTATTGAAATTTATAACTAGAAATAATTAATAATGCAAAACGAAAATAATCATCAAAACTTTATTTTCATGTTAAATAGCTGTAATTGCATATTTGAATATAACTTATTTTTCTGTATTGTAAAAAATAAAGGTACTTTACTCTTGAGTAAGATTAATATTTTTTGACAAACCTCGTATATGGCATGAAAAAATTATTATCTAATGATTGCATTTCAGAATGCAGAACTTTTTATGAAAAATAACTTTTTTTCCTAAAACCAATAATAACAAAGTTTACCATATGAGTCCAACTTAAGTAGACACACTGTATATGACTTCAATAATTATTTATTTATCTTCGATTTCAATTGAGTTTAATAGTTCACAGTGGTGTTTATTCATTTTATGTATACAAATAGCTAAAATATCTCCAAATAAAAATATGTTTATTAACATATTTGTCGTAAATGACAGTTAATCCATCATTGATTGGTAACCTAGCGTATTTTAGTTCGGATGAGATAAATGACGACTGCTACCACAGCGATCACATAGATCAATCAGATGACAGAATATGCGTTCAGCAGGAAATTGACTATCGTTCTGGTAGCGCTACGTTGGGATGAACGCGACCATTAACTTCTTATCTGTAACCATACTCACCAATGACTTACTTTCACAAATCTCAAATTTCATAGATCAGTTACCATGCCCGTTCACAATATATTAGGATAGGCCTACTCCTACTATTTATTTTTCAAAATAAAAACTTGAAAATCGATTGGGTTAATTTTCAAAAGCTGTTTGTCTTTTAGTTTCTAATCATGGACGCTCGTTCATACACAACAGCTGTAGCCAACAGAGCCAGAGGAGGTGGTTGCGAATGTCCCGAATATTACCCAAATTGCGAAATTCAATTCATGAATTTAGCCAACATACATTCCATCCGAAAAAGTTTCCATGCTTTGAGACAAATTTGCACTTCATCTGCCGATCTACCAAAGTAAGTTTTAACGTTACTAATCGTATAGTCCAATAAAAAATGCCGTAAATTGACTTTTTTTGCTAACTCTCCCCAATTAGATTTATAAAGTGTATTTTGGCATGAGGAATCGACTGGGAAATCGCCCGGGAAACATTGAAAACCGGGTAAACCCGTTCGGCATTCAAGAGTTTCTGCACTGCGTCTATGTTTATTTTTTATTATTTTTATGTTTAATTAAATGAAAAATATACTTACTCAATCAGCAACTCCACAAAATATTTATCATTATTGGCAGTAGGACAAAATACAAATTATCCCTCAAAAACTTATTTTACATTTGAAGCGTAAACGGACCGGAAAATCTGAAATACTGGATGAATTTTCATGTAAAATTTCATGCTCTACAACATTTATTTGAAACTTCTTTTGGTTTTGTTTATGATTATTGAAATAATTGCGAAAAACATGAATGCCGAACGGGTTTTCCGCGATTTTCACTATTTCCCGGGCGATTTCGACTCCACGAATATGCTCATTCGATTCCTCATAAGAAAATATACTTTTTAAACCTAATCGGGGAGTGTCAGCAAAAAAATTCAATTCATGGTCTTTTTTATTGGACTAGTAAGATAATTTGATCTAAAATATTGATAATTTTTTTTCCAGTTGGTACAGTCAATTGGAAGGAACACGTTGGTTATCGAACATGTCTGGATTAATGAAAGCTGCAGTAACTCTAGTAGCAGCGGTAGAAAGAGACGGCAGACCAGTGTTGGTTCATTGTTCAGACGGTTGGGATAGAACACCACAAATCGTGGCACTAGCAGAACTTCTTTTAGATCCTTATTACCGAACCATTGAAGTAAGTACTAAAAAGGGAACAGTTAGTATCTACACATTGGTTCAAAATTTCGTTTAACGCAATTTATCGATCACAAGAAGAACTAAAATTTAGTGACATACGTCGATTCATTTCAATTTGCTTCTCATCCTTTGTTTACTAACTATTTGGAGTTGACGGAATTTTTATAAATTCTACAAAATATTTTCAGTTATTACTTTATAAATATAACAAAGTCCAGAAGTAATAAAAGGCAAGAGATAAAAATAGAAAAATCGATTAATAGCAGTCTCTTAATAAAATGTCGAGTAATGCAACAGGCTTTTGTCCATGCTATACCTTAGATTACCTTCTTAAATGTAATTAAAATGTTCTTTTTGTCTATATGTCGTTATGATGTTATATTAGAATATTGTAATTCATAGATTTCTCTATAAAATGTTTTATTTTTTACGAAACTTACGAATTTTCAAAAGTTGTTGTGATTATGAAGAGTAGGGTAATGGTACTATACTTACTTTCTCCTTCTTACTGCAATTATCCACTGATTTTTTGCCATTTCGCCGTCGGAAATTTATAAAATTTACAATCACTGTTTCAGCTTGTATTTTTTACAATTTACAACACAACAACTTAGGTGACACATTTTCGTTATTTTTTTTTAATTAATGCAAAATTGGAATTTACTATCCACTGGAAACACTGGTGTCGGTTTGTCATCCCCTACCATGGCTTCACTTGAAACGAATAATGTCTTTTATTATTTATCGAAGGTATCTTTGCTGCCCAAATTTAACAAATATGTGATACATATTTGTGATTAAATTTTGTAATTGAGAGGATCTCGTAACAAGAGATCGGTTACGTGTGTATTATGTTTGCATCCAATAAATAAATTATTAGCTCCTGCAAACTCATCACAACGATTGATTGCACTGGGGTGATATCACCACACTTTTGATATTTGGAATTTCGAGTAATGTGCAATTCTCTAGAGATACGTCCCTTTTTGATGTTTGGGATTCGGTGCACTGTGGAATTTTATAGCGAAATTTGGGGTTCCAACTACAGTGGATTCCGTTCTATAGCGATGAATCCAAATATTCAACTCCTTTCCCGAATTCCAATTGGTTACTCCTTATGCCCGGTTGCAAGAACGTTTATTAAAAATGATGAATGATTAACGGCTAATCAATGAAATAATAACTCGTTCATTCTTCAAATCAACCATCATTTACACATCAAAATGCAACGGATAGGTACCTGCAATGATGAACAGTTAATCGACCATTATTTTTTTCGTGCAATCGGGGTCCCATTGATGGTTCATCATTTTTTAATCAACCATCACATGATGAGAGGTTTGATTAGCGTTCTTGCAACCGGGCATTGGTCTTGTAAATCCTCCATCATCTCGAAGTCTACCCCTTTTTGTAATCTCCAAGACTAGTCCCAACAGATATTTTGTACCAGCCTTGTAATATCCTATTTTAATGAATTCTGCTGTGGACCTATACTCTACCTCGTTGGTGTATCTTTATTATCTAGAAATATTAGATTAAAATTGTTTTTCAGGGTTTCCGTATATTAATCGAACGAGAATGGTTAGCATTTGGTCACAAATTCGCCGATAGGTGTGGCCATGCTTCTGGTAGCGACGATCAAAACGAACGATGTCCTGTTTTTTTACAGTGGTTAGACTGCGTACATCAATTGCTGAATCAGTTTTCTTGTGCATTCGAGTTTTCACAAATATTTTTGGTAAGTACACAAAATTCTCAATACAAATTATGTGTCATCTATTTATACACTATTTTTTTAACTTAACTGTGCTATTTCCCATTCTCTCTGGACAATTTTCGCTAATAAGTACACGTTGAACTACTTATTTTATGCTCTACGCGATTATAATATACGAGTAATATAATCGCGTAGAGCATAAAATAAGTAGTTTAAATATAGTCGGTAGCACATCGAGAAGCTTTCTTCATATCGATGTAAAGAACATTCCAATTAATTTGTTATCGTTCAACAGCTATAAAACTACGGGACTTGAATGTTTTCATAATGAATGTGTTTCATGTGGCATAACAGACGTACTTCGCACTAGTGCAGGGGCTCTCAACCTTTTCCACGCTGTGACCCCCTTTTAGTTTGAGTATTTTGGCGACCCCTTCTAGTAACATCGTAAAGTAGGCTTCCGCACACAAAAAGAAAGCAATAATTAATTGTTATAAAACATGTTACAACCACTATTCAAAACTTTATTAACAAGACGTTGGTGAGCACTAATTTATTAATAATTGATAAACGAACCGGTTATAATAGTTTCATGAAAGTAATTTGAATCATTTTCAATCCAGGCAACGCGTGGTGTATTTATAGCTGCGAAGACGCCTGACATGGAGCTGCGCGCGAAGGTATCGCACGGCGGAACTCATCCTCCGACAAGCAAGACAGGTGCCAGTTGAGTGTCTGACGTCTTGAGTAATTGTGCGTACTTCGATCTTCAAATTGAACACTCATGTTTTAGTATTAATAAATTTTTTGAGAGAGAGAGACGTAAAAGGAACAATACACTTTTCGAATAAAAAAAGTGATCATAAACATATATTCTTTAAATTGACGTACTTTATAACTAAGATACTCACTATTTATTTGTTTTTTCAGGTTAAATTAGTACATCATGTCTATTCAAATTTATTTGGAACGTTTCTATGTAACACACAAAGGGAGCGGTCAAAGTTAGTGTACGGAAAAACTTTTTCCATTTGGGACTTCTTGAATTCACCCTGCTTTAGAAATAATTTATACTCAACAACGGCGACAAACTCATGTAACAAAAGGGTAAGTTTTCAAAAAATTATGTAAGGGTAGGTTTGTTCCAGCAGCGTGTTTTTATTATTTCATCATGCACAATGTTAAAATTGTATGTATATTGGGATGACATTTATTAACAACTATTGTGCTTCCTTTCTTCTACTCAGTTCCTGAGGAAAATCTCGGAGACTAGTGGGCCTATTTTCTGGACACATTTCAGGATATCCTCAGACTACAGTGCCCTGTTAGGACCTCTGTCTTATGGTGGCTTAGACATTCAAAGATATACTTTTTCATTCTCCTGTGGCATGTTACAGGATTTCTGATTTCTAAAATGCGAGGTGGGATGGTTTTGTTTGATGATTCTCTCCCACCGTAGTGGCCTGAAGTCAAGAACCACTTCCATAGCCGTTATTGGACTAGCCTTTGAATTCTGGAGAGGATATCTCTTTGGGTTAAGGCTGCACAATTTGGCAATGGCGGAACTTTTGAATATCAATAATAATTAGTGTATTGAATCACACTAACCCCAATTATTTTACTGTAAAAACTCCGAAAAAGAATATACAGGTCACATTCTACATAAAAATGTATCAACATTCGTTCAATAAAATGTAATATTCCACTCTTATTTTGTCCAAACGGTCTGAAACGAAATCATTCATTTTTTGAATTTCCTACTCACTCCATATTTCAATTGTAGTTCATCGAGTATTTTACCAGATGTCATCACTAAAGGTAACGTCACATGACACTATAACATACTGAATTAGTTTTATTCATTCTTCGAGTATCTAACATTATACTTTAACCACATGTTTTATATAAATTCCAATAATCAATTAATCATATCAGTTCAAAATTTGTTTCAAATAATAGTCAAAATAAAATTATCAACCAATGCCGTGTCAGAATGAAATTACTTCAAATAAATTATGAATCAGCTTTAATTGATAGCAAACTATTTAAAGCAACGTTGCCAAATTCGAAATATTGTCAGTTATTGGCCAAAACCTACTTTTTATCTTAAAATGTAGTCGCTAAAAGTGGACAATAACGAGATTGAGTTCTAACGAAATTATCACAAACTGAGTTGAATGTCATTACCTAGGGCTATATTTAAACAAAGTATATTCGCAATGGATATGATAAAAAAGGATACTCGCATCGGTATAAGCGAAAGAAAAATATTATAATAACATGAATTGTTCTACAGCGTGTCTACGGATGTAAGTGAAAAATGTTTAAATATTAGTTTTAGTGAAAAATGTCATTCTTGATAAAAAGTTTTGCTTGTTCTGAAACCCCATAAAATGGAATAAAATTCAAATTTTTCGAAACCTGTCTCATTTTAGGGCCAGTTTTATGAAAACCGTAAGAATTTTTGCAGTAAGTTCGGAAATAATGTATTAATCTAGTGAGTAGGTATCAACTTTTATAAATAATTTTCAAATTGTCATTCTTTAATAAATATTTGACAACAATGTTAACTATTCAAGAATTATAATCACTATCAAAAATAACAATACAGAATAATAATGTAAGAAATACTAAGTAAACAAAAAATATCTATCCAATATATTCTCCCCCAGCTTTAAAACATCTCTCAATTCTCTTTCTAAATTCTTTGTAAGTATTTTGCAGCATTTCTGGGGTAATTTTGTTAACGGCATCAATGCCGCGTTTGAAGTCTTCAATATTATGGTTTGAATTATTTTCATTAACTTTTTGTTTTAAGTAGCCCCATAAAAAAATCTAAAATAGTTAAATCGGGGGATCGGGGCGGAAAAAATATTGGTACATAACGTCCCATCCATAGCCAAGGAAAATATTCATCCAGCCAGCCTCTAATTAGCAAAGTCGAATGTGACGAACATAGATCATGTTGAAAATACATTTTATGCCTTTGCTCCAAGTGAATATTTTCTAATTTAGGTATTAAGAAGTAGTCCAGCAAATACAAATATACCTCCTGATTTAATGTATCTTCCAGAAAATACAGTCCGATTATTCGATCCGGTAAAATCGCACACCAAACATTAACTTTTTTAGCAAATTGACTATTACAGTTAACCCTGTAGCTCGGGTTTTCACTAGCCCAATATCGACCATTTTGGGAAGAAACGTCTCCGTTTGTTGTAAACGTTGCTTCATCAGAAAACAAAATATGATTGTGAAAGAATCGGTCATATGTTTTTCACCAATCATCGCACAAAAGTCTAACCTTGTGTCATAATCACAATCTTGTAAGGTATAAATAAATTTCGGTGTGAATGGATGAATTTTGTTTTGCTTAAATATTTTCTGTAAGTGATTCTTGCAAAAACCAACCTCCACTGCTCTTTTTCGTAGGCTCAACTTGGGATTTTCTCTTAACGAATGCATAGCTAGTGCTCTAGCTGCACCATCCTCCTCAACGTACGGCTTTTTTAATTTCTTTTTGTCTTGAACAGATCCTGTCTCATCAAACTTCTTTATTAAGTTTTTTAATCCACACCGCGTAATGGGTGCATCTGGATATTTTTCCCCAATACCATTACACTTAATAATATATACTCTTTGTTGAATATTTAACATTGTTGTCAAATATTTATTAAAGAATGACAATTTGAAAATTATTTATAAAAGTTAACAGTTATTTGGTACATCGTAAACGTCACTCACTAGATTAATACATTATTTTCGAACTTACTGCAAAAATTCATACGGTTTTCGGAAAACTGGCTATAAAATAAGACAGGTTTTGAAAAAAAAACTTGAATTTTATTCTATTTTATGGAGTTACAGAACAAGCAAAACTTTTTATCCAGAATGATATTTTTAACTAAAACTAATATTATTTAAACATATTGATATGGTTTTAGTGATATTGTTTAGTCCCACCTGCCTACGCCAGCTATTCATATAGTTCAGTCCTCGTTGTATGAAGTCACAAAGGATGTTTTTAAATCTTCCTATAATATCATCGGCATAACCGAGGTTAGTCAAGAACATAGAAGTTCGTCTACCGCCAAATTCCACATTAATGGGGATGCTACTCCTTCTTGTTGACATCCTCCGGTAGTGCAGATAAAGATGATGTATTTACCCGTTCTTGTCTTTGCTACCCTAGTGGTGAGCAGTTGGATGTTGTGCTGTCTATTTAATGATCTTTTGACAGCCTCATCTGGAGTGTTGTCAAAAGATCCTTCTATAATAATCGTCAATAGCCATCTCCATAGTTTTAAGCACAAACGATGTTGGTTTGTTGACTCCTTTTTGTTGACTCCTTTTTTCAGCTTATGGAATCAAGGTGGCTATTGCCCTTTTTCTGCTTCTTGTGTAGTAGGTAACTCAGTTCTAAGCTGCGTTGGCTAATTCCAGCCAAATGTAGTAGAAATTCAACTTGTTCTTGGTGGAGCTTTTCTTGGGAAATCACATAGGCTCATGGTGCGTTGAAAGATATAAAGGTATTCATAGCCCATTTTAGTCTTTTACTACATATTTGTTTGCCTAGCCATTGTAGTGCTTTCTTTTGTAGGTCTATTGTGACTATCGACAGTTTCAAGGCTATGTTGACCTCACTTTTCGCCATAACTAATCCTGGCCGCGACGAGTGTAGTGTTTATATTTTCACAGAATCTCCCAAATCTAATTAACTTCATATAAAATCAACAAGAAGCTTTGTGTTACAGCAAAAGAAGGCAAAGGATTATCATAATGTCGGATAGTCAAGCAGCCATTAAAGCACTGAGTTCTTGTGTAATCAGTTCCAAAATGGCATGGGAATGCCAAGGCAAACTCAATCTACTGTGGATTCAAGTATACACTGGAATAGAAAAAAATGAAAAAGCAAAGAGGGGACTGAAACACCCTTTTGGGGGATGGAACCCTTTTGCGGTATCAGCTCAAATGTAATATTGGAAGTAATAGGCAAAGCCAAAAAAAGAGATCTGACCATTGGAAAGATCTAGTAGGGCTTAAACAATCAAAGATACTTCTGGGTGACTACAAACAGTTAAGATCAAATTAATGCCTAAGTCTGAGTAAAACTGCACTAAGAGGTTTAACAGCGATCCTAACGGGACATTGAATAGTCACCTGAAAAAGCTTAAAATGGTGGAGGAAGAAGAATGTATATTTTTTTATTTTTTGGTATGGAAGAAGAAACCTTTATCCACATACTTGCAGATTGCACAGCAATACAGAATGCTAGGGCACATCCCCTAGGAGATCACTGGATAGAAGAATGACAATTACCTAAACTAAAGCCTGCAGACATTCTAAAATTCCTCCGGGAAGTAGAACTAAAGGAGCCACTAGTCTCTGAGACTTTCCTTGGAACTAAGTAGAAGTAAGGGGGTACAATAAATATTTTAGGTCTCGGTGATTGTCACCCCAATATACCTACATACATTCCAGCAAAAACGTTGTGATGAAACTTTGGAACATTTGGATTTGCCAGCCAACATGTATTTTAGATACAAACGTGAATACACAGATTATATTATATCTCATGCGCAGAGCTCGCATGTTTAAAATATAGTTGGAAAACTCTGCAGGAACAAACCAATTACCTCTGTATCTGTTTGTGATTTCAATTTGCTTCTTTTCCACAACAAAATAATAAGTCAGTCTAATCTATCAACTTGATTGTCATCACATAGTTAATTTTTTTTGCAGGTATTGTGGCCTCAGTATAATGTTAGAGTTTTACGTTTATGGTCCGAAGTGTATTTAGGATCAATTGAAGATAATTGCAATGCAGAAGAAAGTTCAAATTTTTGTACTGAATCATACGAGTCTTCTCCGAATTATATGACAAAGACAAGATCTTATGGAGATTTAATTAATGATGGTGAAAATTCTGCACATCACTACAGGCGGTCTAGTGATCCCAGTATCAAATGTGATCCGTAAGTGTATTCATTTTTTCATAAATAACGAACAAATAGAATTTATTTAATATTCCGCTATGAAAAAATCTAAAAACTTTGAACAAATTAAAACATGTAAAATTCCGTAACGTTGAGATTCTTCGGCAGATTCTATTGATTTTGCTGTTCTAGGTGAAAAAAACTGAAATATATCTTACTACAGTAGCAAATTGCAAAAATATTTCATTTCAACAGTTAGTAGATCAAGTGACAATACAATAACAAATGACACAATGATACGTCAGCCGCTCATGAGCTTTTAAAAAATTCATGTTGTCAGAATTTGAATATGATCTCTCAAAAAACTCTCATGGAACTGAATTCATGCGAAAAATTGAGTCGGATATTGTAGGTTATCTTAGATTTTAGAACCTACTGCTTTTAAGGAATAAGACTTTGTGAAAGTATTGAATTGCTGTATTATTTGGTTATAGATTTTCATATCGCATTATGATATTTTCTTACATTTTTATTATATTAACTTCAAATATGTCCACTGCTATCCAATGGGGTGTTAAAGTTAACAAAAATATGATGTTTTCTCTATGTTAATAGTTAGTGGTGGACAAAATCATATTGGAAATCGATTATTTTTAATATTCTCATTCTCACAAGGTTTTTATGCCGATTTGAAAATTCAACTTTTGGACGATTTAAATAATCCGCCATTCATAATGTGACGTATGCTCACTAGAACAGAAGTTAGCTACATAAGGGTTGACATAGGACCACAATTCTGATGTGATGAAGTACTTATAGGTTATACTTATGTCATATTGCTGTTATAGTGACTTAGGAATTGTTTTTTTTCCTCCCATCATCGAGTGTTGAGTAGATATAATTGGTCCATGTCACTTTCAAACTAAAAATCAAACATACACACACGTATACAATTACTTACATAAAAATGGTCTTCACAGAAATAGTAATTAGCTTTAGTCTGTTTATATTTGCTTCTAGCAGCCTCAAACCAAATTTTCTACTGCAGGCACAGTTACAAACTTTTTATCAGGCGTTGTAACTGTTGTGTTCGTGCAGTAAGATACAAAACAAGATTTACACGATATTGACATTATTCCAACATGAAAAATTGTGGAGAAAAACTAACTAAACTCAACCAAAAAAGTATTGACACAATTTTTTTACAATATTGAAACGTCAAGCTTGAATAACACTCAAATATATTACAGACTTTGACAGTTCTTCAAACTTCAAATTCGAATGGCCTTTTTGTAACTGGCTATTAGTTCATAAAACATCTAAATCAGAAATATTTATTGAAGTGACGTATCTGTTGTGAAAGTTGCAAACATTTTGGAATTCTTAATTTCCAGTTTTCTCCTAAAATATTCGGTTTAAAAAATTTGTAAATTAATTTTTGCAAAGTAGTACCAACATACTTTAATAAAATACCAAAAGCCGGATATCGGTTTAACACCCCATTATTTCCATTGAAATAGTATAAAGTGTAAAGTATATTCATGTCTATAAATGGTACCACTTAAATCCCAATGACTTACAGGGCCTTTTCGGAAACTCGCTTCAGTAAAAGATACGGCAACAGCGCGTTGTTTTGAAAAGGGGAAAAGCGACATACAATGACAGTCATTTGTCATCTCAAATATCGCGCTGTTGCCATACCTTTACTGTAGCTTACTGAAGCGAGTTTCCGAAGAGGCCACTGGATATGTAACAAACGGACTGTAAATATTATCTAAAATATAAATCAATGGAGCGGAATTTTTGCGCATTGGCAGAGGTGATGGGTGACATTCAACATAGAACAGAACCTTATCGTTAATTTTGTATTATATTATAAATAATCATCTATAGTTAGAATCGTGTAATAGATTATGAAATACCTTCTTGGTACCGCGGGACAACTTTTGTGTGCAGTATCATTCATAATAATTAAGTGACCATATAATAAGATATGTGTCTTTGGTATGGTGGATGAAGAAGACACAATGACGAGACTAGGCAAGGTGCAAAGACTTGCTTATCTGAATATGGCAGAGTGGATGAGAAGCACGACAACGGCAGCACTAGAAGCCTTATTTGGCCTTCCCCAACGACACCTCGTGACAATGGGAAAAGCAATGGGATATTTATGGTGCCAGACAACTTGAGCAACAAACAGTAAGATCAGGACACACATCCATTAAGGACATCTTCCCGGTCCTAAATATGAGATAAAAATACCTCACAGAAAGGACTGGCAAGATCTAAGCAGACTGACGTTTCCCCGAAGAGACGCCTGGTATACTGACGGGTCAAAGACTGGAGAAGGGACAGGAGCAGCTAGTTCGGGGAAGTGACGACAAAACCATGAGATGTTTTCGATAAGGAATATTATGTTCCTAATCGAGAACATATCGACCTCGTTTTCCTAAATTCTCGATTAAATTTCGCTGGTGCTTGCGACGCAGCTTGCAAGCAAAGCGTAGAGAACTCGAAATTGAAGTATTTTACGATGATATTTCTTTCAGTTTTGATCGCACAAAAAAAGTTGTGAACATCAAAATTGAAATTGAAAATATTATCTCTCTTTTTTGTGCGAACATAACTGAAAGAAATATCGTAAAAGACTACAATTTCGAGTTCTCTATGGGTAGATTTTTCAACTTTACTTTACTCGAAGTTACAGGAATAACTGGGTGGGTGAACTAAATGTGGGAGTAGGGTCCAATAATCCAACAGGCTCAGTGCTCACAAAATGAAAAATAGTTATTTATGTATCAAGGGAATTATAATGGCAAAGTTTGCGTCCCGAGGGACAGCAATTGCCTGAGGTTATTAGTGCTCATTAATTCCCGTGGTACATAGATACTTTTATTTCTGATCGATTTCAATAAAATATTGTTTGGAAAAAATGTACCAATTTGTTACCTTCCCAGTATATTTGAATCAGGTACCATTGATTATAATAGTTTTGTTGTTGCTATGTTACGTGTTTATAAACAGAATTGTTACTGGTTTATAAACAGAACTTTGATATCAAGCTGTGTTTCCGTTAAAAACGTATTTCTACCCCAAATATAATGGAGCAGATTTTGAAAAAAGCTGAAAAAGTTAGAGAATCATTAATTCCATCGAAAAGTGAAGCATTTTTTATTTTATTTTTACTTGTGAACGGTAGAGAGAATTATAGAATCTATACTGTCCCAAGAGAGTTATGACTCTCTTTATTGATAGCGTAACTATGACGATATAAGCTTATAATATCCCGGTCAGAAATAAAAGACATTATAAAACAAAACTCATATAAATCTTTTATTTTGATTGGCCAAATACAAGAAACGCAGTGTAAAAAGATGAGAGCCAACTCATCCGTTCGAGTCATGCGTTTACGTTCATTTAATAACAAGAGCACATACGTTTTATAGTTGATCTTTTTGCAGTGCGTCTATATTTACAGTCCGTCAAACTATAAATCCAACTAAACTTACAATTCAATATTTTTTTTCAGAAAATTGGAAGTTCTAACATCTAATGAATCAAATATGAATGGACACGATGCAGTTCACATAGATGATGTAGATGTATCAAATTGTTCCGACGACGGTGATTGTAATCAAGATTGTATGTTCAATGGTAACAATATTTCCAAGTACGAGCAAATTGCTGAATTAGAACAAGTTGATGGAAAATTGTTTTGTCCTGCAGGTAGTTATTGATGTTTTTACGCAATTATTTTTATTTTCAGCCTCACCGCTTGTTAAAAAGATAAAGTTAGAAGCTCAAACATTACTTTTCAAAAGTTGTATGATGAACATTTTCTGATATATTTTTTCAAAAAAGTACCTTGAAATTACGGATGTATGTTTTCGTAATAAAAAAAATGTACAATAAATCCATACATTGCTTGAGGAAAATTACTGTATTTGAAATAAGGAGCTCTAAGAACGGTATTTTGCTCTCCATAGAACGACAACAAAAAATATAGACATACTCACTGTCTTCACTTTACTTGAATAAACAAAGAAAAGGTGATACATTTCATGACATCAGCGCTACTGGTCATATCCTGAACTTTAATTTACTTGTCTTGATTCGTAAAAGTCGATACGCAAAAATTGATTTGGGCACGACTTGAAGTTGAGGTAATTGACTAAACAAAATCGATCATTTCTGACAAAAAGTCGAGATCTACTTTACCATTCCTATCGTAAGCACTTGACACCTTGCAAATTAAAAGTTTAATTTTATACATAATTTGAATTATCTTGTGTCTATCGATCGTTAGCGGTTTAACAATGTAAGAATATACAGATAAAAACTCCGAAATTTGTTAATGTTCCAATGAAAAACAAAACTAAAAATGTGTGGCTAAATCTTGCAGTAAGAAACCTAGCAACAGCATCTTATAATTTGAGTTCAATGTTATGTGTTAACTACTAATATATGAAATACTGACATGAAAGTTGCAACATTTCGAAATTCATCTGAACAAAAGTAATTGCTTGGCGAAAAAAATACTCCCAACTAATAAGTCGATTCTGTGCAACTTTGAACTATTTTCTTTGATGAAACCTTGTTACTTTGTGTTACTTTTGTTAATACGAAACTGAGATTCTTAATAGTTTTTCAACGAGGAAATATCACACATGACGTCACGCCCTTATGATCGATGTTTGAGCTAAGATGACGTAATCTCATGTCTTATCTCGAGTTATAATGCGTTTTATGGACGTGAGATCGGAATTGGCTCGTTCTAACATGTCTTCAGCGTCCCTTACGAGATTGAGTCTGCAGAAGATACAAGTTTTTCGACAGTAGTCGAGTGACAACGAGAGACACGGAAATTTTAGCGGATACCTCTCAAACAAGCTGAGCATCGACATATAAAATATTGATTGAATTTTTTCTCATTGTCCAACAGAGGCGGTAAAAGTGTGATTCTTCCGCAGATCTTCTGTTTCAATCAGCATGCACCCAAAATATGCAATTTCGGCTGTTCTTCATGAAAGGTCTACTATTTCATTCACCTTTTTCTCCTAAACAAAGTGCCAAAATGGCTAAATAGTAGCTGCACATTTTGCGCACATGACCTTCCACTATATGGTTTGAATTGAGAGTGACAAGTGTATCTAGATGAAATTCGAAAAAGTCAATAGCATGTATCACTTATGTGCTCACTCCTGCTGATCCCGCACAGATTCGATTCTTCAGGTAACATTGGACCGATGATTTTCAGTCACCATTTCCTTTAGTTCAATTGAAAACGTTGATGACCGGCCAGAGAAAGGCAAATCTTTCACCTCATTTTGACCGCATTTAAATGCACTGTACCACTCATATGCAAGTGTTTTTATTAAAGTCTTGATGTAACGTTTCATTTCCAATGCAAAATTTGAGACAGTTTATTTGTTCGAAATTATTATCCATTGTAAATATCGCAAAACATATTTGAGATGTACTGACAAAATAGGGCACTATAAACAAACTAAATGACAAATGATGGTCAAACACCACGATAGTTGTGTAGTTGTGCCGACAATCTCCTCACGTCTACTTTTTAAATCATCAATTTCTGGTATTTTCTTGACATAAAGTGTGTAAACGGAGTTTCATCAAACTGAGCTATGCCGAAGGCACTAGCGGCCTAGCCGCTGTCGAGGAATTGTGCTCTGTCATGGAACTACACCAAACTGTCTTATCAGGTCGTTGCTAACGAGAATAAAAAACGTAAGATTTGAAAAATGTTTACACTGGATGTGATTAAAAAGGGATTATTGGTCTGGTGATTGGTCAAGATACCAACAGAGCGCAACATATTTTGAAGAAAGAACTAATTTGCCCAATTAAACTAAAACTTGCGAAATTAAATGCTCCTTAACTAACTGATTTCAATGCAAGTATGTCAGCGTGTCTGCTCCCGTGTAGCTTGCTGAGATTTCTTTGATCTTTATCCAGATCTGTCCTCTGGAAAAAAAAATAATCCGGTGGCCTGAACAGATATGGGTGTATTGAATTTTTCCTGCGACATCTGCCGCTGGCCCATCCCAGTTTGGTAACGCCTTGGCTTAAACATTTTTTAGACATATTTGTCAAATGGTTATCTTTCTATCTTTCGTTTTCAAACTGCAATATATTAGTACATCAATAAAATAATCGTATTCTATTTTAAATGTATCTTTATTAATTTCAGAACAAACGGATTTCGGAGAACCTCCTCCCTTATTGCCGGAACTTCACCGGAAACCCTTAGACTTAGTAGGAGAAACGGGAAAACCAGAAGAGTCTAAAAAGAACGCAGAAAACTGCAACGGAGTGATAAAAATAAAAAGGGAAACTGGTGAGATTTCCAAAGACAAAAACGGGGGAGTGTCGTTAGAAAATGATAAGACTGTCGATAAAGGTGATATATTAAATCATAATAGTAGGGGGGATAACGAGACTTCTTGTACAAAACTAGACGATAGGTTGGAAAGTGATTGTGTTAAGCCTACGGACGTTGTGGGAACTTTTTTAGACATGGAGAGATCGAATGAGACCAGTACTGAGACACTCGTCGACGATGACAGCATTACACCGTAAGTTGGTTATGATAAAAAAATATTTGTTGGTTTTATTGGATTGTAGAAGTTAGTGCAAAATAGAACGCATAATTTTATATAAAAAAGTTGTTTTTATCCCAATAGGTAATATCGGTTTCGGCTAAAATTTCCGTTAATCGAATAATTGGTTTGGCGCACATTTACGACACAAATATGGTCCTTGTGGCGCCCTCTAGAAAATACATGGAAACATCATATTATCATAACCCTGTGATATTCTCCTGAGGGACCTCTTACAACTTGAATAAAACTATACTATTCGTTGGGAGAATGTTGTCTTTATTTGGATACTTTACTAATCACAATTATACGTAGGCTTAACATTACTGTATATTTAACATGTAATTAACTATAGTAAAAGTCGCGAATCTTTCTCGTTACGTCATAACTCATAAGCATCCGTATCAAATCAATAAGACAGTTTTCACCAGCGGTGCATCATTGTTAGAGAGTTCGGCATGTGTTTCTGGTGATCTAATTATGAGAGGAAATAAATAAAAACCAAATTTAACATATCATAGTTAGACTACAATTTGAAACTCTACAAATAAATTATTACAAAACTTACCTCCAGAATGGCATTTAAAGGCAAAAGTGATCCGCCATTAGCCAATTCCTTTTGGAATTATTCATGTAATTTTCTAATATACTCACGTTTACTTTCGTCCAAACGTAAGTACAATCGTTGTCACAACACAAGACAGAGTGACAAACCTATAAAATCGTAATGGCACAGCTTAATTCAGGCACAAAAGACATATCGTCACTTTAAAGGTAAAACTCACTAAGTGACATTTTTTTCAAAATTCTGCTCAAAAGAAATTACCACTTAGTAGGTGGTTTAATTAACCTAACCTAACAATAAAGTATTATCAAAAAACATCAGGAATAGACGCACGTTAAAATAGATAAGTAAAATGTATTATTCGTATTTTATTAATTATCCAATATTAAATTTTCAAAAGTCGGTTATTGTACTTGTATACAAAAATTTTCAAGATAGGTGTAGCAGTAAAAACAGGCACGTAATTTTTCCAATCATACTAGAAAAACGATGATTTTATAATTTTTATAGTGAGTAATAATCAGAATACAATCATGATTAGAATAATAACAGAATAGAATAATTGGAAATCTCCTCGTCTGGTTCACACCTATACAGGGTGTTTCAAAAAAAGGTAACACCGTCTCTAGGATAGGTAAAAAACTGAAAAATAATTGGGGTTTGCTTAGTAAAATTTTTTTCTAACGCCATCCGTTTTCAAGATAAAGGGCGTTGAAGAAAATAAAAAATTACACATTTCTTACGATTTTGCCGAAACTACTGGCACCATTGTAATGAAATTTTATACGAATATGTTTTGGAAGCTGATATATCCCATGAATTTGTTTTTATAACTAAGTCTCATAGAGGGCGCTAGTTACACGATTCATACAACGTATTATTCAACATAACTTTTTTAAGGGTAGAATTATTAGTCAAAACTCCAAGTGAACATAAACATCGTTTAATTTAACACCAAAAAGGTACTCTTGGTAAAACTCGATATTATGTACCGTTTTCGGAATATTTTGATTTGAAAATTATGAAGTAATAACCGCTCCTCGTATAAGTTAATGATAAATTTATTAATTAAAAAAACTTACAATAAGAAAATTAAAATAAAGACAAAGAACATAACATAAAATTCAATTAGAGTAAATGTTCAAAATGTCCTCCGTTCTCACGAATACACAAGTCTATCCTTTTTTCTAAAGAATCCATTAATCTTCTTAACGGTTGGGGATCAGCTATGAGGTCATTAAAGTGACGTTTAATTCTGTCTATTAATTCTTGACGAGAATTTACCTCTGTAGCATAGACTTTTTCCTTAATATACGACCAGACTGTGTAGTCCAAAGGATTAAAATCGCATGACCGAGGAGGCCAATGAATCGGAGCTTCTGCACCTCTACCAATCCTTCGATTCCGAAAATTGTTACTCAACCAATTACGACACCTTCTATCAAAGTGCGGTGGAGCTCCATCATGCATAAAAAATAATGATGTTCGCTCATTTATCGATAAATCTTCTAATATCTCAAATAAGTGATTATTTAAAAAATCAAGGTACCGGGTTTTTCATTATATATGGACCCTTCTATATCTCACTTATTATTTGATGCAGATAACAATGTTTCAAATAAGAGTTGAATGGTTATTAATGTAGTTTTTAAAATTCAACAAAAGTATTATACAGGATGTCCCCGAAAAGAGGGTCAGAGCCAAAGAGTTTTTTCTTAAATGGGACACCCTATATATTCTCATATTTTTAAACTGTTCACTTCAATCCGAATTCAGCAATATATAATTGTTATAGTCTAACCTTAACAGTTCAGAAAATATATTCATTTAAAAATCGTTTTCTGTGGCATGAAAACCAACTATAAACAGCGGTAGGCCATGAAAGCATTGTCATATTCAAGTCATATTTGACAAGTAGTTATTTACACCATTATTAAACATTGTATTTGATAGTTTGGAAAATGCGGTATACAGATGATGAAAAGATAGAAATATTTTTTCTATTTGTAAAGAATAATAATAACAAATTAGATGCAAGGAGAGAATTTATGGAATTATATCCAAATCGGCATGCGCCTAGCAAAAATACGTTCAACAGAATATACCAGCATGTAATGACAACTAAGAACTTTTCTAGGAAAAAACGAACGTGTGTAATTAATGAGGAGGATGATTTAGATACACTTCTGCATTTTGAAGGTAAAAAAATATATATTTCTTTGGATTTTATGGTAGTTGAATAGGAAGGAATAATTTTTGCGCTACTACTTTTTTGCAGAAAACTCTGAAGACTCGTTAGTAACCAGCTCCAATATATTACAAAACATCCTATGAAAATTTTTAGGACCCTGAAAAGACAAAATTATAAACCATATAAGATACTACCCGTGCAGGCTCTTACTGAATTGCACAAACGGAAACGGTTAATATTTTGTCAGGAATGAATGAATCCAGTTTTTCTACAGCTGGCGTGTTTAATAGAAAAAATAGACGTTCATGGGAAAATAAAAATCATAGACAGCGGAAAGTGCAACAAATAAAGAAATCTGGACGGAAATCAATTAAAGTTTGGTGTGGAATATTCCAGAATAAAGTGGTTGGGCCAATATTTTTCAATTATAAGTTAACAGGAAGAACTTACCTAAACTGCATAATACCCAAAATAAGTGAAATAGTAGAAGATGAATTTACAGCTGACCAATTAAATACCATGATCTGGCACCAAGATTGGGCATCACCCTATAATGTATTAGAGGTGAGAGAACATCTCAACAATCAGTTTCCAGAGTGGATCGGAAATAATGGGACAATTCTATGGCCTCCTAATAGCCCCGACCTAACTCCCTTAGATCCTTTTTTGTGGGGAATGCTGAAAGATATAGTTAACTTTGCGAAAATAACAATCTTGAGACAATTCAGGAAAAGATTCAAGGCGAAATTAATAACTTAAATAATCATGCTGATATTATTTCTAAATGTTTAGAGAATCTACGCCGAAGATACCAACTATGCATTGACAATATGGGGGGTCATTTTGAACAATATTTATAGTTTCATTCGGGCTTACTTAGTTTGAGATTACTTTATTTTGTAAATAAATTTACTGAATTCCAATCGATAGATTACTACATCTTACTGTGTCGTATATATTTTCTGAACTGTTAAGGTTAGACTATAACAATTATATATTGTTGAATTCGGATTGAAGTGAACAGTTTAAAAATATAAAAATATACAGGGTGTGCCATTTAAGAAAGAACACTTTGGTTCTAACCCTCTTTTTGGGGACATCCTGTATAATATTTTTTTTGGATATTAAAAACTACATTAATAACCATTCAACTCTTATTTGAGACATTTTTATTTGTAACAAATAATAAGTGAGATATGGAAGGGTCCATATATAATGAAAAACCCTGTACATATCACCACTTAAATTTCCAGGTAGAATATGATAACCTATTAATCTGTTACCTAAAGTTGCTGCCCAAACATTAACTTTAAATGAGTGTTGGTAATGTGATACCCTTTTGGCTTGTGGATTCTCATCACACCAGTAGTGTGCGTTATGGGAGTTAAACATACCTTGTCGCGTAAAGGTGGCCTCGTCCGTAAAAAGAATACATTTAAAAAAATTTGGATTGAGGGCTGTCCTTTCTCGCAATGTTTCACAAAAATCGACTCTAACCGGTAGATCGTCCGGCAAGAGTTCTTGAACTTGTCTGTAATGGTAAGGATGTAGCTGCTGCTCTTTAAGTATCCGCCAAGTAGTTGAAGAAGATGTATTTGTTTGTCTTGCCATATTCCTTACACTTAATGTTGGATTTTGATCAACTAAATTTAAAATAATATTTTCTTTATTAATTGTTCTTGTTGTTCTTGGTCTACCTGAATTTATTTTCTTTGGTCTTACATTCCCAGTTTCTCGACAACGTCGTTCAACTGCTCTAAATGTTTTTTTACTTGGTAAGTTTCTTCTAGGAAACTTTTCTGCATAACGCGTAAAAGCTGCACTAGAGTTTCCTAAACACTCGCCTAAAGTTAATAACATGTCGGTGTATTCAACATTTGAGTACATTTTGTTTAACAATATCTAATTTTACAAATAACAAGGTTTCAAAACTCTATTTATTGTTGACTTATTGTCATAACAATCAATAAATGTCAATTTTACATGGCAAACTTAGAGAAAAGCGAACTTTATCATTAGTTTATACCAGGAGCGATTATTACTTCATAATTTTCAAATCAAAATATTCCGAAAACTGTACATAATATCGAGTTTTACCAAGAGTACCTTTTTGGTGTAAAATTAAACGATGTTTATGTTCACTTGGAGTTTTGACTAATAAGTCTACCCTTAAAAAAGTTATGTTGAATAATACGTTGTATGAATCGTGTAACTAGCGCCCTCTATGAGAGTTAGTTATAAAAACAAATTCATGGGATATATCAGCTTCCAAAACATATTCGTATAAAATTTCATTACAATGGTGCCAGTAGTTTCGGCAAAATCGTAAGAAATGTGTAATTTTTTATTTTCTTCAACGCCCTTTATCTTGAAAACGGATGGCGTTAAAAAAAAATTTTACTAAGCAAACCCCAATTATTTTTCAGTTTTTTACCTATCCTAGAGACGGTGTTACCTTTTTTTGAAACACCCTGTATATACAGGGTGAATCACGACCAACGGGATGGAGGTTTATAGCGAAACGGTAAAAGTTTTAAAATGTTTGTCACTTTAGTAGTATGTACATTCATTTAGGCTACATTTTAAAATTATTTTGAAATATACAGGATGTTCCAATAAAGTGTGGCGTATCAAAGTTATATTTTTTCTTATAGGACACCCTATATTTTATTGCATTTTTTGATTGTCCCTCAAAATTAAAATACTCCTTCATAATGGTACCCTATACCTAAATACAGAGGGATCCGAGTTATGCTGACTTTTTTTAAAATGTGAACATTAAAAAAAAATTAATAACTCATTGATATAACAAATTCCAGCAAATTTTCTCTTACATCTAAATAGTTGGACATTCGTTGAATGTATTCCACGATTGAGTACTAAACATCTCTTTACAGGGTGTTCAGAATTTTCAGTTTCATTATTAGATCATTCAATGTGTAATACCGGGCTTATTTTAAACGGAACACCCTGTATTTTAATAATTCACCATGTTCAAAAAAATGTCCTCTTTCGAATGGTACAAGACCTAGTTATTATACTTTTCGTGCAATTTACAATTTGCTCAAATTGTATGGTAAATCGATTTTAAAACATTTGCAATTCTCTCTAAATTTTAAACTAATGATCTTGGCATAGTTGTAAAAAAAACAGTTGCTAATAAATATGCACACTTGTAGTTGCTGAGGTACACTAGCTCTTTTTTACCGATAAGTATTTGAGCACATAATGAAACAAAAACACATTTTTTATTTTATTTACAAATCCGCATCAACCTCAAGGGTTATTAGCAGGCTGTAGCTATATATTATGGGGCCTGTTACATAAGATAATATACGTGTTTAACATTATGGATACATAGATATGTGTTTTGATTAAAGTACATTTTTACATTTTATGGTATAAATTTGAAATTTGCAGATATTTCATAAGATTTTTCACATTGCTACTGCTGTTTAAAGTATTTTCCAGGGAGTCGCTTATGTTGCATGCAAGTCTGTTGATATGATATAGCGGGCACTCAACTAAAAAATGTTTCACTGTTAACCACTGTTCACAAATAACACATTCTGGTCTTGGTGCTCGGGTAAGTAAGTATTCATGAGTAGCTCGAGTATGACATAGACGTAACCTTGTGATGATGATTTGATGTCTTCTATTTTCGGTAAAAGTAAGCCACGGTGTTATGTAGGGATTGATTTCTCTAAGTTTTGTGTGTGAGCTCCTCCATGTGTCATTCCATTTTTGTTTTGCTTTATTGCTAATAAATAGTCTTAAGTCGGTGTATAGGGGCTTAATAATTGGTGTGGTATTAAGTTGTGCTGCTTTTTTGGCGGATTGATCGGCTAACTCGTTGCCTTTTATGCCTATGTGTGCAGGAACCCACAGGAAATGTATGTTTTTGCCAATCGATTTAAGATGATGAAGTTCTTGTTTGATCATCAGTACGAGAAAGTTTTTCGAATAGGTGCTTCCCAATCATTTCAAGGAGTTTAAAGAGTCTGTGATTATAACCGTCTTTTCGTAGTTCGATGTTGTTATGTACTTTACTGCTTCTAATATTGCATGAAGTTCTCCTGTTAGAATTGTTGCATATTCCGGAAGTTTAAATTGTACATTGTTTGTAGGTGTTACAACAGCTGCGCCTACTCCGTCATTTTGTTTGGATGCGTCCGTGTATATTTCGGTATAATTGTGATATTTTATTTGGATGGTCTCGATAAAATGTTGGATGAAGGTTTGTGTACTTGTGCCTTGTTTGGAAAAACATGAAAAATAAGTGTTTATATGTGGTGGCTTAATTTGCCAGGGTGGAGTAAAGTTATGAGCTTCGATTTTCAGAGAAGAAATGCTGGATATATTGAGACTGTTTTGATAATGCTGGATTCTTACGTAAAATGGTTCTGTTTAAATATTAGGTGAGACTAGATTTACATTTTTATCAAATTGTGATGGTAAGTTAAAATATGAGGATTAGCTATTATTTTTGATGCATATGAGAGACTTAGGATTTGTCTTCTGAGTTCTAGTGGGACTTCTCCGGCTTCACAGTTTAGGCTGTCTACTGGAGTGGTTCTGTAGGCTCCTAGGATAATGCGTAGTGCTGTATTGTGTAATACGTCTAATTGTTTGAATATGGTAGCTTTTGCGGATGTCTTTAATTAATTGTGTTATATGGACTTTCCAGTTTAGTATCTCGTCGAATATAGGTCCCAGGTATTTTATCTCATTGTTGTACTTGAGAGTAGTATTGTAGATTTCCATATGAGGTTTGTGGTTAATTGGTTGCTTTGAGAATATTATGCACCGTGACTTGCTGGGCGAGAAATGAAAATCTGTCGCTCTTGACCATTTTTCCATCGTTATTAGTTGCTTTTGTAATATTGTTGCACATGCAGATAATGTCTTGTTTTTTACAAAAATGATCACGTCATCCGCATACATTCGGATCTGTATTGGTTTTTCTATATTCATAGTTAAATCGTTCATCGCCAGGAGAAATAAAGTTGATTGATTGATTGGATCAGCACACCAGTCAAAGGATTGATGTCCTCGGCACCTCAGCCTTAAGGCTATTTGTGCTCTTGATTGTGCCGTTTATGTGAAGAGACCAGTGTCCCTTATCAGGCTCAGCAGACTTTTCACTAGGTTCTTCTTGGAGAAATCCTCCCTTGGAAATTCTAGTCCTAGAAGTCTATATCTCCAGTGAGATAATGCTTCACAATCAAAGATAATGTGAGAGGCTGTTTCCTCCTCTTCCATGCACAATCGACAGATAGGTTCCTCCCTATATATGCCGATTGTATGCATATGCTTCCTTAGAGTACAGTGACCGGTGAGTAAACCCGTCACTATCCTTATTTGGGCCCTGCTAAGGTTTAGTATTTCTTTGGTCAGCTTCTCCGAGGGTTTTTTGACTAGGAGTTTGCTGTGTTCCTGTTTTGGCACGTGTCTCCAGTACGACTGGTGTTTAGTTCAAGTCCACCGAGATATACAACCAAGTGCAGCAGTTTTGGATATCCCAAATACTGGTTCAGGACCAGTGAATGCTGTCTCAGGCCCCAGCTTTTCTAGGATGTCTGCCTTTTCGTTTCCTACAATGCCCTTATGCCCTGGGACCCACTTAAGAGTAACTCTATTATGGTTAGCCAGGGTTTTAAGTTTCTGTAGACAATCCCAGACCAGTCTAGATCTGATATGAGGACATACTAAAGCTTTTAATGCTGCCTGACTATCGGAGAGAATTAGGATCTTTTGACCCCTGTACCCCCTTTCAATATTCAATTGCAAACATATATCGATAGCGTAGATTTCTGCCTGGAATACAGAAGCAAGATTCCCCAACGGTGCGTGGAAGTTGCACCTGGGTCTAGCACCATGGACTCCAGCACCTGTTCCAATATCAGTCTTTGATCCGTCAGTGTACCACATCAACGTTCCTTCCTGACTGCATGCTTCCAACCCATCCCAGTTTAGCTGGATTTGGAATGTTTGGGTGTCGTTACTTCTTGCCAACATGTTGTCACTTCTCATTCTAAGGAGTGAGTTTGTGATAACTGTGATTCTGGAATGACAATAGGTGTTGGTTCTTTCATGCCAGTTCCCATTGCATTCCAGTCTGTATGCAGCCATCCTCGCTTCCGCCTTAACAAGCAGAGCAAGAGGCGGAAGATTGGGAATTGCTTCCATTGCCGTAGTCGGGCTGCTTCTCATGGAACCCGTTATGCACAGACAGGCAAGCCTCTGAAGTTTTGATAGCTCCAATTCAGCTTTCTTCTGATCTGTTTCTGGTCACCAAACTAAGGCACCATAGGTGACCATGGGGCTCACCACAGTTGTGTACAGCCAGTGTACGATCCGTGGATTTAGTTCCCATGTGTTCCCTATCGCCCGTTTGGCAGACATTAGGGCCATTTTCCCTTTATTGGTTTTATCATGAAGGTGTGAGTTCCAGGTTAGTTTTGCATCCAGAATTAAACCCAGATACTTAACCTCCTGACACAACTGCCCGTTAAAGATGCTTGGCAGTTTTAGTCCCTCAAGCTTCCTTTTTCTAGTGAAGGGAATGAGCGCGGTTTTTGAAGGGTTCACCCTTATGCATTCCCTCCTACACCATATCTCCACCATTCCCAGAGCCTGTTGCATCAGCCCTGATATAACATTAGGGTATTTCCCCAGTACAAGTATTGTCAGATCGTCCGCATACCCCTGTTCAGTTCCACCAGGAGATCGTCTATGACGAGGTCCCACAGCAAAGGGGATAGAACTCCTCCCTGTGGGCATCCCTTCATTATCCGCACCTCCATAGAGTCTCCAAATAAGTTGGAGTTCTGTTGAAAAGCATGTTTTTTCATCCACCGACATGTGCAGTCGTCTGCTCCACGCCTTGCAACAGCAGCTATCATGGAATCAAAGGATGTGTTGTCGAACGCTCCTTGAATGTCGAGAAATGCTCCGAGAGCAATTTCTTGATTTCCTAGTGCAGCCTCAATTTTCGACACAAGTTGGTGTAAGGCTGTTTCGCAGGATTTTCCTGATTGATAGGCATGTTGGTTATAGTGAAGAGGCCTTTCGATGAGGAAGTTTTCCCGTCATGTCTGTCAATAAGTTTCTCCATTGTCTTCAGCATGAAAGACGACAGAGTTATTGGCCTGAATGACTCTGCCTGGGAATAATCCTTACCTGGTTTGGGAATAAAGACGATTCGGCTCTTTTCCAAGCAGCTGGAGTGTATCCAGTTGCCAGTGATGCTCTGAAGAGTTTACAAAGTACTGGAGATGGGTGTGATTGCACTTGCTGCTGATGCGCTGGGATTATACCATCTGGTCCAGGTGCTTTGTATGGCTCAACCGAGTTGATGGCCCAGTTCAATTTGCACTGGGTTATTACTTTGTTGGCAGCATTCCAATCTTCCTTCCTCGCTCGAGCTACAAGAGATGGAGGTCTGACGGATAGTTCCATGCCTATCTTTTCAGAATCTGGTAGATGTGCCTGCACTAGAATCTGTAGGGTCTCGCTACCAGTTTCCGTGAAAGATCCATCGGGTTTTAAAATATTACCAATGGGATTGATAGGATCTTTGGCAAGGATTTTCTGGAGTCGCGCTGTTTCTGAGGTTGTTTCCACCTCACCACAGAATTTCCTCCAGGACTCCCTTTTTGCCTTCCTAATTTGTTTGTTGTAAGCAGTCAGAGTGGAGTAATATTCTTCCCACTCTCCTGTCTTTTTCGCACTTTTAAACAGTTTCCGAGTTCTTGCTTTGAGCTTGGTAAGCTCCTTGTTCCACCAGTTTAATTTATTCCTAGAGGAGCGGATTACCTCAGAGCAGTTGTTGTGATAAGAGAGTTCGATGGCCTCACAAAGTTGTTCGGAGGCAAGCTCTATATCATCGCTGTTTTTTATTTTCCTTTTCACGTTCCCTAGTAGGAGTTCAAGGTCATTCCTGTATTTCTTCCAGTTCGTGCTTCTCGGGTCACGGTACCTCACTACAGTTTTCTCCATATCGGAGATTTCCATACAGATGTACCGATGATCCGACAGAGACGGTTCCTCAGACACGAGCAGTGAGTTACCTCAGAGCTTATATCAGTAGTCGCTAAGGTGATCTCCTTACGAGTTTTTGTCACAAAAGTTGGTTTACCCCCGATTCACTATTATTAAATCATTAGAAATAATAAAGTCTAATAGGAACTCACCTCTTGTGTTGATGTCGCCGCTGTTCCACGCAGTGTGATGCGAATTGGCGTCCATCCCAATTATCGTCTGCAGGTTTTCAGCCCTGCAGTAGTTCACCAGCTGCTCCAGTTCATAGGACGGAGGTGGGGTTGGTGAGTCAAATGGCAGATATACTGAGGCTATAATAATTTCCGTCCAGTTTCCTGCCATCTGTGTTTTCAGTCTCAAGACTACTTGGTCCCTAAAACAGAAATCATGCATTCTCAGTGCCTGTATTTCATACCTCACAAAAATGCAGGTTCTAGGATTTCCTGCAGAGGAATAGTGCAACTTACCCTTAGCCTCCCCAAGTCCTCTTAGATGCCCTCCATAAATGTAGGGTTCTTGTATGAGGACTATATCTATCTTGCCTTGGGTATGTAATGGGCAAGTGCAGCAGTTGCCGCTTTATTATGCTGCAGGTTTACTTGAAGTACCTGCAGCATTTGCGGTTACTGAACACTTCCCCTTTCCGTGGGATACCCTGAAGGTTAGCTGCGACAGGCCGAGGTATACCTTCAACCCTCTGTCTGTCAGCGCCTTCAGAGACTGCTCGTCCATCCCTAAGATAATGGTGGTTCCCTTTGGCTCAGGATGGTTTCCTAGGATCCTCCAGTCCCCCGTTCTGGGTTTCCAAGAGATTGAGGATCTTGGAGGGTTCTTTGACCTCCAGGTGTTCTGTTGGAACCCACAAAAGAACTCTGGCAGTTTTGAGCAGTTCCTTTAAGTCGTCGACTTTAAGACCTGTTCCCTCCCAGGGCTTCAGTTGTGGTATTGTCTCCTTCAGCCAAGTCCTTGAAGACTGGTTTGCGCAGACCACTACCACTACACCCGATTGGACGTAGGTTCCCGTGAACTGCGGCCCAGTCCCCATAGGACATTTCCAGATTTCTCTGGTTAATGCCAGCTGTAACTGCTTGGTCTGTTCAGGTGAGAGTTTAACCTCAAGATAGCTCCCCAAGGTGATTCCCATTTTAATTGAGGAAAGAGCCTGCTGGTATGATACTCCTGGGGCTTCCTGGGGTTTCTTGCCTTGGTTGACCGGAGAAGGACTGCTGGTTTCAGAGCGAACTCTTTTACCCACCCCTTCTTCTCCAGAACCAGATGGTGCTGTCGACGTTTCAGCGGAGGCGGTTTGACCAGGTCTGGATTTGCGATTAGACCTTGGTTTCCTAAGTCTAATCTCTACTCCACTGGCTTTTGCCGCCTCAATCGCACGTTTCCGTCGTTGAGCTCCCGAAAGTCGGGGTTTGTTTAGGTCTACGCCCCCTAAACTGGTGGTCAGGAGAACTTCTGCTGGGCTTTTAACCCCTTCAGAAGTCTCTCGCTGCTCCATTTGTATCTTGGGGTCCGCTGAAGGAGTTTCACCACCAGACTGACCTTCGGACACATTTTTTGAAGGTGAGGTTATTTCTACCTCGACCTCCATATTGAATTTTTCGGTGGTTTCCATGTGAGTCCCACGAGTAGCAAGGGAAGAGTGGTCGCCTACAACAGAGCCCCGCATGTTGTAGGAAGGCTGCATACAAGAGGGTTTCGCCTGGTTAGTCGCTAGAGATCGGGAAATGCCGGGTCCAGCTTCACCATCCCACAGATCAACAACTCGACGGCTTCGGCCGTCACGACGTTGACCCGAGGGTGAACACTACCCTCCATTGTACCCCCCGACCTTTCATCCTTTAGGCGCGCACTATACCGTAGGATTGGGTAGTTTTTATAGTGGTTGTCACCACGTGGTCCAGGCAGTTAAGCCAAGACCCCCGTGCTCCTTCGTACCGCATACCCTCCATCGATGGAAGGGGCGTTGCAGTACCAAGCAGTTTACGATTTGTGCCGCAAGCTGGATCACAGGATTCTCGAAAGTTTTATGTTCCTTACCCCGTTTTATTCATCTGCTAACCATTTCTTCCGCTCTGAGGAAGGCTTTCAGTCTCAGTCAACCAATCCCCTTCCACAAAGTCCAGAGTCCATGGCCGTTCCTCTATCCGCCACCCGAGAACGCCCCACATATGTAGCTCAACCGTGTGGAGAAAGAAATAAATTTGGACTAATAATTGATCCTTGGGGTGTTCCATTTTCTTGTTTTTGGATAGAAGAAGTTGTTCCATTGACTCTAACCTGAAATGTTCTGCCACATAAAAAGTTCTGTATGAAAGCTAGAATGTTGCCTTGATATCCTAAGTTACTTAGCTTTGTTAGTATGTTGTGTTTCCAAACTGTTTCGAATGCTTTATTTACATCAAAATAAATGGCCATGCAGTGTTCTTTATTTAAAAATGCTTCTTTAATATGAGTTTCTAGATCAATTATGTTGTCTAATGTAGATCTGTTTGATCTGAATCCTGATTGCTCAGGAGTTAGATGTCCTTTGTTTTCTAGGTCCCAAAGAAGTCTTTTATTTATTATTTTTTCGAGCAGTTTGCATAGGGCGCTGGTTAAAGATATAGGTCTATAAGAATCTGCTAGAAGGGGCGATTTAGAAGGTTTTAAGATGGGGATTGTGATTGCCTTTCTCCATGTGTGATATGAATGTTGGCTCCAGATACTGTTGTATATTTGCAAGAGGTGATGTTTCCCAGATGAAGGCAAGTTTTTTAAAAATATGGGAGGGATATCATCAGGTCCAGGAGATGTATTCTTAAGTTCGTGGAGTGCGTCGTTGAATTCGTGTAGGCTGATAGGCGTGTTAATAGGGTCTGCGTTTTCATGTATAATAATTGTGTTTTTTTCTTGCTCCTGCTTAAATTCTAAGAAGCCTGGGTTGTAGTTATCATTTTTAGAATGGAAACTATAAGTTTTTGCGAGTTCTTCGGCTATCTCGTTGTTATCTGTTATCATACTTAAATCATTTTTTTATAGAGCTGCAATTTCCATATGTGAGTTTTTACCTGCTATGCTCTTTATTTATTTCCAAACATTTGTTATTGGTGTTGAACTATTGATTTTCTCAACATATTGATGCCAAGATTTTCTTTTATTATTTTTGATGGTTCGTCTAGCAAACCCTCCCTTCTTTTTGTATTCTATACAGTTTTCAGGAGTCTTATATCTTTTATATTTATTCAAAGATTGTTTACTTGCTTTTACTGCTGACTCACATTCTTCGTTCCACCATGGTACTGCATTGTACTTTTTTATATGCGTTGTCTTACCGATAGCGTGATGTGCTGCATCTATTATTATTTTGTTAAAGTCATCTACTGTGGCCGTAATATCGTCTTGCAGTTTTGCCCGGTGGATATTGTCGTTGTCGTTGTGAAAAATCAGTCCAATTCGCTTTATTTAGTCTCCAACGTTGTAAGGGTATCGTATCGTGAGAGCATTTTGTGGTGTTGGTAATTATTATAGGGAAGTGATAACTGGTTATTTCGTTAAATTCGCACTCGATTCAAAAGCTGTTTATTGCTTGGTGAACAGAGAGGAGCTCCAAAACACATTTTGGTTCTGGTCGACTTCGTGACCCTCGGAATTTTATGTTAATTTTGATTTTGTTTGATAGCTCACCTTAAATAAAGCAGATTAGAACAAAAATTTCGCTGGATCATTCAGAAATTACTTCAAAAATCACGAATTTAGTTCAAAAAATGGTACTTTTTCAACACTAATTAATCCTATTTTACGATAAATATTTGCACTTTAAACTGTAAAGGTTATTACCTTGAACTAAATGTAAGTCTGTTTCACAAAATAAACCGGAAGAAAATACTTAAATTTTCCCAATTTTTAGAAATATTCTTAAGCATAATTATTTTCAGTTGAGTTATAAAATTACATACTAGTCTGACACTAGAATCTCATGTCTAGGTAGCCTAGATTCACAATTTAGGACCAGCTGACACATTTAGCGGCGTTGTCGAATGGTATTTATTTTCTTTCAGTTGACTTAATTATGCATTGTAATAGATTACATGAATATAACATAAAAATTGAAATATTAAACATCCTTAGAATGTAATGTTTATCTAAGATTTGTTTTATAGAAAAATAAAAGAGATTAAAACCAACTAACTACTGGACCACAGAGTATTTTTCTTTTATCATGAATTTTAGTTCACTATGATAGGGGTAGTTTTTTCAATACTAATAAATTGTCCAGTGCTACAAGCTAAAATAGGTATACTATCAGGAATAAATACACAATTTGCAAATACAAAATTGAATCAACCACCATCAACAAATTATGAAAAATGCGCGCCTGGTCGACGAAACGTCGACCAGGCGCGCTCGCTTCGCTCGCCATATTAGTCTGCTTTAGTATTTTAAACCGAAATCCTATCTTATCTAGATCCCTGAATTAGAAAATTTATTCATAAACATATTGTCCAGTGCTACAAGCTAAAATAGGTATACTATCAGGAATAAATACACAATTTGCAAATACAAAATTGAATGAACCACCATCAACAAATTATGAAAAATGCGCGCCTGGTCGACGAAACGTCGACCAGGCGCGCTCGCTTCGCTCGCCATATTAGTCTGCTTTAGTATTTTAAACCGAAATCCAATCTTATCTAGATCCCTGAATTAGAAAATTTATTCATAAACATACTGACTTCCCTTCCCCTTTTTGGAATACTTCATGTGGAATATTGATATTTATAAATATGTATATACATACATATTTATTCCCTTCCCCTTCTCGGAAAAATGTCAATTAATTTGTATTTTACATGAAGTTTTCCAAAAATAATTCACATGATTATCCACATTATTCTGAAATAATACGAGCTCAAATAGGTATGCTATCAGGAATACATACACAATTTGCAAATGGAAAAATCGAATGAACCGCCATCAACAGATCATGAGAAATGCGCGCCGGGTCGACGTTTCGCTCGCGATATTAGTCAGCTCCAGTATTTCAAACGGAAATCTAATCATATCTAGATCTTTGAATTAGAAAATATATTCATAAACATATTGACTTTTCAAATTGAATGAACAGCCATCAACAGATCGTGAAAAATGCTGGCCGGGTCGCTTTTAATTATCAGGAATATGTTCGTGATAAGACGAATATTTATATACTTACCGGGACATTTAACGTTTGAGTATTTCCGTGTTATATGGGAAAGATCTAAAATCTTGTGTAAAGTATTTCCAAGCCGTAACGAGTTACGGAAATGAAAACTGGCAACATTGTCCATCAACCGCTCCTTCTAAAATTTGTGACCATTTGCTATCTAGACATAATTGTCACAAATTGTCAAAAATTTTAAAAAAATGGCTGATTTTTGTATTTTCCATTGCGATTTTCTCTTTCAAGAGTGAATGATCCAAGTTTTTTTTTATTAAAATGTTCTATAGCAATAGGTCTTTCTAATAAAAAAAAATCAATCCAAAATTCCGAGGGTCGCGAACCTTACCGGACCCCATATTTTTAATAAAGCAAATACATAAATACTACAAAACGAACAACAAATTATTAAAAGCAAAAAATGAAAAATTACTATAATAGATGTTAAAAATGATTGCCATCTTGTGCAATGCAACACGTGATTCTAGCTTCCAACGATTTCCTTACATTACTCAACATATCGGGTGTTATAGACGCGAAAGCGTTCGAAATTCTTAATTTCATATCGTCTGGAGTAGTAGGGGGTGTAGCATACAGAATATTTTTAATATAACCCCATTTGAAGAAATCCATCTTGGTCAATTCTGGTGACCAAGCTGGCCAAGTATAAGGACCGCCTCTACCTATACATTTATTTCTAAATTTTCTATTGGGCTAGTTCCTAACAGCACGTGAAAAGTGAGCAGGAGCTCCGTCCAATTGTAGCCACATTTTCTTTCGTATGCTAAGTGGTAGGTTTTCGAGAAGGATCCAGAAGTCTTTTTTCAAAAAACTCAAAAAATTTTCCTCCATTCAGGTGTCCCTAAAAAAAATACGGGCCGATAACGTACTCGCCCACAATCCCTCACCAAACGTTTACACTCCATCGGTGTTGGCGATCAACAGTACGGAATAAATGTTTGTTTGCTGTATCGTAATAATGAAAATTATGTCTATTTACTAACCCATTATTGTGGAAAGTAGATTCGTCAGTAAACAATACATAATTAAAAAAATCAGGATCTTCTCCAAAGTCCATAAACAGAAATTTAAACGTTTATCGTAATCCTGTTGTGTCAAACTGCTGGTGTAGTTGAATATGATACAGATGGTAGCGAATTTCTTGAGTATTCTGTACACACTCATTTGACTTATTCCTAATTCACTATAAATTTTTCTAGAACTGATATTAGGATTTTTCGTAACCGACAGCAGTACATCAAATTCGTTGGCGTTGCCGCCAGTAACTGGTTAAGTTTTGTTCACCTTCTCGTATGCAACGCTACCAGTATCACGGAATCTATTGAGCAATCTTTCGAAAACTTCCTTCTTCGGGTGAATTCTATCAGGGTACTTTTGAGCATAAACTCTAGATGCTAGGAAACAATTTTCTAAACATTCCCCAATGCAAACTATTATCTCGACTCTTTCGTTTAACGGGTATTGCTTCATTTTTAGTAGCAATAAAATTTTAAACTAACACAAGATTGTTCAGAGAATTAACAGAGAAAGGTCATAAAATGACTTCAAGTTAGGTACCGACTAGATTATGTATATGCATTTTTTGTTTTAAAATCGATTTACCGCACAGTTTAAGAAAATTGTAAATTGCAGGAAAAGTATAATACCCAGGTATGTGACACCCTTATACCATTCGAAACAGGACATTTTTTTTGAATATGGCGAATTAATAAAAAGACAGGGTGTTCCATTTAAAGTAAGCCCGATATTACACATTGAATGATCTAATAATGTAACTGAAAATTCTGAACACCCTGTAAAGAGATGTTTAGTACTCAATCGTGGAATACATTCAACGAATGTCCAACTATTTAGATGTAAGAGAAAATTTGCTGGAATTTGTTATATCAATGAGTTATTAATTTTTTTTTGAAATGTTCACATTTTAAAAAAGTCAGCATAATTCGGAACCCTCTGTATTTAGGTATAGGGTACCCCATTATGAAGGAGTATTTTAATTTTTAGTGACAATCAAAAAATGCAATAAAATATAGGGTGTCCTATAAGAAAAAATATAACTTTGATACGCCACACTTTATTGGAACATCCTGTATATTTCAAAATAATTTTAAAATGTAGCCTATATGAATGTAAAAACTACTAAAGTGACAAACATTTTAAAACTTTTACCGTTTCGCTATAAACCTCCATCCCGTTGGTCGTGATTCACCCTGAATATCCCAGGTCAAGTTCATGTAAGTATTACGTGTTAGTTATTTAAACATAGTGAACACACGTATTATAGTAAACAGTTCATGCCGAACTGTGATAAAAACATTTTTAGATTTCGACTTTACCACACTTTATCTTTTTTACTATCAATATCTAATTAAAGCAAGTTGTATCGGATCATAATATTTTGAGACCGAGTATCTTCCATTTTAGTTTGGATCATTACTTAGAGCTGTCAGAAAATAGTTATTTATGATACAAGTGCGTGAAGTTATACTTTTTCGCAACGAGTGCGCAAAAGTGCTTCACGCACAAGTATTATACAAAATTTTATCTACGACCACGTGAAGAAAAAATAAAAAAATGTGCTCTGAAGGGGTTAAAAAACATAAAAATAAATTTTCTATAAACAAATATATTATACACAACGAATTCTAATTATTTAAATTAATATTTACAGTAAAATGAGGACAATTATTTAAATTACTAATTATAACATTGGGTAATTTGTCTTTTTTTAAAGTAACTTGGTTACAAGTCAATAATTGGTATGTTAAATTTGAAGCTGAAGGTGTATCAATATCGATGAAATCGTTCGATTTGGGCTGTGAGATTGAAGAATTTTCTGCCAGATTTTAAGATTGAATAATATGACCATAAACTAGATGATTTCCATTGCATTGAGTTTTCGGAAAAATATGCTATTAAAACATTTTCGGTGTATGACTTTTTTATTGTTATACCAATCTAAAAAATCAGCATAACATTTCGTGTACATTTTTTGAGATTTCTGTGAAACCAGATTATAAATTGCATTTCCGGCAATTTCAGGTTGTGTGCAATCCGAAGGAATGCATTTTTCTCGAGGTTCTTACATTTAAAATAAGTGTAATTAAAATTTTAAATATTACTATATTTTTCACTATGTCTGACACTTCTGTCAAATTTACCGACAGCACAAAAGTTTATACAACAAACGACTAAATACAAGGCAACTAGATAATTACGTAGCTAAAAAAGTGTTAAAATAAAAACCCCATTTAAAAAGCATTGGTCATTTACGCACGCTTTTTAACGTATGTATAATGTATGATTTCACACATTTTTTTGGTTCGTAAATGCCTAATTTTAAAGGTGGTCGTAGATAAAAGCACTTTACTTTACTTTAGAGTAACTTAGTTACTTTGAAGTATCTAATTTGCTGTATCTTAGTTCTTTAATTTTTCGGCAAAAAGTAACTAGAATCTTAGATACTTTTTAAAAGAAACTGTATCTTGTAACTTAAAAAGTATCTTAGATTTCGAAAAGTAACTTGATACCAAAAAATAATTACCGTGAGAAAAGACGGGATATTACTTGAAACGGCGATCGCGCTTTATTTATAGTTTGTCTCAAAGTATATCGTCATGGCTTTTCCCGGTAATCATCTAAATACGACCATTTACGACCTTCTTAAAAGAATTTTACCTGAAATGAAACCCAAGAAAAGTCGAGAGACAAGGCATGGGCGGGCCATCAGGTTTGTATCGGGTGTATGATGGCTGCATTAAATTCATTTGGCAGTATTAAATATTCCGTTTTAGCGTGCGTTTTCAAAGAGCTTTCTATACGAATAATATAAGTTATCATTCATTTTTTTCGCAATGTTGCGGAGAAAACACTTTTCATTAGATGCAAAGCAAATTGTGTTTGTGAACACTGGTTTCAAAATCATCTCATGAAAAATATTCCCGACCACAGTGTAATTGTAATCGATAACGCAAGCTACCACAGCCGCCTACTACAAAAAGCACCAAACTCATTAGGTAGAAATTCAAGAATATTTGTTACAAAATGATATTTACTTTGAACCTGATTACAAGAAGGAGCAACTTTTGGAGGTGTTAAAATCATATGCTATTGAAAAACAATATGCATGTGACAGTTTAGCTGAGGAACAGGGACATTGTGTGCTACGTCTTCCTCCATGCCATACCAGTGTATATTCAACCCCATAGAACATTTGTGGCATCAAATAAAATCAAAGTTGAGAGAAGAAAATGTTACTTATACTTTGTAGTTAATAATATACCTATTCAAAGCTAGAAAAATTCTGTACAGCACGTTATTCAAAGTAATATAGAGCCTATTGTAATTAATCTCAATGATAAGTCTGACAGTGAAACAGAATTAGATTTAGAATAATATTAAACCATACCAATAAAGTTGGAGATTGTCTTTTTTTACCTGTTTATAGTTTATTTAACTTAATAGTATTTAATAATCTCATTTAGGAGAAAAAAGAAAAAAGGTTTAGAGAAATGGTCTTCACATATTAAATAAAAAACAAAGAATGTATGATAAACATACAAAAATATAGATATTTCTGAATTTGATCCTTTTTAAAATAATTTTAAATAGTCCGCCAATGGCGATCTCTTCTACAGCAGCTATTGACCATATGATTTATTGCAATTGGCCCATTAATTTTATGATTGCCGGCAAAAGTGAAGACGATATATTTTGAGACAAACAATAATCTTCGCCACCCGCTCTGTTAATTAAAAGGGTATGCGTGTTACAGTTGCGGCTTGCATTTGTGGTTTGTGTCAATAGGTATACCGTATACATCCATTTCATGAAACGGAAGTGGAGAATGTGATATCACAAGAGAAACTACTCACTGATGAGGAGCTGAAGGTGAAATTTAAAAGAGGATATCAAACATTTTGACTGCAAGCGGAAATGCCCGAAAAATATTCTGGACTGTGGGGAATTGCAAAAATTTCCATAGCTAGATCTAATCTTCTCATTTTTTGCTGAGTTTTCTCATCTTTTTTCATCTTCAGTTCTTCGATGCAATCCTATACTAGTCTAGAGGTCACTTTCTAGCTTGAGATTGCCTTAAGTGCTGCCTGACTATGACATTATATGGATCTGCTTGCCTTCGTCAGCTTTTCTGTTGTTTTCTCTCGCGCATTGCAAGATTGCGTATACCTCTGCCTGAAATACGTAGCTATACCTAGCTGTCAACTGGTTTTTTGAAGTATACTTCCGCCCCAGTGCCATTTACAGTTTTAGACCCATCGGTGTACCATATCTGTCCCTGTCAAATAGCACTGACTTCTTCGTCAGCCCATTCCTTTTTGTCTGCAATCGACAGTTCGAAAGGGATATCAAAGGAATATCGCACGGTTGTGTAGTCCGTTCTCATGCTTAGCACGTCCCTCGACAAAACTTTTACGATATTCATGTGCCCTGATGATCTAGCGTTTAGGCTGCTCATCGTGTTTTCCAGTCTATGGATACCTAGTCTTGCCTCTCCCTGTATCACAAGGTGTAAGGGAGGTAGGTCTAATAGTACTTCCATTGCTTCTGTAGGGGTAGTTCTCATGGCCCCCGTGATGCCAGACATGCAAGTCTTTGCACCTTGCTTCAAATTTCAAATTCAAATTTGAAGTTAAATAAAGTGTGTCCTATTTGATAAATTATGTAAGTTTGACCTGGAACTTGCTGTTTTTTTTGAGGAGCCGTTCTAGTCCCGGAAACACTGCAGCCTGTTGGCTTATTGTACTCTACTCCCATTTTTATTCCACCCACCCAGCCATTCCCGTACCCTCGAGTAGAAGATATAAGTCAACTGGATGCATGCCATATGCTTCAGGCGGCACGTTGGCCTCTCCAAAGATTGTCTGTCTCCTTGAGTCCAATGCCTCAAAGTCGGATAAAATATGGGTTACGGTCTCGGTCTCCATGCCACAAAGTCTGCAGCTGAGATCCCCGTTATATAGCCCCATTTTATGCAGGTGATCCTTTATCGGGGCATGACCCGTTGGGTAACCTGTAATAATGCTTAGCTTGTTCCTACTAACATTCAGTAGTTCTTCAGCCCGTTTTACCCATATATCATCTATGAAGGTCTTACTGTGTACCTACTTTGGAGTATTCCTCCACTGTAGTTTATGTTGGCTTTGTATCCATTTTCGTATTTGTTCTCGGATCATCTTCTTTGTGGTCCCAAAAACTGGTTCTGACCAAATGTCGTTGCTGAACCTCTTCTCGCGAGTTCTCAGCTTGCTCATTTCCAGAAATATCGTTATGTCCCGGCAGTCCTTTCGGTGGGGTATCTTTACCTCGTATTTAGGGCTGGGGAGAAGTTTAGTGGCCATATAGTCTGTTTTCATATCTAAAATGGCTTCACTTACGATGTCCTCAATGGATGTGTGTCCTGACCTAACTGTTTTGTTTCTCAGGTTATTTTGCAGCCCAAATAACCCCATCCTTGCTTTTCCCATTATCACGATGTGCAATGGAGGAAGGCCAAATAAGGCTTCTAGTGCTGCCGTTGGCGTGCTTCTCATGCACCCTGCAATACTAAGACAATCAGGTCTTTGCACCTTGCCTAGTCTCGTCATTGCATTATTTTGTATCGTCTTTGTCCACCAGACCAAAGACGCATATGTTATTATGGGTTTAACGACTAATCTGTATATCCAGTGTATCATGCGCGAACTTAACCTCCATGTTTTCCCACAAGTTCGCCTTGACATCATTAATGTGGTCTCCGATCTTGTTGCTACTTGTTCCAGTTGTTTGGACCATGTTAATCTCGAGTCAATAATTACCCCGAGATATTTAACATCCATCACAATTGAAATCTCCATACCTTGAAGGGATAGTGGTCCCAATCCCACCAGGTCCCTTCTTTTGGTATAAGGCACTATGTTTGATTTGGTGGGACTTATATTCAAACCCACCTCTTCCGTTCATTTTACTACTAAGTTCAGAGCCAGTTGCATGCGCTCTATGACTGTAGTATTGAATTTGCCTTGTGATATGATGACCAGATCATCTGCATATCCTAAGACAGTATGGTGTTCCTTTTCGAGTCTCCTTATCAGTCCATCCATTATAAGGTTCCATATTAGAGGAGACAGGACTCCTCCTTCAGGACACCCCCTTGAAACCCGGGCTGATAATGTTTCACCCATCAAGGATGAAAAAATCACTCGTTCTTTCAGTATGCAGTCTGTCTATCTGCAGCTTGTTTCGTTAATTTGTTTTTGACGAATTGCCCTCGTGATTACTTCGTAAGAGGTCTTGTCGAAGGCACCCTCTATATCAAGGAAGGCTGCTAATAATACTTCCTTATTTTCGAGAGCATGGTCTATCCCTTGTACTAGGTGATGGAGTGCTGTATCTGGGGATACTCCCGGTCTGTATGCATATTGATCCAGGTCTATCGGTCTTTCTACCAACGATCCTCCTCTAATATGCATATCTACCAGTTTTTCCAATGTCTTCAGTATAAATGACATCGGACTTATGGGTCTTAGGGACTTTGCTTTATTGTCACCTGTTTTCCCAGGTTTAGGAATAAAGACCACCCTTACTTTTCTCCAGACCTTTGGGGTATGTACCCTAGTCCCATGCTTGCTCTAAGGATCGAACACAGTCTGTTGAGTATAATGCTGTTTGCCTTTTGCAGCATAATTGTATAAATCCCGTCCGGTCCCGTTGATTTATATGGCTCAAATGAGTCTATTGCCCAGTTCATTTTGCTTTGATTTACCACTGCCCTGGATACTTTCCAACTTTCTTCATTACCCCGGTTTGGAGTACTCGAGACCATATGTTGTTCAGTATCCAGTGGTTCATCAATTATTTTTTTATTCTGGAAAATGTATTTCGAGAAGTTCTACCAGAGTTTCCTTCCCGTTTTTTGTATATCTCCCATTTCTTGTCTCCAATGAGTTAATTGTCCTTTGAGGATCTTTGGAGAGTATCTTATGGAGTCTAGCACATTCAAAGGTCTGTTATACCTCTTCAGTGTTTCCTCCATGAGTCTCTCTTGCTATATTCGGTCCACTCTCCGTCGTTGCTTGTCTGTTGAAGAGCTTTCTTACTTTCGCCCTCGAAGCTGCAAGGTTATTATTCCACCAGGGTACATTTCTGATGGTTTCCCTTGTAGTTTCGGGGCAGTTACTATTGAATGTTGGAACTTGCTGTACAATTGCGTCTAATTTTAAAATATGGCCTTTAGTGTGGCTATAATCGGTAAAAATTGAATTCGAATATCTTCCAGAATTTGGACTTAATCGCAGTAATGAATCACCTTGTATACTTTTTGAAAGAGCACATTGAGGACGTCGTAAGTGAAAAAAATCCATATACTCGTATTATAAAAGATGGGAACAAAATTTTCTTTAAAAACAACGCATTTATTCATAAAATGGGATAATATACAGTGTTGCAAATCAAAAAAACAAATCATAAATAACTTCTAAGCTAGGTAACCGGATGATGGAAAAATATGACAATATTAAATAGTTCACCTGTAGAAACCGTACTATACCATACCAATTTTTACTTTTCAGGCGCTTTCGATTCTCCAGATCTTTCTAATCATGGATTTATCTGCAGCATCCTGTATACCAGGTGTCCCAAATTATCGTATACATACAATATCTCGCTTATTTGACAAGATGATTTAAAAATTAAAAAACTGTTTTGAATGGCATTAAAGTACCTTCATAACGAATTATAAAAAACTTGATTGCATTTGACAGGCTTGTGCACCCACCTATCACTTTTTATTTTAAAATGGTACCCATTTTATATTGTCATTGAAAATTGCGTGTTATTCTATTAGGAAAACAACGATACAACATACTTGTAATTATTTTTTATTATTAACCACAAAAAATTAACATTTTATACTTTTTTATAAGTATTACCTAATTATCCTTATAAAAATTATGTTGCCTCCGCCGATGGTTATAAAAATGTGGAAAAGAAGTACATTAATTTTTTGTGGTCAAAAACCGATGCCTCTGTCAAACAGTGCCTAGTCTAGTTAATCGATTAATTAATTGTTTGTTGTGTCCACTATTCACAAGTTCCAATTAAAAAATAATTACTCTTGTTATCAGTAAGATGCCATTCTCGTTTAGTTCAGACGAATACGTGGATGTTACTAGTTTATGGTGAATGCAGGAAAAATGCTCGACGAACGTTTTTCTCAACGTCGTCAAGTAGCACACAAGGTGTTTCCTAGATTGGAACGAAAATTGCGCAACGGTTCATTCCCAAACAAAAACCATGCACCACACCGAAATCATGTGAGCAATCACGATAATGTTATTAATGTACTCGCGTATGTTGGTGTTAATCCCCATACTTGTGTTAGAAAAATAGCTGAAGAAATCGGAATAAGCAAAAGTACTGTACAGAGAATTTTGAGGAAACACAAATATCACCCTTTTAAATTACATTTAGTTCAAGGACTGAAACCTACTGATTTCGACCGAAGATTAGAATTTATTTCTCTAATTGATGTTATGATTACCGATGATCCCTTGCTTTTAAATAAAATATTTTGGAGTGATGAAAGCCGCTTCCACAACAATGGTGTAGTGGATACACATAATGCCCATTATTGGTCGAACGAAAATCCTCACTGGGTTTCTTCAACTCTTTTTCAGACAATTTGGGGTATAAATGTATGGTGCGGTTTATTCAATGGTCACTTGATTGGGCCATACTTTTATGAGGGCACATTGAATGGAGAAAGATATTTACATTTTCTTGAACACGAGTTACCTGAACTTATGGAAGACATTAGTTTGGCACAACGGAGTACAAATATCTGACAACAGGACGGTGCTCCACCTCGTAATGCAGGTATTGTTGCGGAGCATCTTGATCAACTGTTTCCCAACAGGTGGATTGGTACTTACGGACCTATAGCTAGGGCTCCTCGCTCGCCAGATCTAACACCACTGGAATGCGACTATAATATTTTTTCTCCACGACTATATAATAATGCAAAAATTATTTTTACATATTTAGCTGTATAATGATATACACTGTGGGCCGAAATAAAGGAGTACATTTTTTAATTGGCAATATTTTTTTTTGTTTTTTGGGCAATTCATTTTCTTTTTGCAGGGCTAATAACCTAACATGTCCTCAACATGACTGTAAATTTGAAAGCAAAAGCAATGTACAGGGTCAAACATAAAAAAAATTATATAACAGTGCATTTGAGCACGTTGCAAATGAAAACTGTCTTAGCTAAAATTGTACTAATATGCTTTTTCGGTAGATAAACTATCCAGAACACTTCAGTAAAAAGGAAATTCTCCGAAATTACCGCATTCGCGAAATACCATTTTTTTATTAAATAATGGTGGCCACATTCATAATATTTTACTTTAAGTTTTAAACTTACTAAACTGTTTTCATAAATGTGTTATTTGTTAAAATGTTATTTAATATAAAAATGGTATTTCGCGAATCCGGTAACTTCGGAAAATTTCCTTTTTACTGAAGTGTTCTGGATAGTTTATCTACCGAAAAAGCGTATTAGTACAATTTTAGCTAAGACTTTTTTCATAAGTCCGACCCTGAACATTATTTTTGCTTTAAAATTTATAGTCATATTGAGGACATGTTAGGTTATTATCCCTGCACATCGAAAATAAATCGCAAAAAAATGTACCTACTCCTTTATTTCGGCCCACAGTGTACATTCTTCACGCCAGTGAAGAATAAAATATGATTCACTCTCGTTAGCCAATCACATCCTATGATTATCAGAATTCAGGCTACAATGAACAAACTTAATCGTCTCTTTTAAAACGTCAAATATCTAACTAGGTAAATCGCTTCTGACAGAGCGTCGTTTGAAACGTCAAAATAATTATACAGTGCTATTCAAAAGTCCCCTCCCCCCCCTCGTATCTTTTGAACGGCTACACTTACATTAAAAAAATTTGGAGCGTGCAAATAAAGTGTTGTAAACCTCTCTACGAATGGTAACAGGTGACGTAATAGTAATAGATGACGTCACAGTGCCACTCTGGCCAATAATTTTAAATACGACTTCATGACAAGTGATATCTCTTTTGAAACGCATTGACATTGGCTACATAGCCATATTAATTTTGTTTGGGTTTAAACTAATTTTGACGGATAAATTAAATAAATACCAAAATTATTGAAATTATGTTTTTAAATTTAATTAATTAAATATCAACAATGGATTCTTATAGCAAGTGTTCGAAATGTGCTCCGTCTACTTCCTGACAGTAATACATCCTATTAGTAAACTCTTGTCGTACTCGTTCGAATGTGTCAGCTGAAATTGCATTGCATTCTTCAATAATTCTTTCTTTCAAAACGCCAATGCTATCTGGTGCCGTAGTATAAACCTTGGATTTCAAGTACCCCCATAGAAAAAAATCTATTGGTGTCAGATCTGGTAACCGAGGTGGCCATTCTATAGGACCTCGCCGGCCGATCCATCTACCTCGATATTCTTCATCAAGAGTTTACTAATAGGATGCATTACTGTCAGGAAGTAGATGGAGCACATTTCGAACACTTGCTATAAGAATCCATTGTTGATATTTTATTAATTAAATTTAAAAAAATAATTTCAATAATTTTGGTATTTATTTAATTTATCCGTAAAAATTAGTTTAAACCCAAACCAAATTAATATGGCTATGTAGCCAATGTCAATGCCTTTCAAACGAGATTTCATTTGCCATAAGGTCCTATTCAAAATTATTGGCCAGAGTGGCACTGTGACGTCATCTATTACTATTACGTCACCTGTTACCATTCGTAGAGAAGTTTACAACACTTTATTTTCACCCTCCAAATTTGATTAATGTCAGTGTAGCCGTTCAAAAGATACGAGGGGCTAGGGGACTTTTGAATAGCACTGTATAATCTTAATTTTACGTCTATATAGAGAACAAAATGGACAACAGCAGCGATAATGAAGATTTAATATGTTTAATTACGTATATTTATGTTATCCCTCTTATTATTTCTAATAATGTGATAATTTCATTAAAAAATCTAAATGTTTCTATCCAAAATATAAGTGACCTATATTTACGTTCTTTACGTTTCAATAAATAAATGTGGTTGATAGCTCACTGCTAGAGGTGCTTGATTCTTACGCGGGCTATCGAGGTTTTTTATTTAAACATAGTCGTGGAGAAAGTATAGTCTTTTACTTGTGTAGAAAGTTCGCTTATCTCCTTTTTTGTGGATGGGTGTTTTTGTTCCAGTGTTCCATTCGTTTAGCATTTTATTTCCCGCCCAAATTTGTTGTATCAGTTTGGATATTCATTGTCTGCTGAAGCTGTTCCCCGCCATACTTCAACATTTCTGTCGCTATTTCTTTTTCAGAGGGGTAGTTTAACGTGATTTCGTTTTCTGGATCTGATACCCTGGGGTCCTTATCATCCTTATAAAGCATTCTGCTATAATACTTTTCCCATATTTTTATCATTTACTGTTATGCTATTTTCATTTTTATTCCTCATGTTTTATTGCAATACTAGGCTGCTGCTTTTATCTTTCTGTTATTTTAGGTTTTTGTTACGCCTATCGTCCTTTATTCCTTCAATCTACCATTTAGGCAGTGATTTTGTTTCTTTGTATGCTGCATTTTCCCCATTTCTGATTACCTCGTATGATCTTCTGTCCGATCCTTGGTTTGTATTTATGCCCCTTAATCTTCCAGTGTTTTCTTTTTTCTTCTCACTGTTGGTCATAGCATTCTTTTTTTTCCTTTTCCTTTTCCTTCTCACTGTTGGTCATACCATTATCTTTTTTTCCTTTTCCTTACTCTTCTTTCCTATTACTTGCTGTGCTGCTTTCAAGACGACGTTTTTTTATTTCTTTCCAACTATTTTCGATCTCTGGGAGCGTATTCTTGAACGAGGGAGTGGAGCTTTTCAAGAGAACACATTTTTTGTCTTTATTTCGCTTAGTTATTCTGTCACTTCAGTGACAAAGACCAAAGATCTCTTCTCTTGGGAAGCTTCACTTCCTCAGAAATGAATACGGCCCCTGATCTGTTTTACTTAATTGCATTAATTTGTCCAGTGCTATGGTTAGGTGACAAAACTTTGTAGATGTTTATTTCATTTTCATACAAAACCTTGGACATCCTGGTAATATTTGCACCAGACTCAATGCTGACTTAATTCTCACATGCTATCTACGCCCCGAAACTCGAATATTATTAGGAATTGTAGAAATATTCATAACATTTAGACGGTTCTGAAACTAAAACTTCAACAAACTATTGAAATAATTTCCTAGTATTCTCGATCTACAAGGCGTTGGAAGGAAACGTACAGCTTCCGTTACCAAATGTTTTTAGTACACAACTTCCGGTGAGTGGTTGTAAAAGTGACTGTCAATGACCACCTAGATCCTGGAAGTCTTATAAAGAAGGACGAAAACGCACTTGAATATCTATCAACAGTTGCCAGTGCTGAATATCTTGCCTACTTAATGGAACTTAAAAAGATAGTTTCATTGTAATTCAACAGTCATTACCATTTATACATTACTTAACCAGTTTATCTCGTGAAACTTGAGATTAAATTGATAGGAAAATGTATTATTCAAGCGGATATGAACGTCGTTTATAATTATTCTAATGAAACGAACCAACCTAACCGAACAATTGTCACCTGTTGCGTTTCACTTGAAATTTGTAATTGCTAACGATACTGCACTTTCGCATAAATTGCTAAAAACTACTACACGAATCCACCAGATTTCCAAGTGTGCCTCACTCTCTCCGATCGAACTAAAGTTATAAATTGAAAATTCTTTTCTTTTATAATTTATTATTAAACCACTTATTGCAAATCAATTCCATTAAGTCGTTTAATAATCAATAGGTCAATAGTTCTTTAACGAAGGCTCACATTTTATATGAAGTACTATCTTGCTTATTTAGATTCATTAAACCACACGATTCTTTAAGACGATTTTATTTTAAAACTATAAAATCGTCCGTTTCAAAATAAATAAAAAATGCAATGCAAGCTAAAGTTATCACAAATTTCTTAAATCGGTTTAGTAATATAAACCTTTCAAGTCTTTGATTTCTGAGATACACGGTATCAAAGTTGAAAAATAAAAATATTAGTACCTTAATTCAAAACTGTAAAATTAATAAAAACGATCGGAAGTTTTATGTATCCTTTCTGTACACATTTTTAGCAATAAACAATTTCACACGTATATAGATAAGAATAAAAAATTGCCACTTACTGTAACGTTTATTTGAAAATAACATGTGATAAAAAAAAATCTAATATTACCGTCTGCTTCATATTCCTTAGTTTGTTTTCGAAAAATTCGTGTTCACAATTTATCGAAATCTCTGATATTTTTGTGTAAGCGTTCACATTGTTATCTTTCTAGATCCCTTAAATTATTCGTCATTCATTTCCCTTGAAATTCAAACCAATTTCAGTTGGTATTAAAGTGGATAGGTCGGTAGTTATTCAAATTCTTCTTGGACATCGTCAGTGTCACACTTTCATTATTTTGTAGCTTCTAGTACATTTTCTTCATTTAATGGCCCAGACAAAGGAATCTTCATATTTCGTACTTTGGAAAACCACTCAAAAACAATCTGATCCACAGCAAGGCCCTCAGTTTTAGTGATTTTCCGTTTAACTTCGTCATTACGAGAGCCATGAAAGTTCATTTTTGTTTTTTTAAATTCCGCTAGTCTGTGTTTTTCCAACACCATATTTTTTGGCTAATTTTCTGCCAATTAATTTATATTTCTCACTCGTATGGATAATTTCTAACCCATCCTTTGAAGGTGAACGATTTCTTTCTCCGTTTGGCACGCTGTGTTAACAATAACTAAACTTTACTAAATAGACTAACCAATTATTTGAGAAGCAGTAAAATTTGTAAATAATATCCAGTAACAAGTACATATTCTTATAATAATCTCACCTATCATGAAGAGGATTAGTGTGAGTATTTGTATTCTATACAATTATTTCAGTTATATATAACTGTTACAATGCCTATTCTTAATGAACCATCTTGTATACAACCGAAGTTGTGAATAGTTATTACTACCATTGAATATTGATTAATTTGATGTACTCTACTCCGTCTTATTAAAAATAACCAATTACACCGTAAACAATGAGCAATTAGTCAAAGCTGAATATCTTAATGATCTTTGAGTTAACATAACGAATTACGTAACATAGATGCTCCTCAAACAAGTAAATACAAAATATTTTCGAAAACGTCACCTGAAACGTTTACTAACTACGAAGGTTATATTAGACCAAACCCCGAATATGGAGGATAAGTCTGGTACCCACAAAATTGGTTAGATGGTAACATATGTGCAACAGCGAGCATAAGTATTCAACAAATTCAAATATTGGACTTTGATACACTTGTTTATTTTATCAATGTAGGTGTCGTGTAAAGGGACTTGGATCAGACATTTTTAAATCTTTGGATACTTATTAGGAATATTATGATATAATTCAACAAAAAAAAACTGTGTGTGTCAGCTCCTACGCACGACTAGAGTTTACATTAAAGGTAAATATCTCGGCCCTAATATTAATAATAATAACTACTGCCAGTATTTTCTCCGCAATTAAAAAATGAATGGTTAAAATTTTTGAAAATATTGGTCCTATGAAAAAAATGTTCTTTTTGAATGTAATTTATATACAATGCGGTATGTATGTATGGAATAAATTCAATTTTAGCGTTATTATGTACTATGTGAAAAAAACCTGAAGCAGGTCAATTTTTAGTCTTAAATTGACAGTTTACAGTATGATATTATCCCCCTTCAGCACCCCCTCGAAAGTTTTAAATAAGAAAGGGGGTCGTGTGGCACCTTGTTGGAAAGGGATTTTAGTGGTCTGTTCAGCAATATAAAGTTTTTTTAAATTTGGTGCAATAATAACTGAGAAAATTAATTTTTAAGATGTAAAATTTTGATAATGTCTATTACAAAACTTTACGTTGAATGAAGATAATAATGTCGCATAATATTTAGAATGTATTTTTCAATGTACTTTACAATTAAATTAAATGTTCAAAATGACCACCATTCACTTCTTGACAATAACCGAGGTGATTTTGGAATTCTCGTACAACCTTTTGTATGGCCTCAGGGGCTATTTTATTAATTTCTTCCGTTATGCTAACTTTTAAGAAATATTGTCTGGTCTATTAAAATATACTTTAGATTTTAAATAACCCCATAAGAAGTAATCGAGAGGAGTCAAATCGGGGGATCTAGCCGGCCATTCGATCGTTCCACGTCTTCCAATCCACCTATTGGGAAAAACCTCGTTTAAATAATTTCTAACTGTACGTGCAAAATGCGGAGGAGCTTCGTCTTATTGGTAGTAAATAGATCTATATCATTTCGATGATTAACATCAGGAAAAAGTCAAAATTTAAATATTTGATTAATTTAATGGGCCAATAATTTTATTGTTAATGATACCAGTCCAAACGTTCACTTTTTCAGGATATTGAGTGTGAGCCTCACACATCCAGTGAGTATTTTCTCCAGCACCCCCTCATAATTAAAATGTCTATTCTTTGAGTCTCGGACAAATGAGCCATAATTAAATTTAATACGCGCACAAATATTATACTGACGTCTTATTTCAAAACTAAATAAATGAGGTTTAACGCAATGCTTTTTAGTTAACACTCGATTTTACTCCTCATAAAATTTCCATACCACTGCCTAAAAATGAAAATTATTTCTTAAGGAGGTAAACTCCAAAAACAAGAAAATTGACTGTTTCATTATTAAGACATAACAACGCAAAGTTTAAAAAAATGAACAAAATACATACCGGGAAATAGAACAGAAACATCTTGCAGCACTGGACCAGGCTATAGTAGTACAGTTTGAGCTGTAAATTCAAAAGGACACAGAGTAAGCATGAACGACGCTGCCGAATGGCAACTTATGGAAACTGTTTATAGTACTTTTGCAAATAAACATGTCACAGTATCACTCCCCGTCAAGAGAAGTGGGTTTTACCAGTGAAAAATGCGTAATAATAATAAAGGATCCTTTATTCATCTATCAAATGAGACAATTTCACATGTTTAAACTACACAAAAAAGCCCATTCATGAGACAAAAAGTAGCAGAATAGCCCATGAATATTTTAGTTACAATTTGCATTAACATTTAAAAATAAAATTAATTTAATAAAAAATAAGAAGAAATCTGCAGGAATTCTTTGACTTGAAAGCTGTATAGTTACTTTTTCCTAATAGCCTAGTTGTATGATTGTAGAACATGATTCCCCGATAACCAGCCAAATCTTATCCAATAGTCAGCTGATAATAGGGTAATCTCAAATAATTACCTCTTCGCGTGTTATGTTCATGTTATTTCTTATATGTTGAGCTTCTTTTTTCTTAATTTCTAATGTAGTCACTTTTGCTTGATGCTCTATGATATGAGCCAGTTATACACCCCACTATTTTTTTCTGCATCCTAAATACTTTTACTCTATATTACATACCCCAATAAGCTGGTCCTTAAATAAGTAATGACTACACCAGTCCAAAATGGGCTAATTTTAATACCTTCAGGGAAGTTGTATTATACAGTTATCTAAAGATAAAGCATTAACTACTCATTCTTGAGACCACTTTGATAATACGATACCACCATGATAAAAGAATTGTCATATCTCTACCTCGAAACGTTACAGAAACTTTATTATGTCGATGAAATGAAACATTCATGAAACTATTAAAATTACAATGATTTTCACTTTATAGTGATAAAAATCCAGTAAATTTCAAGTAACGTACATTATAGAGTTAAGAACCTTCCTGTGTAGGATTTTCTTTCATCTTGTCATTCGCTGTGGATGATTTTCTATTCTGTATCGTTTGCTAAAAACGAAATTCCATTTCAATCCCTAATTAACAAAATTAATTAGTTTCTCCAGTAATATTAACTTTTCATCTTAGATAGATTAAGTTCTAAAGCAACAGATACGATAGAAAAAAAATATGTTTTCAGTCCTACGTATTGCGTATAGGTTCATCAACATCCGTGGAAAACCAATGGTCATTCTTGAACGTACCTAATTTTTTAACATTTCACTGTATACATAAAAAAGGGTTCAATGAAACTCAATTCGAAGACAGTCCACAAAAATTATAACTTACCCCAGAGTGTGTACAACTAGTTTTGGTACATTATTACCATAATCAGAATTTAATAGTATATTATTAAACGAGCAATTTATGAGCAATTCACCCGAGTGAATAATGGCCATAAATTGCGAGTAAAATACTATACTTTGTCCACCACTCTTGATTTTTTTTATTAAATGAGGCGAGTGTAGAACGGAAAGTAATAATTTGGTATTATTGACAATTCTAACGTCAAAATTAATAAATTTTAGGAGTACGTCAAATGTGACATATAGAGATGGGCGATACTGTTTTAAGTATCGATACACCGTACCGTTATAAATATATTGTTTTAAAAATATCAATATTAAAAAATACCGTTATAAAAAGTATCAATACTAAAAATTTCGATATTTTATCGATACGATATATTTCAGAAACAAATTTCCTAAACACAATACGCAGATTTAATAGTTTATTTCATATCTTCTGTAAGTTCCTTGTGGCATTACTTATTCTTTGTTCTCTTATTTTTTTGGAAATCCAGACCAAAAATTATTTCTTTACTAGTTAATCTTGACAACGGTAGCTGGAACGCTACCGAAACGTCGAAATAAAAAAACAAAAAACATTATTGTGGTTTGATTCCCAAAAAAATAAGAGAAAAAAGTTTATTTCATATTGTACCCCCAATCTCTAGTTACCTATGTACCGAAATTTTGTGAGTGTTGAGTTGTCATGGCATGTTATTTAAATGCAGAAGCATGAATTATGAGTTCATAATTCACTCTAGTAGATATATGGGTACCATAATATACCTTTTGTTAGGAGGTAAAATATTGACTTATTATTAAGTGGTCGTGGACAAAATCAATTATTAACAAATTACACAACAGAAATATAATACATTACTGAAACGGTTGTATCGCCAGGAGCAAATGCAAATGTTATTTGTGGAAGCGGTCGAGTAATATATGATATATTTCTGTTTTGGAATTTGTTACTTATTGATTTTATTTAATAATTATGGAAATGTTCCACGTAGAAAGGGTTGAAACAATTAATTTGTTAATTATTAATGACAAAAGTGAACTATAAAAGGAGAAACTTTTGGAGATCAAGTTTCACACACTCTCTTGTTGTGAAAAATAATACTCTTTGTAGTCTAAATGAGTTTTATTTTAACTGTTTTTCGATTCTACACACATTTGACATATGGAGAACCTCCTGAAGTATACGTTAAAATCAACATTAATTATGTAATAAACAAATCCTTTCTTGCAAATAATTTTTGGTATAAAAATAACCAATAATATTGTTTTAAATAAATTATGCATCCAATAGATAATATGTTTTCAGTAGCACTAATGGTAGTAACCGTAATGGGATCCGAAAAGAAAGAGAGAGATCAAAAAACTCAAATTCCTCACAAATGACAAGTGTTAGTAATGGTTGGGACAATTCTTTGCACAACTTGACGCAGCAAAAGAACATTTTTTCCTATCAAAACCCATTAGGCGAAGACGGACTGGTTGTACTCAGATGTGAAGTACAGGAAAGGCTGAATCAAATTATTGAAGAAAATCATGTAAGTTTATAATTTTATCTGTTTAAATAGGTTCGTGTAGAAACCTCACACGTTCAAAATGGTAAAATTCAAGCATCTCATGATTAAATTCCGTTCAACGGCGGATTAAAGTTTATTTTTGTAAACTTTCCGTTCCGTTTGAAGGGAAAGGGTGAATGAAATGATTATATTTCCTTCCCCTTCTTCAAATACACAATGTCAGCCGTCCGCCGCTGGTGCCCTAAGGGCGGCGGCTAAGTAGGTATGTAATGTTCCGCCGCACTTGCGCAAGTCATAGCATTTTCAGCGGATAAAATTGATAATAAGTTCACATACAATTAAAAATCACGAATTGAAAGAAGGTCAACTGTATCAATTAGATAAAATCTTTAGCTTTATAATAGTCTGTCTTGTGGTTTTAATAAAAATAGTAATTGCATAATTATTATGAATAATAGGCCGAGGCCAAAAAGTCGGTGGCTACTTGACGTCACAGTTTAAAAGCTAAGTAAGAATGAACGTGCCAGTGGGAGGCCAGAGAACTGTCACGTAAAAGGATAGTTGACCTAGGGCAGTACACATAATAATTTTTATGAGTAAAAGCTATTGGTAAAAGAAGCTACTCCAGTTCAAACTTCAAAGCTGAAATTATTGGATCAAGGTATAATCGAGTCGTCAATCTCAGATTATAACAGTCCAGTTTTACTCGTACCCAAAAAGGCAATTGATGGAGAAAAATATTTGAGATTGTGTATAGATTTCAGGCAACTTAACAAGAAAATTGTTACAGATAAATTCCCATTACCCAGAATAGATTCAATCTTTGATCAATTAGGAAGGTCAAAATTGTTTTCAGTTATATACCTTATGTCAGAATTTCATGAGATTCCATTAGAACAGGCTTCAAGGAAGTATACGTCTTTCATTACAGGGAAAGGTTCTTTTCAGTATACAAGATTACCTTTCGGACTAAATGTGAGTCCAAATAGTTTTTCAAAAATGATGTCCATAGCATTTTGCCCAGAAAAAGCATTTCTTTACATGGATGATATAGTGGTCATAGGGATTTCAGAAAATCATCATTTAAGTAATCTCGAGAAGGTGTTTAATGCATGTAGGAAATTCAACCTTAAGGTAAATCCGAAAAAATGCCAATTCTTCAGGCGAGAGGTTACATATTTAGGTCATAATTTGTCGAGTGAGGGAGTTGAACAATATCCAGTACCCAAAAATTCAGTAGAAACCAAAAGTTTCGTAGCATTCTGTAATTATTACAGGTGGTTCATTCCAGATTTTGCAGAAATATTCATACCGCTTCATAACTTATCTAGGAAAAATGTAAAATTCGAGTGGTCAAAAGACTGCGAAAAGTCATTCCAAATATTAAAATCGGCATTAATAAAGCCACCTTTTTTGAAATATTCAGATTTCAGGAAAAAATTTATATTAACTACCGATGCGCAATATTGAGGTTTTAAGAAAAGTGAACTAAATAAACCAATAATTTTAAAAGAATTGTTAGCTATCCATTGGGGCATAAATCATTTTAAATATTATTTATACGGTTCTCCGCAATTTATAGTAAAAACGGATCATAAGCCGTTAACACATCTGTTTTCGATGACAGAGCCGATATCGAAATTAACAAGAATAAGACTAGATTTAGAGGAGTATAATTTTGAAATACAATATTTGAAAGAAAATTCGAATTATGCAGACAGTATTTCAAGAATATCAATTAATAGAGGAATTAAAAGACTCGTACATTGACAACTCTCACGTCTTTGCTGTAACGAGGTCAAAAACTCGTCAGAATAAAGCACAGCCTGCAGAAGAAGATATATCAGTTTCCACAGAGATAAAATTAGATCGCAAACCAGCAGTATTTTAAGTACTGAATCATTTAGAGGCGCATAAATTGCCAATTCTGCAATTTGAAAATAACCGTGTTTCGCTAAGGATGAACATACGGATCAAAAACAGGATGGAAGTTAGCCAAGCCTTATTACATACCGACATAGTTAACTTTGATTTAGGTCAAACGTTACTTCAGCTTGATAAGCAAACGGTAAAAAATGGAGTAAAAAGAATGAAAATATACATGACCTAACTACTTTAGACAAGGATAGAAAGCTACCAATAGAGCGTTTCCAAGTGACGTCATACCGCGCCATGTTGTCAGCTGATCAGTTAATTGATTTTGATAAATTTGTATACTGGTGTGTGTTAGTTGAATACTATAATAATTTAAAAGTGTAAAAAAGCAATTGTTAGGAATGTGTTGTATTATTCGGTTTGAGATTATATTAGAATTTAGTGTGAAGGTTGTCCGGTGACAGAAATTCGTCAGGATGACGTACTTGGAAAATGTCAATTTCAGTAACCGTGCTGCAGATCTCGGTATGTGATTTGACAGACCAAAGTTAGCTTGACGTCATCGATTGGTATGTATTTGGGGTATCAAAGCGGGACGAAATCGCCTTAGGCAATTATTAACTTAATAAAAAAATCTAAAATCTCACAATGTTTATGATATCTTCTGTATGTTCCTTGTTAATTATTTAATATCATTATATTAATATTCATTAATACTTTTGTAATTTTTGTCACATAGGGACAAAAATTTCCCGAAGTTATAAATTTTGAGATGTTCACACTCTTTCAACTCCATGGCTTGTACTATAACAGCCAAATATTGTGAAAATTTAATTATGGGTTTTAATGTAACCTATGTGTCCTTTAAACCACTTAACAGACTTTCAGTATATCATTGATAAAAGCTACCAACTCTTGATACAGTATGTACTTTATTTTACATTTAATTGCTATTAAAGATATTCTATCCCAGCGAACAACTCTGTGGTCGGCGCTTAAAAGGTAATAAGTTGATATTGATTAAGTTTGGAAAATGGCGCCTGAAACTTTCGCACACTAACAATGTAAATGTATTTGTTTTTTCGAGCATTATTTTTAATATCTTAGGGCACATGTAGACTTATACCATTTTGCCTGTTCAAAATATACAGTCTTATGAGTACCTAGCTTCGGATCTCCTGGTTTCTTATTGAACAATGGTTTTCGAAGTTCCTGCTCCTGACATCTTATATTTCTTTTTTATTGAAGCACCCAGTCGCTGAGCTTCGTTTGCTGCTTTAAGATGGTCAGGAAACGCTTTGCCAAATAAGAACTCGGCTATTGGACAGGTGTCTGAGACGTTTTTAACCTTGGCATCCAGAAACGGTAGGATAGGATAACGCCGATGCAGAGAAAGAGCGTGAACAGCATTTGCTATTATCTGTGCTCTCTTTTCTAGATTCGTCTGTCGCCTCCGATTGGGTTAGTTCATTGTCGAAGCCAACTGCTAATGCACTTATGGCGGCTACTAATTGTGTCTGTAATTTGCTGAGGAATGTGTCACGGTCAAACACGGATAAGATTCCAGGTGTTGCTTTGCGGGTAGCTTTATCTCTATTCCGTTAAGCACTAATAAACCGGACAAAACGGCTGCTACATCTGGATTAACTTCCGGGCCCTTATACCAGTTGATTGATTGTGGATAAATTTCCCAAAAAATTAACAAAACGGTTACCTAGTAATTCTAAAATATTTTGTGCACCTTCATTGTGAGTACTTATGAATAAAAATTCTATTTTCGTAAAAAAACGACTTATGACCTTTTAAGCGACGACCACAGAACTGTTTTTGAGTACTTTTTCTACTTATTTTTTTTGGGCACTGTCCCAGCTAACAGGCCAGCTATATTTTAATTTTACAGTTCTTATATTGTAGTCTTACTATTGGTATATTTTAGTTATTTTCTTCGTATATACACATATGGCTTATTTACTATAAAAGACGATGGCGTCATTCTTAGTTACTTTCCTACTTATCAGAATGAAAAATATAAATTTACAAACAATACAATTTATACTTAATCAAAGAATACACCAAGGTGTATTCTTTGACTTAATGGATAGGACAATTTACAGTTTACAGGTTGACGAAACTTCAAAGCGTTGTCAGATCAATTGGTAAATTCTTCAGTTTAGTTTGAAATGTATTGACATTGATCAAGCCTTTTTTGGTGATTTGAATTAATTGATTCTCAAGAATTATACCTAATTATTTTATACAAATGTGTGGTGTGCTGTTAAACGCTTTAAAATGCCCAAGCAGTTAAACAATAAATGTCAAGAGATAGTAACATCTTTGTTAAGTTATTTTGAACGAAAATGTCAAAGTGGGGGCCCGTTATTTCCCGTTAATGCTGTAAAAGACGTAAGTTATACTATCTATATTCATTATTATTATATATTTAAACGTAAAAGGTTTTAATGTTAGCTTAGGCAGATCAAACTTGACAAATTCGTAAATAGAATGATTGGTTACTGTTTCTTGTATCTTATCCACAGTTTTCACACAAATATTACATTAAATAAATCTGAGACTATCATATAATCCTTTTATTTGTAAAAAAGCAGACTGCCATATTGACATTTCTAGTTTTCTTAGAGTAAAGGAAAAAAACTACATTTTGGCAAGGTCACATCGTCTTTTTCCCGTAAATAATGAATGATTATGTGTTGCATTTAAACATCTAACCTTTCACTTTTTACAGAGGAAAGTTGAGATGCTTGAAAAGGAGTTGCATATTACTAGACAAAATTTAATCAAGCAGTCCCGTGTTAAATGTACCCATCCTGACTGTGATCGACAAGATGATAACGTAAGTGTATCCATCAGTTTTTCTGTATGTATAGCTGGGAATTGAATCATAAAAAACGGACAAGATAAATTTATACAAAACACGTCTATACTTACATGAATCTAGAGCGTTTGGATTCTTGAAATATCTGTTATGCCCCTTTTTTCTACTCAGGTCCTGAAGGAAGTCTGAGAGACTCGTACTTCCTTCACTCCTATTGCTCTTCTATCCAATGACTACCCAGGTATTGTGACCTGGAATTATGTACTGTCATGCATTCCACAAGAATGAGTTTGGAAGTTTATTCCTTCTTCACTAGCTGAAGCCTTATGAAGTGCCCATTAAGGCGACAGTTTCGTGATGAGACTACCTGTCAAAACTATTAGTGCATTCTCACTCTGGTTTGATCTCACATGGTCGTAGCCTCCTTGGAGTATCTTTGATTGTCTTGGACCTGCTAGATTTTTCAAATGGTGCGAGCTTCTTGCTTTTCCAATTCAACCTAATTCTTCCAATATTATATTGGTGGTAATACCGCAAAATGATTTCTGTACCCAAATAGGTGTTTTAGCCCATATGGGAGTCGCTTTCTTCCCTTCCAGAGTGCCTTTAAGCTCACAACAGGGTGACGATATTCTTGACTAGTTTATTATGTTTTACTATGCTTGCCCATATTAATCTAGAACTGATTATACAAGAGCTCAGTCCTTAAATGTATGCTTGGCTACACACATCAATATGGTCTAGGAATATTTTGATATAATAGTATTAAATCTATTATTCTTCGATATCTAAGTTTTTTAAAATTATTTTCCAAAAAAATGACCTTTCGCTTGAGAAGAAACAACTACTAATCGGGCTATATACCCCGGCAGACGTTGAATCACTCTTATAAGCTAAACGGGGTCGGTATGATCTACAAGATTTAACCAACCATAGTGTTGCAAACTAGATAATAATAATAGTAATAAATTTATTATTCCTTGAATTTTATTATTTATCCAACGATATTTATAGACAAGTGGTATAAAATATCATCCACTTTAGCTGTAGTGTCTGATGCTGTATGGTGTAGTCATAGTGTTATTAGTAGGGTCTGGTAACGTTATAGACTGTGTACGTGAACTACATTTTAACCATCAAAGAAGAACAAGACATCCAGATAGATGTATGATTTTTAATACTCAAAGTAACGTAAATCTGGCAGCTTCTGAATTGGTTTCTCACTAAAAGTTTAAACATAACGTTAGAGCAAGTACCCAAACTGTGAGGAGTCCTTAACATGAACCTAATCTCCAAACTTAAAGGCCATTCACAGTTCCATCTAAGTCACATAGAAATTACGCAGTCAGATTAACCTGGACAGAGGAGAAAACAATGGTCAAGCATACTGTTTATCGACGAATCCAGGTTTGACGAATGGGGGTGAAGCGTGATCCTGGGCCAGTTACCTGTTTGCTAACAGCTCCAGAGGTGCACAGCTATAGAGGACAGTGATCGTATGGGCAGGTATTAGTTTGGGATTATTGACGGAGGGAGTATAGCTTATCTACATCACTGCAATACGTGTTATCTTGGGAAATTCTACTCTCTCAGTTAATAATCTGGCCCCAGGATTATTCGAAATTTTTTAGAACTCGATATAATTCAATTGCTGGATCTTCCTGCTAAATCTAATAAAGAATGTTTGGGTGCTACGTCAAAATTCTTTTCTAAATAACCGACTAGGGATTGTTGATAGCCAGCCTTTGAAGGGATTGGGCAGCTATTGATCAGGTTGAGATAGACAAACTCATTTTTCGCCTGGGGAGAAGGTGTTGAGCAGTCTTTAATACTAGAGGAGGTCATACAAGCTACTAATCCGTAAAAATCTATTTAATTTTCATATAAATACGTATTTGTTAATGTTTCTTGGGAGTCGACCCATCATTGTAGTAGAACGCCTCTGATAATACTGTGAAGCAGTGTCGACCGCGGTTAGTACTTGGATGGGTGACTGCCGGGAACACCGTCGTAGATCCCGTACAGCCTGCAGCGAAACACTAGGTTAAGTAGCATATCACAGCTCGCAGGCATTATTCCAATGAGTATGAGGTATAATGTAGATATGCCGTCCATGGATATTGGGCTCGATAAAGATCCCTACCATTGGTTAGAACACTGGAGGGTTCAGCAAACTTCTGGTCTGGTCAGTTGCAGAAATAGACTGATGTTAAATAACCATATGAAAAAAGTGATTCTTTATTATTATTTTTTTCTATAAGCTGAATTTTTTTTGTATCAATTGGGAATTGAATTATGGTTTACATGAATTAAATATATTACAACGAATTATTAAATAAGAATATTAAAAAATAATCAAAGTAGAAGCTTATTTATACGATATCCCTAGGCCATATTGATGTGTGTTTATCTTGTGTCAACATTCAACTGGACACATTTCCCTGAAGTGTGAACTTCCGCTTGAAAGATGCTCGGGGTTTTCCTAAACTCACTCTCTTCTATTGCTTTGGAACTATTTGTATTTTCTATTTGTGAAGTAGCAAAAAAATCACTGATGAAATCTATATTTTTGGTAAAAATTAAAAAAAAACAGCAGCTTGAAACAATGTGTAGGTATATGGTCAGGATTGTGCGTTACTCATCTAGTCTCTTGCCAATTCCCAACTAATTATATAATTTTATTATGTTTTAATTACAGATTTGAAATGCACAAGAACATTTTGAATTTTAAATGAATATCCGGAATTTTTTTATATGTTTGATAATATTATGGCACAGTGGTACATGTTGACGAAATTAACTGTTCCAGAATTCCGTCGTTGAATCAGTTGGTAGCACCAGCGAAGGACAAGCGTCGGCTGCTGGAGAATCTTTGAAGTCTGATCTTTCGTGGGTAGCAATAGAAGAAGGTTCCACAACCGAATGTTCACGGACATTATGGGTACCTGATCATGCAGTTAACAGGTGTACAGGGTGTAGTACAGAATTTTGGATGGGTAGGAGAAAACACCATTGCAGGTATGCATTGATAAATGTTCCAGTTGAATTGTGATGAATTGTCATTTTTAATACCGAAATACAGAAATATATGCTAATAGCTCCTTTAGATCTATTTCCTGCAGTAATTTTAGGGTGTATGCAGGCTTTAATTTAGGTAAGTGTCCCTCTAAGTCCCTAAATAAACCTCTGTTTCTTCTTTCATACTACAGAATCTACCTTCTTCCTCCTTTTCAGGTGCCCTGTAAGGCGACAATGTCCCGTTAGGGCCCCTGATGAAACTCTTGGTGCGGCTTTACTCTGACTCAGGCAACCAATCGTTCTCAACAGGTTGTAGCCAACCAGAAGTATATTTGATTGTCTAATCCCTACTAGATATTTCCAATGGATAGATCTTCTCTTTTCTTCTGCTTTGCTTATTTATAGTAATAGTATTACATTAAAGCTGAAACCATAGACAAACTATCCGACATGATTATAATACAATATCTTCTATATCCTTTATCAATATTGAACTGGACACTTTCATAATATGGAGTGAATTTTCGTTTGAAAATACTTGTGGTTTTTCCCAAGCTTTCAGAGTGTTTGGTTCCTAGCCCGTGCACTATTATCCCAGTTCCTTCTACTGCTTTTGAGTCGTCGAATGGCATTCTTTCTAATTCTGGTAATGGTATTTGGATCCCATTCCTTCTTTTTGCTTAATTCCGTATCGAAATTCTTTGAAAAGTTATACTTACCCAGGTTATCTGATTTCTAAGAAGAGAGGAGGTGGTTTTCTTTTTAATGATTCCCTCTTTATTTAGTCTCTATCTTGTTTTTTCTGGAAAATCACTTCCTTGGTCGCCGTTTGGCATGTTCTCATTGCTCCTATAATGCATATACAGTCTAGTCTTTGAATTTTGGAGAGGTTTTCTCTCGTTGTCATAAGGCTAGTTCTACTACTCCACGCAATGGCTCCGTAAGTGATAATTGGTCTCACTATGGCAGTGTACATCCAGCACAGGATTTTCGGGATACAATCCCAATTTATTGCTGCCAGGCTCCAAAACACCATTAGAGCCATTTTTGCTTTGTATATAATCCCCTTTTCTTGTATTTTCGACAGGTGTTTACTGCCTAGAGTCAAACCTAGATATTTGACTATTTGTCTCCATTCAACCTCGCTTCCATAAAGTTCAATGGTTTTGAGGTTGAGTTTTCTTTTCTTAGTGAAGGCTATTAAAATAGTTTTGGTGGCGTTGATGTTAAGTCCCACTTGCCTACATCAGCTATTTGTATAGTTCAGGCCCTTTGGTACGATGTCACAAAGGGTGTTTTCGAATTTCCCCTGGCTGTTATAACAATATCGGCATATTCTTGGCAGGATATTCCGATTCAGTCCAACCACCCTCCTCTACTCCTCCCTGTGGAATTTCCCCCCATGCTGTTATTCCAAAAAGTATGAATTCTTGAATGAACTTTGATGACCTAACCAATGCCCAATGATCATTCATCTCTATGGATGAAATAAAATCAGTTTGTAGTTATATTTACATAACCCTCACACGGGTCCTAGACTGCAAGGGGTGTCTTAGCCTTCTGGTTAAAATTACCAGATTCATTCAAAGGCATTTATACAGCTTCTGATCTTATAAGTTGGGGGGGTAGGGCAACCCCACAGAACTTAGTAGATAATTATGTATTTTTTACAATACACGTTTCCTTATTTTCAACCTTTTTTGTGAAATTGAATGTTCATTATCTTTACTTTTCCAAATATGTATTTATAGTATATTGAAAAAATTGTTTTAGATAATTTCCATGTATGTTTCTATAATTTGGGTGAACTTTCACCCAGCACTGTAGTGGAACGCATCTGATATGATAATTACAGTGAAGCAGTGTCGAGCGCGGTTAGTACTTGGATGGGTGACCTCTGGAGAAACACCGTCGTACAGCCTGCAACGGAGTAGCATATCAGATCTCGTAGACATTGAGCTCGATCTATAATGTAGATATGTCGTCTTTCGGAGGAGACGTAAAACCGAGGTCCCGAGTCCATGGATCGATAAAGAACCCTACCACTGTTTGGAACACTAGTGGGCTCGGCAAAATTTCCGGTTAGGGGTAGAGTGCTCCCGGCGTCGGTGATTATCCTCAGTCGCAGAAATGGACCGACGTTAAATAACCGAATTTAAAAAAGGGGGACATAGCTACCGCTGACAAGTATTCTAAGGAGCTTTAGAATTTCATTAGAGGGGAGGAGTAAAATTATTACAGGATGGTTGGACCAATACCCGTATTTATAAACAAGACTCTAGATTGGACACAGGTTTGAACATTCCTTCATTATAGTCCTTCCATGTAAAATGTGTCAACAACGTATGCTCAAGGTTATGCTCAGTCCTGAGTATTGTTTATAATTACGGCAATAAGTGTATTGAGCCTTTAGGTGATTATACCGAAGAAAAACAGATAATTTTGGGATTATACATATTTATTTTTCATTCAATTGGGCGAAATTTTAAACCAACCTGTACTAGCTATATTTTGTTTTATTTACAAATCGTTTATATTTATACGAACGTTTTCAGTTGCGCATGTGTATTCTAAATGGGTGTATTGATTTTTACAAAACCATGACGCAGATTTTATGATTTACTCAGATATTCTGATTGCAGAAAGTGCGGCAAAATATTCTGCGCAGATTGTTCCGAACACAGCACCCCTCTGCCATCGGAACACCTCTACAATCCCGTACGAGTTTGCATAAATTGTTTCGCAGAATTAGAGAGGGACTGTACAGAAATTCCTAATCAATGTAAACAAACTAATCCCCAACCTACGAATGCAAATACCCAAATTGCAGCTTCAAGTAATTAAAAAAAAAATGTTAATTATTTATTATTTTAAAAAAATTAATATGGTTGTTTGCGCAAAGTGAAAGGGATGCTATTTAAACTGGTTTTAAAGTGTTTGTAAAAAAGCTTTGCGGTTAGGTTAGCTTCTACTTTGCCGTTGTACAATAGCTTGAAATCAATTTAAACGATTCAAACGCATATGTTAGTTAACAGTTTTTCATATAATCGAATTTTTATATCCGTATGACGCTTTAAAAAATAACCTAAATTATTTGCTTTCTGTTGAAGCTCACAGGCATTCGGGTAAGTGGAAGCTACCCAACTGTAATTATTTTTAACAATTGGTAATGCTAGATAATGTTCTGTGTTGATAATTGAAATTATAATTATTTGTGTCATCAATTTATAATTTTATCTACTTGGTAGCGCTTCTGCAATGGAAAATAAATTTTGCACAATTTTTTATATAAAATTATTAATTATATATTATTTATTGCCTTTTAGTGGGTCGTTTTTGGATAAGTAAGAAATTCACATCCTTCTTCATCTAATGTATGTGTATGTCTCAGATCTTCTTATTTTCTATCTAAGCACTTGTAGACTATACTTACCTAGTTTCCTGTTTGTTGGTTTATTTTTTGCAGAATGAGATACACATCGCATCGAGTATGGAATTTCACCACAACAGAAACTACTAAAAGGATTTATTCCCTTTGGTTTGCTCTTAAAAAGTTATACTCTCTCTCCAAATAAAGAATTGAGTTTGTTTCATATATTCCGTTGAAATGTAATGTAAGACCTGGCGGGACATGTAGCTCAAGGAATATTTATCACCAAAAAGTTTATTCGAGTTGAGAAAGCAGGTTTTCGATTTCACTTTTAATCTCATCTCGGAAAGTGACCAGGTGGAAGACTAGTTATTGTTTTGATTTGATTCCTGTTCAACTTGAGTCGTTCTTAAGTTTGTGTTCCGACGGTTTTTCAATGAATTTTTTACATTTATCAATTCATTCGTATTTGTAAATTACTTTTCTGTTTATTGCTATTTATACTTATATTATTTTGATCTTTTGATCACGAGTGTCTACGATTGCGTTTGTGTTTATTCCAACTTCAAGTAAACTAAACATCCCATTTTTAAATTAATTTTCGGTTCGTATTCACAATTAAATTTGGTATGAGGAGAAAAATCAATTTTTTCTCATCTACACTTTGATTTAAATATTTTTTGAACTTTGTAGTTTCTTTAAACAAATTGTTTATATATTTATAACCAACATGTGCAAAATTTTATTGTCTGCTGTAGAATAAGTATTTTTTTTAAATGGGAAGCTTTCAATTTTATTATTATTATCTGAATAATGTGAAATTTAGAATTGATGTCTTCGTGATTTTCCGATACTGTAATAACCCCATGATATTGTGAATTATAAAAAAAATATATTTTTAACTCATTTCCCTTTTTTAGAAATGAACAAATTTTGAAAATACAATATTTGTTATGGAATATAAGAAAATTTTTATGATGTTTTGTTTTTTTATAAAATTTTGCTTATTTAGTTTTATAAACTATTTTTAAGAATTTTTAATTTCTATCAGAAGTAGGGAAAATAAATAAATAATATATTTTGTTATAAAAACTAAATTGTAAACTTAACACGTTGACTGCCACGAATGACGGAGTATTTACTCCACGCCACAGTATCCAAACAAAAATGAACTATATTGGGCTCATAACTATTAATTTCAAAAGCTCATGGGAACATACTTAACTCGGTCAGATTAATTCACTGAAATACCGTGCAGGATATTAGAGTAAATGTAACCACCGTAAATTTTATTATTTTTAATGTACCTAAATATCTGTTAAGGACCTTATACTTTATTAACATAGTGAACGTCAGTGGGTTGAATTGTTATACTAGACATTTTTTTGTTTTAGATCAAAGTGAAATAATTTAAGTAAAATTTGTACATTCTATCAGACAACACTTATTTGTGGTTTGAAACTTATTTTTTGGAAGACAGTTCATTAGCGTGGTGTCACAGTAAGGATATGTAAATTATTTGGGGTATACACTACCCAAATGACTGACTTCCCCACGCATCATCTGTACCTCTAACTATCTCCCTTACGACGTTTTTTTTGTTGTTGATAATATACACCAAAAATTCAAGAATTTATGATCAATAACCTTCCTAGAAAACTACATCGTTACTAATCAGGATCTTATTTAACAATATTTGGTTCATTTGACGACCATATGTTAACCGCCCGAAGCTCGCGCTGTCCGTTGTCACTTCTCCCTTGCTTGACATTGGCTATCCTCCGCAGTTCCGTACTCATGATCAATTATTTCGACAAATTATGTGTGGTCTAACAACCTGAGCCAAAATTGCAAAGGAACCAAACATACAACTTAAATCCAACCAAAAATGAGATGAGAAGCTTTGAGCGCTGAATTCTTTCTTTTTAAATTTCATAAATTCCAAAAATTTACTAACGATTCTACCTTGGTAGACCGTGGCAGTCATTGTGTTGATAAAGCTACCATACTGCAAAATTTTGCTGTTACTTAACAGATCACTCTGTATAAATATTTGTATATAAACTTGTTGACTGTTTTTATCCTAAAATTCTATTAGTAACATTCCTTTCACATAATCGTAAATAGTTTTGTAAAAATTTGGATACATTAAAGAGATTTGTAACAAAAGATCAGAGGCAAGTGTTTTTTCAATTTGACACTACAAAATTGATGTTGAAATGTCCAAGAGTATATTAATATAAATACATTTGTCATTAGGTATATTGAAGATATTTAGTGAATAAAACTTATTTTAAATTTAATTTGTTTATGTTGAAAAAGCCGCAATCCTTAAAAAACTACACATATTCAATTCTCAGATAACCGTCAATTTTAGAATTAACACAGAATTAACTAAATTGAAATACTTTTCAACGGTGACGGGGACTACTCAGTGAATCACAACTTTAAACTTGGCGTGGTGTGTTTTTGTTCATAAGACACAAAAATACCAGGTTAAACTTCAACTAATCGATTAAGGGCGCGTTGTATCGAACATCTAAACTCGGTTTAATTATAACTGATGTTTAGACTGATGTAATTGATGATAATTAATAAATAAATATGTCACAGTCTAAACATCAGTTATAATTAAACTGAGTTTAGTTGTTTGATACAACACGCCCTCAGTTGCACTCCAGTACGGCCGACTTGTCAGTCACGTGTTCTGGAATGGTCTATCTATAAGCACCAATAAAAGGAGGACCGATAACAACTGCAGCTGGCGTGTTACCGGTTGGCACACCACGAATGTATTTTTCTACTATCACTATCGAAAGTCGTCTTTTGTGCTTTAATTAGCAACTGCAAAGTTGATGTTTTCCGCGAGCTGTCATAATTTGACATTATGGCGCTCTTAAGCAGAAAGTAACTTTGAAGCACGCCTAATTTTCCGCGAGCTGTCATAATTTGACATTATTGGCGCTCTAGGGCAGAAAGTAACTTTGGCGCACGCCTAATTTTATTTATAGATAAAAGAGAGCTAGTAGTTAATTTTGGTGTGATAGTAGAAAAAATCTTGTGTGTATTTAGAGCAGAAAGTCTTTTGGTAGTTTCGACAGATTGCAACTTTGTGTCTCAACTACCAAAGTACTACTTTCTGCTCTTGATACACAAATAGCTATTCCACAATAGGTCCATTTATTTACCAATGAAAAGTAACTTCTAGTGGTTTTTTTTTACTGCTCTTACAGTTAAAATCTGAAAAATTTACCACTCTAACAAGTCAAAAAATCAAAGTTATTATTCACAAAAACCACTAAATCTTGGATCCACACCCATTGTTTGGCACCAAAATAAAGACCTCGTACGATTTACGGTAAGATACTGCGCTTGAGCATAGAGCGCGTTACTTGTCCACTCTTTTATTCAGTCATTGATAAGCACTTTATAGAACAATCGGACAAAATAGTTATTTATTGTGTATTAGATAGTGATTTATAAACGCAAGAAAGTTCAATTTTCTCAAGTGGATAAAACGCAACTAAAACAATGTTTTATCCACAATCACAGCGATTCGTGTTTACAAATTGGCTACTTCTTTCAGAATAACGGTAAGTAGATAATTCTAGTAAGCAATAATTGAAACAATAATAATTATTTCTTATTATTATGTACCTATACGCAGAATACAAACAAGTATTTCCCAAACCCGAAATTGTACTTTTAAGCGGCTATTAAGCATTACAAAATAGTCAGAGCTAGTGTATTTTGAATTGCGCAAATTAGTTTTGTACATTTCTGAACGACCAATTCTAGCTCTGCTTGTTTTATTTTATCAAAGCCAACGTCTGAACCCGAATGGATAGATAGATTTGATGAAGTGGGTAATCGGCCAATGCGACCTTTTCAGATCTATTGTGGTCCTCTGAATCTAGATTACATTCTCCAGTCCGACTCTTCTTAAGTAGCCAATCACTTTTGTCAGAATATCATTTTAATAAATAATTTAAATAGTTCCTAAGTTAAACTTAAAATACTCTTAGCGAATAGAGTGGCATCTTTATGTAGAGGACGGTTATAAAACATGGCAAACATTTCTGATTTTCGAATCTAACCAGCCTTTTCCCTTATTATTTCAATAGAAACTCTGGCTCTATAAGCCGCAGATGTAGCCGCGAGTCTAGTAATACAACTTGGAAAAACAGAGGTATCAATACCAACTGCTTTAAAAGTTAACTTGACCCATGTACTTAGTCTTTGTGAAGACACTGGGCGAATATGCTGTTAAAATAAGTTGATTGGTCGCAAGTTCTTCGTTTTTATCACATAACAATCAATGAATGACGCTAAACAGAGGCTTGGATTTTCCCGAAATATGGAATTACTAGTAGAGGTTAGAAATTTTTAGATGAGGAAGTTTTTATTCTATCTGTTATCCTTTTGTCTAGTCTATCAGGGTGGCGAGTTATGTTTTGTAACCATATACAGGTAAACGTTTGTAATCAATGACCAGTGAGCCAATAATGTGACTAATTTCATAGTTAATTGAATAACCGACATATCTGGCCTGGTTGGTGGTCCCAAGTAGATTTATATCTTGGTTTCGAGGGCCTTTGGTTATAAATCCCTTTAAGAAAATGTTTCAAAATAGCCTTATCTGAGCTATTTATCTCATAAACTAAAACTATAGCAGCATGCTACAAATTCAGAATTGAATAAGAGCCATTCCGAAACTGGTAATTCAGAATACTATATTCTTCAACGAGTATAGGATGATGGCTATTATTCACGCAGATGAAGTTTCCAAATCGAGCGAGCGCAGCGAGTGAGTTTTGAAATCATCCAAGTGAATAATAGCAATTCTACACATGTAAAAGACTATACTTTCTCCACGACTATGTATAAAAAAAAATTTACATTGGAAATCGAGCATCTCTACAACTGAGCTATCGACCACATTTACTTATTAAAATGTAAAGAACGTAGATATATAGGTAACTCATATTTTCAATTGAACTTTACATTTTTAAATGAAATTATAACATTATTAGGAATAATAATAGAGATAACATAAATATACGTAATTAAACATATTAAATCTTCACTATCGCCAATGTTGTCCATTTTGTTCTCTATATTTACGTAAAAATATGATTATTTTGACGTTTCAAACGACGTGTTGTTAGAAGCAATTTGCATAATTAGGGATTTGACGTTTTAAAAGCGACGATTTGATCGATTCATTTTTACGAGAATTCTGATAATAATAGAATTTACCTACGACCCCCCCCTGTAATCAGTCAATAACACACAGTCGGCATCAATGTAATGACGTCTTTTACGCACGGTAAAAAAAACGCACAGCTGTAAAGTAAATCGCACGGCTTCCCTAGCAACATCTTAGCAACTGTCAATAGACGTCGCCATTTTATTCAAAAATATGGCATAAGCCGTCAAAACATCAAACTTAAGTAGGCCGCAATAGCGATTTGCGAACGAACTGTCACGGAAATCGCAGAAATAGCCAAATTCAATTTATTACCAGCGAAATTTGAGGGTCGGTACAAACTTACGTACCAAAAATTTATGGAATGGAGGTCAAAAAACGGCGTAAATTCATTGTCCGAGAATGTTATGATGGCATATTTCCAAGATTTATCAAATAGTATGAAACCATTTTCACTTTGGTGGTTTTATTCTATGTTGAGGACCACAATATATATAAATCATAATATGAACATTGCAAGCTATTCCAAATTACAAGCCCTACTTAAAAGAAAATCTGACGGATTTAAACCTAAAAAATCCCAAATTTTAACAAACGAGAACATCAATAACTTCCTAGAAAATGCACCAGACGATAAATATTTGTTTATTAAGGTAAAATATATTGTACTCAATTTACTATATAGATAATTATATACACTGTGTTATTCATAAGATGCGACATAGGGATTCCTGTACAAAACTGTCAAACGCGAGCTAACTTTTTTTAGGTTGTTCTTATAATTGGTATAAGCGGTGCATACAGCAAACAAGAATTACGAAATATAAAACCATCGCATGTTCAAGATACAGGAAAAAATCTAGTTATTGAAAATCCTGATTCCAAAACTAAGCGACAACGTTCTTTTGTAGTTTTAGAATTTTTTTATCCCAAAGTGAAAAAATATATTAACCTTCGCTCTGCCATAAATAAGGCTACAGAATTACCTTTTTTTCTAAACTATGTAAACGGAAAATGTACCGGGCAGTGTGTTGGTATTAATAAAACAGGGAACGTACCAAAACAAATCGCTTCATACTTGGGACTACCAAACCCAGCATCTTATACAGGACACTGTTTTCGGCGTTCGTCTGCGGCTATTCTTGTTGACGCGGGTGGCGATCTATTAGATTTAAAAAGACACGGTGGATGGCAGTCATCGACCGTAGCTGAGGGCTATGTGGATAATTCCCTAAATAAAAAAAACAATTAATCTAAAATAGCATCCGCTATAGCAGGTGCAAGTAATAGAGATGAAAGTTTACCAAGCACCTCTAATGTAAATGTTGTTTCTTATGCTTCAACAAGCAAAGGAAGCGATTTACCATTCGTGTTCAATAACTGCAATGTTACTATAAACAATTATTATAATAATTATTAGGTATTATGGAATTAAATGTTATACAATAAAATTATTTAAAAAATCTATTGTTGATGTTGTGCAAGTATTATCAATAATAAGAGTATAAATACAAGTACAAGTACAAGTAGGTCGTAGGTAAAGTATAGTACGTAATTCGTGTTGTAAAGCATTTTACGCACTCGCCGCTACGCGGCATCGTGCGTAACTTTTTCATTCGTGCGTAAAATGATTCTTACCACACACGTTACGTAATATACTATTACCTAATTATTCAGCTAAATATGTAAAAGTAATCTGTGCATTATTATATAGTCGTGGAGAAAGATCATTACTAAATTTAATGAGTATATAAAAGGATTATGTCCTTCAGCTGCACAGAATAACCACCACTTTTCAAGATATGACGAATATTGATTCAAGGTAGATGGGCACCTTGATTGCTCTAAATCCGATTTCTAGGACTCCTCGTCAGAGAAAAGCCTCCCTGATAAACTGCCAACCTCCAGAGCGGGTGGCTCTTCCTAAAGGGTAAACAAAGAAGGGTATTAGTAGCCGGAAAGTCACCGACCTTTTTGTAAATAATTTGATAAAAACGGAATACCATGGTCGGATTGTCCAACTAGGTACCTACTACAAGAACTCCATAATATGCTTGTTAGGCAATAATGTTTTGTAAAAATTTAGATATAAGTGCCAATGGCGGAAAAGCATATAAAAATTCGTATATTCTAGGTCGATCGACACACCATTCCCATATTTTCCGTGTGTTATAATTAAGGTGTTTAAATCTTACACTACCGTTCTATTTATACAGGTTATGGCCGTTACATTATATCTATTCTGAGAAGAATAGAACGATGAGACGTGTGCGACAGGTCTAAGCGGCAATTAACTCCAAATAATTAATATGTTTCTTAACATCCTCCGCATTCCAAAAAGAGTGTGTAGCTGTATCATCACAAAAAGCACCCCAGTCTGTTCATTAGGCGTCAGAAAAGATTTCCAATACGAAATATCTATTTGTAATGCTAGTTATACCTTTATTAACTATAAGGGTACTATACTACCAACGCATTTCGTTTGCATTACGTTCGAAATTATTACACAAACATTGAAATTTTGCTCATTTCTTTTTTTTATTTACAAAACTAGTCGCATCTACCTCTGGGGTAATTAGCGACATATACACATATATATACCTACACAAATACCTAAAAATAAGTTATAGTTTTGTAAGTATGTTAATTTCGTTGAGGTATTTAAAAAGATTTTGGATATTAGATTTTTCGCCAAGTACTAGCTCTAGGTTGTCACTCATGTTATTGTCTTGTCTTGATTGTTGAAAATTTGGACATTCGATTACTAAATGTTTGACAGTGAGCTGTGTGTTGCATACTTCGCATTGTGGGGGTTCACTTTTATTAAATAGATGACTATGGGTAAGTCTAGTGTGACCTATTCGTAGCCTAGTTAAGATAACTTGCAGTGATCTTTTGTTTGTTGATTTTGGCCAAGGTTTTACTTCCGGTTTCACATCGCGTAGATTCGATTGGGATTTTTGCCACAATTGTTGCACTTTTTCTTTGAGTAGCGGTTTTATGTCGCCGTTCACTACCGTTTGCACTTCACTCGCAGTTTCACTATTTGTTGCTTGTCGCGCGTTACGATCGGCTTCGTCGTTTTATTTTATACCGATGTGGGAAGGAATCCAAAGTATTTCCACGATGCTATTTGATTGTTGTATGTGTGATAGTTCGGTTTTAATTTGAAGTGCTATTGGGTGTGTGGGATAAAGTTGATTTATTGTATGGATTGAGCTAAGTGAGTCTGTTATTATGAGGGATTTTGGAACATTTTTAATTTTTATGTGGATAAGTGCTTGCAGAATGTGTAACGAGTTATTTTTTCTTGGCACCGATTTAATGTTTTGTTTTCTTCTGAACACATATTACTATTTTATTTTACCTTCTGGTTTTAGATAACTCGTTACTTACTTTCCGATTCCCTTTAGTTACCGAATCATATATGTTTTTTTATATTATAACCGTTATATTGTAGTTATATTGTAGCTAAGATATTTTAAGAATCACCGTTTCTCCGAAATTTTCGTACCTCCGTAAATAAACTAGTAATAAATTCGATATTTATTTTACTTACCTGACCGATTGATTTTTTTTGTATTTTACTTTGTTCATTTTTTTTAAATAACCGGCACTATTTAATCAGTGTGATTTGTTTTGGGGCAAACTATTTTCATGATAGTATTTTTATTGATAAAGAAGTTTTTTTTATGTATCCCGGATTTTAAATGTAACTTGCTGTCGAGTTGAAGCTCGTTTCCGTTTTTTTTTGTTGAATAAAAGTTGATTTGTTCTAAAATTGGTTTTTTTTTTACATTGCTAAATAGGTGATTGACAGTGAATATTCGCCGGCTCTCCATTGAGGGTACAATTTTACGTGTTTTCTTTACAGGACTTTTATATTCAGTTGATACTATTGTGATATTTCAATTTTATTCCCGAGTTTTATTCTTACTCTGTGTGTCGATAAGTAGAATCATTTGAACCGTATTACAATTAATTTATTTTATTAATCTTGAAATAGTAGTATACCGTTGTAAATTATAAATCCAAAGGGATATTCGAACTTGTCTTGTGGTTCTGTTACGCTTGTTCGTTTACCCGGCAGATTCGAAACGTTCTTTTATTGTTTCATAAACTGATAGATTTGGTTTTTTTTATTCCCGTGTTTTCCTTTCCAATCCAAAGGATGAATCGAACTTGTCTTGTGGCTCAGTTACGCTTGTTCGTTTACCCGGCAGATTTGAAACGTTTTTTTTTCTTCCGTCCCAAAAACCGATATATTTGTTTTTTTTCTATAACCGTGATTTTATTTGTCAAATCCAAAGGGTGGATCGAACTTGTCTTGTGGTCTAGTTACGCTTGTTCGATTGCCTGGTAGATTTGCCACCGTGTTAGATAATCTGGTCGGCTCAGACTTTTACGGTCGTCCTTTCTTCTCCCCTTTAGTTTGTCAGTCCCTATATATTTATAACTACAATAGACCACAGAGTAATATTATAACAAAGGAAAGATATTTGTTTATTCCGTCAGTAAATCATTAGTTGAAACTAAACCGATATTTGATTCATCCGAGTTAAAAATCTGGCGCCCTAGCTTTAAACCGTAAATTAGCATCAAGGGTGACCATAGTGACGTGTAGAAGGAGGTAAACGCGTTACAAATGGCGTATATAATATATAGTTCTCCAGTGTATACGCTGCTTGTTTCAGGTAACTTGAATTGTAGTGTTCTGTTTTGTATGTTTACTGCTGCACCTACACCATCTGTGGTTTTAGATGCGTCTGTATATGCGAGGCAGAATTGTGGATACTTAGCATGTTGAGAAGCAAAGGCTTTTCTAATCAGGGTATGGGGTGTTTCTAATTTGTTATATATGTACAGAGAGGTGTCAGTGTAAGGAATCTTGATCGACCTTGGGGGAGGGCATTTAATTTTGTTGGAGAGAAGAGGTGGTTTGATTTGGAGTTCAGTGAAAATTTGGCTAGCTCTTACATAGAAAGGTGGATCTGCTTTCTTGTTTGTCGGATATAGGGTTTTGTGATCACGTTATGCTTGAAATTGTTTTCATGAGGTTTAGACCGTTTTGGCATGATTTTTTAACATGTAATATATGTTTTTTGTCGAAAGTCATTCCGAGAAAATTGATGTTATCAACATAGTTTAGAGTAATGTTGTTAAGCTTCAGTTCTGGAGAGATGGGGTTATGTTTTTTGGAAATCAATATGCATTTGGTCTTCTCTGTTGAAAATTGCAGGCCTGTGAGCTTAGACCAGTTTTGTAGTTGGTTTAGAGTTTCTTGGATGCGCTTCTGAATTGAGTGGATATTCTTACCTTTGGACAATATTACCAGGTCATCAGCATACAATCTACCTTTAACTAGTTTGGAGTGCTGGCATATTATTGATGTCAATCAGGAAAAGTGTTGAGCTAATGACTGTTCCTTGGGGAGTACCGTTAGTTTGTTGTTTTAGGGATGAAGTGGTGTTATTGGTTCGGACTCGGAAAAAACGATTTTCTAGAAATTTATGTGTAAATTTTAAGATGTTTCCTCTGATACCCCATGAATGAAGAGTTTTAATGATGCCATGACGCCATGCTGTATCGACCGCTTTTGTGATATCGATAAAAACCGCAACGCAATCTTGCTTATTTGCAAAAGATTCGTGGATCTCTGCTTCCAAATCGATAAGATTATTTATTGTTGATCTATTTTGGCGGAAACCGCTTTGTTCTGTTATTAAAAGGTTTCTGTCTCCTATTGTCCACATTAGTCTCTTATTTATTATTTTTTCTATGATTTTGCAGAGTACGTTGGTAAGAGATATTGGTAATCTCAGTTCTTGAGCAGTTTGGCTTTGGTATGGGTATTACAATCGCCTGCGACCATGTGGATGGGAATATATTTTTTGTCCAGATCAGGTTATATATTTGAAGCAGGTATAACTTGGCGTTGTGTGGGATTTTTTGTAGAAAGATTAGTAGAATGTTATCGGGTCCTGGAGCAGAATTTTTGTTAGTTTCTAAGGAAAAGTTCAATTCGTCCAAGGTTAAAGGGATATTGAGTATGTCGTTGTTATGGTCATCGTAATCTATGTACTCGGCTTCAGTAGTGGTTTTAAATTCTAGAAATTCTTGTGTGTAGTGTGAGTTGCTCGAAATGTGTGGCAAATATCTCGGTTAAGTCTTTGTTATTTAATACTGTGCTGTTGTTATGGGTTAAAAAAGGTATTTTCCTAAATTTGTTTTTTCCGGATATTTTCCTCAGATTTTGCCACACGGTGCTTAAAATTTTTTCTTGCATTTTTTGTAATGTATCTTGTCTGAGCTCTATTTCTCTTATAGTCCAATATGTTTCCAATTGATCTACTTCGCTTTAGTTTATTAAATGAGGCTTTGAATTGCTTAATAGCATTTTCGCATTCAGCGTTCCACCACGGTAATGGTTTATGTTTTTTGAGTGTTTTTGTTTTTCCTATATATTTTTCTGCTGCATCAATAATAACTTTTGTGAATGATTTTAAAATACTATCTATGTTGCTGTTTACTGGGTTGATATCTAGCGACGCGACATTTTCTTCAATGTATATGCTGTATTCTGGCCAATTGGCGTGTTTTATGTTCCATGTTATTAATCTTTATACGACCTTCATGTTTGATGATAAAATCGTCTACAATTTCTTTGCTTGATAGATACACGCAGATTCGATTGTTTGAGATTCTAGATGTGAACAGTATATTTTTCGGATTTACTGTGGAGCCAATAGCCAGAAGGTATTCTTCTAGTTTAACATTGTTTAGGGAACTAAATACAATGGCTTGCAGTTTAGATGGGAAGGTAGGTAAGGTAGGTTGTTGTAGTTTGCTTATTACATTAGAGTAGGAAGCTTGAGATGAAGGAGAAAATTGAGGTAAGACTTGTTGTTGAGATATAATTGAATGTTGAGTTAAAGTTGATTGTAGATTTGAAGGTGCGTGTTGAGACAAAAGTGGTTGATCATTGTTGTTGTTGCTGGCTATAATATTATCGAATTCCATATTTCGTCAGGGTTTGTTTAGCCTGAGTACGGCACTGCACCGCATCAGACTCGACTGATAAGGCTGGTAAAAGTGGTATCCAACTGGTTCTGATTGTAATTGAATGAATTTTTACGTTGAAAAGTAAAAAAGTAAGAAGACAAAATTTGGCTTACTTTGTTAGTCGGTGTTATTCACTATTCAATTATGAGCACTTGTGTATTGTTTTGGTGAAATATATTTGCGTTGATCTGGTGTAGTTTACGAGTTTGTCGGAGCTGATTTTAAAGCACTTTTGTAGTTCTCGATCAGAGCTGGACTATAACTGCTCATTTCTTCTTAGGGCCAAATGTTTAACTATTTCTAGCATTTTAACCCGTAAAGTGCCGTGGTGGGTGTAAGGAGCCTATTGACATCAAAATATTTCTGAGGGGTCGTGGTGGGTCTATGTAAGGCACCATACCAAATTTTGCTTCTTCTTTGCTCCTTTAGTCCTCTTTCCCAGAGGAATTTTGGGATATCTGCAGGCTTCAACTTAGGTAACTGTCCCTCTTCTATCCAGTAGTCTCCCAGGTGCTGTGCCCTAGCATTCTGAATTGCTGTGCAGTTCGCAAGTATGTGGATGGAGGATTCTTCTCCCATTCCACAAAATCTACAATAATCTTCCTCCACTATTTTGATCTTTTTAAGGTGCCCATTCAGGCGGTAATCTCCCGTTAGGATTCCTGTCAAAACACTTAGTGCAGTTTTACTTTGACTTATGTATTCAGTTGATCTCAACAGGTTGTAGTCACCCAGAAGAATCTTAGATCGCCTTAGCCCTGCTAGATCTTTCCAATGGTCAGATCTTCTCTTTTCTTCGGCTTTACCTATTTCTTCCAATATAACATTGGAGCTGATTCCGCAAAAGGGTTCCGGCCCCCAAAAGGGTATAGTATATTATTAAACGAGCAATTTATGATAGCCATTATTAACGCAGGGTGACGTTTGCGTCCCGAGCTGTAGGCGAGTAAACAGTTGTATTATTCTATGCCAACATAACCAATAATGTCAAAGTTCATTTATTTATTTTGCTTGATTCCATAGATGTTGCCATGTCGCAGTAAATATATGTTCTAGTCGCTAAAATAATGGAGCTGCTGAAAGAATACATAATTGACAAAAGTTTTAAAAAAATCCATTATTACAGTTATCGGTAAAACTGCTATTCATCGGAAAAAGAGAGTACAGAAATCGCTAGTGCGTTGGGATCTTGCAATAATGAAAAATTTGTCTGAAACTGGTTCTGCTTCTGTTTACAGATTTCTTTATCTCGCCGACAAATTGTGAAACGGTGCGAACTAATTTTACTCACAACTATACATGTGTACTTTGCCCATTTCGAATAGAAATAAGCTGAAAACAATAAGGGAGCAACAATCAAAGAATATCTACTTACTTGAATTATTTAGTATTTGTGCTACCGAGCGAGGGACAATTGCTACTACAAGTATGGTTATTTTGTAATTTGAGAACGGCAATATGAAATATAATTATATGGAACTTATTATTGAAGTTATCTGTTGTTGCGTCAATAGGTTGCCTTAATAAGTCATCCGCTTTTAGCTTTCGATAATCAGTACCGAACGTTTGGCTTATTATATGTTATTGACTTTGCTGTAGTCTGTCTTATAGAGCTCTGCCGATTAACTGTAATTCATGCGACAACGGACGAAAACCAATACATTTGATTTTTCCGACAGTGTACCTGGTCATGGCTGCTATATTTCATATTTTATTTAGGGATGGCGATTCTTTTTAAAAAAGATCGATCTTCAAATCAATTAGAATCGAAGTATGAAAATTCGATTCATAGAAAAATCAAAGTTTAAAAAGTCGAGTTTTTCGCAACTTTCTACTGCAAGCGCCAAATGTGATGGCGAGCCCGCCCCCATACGCACAAACTCATTTGCAATGTTACCTCCCACTACAACTCTTGTAAGACATATAAATGCTCTGTACAGACTGACAAAGGCGTATATCATTAGTTGCTTCTGAAAAAATGTCATCGCCTAACAAAAAACCAGTTAGAGTTCATATAATAGCCTTTTTGGTGTGCGTCATTGATTGTTAATGTCCTTCTAACACAGTACGTTGGAAGAAATGGAAAAAAGGCAGGTCTGTGATTAATCCTAATCAAAATATCACAATAATGTACTGTTTAAACGTATTACAAACGATAACCCTAATCTTTGACAGAAAAATTTGATTGGTTGATGTTTAGTTTACGTGCAAGCGCGACCTATCAATCTGGCGAATTTATATCGCTCATTATACGATGTAGACGTTCCCTTCGTAGCGGCAATGTGTCTTACGTCTTTTTCTAATGTCTCATTATTGTCAGTTTTCGTCAGGTCTGTACTTTGTTGTTTACGATCAATTATTATTTATGAAAAGTAAATATTAATCTTATTGTTAGCATTTTATTTATTTAAATAATACACGGAAAAAGAGCAGCATCTTATTTTGAAAGTTATCAAATATTTTCAGTTAGAAAAAGAAGTTGGTAAACCATTGATACCTTTAGCTTCAGTGAACCAAGTAAGTATTTTTTATATAATAAGTGAAATTAATATAAATCAAGTTAATCCTATTTCATTGGGATTGTTTAAATATTTTATTTTTATCTATTGTGTTTTAGCGCGTTTCAAATGCATTTGGAATATCCTTGCCGATTGTAACAAATTTGGCAAAAAATGACATTCACAGTGATTCAGAATATACCACTAAAATGAGTAAGTCTGTCAAAATGTCGAAGGGTCCCACAATCCGAGAGAAACACGAGCATGCCATTAGGACGCCTATAAACAGAATGTTTAGTGAAGGTATATGTAGAAAAATGTTTTCTATGCGACGGACATTAGTCCGATGAGTGAACCATTTTCACACACTTTTATTTAACTTCACTTCTCTGTTTGTCTTGACCAAATTTGCAATCCACTTTTTACCTTCTTTTACCTAACCGATTTCATTCAAATTTTGCACACGATCACATTTTCGGTGACAATACATGTTTTTGAAAGTTTTGGATCAAAAAATTTAATGGAATTAAGAGCCTAACACTAAACAGTATAACACAGAGAATATACTTCTTTTGAAGGACTATATTTGCTGATGTAAAATTATTTTAATACGTAAATTGAATATACAATTTGTTTTATTTTGCAGTGTTTTCATATCCCAAGTATTATTAATTTCATAGCCTTTTCGAATTTGGCTGAATACGATCATGATCATTTTATTTATCAAATTTAAGGTTAGCTATATGTCAAAATAGCAAATAAAATAAACGACATACCCAAAACCCGGATATACGTCACAAACGATGACGCACACCAAGAAGAGTTCGATTTGCACACTCTTTTCACTCTGTAAGCTCTTTTCGCTCCAAAACCGTTCGAGATGCCCCTTTGGAAAGAAATGTGCGGCTCACCCCGCGTTCGTTTTTGTGATTTCAGAGTGAACGGAGTTCACTCCTAAAGCCCTACCTCGACAAGGTGGCACGATCGGAGTGGACATGCGTCCTCTGATTTTTAGGGTTTGTTATTGTTTTTTTTATAATCGGCATATTATTCAGAAGAAAAACATTAAAACAATGTTTAACTCTCCTGTTAATTCTTCTGGTATTGTAAAATATAGAAGATATAGAACGGAAATATTGGGAAAATGAAACATTCACAGATGTTCAAACAGAGGTAAATCCAGTGATTATAAATTTAAATGACGATAGCAGCACAAGCATCAGTGAAGATGAAGAAAATTTGTATTCAGATAGTGACTGATTAAAGTTAATTTTTTAATAAGTGTATCATTATATAACATTTTAATGAACTGTACTACTACCTATAATACTGAATAAAATATGAAAAGAAATCATAATTATAGGTACGACACTGACCGGCAAGGGGCTTATCATATTCTAATAGTAATTTAGTTGGAAGAGTGGAGAGTCTATACCTGTGCGATCGCTCGCCATCACGTTTGGCGCTTGCTGTATATAAGTTTGTATTTATAACAATATGAATGTAATTATAGAAAACATGGAAGATACTAAAATAATCAATCTTTAATCCTTTTTAATGAATTAAACAATCACTGTATATAAATGTTACATGTAAAGTTGGAACTTCTACTTAAAGTATTTTTTTTTAATATTTAAAAGTTACACATATAGTTCCCAGTATTTCATGTCCAAGCTTTTCAGGAACAAGAGTCTGCCAAATCTAGCGGGATCCAAATGGTTTCGCTCATCACTGGCAATATTTCCAGTAATTGAAAACAGTCGCTCACATGGTACTGATGATCCCACGATACACTGCCATCTCACGAGTATGTGCGTAATTAAATGAAAAGGCAGGCTTTATATGTGTATAGTAATTTAGTAAAATCCATCCATAAAATATAGTCTGGATAGCCCAAGCATTGACTGCTACTCCAAATGCACATTCAACTAATTCTTAACAGTTTTACTAGAGCACTATAGAGATAGGTATCCTCGTCCGCCATTTTGGTGCCTTCGCCGAGCAGTAGTAGGTAGCGAGTAACGTGTAGGTGAAAGCATGTGAAGATTGTTGTGATCGTTGATTGTATTGTAAAATATTTATGAAATAGATACTACTGTTGTTTAAAAGTGTTTTACGAACTATTTTTAAGCTGCTTTGAAAGTTAAACAAAGTTTAACTTGTGAATGCGTGGTTAGCCACGAACCACTGGTTAGCAGAACATATAGTAGACGCGTTATTTTTATTCAATAACTACCACATATGCGAGTATAAATTTTTCTATAAAAAACATGTTTATTAAAAGTTTACTACATATACATAAATAAGCTATAGTGACTCTGCACCGTTTCTTTCCACGAGGCACCAAAATGGCGGATGAGAATACTCACCTCTTATATATGGAGGGTAGAGGTAATGAGAACAATCTCTGTGTATGAAAAAGTGTCCGTAAAAACGCGTCCAATAAGGGTGGCGCTGCGGAAACTTAGGATAAGTTTTAAAGAAAGCGCCAGAAGTGATTAGAATAAGGTAGAGGAATAAACAAGGACCATCACCACAATAAAATAACTAATAATTATTTAAAAAAATTATTTTAGACTACGTAAATAGTTGAGGTTTTGTATACGGGTATTTTACTAACGACTCTAGTCATAAAAATGTATAAATATTTAAACTCGGCACACTCCACTCCGTCTACAATAGCTGTTCACATCAAATTTTTTTGTACGCCAGCACTATTATGGTAGATACTTGAAGCTTTATTGCCAGTATATACAAATGGACACTTTTTCAACTTTCCCCCCATATAAGACGGTTCTCCTTACCTCTACCCTCCATACACTTATAAGACATATTTCATTCACATTCCCCGTTAAACCCGGTTAGAGTATCTCGGTGAAGGTGGTGGGAGGCAACTACGTCACAATGACGTCAACATTAACCATTTTTGAAACCCTATTTCTTTCACTTTACGTTTACCCACTACCACAGTTTATGCCCGGCTTTATAAAGTAGAGTTAAATATCTCGAGTTACCCCGGGGGTTAATTCTCGTGTTAATATGCAAAGATCACTGTAAAAATATATAAAATAGAGGAAGTCGGGCCACAGAACAGTTTTTTCTTTTATGAATTCTTTATCATTCCAGTAATCTAGTCTCTATTTTATTTCTAAAAACCCTAGGCTCTCGAAGTGCCACAACTACTTTAATAATATCTTCCTCATCATCTCTGTTAAAAAGTCTTCAAAAATTTCAAATAAATCTCTCACTTCATCAATATCCAATTAATTTTTAATTGAAAAACAGTGCCACAAATAACAATACAGTTTTGGATAATATATAATATATTAATTTTGGAATTATCCAATAAAAAACAGTACAAAATAATTTCTAATTTGAATGTTTCCATGTTATTTCTCAAATCTTAAAATTCAGCCATAGAACACTTTACTTTCTGTTTCTCTACTCTATGAGTTCAACTTTAACCACCTTTACCTATGATGGAGTAGGTAAACCTAAAGGCAGGTAGGGGAGGTGTACCCAAACGGAAATGACGTCACGGTTAAACTCAATGAAAAGGGATTATCAGCTTTAACCATGACGGGTAATGTGAATGAAATATACCTTATGTGCCTTAGTTTTACAGTTCATAAAAAATCGAATCTCAATTTTCAAGATAAAGTATCGTTTCACGATCCACTACAAAATATCGATTTATTTGGTCGAAGTAATCGATTCTTCAATAAATCGATCTCTAATTTTAGGTGTTTGATCAGTTAACATGGTTTTTGAATTTTGTGGATAGTATTAGACATTATACATGTATCAAAATGACTTCGATATCATTCTAAAATATTTAAAAAACTTTACTGTCTACTTCTATATGAAAAATAGTGTAAATTTTGCCATATTGATCTTCTTTTGAATAACAATAATTTTAATAGGGAACTACTTTCCAATAACTTGTTGCGAATTGAAACCCATTACAAAGAAAATTGTAATATTTCTATCATTTTGTCCAGCTGCAGTCGCAAACTATATGGACGAGGAAATAATCTGCCGATATAGAAGCTACTCTAACCGCAGCCTAATGTATGAGTATTTCCACCCGTTTTCAACGGGATGTTTCATTCGAAGAGTACTGCAGTGCTCACGGGACATTTGGGATAGGAAACTCAAACTGTAATTCATTGTACCAGTTTTATTAAAAATTTAAAAAGTACTAATATCAAAAACGCTGACAATAAAATGCAGTATCTACAAAATGATCTAGTTCTTTATTTACCGATGTTGTAATTAGTATTGATAATAAATTATTCTACGACTAGCTGCCAGTTAACTCAAGTACTAACATGCCAAATGCCTAAATTTAGAAAAAACATGGAAGCCACAATAACAAATGATAGTAAATGTTATTTGGCTAAATAGATTGTTTACTATATGGACCACACAAGGTAAAACATGAAGACCAAGAAGAGATATGGTATAGAGAATTAATAATAGAAGTAGGTGAGACACCAATAACATGGTATCTCCTTCCACGTTATGAAAAACAGATTCAGCATTTTTAAATTGGCACAGACAGTAAATTTAATCGTCTAGTTTGTTAAATTTTCAGGATACCTGCTAAAATAGAACAAATTTCTGTTTTTGGTGGAGAAACTGTTTGCAGCCAGCTGGTCTAGCTAGATGACTTAATATCTGTAGATTGGTACAAGCAGACATCTAAAAATAGAATCAAGAAAGGAAAAACAGATGAATTCTTAAATAAAATCAATGAATAACAAATTCCACCAGTTTCACAAATAACATTTTTATCGTCAGGAGTAAAAGAGATGACCAGAATATATTAAATAGTACAATCTGTTGGAAAATCACATCGAAGATGGATTCAGAATCTAGCATATACTCTGGAGCTTCATGCTTGATCGAAGTAGAAGAGAGAAACCGAAATACCATACGAACGATGGACCCAATTGATTTTCCAACGAGAATATATTTTTTTCTATAAATTATTATATTTCCAGGTAGGACCGAAAAAAATATATCCCCTAAAACTGAACAGGCCGGCCATCTCCCGGAAAACCATTTGATTGAAGAGTTGTATAGATTGGGTGATAACCTTACAGAACAGGGCGTGAATGAGAAACAAGATGAAAAATCTAGAATCAATAGGTACAGGTGTACAATTGGATCATTTGAAAAATCCAAAACCACAAGGATAGCTTCATGAATGATCTTGACGATACAAATGTTATTTGTTAAACCGGTCGAGTGATATTATGTTATGTTTCTGATGTGGAATTTTTTTATTTATTGATTTTATTCAATAATTATGGATTATAGATTCCACGTAGTAAGGGTCGAAACGTTAATTTGCAGATTAATTTATTGCAAAAAAATGTTACATGGACTGAAAATGGCAAAGCGAAGGTTTATAAAATCTGTTAATTCATCATTTGCAGGGAGAAGTTGCAATTTTTTTGACTCGATAGGTCTGGAAGGAAAAGTGAAAAACCCTAATGTCGTCGACCTAAATTCACCGAATTTCTGACAAGAATGGAGAAAACTATTTAGTTCTTGAAAATATAATTCAAAATTATGTTTAACCTAAATTGCCTGCTTCAACATAATTTCAACTAAAAAATTTATGAAATATTCAAAATCACTTGGAATGTAAAAATCCGGACGCCATTTTGGAAAAGTAATTTGCTTTATTCCAACATTTAAAAGTATAGTACTACACTATTGATTGTCTTATTCTACATATTCCATAATATAAAATTTTTTTTGTTACTTATACTTTTTGGATCACACTGCATTATACATATTGTAAAAAACAAAAAGACGTTTCGAGAAATTTTATAAACTATTGTGCATTAAAAAGTATAATCGTATTCTTTAAATTATTAACCCCAACCTGTATATAGTGTGTCCCAAAAAAAGTTATATATGCAATTGAAGTCTCACATTTCACTGAAAAAAAATCTTAGTTTTGAAATCTGGCATCAAATGTTGGAGGAAAATCAAACAATTGGAACAGAGTGGAGCGGTACTCGAGTAAAAGTAGTCAAACTGTATCCAAATAGATTTTCAAGTAAACGAATGCATATTCACTTACTCAAGTACTTTATACTACGCAGTAAATATTTCCAGAACCCGAGACAATTTAGTTCAAACCTAATTGAAGCACAGCTAGTAAAGATTTCCAACCCAGTTTCAATTAGAATCAGAAGACGCAGTTATCGCTGTGGTGAGTTATCCCAAATTTAAGCTTCCTTGTTTTGATCTTATTTTCGTTACCATTATTGAATCACCCGGTACAATGTAAAGTTAGATAAAGTTATGGCGTCTAATCGTAGAATGTTAACATGTTTTTTTACCCCCCTTGCAGTTTTACACTTTCATTCTTATGATTCATAAACTTAAAATTAAAGAATACATAAATACTAAATTACGTAAAGAAGACTATGACTGATGGGGTATAGGGGTAATGGTAGGGAGAGAGGTGGTGGTCGAGGATGAAACAAAAATGAATAACAAATAATAGGTCTTATCAATACAACTATTTTATAGAAAGTAATCTGCCTGCGGCTTTTTCGAAGGTATTCCTCTTGTTTCTTGTGGGGCAGCTTCAAATATCGTGAAATCCCTTTGTAAATGTTCATTAAGTTCTAAAATAGCAGCTACATTTCCACACCTGAAAAATATTTTGAATAAATAAATGGAATTGACATAAAAAGCAAGTTTGTACACTTAATGCAAATAAGATTTATTTTGTAGGACAAAATGTTCTCTACCTGAAAAAATTAATAATAAGGAAAAGGACTATAGAGCAGAATATTTTGACAGTAGTGTCCCAAAAACCAAAATATCGAACGAAAACAGCAGCAATTCAAAACTAATAGGTGATAGTATTTGCAGTGAGGAGACCACATGCATCTTCAGCACTGATACTGGAGTGTTAACTTTAACTCATATTTGCCCAAATATCCAATATGGACACTTTTGGATGAGACAAGAGGCGTAAGACGTTGAAGATGTAGGTGACACAATAGCTAGAAAAGTTGCCAAAATGGCTATTGGTCATAGATTTTCTATGTACCTATCAGAAGCAACTATTTATCACATCTTTAATGGGAAAGACCACTAAAGGTCGATTCATGCAAGCAAAAATTAAAACTTAGATTAATTTAAAACTAAAACTAAGAAGATAAAACCTTGTAATGTAATGTAGATGTTCATGCAAAAAACTAAGAATAGTATTTTATGCAACGATCATGTAATGATAGCCATTAAGACACGAGCATGTTGTAGGATACGAAACGAGCCGCAGGCGAGTTTCGTATATAATATGCGAGTGTATTAATGGCCATTACATGAAAGTTGCATACAATATTTTTTCTACTCCGATTATTTTATTATTATTTTAACACAATTTAATTACTTAGTTTAATTAATTTTAAATATAGTTAGGTACTTTTGAAAATCAAAATTATTTGACAGCTGTCAAATTAAGTGTCACTTAATAGGTCCGTTCGCCTGCAATAAAAGTGTAGCACTGAGCTATATATAATTATGAAAAATTCAGGTCTATCTGTGAAAAAATGCGTGTAAAATTGCTAAATTTGGGACTATCTATGTATATTGCATTTGTATACTGCAAGAAGCATTGAAACATAATTAAAATAAATAAAATCGTATAGCTCAGTGCTACACTTTTATTGCAGGGAACAGACCTAATATAATTAATTTCAGAACTGTCAACCAGGTATCCATGGCTATATTAAATATTGTGCGAATGTCGCATTTCTCTTGGCTTAAAAACCTGTATCATAATGAAAATTTGTATCATAATGAATATCATTATCATACAGATTTTATTATTTTAATAAGTATATTATAAAACAGGAGCAGAAAAAATTTATTATAGCACATTTTAAATTTTAATGAATGATTTTAACTAATTATTTTCAAATACGTTTGTTTACAGGTACATTAAAAAAATAAAGTTCTATATTATTAAAGGTGATTTTCTTCAATTGGTTACCTTAAAAGTATGGAAACTGTTATTAAAGGCACTAAGAGTATATTTTGGCTATCCAATAGCGTCTGAAAGACTGAAGGGTGGAAAAAATTATGCAAGAGTCAACCATTTCTATAAATAGGCTATAATAGAGCATATTCATTTATAAAAAAAGACAGAATATATACGTAACTCATATTTTTAATCAAAACTCTTACATTTATAAATGAAATTATAACATTGGGAATTATAACTACTGTTGTCCATTTTTTTCTCTATATAATAAATAAAATTATGATTATATAATTATTTTGACGTTTTAAACGACGCGCTGTCAGAAGCGATTTTCGTTATTAGGTATTTGACGTTTTAAAAGAGACGATTTGATTTATTCATTTTCTCCACGACTAAATAATAACGCAAAAATTATTTTTACATATTTAGCTGTATAATGATATAAATTCTTCACACCAGGCAATAGTGAAAAAGAATTCACCCTCGTTAGCCAATCACATTCTATTATTATCAGAATTCACGCTAAAATGAATTAAAAATATATTACTATACCTTGTTTTTAAACTAAGAGGAGCGATTTGAATTTAAGTTGGCATTTCTGCTGCCTAGTGATTGGTCAGATTGCCACCAGTTTCACACAGCTCTTTTGATAACAATGACACTGACATTTGTCAGGTTTGTGTTTATTTATATGAAAATAGTCATTAGTTCAATCATTACTACCACGTTTGTTGTTTATTTTTAACAAAGTATTAGATTTTACCCAAGGTATTTGCTATTTTTATTATTTATTCCCTTTCATGAAAATACATACTTCTTTTTCCTAATAATAATATAAGTTTCACATCAAGTTTTACATACATTGCAGTACTATATTATGGTATTTTCGATAACAAAACTTCTGTACACTTTTAGTGTTGCTACACCAAAGCCTCAAATGTTAAAAAAAATTCAATCATACAATTGCATTTCTATATTCTCATTAATCCTCAAATTCTTAAAACATTTTACATAAACTACTTATTATAACCTTACATCTTTTCACAATAATGTGTGTTACTACTTTCGCAATGACCTGTGGCCAATCATCTTTCGATATTTAGACATGCCTTGATCCCTCATTGGCCACGACAACAGCGAGCAGTACAATACATATTTCACGTAATTTTCATTTAGTTCAAAAAGTCTGAACACGACCCTTTCGGAACACACTCCCAATCTAGTAACTTTTAGTGGTGTGGTTGAGGTTTCCTAAAATGCTCCTCCTAGTTTAAAAACAAGGTATAGATATATTAATCTAATCTAATCTGTCAAATATCTACAATCTGCCAAAATGGAGGCAGAAAGATTAGTAATTCCACATATAATGGTGAAAATGTCCTTTACATAAGGTACTAATAACCATTTAAATTTACCAGAACAGCTTCCCGTTTCCCTAATTTAGTTTCCACCAAAACACGTTGTCCTTTTTTGGGAAATGTATGAAAACTAAGTTCTTTATTCACTTTTACCCAAGAGGAACACATGGGAACGCAAGTGATGGTTCATTTTGATAAATTAAACAATTTTTTATCAATAGGCGACTTTAAAATATCACGTACAAGCAGAAACCATAAAATCAACGTATGAATCACAATAATCACATACATATATAAACAAAACTGAATGGCCCACTGGAAGGTTTCAAAATAAGACTGTAGAGGGCGTATCGCTTATTTTGTCTTGTCTATATTCCAATATGAAGAACAAGTTATAAAGCACTTTTTCCTGCTTTAAAGATTCATATAGTCGGGCCGATCTTGAACATGACCTTTTTTCCCATTTTTTAAAATGTTTTTTCGTACATTCAGCGAGGATTGAAGGTAAATGAGGTTATTGATTATACGTGTACAAAATAAATTCAGTTTTAACCACAATAATAGTCTATTATGTTTCAGAATAATATTCGTCATCACGTGAATCATTCTCACTTTCTTCATTGAGGTTTATTACCACAGCCATAACATCGTTAAATCTCACACTTTATTAAGTAAATCTGCCTTGGTAAATAAATTATGATTTCTGGTATTACTGGTATTCAGCCATTTTCGAATATCATTCTTAAGGGAATTAGAATTTGGAACCTTTTCTCGAAGGCGCAACAACTAAACTGAGTTCTGGTAAAAACCCTTCGTTACTTCCAGCATGTACTACAACATTTTTTTTTTAAAGAAAGGTCATGATAAATAACAAAGGCCGTAACTTTTTGTTTTCATAAGTAGAATGAAGTATCTAATAGGTCTGGTTGGATCTCATCTGGTTATACGCTCATAGAAAAACTACACAATTTGAGGTGTTTTCTGCTACAATCCAGGTAAAAATAACGTTTGAGTACTGCTGAAATTTCCGACGAACAGATCACCCTATCGCTATTACTTTCTAAACCGAAAGTGGTAAACTAAGAGCGGTCCGACTATATAAAGCTTGGAACGTCTTGCAGCATTAAGATTTTGTTACACAACGTCACGCATCATTGCAAACTCCGCGCAACGTTGCACAACGTTGCGCAATGTATTGCAGTCAAATGGGAAATAAGTTTTGGGTATATTGTAATAAATTTTGAGTATATCATAGCGAATGTCGGTAACCATATGATTTTATTTTATTCATTTATTCCATCTTAATTGCTGCAATAAACTTGAAAATGATAATATTTTTGAATAGAGAATAAAGAGACCTTTCACACGATATATCAAAAGCCTATTATACTTCCCATTTAAAAAATTGGGGGTTGTACCTGTCATTCGAAGGGGGTTGAAGGTAGGGATCGCATTTTCACGTTGAAGAATTTAAATTTGACGTGTTTCGGGTTTTTTATAAATATGTACAGTAACAGAATAAATAATTTATTCTGTCAGGCTTTACACACTGTATGTAATGTAGAGATCATAATGGAGAACAATCATCTAGGTGTGTTCTGACCAGAGGTCAATAAAGAGACTTAACTAGCAGTGATGTTGGTAAAACCATAAGTGGTTCTTTTTAGAAAACCTAACATCTCCATCGATGAATAGTATAATATAACACCCAAGTCTTTAGTTTGCAAAGCACAGTTTAAGGTTTTCTTATCAATGATGTAATCAAAAACTATTGGGCAATATATTCGATGAAAACATAATATAATATGACACCTGGATGCATTTTGATTCATATTATTTTGTGTACACCAATTTGATACACTATTTGAATCAGATTGGAAAATTGAAGCATCATCATTATTATTAATTACTTTGAAACATTTGAGGTCATCAGCAAATAACAAAACTTTGCTACCTTGAAAGCAATGCATTATATCATTAGTAAACAAGTTGATTAATAATGGTCTCAGATGACACCCTTGGGGAACTACAGAAGTTACTGGAAAAGTATGAGAATAGTAATGATTGACCATTTGTAACCTGATATTTAAGCTACTTAACCATTTTAATACAAGACCGTCCACACCATACAAACAAAGTTTATGTAGCATGGATTCATGATTTACCCTGTCCAAATTTTTGGAAAAACCATTGTACATGGTATCAATCTGCAAGCCCCTCTCCAAAGCATTAGACAAAAAGTCTATATAATATGTAAAAAAAACCCAATTCTGCAGACTTTTTACAGGTGAAACCAAAATGATCAAAAATTCCTGTGTACAAAATTTAATAAAACTTTTACTTCACTATAAACATATAGATGAAGCCCATCATATGATACACTTTATACCATGGCACTTTCAGTACTGTTTTTAAAATTTAAAATATAATGTGCTTAAATCATTGAATACACTTACCTGTAACAATAATTTGGAGCTGACCACACAGTTAATACAGTCTCATTAAAATGCCATTTGTAGCCCTCCATAACTAATTGATGGGCACGACATATCATGTCAATATCATTGGCAGCATTGAATTGTGCTACAACGTCAGATCCGAACAAATATCCTGCACCTCTTGGTGACACACCCCATCCCTGAGTATCTAAAAATAAAATAAAAGATATGTATGGAATATATTGGAAAATCTTATATATTTTAATGTCTTTAAAATCTGTTGTAGAATATATTTTGGCAATTAGATTTACCTTCTGGATCGCTCCAAAGTAAATCACACATAGGTCCATCATGCGGAACTTCTTGTTTCCTGTCAATTACTCTAATTTGATCTAAGGTTTGTATTGAAGGCGAAAGACCACCATGGACACAGAATATTTTACCATCAATGATAGCCGACAGTGATAAATAATCAAAAATTTCTGTACAATATCTCCATACTGTAATAGAGCCATATTTTCTGAGACATTCATCATAGAACCCATACACTTGTGTTATTTGACGTGATTCATGGTTACCTCTGATAAGTGTTATACGATCAGGGTACCTAACCTAAAAGCAAACAAAGTATCTAGTCTTTGTCATAATAAATGTATTAAGCACAACTGAATAACACCAGCATTAAATTTTTATTTGATCTCGGCAGTAAAAAAGTTTTTAGCTGTAAATCAAAGCAAACTTGGGGCTGCTCTAAAGCAACTGGCAAACAGCTTCAGTATATTTATGTTGAGAAAGGCATAAAGAAGCTGATAGCTTCACTAAGAAACTATTCCCAAGCTTCTTCAAAGCCTGGACCTTGATGTAGGTTAACAGAGTAACATAAAGTAAGAATATATTATGGGATATTAAACAACTGAAATCTTCTTAGAAGAACATTTCAGGATTGCTTACACTTTCTCTTTGAATGGTCACATCTATCTGGGTGTCCAAAAACTCTCATGTCAAATACACTACATGTAATTTCATGTTCAACTAATATAATTTATCTGTATGAAAATCAAGGGTTTCCTTCAAAATTCAACTTTCTGTAATCTACATCTCCTACTTATATCATGACAGGCAAACCAAGCACCACTCCAGATATAGTCATATGCTCTAAAATATTAATAATAATATCAGACGTACTTGTAACTCCCTGACTAGGAAGCATCTTGTTTTACAGTTGTCACACACACAAGACTTTGTCGATAATATCAATAAAGTTCATTTCTTTCTTTACTTGATCAAAAAGTTCCTCTTAAGGTAGCTAGCGCTCTCTAAAGATGATGCTGTTTTATAACAGTTTTTTAAGCATATCTCAAAAAACTAGTAGTAAACAAAGTAGTTATACAATGTACCAGCTGCTAGGTAGAAGTTTTTTGAGATATACTTTTGGATAGAGGTAAATTAAGTTAGATGGACATAAAATCACAAGCAGTATCTGTAGATTGCGTTTGACAGGAGTTTCTGGACAGCCTGTACATTATTATAATTTGACTTACGAATTATCAAAAGAAATGGATTTAACATGAGAACATCCTATTTTTAGCAATTAATTATAAAAAAGAAATAGTATATTAAATATCAACAAAGACATCACAACATAGTAATCAACAGTTTTTGTAAAACAAAATTGTACCAATATAAGAAGTTTTATTTAATAATGTTTAACAACTTTATAACTTTAGTTTCAATGTTACTTACCTTAAGAGCTAATAGTAACAAAAATGTTTCCACACTATAAAATCCTCTATCTACAAAATCTCCCATAAACAGATAATTTGTTTCAGGAACATCACCACCTACTTTAAACAATTCCTTTAAATCATAAAATTGTCCATGTATGTCCCCACAAACCTAAAAGTATAAGTAACATAATGTGTCAACTAAATATGATCATTTCTCATTTGTTCGAAGAATCTACAGATAAAATTTACTGTTTTTGTAATATTATTACAAAACTGTGAAAATAATAATAGCGATTTATGTTATAAGTACATAAAGTAGAGCTCTAGAATTGAATTTTTGTTGATTTTCCAGAGATCATGTATAATAGACTTCATTTTGTCAAGACTGCATCACAGCATATGAAAAGTTCATTATGGTTCATAAGAGTTACAAAATATTCTAAGAAAACTAGTACAATAAAGTACCACTAACTGCATTTATAGAACAGTTGGATATAAATAATATTTCGTTATTAAACTGTTTTATTAATACCACTGATTGCAAGTTAGTACTATAAAAGCTTTAAGTATCTTACTAGACATTATATGCAACAGAAACAATCATCTTAATACATAAATTGATTGTGTTACATTTGGGTATTGATTGAATATGAAATATGGTGCAATGAAAGAAATGAACATACATAACTTGTTTTGATTTGGAAAAATGTTTAAGATCTAAGTACATGGAACGATAATCAACAAAATATGAAAACAAGAAATTTTCAAGATTGTAAAAGGAACTCATAAATAATGCTGAATAAAATACATTGTGAAAATGATGAACATAATTGTAAGCAAAAAATATGAGCAGAATGGGAAACAAAAGTTAAAGATAACATGAATAGGAATCTGATTGAGATTTATACTTTTGAAAACTTAAATGGAGGATAGTACCTACGTACCTATATGGTGAATGGGCAAATTCATAAACTTTAAGAATTAAGCAACACATAACTAGTGATAAACATTTAACAATAACAGGATAATGATTTGATTGAATTATAAAGCATATGAATCCATTGCTTTTAGACAAATAACTTTGTGTGCTGTTAACATGCTGAGGGATAAAAATAAAATACAGTTTTTCAAATTGAACTTGCCGTAACAGGGGAATCGACCCTTTGAACATTACTCTCTTCAACTAATATTTCTCTAGCTTTAGCACATAGGGCTTTGACCTCACTCTCTTTGATAATTTCACATCTTTTAAGTTGTTCTATTTGTCTGTCCAAATCACTAGTATCACCCATCTGAAACATAATACAAATTTCGTTAAAATGCAGCAAACATTTAATAAAATTTAAAATAAAGCATATAAAAGCAGGTTATGTTGACATATATTTTTAGGGAGACATTTTGTTTATGCAGCAACAACACAGTTGGAAAACTGACAACAACTGACACTTTCTACACCAAATAATAATACAAGATTAGTAAAACTTATAAAAAAATCTTACATTTTGTTGTAATGTTTGGATAATCGCACTTCTATTTTCTACGGATGTGAACTGGTCAAGCACCTACGTCATCCAGTAAGTTTTCTTTTCACTTACACGAGACGCCGAGAACGTAGGTCGGAGCAGAAATAGTCTGCAAGAATTAATAAATTTAATACTCTTAATTTAATTAAGTTAATTACCACAAAAAATGATGAAATCGGCAAAATTCAACACTTGTGGGAAATATAAAAAGGCAAAGTGTAGTGGTTAGTAATGGATAAAACTTATTTTTGATAAAAATCAGTCCTTCCAATATAACTAAATGCGCAAGCGTAATAGAGATACCAGGGAAAGTCGATAATTTAATAATGAACAATGAATGACAGTTATGTATAGGTGGTTTATAATAAGTTTGTTCCCAAAGCGAGTTCCTAACTGTGACGAACATATTAAGTTTGCGCAGTTAACAATAATTAATTCTTATTTTAAACTGCGCAAACTCAGTCTGTTTATAACAAGTTAGTAACTCGCTTTGGGAACAAAGCTTTTGTATTATACAAGGACACATTAAATACACCTCAAACTTTGTAGTAGGTACACCTTATAAAATTAGTCAAAAAAATAGAAGTAACTTCATTAGGATGACTTACATACGATTTATATATTTATATAGAATACCTATTGTTGGTATATATTTTTATCAAATTTTCTCATACTCCAATCTACAAATGATATAATCCGACAAAAAACTCACAAGCAAACAAACTAAAAATCCGATAGGTACTGATAATTCTTGTTAACGGTATATCTTAGTTCTTATTAAGAAATATTTTATCTAAACAATGCTTTCCCTGTCCTCAGTTTCTTCTGAATCCTACTTATATCTAATTTTATATGTTTCATGTGAGGTTCTTACAGACTGTCCACTCTGTGCGTTTAAAAGTAGTTTAAATCTTTGCACAATCCATTATAATCTTCATAATGTCAATGGCATAATTAATCTGTAAATATTGCTAAAAAATACACCTCAATTTCTTCCAATTCTCTAAAAATACTAGTTCAAAAAAGTGATCCATTTTTAGGCTAGGAGATTACGATCGTTCATTCGTCGCATTAGGCACGGTCCGCAAGTTAGGCCTGCTTGCGGTAGTTGGACTATTTATTCAATGGACCATCGAGCCAACTTTCAACAGACGTTGGATTCGCATACCTACCGTCATTTAGTAACCGTCTAGCGAAAAGGAAATTAACTAATTCATTCATTCGATTGGGCTGTGCTCAACAGCACAGGCACTTGAACTGAATCTTTGTACCATTTCCCATATTATCTACTTCCATTCCAGAAGCTTTGTGTCTTCTATGTAGGCCACTAGTTTGACTGGAGGGATTTTCGTAAGTTGTAATGGTTGTATAGTTTCCTCTCCAAAGTGCTTCCGTCTGAGTTCATCTAAGTTCTCGCAGAAGCAGAGTATGTGAGTAGGTGTTTCATCATGAAGATCACATTTCCTGCACAAAGGTTCACTAACTTTGCCCATTTTGTGCAGATGTCTCCTCAGGGTGCAGTGTCCAGTCACCAGGTCGGTAGCTGCCTTCAAATGTCTCTTACTCAGTTTCAATAGGATGAGAGTTCCTTGTCTACCTTGTTCAGTAAACTCTTTGTATGGAGGTGCCCTTGTGTTCCCTATCTAGCCAGTTCTCGATTTCCCCTCTTATGCAATCTTTTGTGATTCCACATAACGGTTCCGGACCTACGAAGTCTTCTTTAGCTAACTGGTCAACCATTTCATTACCTGCAATCCCCTCATGTGCCGGCACCCTTTTTAAAGACACTTTGTTGTCTGTTGCCAGCTTGTTGAGGGATTCTTTACAGTTTTTGACCAGTCTATAGAACTAGTTGTTGGATTACTGATAGCGAAAAGGAAAGTCGAGAAAGGTCTCAATTAGGCGAGGAAAAAAGGTGTCCTGGTCCAAATAGGTGGTATTCGGTTATAGATGAGTCGCTTAACAAAGTCCACCATGTTGGCATGAAACTGATTTGGCCGCCATTGTTTGGTTCACTAATGTATTTTGAAAAAACATGGCAAAGCACTTTTAAAAAGTTTTGTGACCTACATTTGTGTTGTTGGAGACTTTGTATACTATTTTTCAATATAAATTCAGCCATTATAAAAAATAATAAAGGCATAAAATTAATTTATTTTTCATTTTACTAAAAAATTTTGAAGTTCCACAATATCCTAGCCTAACCTAACTGTGGTTCATCAGAAAACTGAACTTCGTTGAAGGTTTTTGTTTTGCTTGTAATGAAAATGTGTATTTTATTACTGTTCATAATTTGAATGACTCAAAAAGAAATCAAATTGTAAGCTAGAAATACTTTACCCATCTTTGGTCGAGTTTCAAAAACATCTACATTTATTTCAAAATAAAGTTATACTATTATCATTTGTGGGCGGTCAGAATTTCAATACTTAAAGACGAAGTTGGTTTGCTCAACGTTAAAGACCTAAATGACTTTGACTGGTAATAACATTTTCCCGGTTTTGGAATAAAGACAGTTCGAGCTCTTTTCCAAGCAGTTAGAATATATCCTGCTGCCAGTGTGATTCTCTGAAGGGTTTGCGAAGTACTGTAGTTTCCCCACCTGAAGAGCTTCGTATAGCTGAACCGAGAAAATAACCTAGTTCAATTTACTCCGGGCTATTATACTTTGTTGTATGGATGTCTTCCAGTCCTCTTTCCTCGCGCTAGCTATCTAATTTATAGGGCTGATGGGGAGATTTGTTCCCGTTCCAGCGCAATCTGGTAGGTGTGCCTACAGTAGAATCTCCTGGGTCTCGCTGCAAGTTTCCTTGTATGAGACTGAAGTCGAGATGTTTCTGAGGATGTTTCCACCTCTCCGCAGATTTTCTTCCTCGATTTTCTTGTTGCCTTCCCACTTTCCTGTTCTTTTCGCTCTATCGAACAGACTTCTTAGTTTTAGTCCTTACTCCAAGGTACTTTATTCCTGGAGGATTGGATTGAGACAGTTGTTGTGATAAGAGAGTTTAACAGTATCGAGAAGTTGTTTGGAAGCAAGCTCTATTATGATCTCTGTTTTTTACATTCTTTTGAGGTTAGTAGATATATTGACCAGTATCCAGACAACGTCGAAACTAGGATGTTACGGAGGTGGTTTTATCGGAACCGAAATCGGAGTTTATAAATTTGGGTTATCGGAGTCGAAGGTGGTGGTGGAGATGGAAGGAGGCAGAAAAAAGATGTGTTAAGGGCAGGTCTAATAAAATAATATAAAGTACAAACGTTAAACATTACAAAACTAAACACCGCAAAGCAAAACAACAAGTTGAAGAGTAATCAACAGAAAACATGCGGGAAGGGAAAACGGTCACCGCTACCACTCGACCTCTAATTCTAACCTTCGATTTAAAAGGAATTTGTAATCGATTGGAAATTTTTCAAAACTATGACATTTCGTTTGTGACTTGTAAATCGATTAACAATTTTTGTTCTACAAACGGGTGGACAATTTTGACAGTTTAATCATTATAATCTACTTCTACTTACCTGATTGAATAATTCGAAATGGCATTTATGGTCGACATTTAAGGTATGTTTATACTTTTCAAACCTAAACTATATTTTACAAGGAAGTGGTTTGCTATTTTGCTGTTCTTTTTCACAATAAGATCTGTGACCAAAACCAAATACAAAAAATATGTCACTACACTTGACACTTTCAACAGCATCACAATGCTTAATATGCTTCTAACTAAAAATTTGAATTGCGAATTATTCTAATAGTTGGCTGATCCAAAACTGCAAATTACTTTCTTCAAACGCTTTTTTTTTTTTAAATTTGCATGCCTCTTACGTTTTCTGACTGTTCTATGAACCACCCTAATATTAATCAGAGTCAAATTTCCGTAACATCCCTAGTCGAAACCATAGATGTCGAAACCATTAGGAAAACTTGACAGAAACAGAATTTGGCTGCCGAAAGAAATAACCCGACCAAAGCTTAGACAGCGCCGGAGTCAAGTACACTTCGCTTAGTACCACTTCTTCTCTTTTCTTATTGTTATCATCTTTGTTCAATTTTTTTGAACGTTGAAATTAATATTTACTTTTGTGGTTTTAAATCGTACATAACCACAAAATATCTTGTGGTTATTCCAGTAGTATATGCTTTATTCGTTTATTGTTTATGCTGAAAGTAGAGGATAATTTAAAAATGGACCTAATTCTCTTTGTGAATGCATGGACGAGAAATTTCACTATTCTATGGAATGACAGATTATATGTTATTCGCATAGTACAGTCGAAGTAACCTATAATTATGTCCTGCTGGGGGTCTATTCTCAAACAGTAACATTTTTTTTGCAATTTCGAGAATAAAGTGGTCACTTTAGTCTCACATGTTAGACTTTTAGACCCAAGGGATATAAAGTGACAGTTAAAATCCCAAGGGATTTGAAGTAAGTACAAATAAAACCGTACCATAGTAACATTAATCTTTATTTGTTGAAATCAAATGACAAGTAATGTTCACATTATTGCGGTTGACCAAACTAAATACTCGATTATTAATATCAGAAATAGATGAACTAGTTGAACTTGAACAGACAGAAGTGAATAATGGGTCAGGATTTCGATTCAGCATACTATGTTTATTGTGTTAGGGCTTCAAATAATATATTCAACAAATAATTACTACTTACATTTAATGTAAGTAGTAATTATTTGTTGAATATATTGATCCGGTTCATTTAGGTAATCACTTGGCGATCTACAGGCCTATATTCTGTATCTAAGTGGCAGTAAAGCAACTTTATAGCAACTGACTAACAAGCAACTTTGAATAGTAACTTTTTAACCACTTTCAATTAAATTGCTATTCTGGTGACTATTAGAATAGAAGAAGAATGATTAGTCACTTTTACAGTGTAAATCGACCCTACTTTTCCACTAACAAGTCTGACAACTGAGAAAAGTGAGGTTAGAAGGATATTTTGTTATTAGTGGGGGTGCTTATCGGTGACCGGAGGGTGTTATTTGTTTTATACGTAAATATTTTATTACTTATTACATAACATGGAGACCCTGGAAGTGGAAACCGTAGGGGTACGGAACAAAAGAAGTTCAAAAACTACCCTGTCACAACAAAATGTCACGGTTAACTTTAGGCTTTTTGCTGCGAGGTACCGTTGACTCAACGTTATACAATTTTTCGGGACCGTAACGTTTCCGCGACAGGTCGTTTCAAACTTTTGTCTGTGAGTATACTTCAACGGTACGTAAATTTATGGACCCTGGTGAGCGAGGTGTTTTCGGGAGCGGTTGACGGTTGACATTTATAATCACATAACCTATAGACATATAAAGAAGTTGGTTATTTAAAAATAAATCAAAAAAATTGAGATAGAACAAAAGGAACACGATAATTTGGTGAAATTACAATAAATCATGAAGGTAATGATGTGACAGCTGTGGTAACGCTTGAAGAAGCAAACATTCTATTGAATGGTTAATATTTTTAAGTATATAATTCATATTTATATTAATAATCAATAAACAAATGAAATAAAAAAAATCACAACGAAAAACCAAAGTGATAAGCACGTCGAAGTAATCAATGATCAAGACAAAACCAACGCATTTTTGTGAAGGAACCAATAAAAAGAAATAAAAAAAAAGGATAATGATAGTACCGTTACCATTGAATCGGTAATCAAATGCAGATTAGAGGAGATAATTTAACAGCGTGGCAAACATTGTCCAATATATTGAATGAGATGCATGGAGCTATAAAAACTGAAATGGATTGCTCTGATTAATTCTGACTCGATCCCTAGGACAATATAAGATACCATATTTACAATTTTTAGTACATTTTTATTTTATTAATTTCATGATCTAACAAAATGTTCATAATCCACGGATCCATCTTCCTATACCACCATACTTCTACGTTTCTCTGACAGTTGCTAACGTTAACAACCACAAATATTCTGGTTGCTCAGAAACAACTATAAATTAACTTTCGAAACCACTGCCTCTACAGAATATCAATTGAAGGCAAGTGGCAACCTAACCACTGACCTTGTTCTAAACCACTTGCTCAGAAGCAACTTTGCGATACAGAATAGGGCCGTTTTAAACTTCCATTTAACAACCGGTCCTAATTAGTTTAAGATGAATTTAATCACAATGAGCCTATAGACCGTGATTTAGTAGTGGGTTTGAAATAATAGCCCATCTCTAATAATGAAGCGAGTGACATCATGCATATATTAGACAATGTTTGTTTCAGGAATTCGCATTAAAGGTATTCACAAAAAAGCGAGCAAGAGCGAAAAAGATAGAGCGAACATTTTGCAACAATAATCACCTAGTTAGTACGGGCTAGCGAACTAACCAACGTTTGTTTGTTCGCGTTAAAAAAAGATCGGGAGGGAGGAGGTGTATCAAAGAAAATAGTTGTTCATGCTCGTGCTACGTTTGCTTGTATAAATGCTATTTTGTGGGCGAATGACGACCTGTATTCAGAATGAACTATTGCTACTTCACATGTGTCTGTTTTTAAAAATAGTTGCTTACCAAAATTGTTTTTTCTGCAGCACCATTTAACAATAATTTCTCCTGGACAACCATATGTAAATGTAATTCGCTCTCAGAAAATTAATTGATCAACTGCGAACCTGAGCTTTGGTGTTGGCGAAGTGTTGACATATCGAACGAACAAGAGCAAGCACTAACAAATTTAATGTTCGCTCATGCTCGCTTTTAGTGAATACTCGCCTTAATAATTACAGTGTCTATCTGTTTCGCGATTACACTCATGAGTTTATAATAAACCATGCCTAAATAAGTATTAACACAATTTTATTATTTGTGGAAAATGTTAATCCAAACAATAACTGGTATTTCTAGGGAGCAGCCAATTTATGTAATATACACATGAGTTGGTAATATTGATCAATATTCTTGCTTACAGTTCATGAAGAACAGTTGTGTATATTAATAAACAACAAATTGTATATACCTATCTTTTGTAGTTTTTTCATAAACAAATCATTTTGTCACAAACTCGTGAGCATGGCTTGACGTTGGGAATTGGATTAAATTAGTTGCTCCCCAAACAGACGAATTTTCATTTCATGAAAACACAATCAACCGGTTTCAATCTTATGTATCACGTTCATGCGCATTACATATCAAGTGACCCTCGTAATGCATTACATGCTATCATAGAGGATGTGGTTATCCATTTCTTCGAAATTTTGATTTCGATATTCGACGGTGCACGACGTCGTTTTGTGCTTTGACAAAAAGCAGTGCTGCAAATATTTGACAGTTAAAGTGTGTGCGGTGGTGGTAGTGTATTTTTTTAACAATTAGGTTATTGTTTGTGTTTTTATTAACATTTTAGTGACCAATTTTAATTGAAGATGGGCAATATTCATACTGTTGGACCTAATGAAGCATTGATAGTATCAGGTTAGTAGGTTTTAATTTAATAAAATGTGAATTCTAATTACCCAACCTTTTTTTCAACGCTTTAATACAATGATGTGAAAACCCAAATTACTATGAATATTATCTACTGTAAGCCTCGCCCTTTATTGAACTAGGATACGGCGATTATTATCAGATTTTTGTTTTAATAACATTTCCTCTGAATTTATACCTACTACTTTAGTTCCTTCCCAAATACTAAGTGAGGTTATGTTTTTGTTTTGGCAAGCTATATTTACCTCAGAAATATTCTTAACTAAATATTTAATATATCAAATCAATTGCATAAATTCCTTTTTTGGAAACATTATTTTTGTTTTTATTGGCTTCTTAATTCCATACATTGGCCTTCAACTGAATCTGTTGATACTATTTTTATAAATGTAGACTCGGAATAATTTGTTTACGGAATTAGTATAATTTGGTGAACAACTTGACATTTTTGGTAAAATCTAAGTATAATGAAGCTATTTAGAAAAGCGAATTTTTTGTACCCGCATATTTACAAATTACATATTTTAAAGGTAGGTAAGAATTATAAATTTTATAAATGAATACTGAACAACACCTTAAATACTTTAAAAAATGATATCTTGGTAAGTTTATAAATATTAATTAAAACATAATAATTAACATTCTTAATATTTTCTTCTCTGAATTTATGTAACAATAAAGAATTCCACCAACTGCAGCTGGCGTCATAAACTTGAGTAAATAATTTTTATATCAAATAACATACATTATAGTAACCGCTAGTCTCTTGTTTGTGGTTAGCAGTTTACCAGGTTGTTATCAACTATTATAGAACTATATTACAACACATTACAAAACAGGATTTGAATTTAAAAAAAAACTACACTTGTAGCAGTAGAAATAAAATTCTCTCATACATAAAAATGTACTTTCATATAGAACTATGCTTCAAAGTACTGCTAGTAGATAAAATATATTTACTAGAATTATAACATAAAAATAAACTATCTACTATCTAAAAATAGAAAAACAGGTGTTTAAAAAAAATAATCATATTTTGCACAAATAACTTCATTCATTTTATTTTTCAACGAGGTTTTCAACCAAGCTGCAACAATGTGTAAGGAATAATTATTTCAAACATTTCATTTTCCATAATAAAATGAATTTGGTTAAAAATTCTTGTAGAAAAGTTTTATTCTCGGTTTTATTGCCAAGATATTGTGATAGTTTCTTGGCAAATCATAACAGCCTTATTGATAATAAAGACGATAACACCATACTAACTAATGGTTACTAAGAGCTTACTTATAGCATGTTAAAATAATGTTAAATGTATTTATTAATATGTTTTTTTCACTAGTTTGATTTTAAAGTCATGTTAGAATAGTCTAAATTTATTATTAATAAGGCTGTAAGTGTTTTGATCCATACCATCTCTTTTTAAATTCTGCGGATCTGGTTTTTCAATAAGCTACAAATTGATTTCCCTAGTAGGTAGGTATACTAACACTTTATTTTATATATTAAAGGACCTATAATAATAATTGGAGAGAAATATTATTTACTGATGATTATACAAATATTTTCAAAAATGTGATTAACAATAATTAAAAATAATACTGACAAAACATGTAAGTTTGAATGATTTAGGTAGTTGCATAGAATAGGTATACACTGAGATAAACACTAACAGCCTTATTCATAATAAATTTAGATTATTCTAACATGACTTTAAAATCAAACTAGTGAAAAAACATATTAATAAATACATTTAACATTATTTTAACATGCTATAAGTAGGCTCTTAGTAACCATTAGTTAGTGTGGTGTTATTGTCTTTGTTATTAATAAGGCTGTAATTGAACAGGGTCTGGTGATCTAGCTGGCCTCTGAACAGTAGCATGTTATGGAGAAGATTCATATGAATATGTTCTTACCAATAAAGCAAGAGCAAAGGATTATCATTATGTCAGATAGTCAAGCAACCATTAAAGTACAGAGCTCTCGCATAATCAGTTCTAAAATAGTATGGGAGAAAAATTTGATGAACTAGGTGAGAACAACATTGTCCCCTTACTGTGGGTCCCAGGACACACTGGAATAGAAGGAAATGAAATAGCAGAGGAGCTAACTGAGGGGCTTGGAACCCCTTTGTGGTATCAACTCCAATATATAGTATTGGAAAAAATAGTCATTGCCGAAAGGGAAGATCTAGTGCGTCTCAGACAATCATAGATACTCCTGGGAGGCTACAACCAGGCCAGAACAAGTGTATGTCTAAACCAGAGTAGAACAACACTAATAGTTTTAACAGGTGTTGCCTGAATGGGCACCTTAAAAAACCCAAAATAGTGGAGCAAGAAGAATGTAGGTTCTGTGGAATAGAAGTAGTAACATCTATCCACATACTTGTGGATTGCATAGCAATACAGAATCCTAGAGTACTGCACCAACTGGATAAAAGAGGGACTAAAGCCTGTAGATATCCTAAAATTCCCCCAGGAAATAGGTCTACAGGGACTACTAGTATCTGAGACTTTTCTCGGGAACTAAATAAAGGAAAAGGGTCACAATAGATCTATCAGGTCTCAGTGTATGTAACCTCAATATACCTACAGACACAAAGCTTCTGGAATGGAAGTAGATAACATGGGAAATGGTACGAAGATTCAGTTCAAGTGCCTGGGCTGATAAGCACAACCCAACTGAATGAATGAATGAATGAAAAATACCTACATACATACAAGTATTTATATTTATTTTGGAATTATATTTATATAATATGAAATTGCATGTTAAGTTATAAGTGCATTAGAATGATTCAGGTTCTAAATCACAAAAGGTAAAATTTTGTTGGTACATACAACAGATTCATGTACAAACATCATTAGTTATATATGGAAAATTGGAAATTCATTTTCTTGATATTTCTACAGGCAATGTAATTAGTATAACAAAATTTATTTGACAAAAACCAAGGGCAAAACTGATAGTGTGCATAAGTTATTCATAACCTAACATAATTAAAATTCAAAGTTCCATCCTCAACACTAATTTCCACTAATTTAAAAACTTAAAAAGTGTGTTATAGTGTACCTATTGTGTCTCAAAGGCAGAAAATGAGCTTTAACAGTCCAAGACTATTAGATGCAACAGCGAGTGTAGTGAAGGGCAGCTGATAGTTAACACTTTAGCTGCCCATGCCATGTAGAAACGTGTTAAGGCCTGCTAAAGCATTTCCTGCATTTGTGACACACAACTGTTTTCCACCTACCGAATAAACCAACAAATAGGAAAATATAACAAACTTTTTTGACACACACTGACGTTTAATTAAAAAATTCATGTTAAACGTCAAAGTAAGTAATGTAGTGACAGACGGTGAAAAACTTCAAAAATCGTGGTTTCATGAAGTTTCCGCCCTTGGGCTCATTGGGCTGCTCAACAATACTTTCCGCCCTATTTTTGGTGTTCATATGATTGGTTTTTCAGTGAGGTAGGCGAAAAAATATATTTCCCCCGACTCCTGATTTTGATTTTAAATGACCTTTGTAAAAACAATTTAGGGTGTCACTAAGTCAGACAAAAAGCTTTACTTGAAAGCCATAAAAAATTCCAAATTTGATTTTAAATTTAATGATGATATAACAATACGTAACTGAGTTATTTTCTAAAACCATGTTGTGAACCATAAAAATGTTCAATTTATGATAATTTCTTGAAAATTTGGGTCTTAAATAAAATAATTATTCAAATTTTGAGTACCTATAAATATAATTGTTATTTATTTGTAATTATAAATTGTTTACTTTTACACATATACAATACATTTTTTGAGGTGGCTGCCCTAGTTAAATGCAAAAAACTATTTTTAATGATCATCTGATTTCAATAAAACCATATTTGCAAATTATATGCAGTTTCGTTTTTCTTCCTAATTTTTGAAGGTAAACATTATTAAAAACAGTCAAATTGATCTCTGCAGACTTCTAGACAATTTAATATACAAGGTGTCCAGAAACTCTCCTGCCAAACGGAAACTACAGTTAGGTACTAGAGGTGATTTTAAGTCGATTTAGCCCAAATTATCTTAATCCGAAAATGCCCCCTTTGAAGAAGAGGAGAGGATGAAGGTTTTCTTTATGAATAATATTCCATATGGAAGACTTGGAAATGCTAGGAATTCCCAGGATACATAGCAGCGAGTCTTCTGGTGCTAACCTCAGGACTATTTTCGATTTCAATCAATATATCGTCTTCGTATTCCATTGTCACATCAGGTCGTCTACCAGTTTCAGTATTTTTAGGTAGGTACTACTAAGCCACTTTCTCTTAATCTTTGGTGTACGGCTACAAATGTTGCGCGAGCAGAATGCCATATCAGCATATTCTTCATTCGAAAAATAAACCATTTTGATCAAATTAACTATTATTTTTTACCTTTCACACACAATAACAATAATAACTGTTTAGAACCAAAATAATTTGACACATTGTCAAATTTTGTTGATTTTTCAAAGCCAACTTGATATTACAGATACAATTTTATAATCCATTATGATTTTATGTAAGAAACACAAAAAGTTTAAATTTATTTTTCTCGAAAACGGTTCATGATATCGACTTAAAAGAAGAGAACAGTTTTTATGAAAATTATTTTGAATTCTCCAAATTCGGTGTCGGATACATAAAAAACTTGAAAATAAAATTTTTTTAATAAAAATACCTGTTGGTCTCCCCGACTGACACGCTTGTGATGGATCTGAAAAAAATTATTTACAGCGAACGACTGTAACTGTTTATTGATTACACCAAGTTTGAATATTTTAAGTAACGGTATTTTTGAATAATTTGAAGAAAACTCATATTATGAGGACGTCTTCTTCAAAGGACTGTAGCTTTCTTAGGAAGCATTTTCGGATTAAGGCAATTTGAGCTAAATTGACTTGAAATCAACTCTAGTAACTGTAGTTTCCGTTTGGCAGGAGAGTTTCTGGACACCCTGTATAGTAGTATGTCTGTGCGGTTGCACTTTATTTTGTTTGTGTCATTTTAATTATTTGTAATTTTGTCATACCTATGTATTTTGCATGATTTGAGTATTTATTATGAGCTCTACTCTGTTTTTACTATTTGATATTGGAATTGGGGTCTGCTTCTTAATAAATAGATAAATCAATACATTTCTTTGGACAATACGGAGATAGAATATTTCTGAATACGTTTGAAGGTATATACAAATTTTCATTACAATTAAGTAATGTACAGGGTTATTCATTATAAATTACCCACCCCTTATCATCGTTATTATTGATCATAGAAAAAAAAGTTATTTATGAAAGTTATATGGTTTCAACTGAATTTTCTAAAAATGCTATCAAAAATTCAGTTACTCACCGTATACAGGGTGAAATAAAAATGTGATGTATTTTTTTAAATATAACACCCTATATATTATTACATTTTTAAAAAGATATTTTTTTTCTGATTTCAAAAATATATCATATGTTACCCTTATCTTAAGCCGGTATTGAGTAACCCTCGAATAGCATAAATAGTATAATTACGGAATCATTTGCATTTTCAAAGAAGGTCATGAAAATGACAACTGTCTGTTTCAAAAGTGACATTTATTTTAATAAATCATCAAAATGGTGTATAACAACGAAAAAAAAGTTCGCATATTTACCTGTTTTATTGAAAATAACAAAAACAAACGTGCTGCCAAACGAGCATACAGGGTGTTATATCCTAATTTTCCTACCCCGTCAGAAAATACTTTCTATAACATTTACAGAAAAGTGAATAATACCTATAGTTTAAATAGGAAAAAACGAGAAGTTGAAATTAACCAAGACGAGCAATTGGATATACTGCTTCATTTCGAAGGTAACCTGATGCATAGTTTAGATTTTTTAATATTTTATATTTAATTATATTATATTTTAGAAAACTCTGAATCTTCCATAAATAATGCTAGTAAAGAACTAAATAAAAGTTATTCGAAAATCCAACGAACATTGAATAAAAATAATTACAGACCATATAAAATCTTACCTTTGCAATATTTAACTAATGATCAAAAACAGCAAAGACTAGACTTCTGCCGATATATGCTACAGAATATGCTACAAAATATTTTGGACGGATGAATCATCGTTTTCTACGGCAGGAATCTTCAATAGAAAAAATAGAAGATCCTGGGAAAATCGGATGCATAGGAAAAGATTAGTCAAACCAATTAAAAAATCAGGCAGAAAAACAGTCAGTGTTTGGTGCGGAATATTTAAAAATAAAATTGTTGGTCCCATATTTTATAATTATAAATTAACTGGAATTGCCTATCTAGAAGCAATTATCCCAGATGTTGAAAATATTCTTTTAAACACTTTTGCGGGAGACGAACTCGACGATATGATTTGGATGCAGGACGGTGCTCCCCCCCACAATTTCCAACCCGTTAGAGAACATTTGAACAATGTGTTTCCAATATGGATAGGAAATAATGGAACTATTAAATGGCCATCTAATAGTCCGGACTTAACTCCCATGGATTCATTTTTCTGGGGATTTTTAAAAGATATCGTTAATAATTATAACAATAATAATATTCAAGAAATTAAAGACCGAATTCGACTGGCAATAAACAAAGTTAATAATGAAAATAATAACATCACTCCGGATGTATTCCTTAATTTAAGAAGACGTTATCAGTTATGTGTAGAAAATAATGGTGGACATTTTGAACATATTTTATGAGTTTATTTTTTGTTTATTATTTTTTAAATTTATTAAATAAAAGCTTTAACTTTTTCTTCGTTGTTATACACCATTTTGATGATTTATTAAAATAAATGTCACTTTTGAAACAGACAGTTGTCATTTTCATGACCTTCTTTGAAAATGCAAATGATTCCGTAATTATACTATTTATGCTATTCGAGGGTTAATAACTCAATACCGGCTTAAGATAAGGGTAACATATGATATATTTTTGAAATCAGAAAAAAAATATCTTTTTAAAAATGTAATAATATATAGGGTGTTATATTTAAAAAAATACATCACATTTTTATTTCACCCTGTATACGGTGAGTAACTGAATTTTTGATAGCATTTTTAGAAAATTCAGTTGAAACCATATAACTTTCATAAATAACTTTTTTTTCTACGATCAATAATAACGATTATAAGGGGTGGGTAATTTATAATGAATAACCCTGTACAAATTGCCCAAAATGTAAAAATATAAATTTTAGTTTATCAAACAGCTTGGCATTCATGAGAAAATCCATTTATCAATCAAAAATTCAGGATAAAAAAAAATTAAATGGACAAACCTTGCGATGACAAGAATTACACATAATATGGATAAAATAATAGCAGTTGTTTCATTGAAAACGGATGTTCATTAAATAGTTATTTATGTACCAAGGACGAAAAACTGTCTATTATAGTCGAGTCTGCAAATTGATAGTAGAGGCGTAGCCGAGATCTCGCACAGTGGTTGCCATGGTTCAATGCCGCAGGAATAAAGGGGTGGCTTTGGCGGATAGAGGATTTTTTGGAGATTAGTTAATTATATATTAGCTGTCGCAGTTGGCTACCGTAACTTAATACTGCAAGCAGTCGAGAGGATGAGTTTGATATGTAGGGGTTGTTTTTGTAATTTTTCGATAAAGCCACCTTACAGCAACAAAAGATGCCGCCTGGTTCGTGTCGTTAGTTCGTCACGCTCCCGAGATATCGCAGTTGGCTACCGTAACTTTACTGCAAGTAGTCGCAAGGGTGAGTTTGACATGTATGGGTGGTTTTTGGAATTTATAGATAAAGCCACCTTAAAGCAACAAAATATGCCACGCGTTTCTCGGGAACGGCTGTGTCAACAAAATTAATTATTAGGTAACATATTAAAAACAAAATAGTATCAAATTATGAGCCGGATCCGAAACGTGCCCTCCAAAATGGCCCCCGCAGCAAAATACAGTGCGGAGACTAGCAAGCAGGCGAGATAATAGACAGTCATTCGTCGAGGTTTTATCTATCACTATCCATTCTTGATTATTATTAACACTAAGTAACATTCATGCGAGTCGCAGTGGAGGGCTTTATAGACCCACTCACCATAAACCTAACCTAAGTAACATTCATTCACACCACGGTCTTATTCACACGTAAAATCTATCGGACTTCGTAAATAATTAATTTGACAACAAAATTGTGCTAGCTTGAGTTTAAGGTAGTACAACTTTTAATAAAACAAAAATCAAAAGTAGACAACAGCATTGCTGATGTCTGAACTTTGTTGTTTTCCTTGTATTTATAGGTTAACCATTCATGGTGAAAGCTAGCTGTCACCCTATACAAAGCCAAATCTGGAAAGTCACTAATAAGTTTTTTTAAAGATTTTCGAGTGTTGCCACGTCCGCAATGCGTTAAGCAATTCTTCACTGAGTAATGCTTAAGCTGCAGCGGTGTAACAAGCTAAAAACTTGAGGTCTTCTTAAAGTTGAGAGCAACTTACGAAAGGCGTGCTTAAATTCCAAACGGTGCAAACGGGCATACGGGGTTGGGATAAAGTATGGAACCAAGTAAATATCTTTTAAACGAAAAGATCGATATTTATGAAAATTTGCAGGTAAGTGCAATGGAACAAAATGCATCTGATGTACATTTTTTTGTTAATAATATACTTCCGGTTTAACCGGAACTGCCATCAACTTCTTTAATTTAAATGGGACACCCTATATATTTTTACAGATTTTGAAAGAGCTTGTTATTTTGAATTCATACATACCGAGTTTAGTGTAAAAAAATTTGTGAAAACGGGGAATATCGCACTTTAATCAACCTCCTTTGAGTTTTTTGCATTAGAGCAAAAAACTATTTAGATAAACTAATTGATGTTGTTTGTATGCATAGTAATAAATAAACGAGTACTGTTTAGTACGTCTTTTGTTCTCCAAATGTCAAATTCTAATTGACGGAAAATTTTTTTACAATTTAGAATGGTTCAATTAAGAGAAAAAGAGCGTATTGAAATTTTAATGATGATCGGTTCTGGTGATCGTTCTAGAACTGATGAAGAAGTGTGTCATATTTTTAATAATTTGCATCCGGAGAGAAATTCTATATCACGCTCAACAGTAACTAAAACATTACAACGTTTTAATACAACTGGGATGGTAAAAAATTTGCTAAAACCTGGAATACTGCGAACTGCAACGAACGAAACTGTTAAACAAAATATTGCAATCGATTTAGAAGAATCACCTCAAACTTCCACCACTTTGGCACTAAACTATGGTATCAGTCGACGTTCTGTAGGAAAGATATAAAAAAGTGAAAAGTATCATCCGTATAAGGTACAGTTGGTTCAAGAATTGTCAGACGATGATTTTGACCGACAGCTGGAATTTTACGAACGGCTAATGGACATCTGTAATGTCGACGACAATTTTGCTTCTAACATAGTTTTTTGCGATGACGCAACTTTTTGTTTAAATGGAACAGTTAATCGCCATAACTCAAGGTATTGGTCAAATGAGAATCCTCATTGGATTCATGAAGCACATACTCAGCATCCACAGAAGTTAAATGTTTGGATGGGAATTGTCGAAAATAGGCTTATAGGCCCATTTTTTATCAACGGAAACTTGAATGGTGACAAGTATTTGGATCTACTAAATAACGAAATTATACCTGCACTTCAACAGAATGGGCAATTACCACAAAATGTTTAGTTTCAACATGATGGAGCACCTCCCCACTATGATAGACGGGTTAGGTATTTTCTGGATGCGAATTTTCCAAATCGATGGATTCATAGAGTGTCCTGCTTGCTCTACGGATCTTACCCCGTTAGATTTTTTTCTTTGGGATTATCTAAAATCACGTGTTTACGTTAGACGACCAACAAACTTACAGGAATTGAGACAAAGAATTATTGATGCATGTGAACTAATACGTGGAGAAGTCTTGAAAAGAGTGACTCAAGAATTTGTTAATAGGATGGCATATTGTCAGCAAGTAAACGGCGAGCATTTTGAAGATTTGAAGTAATTTTGTTTCTCATTATTCTAAAATAATGAAACGTACACCTATTGTACAACTAACAGTGAGTTATTCCTCGTTTTTACAAAATTTTTTACACTAAACTCAGTATGTATAAATTCAAAATAACAAGCTCTTTCAAAATCTGTATAAATATATAGGGTGTCCCATTTAAATTAATGAAGTTGATGGCATTTCCGGTTAAACCGGAAGTATATTATTAACAAAAAAATGTACATCAGATGCATTTTGTTCCATTGCACTTACCTGCAAATTTTCATAAATATCGTTCTTTTCGTTTGAAAGATATTTACTTGGTTCCATACTTTATCCCAACCCCGTATATCCGCAAATACTCATCATTTTTTATTAATTTCAATATTATATTTATTAAATGTAGATACTTTAAGTATTTTTTATATAGAACGAATGGATGTATCTTCTAATTGCGTTGTTTATAAATTCATTGGTTTTCTTTACTTATCGTCGTGGTTTCTCCTTTGGTTTGCCTAAAACCTGATTTGTAGTACCTACCTAAAGCTACTATTAAATGTTTGTAAAATATTTCGTTAATTTTGAGTACAACTTTGTAATATCCGATGAACATCTGGTTGTTAAAGGATTATTGCATTCCAATAATCCATGTACTTTTTGAAACAAACTATAACAACTCGTTGTGGTTGGCTTTTTTATTGTCAATTGGTCCTGTTTCAAAAAATGTGCATTAATTCAGTTACGTACTCATGTGTGGCAGTTCTACCGGAATTAGCAGCATCAAACTGTCTAGCTGTGGCTCTTGCAGATTTATTGTTTTCGTAGTATAATTCTATAATTTCAATTCTATCTTGCAGAGTGCACATCATTTTTATGAAAACTAAGCTACCTACTTGACATTTCATTTAAAAAAAGTCAAACACCAGTTTTTCGGTCGCTATGTTTCCGTCCACAAGCAAAATATCGTTTACTGTTAGTTAGTGCCGCAGTAAAGGCATAGTTTACATTGGAATTATCCGCAACTCCCAACTGATTGATTGAAAATTTGCTACTGACTAAATCTTGAAATACCCATTCCGAATTCCGTCGAACATAAAAATTCTCTCGATGTATCTCTGGTAATAAAAAAATTGAACAGGATTTAATGGATTCACGCCCAATTTTATTCGATTAATCTATTTTTATCAGCAATGGAAGCAGGGTTATGACCCAATGCAATCAACATTATATCAACGGTGGTCTTAATTTACGCACACATCAAATACCAAACCGAAAGATGCGTGAAAATGTATTTGTATAGTAGCTAGTTACCTACATACTGGATATCGTTATTAAATAATGTATGACTGTTTAATTAGTTGATAAAGATAATAAGTAAATACTCAGTGACATTGTTTGATATTTTAACGTTTATTTTATTTATAATTTATTATAACTATGGAAAAAAACAAAAATACTTTGTTAAGACCTTGAACAACCGTGCCAATGTGTAGCATCAGAAAGTAAATTGGGTCGTTAATAAAAATGATTCGTGTGTCAGGGACAGTATTTTTATTAATGTAACACATGGCACATAGATGGCGTTAGTTTTATTGCAATCGCTTGTTTTTCAGATACTACTAACCTTTAAAAGACAGCTGTCAAAATTTCATGATATTCTATTCATTAGTTAGTGAGTTATTGTGCTAAGGGTGACGCTATTTTTAATATTTTAAAAACAATGGATAAAAAACAATTTCGTGTTTTAATTTTACACTACTTCTGGATGGGAAAAAATACGGCTCAAGCGAAGCAATGAAAAGTGTTATGGGGACTCTGCTCCATCAGAAACAACAATAAAACGATGGTTTGCTGACTTCAAACGTGGCCATAGAGACACCGATGATGCGGAACGCAGTGGACGTCCAAATAAGGCGTTAACACCAGAAAACATCAAAAAAATTCACACAGAATGATTTCCGAATAAAGTGACGTTTCACTTTTTAAGTACAATCGTTGTCACAACACAAGACAGAGCGACAAATTGATAAAGACGTAATGGGGTAGCTTAATTCAGGCACAAAAGACATATGTACCTTTCCATTTTTTTTAATTGGAAATACTTGTTAGTGTTATCCACATAAAATTAGAATGTCTTTGATACATTCAGGGAAGTATGACGTAACGAGAAACATTCGTGAACTAGGTATACTATAACATATGACATTCCGCACTTGTAACACAAACAGTTTAAATTATAACCAAAGTCTCAGTTAAAAAGGAGGTGTTTCCGACATTAATATATCGAATGAAAACACGCACTACTTTCGGTAAGGCACTAAAGACATGAGTATTCTCATCCGCCATTTTGGTGCCTGGATTTTATTGTTTTGTGATGTGTCGAGTTGACATGTTGTGTTGAAATTTTTTTGATATTGAACAGAACATTTTATTTTACCAACTTTCCTTCATACTATATTAACACCGGAAAATTGAGAAAGTGCAACGAATGGATGTTGGCCACGTCTCTGAGTAGAAATACCGAATCTCATGCCAAATACTTGACCAACACAACAACAACGTCAACTTACAACAAGGCACCAAAATGGCGGACGAGAATACCTATATACCATGGAGACTAGATATAAGGAGCACAAACTCTGTATATAAAAAGTGTCCGTCGAAATTAGGAAGATTGTGGTGGCGCTGGGGAGGCTAGCGATTAAAATCATGTTTGACGTGTTAAATTTTAGGTTATGTAAATGGAGGGTTTGTTTATTTTCATTCGGTTACCTTTCATGCTTGGTTTTAGCAAATTTCAAGGAAAAAATAAGTATTTCCCGTAGCTGGTGCTATGTTTGGTTAAAGGTAAGTTTCTTCAATATCATTATATAGGCAATTGTGTTGCAAAATAGTAATGAAAACAATAAACCTAACCCGAGAGTCCTACATCAACCACTTACTGTTGCTCGAAAATAAGACAGGGGCTGGGGTGTGTAATTGTTTTTATTTTCAACTTTACTTTTAGTTGGACAACTTTTCACGACACACGTTTTTCACATTGTAAATTTTTATAAAAACTTCTATAAAATAAACACTATTTTCATTTTTTGTTAGGTTAACTTGTTCAGCAAACTTCACTCTGTAATTTTAATCGCTAGCTACTCTCGCGCCATCTACTATTTGTACCTTACCGCTGGACACTTTTTCGAGATTTTTCCTATACAAGTTTGTGCTCCTTATATCTAGTCTCCATGACCTATACCTTGTTTTTAAACTAGGAGGAGAAGGAAACCTCAACCACACCACTAAAAGTTACTAGATTGGGAGTGTGTTCCGAAAGGGTCATTACGAAAGTAGTACCAAATGTCACATTATTGTTAAAAGATGTAAGGTTATAATAAGTAGTTTATGTAAAATATTTTAAGAATTAATGAGAATATAGAAATGCAATTGTATGATTAAATTTTTTTTATCATTTGAGGCTTTGGTATAGCAAATCTTAAAGTGAACAGAAGTTTTGTTATCGAAAAATACCATAATATAGAACTGCAATGTATGTAAAACTTGATGTGAAACTTATATTATTAACAAGAAAAAAGAAGCATGGATTTTTTTCATGAAAGGGAATAAATAATAAAAATAGCAAATACCTTGGGTAAAATATAATATCTACTTTGTTAAAGATAAACAATAAACAACAAACGTGGTAGTAATGATTGAACTAATGACTATTTTTATATAAATAAACACAAAACTGACAAATGTCAGTGTCAGTGGTATCAAAAGAGCTGTGTGAAACTGGTGGCAATCTGACCAATCACAAGGCAGCAGAAATGCCAACTTTAATTCAAATCGCTCCTCAGTTTAAAAACAAGGTATATGTCTACAGTACTCTTCCTTCGGTGACTTTCGGTTGCGGTCAACTTAGTTATTTTAAATAAAACACCACGGAACTTGAAAACTAAAATTTTTTGAATGGCTGACTTAATTACAAACAACTTTTAAACACGTTTTTCACTTGGTATGTATGTATGTATGAATGTTTGTAACTGACTCCTTGGACACTTTGAACGAACAGATTTAATTCAAACTCTGTACACTTGTCAAGGACCGATGACAATACAGTATAGTAATAAAATATAGAGTGTTCCATTTTTAACGCGACCTTTAAACTTGATTTTTACCCACTTTAAACGCTTAGATTTTTTGCAGACTTGTCAAGGACCGATGACAATACAATATAGTAGTAAAATATAGGGTGTTCCATTTTTAACGCAACCTATAAACTTGATTTTTACATTTTACTCATTTTAAAAGCTGATATTTTTTGCAGACTTGTTAAGGACCGATGACAATATAATATACTAATAAAATATAGGGTGTTCCATGTATAACGCAACCTTAAAAATCGATTTTTACCCATTTTAAACGCTCAGATTAATTCGACGTCTTTTTTTGCCACATGCCAACGCTTGTCAAGAGCCAATGACAATACAATATAGTATGTAGTAAAAGTTCCGTTTTTAACTCTATATCGGTTATTGTAAGGTGGTTCAATGGTATCCTAGAAAAACATTTAAAATATTTTATACAGGGCGAAACAAAATTAACGTTAATTTTGGATAATGAAAAATAGCAATAATTATATTTTTTAGAATGTAGTAGTAGTAGTTCCAGATATTATTATCATTCGAGAATCCCTTTAAGAAACCCACAATATGGAGTCGTCAATGAATAAATTTAGGGAGCTCTCCATTATTAAACTGTCTTCATAAGTAACAGTTGTAAAGATCAGCAGATTTAGGTTTTCTTGGTTTGCTACATCATCGCACAGTAACTGTTATACTGATCTCAAATGGGGAAAAAGATATCCAGTATATCCCCATAGGGCTAATAATACCTAAGCCATAAGCTTTAATATTTGTAATATCATATCTTCCCCTTTTTTCTAATCATATATATTAGGTCAATCACAAGATAAGTCACTATTTAGTCTTACCAAAGTATTAAACATAAGGTAGGCATCACATCAAATGTCATTCTGACGATGATATGTCAATATTGAAATAATTATCACTTATAATCTCCCTAGAGCACGAATTATTTCCTGAAATTTTCTCGAAGTGCGAATTTTCTTAAAAAATCCGCAACTGAGGAAAATTTCCGGAATATTAATTCATGCTCTAGGGAGATTCGGTAAGAAAATTTTATACCAAAACTTTTTTAAAATAGAAATTAAATTGGTGACATGTTATTATCCATCCTTCATTTATTAACCTCGGATTTGATGTCAAATATTGTAATTTCCCTACGCTCTAGTAAAACAAGGTTTAAATAATAATCTAAAATAAATATTAGTCTTTATACTTATTCTAATTTTATACTACTAGAAACAAGGGAGTGTATTAAAAGAATTAAAAATAATAACACAAAAAAAAAATAAATGATAATTTTATGTGTTTATGACAGCTGTCAAGCCAGAGGGAAATTTCCACTTATTAATTTCCCTCTACGCAGGGAAATTTCCGAAGAAATTAGGTTATTGTCATAGCAATATGTCAAAATTTAGGCATCTGATTGGATAAAATTAACTAGCATAAAATTTTCAATTTTATTTTAGAATTTTCATAAATTTTTCTTTAAATAGTGGAATTAATTGGAAACAGTTATTTTAATTTATAACAGTATACTTTGAAAGTAATTGATTGTATCTCTAATGGATTATTTTATGCAAACAACGGAATATGCCGACTTTTTATTTCAATATTGAATATAAAAAGTTATTCTTATATTGAGCCATACATTCTTAAACATATATTTAGTACGCCTATGGAATTTAGTCATTTGATTGATTTATTGCTCCGCCGGATTTATTGATAAAATAATACCAAATTAAATAAAGTAGGAGACAAAGAGTCCATCAATTTCAAACAAAGATGTTACATCCTGGAATTTTACTTTGGCTGTTTCATTTTTTAATACGTTTCCATAAATCTCTTGGGAATTCCCAATATTTCTTGTTCTTTTGGAATCATTTTATCAATTGTGAAAGATCTTTTAAAATCAATAAAAAAAACTGTAAATTTATGCAATGTCGGTCAGTAATACACTTTTTACAACGACTGATTTTACTGCTTTTGAATCGATTTAAGTTGTTACTTATAAATAGTATATTAAAACTGTTTAATAAGACTCTTGACCTCAGTTATTATTTATGTTTCGCACATCTGTACGATTACTGTTTTCTGTCAAATACACGGGATTTAAAGGTCGATTCTGTGTTTTTCGTAATAGCTTACGAATCTGTAGCTAACGAAAGTTCTGTAAATGGTATTTTACAGAATCTGTAACTTTGCGATTCTGTGATGTTGTCTGTAACTCACTAAATTACAGATAGACATTTGAACTACTGTACGTCAAATTTCGATACTTCTAACCTATAACTTTAACCAAATAACCAGAGACAACCTCAAACTGTACAAAAATATTCCATTTCCAACGACAGCAGTCAATACACACGTAAATATTTACCAAATCTGTAACTATTTTAAAGATTCCTGTAAGATACAGTTGTACGCAGAATAGCAATTCCCCTGTAAAGTTACAGATTATCTTACAGACGTGCACAGAATAGACCCATTAATTTATTACAATTTTGTGTAGCATTGTTGCCGGGGAGAGGTGGATTTATGAAAAAAAAATAGTACAGCACACCATACAAATGCTGTTTTGGTTATGTTGATAATTAGGTATTTCCAGTCACTCTTAGGTATTTCTTAGCGCGTGGTGAAACGTAAATTGCATTTAGGAATTCCTAAATCCGGTTCAGGTATGTCCGACGACAATAACTTTGGGACACCACGTGGTCACGGGTGTAGCACATCAGCCAGTTACTGTTGGGAATTTATTTCAAATCTATATCAAACTTTATGGTTTTGGATACCTGTAGAAAATTACATAATGGTATCACCCGCTTTATACAGGGAGGCGACGGGATTAAAGCTGGTTCTTTTTTGAATTCATGAAATAATTAGCAAGGAAGAAAATAATTTACCTAATCTAAAGTTAATATATTCCGAACCTAAACACTTTCACAAATGTGTCTTACATGTCAACTTAAACTTATCATAAATATAATCTTATTATTAATCTGAGTCATCAGCTGATTTTAATGATTATAAGATCTGAGGAACTTTCATCAGAAGAGCCAGTATTAACGCTAAAACATAAATGATCCAACGTATTATCGAGGAGGTGTTTTCGTTCTATTTGTGAGTTTTCATATTCTTTTACGTGTCGACAAATATTCGTCCATTCACTAAGTGGCAACTCGTCGAATCTTTTTCGGGATAATCCTTCCTTTAAAACAAATGTAGTATTATGAGCTGCTACGAAATGGCAGACCACAGTGGAGTAAGACTAGAAATGAACAAGCTGATGAACTCGCGAGAAAGGTTCAGCAACGATATATGTTGGACCAAAACCAGTTCTTGGGACCACAAAGAAGGTGGTCCGAGAACAAATACGAAAATGAGTACAAAGCCAACATAGACTAAAGTGGAGAAATACTCAAACGCAGGTACACGGTAAGACCTTCATAGGTGATATATGTGTAAAACGGGCTGAAGAACTTCTGAATGTACGTGAAATTTACGCACTCGCCGCTGTGCAGCTTCCTGCGTAATCTTTTTCACTTCGTGCGTAATGGGTTACTTACAACTCTTGTTACGTAATATACTATTGTGAAACGTGTAATTTAGATTTCAACGGTACGAAACTCATCGCGTTCCTTGTGTAATTATGAACATAAGAGTGAGAAACCAACGCAACCTGGTGTTCATGGATGTATAAGGTTGTCTGTATAATATACATTTCATAATTATATCTACAGTGTGTCGCATTTAAGATGAAGACACTCCCATATTTTCGCTGTTTCAAGAATTACAGATTCGGATTTTTGTAGAGTCATACAGGTTGATGGGCCACATTTTTTGAAATAGTCAACTGAAATCTGAACTGTAAACTCAACCTACTACGATTTCACAAACAGGACCGCTTCTTGATATTTTGCTTCGCGTTAGAGATATCGAAAAATATTATTAAAAAAAGTTGTTCAGAATATTATGTTAACCTCACATACCTACCAAATTTCATCACAAAATTCGCATTTTTAATTTTTTCATTTTTTGGTCTAAGTACCTATACAAAAGTATTATTTATTTTGATAATTACTGTGCCGTGGAAATCAAAATCTTGACACAGTGTCATGTATTCAAATATTTTAGTAAAGTAAACAGCACTTTCAAAGGAATAATTATGTTATTATTATTATTATGGGAAAACAATTTTAATAATTGATTAAAAACAGGAAAAAGTATCAAACAATAATTTTCATAATACAAATAAATAACTATGAAATGAGACCTATCTCAACTAGTCCTTATTCTAGCACAAAGTTCATCTCGATTTCTGGGCCTTGTTTTTCACCATTCCCCAGAAATAAAAATCAAGTGGTGTGATATCGGGAGACCTCGGAGGCCACAGTTCAGAAGGACTGTTTCTTCCTATCCAGCGCATAGGATAATTTTGGTTCAACCATTGACGAACAAGCCTTGAATTGTGGATGGATGCACCGTCTAGCTGCAACTACATATCCTGACGCACATTAAGAGGAAGATTTCAATTGCTTGGCAAAATTCCCTATCGAGGAAGTTAACAAAGCGATCAGCTTTCAATGATCCATTGAAGAAAAAAGGACCAATAATACGGTCTCCTAAAATCCCACACAACAATCGTTGCCATGACAACAGTTTTTCCATAACTGATTTCAGCTAAACGAAAGTTAAGCCAATCCGGGTCAACTTTCGTTTAGCTGAAATAAGTTATGGAAAAACTGTTGCCATGGCAGCCATTACCATGGTAAAGGGTACAAAAAAACCTAAATCATATGGTGAGGAAATGCGGGGTTGCCAAGTTGACCACTTCCGTTTAGCTGAAATCAGTTATGGAAAAACTGTTGACATGGTAGTCATTGCCATAGTAACGGGTACACAAAAACCTAAATCATATGGAGAGGAAATGCGTGGTTGCCAAGTTGACCCCACTTTCGTTTAGCTGAAATCAGTTATGGAAAAACTGTTACCATATAATTTTTAAATAAATATCACGTTTGGGTCTTTTCATTTTATTTTATACTTAATACCATGAAACCATAACATGAAAATTTATATCAGTGGCGTGTATGTACCGATAGGCAACCTACAAGCCAGCTGTAATCGACTACTTAAGAATCATGGTATTTTTCTACATTATTATTAAGATGCTATTAAATAACGCGTATATCAAGATACAAGAAGGGGAAGGGTGAATCCAATGATTAAATTCCCTTTCCCTTTTTGAATAACTTAATGTTCATTACAAAGTATTGGATATTTTTCAAGAAGAGAAAAGGAACCTTCTTGAAAAATATCCAATACTTTGTAACGCGCATATCAAAATTCAAGAAGGGGAAGGGTTAATCCAATGCTTATATTCCTTTTATCCCTTCTTGAAAATATCCAATACTTTGTAACGCGCATATCAAAATTCAGGAAGGGGAAGGGTGAATCCAATGATTATATTCCCCACCATATGATTTAGGTTTTGGTGTTCCCGTTACCATGGCAATGACTGCCATGGCAACAGTTTTTCCATAACTGATTTCAGCTGAACGAAAGTGGTCAAACCAGCAACCGCGCATTTCCTCACCATATGATTTGGGTTTTTGTTTACTGCTAATCACAACAATCGTTGCCATGACAACAGTTTTTCCATAACTGATTTCAGCTAAACGAAAGTGGGGTCAACTTGGCAACCACACATTTCCCCACCATATGATTTAGCTTTTGTGTAACCGTTTCCATGGCAACAGTTTTTCCATAACTGATTTCAGCTAAACGAAAGTGGTCAAATCGGCAATCGCGCATTTCCTCACCATATGATATTGTATGTATATGTTTACTACTAATCACAACAATCGTTGCTATGACAACAGTTTTTCCATAACTGATTTCAGCTAAACGAAAGTTGAGCCAATCCCACACCAGACATTGACTTTCTGGGAATATTGGTCTTTACAATTGATAACCCAGTGAGGATTATCTATGGCCCAGTATCTACAATTTTAAGAGGATACAACCCCATTAGTGGTGAATGTAGCCTCATCGGTAAACATAATCTTTAGAAACTGTCTGTCATTTAAAAAATTACCTTGGGCCCACTAATAATGGTCTAATCTTTTATTATCATCACCTTCTTTCAATGTATGTAAGAACTTCGGTTTATAGGGCGTGATCTTGTGACGTACAAAACATCTTCTAATTTTCTCCTTACTAATATTAAGTTGAGACGATTAATCTCGAAGGCTCATGCATGGATCTGCTCGATTTGCTGCCAATATATTGTTATCCTCAAGATGAACTTCAATAACACTGCCAGTTTCGTTGAAAACAGCATTTACAGCAGCTGCTTTTTCATGAGTAATGGGCGGACGTTGGAGATGTCTCAAGTTAAACTCTGCAGCAACTTCTCTGCTATACGAGCATTATCACTAAACAACCGGATTATTTCTATTTTTTCTCTTAAAGTCAAGCGCATTTTATTTCTCTGATCACTGACTAGAACTTAGCTGACATTTAAAAACACTGTCAAAATATTTTCCATGGCCCACAATATCTTGTAATAATAAATGTGTGTGGGCCAAAAAAATTAAAAATGCGAATTTTGTGGTCAATTTCGGTATGTGGGCTTCGATGTCGCGATTTTATCATGTCAGTTTTTCTCGTAAAAATAAGTGATTGGCAAAACTGTTTCGTTGCAAAGAGAAATTTATCCGATAAAAAAAAAGCTCTTGTGTTTTTACTGTTGATAAAAAGACGATGACGTTGCAAAACAAAATTTTCTGATGTTGCCAGCATGTAGATTTTTTCTTTATTCAAAGGAAGCTGGAACAGTCAATGTGACAGTTCTTTTTTATTCGTCTGTACCTCGTAAGGCATAAATTAAAGGTGTTTATTTATAAATAAAAGGGTTGTATAATATTCTCAAATTTATTTAATATGAGTATATATTTTTGTGAAAGGTGTTGATAAAATATAAAAAATAGTAACCAATCATTCTATATCTCAATTAACATTTGATTATTTATATAATGAACGACAAACTCTAGAACCATCTTCAAGAACACTGGAAGAAATAAATCATCTTGAGAAAATTGAAATATAAATTTAATTCAATTTATAAAATAATAAATATCACAAGTTTTAATAATCTAACCTATCATTGAAAACACCCAACTAAATAAATTTAAATATAATTTATAATATGTATTGATAATAACTAAAGTAAACGGTATTACTCACGTCTCTTACAGCAGTAAGCAAGCCCCATTGTGGCATTCTCCTCAAAAATAAAGATATAACCATCTCTCGGCATTTACTGCTCTATTTCTTGGGCATTTTTAAGCGTTTAACTACACACTGCAGATTTGACTATTTAATTAGTAACGAAAATAACCATTTTCCCAACATTGAAGGAATAATTAATTCAGGAGCACCAGAAAAACTTGTAAATACGATGATCAATGTCAATTAACAAAAAATGACATACTGAACCTAACCTCAATTGTGTCAAAACTACTGAAGTTTTGCCAATCCGTAAGCTGAAAATTGCCCTGGCCATTAAGTATAAATTGTATTTACGGCTGGTAAATTTATATTTACTCCGATATGCAGGAAAGTAAATAAAAATGACATCATCGTCTTTTTATCGTAAATAAACCATATCTCCAATGTAATATGCTGGGCGCTCCATCAAAATCTCTCTTATATTTTGACGTTGAAATACTGACTCCTGTGTCAAGGGACACCCGATCGAGATTACGTTTAAGCGGTAAATTGAACGAGTTATTTTTCCTTACTTCTTCGCAAACTCTATAAAAACAAGTAAACAAAGATATAAGATTTGCTTCACATTTAATTATGTTTCATTCCGGCCAGTAGACCAAAGTATTTTCACCTATATGGTATAACACTCCTTTTAATTATTACCATAGTTATGTTTATGCTGAGTTACCAACAACAAGTAATAGTATATTACATACCTAGCGGGGAAGTAGATCATTACAGACCAGGCATTAGCAATCACCTCTCTAGTTTGGCTATGAAGTGTCTTTCCACGCACTACACTATTCAAAATCACAAAAAAGTTTATCAATATTAAACACGAAATACAAAAGTTGGGGACGCCAAATAAAATTAAAAATACAATGATAAAAACTGACAATACCAACGCCTCTGAATAATCAATGTCAGTCAATAGTCGAAGTAAGAGGGAAGAAAACACGCACGTGCTTGCCGATGGCAAGTCAGGTGGTTGCATAGCAACGGTCCGTTCGGTAAATCTACACCAATTGAGTTCGTTTGGAAGACGCGCTAATATAGTTTTCGCACGACGTTGCCAGCTTGAAGGAAACCAATAACATATTTAAAAAAGTGCTCACCTTTTAATATTCAGAAAAGTAAAAAAATAATGTCAATAGACAAAATTCAATGAAACAAGCATATTAAAGAATTAACGTTTCATCTTTATTGATATATTGTTGATAATCAAAAGTCTATTTCACTAAACTTTTAAACTATCACTTCTATAGGTTTGTCTGTTTTGTGGCTATGTGCCCGAAACCTTATGCTTCGTATACATTGACATGTAACGCAACATTTAATGTAACACTTAATGCAACATAGACGGATTTAATATTTTGTGCAACAAACCAATGCGCATGTTGATTTTTAGTTGTTCCGCTATATTCGTCGAGCATGGAACAACGAGTGGAGCTATTGTATCTCATCATCTGGGCATAGGGTGCTCGGTTTTAATACTATTACAAGAATTAACGAAGGCTAGAAAATCACGTAGATGGTGTCTATCTTGAATTTCCTTCTTTTGTAATTTATATGTTTTGGATTCCATATTATATTTTCCATTTCCTGATATAATTGAATCAATAACAAAGTTTTTTCTTTGTCCCAATCTTAAAAATATTTTGATAAGCGCGCGTATACACCACGGGTCCCTATTTCACATTGCAACTAAACATCTCTTTGATAGCGAGCTAAAGACCGACCGCACTCGGATCCCCATCGCGCATTGAATGCAACGTAACTGCAACCGTGCAACATCTCTTTAAATTGGTTGCGTTAAACGTTGCATTACATCTTACGTTATACGCTGCACATACAAATGTATACGAAGCTTTAGCTGTGCATGTGAAACAATTTCAATATTATACTGTGTTGATATGGGAAACAGTGTCGGTGTCATTGTAAAAGACATGAAAATTTACATTTTTCATTTGTTCGAGCATGATTTTAAGAAATTTTGAAATTTAAATTATCCTTCATCGGATAAGTTTATTCTACCCGGTTATAGGAGAGTTAGTCCTCTTCAGGGTTAGATCTTAATTGAATTGACTGACATGATTTGACGGTCGCGGTAGGGACAGATGTGGCTATGCTCCCAAAGGATGGTCATTTGGTTAATTTGTGCAGTGTATTGCTGTTCCGAACATTCCGAAAATTAAGATGCATTAAGATGATTGGGGTGGAGTTGTGGTAGATGATTTTTGGGTCTGAGATTTAGAAGTCTGAACTGAGGCTACTTCGTCGATTTGGCTGGGGATGAATTCTCCGTTGATGGAGGAGGCCTGGGAGAAGCGAGATGAGTGAGTGGTTGATGGTGCAGGAGACTTTAATGCCTGAGCGTATGACTGAGATTTTTAGATTTTGTAAGTTTTTTTGAGGTCGTCAGTGGTTTTTTGGATTCTGGCTGATTGCTCTGGAGGAAGGAGCTTCACCTGGGCTTCAAGAGATGGAATACTGTTCATGCCAGCTTCAAGTTCTAGCTCAAGTGGTCGTGGTATGGGAGTTCCCATCGAGGGGCGAGAAAATTTACAGTGTTACCCATAACTATAACGGCCTGTTCAGTTACTGAAGAATTAAGATGGGTGACGTTACTTTATTTATCGTAATGAAGAAGTATTGTCTTTTCATTTAATTTTATTCAGTTTACTGACTCTATTTTAATTGATTAACCTACATCTTGATGATTACTTTAACTATATTATATTGCAAATTAAGGCAGAATATCCACTTCCCATTTTGATTCTTATTTTTTCCAAGCTTCCTTTAATATGTCTCCCATTTTTTCACCAATCATCATACTAGGCGCCTCTGCATGTCCCGACAATGGCAGCGGTACCACACTTGTATCCGCAACTCTTAATTTCTTAATCCCATACACACGCAAATCGTTATCGACGATACCCACAGTATCGTTTGGACCCATCTTGCAGGCTCCCACTTGATGATGTATCGAAACCGTTGAACTTTGTAGAACGCATTTATAGTACTCGTCGGTATCGTAAACGATATTTTCACACCCTAAAAAAATCGTTATTTTAAATAGTTCATGTATATGAATATTTATCCTGGAATAAACTTAATGTAAAAAGAAATAGCTCAGTGAAAACCGTACAAGTAATCAAATCTAGCTAGAAATTTCAACTTTGAGTGCGCAATGATCAGGCGGGTAAAATTTTAGAGATCATCAGCTTGTGCCAGTCAATCATAGTCAGTGGCGGCTCGTGAACTTTTTAAGAGATGAGGCTGGGCATAAAACGTTTTTGTAAAAATATACTCTATTCAGCCAAAATTAATTGTTGCCCAGCAAGAAACGAGGCAAGAAACAACGTGGAGGTATAGAGTTTCTCTTGCCAAACAATTTTTTTTGGATGTTTAATTTTTTTTTTTTGAGTTTTTCATATTTTGTTTTGTTTTACTAGTTTTATTAACTTTTTTCTATATTTTATTAACGGAATCCTACGGTCTTTAGTTTGCCAAAAATTATCAATAATATTATCATAAAATGTATTATTTTGTTTTGGGCACAATGGTACCCCAAAATACACACATACATACATCATTTTGTTTTAAGCGTTTAATAAATATTTTTCAATAGATATTAAACTAACATTGTATAAACGATTTTGGCCCATTGTATTTCGCAGGTAAGTTTTAATTCGTTTGAGAGTAGAAAATGATCTCTCTACCGATGTCGACGTGACAGGAATGGTGACTGTCAAACAAAGTAGTTTATAAAACTGAGGTAAAACTGCAAATGATTATTTATTATAAATTTTATCATATCGGCGTGACTGTCCTACTGACCTAAAATATCTTTGTCCACGACCACTTAAAAATAAATCAATATTTTACCTCCTAACAAAAGATATATGGTACCCATATATCTACTAGAGTGAATTATGGTTCCATAATTCACGCTTTTGCATTTAAATAACATGCCATGACAACTCAATACGCACAACATTTCGGTACATAGGTGACTAGAGATGGGGGTACAATATGAAATAAACTATTAAATCTGCGTATTTTGTTAAGGAAATTTGTTTCTGATATAATATATCGTATCGATAAAATATCGAAATTTTTATTATTGATACTTTTCATAACGGTATTTTTTAATATTGATATTTTTAAAACAATATATTTATAACGGTACGGTGTATCGATACTTTACATAGTATCGTCCATCTCCATATGTCACATTATTTGACGTACTCCTGAAATTTATTAATTTTGACGTTAGAATTGTCAACAATACCAAATTATTACTTTCCGTTCTACATTCGCACTATTTACTTAACTTTTATTTAATAAAGAAATCAAGAGTTGTGGACAAAGTACAGTATTCAACTCGCAATTTATGGCCATTGTTCTTTTGGGTGACGTCACCCTGCGTGAATAAAGGCTATCACAAATTGCTCGTTTAATAATATACTATTATCCGAGTGTACAACGCATAATTCATTGTGGAATAAAGGTTACTCTTGCCCTTCTCCATGCTTCTGGTATATAACCCAGTTCTAAGCTGCTTTGACTAATTTCAACCAAATGTGGTAGAATTTCGTCTTGTCCTTGTTGGAGTAATGCTGGGAAAATCCCATTTGTTCCCGGTGCCTTGAAAGGTGAATAGGTGTTCATAGCCCATTTAAACCTATCGTTACTGCAAATGTGCTTAGCCATTATGGTACTTTCTCTCGAAGGCCTGTTATGACCTTCGAGAGGATTTACAGGAAAATGAGTTTCTAGATAGGGTAATCCTCATTGTATTCTTAGAGCTGAAGGCATTTTTACTGATTTGAATTGGGTTACCGGGAAAGGGTTTGTCGTATTCTTTGGCTCCGAGTCGTTGGAAAGCTGCAGTTTTTGAAAGTTTTTGACCAAATCTAATTCCGGCAATCATCGTTTTCAAATCCTGATCATCTGAGTCTGTATAATATTCCCCGTGCAATAATGGAGGGTCAAATGGATTAGCCGATTTCAGTTTTAAAGATCCCACTGATTTGGGATGAATTAATACAGGCAGAAGAGAATAAGTTGATAGTCCTTGCAATGCAGTGATGTATTCGTCGTATATCTCTTGCCTGACTCTGAGTTCTGGTCTTGATACAAGGCCATAATCGTAGTTCATTCCACCCAAACCTGTAAAATACAAAAGAACCGACTAGATTTTTATTTTCCAACTGCCACAAAACTTGATGAGATGCCCGTTAAATCCACCTGCGACATCCTCTCTTTATTGTCATCTTGTGATATGGCCGATATTATGGTGGCAAGTTTATCTGAAGCCGTGAAAGGAATGCAGTCGAAAACATTCGAAATTGCCACGTTTAACTATTTAAAGCTAAAGTGCTAAGTATGTAGTGATAATCATTAAAAAATGGACTTTTTATTACTAACAATATTAACAATAAGATTAAACGTTAATTCTTCAATGTGTTTGTTTCATTGGATTTTGTATATTAACATTATTTTTTCAACTTATGAATATTAAAAGATGAACACTTTTCCAAATTTGTTATGGGTTTTTCCAAGCTCTGGCAGCGTTGTGCGAAAACCATAATTTTCACGCCCTCCGAACTAACTCAATTGGTAAAATGAATTAAAGGCATTCGTTGCTTAGCCACCAGCTGACTTCCTATTGGCAAGCGCGTGCGTGTGCTGTTCCCTCTCACTTTGTCAATTGACTGACATTGATTATCCAGTGGTGTTGGTATAATCAGTGTCAGATTTTGAACTATTTCGTATCCATATTGAATTCAAGTACGATTCTTAACATTATTTCTTTTTAACAAATACCGTGTTTTGAAAAATACCTTCCCTTTAAAGCAAAGCAAAAATCAGTTTCTATATAATAATAATTATTATTATAATAATGATAATAATTATTATTTTTAATACTTTTATAAAAATAGATACCGTACGCCATGTTTCCTCGCCCTTTACGGATGCCCCGTAGCTTCAGATAACCTTGCCAAACTATACATTGTTGTCAGATCTTTCCTTTTTCCGGAATCATAATGAGCTTTGTTATTTCAAATGGACCACTCTGTATATTTTTGAAATTCTCAAGAAATACTGATTAGTTCAGTTAAAATAATTTAGATGGCTATGTTTTCTACAATAATAACCTACACTTTCCTATGAATACCTATAACAATTCACCAAACTCACTCAACCAAGAAATAGATATTATATTGAAACAAAATTCACACCCGACACTGAATGTAACTACTGAATTATAATCCGAACACCCTCAAGACAATAAAAGTTTTTATGAGAAAGTGGTCAAAGGGAGTATACTTCGGTTATTTTGTTACATTACGATAAATACTGTAGTTGATGATTGGATTGTTTGGAGGTGTGGCCGTATAAGTTTCTCAAAAAGCTAGATATCAGTAGATTTTAAACCCCGATTTATTCCCCAAAATATACCAAATTTTATAGAGAAACTTACCACTTTTGCGAACGGCAGCTGTTCGTCGGTAGAGCAGGTGAGTAAGTTAGGATATCCTCAAAATTATTATATAGGATTGTAACCTTACGAAAAAACCAAATTTAATGGACGCCACCTTTTCTTGGTTTAAAGTCGTAGAAAAGGAGACGACTTACTAGCAGAGTTACTTGAAGTTCACAGTTTGGTAATCAAGACTTACACAGCTCAATAATACTCAGGAATCGTTAGATAGCTTGTATTACAATAGTAAATGTTTAAGTTAGTAAATATGAATATAAAAAAATTTTTAAGTAAGATACACAATGTAAAAAATGGGACAATTACAATAAGAACATTTAGGTTTTTACTCTGATGGTGGTTATAACCCTTCTGCCGACTGAGGGCCTAATACTAGGGTACAAAATTAAGCCTTGCCTATAGTGAAGCCATAGACAAGGGATGTGAAATCTAGGTAGTCCAAATTAAGACTCCAAAATAAGTTTCTGAAGTACAGAGATTTTTACACTCCACAGTATTTGTGAATAACAGGCCTCAAACCAAATATCTAAATTCAATGTGAAATCTCCCGATGGAGCATTGACATGTGTTAAACAAGCAACCACACTAAGAAATAAATTAGCTCACCGAGCTAGTTAACATATATATATTTTAAATGAAACGTGGAGGTCTCCCGACAATTTCAATAAAATGGCAAATAACCAGCTAAGGAAAACTATGACTACAACAAAATTTACCAATTACATAAAAAATTCAAAAAAAATATAAGTAACACCCAACACGGGCTTACCGAATGTACATTGTCAATATATTCAGCTGAACAAATTGTTACAAATTGTGTACATACCAAATATTGATGTGTTGTTGATTATTTTACATAGTTTTTATGTCCAACAACTAAGAGGCCCGGAAAGGTACTGCTCTACTGGTTGTGTTTTTTTTATCTGTCAAAAAAACTTGCTGACACTGGAACTGTGATCCCGGCTTGTTAAAGCGGGATGGTTATCACGTAGGACTGGATGAATCTTTAACACCAAGAATGCTTCTCATATAATCATAGTAATTTCGGATACCAGAAATTTACAGTGGTTTTAGCTACCACAAAAAGTTGTTAGCCAATATCGGCCCAATGAATTTACTTATGCTAGGGTCTTCAGCCTACCCAGTTTTCCCTATAATTAGGGATCCTACTGTTATCACCGTCAAGAGTAAAAATGGCCGTTTCTGTCTTTCTGACAATGCTACCGACAGCGACTACAGCAAAACTCTCACACAAGAGTTTGTAAGACGATTTCTTTATCAAATTTTTGACGGTTTCACCTCTGGTAAGTAGGTGGCGCGGCTAGTACTACTTAAATATTTTAATTAATTTGGAATACTACTCGATATGAGAGTTCCAACGAAATCAGTAAAATATTAATGCTACAATGCCCCTCTCCCTAAAATAAATTTGACAACCTGTCAAATTTTTATATTTGAGCCAGAACTAATATCCTGCAAAACATCAAAACCTCTAAGCTATTGAACTGTACTAAAATGACAACAATGACAAATTAAAGGAATCAACATTAAGTACCAACTAAACATGAAAATCCTCCACAGGTTATGCAAGTTAATTTTACTAAAAGCTTAAATCTATATAGTTGAAGGTTTCTGATCAATTAAGTTAATTTACTGAAATATCCGAATTTGAACCAAAATGGGGTTTTAAATCACGAATGTGCCAACGCCCGGCTGAAGTACCGTCTGTGTTAACGAGATCGTAAACTAGTTTTGAAACTCTATTTGCAACTTTGCATAAAACATATTTAGGCGCTAGTTTAGCGGTAAACTTCTCAGAGGCATCCGACAGGACCCTGTTGCGTTTCCACACCAAATCACCTACTTCAAATGCTGCATCTTGCCTTCTTAGGTTGTATGAATTCGCATTCCTTTGATAAGCTTTATGCAAACTCTCTTGCACAGACTTGTAGACTTCGTTTAGACCTGAAATTTCTTTAACATACTCATCCCTGTCTCTGGGTGATAATTCGATATTTTCAGTACTCTCAACCGCTCCATAATATTTGCCTGAGCTAGGGATATATCGACCAAAGTTAATAAAAGCTGGGGTGAAGTTATGGACCTCATGCACAGCAGTATTCAGCGCAAACTGAATTTTATACAGCTCTGTGTTCCATCTTTTGTGTTCCTTAATATAACTGCGTATAGCTTGCCCTACCGTTTTATTTACTCTTTCTACAAAATTGCACATCGGCGCATACCGTGGTGTGAACCAAATTTTCTGCACCTGATATGTATCGATGAGTTTCTTAAATTCTTTACCTGCAAACGATGTTGCATTATCACAAATGACAAATTGTGGCGGACCAAATTGTAAAAATACCTGATTCTCCATAAACTTTACTATAGAATCTGCTTTTGCATTCCTCATTGGATGCAATAGAGTATACTTCGAAAACCAATCTACTACTACTAACAAGTACGTAAAGCCTTCAGGTGACCTTGGGAAAGGACCTATTATGTCAACAGCTATAATCTGAAATGGAAATTTTGCTAATCTTTCTGCTCCTCTTAATCCTAGGGGTGCAGAATTTGACATCTTCTGGGCTTGACATATTTCACACGATTTAACAAACTTTAAAACATCATCTCTCATACGTGGCCAAAAGAAAAGTTCCTGAATACGACATACTGTTTTGAAAAATCCTAAATGAGAACAAGTAGGAGGGTTGTGACAACTCTTAATAACGTCTAAGGTTTGTGGTTTTGGGACTACCGTTTTCCATTCTGTTACATCCGTCTGTAACTTCCGTTTAGAGGGGATAAACTTAAGCAAAAGATCATTCTCGACTTTCCACTGAGGATAGGAATCTGGATGTTGTAGGACTTTTGATTTTTGTCTTGAATACCACGGATCTGTAGAATCTTGGTTAACAGAAATTACATTCATATTGCGAGGTATCGGGATGTCCGGGAATTCGCAAGAACTTTCGCTATCACCAGAGTTTGACTCATTGTTTTCAACAGACATAGAAGGTATTCTAGAGAGAAAATCTGGAACGACGTTCAGTGACCCTTTCTTGTGTACAATGTCGAACGTATGTTGTCGCAGCTTAACTGCCCATCTTGCCAATCTACCACAAGGATTTTTAAGTCGGTTAATCCACAGTAACGAACTATGGTCCGTTAAAACTTTAAATCGGGTTCCTTCAATATATGGACGAAATTTCTCTAACAAGAATATCAAACTTAAAAGCTCTCTTTCAGTCACACTGTAATTTCTTTCAGCCCTGGACAGTGATCTAGAAGCATACGCAATCACTCTTTCCTCATTATCTATTTCTTGATAAATAAACCCACCTATACCAACATCGCTTGCATCGCAGCCTATAATGAAAGGTTTCGAAAAATCTGGTGGTGCTAAAATCGGCGCTTCTATCAATAAGGTTTTAATTTTAAGAAAAGCTTCTTCTGCTTCTTGGGTCCATTCAGTTTTCTGCTTTTTCTTCTTGCCTTTCAACAATGAATTAATGGGCGACATTAAAGAGGAGTAGTCATGAATAAATCGACGATACCAAGAGCATAAACCTATGAAACGTTTGATTTCGGTAGCTGTTTTGGGACGGGGATAATTTACCATGGACTGGACTTTAGACGGGTCCGTTCTCAAGCCTTGCTTATCTACAATGAATCCTAAATATTTAAGCGAAGTCTTGAAAAAATCACATTTTTTTAAATTAACTGTGAGGTTAGCTTCTAGAAGAATTTTCCTAACTTCATTCAAAAGATTCACATGTTCCTCAAAAGTAGAAGAAGTAACAATAATATCATCAAGATACGTAAAAATATGTGGTTCATACTTAGGGCCAAACAAAGCATCAACTAATCTTTGTTGTGTTTGAGCACTATTACAAAGACCAAAAGGGACAACCTGAAATTCATATAATCCTCTACCGGGTACACTGAATGCTGTTTTCTCTTTAGATGACTCGGCTAAAGGAATTTGCCAAAACGCGTTTCTCAGATCTATACTTGAAATGAATTTAGCATCACGTAGCATAGAAAGAATCCTATCAATCCTGGGTAAGGGATAGCTATCATGTTTAGTTATTTCATTAAGTTTCCTACCATCAAAACAGAATCTAAATTCTCCTGAACTTTTCTTAACTAATAGTACCGGACTATTCCAAGGACTTTTTGATTCTTTTACCACTCCCAACTCTATCATTTTATCAAGTTCGGAATTTAAATGTTTTAGCATATATGGGGACATTAAATATTGTCTCTCTTTAAAAGGTTTCGCGTTTCCTGTATCAATAGACAACTCTAATTTGTTTGTTCTGCCAAGTCTGAACTCACTACAAATGTCTCCAAACGATTCGATTACATTTTGCATTTTTGTCCGTTCTGGACCACTTAATTCATCTAAACTGAATAATTTAAAAACATTCGGTATATGTTCTGAACTATCAATATTGATTTCTACATTAGGTATGTCACTAGAAATTTTCCAAGTTCCTTCATCAAAATTTAACACTATTTTAAATGTCTTACAAAAATCACTTCCCAAAATTAAAGACTGAGGTAGGTTTGGAACTACTAACATTGGAATAATCTTAATACAATTATTTATGGACACTGGGAGGTCCACAATGCCTTTCACCGATTGTTCAGTTCCATCTACTGTGGATATGGTTTTTGAATCAACAGGTACGATATCTAATTTCAATTTATTCAACAAGTAAATACCTCTATTGCCTATTACTGAAACATTTGCACCACTATCAAGCAATGCTACAATATTTGTACCTAATATTGAAATTGAGATGAACGGTCTGTTATCATCTGGTTTACTAATTAATAAAGGACATACTGAACTTTTTCTATAAAAATCTTTAACAGTTAATTTCCAATTATCCCAATCAGTTCTATCAAAATTACTAACAACTACTTTACTTGGGGAAGTTCTATGGCATGTCTGCCTAAAGGCGAGCAATTTAAATTCTTCAACATTATCGACTCTTGAAGATTTTGTTAGAGGTGCAGACGAGTCTAATCCCACCTCATTAACTAGTTTAAATTACATTTTCTACAATTCTTTGACACTACATCTGGTAAACCACATTTAAAACAAAATGTTTTCTTTATACCTGATTTGCAGTATCTATGACTATGATTTAACTCACCACAACGCCAACATCTTAAGGGTTCTCTATTCTGGTTACTAAAATTGTGTTCCTGTTTGACAGGTTTAGCATTTTGATTACCTCTGTAATTGGAAGTCGAAACATTACTTCTATTGGCTCTAGAATTTTGACAAGAATTGTTAATGTTACTTGAAGCAGTTATATTAACACTACTTTTCCTAAATTGTACTTTATTTTTACTTTTATTTGTTGAACTAGATGTTCTGCTTGAACCTGAATCTGAATTTTCACTAATGCTGACGTTTGAGCTGAAATTGCTCTCTTGATCAGTTTCTACAAAAGTATTGACTATCTTTGATTCTGTTTTAAATTTAGAAGTGGATGCTATACCTAAAATATCTGCTTCTTCTAATTTTTTGCAAAGTTTTGTTAGGATTTCAACCGAATCTATCTCGCTTAAGGCTAATCTTCTACAGTACTCAGGTTGAAGTGCTGATTTTATGTACTTTATTTTAGTTTGTTCATTAATTTTGTTGCTCAAACGTGCGAAAAGTGTCTGCATACTAGCTATAAAGAGAACCACTGGCTCATGTTTGGCCTGTTTGTAACTCTTAATCTGATCCCAAACTTCATCATTATAATTTGATACTAAAAAATCTGATTTTAATTTACTAACAAGAGAATCCCAATTGTTAACTTGACTTTTAATGTTTCTAAACCAAAGAGTTGCTTTCTTTGTAAATAAATCACTAGCTGACCTAAATAATTCATCTTTACTAATTGATCTAGACTCTGAAATGTCTTCAATATCTTCTAAAAATGACAATACATTTTTTGATTCACCATCAAAGTTAATACCTAACTTGTATATTTGAACTTGTTTTCTGATAGCCCCTGTAGGTGAAGTTATACCCTGACCTGTACTATTTAAATTTACTAAAAGTTGATCTTTATTAGAGACTTTTTCATGTAAATCTGCTTCTATTACTAAAGTTGTGGCATACGATTCATTTTTAAATTCTGATATAGTATCAAATTCTGCCTCTGAATTATCTAATTTTATTCTATTTATTCTGCAAGTGACATGGTTTAACCTTGAACAGGCTCTTTTATAACTAGAATCTTCAGTAGTACCTTCAAAATCTGACACTAGGGTTTCAACTGAGCTTAAGGTTGATTCAATCTCAAGTTTTTCATTTACAAAATTATAGTTAACATCTTCTAAACTTAATGGATCTATACTCCTTGATTTTTCTTTCTCTAATAACCTAAGCAGAATTTTTCGTTTACCCGCAACATCTTTATTTGTGACAATACCCCGTATTCTTAACTCATAATCCAATTCCTGGATAAGTAAATGATTCGGTTTAAAAGTGTAATCCATATTAAATAAATCAGTAATCACTGGACAAAAATGCAAATGATTTTCTTAAATAAATCTGAATATGTCTGAAGTCTGTTACTCACAAATCCTATCTTCAGAAAAAATGATACTACTAAATATGTATCAACTGCAACTGAAGTAAAATATTCACAAAAGTAACCTTAGTGTGTCAGTAAAATATCACCCCAAGGACATAAAATACCTACTAAGTACCAAGCAAGAATTTTCTCAAAAGTATCTTACTAAAACATCAACACAAAAGTATCTCAAGATACCTGGATGTTGCTATATACCTAATCTAAAAGTTAAGTAAAAACTGCAAAATTTTCTAAAATGCTCAATAAAATTTCCAAAAATGCTCAATAAAGTTTCCAAAAATTATATTACAAGGATGTTACTCAAGGGTAACCCTATAATTTCAAAACTATTTTGCAGAAGCACAATGTTGGACTAATATACCAATATATTACTAAAATTTCCAACAACTTCTCAATCGTTTATACACAACTCTAAACCGAAGTTGCTATACCTAATTGAAATTTATCTTAATACTGAAATTTATCTTAATACTGAAATTTATTCTAAAGAACCTGATTAAATTTAACTTATAAGATCAGTTTGATCTGTAATTATACTTGAAACTACCCAAGTATAATAAAGCTGCATCTATCGATTACCTATATTGTTCGTGTAAGCACCAAACTGTAACTGTGTGTACCAAAATTATATCCCAAAAACCTTAAATAACAAATATAATATTTCAAGAACTGAATCCAAAATACAATCCTATTTTAGCTTAAATCCACGTTGTTGGGCGCCATTTTGTGGCCGTATAAGTTTCTCAAAAAGCTAGATATCAGTAGATTTTAAACCCCGATTTATTCCCCAAAATATACCAAATTTTATAGAGAAACTTACCACTTTTGCGAACGGCAGCTGTTCGTCGGTAGAGCAGGTGAGTAAGTTAGGATATCCTCAAAATTATTATATAGGATTGTAACCTTACGAAAAAACCAAATTTAATGGACGCCACCTTTTCTTGGTTTAAAGTCGTAGAAAAGGAGACGACTTACTAGCAGAGTTACTTGAAGTTCACAGTTTGGTAATCAAGACTTACACAGCTCAATAATACTCAGGAATCGTTAGATAGCTTGTATTACAATAGTAAATGTTTAAGTTAGTAAATATGAATATAAAAAAATTTTTAAGTAAGATACACAATGTAAAAAATGGGACAATTACAATAAGAACATTTAGGTTTTTACTCTGATGGTGGTTATAACCCTTCTGCCGACTGAGGGCCTAATACTAGGGTACAAAATTAAGCCTTGCCTATAGTGAAGCCATAGACAAGGGATGTGAAATCTAGGTAGTCCAAATTAAGACTCCAAAATAAGTTTCTGAAGTACAGAGATTTTTACACTCCACAGTATTTGTGAATAACAGGCCTCAAACCAAATATCTAAATTCAATGTGAAATCTCCCGATGGAGCATTGACATGTGTTAAACAAGCAACCACACTAAGAAATAAATTAGCTCACCGAGCTAGTTAACATATATATATTTTAAATGAAACGTGGAGGTCTCCCGACAATTTCAATAAAATGGCAAATAACCAGCTAAGGAAAACTATGACTACAACAAAATTTACCAATTACATAAAAAATTCAAAAAAAATATAAGTAACACCCAACACGGGCTTACCGAATGTACATTGTCAATATATTCAGCTGAACAAATTGTTACAAATTGTGTACATACCAAATATTGATGTGTTGTTGATTATTTTACATAGTTTTTATGTCCAACAACTAAGAGGCCCGGAAAGGTACTGCTCTACTGGTTGTGTTTTTTTTATCTGTCAAAAAAACTTGCTGACACTGGAACTGTGATCCCGGCTTGTTAAAGCGGGATGGTTATCACGTAGGACTGGATGAATCTTTAACACCAAGAATGCTTCTCATATAATCATAGTAATTTCGGATACCAGAAATTTACAGTGGTTTTAGCTACCACAAAAAGTTGTTAGCCAATATCGGCCCAATGAATTTACTTATGCTAGGGTCTTCAGCCTACCCAGTTTTCCCTATAATTAGGGATCCTACTGTTATCACCGTCAAGAGTAAAAATGGCCGTTTCTGTCTTTCTGACAATGCTACCAACAGCGACTACAGCAAAACTCTCACACAAGAGTTTGTAAGACGATTTCTTTATCAAATTTTTGACGGTTTCACCTCTGGTAAGTAGGTGGCGCGGCTAGTACTACTTAAATATTTTAATTAATTTGGAATACTACTCGATATGAGAGTTCCAACGAAATCAGTAAAATATTAATGCTACAGAGGTCTTGAGTGCACCTGCACCTATGTTGCCAACTCTTCAAAATTTTCTTAAATATAGTAACATACATAAAGTGGTTTTGATTAATTTTTTTTTCAGCAATTTCTAGCGACTCATTTGAATGTTTACTAAAAAATTTATATCATGTATTTTTTTAAAAATATTTCCAAACCAGCTTTCTTATAACATCACGAACTAACAGTTTAGTGAAGTAAGGGGGACATTTGTGTAGCGAGCCTAACAATTTTAGAAAATATATCTGACAATATTGCTTTATTTTATGGTCATTACACTGACAATAGTTAGACTATACCACCTCACTATGTTTGTGTGGTGAGGCAAAACCTAATTGATGTTTTTCCCAAAAAATGGATTGGAGGGCTTGGTTTTGTAGGATGGCGCCCGCGATCACCCGACATGAATCCTTTAGACTATTTCCTGTCGAATCACTTAGAAAACACTCTCAAAACACAAAATCTGTCAATATAAAGATTATCTTCTATAAGTTCCTTGTGGCATTACTTATTATTTTTTCTTATTTTCTTTGGGAATCAAACCACAATAAACAGTTAATCTTGACAACGGTAGCTGGAACGCTACAGAAACGTCGAAATAAAAAATAAAAAAACATTATTGTGGTTTGATTCCCAAAGAAAATAAGAAAAAATATAAAGATTATCACAGTAAGAGCCGAGTGTTTTTAAAGCCACTTGGCTGTCCAAGAAACATATGTTGGTGATTGGTTTTCTCCAATCTCTCTCTACACATAAATTGATGGCGTAGATTTCTGCTTGAAATACAGTTGAATAGGACCCTAAATATGTCTGTCCCAGGTCTGCGACCGTGTACACCTTCAACAGAGCCTGAGGATGTTTTTGAACCATCTGCATAACAACAGCTATCTGCTCTTAGGGAGGATCCAGCTATCTCTATCTGGAATTAGGATTGTATAAGGCAGGTCGTAGTTCACTGTTGTAGGCAATATGTCAGAAGTTATTCCCAAAATACTGTCAGTGTACACCAGCAATCTGCTGCGCCCCGGTTTGTGGATTTTCTTATACTCCGACCTGTAACACAAGCAAATGCTATCGCCAGTGCGCCTGCGAAATGAAATAAGCGAACAGGACGTGGGTATCTCCATTTGTTTATTCACCGTATTGGGGTTAATGAAATAAATAATGACAGAATCGAAGAAGTATGAAGACCACACAAGAATATAGGAAACAGCAAAAGAAATCAGTAATAGAATTGACACATAAAAGGTGGATCAAGAATCCAATAACACTCCAATGGTATTAGCAACTCGGAATTTCATGAAAGTAACAAATCAGAAAAAATATTAAGTACTTACTGTTAAGCAGAATTTCGAGATCAGGATAGCCTTCAACATCCTCGGAGACATTTGTTCTGATAAAACCAATGTTATCTATTCCACTGTCAGAAGTTAAAAGTCCCTCTCCGTTTATTAACCAGTCTGCCCATCTTAATGGGTCAAATTGTTGTTCTAATTTTTCTTCAGTTTTATTAATAATAAAAAATTGGGTAATGTGAGTGATTTGATCATATAATGTTTCTCCTATTGGAAGATCTTTTATTACAGAAATACCTGGAAGACATTAATCGTTAATAAGGTTAATCAGACTTTTGCGTTTCGAATCAATATGCCAGAGCCGCAAAATATGCTTATCCTGTCAGCATGTGTAGCCCATGCCCCGAATTTCTGAATTTTTTCCATCCAGTCGCCCAATTCTTGAAAACCGGGGAATAGAACAACCGAGAGAAAGGAGGCGTGGTTTTATCAAGAATTAATAAATGCTATTCTTGAACGTCATTCTATCGAACGTCAATAGAAGGATGACTTACGTTTATTGAGGTTATCTATCTAATACTAGGTTTAAATTAATTTGCACTGAAGTGTACCATAATTATTATTTGAAACTTTTTAAACTGACACCACGTGATCAAAAAAACTGAACTATTTGCACTTTAACTGTTGTGAATTATCGTACTCAGCTATAATATTCTATGAAATAACAATCTCCAAAGATTTTTGTTGTGAGAAGAAATGATGGAAGATGTTCGATGATCGGTATATTATGTATATTATCATTTCAACGATGGGTTGTTATTTTTTATTATAATATAACAATAATTCTATTTAAAAGTGATTAAAAATTTCTAATTAAAAACTGATGAAAATTCACATGATAGATTCAAATACACGCATTTGTGTTTATAAAAAAATTCGGTTTTATGATTGGTCAAGAAATTTGGCTTTAATCCCTGTTTGATGCCAGAATACGTAATTATGAGAACAGTAGAAAGAAATGTTCTATTATATTGCCGTCAAGACTACTCTTTTGAAATATTTAAAAACAATAATACCAAAAATAATAACATGTGGAATTTTATAGGTCATAGTTTTAGAAGCTTTATTCATTATTATCAAAATACTACGAATATATTCAACAGTGTCTGGTAGTATTTATCTATTCCGAATGTTGAGCTGAATGGGACTAGATTCAGTAGATACACAATCAAAAATTCACGAAGAATATGTCTCACTTATCCAATCTCGCCACCTTCTGCAAATGAAGACTCAGTTTACTTCGACTGTCTTAATAGACTTTGTTGCAAAGTTGATAGTGCATGAGTGAGTACTTAGTGTTCGATAATACAATCCAATGTTGCATCTCTGGTTTTCTAAAATCTTCTAAATTTGTCTGATGCAGTTTTTGTATCTAATAACAAATTTCTAGTAATTGCTAGTATCTATTCCTTGATCCTAAATAGCTATCGTATATACTTTTGTACCTGGGAATCATAACCGCCAGCGAGTCACCTACGTGGTTTTTATGCATCAATTGCTTGTCAAAACTTCTATATTTGCATCAGGACTTGCAACATTGAAGAACGAATGCTTTTGGAAAACTTGGGGCACATTTTTTGTTTGAGCCTTTCTCCTAACGTATCTGTTGTTTTATGAACAAGTTTTAATAGATGTATTCTAATCATCAAAACAGTTCAATTTAGTTTGAGTAGAAGGCTTCTGCTATTGAAGCTTATCAAAACCCCCTTTACAGCATTAGCTGTTGTCAAAATCCATTGTCATAAGCAATATAAAAACTACAATCCATAGAATATGCAGTACTGATGAAATTCCTTGGAGGAAATAGGAACTATACCTCTCCATATCAGTCTTTACTTGTTGTGGTTAGTTGCCACAGGAATAGGCAGCGTGTCTGAAGAAGACTTCAAAAAGTTTGTTGATTTGGTAATTATTCATCGCCGATTAGAAAACTGGGGGGACAAATATCTAGAATTATAAATGCGGTTAACGTTAAATATTAATTTACCTAATTCTGTCAATTGTTTTTTTGGACCTACACCACTAAGCATAAGAAGTTGAGGAGAATTGAAAGATCCAGCTGATAGAACAACTTCTTTGCTTGCATTTACGGTCCATGTTTTGTTTTTATAGTAAAATTCCACACCTTGTGCCGATTTGCTAGTAGGATCAATCAATACTTTGGTTACTCTGGCTGAACATAGAATATCCAAATTTTTTCGAAAACGTATGGGATCTAAAAATGCTGTTTTAACGCTGTCTCGTCTGCCGTGCTTTTGAGTTGATTGTATGTGAGAAAATCCTAAAAAGTCCCGAGAGTTGTAATCTACTTGGTTGATACCAAGCTCTTGACCTAAAACAGAAAGCAGTTATTAACTCTTAAGACTGACATTTTTCTAGTAAAACAATAATAAATATATCAAAATACGTGTTTGCAATAGTACACATGAATTGCAATTAAGTCAAACAACAACTACTTCAACTACACAAGTACTCAAAACAACCCTATCTACGCTTTCAACAAAAATCTCGAGACAATTTTTCATAAATACACCGCTTCACCCTACAGTTTAGACTACTTCACGACTCTTAGTCGTCCTTGGCGGCTGATACCATTCCGTTCCCGCTAAAATGCAAACTTCTAGAATATTCGATGAAAGAGCAGGAATCAAAGTAGCCAGCTGCTCTACTACCCTGTTCTCCGGACACTCAAACCTGGCACATGCGTTATTCTAGACTCAAACATCGCACAGTACGTACTGCACCCATTCAGTTTAACCGGTAGAATTACTTCCATTCTCAGCCTTGCGGGATATTTAAGACGCAGCTCCTATTTACTGTATTTCGACCTTGCGGTACTTTTCTTCTTCGATTTTCTCAACATCTATTATGTTGTACTATTTTGTCTTATGTGTGTACTCTCCGAGTTGAGGAAAGGTAGATGCTTTGACCTCCTATCCTCCAGGCAAACTAGAAAAAACAACATTGAACAATGGTAAACTGATATATACGGCAGGCACGATGATGCGCAATATGGCGACGTGAGATGACCTTCAATAGTTTATAGGCGACCTATATACTTCAGGGACCTTGCCATTTGGCAAAATACTGAAATTTAACCAGTGTGTTTGTTTTATTTGAAGAAATACTCCTGTACATCTTCACACGATGTGCGTATCAAAATATCACAATAATGAACCGTTTAAACGTATTACAAACGTTAACCCTAATATTTGACTTACAAAAATGTGATTGGTTGATGTTTAGATTACGCGCAAGCACGACCTATTAACCGGGCGAAATTACATCGTTCAATTTACGATGCAGACGTACCTTTCGTAGCGGCAATGTTCCATTAACAGTTCTCGTCAAGTCTGTACTTTGTTGTTTACGAACAATTGTTATTTATGATAAGTGAATATTAATCTTATTGTTAGCATTTTACTTATTTAGGCAATACAAAAATATGCCTAGATATACGGAAAAAGAGCAGCATATTATTTTGAAAGTTCTCAAGTATTTTCAGTTAGAAAAAGAAGCTTGTAAACTTCAGTGCACCAAGTTAGTATTTTTTATATAACAATAAGTGAAATTAATATAAAATAAGTTAATCCTATGTATTTCATTGGGATTGCTTAAATATTTCATTTTTATCTATTATGTTTAAAGTTATGAACATCAAATACATGGGGTCAGTAGAAACATCAATGAGACCGGGACCGATGAGTTGCATCCCATTTGAGCAGGCCAAACTTTTGACCGCTGAATTACATCCGTCCAACCGCTGAGTTGCATCCCATTAACAAATTTAAAAAATGGTGTCTAAAACTGGTAATAAAAGCGGGTATTGTTGTCATGTATATTCTGATATCGTAATTATTGATACTAAATTTTATTTCCGAAACTTCGACTAATACAGTAAAATGTAAAATTTTTTTAATATGTAAATTGAATATTACAATTTGTTTTATTTTGCAATGTTTAGATATCCCAAGTATTATTATATTAATTTCATAGTCTTCTCGAATTTGACTGAATACGATCCTGATGATTTTATTTATCAAATTAAACGTTAGCTATATATAAAAATAAGAAATAAAATATCGACATACCCAAAACTCGGATATACGTCACAAACGATGACGCACACCAAGAAGGCTATTATATGAACTTTAGATACAGTTTAAGGTACATAATAAAACAATACAATATCTTTCTTCACAAAAAAAAGAAGAAAACAAAATGAGCAATCTCACTAGTGAAACATATCCTACAGTAATAAACGTTCAGATATTATTACCTTTTATTAGAGGGGTCTCTTTCTCTATGGATTTCTCTGTAATACTTTTGTTCTTTTTTACAATTCTCCTTTCTTCTCTCTTTCTTTCTATTCTCCTTTCTTCTCTCTTCTCTTTATCTTTCTTTTCTCCTTTCCTCTTTTTATCTTTCTTTTCTCCTTTCCTCTTTTTTCTTTCCTTCTTTGACTTGAATAAGTTTCACTCTTCTCTTATCCCCCTTCCTATTCCTCTTTTTCATTCTACCCTGTTACTATTCCTTCCACTCTCTTCTCTAATTCTTTTCATAACTTCTTTTTTCTTCTTCTCTTTTCTGTCTATTTCTATTGTTTTCTCTTTTTTTCATAATTTACCTTTCCCTCTAATTTCTCTTTTCTCTCTCTCTTTCTCTCCTCTCTTAATTTCTCTCCCATTTTCCCCATTTTATCTCATTTCTTCTCCTCTCTTTCTCTCTCTCTTTCTCTCTCTCTCTTTATATCTCTCTCACCATCTCTCTGCACTTAATTTTAGAAATTGTTTGAAATATTTATTTTACCTGCTGATAGGAATATTCTTGATAGTTCACTTTCATAACCATATTCAACGCTTATTGGGCCACTAGTATTGTGATACTTGTTACTGCAAATGCTCCCAAGACGACAATTTTCAGATTTTAAAAAATAAGGAAGAACTTCATCGTATGACCAACCTGAATTACCTTAAAAATTAATATACACTGCTCATATCAATAATATCTTAAAAAATTGAAAATAAGTTTATAGTTTATAGAGTGTATTTGCTATTAAATAGTCAGCCAGTCAGTTAATTATAAAATGTAAACATTAAACGTCTTAGGTTAAATGTTGGTCCAACATAGCGAACAATGTAAATGGTTGGGTGGGAATAGTTATTTGTATGCCAAGGACTGAAAGTGCTATTTTCTTGGACGAGTCTGAAAATTCCGAGGCGAGCAACAGACGAGTCCAACAAAGTAGCATTTCAGCCGCGGCATACACAACATTTTTTTGGCAGCGATTTAAATAAATATACTAAAATAAAATTGATCCGAGAAAATAATTAATGAATACAGAATTAATAAACAATGTATTGAATATTACTTATGAATGTAACCTACGTATTTGTAAATCTTAAACAGGTGTTGATACATTCACTCTATTAAATACGACAATATTACAGGAAACTGTAATAAGATTTATTGTTTCAAGCCTACGTGGTTTGTTGTCAAAAATTTCAAGGTTTTTAGTTTGCGATTGGAAGTGAAGAGGGCGCTGCCGTCACAATCTTTACATTTCCGTTACTGGAAGACATGTATTGATTGTGATTGAAGTGTACTCTTCAGTCCGGGATTAGAGATTCTCGGACGGACACCACATACCTTGTACTGATGAGGCGCAAATACGCCGAAACCGGTCTACAAGTTGTGTTGTCCCTTCTAATTGCAAACCAGAAAGGTTGGTTTTAAAATATCTTGTAGATATACCAACCCCGTTTGACTTAGGGGTTTAATTCAATATCCGGCGGTGCATATTGCACGGGAAGTAGTTGTTGCTCCTTAGCTGAACGGCCACTGTTTTTGAAAAATATCATTGTTCAAAAAATTCATACGTATTTGTAATATTAATAGATTTAATTTTTTTGCAAAAAGTATCCAATATTAATTGTACCTCCAGGGCAATTATTAATTTTTATTGCACCGGGTGAAGAAGGAAATTAATAATGTTGTGTCAATAGAACTGTCAACATTGATCTGGGTACAGTTACATCTAGAAAGTTATCAAAGCTGTCTACCCCAGAGCGTCCAGAAAGTGTTTTGTAGTACGGAACTGTCACTTTCAGCACATGGAACTTACAAAACGTAACTTTCGATACGTAAATGAATACAAAAAGAGCTACTTTCAAAAGTAGCGGTCAAAAAAATACATTTCAGCCGGGCTCAACGGTTGGAACCATGCCCAAAACATGTTGTGCATGCTGGCAGTCAGCGCAGAGTTCCATCTTTCTGATGCTAACACACATTGTACAGACGTTGTTGGCTCCCACGTGTGGAGCCGGTCTAATCATTAAAATTCACGAGGTTGTATGTTTTCAATGGCTGTTAAACACAAACGAAATTTCGCAGACAGTAGTCTATTGATAGATGACAGTGTTGCTATCAAAGTTACTGCACAGAAAAGGAAGTCACTGACTAAATTTAATGATAAGTGGATACTTCAAAGTCTAACCAAACAATAAAAATTATCATTGGCAAAACCTGTTTTATTGTGAGACAATATTTATTAAAAAAAGTCTTATACAAGAGAACCAATTAGATACTATACCTTTGGCTGCCCATTTATCATAATCTATAGGATTTCCTCTTGAATATATCGTATAGCTTTGAGTCGCCGATGTACCTCCTAGAGCTTTCCCTCTTGGCCACGCACATCGGTTATCAATCATAGCTTCACATACTCCGTCTTCTTTTTCCATAGTATATCCCCAGTTGTAGGAACTTAATTGATAAAGTACTGAATAATAAGGGACACTCGTTAACGCGTCTGGTGGAGATCCGGCTTCTAGTAGTAATATTTTCCATTCTGAATTTTCTGAAAGTCTATTGGCAACTACAGATCCAGCCGCACCCGAACCAACGACTATGAAGTCGTATTCTTTTGAAGCTGCAAAGTACTATTTGATTATACAGGGTATACGTCTAAAAAATCAGGGCCGGTTTTAAAAAATAGTTCGTTTTGTTCATATTAAAAAATTTAGCGTGTGAGTGTTTTCAAAACTCTAATAAGGATTTTACAAAGTACATAAATAGACTACAAAAATGGCGTTTTAGCAATTCGAACCATACATTCCAAAAAATATAATTTTTCTTGAAAAAATTTAATTTTTGGTACAAAAATTACTTTTTTAATGACTAGTAGTTCCATAACTCGTGCTATATTTTTAATAATGAAAATGTTTTATTTATTTCTGAATCGGCTTTCAAAAGGTAAACACTAAATAATACTAAAACATTACTCTATATAACATTTCTTCAATGATTCATCGGTATTGTCATTTTATCGAATTGTTTCGAAAGAAAAATATATTTTGATTTTAAAGAAAATATAACATTAAAACTGAACTATACCTCATTTAAAAACCAGGAGGAGTAATTTGAATTTAAGTTGGCAATTCTGTAGACCTCTGATTGGTCAGATTCCGCCCAGTTTCACACAACACTTTGACACATTGACATCAGCTGATACTTTATTAATTTCCATTTTTGACAATTCTGACAGATGAATATGCTTATTTTTGTCATTGCATCCGCTGTTGTTATTTTATTATTTTTACTTAGTTTAAATTGTTAAAACTGTTCCTTTAAAACCTTCAGTAAGCAATTGTATTGAATATCTGCAATTATGGATCCTTCTACTTCGAGTATAGCTCTTCGCTTATTAGGCCGGCAAAACAATGTAAACGCTGAACATAGGTTATTTAGGACTCTCAGAAAAACAATTTACAATAAATGTGTGTAAACAAATATAATATATTGGATGAAAAACCAAAAATATTCATATTAAATCCAAAATGTCTCAAACAGTTGGTGGCGTGGCTGATTTCTTCGTCCATCAAGGCATATTTAATAGATTTTTTTTGATTTTTTTGATTTTAGCTTAACGTGCCTCGACAGCGCTGGTCATTGGCACAGAAAAAATAAATTACAGATATTTACACAATTATTACAAATATTTAAATTAGATTTTACAGATTTCCTGAAGACATCAGATATCCGTGTGAGAGTTTGGTATGACTGATTCGGATTCTTCTGATTGTAGTAGCCTCTCTCCGGGTTAAGTTCAGGGAGAGAGGAAAAGTGGATGGATGGATATCATCTGTCGTGCTATTGCGCCACAGGTGTCGCCAAGAATCTTGTGTGACGTTTTTGAATTGGATCTTCAGGTCGGTTGCGAGTTGGACAATGTGTGTTGGGTCGTTGTTAGTGGTAGCATCTTTCGCGTGGCGGTCCGCAGTTTCGTTACCATCAATGCCGATGTGAGATGGAAGCCAGATGAGAGAGTCTGTTATATTTTGAGCAACGAGAGTTTGATAGATGTCGTGTATATTCTGGACAATTGGGTGGTCAGTGAAGATTGACTTGATTGACTGAATGGAGGAAAGGGAGTCAGTGCATATTGCAATATTTTTGTGTGGTAGGTGGATGCTTTTGAAAGCTTGAAAAATGCTTTGTACCTCGCCTGTGTGAACGCTACACACTATAGGTAGGGTGAAGGAGCTTATGAGTTCATGCTTCGTGGAAACTGCACAACCAACAGTTTTGGAAGCGTCTGTGTAGAGTATTAAATCGGTTTTTTTTGTAGTAATTCTAAGAAAATGTAAGATACACTAACATTTGAGCAATCGTGTGGGAAAAATAAATGCGCCATTTTCGTTGTCGATTTGTGTACTTTGTAAGATCCTTATTAGAGTTTCTAATAAACAGGGTGACATTTTTTATATGAACAAATCGAATTAATTTCTTAAGACATGCCCTGTTTTTTTTCTATTTTGAACAGATTAGTTAAGTTATGATCAAAATAAATATAAGACAACATTCACAACTCCCCCTGTATATCATTAAAATATGGGAGCAGAGACTTCCGTACAAGGAAGAAGTATGTACACTTCCTCATGACTTTACCTGTATTACATCACTTAGTAAGTATCCGGTATCTACTGTGGGTTCCAGGATACACTGGAATGGACGGAAATGTAATAGCAGATAAACTAGCGAAAGAGGAGGGACTGAAAAACTATTTTGCGATATTATCACCAATATAATATTGGAAGAAATAGGTAAAACAGAAAAAAAAACGTGAAGATTGGACTGCCGGGAAGATCTGGTAAAAGTAAGACAATCTAAGACACCACTGGGAAACTACGAACAAGTGAGATCGACAAAATGCTAAAGCCAGACTGGGGAAACTACTATAGTCTCTGATTTGGAAACCACACTCAATTTCCGCCTCATGCTCCGCATGTCCAGAATCAAGCTAGACTAGATGCATTTAGGCTGGAATACAATGAAACTGGCACCATAGTAATATCAAATGAGTAGTAGGGATGAGCAAAGCAAGGCCAAAACTCGGATAGTCTTGGTCTTGCTTATTCGGTTTTGGTCTTGCTCAAATCGTCTTGGTTTATTTAGTTTTGGTCTTGTTCATTTTACCTGTTACTTATTTTTTTACATTTAAAGATCGTCATGGTTATAAGTTATTAATAATTTACAATCAATTATCAACTAGCAGAATTATTGTAAAAGGCGACTACTGTACTTTAGTGATGAGCAAAGCAAGACTCTGATAGTCTTGGTCTTGGTCTTTCTAGTCTAAGGATGGTCTTGGTCTTGCTAGTGTAAGGATGATATTGGTCTTGCGAAAAAGCAAGACCAAGACCAATTTTGCTCATCACTAAAGAGTGGCGACAACATGCTGGCAAAAACCAATGACAAACAACCATACATCAAGCTAAACTGGAATGGGACGGAGTCAGAATGGTGCCGATGGTTCCAAAACTGACAGAGGAACAGGTATTGAAGTTTAAACCCGAGAGCAACGCTAACGCATCCTTGGAAAACTCGCATAAATATTAAAAGGCGGAATAGAAGATGAAAGATCCTTATACTTCCTGGCACTTAGGAAACATTGAAATCTTGAGTATGCTCCAGATCAAACCTAGACTGGTCTGGAACTGCATACGAAAATTTTTAACCTTAATCAACCACAATTACTAAGAGTTACTGGGTTTCGGGGCGCAAGGGTATAGTAGGCAATGAAATGGCAGATAAAAACAAAACATCAGATTTATTGGATCCATGTGCCTATGTAGATTCTCTGGAAACTCCTGGTCAAAAATCCTTTGGAGTCGCGGACCAACGAAATACTGAATCTGATTAGGGTCAAATAAAGAAAATGATACAATTACTCACCGATCAGATATTTTAAACTAGTGTTTCTAAATATACAAACTAATATACAAAAGCAAATGTTTTTGTTTGTGACGCTTTCGATCCTTCACTACTTAAACGATTGTCATGAAATTTTTTACATTAGTTAAAAAAAGACAGATTGCATTTTATCAAGAAAAAAATGATGATTCCTAGGGGTCGAAAAATACTTTGGTATGTTCGTCCGACAAATAAAGTTTATCAGTTTTCTAGACTAAAATATATTCAGATTATTTAATTTACAATGGTCTTTAAGATGTATTTAAGATTTTAAGATACATCAACAAAAGCCGTGGGTAGAATCTATGAGGTATGAATACTTACGATTTTTAAAAGAGTACGGAATTTCTTCAAACTTTGAGTCAAGTTTAGTTGCTGTGTAGACTAGTTGACTAAAATTTAGAAGAGCTTCAGTTTGAATTATTACATTGGTTACTATAACTAATGCTGCTAGTTGTACACGTATGGAAGACAACTCGACCATCTTTTCTGGAAATTAGAAACCTAATTATTATAAGTTACCCTCCCCTAGAAACAACTGGTCGTAAAAAGATAAAAAATCAGCAGAGGTAAGGAAAATCTGAACATTCTTCACTGTCAACGTATACAATGGAATTATAGGAACAAGTCCAATGTATATAGGAATACAATTTTTATTCAAGCTACCAGTTTTTTCGATAAATGTGCCATTATTCTATATTTACTTTTTAAACTTCGTGCTAATTTGAAGTTTGACAACTTGTACATGAATAATGATGTGTTTGACGTTTTTAATGCATACTATTGTTTTTTGTTAAATTTTAAAAATCTACAAGGTCATATCTAAAGACCTACAAGTACAGTACAATTCAATTTGGAAAAATAAAAGTATTATTTTGTTTTAAGGTGATACATCGCTATTATTTTTGGAGAGAGAAAAAAATTAAAGAGGTGTGATCTACTATGAATGGACCTTAATAAAATTTGACAACAAAGTTTTGTAGTCTTAAACTTCAAAATATTATTGATTGTCTAGTTGTCAAATTTTTTCGTTGTGTCAGATAAGGACCAAAAAATTATTTCTATATTAGTTGATCTTGACAACGGTAGCTGGAACGCTACCAATACGTCGAAATAAAAAATAAAAAAACATTATTGTGGTTTGATTCCCAAAAAAATAAGAAAAAAGAATTTATATTATGTATTTTTTTTTAAATATTTCCAAACTAGCTTTCTTATAACATCATGAACTAACAGATTACTGAAGTAAGGGGAACATTTGTGTAGCGAGCCTAACAATTTTAGAAAATATATCTGACAATATTGCTTTATTTTATGGGCATTAGACTGACAATAGTTAGACTATATCATAATTTTTCGTTGGCTGTCTCTCTTCTCTGTCTGCGCATTTGAAGTATCAAGCTACATTGGTCGATGTAGAAGAGACCATATCACTTGTAGACCGGTTTAGGCGTTTTTGCGCCTCATCAGTACAAGGTGAAAATATCTGTCCAGAAGCTCTGTGAGCATAATTACCGTAAATTCAGTGTATTTTAGTATTTTTGGCAGATAACAGCAGTTGAAAATTAGCTGATTGGATTTGATTTACTCATTTTATTTTCCTTAAATAAAATTAGTGGTGCCCTTAAATTTTTTCTCTTACCTAAATAAAATCTTTTTCTTATTTCCAACAGATAACAAAGCCCCTGAGAGCTGGGAATTTAAAGTCAGTTTGGCAAGAACCTGCCCTATACATTTTTTGTTTAACATTCAACGCCGTGAATCAAGCTTTGTTTCATTTAGAAATAGCTTAAGTGTGCAAAAAAATTATATTCATTGAAAGCTACAAAATAAATAAATTATGTAAGTACTTACTTCAACCGATGCTTGCAATTCGATAACAATTCGACCAATTATACTTTTCATATTTATACATTTCGGTGAAGTAGTAAACATTTAATTTAAACTAATTATGAAAATGTTATGTATATTTAACTTTAAGGTGATTTTAAATACGCGCCCTTCAAATACAGGGTGTCCCATTATAAAGTAACACATTTTGACGGCTTATTACTCGAGAATGGAAAAAGATATCGACGAGCAGTTTTCGCTAAACTTCTTATATTTCCTTCAAATTTTTATTGACATAGTTGCCAAATGTATATTTTTTCCCGAAAACGCCGTAAAAAAATGACCATTTTTGAAACGAAATTATCGGTTTATTTTAAATACAACACCCTATATTTTTTAATACCATCTGAAAGTCCCTTTCTTCCTCTTTCCAAAAATGTATACATTATCGGCATATACTCAAGTTTTTAGGGAAAGATTTAATTTTTTATGAAACCATGTCAATAACTTCCAAACGTAAATAATTATCACATTTTAACAGCTTGGAAACGTTATAACTCGGAAATGAGACAAGTCTCAAAAGTGGTCTAAAATTTTCGTAAGAAAGTTACTGTAATCCAAACCCTAAAAACCTTCAGGAGTTAAGAAATAACATAGTAAATGTTTTTAATACCATAACACCAGAAATGCTGCAAAATGCATTCAGTAATTTTTGGATGAGATTAGGATTATGTAGAGATGCAGATGGAGATCACATACAACAACTTATTTATTAAATATAACTTTTTTTTGTTTTGATGTGTTTTATGAAGTTATGTTTGGTTCCTTGTTCTTATATGTGAATAAAAATGTTTGTTTTAAATGTTTTCTTTCTTTCTAGTTTTCCCGATTCTGTAAATTGTTGTACCCAAGTTAATATCGATTTTCGTGTATAGGCGGATTTCTGTCAAAAATGGCTCTGAATCTTATCCTGGTCACTTTTATTAATTAACAAAAGTAACTTTCTTACGAAACTTTTAGACGACTTTTGAGACTTGCAAGTTGTTAAAATGTGATAATTTACGTTTGGAAGTTATTGACATGGTTTTATAAAAAATTAAATATTTCCATAAAAACTTGAGTATATGCCAATAATGTATACATTTTTGGAAAGGGGAAGAAAGGGAATTTCAGATGGTATTAAAAAATATAGGGTGTTGTATTTAAAATAAACCGATAATTTCGTTTCAAAAATGGTCATTTTTTTTCGGTGCTTTCGGGAAAAAATATATATTTGGCAACTATGTCAATAAAAATTTGAAGGAAATATAAGCAGTTTAGCGAAAACTGCTCGTCGATATCTTTTTCCATTCTCGAGTAATAAGCCGTCAAAATGTGTTACTTTATAGTGGGACACCCTGTATTATACCAGTGAAGTAACCGTTTTACAGAACGGAATCCTTTGTATTGCTATTATGAAATAATGCTTTTCTACGAGCTATTTGTATCAATAAGGAAAAAAAGTGGCATACAGGACGCGAAACTGAGGGCAGTAATCATTCAGGAAAAGGCACTTTACACCAGTGTAGTACACTTAACTTTTCCTCCTACCCACTTATTAAACTTTTTTATGAATTATCACATATTTTGTTGCCTTGAGCCCATTGCTTAAGTTGAATATATTGATTTTCATAATAATGAGGCTATGTTGCCCTGTTCCCTAATATTAAATGGCACAGCATATTATGTTAGTTTTATACGTCAAAGAAAACATCTAACAATCCTGAAGTTGAAATGTTCACTTAAAACCTCACGTTGAAATAACATTCCTAATTAATTTTCACCAGAAAACAGTGTATTCATTCATTTGATTTAGTCGTGCTCAGCATCCCAGGCACTTGAACTGAATCTTTGTACCATTTCCCATGTTATCTACTTCCATTCTAGAAGCTTTGTGTCTTCTATATAGGCCACTAGTTTGACTGGAGGGATTTTCAGTAGTTTTAATGGTTGTATTATTTCCTCTACAAAGTGCTTCCGTCTTAGTTCCTTTAAGTTCTCGCAGAAGCGGAGTATGTGTTTCATCATAGAGTTCACATTTCCTGCACTTAGGTTCACCAAGTCGGTAACTGTCTTCAAATGTCTCTCACTCAGTTTCAATAGCATGGTTGAGAGTTCTTTGTCCACGTAAGTCAAAAAAATATATCTAACAATCCTGAAGTTGAAATGTTTATTTAAAACCTCACGTTGAAATAACATTGACAATTAATTTTCACCAGAAAACAGGGTATACAAGGAGTTATGAAAATTACAGAAACAATTTGAGTATAATAGATTTACAAGTTTCTTCATTTGAAGCAAATATCAGGAGTAGTGATAAGCAAAGCTGGACCGAGACCAAGACTCGGATAGTCTTGGTCTTGCTCAAATCGTCCGGTCTTGGTCTTGGTCGTGCTTATTTAGTCTTGGTCTTGCGTGCAAATACTTGGACTTGTTCATTTTACCTGGTACTTACTTACTTTTTTTTACTTTTAAAGATCATCATGGTTATAAACTATTAATTACTAATTAATGCTTTGTACTACATTTATACACTAACTCTGCATTTGGAATAAAACTAGTAAGAAATTATAACAGTTGATATCGAGCACTCCATTATATTACCATAATGACATTTTCTCGTTAAATTCAAAACTGTTTTTTAGTTTTCTTAAACTATAATTCATTTTTATTGTGTAATGGTGGAATATAATCAAGCAAACTGGAGATTCGAAACACCAAAAATATTTTGTTCTAAAAACAAAAGCATATGCTGAGGCTAGTCTAAAGATGGTCTTGGTCATGCTTACCAATTTTGCTCATCACTAATAGGAGGAGGAAGGAAAAGTACTTTGCCTCCTTGGGGTGGGAAGTGTGTACTTTCTATGCCGTGCGGTATGCACATACTTCAGCGAGTACTTCAAGCACACTACGGAGTGCGTAAAACTTTACTTTATGCAGTGTATGTAGTGATAGTCATATGAAAATATAGAATAAAAAGAGACACTAAACCATTAATGTGGAGTCTGACCGTTGATGAACTCTAGCCTGTATCTGCGTTATAGGAGCAATGAGAACATGTCCAACGGCAGCCATGGAAGTGATTCTCAACCTCACACCACTACATATGGTGGTGGAAAGTGTTGAAGAAAGAACCAGCTACAGGCTAAGTAGAGAGGGAATCATTAAAAAAACCTGGGACATGCCATAAGATGGTATGATGAAAAAGTATAACTTTTCAAAGAATTTCGTTACGGAATTAAGGAACAAGAAGGAATGGGATACAAATACCATTACCAGACTTGGAAAGAATGCCATTCAATGGTACACAGACGGCTCAAAAGCAATAGAAGGAACTGGGATAGGAGTGTACGAGCCAGGAACCAAACACTCTGAAAGCGTGGGAAAAACCACAAGTATCTTTTAAGCGGAAATTCACGCAATAAGAAAGTGTGCCCAGTTCAATATAGACAAAGGATATAGAATGCAAAGGATTATCATAATGTCTGATAGTCAAGCAGCCATTAATGCGCTGAGTTCTTGTGTAATCAGTTCCAAAATGGTGTGGGAATGCCTAGGCAAACTTAATTAACTAGGCGAGAATAATATAGTCACATTACTGTGGACTCCAGGACACACTGGAATAGAAGGAAATGAAATAGCAGATGAACTAGCGAAGAGGGGGACTGAAATACCCTTTTGGGGGCCGGAACCCTTTTGCTGCAATCTAATAATGGAATAAATAGGTAAAGCCGAAGAAAAGAGAAGATCTGACCATTGGAAGGATCTATTAGGGCTTAGGCAATCTAAGATTCTTCTGGGTGACTACAACTCGTTGAGATCAAATGAATGCATAAGTCAAAGTAAAACTGCATTATGAGTTTTAACAGGAATCCTAACGGGACATTGTCGCCTGAATGGGCACCTTAAAAAGATCAAAATAGTGGAGGAAGAAGATTGTAGATTTTGTGGAATGGAAGAAGAAACCTCCATCCACATACTTGCGAACTGCACAGCAATTCAGAATCATAGGTCACAGCACCTGGGAGACTACAGGGCCCTGATTCTCGAGTTCAAGAGAAAAGGAACGTTCACTTCACCAAAATGAACATTCCGATCCGCCAACGTTCACGCGTTACTCTAAAATCTAATTCTTGAGCACTTGTGATGTGAAACGTCATGCGGATGATTAATGCTATGTTGCCAGATACTTTATAGCTAAAGCACACCATTTTAAAGAAAGAAGAAGAAAAAATTATGATGAAAATCATAGAAAAAGTATATATGGATACTTTTTCTATGATTAAAATGCAAGTAAGAAGAAGAACCTGTTAACATAACCAAAGTTTGTAATTCGGCGGGTATTAATTTTTGTTTGTGTTTTTGACTTCTGTATTTTGTGCGATTTGGCTGTGAAAAAAGTGGAAGTATTTTAGTGATAAACTTGATCGACATTGGATATGGCTGTTATCGGTTCAACTCATTTCAATTCTTATGTGTTCATTCGTCGATCAAAATTTTTGAACCAAGTAATCTACTTCTACTCGTATTTAAAAACAATTAAAATAAAATATCCAAAGTAAATTTTTCAAACAAGAAACCAGCCAAATTGAAGTTATCTTAATTTCCCAACGTCAAAATCACAGCACATATGTGTGCTGTGGTCAAAATAATTTACACGAACACCCGGGAACGCTCCGTTCCCTTAAATATTAGTAGTAGAAACCACTTCTCTCGAAAATCGGTGATGTGAACTGTCACATCTATTCAAGAATATGATTTAGACACTTTCGAGAGAACTCCGCCCACTTTTCTCATGAGAACATAGATCCTTCGTTTCAAGAATCTGGGCCCTGGATAGAAGAGGGAAAGTTACTTAAGTTGAAGCCTGCAGATATTCTAAAATTACTCCGGGAAATAGGACTAAAGGAGCTCTGAGACTCTCCTCAGAAACTAAGTGGATGTAAGGGGGCACAATAGATATTTTAGGTCTCAGTGATTGGTACCCCAAAATACACACATACATACATACATACTGAAACCTAATCAAATATTGAAACATATTCAGTGAAGTATTGGTAAATATTTAATTAATACTGGAAAATAATAATTGAATTGTGACTGTCTAACAATTCTTGGCGCATCTTACTTTACGCACTAGTGCGCAAAGAAAATTATTATTAACTTCTTATTTTTGATAAAAGTTGCGGTAGTAGTAAAAATATTGTATGCGATTCGTGTGTAAAGTCCCTTTTTGACTCGCTTTTCTTACAATAACATTAATTTTGTTATTGTATGTCAATGGCTTTACGATGTAATCTTAACATATAATGGTTTTTTGTGGATATTACCTCAGTTCTGTCGAACCGAATGTTATGCTCTTCATCCCGTAGAGCATGTTCTGCTACTGCTGATTTGTTGGTTTGTCTTGTGTTCGGAGAGAGTTTTGTAGTACCAATGTACACTTTTCCACAGGAAGAACGTGTTCTATTATAGACGCCTGCTGTAAATAATGGATTTCTTGGGTCTTTGGCTGATCTCAGATGTTCCTGAATTTTTCGTGTTACTTTGTAGACAGTTTTAATATCATATCTTCTCAGAACCTTTCCGTTGCGATTAGTTATACTTTCTATATACGGTAGATAAGTAGTGCCTGTGTAATCTACTTTTTCTCTAAGTAGCCTAGGATATAAAATACTCTTGATATCTCTTTCGGTATAATCATTTGCCTGTAGAAATTCTGGTTCGCAGTTTCAAGGGTTAGAAGATTTATGTATTGCCTTACGATATACTCTAAGACCTACCTTTAAAGTAACGCCGAACTAAAAAACTGCAAATCACGAGTTAGTTTTCAGTGACGCAAAAGTAATTATGAAGTAACGCTTTGCTTTTTTTTAGTAACAATCCCAGTTGTGCTAACCTCCAATACATTTAAAAATGCTAGTTGTTTGTTAACCCAAGACATTTTGTTAATCATAGTTTCGACCATGAATAAATAAATATCATTCGTGTTTATACATTTTGATAATCATTTAAAATCCTTGGTTCCAATAGATTATTATTCATTTACTCCTATCCAATTATAGAGGACATTGAACTTCTCACGGAAAATTTTCAAATACACTGTATAACAGACTATAACCTTATATGGGGAAGTGAAGAGGATTTCAGTTTTAAAGTAAAATATAGGGAGTTCCATTTAAAAAACCATAACTTTTGATCTGTCACCGAGTACGGAACACCTTGTAACATTATCGCTAATTTTGAAATACGAAGCTTAAAGCTGTCTACAATTTTTTGCCCCACAACTTTTTTAGGTATTTTCCATGATAACAGTTCTACTGATCATTATCACACTAATCAATCACCCTGTATGCAAATTTAACAAAATGAGTTGGCTGTATTAACGATAGTCCTGCGCCTCTTCACGATGTATACGTTTATCTAATAAATAACATTGTTCTTCATATAAAAACAAATGAATTAGTAATGAGCAGTATTGGGGTTTCCATTTTAACACTCTTTGTTAGCTACGTAAATATCTAGTTGCCTTGAATTTAGTCGTTTGTTGTATAAACTTTTGTGCTGTCAGTAAATTTGACAGAAGTGTCAGACATAGTGAAAAATATTTTCTGTTATATTTAAAATTTTAATTACACTTATTTTAAATGGAAGAACCTCGAGAAGAATGCATTTCTTCGGAGCCGAAAATCAAAGCTCTGAAGAAATGCCCCTGGCAGAAAATTCTTCAATCTCACAGCCCAAATCCAACGATTTCATCGATATTGATACACCTTCAACTTCAAGTTTAACATCCCAATTATTGTCTAGCAACCAAGTTACCTTAAAAAAAGACAAATTACCCAATGTTATAATTAGTAATTTAAATAATGGTCCTTATTTTACTGTAAATATTAATTTAAATAATTAGAATTCGTTGTGTATATATTTGTTTATAGAAAATTTATTTTTATGTTGTTCAACCCCTTTCAGAGCACTTTTTTTTATTTTTTCTTCATGTGGTCGTAGATAAAGTTTTGTATGACACTTATGCTTGAACTACTTTTTCGCAACGAGTGCGCAAAAGTATAACTTCACGCACTTGTATCATGAATAACTTTCGTCCATATTATAGATGATATTTTTACTCTGATTGTTTTTCAACCAAATGGCTCAAATGGATAAATAAAGTAAATCAATACAATTCATTTTGCACGAAAAAATAAGTAAAGCCTGCCACCTCGTTTGCGTATCTATGGATATAACAAATAATTAAGTTTAACTAAGTGATGGTGAAGATCTTGTATGTACGCCACCTGCTGTTCAAGAAACTGCCAATGAGGTTATGTTACTTTTGTTACCGTATAACGTCCGAAACATATTCTTTGGCCTGGGACGAAAAGTGTTGCCTAAGTAACAATGAATTATTCAATACCTTACTGAAAAGGTTACCTTTTCGTCCAAATATCTAAACCATAAAACCTCATTTCTTGACAAAATCGGATAAAAACAATTACTTATATACGCTGATGTATTTTTAACATTAGTTAAAGTAATAAAATAAAGAATTTTGCTAGTTGCTAATTGATTGTAAATTATTAATAATTTATAACCATGTTGATCTTTCAAAGTAAAAAAAAATAATTAACAGGTAAAATGAACAAGACCAAGTCTTTGTACGCGAGACCAAAACCGAATAAGCAATACCAAGACCCAGACTATCCGAGACTTGGTCTTGGTTTGATCATCACTAAAAGGAATACGAACTGATCTCACCTTTTTCCTTTGTGTGACTGCAGAGCACGCATCTCCGAAGAAAACGAGTAAATCATACGTTTAGTAGGTAAAGAAATAAAATGAAATGAGCAAAACTGTTTATTTATGAAATACCTACATATTATAAATGTTCAGTAATTTTTTCAATATGGCATTAAATTTTAACGAAAGTTTATTTTTATTTTTATGTAATTTAAAGTAAATCACTTGTAAGTACGTAATCTTATCCAAACTTGCAGGTAAAAACAAAATTCTTCAACAATATACTTTTTTTGTACAATCTATAATTAACAATGGACTCTTCAGTGAAAAGTATACCTCCCAGTCTTCTGAGTTTCACGTGTTTACAGTCAAGATCCCTAAGTATTTTTTGTAAAAGTTACACACTTTTTGTCATCTAGTTTCTTTTAGTCTTTATAATTCTCCTAGCCTTCTGAAGTTTCTTTTGATGGTTTGTCGATTTTGACTCTTGGTGTAAGCTGACAATGCCCATCAGGCAACTTGTTATAAATGAGGTACAAATATGTTTCTACTAAAGAGTTGACTGAACATTTTTAGCGTTCTTGGAAATATGTACTCACAATTTTAAAAATTGTGACTTACTAAGTATAGTAGGTAATTGGTCCGACGATTGAAAGCCTGTATACTAGACTATCCAACATTTTTTAATAATTTCAGCGGCTTTTTCAGCAATCATTATTTCAGGAGCCATTACATTTCCAGTCAGACAAACTGGAATAACACTAGCATCGGCAACTCTTAATTTATGTACACCATGTACTTTCAGTTCTTCATCGACTACGGCGTCTTTTTCGGTTGCTAGACCCATTTTGGCTGTTCCGGTGATTTGGCCTCTTGTTACCGTCATGTATCTGAGAGTGAAAAAAATATTAACAAATCTTTAGTCAAATAATATAGTTCGGGGAAGTTAGGACACAAACTTCAAATTTTTCCGAGATATTATGTCCCTAATCAAAAACATATCGACTCCCAATTATTTTCCTTTATTTTTGAATAAATTCCGTTGGAGCTTGCGACACAGGTTGCAAGCACAGCGTAAAACACTCGGAAGTCACAGACTTTTACGTCGATATCTCTTTCAGTTTTGCTCGCATAAAAAAATGGTCGACATTAAAACTGTAGAAAACCTTCCTTAAAAACATGATAAAAGTGGATTTAAAAAATGCTTTTCTACCCTTAATTTTTCAAAAACTATTCAAAAATTTTGTTTATTCAAGCGGCAAGTACAATCAACATTACCAAACCAATGTGATATAATAGTTAGGCCAAAAGCTGACGTGAAATTAAAAAGCTGAGGTAACTGAATTTGATTTTTTTAATCAAAAGTATATCTAGTATAGTCTGTTTTCCTAAATTCTCAAGATGATCCCGCTGGAGTTTGCGACGAATCTCGCAAGCATAGTTTGGAGCACGTGAAACGTAACAGATTTCCGTTTATATTTGATCCCACAAAAAAATTCTAGGCATTAAAATTGTAGGGAATTTTATACTCCATAAAGTGACATAATGCAATATTTTGAAAAACATATTTTCCAACTCTTAATTTTCGAAAAATTTAAAAAAGTTCCCTAATATTGGAAAATATAGTAGTCCGGTCCCTGAGAACTATGGTGTTTTCCGATCTCGAAAATTCGAAATGGTGGCCACATACAATTTCAATATATACTTATATATATATATATTTATTTTATATTTATTTTTTTTTTCCAACCTCGTCTCATCTAATGAGCATCAACGCTATCGATACGTGGTTTGTTGCAATATTGATATATAATAATTTATAGTTTTATGAAAAGTAACAAGTAAATTTAAAAAAAAGTTTTACATAATTTTTTCCGAGATTTACTGAAAAAAGAATTTTTTTATCTGTTTCGATTCAATTTGACGTTGGAAAATATACTCGATGGATTCATTAATATTTTGAAAATGTTTTGTCTTCAAAAACCACGTATTTAAAAAAAAATCAGATACGACCGTTAGGCCCATTAGAAGCGGCTTCTTACTTAATAGCACACTTCCAATATTCATCGTTGAAAATAGCTTGATCACATTCGGGAATTTTCTCTTTTACTAATTTGACTCCCAATTTTTGCATAGCAGGACCGTTAACCATCTTTAGAACCTTTCTTATACCAGCCATTAATGTTTGTACGTCATACTCGTCTTCATCGGCCAGTGCATTGGGGTTTATGTAAGGCCTTTGGTCTACATCGTCAAGTTTCAAATAACCTTGCGATTTGGGATGAAGCAGAACTATTTCTACATTGAAACCTTCATAAGCTTTGCAGAACATATCGTGAAGATCTTTTCGTAGATTAGCTCCTTTGAAGTGATAGCATCCTAGAAAATATGAAATGTTTTAACACGTGTATAACAAATAATTTGATGTTGTACATTATTGATTAATTAATCAACTGATCAATTACTGAAAATAAAGAGTTGCTTGCAGTTAAATATCCTGAACAATGTAAGGCAGTAATTCAGTTGCAGCTTCGTAGTTACTCAAGGGAACAAACCATCACAAGGTACATTCAAAGAAGTGCAGGTGGTCATGATAGTTCAATAAAGGAGTGGCAGATAAGTGTACTTAGTGTGGTGAACAAAGACAGAAAAGTGTAAAAATTTCAGTTCGTGTAAGAAGCAGTCCTTGCTGCCTGGAATGCCAGAAAGGTAGATTGTACTACAGTCAGACTAGTGTGAGTACTTTGGAAACTGACGAACTCGCGAAAAGAAGCTCAGGATCATTATATATCTTAACACCCTGCCTGGGTGCAATTTAATTGATAGTGAGAAACACTTAAGCAATAGCAAGGTTCTATAGAAAACATCTGTGACGAAAAATTCCAGTTATTAACATAGTCTACTAAAGTTAACAGGTCATATTTAATGATTTCCGGTAAAAAGGGATCGTATAACGGATAACTCAGCTGCAAACTTTGCTACAGGGGCTGTTAGATTGCAGTACCCACCATATATTTAGCACCTACTCAATGAACAGTACCGGAAACAGTATGGGTGGATGAAAAGGTGGGAATAAAGTACAGTAAACCAATATGCGGCATTTGAATTTTTATACTTGGCAATTGGATGTTAAGAACCATTTTGAGGTCTCTTGTATGTGACCTTGTCTTTCCCATACTTTTTAGGGGTATTACTTGAAATCCCGGGAATCAGAACCATTTGTATCGTAGATAACTGAAATTATAATGGTTGGATAATAAGTATTGACAAGGTACCACATAATGAGGGTAAGATGCTACAGTTTTCTCTACATTGTCTTGAAGTAAGGGATTAAGATGAACAATAATATTACCAACAGCAAGTACCCTGATCGAATTTCACTTTAATGTTAGCTAATTGAGCTAATACTCACCTCCTTTAGAATGAGTTTTTTTAATTAATATTTGGATATCAGGATAAGCGGTATTATCTCTTGAAACATCTGTTTTAATATAACCCACTAACTGTAATCCTGTGGTACTTAAAGAACCAGTACCGTAACGTAAATATTTTATAATTTCTTCGTCAGTACTGTCGTTAATCCAAAACAATTCGGATGCAGAAGCTTTTTTAGGTGTTTCTTCTTTAACATCTTCATATTTATGATAAAATTCACTTTCGTAATCTTTTCCTATTTGGGGAATGAATTTATGATCATGGAAACGAATGTCCAGCGATGGTTGGCCGTTGGAAATGTGAGCTATTTCAATAGCGGGGTCTTTAACGTGATGATAGTCGTCTTCAGTATGTTGGTTATGGTCTTCCTGTGAATGGTGGTCGCTGTCTTTTTTGGATTGATGGTCATAGTCTTCCTTTGAATGGTGGTCACTGTCTTTTTTGGAATGATGGTCATAGTCTTCCTTTGAATGGTGGTCGCTGTCTTTTTTGGAATGATGGTCGTCGTCTTCTTTACTGTAATGTTTTTCTATGGAATCTGAAGATTCTACAGTGTGTATAGAATCGATGGAATCTTTAATTGAGTGTTTTTCGTGTAAGGGATCGTAGACAAAGTTGAGACCAATGAAAGATACTTGATCTTTGAGATGTTTTCCTACTGCTAAATCTGCTACAGGCTCGATATGTAAATGTTTTAAATCTTCTTTTGGACCAATACCTGAAAAGAACGAATAACGCTTAGAAGTACTCTATGAGGCATTGGCGAATGGTAGCGATATTTTTAAATTTTTCATTAGAAACTTTTACTTTTATGAAACGTTGCCAAATTTTGGTTTTATATCCGAGATTTTTTGATTTTTAACTAATAGTTTTTTTCGAATTATATGAAGCGATGCCGAATTGTTGCTATATCTGAGACATTTAATCCAAAATTTCTTTCGAATTCTCAAAAGCGTTATCAAATTCTGAAAATATTAATGAAATTTTTGGATTTTTAATAACAATTTTTTCACTAATCTTATGAAGTATTACCGAATTGTTGATATATCTGAGATTTTTAATCAAAAGTTTTGTCTAATTCTTGGAAGCGTTTCGAAATTTTAGTTAAATTTCCGAGATTTTTAGATTTTAAATCCGTGACATAAACAGATACGAGTAAAATGTCGGTATATATTTTTTAAACGGTACTTTTACTTAGTTTTTTAAACTTACCTGATAACATTAAAAGTTGTGCACTATTAACGGCACCAGCTGCCAGAATAACTTCTTTGGTAGCTTTGGCCAAGAACATTTTTCCATCGTGAATGTAAGTAACTCCATTAGCTTCTTTTGTGATATGACTGATGAGTACTTCGACGACTTCGCTGTGAGGTAAAAGTACTAAATTCTTTCTTTGTAAAATTGGTTTCAAGTAGGCTTTAGCTACACTATAACGTTTTCCTTGTTTTGTTATAACTTGTGGAAGTCCCAAACCTAGGTGTTCTCTGCCGTTATAGTCGATGCGTTCCAAACCACATTCTAAACCAGCTTTGAGGAAATGTTCTGCCAAAATTGGATCACTTGGATAGAGGCTTTCTAAGTGGATGGGACCGCCTGTAATTAACAGTAATCAATCAAATTAGTGGAGAAGGAAGGATGTAGATTTTGTGGGACGGAAGATGAGGCTATATATTTTCCTGACTATTAATTTTGGATAAAAAAATAATTTAATATACATTTAATATTTGAATTTAATGATGAATTAAACATTTCTTGTGATGCTATAAATTTTTCCATACTAGTTATACATTTGTTTATTAAAAAAAAATACAAAAAAAATATCCGGGTTTGGTTGAGTGGGCAAATCGAAAAAAAATATTCTTTTTATTATACTTATCTGAAAATACCTTGTTGTCATTTCTTTTTACAAAGACATAAAGGTGGCATTTTTAGAACAGCGCACGGATTATAGTTATAATATATTTAGGAATCGTTGGTATTAATAGTAACATTTATTGTACAATTTGTACTATTGCAGAAGCTTAGTCCCTTCGTTATTTCATTCTTTCATCTTGTGTGCTTTTCAGTGTAATAGAGGGTTTTTGAGTTATTTCAGATTCGAGTGGTTTCGTGCATTATTCAGTCATCTTGTGTGGTTTTCAGTGTAATAGAGGGTTTTTGAGAGATTTCAAGCTCCTTCGACTGTTTTGGACCGTAACGACGTGAAATTGATGGTTATTGGATGAAATAACGTCGTATTGTGTGTTTTTGATCGTTTTTTACTGTAATTCAGTGGATTTGTGTGTTTTTATATGTATTTAAGTGAAATAGGATGGAAAATGGTCCTATTGCACGATAACTTTCGTTTTTAGGTAGATTCGATTGGTTTTGTGCATTATCCAGTCATCTTGTGTGCTTTTCTAAAGATGTTGAAGCAGACGGTTCGCAGATGTTTTGATTTTCCTGATGGAATGTCGCAGAGCTTGTATTTTGCAAGTGGGAAGGGTTAAACAATTTTTGTGATACTTCTATTTTTCTTTGTATGGATTCTTCTATGAATCCTTCTGCTACGTTGGAAGAACGCCGAATACAACACGTTGGTCGTAACACCTACGATTTCTGTCTGCAACAAATAATCTTCTGCTGTTCATATTTTTAGGCAGTAGATCTGCATAAAAATGTGGTTACTTGTTCTACCGTTAGTACCCTGGACTTTTTTGGTATATAACCCACAGCCTGACGCTTCAAAAAAGCAATAGATTTTGGCTATTTTGTGTTGCCAGCATTTTCTTTTATAGCCAAACAACTTTTTGAAGTTTCAAATATTTAATATTTCGAAATGTCACCTTTAAATAAATTGTTTCAGCTCTGTATTTTTTCTATAATTAGCAAAAAAATTTCTATCCGAATAACCATCGGACATTGATCAATTCTCAAAAATTGTATGACAACTTTCTCAAGCTTGTTACTTGTAGGCAACAGATCTCCGCCTACGGCGTCGGTCTGTTTCCAAGCAACAATTTTTCGAAATCTGTCATGAATTGTTTTCGAACAATTATCAATGTCCTTGGGTTATTACTACTGAAATGTTCTATATTTACTTCTTATCCTTTTTTGCGTTGTTTTCAGATAAGTATAATAAAAAGTATTGTTCATTTTTCCAGACTCCTAATGAAATATATATTTATGTTTTGAAAAATTAAAAAAATATAAATATTAAAATTTTACCATAATGACGGAATTTTTTATCCATATCTTCTATGCATGCATCTTCAATTTTTCTAAAATATGGCAGAACGTTTTCCCAGCACCAGCCTTTCATTCCGGTATCAGCCCAGATGTCATAATCTCTTGGATGTCCTCTTGTGTATAACATATCATTTATCGCCGTATCTCCTCCAAGAGCTTTACCTTTGATAATCAAGCATTTGTTATCCACAGAACCTAAAGTAAAACATATAAATCTATAATATTTTTATTGTATATGCCAAAAACTTTTTTATTATACAAAAAGCTTCCAGAGTATTAACGTTTATCTAATATTCCCGTTACGCTAACTTAATTGCCTCGTCGGATTCACGCCAAAAAGCACCAACTAAGAAGTGATACAAAATATGAAGCAGTATTTTATATACTTCTCGGTATTCCAGAGCACGACTGCAATGTCCTAGAAATCCACCTTCTAAATAAAGAATACCAAGACTTTCGAGCTGGTGTAGTGTAATGTGTGTGTACGGAACTGGTGCCGAAGAGATATAAGTGACTAATCTCGTAGTGTCATATCGCTCAAAATATCTTCGTTTTGTGGTATTTAGTCAATTAGTTTTAAAATATTGCTCATTCGAAACAACAGTGACACAACTTAAAAAGTATAGTTTTTCAGGACACAAATTTTAAAATGTTTATTCGCTTCTTTATTACCTACGATCTCAATGCATTTTCGCCCAAATTTTAGAATAAATAGAAAATAGCTGGGCTCTCTCAATGCTGCAAGTTAATTATTAAATGTTTTAGAGGCCCTTGTTTACGCCATAAACCCACTTGTGTCACTATTACTCATAAAAAATAGTTGAAAAATAATCATTTATAGAGTTATCTCAAAATGGGTCACTGTTCTCTATGAATAGTTATTTTTTGATAAATACTTACCGACAAGATACTTTTTATAATGTGACACTATATTTATAGTTATTTATTGTACAAAACGATAACATTGTACTTTATTTTTAAGAATGTTTTTTAGCGGCTCGACGCTAATTACGCTCGAGAAGGTAATGCTATTTTATCGTCGCGTGCAATGCAACATTTTCAAATTCAGGTGAAAAATGAGATTTCAAAGAAAATTGTAATTTTTGGAAAAAATGAATTACTCTGTCAACAAATGTCAAACAAATTTTAAATTCTGGTTTTTGTGGAGTGTTCAGGATTTTTGCGTTTTGTGTACGAAGTGAATACGAAATATATGGAAAATAATTAACACAAGAAGAAGAAAACCTGCCATCAGATGTAGAAGATGCAGCGTTGCAAGCAGAAAGTTTATTATTGCCCCAAAAATCTATGATGATATATGAGAAGGAATATCAATGGCGTGAGTGAAAAAGTGCTTATGGGGTAGTTTTCGAAAAGTCGAAGAAAGCGAAGCCATCGTCGTTATGGTCGTATTATTCGATGCTGAAGCGTACGTTGTTGGTGAATTAAAAACGAGACATTTCTAAATTCAGCAAGTTAACCACCTTACTGAAAAAAACTGAGTGGAGGATACTAGGCTAAAAAGTCTAAAATCCTGGAATCATATGACATTATTAAATTTCTGACAGAAGCTCTTGATGACGTCTATTTGTTTATGAAGGTTATTGCTATTTTTGGTATGCATGGAGCAACTAGATCCGATGAATTGCACAAGTTAGATGTGTTTAACGTGGACGACAGAAAATCAGTGATAGTCGTTTCATTATCTGATACCAAAACCAAGCAGGATAGGTCGTTTTGTATTACTGACAAGAAAAGTGGAGTGAGTTTATTGGAAATTGTGAGAAAGTACATTGGCTTGCGCCCCAAAAACGTACCTCACAGTAAGTTTTTTGTGAATTACCGACAGCAAAAGTGCACTACTTAACCGGTGGGGATTAACATTGTATATAAGATACCCAAGAAGATTGCGGATTTTTTTAATCTACCAAATTCAGAAATGTACACGAAACATTGTTTCCGTCGTTCTTCAGCTAACATGTTGGTAAACTCTGGTGCTGATCTAGTCAAAGTTAAACGCTTAAGTGGATGGAAATCGTCATCCGTTGCAGTCTTACATTGAACAGTCAGTATGCAATAAGATTGCGATATCCAAGTAGACCTGAAAATCAATCCAATACCTCGGTTCAAGTGTCTAAGCAAACGAGTATAAGTTGTGGTGTTCCAAACATAGATGTTTCTAATAATATTAATTGTAAAATTCGTATTAACGTGTTTGAATTTGTAAATTTAATTGAATAAAACACGTTAAAACATTTGTTCTACCCTTGATGTTAAAGTGTTACTTTATCTACCCTTGCGGTTAAAGTGATACTTTATCTACTCAAAAGAGGCGTCATAACAGCATTTTAACATTAACTATAGAAAAAAAATATATTTGAGTATTTTTCAACAATTTTTTCAAAGTAATAGTGACACAAGTGGATCTATAGCCCATAAAAGTGCCTCTGAAATCTAAATTTGATTCAATAATTAACTTGAACATTGAGAGAACCCAGTTACTTTCTATTTATTCTAAAATTTATGCGAAAAGGCTTTATATTAACATTTTAAATTAGAGATAGTTAGTTTCATTTATAACATTTATTTTAAAATGTGTTTCCTGAAAAACTATACTTTCTGAATTGTGTCACTGTTGTTTGGAATACTCGGTATGTGTCCCATCAGTACTCCGTCCATTTCTGTTGTAGCTTTGTGACTTTGGCGTAGTAGGTCGATGTAACTTGACTGGAATGTATTGCTAATACCAGCCTATCCTGTATGTGGATATCATTTGTGGTTAGGTCAGCTGCGCTCCTTAATAAGCTAACTCATCCGTCTTTCTGTTACCTCTGTTACCTTGGAGATCTGCAAACAATGCTAGTCACTTTGTTTTTACTATTGACTCTGTCCAATACTTTACAATAGGCACAATAGATATTGTCGCAGTGCACGGTTCTGAATATACCGCTTATAGAAATAGTCCCAAGTTGATATAAACTCAAGTTTTTCAAAAATTACATATGTGGCGTGTGTGTATAGTTTAAATGAAAATTTACCTAAACAGGCGTGCTTTTGTGCACAAGTCTTGTATCCCCAAGTGTATCCTGTTGTCTGCAATTGAGGTTGCATAGCTGGCACTTCTGTGATGGGTGTCTCCAAGCCTCCAGCTTCTAAAACTAATATTTTCCATCTCGGTTCCTCGGATAATCTATGAGCAAGCGTTAGACCAGCTGTACCTCCTCCTACTATTATGAAGTCATATTCTTCGGCAGCTAGAACATAAAAACAAATTGTTAAATTCACCGCCAGGAAGCAAACACTCTAAAAGCTTGGGAAAAACCCAAAGTATCTTTCAAGAAAGTGTGCCCAGTTCAATATTGACAAAGGATATAGAAGGCAAAAGATTATAATAATGTCAGTTATTCAAGCAGCCATTAAAGCACTGAGCTCTTGTGTAATCAGTTCCAAAATGGTGCGGGAATGCCTAGGAATACTCAATGAACTAGCCGAGAACAATATAGTAACCTTACTGTGGATTCCAGGACACACTGGAATAGAAGGAAATGAAATAGCAGATGGACTAGCAAAGAGGGGTCCGGAACCCTTTTGCGATATCAGCCCCAATGTAATATTGGAAGAAATAGGCAAAGCCGAAGAAAATAGAAGAAAAAATACCGTTATGAAAAGTATCACTACTAAAAATTTCGATATTTTATCGATACGATATATTTCAGAAACAAGTTTCCTAAACAAAATAAGCAGATTTAATACTTTATTTCATATTGTACCCCCATCTCTAGTCACCTATGTACCAGAATCTTGTGAGTGTTGAGTGGTCATGGCATGTTATTAAAATGCAGGAGCGTGAATAATGAGTTCATAATTCACTCTAGTAGATATATGAGTACCATATACCTTTTGTTAGGAGGTAAAATATTGACTTATTATGAAGTGGTCGTGGACAAAAATATTCCTGCAAACTGGCAATATTTAAGTATTTTCTTCTGGTTTGTTTTGTGTAATTTAGTTTAAGATAATAACCTTTACAGTTTAAAGTGAACATATTAATCGTAAAATAGCATTAAATAGTAATGGAAAAGAACCATTTTTTAAACTCATTTCGTGATTAATTACTGAGTGATCCAGTGAAATGTTTGCTCGTATCTGCTTGACTTAACGTATTCTATCAAACACATTTAAAATTAACATATAATTCCGAGGGCCGCGAAGTCGAATACCAGAACCAATGATCTATTGTAAATACTTGCGTTTTACTAATAACAACTGTAATTTATGTACATATGCATTTTTTATGTTATTGTTTTTGCAATGAAACAATTGTTTTTCTAATAATATAAAGCTTCTATTCATTTACATAATCATGAAAATAATAATCTCTGAATTGAATAAATAGATAAGGATATGTTTATGTTTTAATTATCACAAAATTGCAGCAGCAGATAGTCATATGCCTTGCCTCCTCACCGCCCCTGATCATAACAATGCTGGAGTGTAAACATGTCGTATTTTATGTTTTATTGTTTTTTATATGTCTGTGATTTTTATCCTTCAATGTTACGATTAATGTACAATTTTGACAATCATTATTAATGTTAATGGCTCCAAATGATTAACAGTGCTACAAATATTTCATGTAAAATTTAAATTTTCTGAAATTTGGACGTAGTTTGACCTAGCATTTCTCGAAATATTTCCATTTTGTAAATTGATCATTATAACCTTCAGCCACGTTCATAATTACTACCTTTTTCCTTTGTTATAAATAAAAATAGGCAACGTCAACATTTCAGTCAAATTTGGAAGCGTGAGGTAAAAGCCTACTTTGGATAGTGATCGTAGTAAAAAAGTTTTTTTTTGTAGGTATCTGTAAAATGGTCAAATTGACCAGATGCAATTAGAAAAGTTCTTAAATAAACATAATTATATAAAATTTGTTTTTAATCTATACCACTGTATTGCAAATCTCGTTTTATAAGATACACCTAGTCAACCTAACCTAACCTAATGTGAAATCATCTATTTTCATTATTAAAAAAGACGTGATATTGGTTAAATCCCAAACAATAATTCTTTAGCATCTCCAAATGTTCCTAAATAGAGTGTGGAACAGCCAAATGGAATAAATTCGATAACGAATAAATGAGGGCGTGTTGGGAAAAACGCTTGTACACGCCGATTTGTATTTTTAAAGGCGCATTTTTTCCAAAAAAAAATGTTTATAGGGTGTGTCATGTGACAGTGGCCAGTACCAACCTTCTTATTTTAAATGCAACCCCCGCTGTATATTATTTATTTTTTGGATTTTTGTAGATGATACATATCCTCTGTTTCGGAAATATTGAGTGTTTTCAGATTTATTACAAAAATTAACATTTAAGAAAGAAAATTATTTTATTTTACAAATTCGCTTCATTACACTAAAAACTTAATAAGTCATACTGATTATTTCTTAATAATGTAAAAAAAAACAAAAAAACATTAATGTCAATGTTGGAAATGTTCAAAAGGCTCGCCACGAACATAACTTCTTGGCAACATGATAATCTGGTATAGAAATGTCTTCTAACGTTACTCAACATCTCAAGGCGTTACTGATCTAATCGCAAGTGTGATTCCTCTTTTTAAGTCAACTAAGTTGAGGGGTTCAGTTTTGTATACAATACTTTCGACATATCCCGGAGGAGATCGTGCTCCCTATCCACCGATTTGAAAAAAATTGGTTTAAGTACTGCCGGACATTCATTTGTTAATGGGGCGGTGCTCCATCTTGCTGAAACCATATTGTATTAGCAGGAACTTGTGGGTTTGCTGGATCAGGATATAAGTTGGCATGACATTATTATGGAGCAGTTCTTAATATTTATCTCGATTCAAGCTACTATCAATGAAAAAGGGACCTACGATATGATTTCCAACAATTTCTGCCCAAACATTAACTTTTTCAGGATATTGCGTATGTTCTTCTCTCATCCAGAGAGGATTCTTATTAGACCAATAGCGGCAATTTTGACGATTAACATGACCGTGAAGTGTAAATGTGCTCTCATCAGAAAACGAAACATCTTCTAATTGGATCACGTTGTTGTCTAACATTGCCATCGTTTGTTCACAAAAATACGTTCTCCTATCGAAATCGTCTTCCATGTGCTTCTGAGCTGTCATCATTTTATAGGGGTGCATTTTACCTTCCTTCAATGTGTGGCTAACGATGAACAGTGGGGCTGCTTTTCGACCCGAATTATGTATATTTTAATGTTAATTTTTATAATAAATCTAAAAACACTTAATATTTCCGAAACAGTTGAAGATAGGTGAGGACATTGTACATGAAGGGGGTTGCATTTGAAATAAGAAAGTTGGTATTAGCCACTTTCGCATGACACACCCTATATAATTTATTTTTGAAAAAAAATGCGCATTCAAAAATACAAATCGACGTGTCCAAACGTTTTTCCCAACACGTTATTGAATTTATTTCGTTTGGCTGTTCCACACTGTATATGCTTTATAATGGGCATTTTAATTTCAGCTTAACTATTTTGTAATTTGGTTGTCGTGGTACATAGTTCAAGCGGCGACCGCCGTGCAAGGGTGGTATAAAGTATAAGAAGAAATTAAACGTCAACATTTTTATGTTTTATTTCTCTTTCGAATAGAATTATTGGTCTGGCACATTCATACTTGACCAAAAATTCTGCCAGACCAAGATTAAGGTGGTCCTTCTCTGCTACTTTAAGCGCGAGATTTTTTTGTTTTCAACATCTAGCTTTATAAACAATACATTTATTAAACTAACATACCATTTTCAAGACCATAGAAAACTATACGACAATTGTTTCTTATTGTGATATATAATTTGTAAACACTGCAGACAACTTTTTTATCCTTTACAAAATCATTTTTTACAATGTTGACATAGAATTTTGCAAAAAAATTCCATAAAATCCATCTTTTCGTTTTTAATATAATGATAAAATAATATTTTTCTACGCACATGTCCGTAAACGTCAAAAATCGCACTGACAACATTCCTTGTTAGTCACATTTAAAAATAACATGCAAGTAATGAGAATCTCATAACATACACGTGCGTTTAGATAAAAAAACTAAAATTTCTTTGTTGAATCAAATTGCAATCAAATTTTTATTTACGTACTACTTTATTTGGTTTATTTACATACTTTTAATCAATTAAAAAATATAAAAGCTCTTGGCATTAGTGAAATACATTTTAGATTAAAAGAGTGATGCCCCTAAATGTCGGCAATACATTTTACAATTTCAAAAAAAATTATTCGGTTTTTCTTGATATGGGAATAAACGTCATCTCATTTATGCTGTCAAATTTTTATAACAAATTATAGTATCCGAACATTTTCTCAACTTTACCTGCGAATATGTCTGTTAGTAGTGGAAAACATGAAATTATGAGCACTCAGAAAAAAATAGATGGACGTAGAAAAAGTATAGTACGTTACATGAGTTGTAATCCCATTACGCACGAAGCCGCTAAGCGGTTACTTACAACTCTTGTTACGTAATATACTATTTTGTACAATTCCAGCGTATGCTGCAAAAATAGTGAAGAATTAAAAAAATTTGCAAGTAGCAGAGAAGGACGAACTTAATCTTGGTCAAGTATGAACGTGCTAGACCAATTCTATTGGAAAGGGCAATAAAAAATAACAATCTTGACGTTTAATTTTTTACCAACCTTTCTCGGCGGTCGCCGCTTCGACTAACAGTACTTAGTTTGAGATATAAAAAACCCATTTTATTGACAGGTCGACTATATTGCTGAGGCTCCTCGTGTCATATTCTATTTAGTTTTCATTGTTTACTAGTAAGCAGATGACAGTTGGACTTTGAAAAAAATCTTGAAGTTATCTAAAATGCCATCGCTTTGTAGTGTTGTTGAGGGTGGGATGCGGGAAGCAAGATATAAGATATATTTTTCTCGATTTCCGACTATTTTAACCAAGCGGAGTAACTATTTAATTGATCTCTCCGTGTGCCTCAATCTGTTGCTATTGGATCACATAACTCGTCTGTTAATTGCGTTTTTCGTCTTCTGACATTTTAACCAACTGTCAAAACACACAAACTTCAACTCCAGCTGATCGGGGGACCCAGCCCAATATGGCTGACCTGTAAGTCAAAGTCAGGTGTTCTGGAATAGTCAAGGTTAACTGCCTACCGTCAATGTCTATAAATTTACTCTTTTTGTTAATTTTGTTGGGAAATTAAACCACAATACTTTTTATGTTCCTATTTCAATTCCAACATTAGACATATTAAGTTCAATAGAATAAGTGAGCAATAATTTTTTTTTTGACAACAGAAATCAATTCAGAATCTCAAAAATGATTCTATCATTATCTTACCGGCTGATAATGACAATTCTACTGTAATTATGAACAAAATTGATTATGATTCAAAAGTAATGGATTTATTGATAGATTGCCCTTATTTTAAGCTACCAAATGATCCTACCAAATCAATTGAAAACAAAATTTATAAGGCACTTTTCAAATTTAAGAACGAATTTGCTAGCCGTCAAAGAACAATGTTATCACCTTAATACAGTAAACCACCATAATTGATGGTCTACCAAAAATGCATAAGCAAAACATACCATTAAGACCAATTTGTAGCACTATTAATTCCCCGTGCAACAAACTATCAAATCATATATTAAAAGTTATTGAACCCCTCGCAGGACAAACAGAATTATATATAAAAATAGTCATAATTTTTTAGAAAAGCTATCAGATTTAAACTTTAACAAAAACCATTATTTCGTCAGTTTGTTTTGATGTAGTTAGAATCTTAAAATGTACCGGTCCAAAAAACAATAAAACTAACCAGAAATTAATCAGACACTCACAGAAAGAACCAAATTGAGCGTAACAACAGTAATAGAATTATTAAAATTATGTAAAACGAAAACACATTTTCAATTCAAAAACGATTTCTATGAACAGAATTTTGGTCTTACCATGGGTTCTTGCCTCTTACCAATTTTATCAAATATTTACATGGAACATTTCGAAGCACAATTAGTAAATAACCAAAAATTTAAACCAATTGTCTGGTGGAGATAATGTAGGCGACATTTTCGCAATATATGGCCTTATGACTTAGTATCTCTGAATGATGTTTTAACAAATATAAATAAAGGACAATAATCTATAAAATTTGAAATTCAAATTGAAAACAACAATTTTTTGCCATTTTTAGATGTTCTTATCAATAAAACATCTACAGGGTATGAAACAAGTGTTTACCGTAAGCAAACACAACTGATAAGTATTTGAATTTTTAATCCAATCATTTTAAAAACGTAAAAAAGGGATAGTAAAAAATCTTTATTCGATAGAGCCAAAATCATTTGTTCTAATCATAATGAATTCTCAAAGGAAAAAACTTTACTAAAATCAGTTTTAAATAATAATAATTACTAAACAGAATTTTTAAACAAAGAAATTAGGAATATAGAGAATGGTTCATTGTTAATACCCAATAATAATAACAATATTAATAATTCAGCTAACATAAGTTTTAAAAATTTAACAATGCCTTGCGTTAAAGGTTTATCAGGAAGTATTAAGAAAATTGGTAATTAATTCAATATTCGAACTAGCTTTAAATCTAATGATACGTTGAGATCTAACCTAACAAAAACTAAACAGATATCCTGTGAATGCGACAAATTTTATTTAGATGAAACATTGAAAATCCGAATAAATGAACACATATATATTAAAGATAGGGAGTTCTTTTGCAAACATGCTTGAGAAAAGGGTCGTCAAATTCAATGGGATTCAGCGCACATAATATTGAAAAAGCCCAATAATAAAAGACGAAAAGACTTAAAGATAGACAAGCCTTGTTTACATTTTGGTTGTCCCCAACATATTTAAGACGAGACTCTTCTTACATGATGCCAAATCTAGTATAACAAAAATTGATGAATACATTTAAGATTTTAGCATCATTTTCTGTTTAACACATAAGAAAAAAGTGGAAAGCATTTAAAATAGGTGAGCAGCAACCCACGATCCAGCTCACTATTTTTTTTCGGTTACAATTGTTTATGTTCTTTTAATGCCGTCAGTAAAATAGTTTTTAAATTTTTAGCTTGGCAACCTCAAACTATTTCTGTCATTTTGGTAAAGTTTGTCAATAAGATTTTTATTATAATTGTGTTTTTATTTTGGTTTATTTGTATATTAAAGTGCTTTTAAGACATTTATGATGATGAGAAATTGTGTAGTGTGTGAAAATACATGTAGTAAGAATGATATTAGTTCATTTCACAGGTAAGGTTGTAGTAGCATGAGGGTAGTATAGATATAAGACGAGGAATTCAACATTTGTTTTAATAATAATATTGTTTATTTTTTTTATTATCAGGTTACTGAAGAATACTTAGAATTGTCAAAAGATCTTCGTGACCATGATTATCTTTCGGTTTATTTTTTGAGTGAATATAATAAGGATGTAATTGCCTCTATTTTTGGATTTGTAGTAAAAATCTTCAACAAAAAAAATATTTGCAAACAATGTTCTATACTTTTGGAAGGTGATTGTAGTTTGTATAAACTACAAATAAAAACTTTTGGAAAATTTACTATGAATTTGGATGTTAGTAACATTAATAAAATTGAACAAAAAACCTTTCAATATTTTATTAACATGTTTATAATCTGTAGTGCAAAACTTGTTTTAACTTCAAAATCCTTTAAAGGTGTCTATTAAAAAAATAACTTGTCTATGAGCTACGATCTTCGATATAATTTCCACTTATTCAAACGAAAAAATTAATGTACATCTAAAAATAATTTGTATAAAATAGTGCGTTGTACCTGCCCTGATTTATGCTGCGACCAAAACATTGTGTATGTTGCACAAAAATCAAGCTCAAGTCTTTCCTGAACTAGATAATAAAGAATGGATTTGTAACTTGATGTTCCTGATATTGCAAATCATATCGGCGAACTAAGCCTTAAGTTGCAAGGATCGGATTTGTATGATTCCTGGAAATCTTTTAAAATGAAAATTGATGTATTTATTCGAGATATCACTTCCCATACATCTAAAAACATACTCGCCCAATCTTGTATATATGTATGTACGTATGATGGGGTGACATTCACTGAGACCTAAAAGATCTATTGTGCCCCCTTACCTCTTCTTAGCTCCTGAGGAACGTCTCAGAGACTAGTAGCTCACTAAGTCCTATTTCTCTGAGGAATTTTAGGATATCTTCAGGCTTCAACTTAGGTAAATGTGCCCTAGGATTCTGAATTTCGGTGCAATTCGCAAGTATGTGGATGGAGGTTTTTTCTGCCATGGCACAGAATCTACATTGCCCATCCTTAATATGCTGCATTCAATGAGAAAATGATAAACTACATGATCTCACTGAAAGGGGTCAAGATTTTTATAAACATAGTCACATGTTCTCCCTCTTGATAAAACCAGACTTAATGGATTTTACTAGCATTTCTTTTAATGATTCTCTTTTCGCATGGATGGAAATTGAAGATTTTGAGATTCAGCATATTGAATTTAGGAACTCCGAGTTATGGAAGACAAAATTTGTGGAACTAAGAAGAATTTTAGAAGGTGACCCTCAGGATAAATCAAACGAAATACTGAATTGTTGGGCTAGTTTGCCAGATAAATTTATTTGCCTAAAAATAAGTGGCATATGCAATGCTTTCAGCATTCGGATCGTCTTATATGTGTGAGCAAACTTTTTCCCATATAAAAATCATTTCGAATCCATATCAAAGCCGGCTAACAACAGAAAATTCAGAGGCGTGTGTAATATTAAAAGTTACTAGAGTTTGTTTAACCGTCCTTTGCCGTTACGTCATACATTGTCCAGCTTTATCTCTCATTCATGAAATGGATGAGACGGAATTATGACGTCATTAACGTATCTCTTAGTTAATGTCGACGTGAATTTTATTTGTTACTTTTGACAGTTCAGTTGTCATATTTTGATTTGTTCAGTATTTTTCGTCATTTTCGCCTTTTTCAATTAATTTATTATTGGAATGCCGCTTTTACCTTTAAATGCAGTCTACAACGTAAGTATCTACCTACATTCGTTCCTTTTTCCTGTTTTTATTGGGAGTTTTTTTCTGAAAGAAATTTATTTATTGCCAGTTTTCTCCCATACATGTGTTTTTTTGCATTTCTACTTACGAAATTGTTTCTCACAATGACACAGACAATAACTAATATACAAAAATATGAGCATATAGATATTCTATCTAATTTTACATAACCTTTAGGTTCACCCCAAAAATATAATCGTATAATACATTTTTAATATATATTATAGGTCCGTAATTTTTTAAATTCAGTAAAAAATCATGCTCAGGTGCGTTAAACATCCTCAAGCTAGAAATTTGCACAAATCAGTTTAAAAAAACGGGGATTTCAAGTTGAAATAAAACTAAATTATGTAAAAAAGTACGCAACGCATAAAGCAAAATACAATTTTTGGCATTACCTACTAATTTATTCATACAAACACACCTTAACATATGTCATTGATTATAATTTTGAGGTTAAGTGTAAAAGAACATTCAACTAATATAAGACAAACGTAAAACAGCAGAATACGTCACCGATTATGACGTAACGGCAAAGGATGGTTAAACAAACTCTAGATATGAACCAAAAAAATAGAAAAGCTTTCGCGAGAAACACAAGGACAAGGATCGCACTGAAAACGTTACAAATTTTAAACAAAATGTTGCCTTATTATATAAAAACATATATTTCGTTTAATAGTAAAGTATGTTTCCTTTTTGATTCAAATTTTTAGAAATATTGTTGATCATTTTTTTATTTCATTAGTTACCCTCCTTATTATTTTTAACAATTTTATACATTATTTATTCGTATAAACGTTACACAATTTTTTTATAGTTCAAAATTGCACATGGGCACCTCCTTGTTAAAAGGTTGCCGAACCCTGCAGTAGAATCTAAACAACTGATAATAACCGTGGTTAATATGGTATATTTTTCTAAAAAAAAAATCATGCTATTTAACGATTATTGAACCTACTAGACGTTAGCGAACTGTTATGGATTAAATAACTGCTTTAGCTAAGCAAACACTATAATTATTTTTTTAAATTTCTGGGGGTCAAAATGCCAATAAATAACAACAAAATCACAGTTCGTTGTTATTTGAACTCACCGTATTAATATCTATGAGCCTTTTTGAGACTAGATGTAATAAATCGATTGTTGACCTCGTACACGTGTCCAACTTGATGTGTATATTACGTATACATTGGAAACTAATTATTTAAAAATTCTCTTCGTGAAAATAATTTATTCTGTTTATTTGTTTTTTAATTAATAAATTTTAGAGGCAGTTTTGTCTACTATTGTAAATTCCGGCAGCACTACAGCTTGGCAAGTGGTAATTATGGTTTTCGCACAACACTGCCAGAGCTTGAAGAGGCCCATAGCAAATTTGGAAAAGTGTTCATCTTTTAATATTCATAAATTGAAAAAATAATGTTAAAATGTTAATAGACAAAATCCAAGGAAAACAAACACATTAAAGAGTTAACGTTTAATCATATTGTTAATACTGTTAATAATTAGAAGTCCATTTTCTAATTATTATCACTGCATACTTAGCACTTTTTAGCTTTTTTCATTCAATATCGAATGTTTTCGACTGCATTCCTTTCACGGCTTCAGATAAACTTGCCAAACTATACAATAATAAAAGTGGTTTCAGATTAGAGGGCTAGTTGATGGATACGTAAGTTTTAGAAGTTTGTAGACCCGTTTTCTGTATATGTTCACGGTTAGTGCTATCCAACTCGATGGGCTATTAAAAATTCGTGAAGATTTTTTATTACTTCTTTAGCATCAGCTTGTAAATGTACTTACTCTGAAGGTGTCACTACAAGATTTCTCAAAAAGCGAAAAGATAATGCCTAATAGTATGATTATTTTATAACAGAAATGTGTGGCTGATAAAATAATATTTTAGAGTAATTTTCCAATTTGTTTATTTATTTATCTTCAATGCCCTTTTTATATTTATTTAATGCGATTAAAATATTTGTAATATTGTCTCAGAATTTCAGTATGCACATTTCGCTCCCAAAAGTAATCTTGTGTTTAAAACTAAGTATGTGGCGTCCTAGAGCAAAAAACATCGAGGTTATACTATAACTGGTGCAGCAAAAGAAACAAAAGTTGACCGGTATCAAAAGAAAAAGACATTATCAATAAGCCAATACATAATCGAAAAAAACGATGTGACGCTAATGTGTTGACTAGGGTGTTTCATTTCTAGGCGAAATTTTTTGTTTCGGTCCTATCTGAAAATCTGATAATTTTTTGAAAAAAATGTCAATTAGATGCTCCGATCATTAAAAATTTTTTTCGGTTTCAACTTAATTTTTCGGTATTAAAAAAATACCCATACCCATACCTACAACATTTGTAAGGAATAAAATTTGCTACAAAAAAGTTACTTTGGGCGAATACTTTCTAATCTGCTATATTTCATGATTTTTTATCTGCTAATATATTTTTCTAGATGTCATTTCGAATCAGCGTTGCCAGATTTTTTTTGCCGTCGGGATTTTGGAACTTTTTGAGTGAAAAAAGCGTATATAATCAGTTTTTAAATATTTATCTTTTTATTTGAGTTCAAATTACGTTTACGTGAAAATAGATAGCAAAAATAGCCAAAGAAAATGTATTTTAATAAAAATATCATATTTTAATATAGTTGAGTCTTATTCGTATTCTGAATGAATAAAAAATGTAAAAAAAAACAAAAATCAAGAGTTTTATTCTGAATGAAAAATATGGCAACGTTGTTCCGAATCCAAAATGATTACTCTTGTATTTTTAGGACCAGTTACAACATGTCTTTAAACTTCAGAACTAGAGTATAACTGCCACTTCCAGTTATTTTACAATTTGAATAATATGCTCTTCATTTGTTGTAATACTTAATTATAGCGTTGAATGAAAACTCAAACAACGATTATAGTTAAGTGTAATGAAACATTCGAAAAAATGTCTCTTTAAATTATTTTTTCTACGCCCATGTCTGTAAACGTCAAAAATCGCACTGACAACTTTCCTTGTAAGTGACATTTAACAATAACATGCACGTAATGAGAATCTCATAACATACACGTGCGTTTAGATAGAAAAACTTAGATTTCTTTGTTAAATCAAATTGCAATCAAATTTTTATTTACGTAATACTTTATTTGGTTTATTTACATACTTTTAATCAATTGAAAAACTTAAAAGCTCTTAGCATTAGTGAAATACATTTTAGATTAAAAGAGTGATGCCCCTAAATGTCGGCAACACATTTAACAATTTTAAAAAAAGTAATTCATATTTTTGGGATAAGGGAATAAACGTTATCTCATTTATGCTGTCAATTTTGGTAACAAATTATAGTATCCGAACATTTTCTCAACTTTAACTACGAATATGTCTGTTAGTAGTGAAAAAGATGAAATTATGAGCTCTCAGAAGAAAATAGATGGGCGTAGAAAAAGTATAGTACGTTACACGAGTTGTAATCCCATAACGCACTCGTGAAATTTACGCACTCGCCGCTGTGCGGCTTCGTGCGTAAACTTTTTCACTTCGTGCGTAATGGGTTACTTACAACTCTTGTTACGTAATATACTATTTTTCGTCGACCCTGCGATATTGAGCTATGTTAATGTACCAACACAAAATCATTCATTAATGACCCTTATTAATAAACGATATTCTATTAATAAATGATTTTGGTGTAGGCAACCAAACATACAATAACATTAACAAAACTAGGCGAAAAACTGACTTCTAGTATACAATGTGGGCCGAAATAAAGGAGTACATTTTTTAATTGAAAATATTTTTTTTTGTTTTTTGGGCGATTTATTTTCTTTTTGCAGGGCTCTTAACCTAACATGTCCTCAACATGACTGTAAATTTGAAAGCAAAAATAATGTACAGGGTCGGACTTATAAAAAAAAGTCTTAGCTAAAATTGTACTAATAGGCTTTTTCGGTAGATAAACTATCCAGAACACTTCAGTAAAAAGGAAATTTTCCGAAGTTACCGGATTCGTGAAATACCATTTTTTTATTAAATAACATTTTAACAAATAACACATTTATGAAAATAGTTTAGTAAGTTTAAAATTTAAAGTAAAATATTATGAATGTGGCCACCATTATTTAATAAAAAAATGGTATTTCGCGAATCCGGTAATTTCGGAAAATTTCCTTTTTACTGAAGTGTTCTGAATAGTTTATCTACCGAAAAAGCATATTAGTACAATTTTAGCTAAGACGGTTTTCATTTGCAACGAGCTCAAATTCACTGTTATATAATTTTTTTTATAAGTCCGATCCTGTACATTGCTTTTGCTTTCAAATTTACAGTTATGTTGAGGACGTGTTAGGTTATTAGCCCTGCAAAAAGAAAATGAATTGCCCAAAAAACAAAAAAAATATTCAATTAAAAAATGTACTCCTTTATTTCGGCCCACAGTGTAGAAAATAGAATACTTCTAGTTTTTTAACTTACCTACCGTTTTTATTGAATGATTCTACAAAACTAGTGTTAAAACATCCAAAAAGGAATTTTAAAAAACGAAAACTGACATTTTAACCGGTGACCTTCTTTGTGACATTTCAATATCATTCATTATATATAAATATTCTTAGTTTTTAAATATTGAAAAAAAGAATTCAAGTTGTACAGTCGACGGAAAAGTTTTGTAACTAACACGAGTATTAGAAAGGCGATTAACAATTTCAATTGTTAATAGCCTACTCTTGTTGGTTAATTAACTGTTTAACATCCTGTAAAAGTGAGAAAATTGAACTGGGAGCAGAGAGAATACTTCTGTCGAATGTAATAAAATTTAACGCAATTTAAAATTGAAACCATTTTTTTTAAACCCAGCGGCAATAGTATATTATGCAATGAGCACAAAATGGCCATTTTATTGCGAGTTGCATACTATACTTTTTCTATGACAACATATCGTTCACGTTTAATACATGTATACATTGCAAAAACTTTGAAAGAAATAAACTGATAATATTTCATTACTCCGAATTCGCCGCTAATGGGCTTTCTATCAGAATTAAATTATAAATTGAAGAAATATGTTTCCATTTTAATTAATAGTTTTTTTCCATTTTAATGAATAGTTTTTATAGAAAACAACTATGAAATTACTCGTTACTTACTAAAACTTTGACAGAAACGATCTGCTGTCATTTCATCAGTTTATCGTTGGACGTCATAATTTGACAAGCAGTAGTCGTCCTAACACGAAATATTCCATTTCGCATTTGTTGCCTAGCAACCGATGCAAAAATGAAATTCTGTTTATGATTGAAGTTACGGTTATAAAATGAACATTTATAGAGGTTGTCGTAGAAAAATATCTTAAATTTGCGTTCTTTTATATTCAATGAGTAAAATATTATTATCATTTTTCCTTTCTTTTTTGTTGTAATTTGTGATACGTTTTTTATATTATTGGAATGTACTTTGATAATTTAATTAATTTTTCCTTCATTTATTTTTTGTTATTTTTTTCTGTACTCACGGATAAAAACATCCAAACCCTTGCTATAACATGTATGTGAAGAAGAAGCAAAATAGTTATTATTATTTTAAACCAAGCGGAAATTATAATTTTTTTTTAAATAACAGTTTAGTGTTTTCATATTTAACTTCTACAACCGTTTATTTCCATCTTGTACCGTTCAGAAATAAGAAAACCCGAATGTGATTATTTCAAATAATAAATGTACTCACCTCCCAAAGCCAAGGTATGATTAAAAGCGGATTTATCATATCCTCTTTGTTTATAATCGTAATTATCTGAATATTTACACAAACTTCCAATGCCCGATCTGAATTGTTTAACATATTCGTCGACAATATCGAAAGGCGAATAATCGCCCCCAATGGTGTATTTGAAAAGCGCAAAAATCAAAACTAAAAACAGTGTTAAACTTGACCTTGGCTGCATCTTTACGGATGAATGTTTCTTAAACAACTGGTTTGGTCTGTTAATTTTGCCTTTTTATAAGCTGGAGTTTACATTTTTTTTGCAAGTTGTTCTGTGGGGTTTTCCTGAAACTTCTTATATTTTTTGTTTATGTGGAATCTAGTGGGCAGAATGTATAATGCGTGAGTTAATTATTGCCGGTCGGTTACCGATATTATAATCATGTACATTTGCAAAAACCGCTGGGGAATGACCACAACAAATAATAATATGGTATGTAATAGAAAAATGATAGATGATAATGTTATGCTTCGAAAAAATTTCGTGCTGTTGAAACTGGCCGAGAATCGTTGGATGATTGTTGAATTATAGAAAAAAATTATTAAAATTTCATATTTTGTTGAACCAGAAGTTTATCTCGATGTTACGAAACCAGTCAAAAATATTATTAAAAATCAAAACCAATAAAAGGAAGATGAAAACTAATATCAGCTCTTATTTAGAAAAAGTAACATTACTTTCGATTAGGTTAGGTTGGAGGTATACTTCATTCCAAGATATTTCGTTTTGACCTATGCCAACATAATTGATAAGACCAAAACCAACAGCAGGTAGTAGTACTCGTTTCTTCGAAAAGCGAAAAGATGATGCCTAAAGGCGCATCCTCACTATGTCAATCGACATTTGTCGAGTCGAATGCAACCCGAATTAAATGCATTTTTCTGTCGACATTGTAATCGACAAGTGTGGACGTGTCGAACACGTGGTTTAGTCGGACTCAGATCAGTCCATCCGGAGAATTGAAACTAAATACGCATCGCATATGTATTCTAAATTGTGCTAAGTTGTGCTGTAATTTTTTCTCCCATTAACAAGGCTGGGTCGAATCCAAAACCTTCTCGAACGATGTACATGTGGCCTTACAACAGGGACCACAGCTGAAAGAGCATATTTATCATCACTCATTTTGCGTTTTAGCCGACGATGCTTGTACTGCGAACAGCATTCAATAACAACTCATAGTCGACTGACGTCCAGACAGCTTAAATGTGTGTGGACGAGAAATATTTGTCGCGTAAAATAATATTTGAGGCCAATTTTTCAATTTATTCAATTATTATTATTCATTTTTCCGAATTTCTATTTTTCAATAGTATTTTTCACAATAAACACCTTATCTATAAATATTTTAATCTGATTGTATAAATATGAAAAGAGCATTCATTGCTTGTTTTCCTACGTCTGACCTGTACTGCAACTATACTTTATTTACAATTTCTATATTTATTTATAATTACACCATTAGTGTTTTCCTTACCTCTGGTTTTTCCTTTTTTTTCAAACATATAATTACAATTATTATTATAGATCTCCCTACCTTTTTTATTTGTACTTATATTACCTTCTTTTTGTTATTTCCTTTATCTATCCTAATCCTATTATCTACATTCATCCCTTTACTACATTTTGTTTTCATTAATTTTCTATTACTAATCTTTAAATTATTTCTAATTCTAAATTTAATCCTATCTTCTTCCTCTTCGTTGTTTTCTGTTTCTCTTCATTGTCTCTTCCGTCGCTATCTCCTGTCTCCAGTGATCTTACATTCACTTTCCTTATAGGCTTATTTGCCTCTGCCTTTTCTATCCTTTCCTCTTCTTCCTGGAAACTATACTTGTCATGTACATTTCCAAATCATCATGTTTGTACCTTTTAGGTTTTTTTTTTTTTTTTTTTTAATCTTTGAGTTTATTTTATAATGTAAATTTTACCGGCTTCGGATCTGTTACTGTTTACTGTACAATGAGTGATTATTTGATTATTGATTATTACTAAATCCTCAATACCAGATGCTTAGTCAACGACATATTTTGAAATGCTCTTTAAATGGGACTATTCATCCCCCCTACGACTCTCTCACAACTCTTCATATTTCACCAAACAAAACAGCTTCTTAACTAAGCCGGTCAATAATATTTCAGTTCCGCTGTTCCATTATCTTCTAGACAAATACGACACGTCGGATTTTCCGACAGTCCAAGTCTGCTTCAGAGGACAGTTACTTGTTAGTAGGTCTTTTTCCTTATAGTATAAAATTGTTTGGTAATTTCTTCTATAATGGCCTTCGAATGAATCAATCTTGTAAAATTTTTCCAGTACTGTGAAACTCTTCTTGCATTCCAGGTATTTCGTGCTTGTTTTTCAAAGCTTACCTTGAAGCCACCTGGCGGAAAGGGAATGTTAAGAGATCCCAGACCTGAGACAACTGATAATACTCCATAATCCAGAAAAAAAAGTTTGCTCAATCTTTTTAGTTGTACGGGCTCGTCCATTAATTATGTAAATTTTTGATGATTTTTTTGGTCCCCCGTCTTGGTGAGATGTAGTAAGATTTTTCTCGATCCCCCCAACCCTTAATCTTACATGAGATTTTTAAACATTTTTAGTTTCGGTGTAAATGCATTGGATTTATTTTTAAAAAAATTTGCACTATTACTTTTATTTTAGTCTAGTATTAGGGAATATTATCGTAATCTTGTGTCAGATTTTATTCAAAACACGTTTTTTATTTTAATTTAACTGAACTTTGACGCAACTTTACATCGTTTTCTGATAAAAAAAATTACGTGATATCGGCTGGACCCCCCCCACTGAACACCTCACGTAATTAATGTACAGCTTGATTGGAATTTAAAATTATTTGATTCTAATATAATAAAAAGAGTCTTCAACACTGAACCAAAAAAGTACATAATATTAATTAAAATAACATTATTTAGACATATATTTCGATGAAAAACGATCAATTTTGGAAGGCCTTAACGAAATAGGACCGTCATTAAATTCTTCACTGTTATACGACGAATTGAGTTCATCGATGCACTAATGTTTTAATAATTTATGTAAAATGTTTAAAAAATTTGTCAAACAAAAATTTGCACGCTAAAATGTCAAATTTCACGATAAAATGTCAAATATGGTAACAATAAATGGTGGCAAATGAATAACTAGCCACCCGTTTTATTTTTCCAGGTATAAAGCGTTTCAAAAAATTCAAAATTAAATTAAAACTACAAACTACTATTTAATTGTTTCTGGTTAGGTTAGGAAAAAATTAGATGCGGGTATAGTTGATACGATTTCAGTAGGACTACCAAAAAATAGTTTCAATAACACAGCTTTATTTTTTTTGATTGTCCAACTGGAGTCGTATAAACTATAAACGATAACAACTACAATAAATAATCAAAAAAACCTGCCAAGTGCGAGTCGGACTCGCGCACGAAGGGTTATCTATAAAAACATACAAGTGAAGCTAATATAATTTATTTAGCTGATTGATTTTACTTTTGTGATTCATACCATATCCATAGCTTTGGGATGGTTTCGAAATATTATTAAAGTTGGGCAATCAAAACAGAGTGTTCTTAGCCTGGTTATCAGGCCACTCAGATAAGACGAGCAATGAAAAGTCAGATTCACTATCACCAGAAGGGGCACTACGCCGACCTGCCTAAGTGTTGAGTAAATAACTTTGTCCACGACTGCTTAATAAGTCAATATTTTACCTCCTAACAAAAGGTATATGGTACCCATATATCTACTAGAATGAATTATGAACTCATAATTCACGCTTTTGCATTTAAATAACATGCCAACTCAACATTCAGAACATTTCGGTACATAGGTGACTAGAGATGGGGGTGCAAAATGAAATTAACTATTAAATCTGCGTATTTTGTTTAGGAAATTTGTTTCTGAAATATATCGTATCGATAAAATTAATATCAAAATTTGTAGTATTGATACTTCTGTATCTGTAGAGTAGGGAGCGTAAGCTAGGCCCACAGCACTTAGGCCACATGTGACCCATTGTACATCCTCCCGAGGAGTTGTCTTCCTAGGACATCGTCCATCCTTTCCTTTCCAGGAAGGTGGACAGGTCACTAGGAGACATCTCCTTTATATCGGCAGGTGTAGGCCAAGACTCACCGAACACACACTCTCTTATTGACGATAACTCCGGGCACTCGCATAAGGCATGCCTGACAGATTCATCTTCCTGTTCACACATCCTGCATAGAGGTGTGTCCACTAGCCCCATTGTATTGAGGTGTTTCCTTAATTGACAGTGGCCTGTCAGAAATCCTACCGTCAAACGTAGGTTTTTCCTGGTCATCGATAAATATTTTTTCGACTCCAGCTTCCAAGAGTCGCCCAGGGTAATGCTGGCAACACTGCATCCATTGATTTCATCCCATCTCTTTGGAGATTGTGCATGGGTGTAACGTTTAGCTAGTTACACAATTGTCGAATCCGTCAGGCCGTAGGTGTCGCCGGGTCCAAGAATTCTTAGTCCAGCCGCTTCCCTGGCTAAAGAGTCAGTAATGTGGTTACCTTTGTTCCTGTCGTGCCCCTTAACCCACCTCAGGATAATATTGTTATCTACCGAGGCGTTAGCTAAATCTTGATGGCACTCTAATACTAGCCCTGATGTTACACGTTGTCTGTTCAAGGCTAGTAGAGCTTGTCTGCTATCAATGCAGATTATTATGTTTTTGACATAAATTCCTTTTCTGGTTAGTTCCTTTGTGGCAATTGAGATACCAACCAGTTCTGTTTGAACCGCGCTGGTGTTTTTTCCCATTCCCCACTTAATCCTTAGGCTTAGTGATCTGGAGTAAATTCCACATCCTGAGCCTTCTTTGGTTTTTGAGCCGTCTGTATATATGCGTTTTGCATTTGCAGCATCTGACTCTATTGATACTTTTCATAACGATATATTATAATATTGATATTTTTGAAACACTATATTTATAACGGTATCGATACTTGCCCATCTCTATATGTCACATTTGACGTACTCCTGAAATTTATTAGTTTTGACGTTAGAATTGTCAATAATTCCAAATACCAAATCATTACTTTCCGTTCTACACTCGCATTATTTACTTGACTTTTATTTAATGGGGTCGTGGACAAAGTATAGTATTCTACTCGCAATTTATGGCCATTAATGGCTATCATAAATTGCTCGTTTAATAATATACCATTATAGAATCTTGTAATGTCAAAATTTTAACGGCAAACCCAACAATAAAGTTTTCGAATAATGTAAGAGAGATTTTCAATAGCACAAATTATTTTTTCAATGATTATGAAAAGAAAGACCACAATTATATGGAACCGTTAAATTACATAAAGGATCGAAACCAATTAGACCTGTAGTTTCTTACGTTAATACTTCTAATAATAAGTTATCTTAAAAACTAAACCTGTATTCTAAAATTCCTCCAAAAGAGTGTATAACACTTGTAAAAACATTACTAGAGGATAAAAATATGAATCCAAACATATGAACATCACCGGGTTTTGCTACTGTGAAAGTCTGACCGGGCTAAGGTTATCGATTATAGGGAAGAAAAAACCACAACCCAAGGAACTTTAGCGTAACATGAGGAACACTCAAGAGATCTTCAAAGCTCGTAGCACGTAATCCTTATATTATTATTACAATAATAATATCTCAATTTTTGAGTTTTATATCCGTCGTAACTTCTAAACAAAAGGTCCGATTCGAATAACTTAAAGAGGAATTTAAGTGTCCCGATTAGACCCATAGCCGATTTCTTGGTTGTATATCAGAAAAAAACATATACTACCCGTTGATAATGTAGCTTTGTGTAGGTGAAAGAATTTAGTTTTTGAAATGATTCGTTTTAATAATATTAGGTTAGACAACCTTTTAATACCTATACGTTTTCTTTTCTAGGTAAGCAAGTTGTTCCGAGTGAATACAAAAAAATGTAAGTTATTAATTTAAAAAAATTGTAGAATAAATTGAGATTGCGAGACAGTATTTAAGTAAAAACACAATTTTAACGTAAGGTGATGGTTTCTATGATATAAATACTAAAAAACAAAACCTTATTTTCATGAATTTAATGTATGACGTATATGACGTTGTCAGTTCCCAAACATTAAAATACTTCGTTGTTCGGTGCGATTTCTAAGTTATGACAATGTCATCAGCATATCTTTGGCAGGATATTTCGAGGTCAGTTTAACCACACAGGAAGAAGTTCGTCTGTGAAGATGGAGCCGATGCCATTATCGTCTTCGTATCTTCTACACTAATAGTGGGCAGTCGACATCCATTTTGGATGTTGCGATGTCTACACATTTTCTATTTAATGCTCTTATGACATCCTTATGTGAAGTATTATCAAAAGCACCTTCTATATCCAGATTTGCACGTACTACGGTTTCTTGTTTGTCTAGAGCACCTCAGATACATAGTTTTAAGCACAAACGATGCTGAGCTAAATGGACTGAAGGATTTTGGGTTTGTTGCTTCTCTTTTTTCCCAGCTTCTGGAATAAAGGTGACTATTGCCATTGTCCGTTCTTCTGGTTTGTGACCCAGTCCTAAGCTGCTTCGACTACAGTGTGGGGCTCGCCTCACGGCCCTACCCACTAAACATTCCACCTCCTTGCCAGGCAGTGCCCCTGGTACCACTATTACTAGTTTTCGTCAGGTACACTGTTGGTAGCCTGATTTATCCTGCCCTTTTCCTCTTTAGTTTTAACAATATCAGTAATATGCCTTGAAATCTTGTCATAGTTTGCCTTGCTCTTAATCATTTTATCTATTACATTCTCTTTTTTCAGAATGTCCCCTATTTCTAAGTAAGAATACTTATGGTGAAATCTACTACATTCAAAAACAGAGTGTCTTGCCTCCCTGTTTTCTGTGTAGATATGAGTTAAAGGACCCGTGTCCTGTTAAAAATTTGGAAAATCAGTAATTTTCCATCCAAGTACTAACCGCGCTCGACACTGCTTCACAGTTTTGTAATTGCTGGGCCAATGTCTTTAATTACTGCAAATGTGAATAGTCATTGTAGTTCTTTCTCTTGAATGTTCGCTGTGACTTCTATTTGAATTACTTGAAGAGTCATTGAAAAACAAACTTAAATCCAAAATTAACTAATACAGTTTGCAACTTTCAAAATTCAACATGGGAAAATCAGTAATTTAGCTGCCTGTGCTTGCAGCTCACCCATTCTTTGAATGACGAGATCAGCACTTTTGTTGTGTTACTTTCCCATTCCCTCTGCCACTCTTATATGGTTCTTTCTCTCTGTTATTTTTTCTGCTGGTCTGTGGTTGTTCCCATTTCATGTAGGACTTTATGTTCCCTTGCTAGAAGGTAGATTGCTGGCACGCCGGTAATCACTTGGACCCCTTCAGCCGAGACATTGTGGTATGCACTGGCTACTCTCAATAGAGCTCTTCTTTGGGATCTGATGATCATGTCTTCATACCTTGCAATTTGCATTCCCTCATACTACACTGGAGCTCCATAAAGCCATCCAAGTACTAACCGCGCTCGACATTGCTTCACAGTTATGTAATTGCTGGGCCAACGTCTTTAATTACTGCAAATGTGAATAGTCATTGTAGTTCTTTCTCTTGAATGTTCGCTGTTTCTTCTATTTGGATTACTTGAAGAGTCATTGAAAAACAAACTTAAATCCAAAATTAACTAATACAGTTTGCAACTTTCAAAATTCAACACTCTGTTTTTCATACATCTCACAATAAAAAAAACTAAATATGTAACTTTTTCACTACATTTTTCATGTTTCTTTTTCATCAAAATTTCCAGTTCGGTTGAAAATTAATTCATGTTTGTATAGTACCAGGATTAACGTTGAATCAAGCTTCGAGTATATTTTAATTAACCTGTTTATATAAAAAATATACTGCGTTTTTAAGAATAATTAATAATTAATAGCAGCTTGTTTATTTAACAAGTTCGAAGAAACTCTAATGGATTATTTTTACTTTCCATTGCGATTTTCCTGGGAATCTCTCTTAAAATAATCTTACAGTTATTTACAATGTTATGAATTTACTGTTTGAACCCTTACTTTGTGGATTCTACACAGATTTCTAATATTGGCGATATCATTGGTCGACTAAGTGAAGTATAACAAGTATCTTATTATAAAAATGCCTCCTTTCAGACATGCTCATACAGAAAAAGGATCGGAAGCTTCGCTCCTTGTTAATTAAGCTGGTGTATTCTTTGCTATAAGTGTTATACATTTTAGTAATCGTCTATTCTTGTGGAAATCAAAAATATGTGGTTCTATTTAAAAAAATAACAATGATGTTATGTACGCGAAAGTGGTGACGTAATTCGTGCATCCAATGATTGAGTACGATGGACGATTGAAATTAAAAATGGACCTGCGCAAGTGTTTTGTGATAATAGATTTAAACAGAACAAAACATACAACAAAATCTTCCTATTATTAGAATACTCTATCTATGATGGTGTGTACATAAATTTGGACCGCTAGCGCTATGTTACTGGCTATTTCAAAATAATACATTATTATTGTGTGAATATGTTGCATTGTGATGGCAAGGTTACACTTATTAACGGAATAGATTATTGTTACTATCAGTATAAATTATTAGTTAAATAACAATTCGTTTATTTTTTTTAAGAGAAAAACAACAAATTAGAACCTGAAGCTTCAAATTCTTAAAAGGTTAATAGGAACATAAGGAACAAAAACTCGTAAAGTGCCTCCGATGCCTAGATGAGAAATGGGAGATGAAAAGCGGAAAAAATAATTTTCAAATTCTGGCTTACGGTGACGTTCTATCGAAAAATGTTTTCCATAAAAGTTGTAGATCAAGTAAAAATCTACAACTTTTTACCATAACGTCAAAATTTTTCCATTTTCAGACTTTTTCCACGATGCGGTTTTTTGCGATACCACAAACTGTTCGGATCCGATCAAAGGAGTATAAGCTCCTTCCTTTACAAGATCATCGGCAATCTCATTTCCCATAATTCCTGCCCTGCCCCCATAACAGAGTTACTTTGTTGAGTCTAACCAGACAATGATGTCATGTACGCGAAAGTGGTGACGTCATTCGTGCATCCAATGATTGAGTACGATGCGCAATCGAAAATAAAAATTGACCTGTGCAAGCGATTTGTTATAATAGCTTTAAATAGAAAAATATTGAATTTATTCCAACCTAAATTCCTCACTGTATATGAATAGAAAAAAGAAGAAGACGTGATATTACAATTCCTGTCCTGTCCCCATAACAAAGTTACTTTGTTGAATCTAGCCAGTTGCTTTAGGGATTGTTTGCAGTTCCAGACTGTTTTAGACATATAAGTTGTAGACTGTCTATCAGAAACAATATTCTGGCTGAGTTAAGTAGTTTTTTTGTGCTCGCTTGAGCACAGATTTATTAGATCTAGTGGAGGAAGATCTAGCATTACCCCTGAGGCAGCAAGTCGAACCACGCTTATCTAAGTTTTTTAACACTTTCTGTAGAAATCGACTCGTGTTTTTCAATATATCAAAAGGTATTCTACTAATACCAGCAATTCTCCAATTAAAGTTGCCAGTTAATATAATAGGAGAGCTGGCAACATTTTTTGGGTAGGTATTTGAGGCAAGCTAAAAACTTGTCCTATACCTCTCCTATCATACCCCAACACGGAATTGCAGACCTGGCTGGTGAATAGCGGGACTAAATCAACCACTAAAAATATATTTGAGGAAATTTTAAATTTTGTTGTTGTAATTTAAAGGGTGTTATATACATTCATGTAATAGTTTGATATGCATAGATCAACCCAATTTGTACAAGTGTTTAAAAGTCTAAATTCTTACACTTTGTAATATTTGTGTTCCAAATTTCATGTTACTTTCTTTCACACTTTATCCAGGCTAAGGACAGGCGAGTTTAAATTTTGTTTGTTTTTTATTTTTTTTTTACTGGTTTTTGATTTTTTTAAATGTTTTAAACTTTTTGTTGTTTTGTTTTGTACTTGAGTATGCCTGTATTGATGTAGTCGGCCGATTAGTCTCCATTACAAAGCCTTTGACGTGTTTTTAATAATTTGTATGTTATAGTTGTAGTTGGAAATTATGGACAAATACTCTTAAATATTTTAAATTTGGCCGATTGCCACACTGTTGGCAAAGTGTTTTGATTATTTGCGCCGTATCTTTATACATTTTTTTACCAGGCTTTTGGTTTCTAGCAGTTATCAACTGATTCTTCTTTCTACAACCCATTGATAAATATTCAATAAATTTGCATATGCTGCATTGAATATAGAGGAGAAGCCATTACAGAATTATTTGTACGTGGAATGTCTTCGTCTATAAACTGAAAGCAATTCCAAAGATTTATGGAGAACATCGAATATCTTCTTTGGTGTCGTCGATCTATACGGCCTATTCGTACATCTTTAACATAGTTTATTAATGGCAATAGTAAATTTTCATTTTGATTGTAATATTCGCTGTCCAATAATTCTTTGAATGTTGCAACAACATTTTCTTCAAGTAAGAAGGCCAGAGCCTTCCTCAGTATACGTTTGTTGCAATCCTGTTCCTTGCACGTTTCTCCACAAACATTGTATGAAATGATAGAAGCAACCACGGATCCTCACTTCCGGAAACACTTCTTGAACAGCAGTAATTTCCACTCAAAAGCCACCATTATCGTGGTAGGTCGTCTAGAAGAGTAGAGTGTATGTTCCCTGAGTTTTATTGGGAAAAGAGCAAAAACAGTCGGTATAACGTTGCTATACTGTATAGTTGTGAGTAGAATTAGTTTGCACTGTTTCACAATAAAAAAACAGTATGCGGCAAGGTCTCTTTGAGGATTAAAAAGCCGAAAAGATAAAAAAGTCATAAATCATTTCCAGTCTTGACCTGCCCACAATCGAACCATTTATTCTTTTTTGGTGCAATGTAGCTTCCGATTGGTCTATCAAAAATGTACTTGTAATTTATTGTTAGTTTACATGGAGTGTTAACGTCCCAGGGTGGGTTTAGATGTTGCTGTGATTGAGATTTTGTTTTATTGAGTAAAACTATTTTGTTGGTGATAATTAAAATTATGGCTTTTTGGCGACCATTCGAAGTGGAAGATATTGTTATAGACTCCGAACAATCAATATACTAGAAGAGCAAAGAAACGTATTATTCCATGCCAACATAAACAATGTCAAAGTTTATTTATTTATTCTGCTTAGGGCGCGTTGTATCGAACACCTAAACTCGGTTTAATCATAACTGATGTTTAGACTGATGTAATTGATGATAATAAATAAATCAATATGTCACAGTCTAAACATCAGTTATAATTAAACTTAGTTTAGGTTGTTCGATACAACGCGCCCTTATTCCAATAAAAAATGAATATTTTATTGTCAAAATTTTTTACCAAAGGTTTCGAAATTTCTGAAAGTGGAGAGTAGGGATTTGAGACAATAGACAGAAAGAAATTTGGTATGTTCCAGTCACTATCTATGCAAAAAACGATACAAAATATATAGTCAATTGAAACAAGAAAATAATGGGTCGAAGCATGGTGCTGCTGGAAGAATACACAATTGACAACAGTTTCAAAAATATCCATTATTACTGTTATCGGTAAAACTGCTATTCATCGGAAAAAGAGAGTACATAAATCGCTAGTGCGTTGGGTTGGGATCCTGCAATAATGAAACATTTGTCTGAAACCGGTACTGCTTCTGCTTACAAATTTCTTTATCTTGCCGACAAATTGTGAAACGGTGCAAACTAATTTTACTCACAACTCTACGCCATGGATTGTATACAACTGACGGAACAATAGAGGAGCACATTTAAATGTTCGATTAGCATACCGATGGTCACAGCTCTGCATAAAATTACTTCCGGTGGAAAATATTAAAATCCTTTGTTCATTTGAACCACTATCAAATATCAGAAACGATTAACCATCACTATTTCTGGTATATTGTTCAGTATTGTTTTTATGTCGTGATACTGAGGGTGCCTTTAATATAACCGTACAAAGAAGGCTTTTTGAAAATGAAACAAATTTTAGGAAATATTTTAGACTTTCTACAGAACTGTTCATCATCTTCAGATTAGAATTTCTCGATCATTGTTACGATTTATTAAATAAATTCATAATTCAGTTACAATATATCGCTGGAACCAAACTCGACATATAAACCGACAGTCGCAAAACTGCGGAATGGAACTAAGTCGCTCAGCTAAGCGGTTTCGGGAGAACCAGGCCTTTAGTTGGTTAAAGCGCATGTCTAGTGAACTAGAGATCGCAAATTCGAATAACGTTTTTCTTTAAATTTGTTATATACTAAGCGAAGTTATGAATATCATTCATAAAAGTACCTAAAATCAATCGGCTAAAAAAATTATATTAGCTTCACTTGTTTGTAAAGTATGTAGTTATAATAATTAGAAAATGGACTTTTGATTTTAAACAATATACAGAGCATTTTAATGAAAGCTATCCACCCCACATAATTCTTAAGGCGTTACTTTTATGAAAAAATTAAAAAATATGTCAAAAATCATATGAAGGGGGCTGTCTTTTTGCTCATATGTGTACGTTATAGCTCTCCTCATCAAACAAGACAGGTGGACCATATTAATCAATATGTATTCAAACAACTGCAGGATATGATTGAAAAATGTAAATACTTTCTGCTTTGTCTGGATGAAAGCACTGATCTGTTCAACATCAGCCATCTTGTAATTTTTATCCAGTTCGTGTAGTGTCACTGATGAAATCAAAGCATGATAAGAACTGATGTTGGGTTTGCTTTTACTCACAAAAAGATTTGTGTAGATATAGCTGTTTGCTACGATTCTTCGCTCTACGCAAAGAGATTTCCTTTTCCTTAAAGAAAGATAAAGTCGAATTTAACCCTACGGAACTGGAAAATCGAATGGTAGATGTATACTTTTTAGCAGACCTTGCATTTCTAACAGCCTCACGATGTGAATTTGAAACAACAAGGAAAACAGCAGAATAATATCAAATTATTTGTATACATAAACGGATTAAGAATAAAATTAACCTTTAGTTATAAAAAAATTCACCTCAAATAAAATACATTGATAAAATTGCATTTAACGAAATCGAAATGGAGATTCCAGTTTTTAGTCAGCCCCTTTTAATATCTGTTGAGAATGTGAAAAGAGCAGAACCTCAACTGGAATTGCCGATTGATTTTTCACTTATGTATTTTACATTTTTATAATCCCCTTGTACAGGAGAATCCAATAATGCAATAATGTATAGGGACGTGAAGTTATGACGTCTACATACAGTTTATCTGTTAAAGATGGAACCAAACCTACAGGGTGATTGATTAGTGTGATAAAGTTCAGTGCCTCCTTAGTCCTTTGAGATATCAATTTGAAAATTTGAGGGTTTATAGCCATACTCCAGAAAAAAAAGTTTGCTCAATCTTTTTAGTTGTACGGGCTCGTCCATTAATTATGTAAATTTTTGATGATTTTTTTGGTCCCCCGTCTTGGTGAGATGTAGTAAGATTTGTCTCGATCCCCCCAACCCTTAATGTTGCATGAGATTTTTAAACATTTTTAGTTTCGGTGTAAATGCGTTGGATTTATTTTAAAAAAAATTTGCACTATTACTTTTATTTTAGTCTAGTATTAGGGAATATTATCGTAATCTTGTGTCAGATTTTATTCAAAACACGTTTTTTATTTTAATTTAACTGAACTTGGACGCAACTGTACATCGTTTTCTGATAAAAAAAATTACGTGATATCGGCTGGACCCCCCCCCCTGAACACCTCACGTAATTAATGTACAGCTTGATTGGAATTTTAAATTATTTGATTCTAATATAATAAAAAGAGTCTTCAACACTGAACCAAAAAAGTACGTGATATTAATTAAAATAACATTATTTAGACATATGTTTCGATGAAATACGATCAATTTTGGAAGACCTTTACGAAATAGGACCGTCATTAAATTCTTCACTGTTATACGACGAATTGAGTTAATCGATGCACTAATGTTTTAATAATTTATGTAAAATGTTTTAAAAATTTGTCAAACAAAAATTTGCACGCTAAAATGTCAAATTTCACGATAAAATGTCAAATATGGTAACAATAAATGGTGGCAAATGAATAACTAGCCACCCGTTTTATTTTTCCAGGTATAAAGCGTTTCAAAAAATTCAAAATTAAATTAAAACTACAAACTACTATTTAATTGTTTCTGGTTAGGTTAGGAAAAAAGTAGATGCGGGTATAGTTGATACGATTTCAGTAGGACTACCAAAAAATAGTTTCAATAACACAGCTTGATTTTTTTTTATTGTCCAACTGGAGTCGTATAAACTATAAACGATAACAACTACAATAAATAATCAAAAAAACCTGCCAAGTGCGAGTCGGACTCGCGCACGAAGGGTTATCTATAAAAACATACAAGTGAAGCTAATATAATTTATTTAGCTGATTGATTTTACTTTTGTGATTCATACCATATCCATAGCTTTGGGATGGTTTCGAAATATTATTAAAGTTGGGCAATCAAAACAGAGTGTTCTTAGCCTGGTTATCAGGCCACTCAGGCACTCAGATAAGACGAGCAATGAAAAGTCAGATTCACTATCACCAGAAGGGGCACTACGCCGACCTGCCAAAGTGTTGAGTAAATAACTTTGTCCACGACTGCTTAATAAGTCAATATTTTACCTCCTAACAAAAGGTATATGGTACCCATATATCTACTAGAATGAATTATGAACTCAAAATTCACGCTTTTGCATTTAAATAACATGCCAACTCAACGCTCAGAACATTTCGGTACATAGGTGACTAGAGATGGGGGTGCAAAATGAAATTAACTATTAAATCTGCCTATTTTGTTTAGGAAATTTGTTTCTGAAATATATCGTATCGATAAAATTAATATCAAAATTTGTAGTATTGATACTTCTGTATCTGTAGAGTAGGGAGCGTAAGCTAGGCCCACAGCACTTAGGCCACATGTGACCCATTGTACATCCTCCCGAGGAGTTGTCTTCCTAGGACATCGTCCATCCTGTCCTTTCCAGGAAGGTGGACAGGTCACTAGGAGACATCTCCTTTATATCGGCAGGTGTAGGCCAAGACTCACCGAACACACACTCTCTTATTGACGATAACTCCGGGCACTCGCATAAGGCATGTCTGACAGATTCATCTTCCTGTTCACACATCCTGCATAGAGGTGTGTCCACTAGCCCCATTGTATTGAGGTGTTTCCTTAATTGACAGTGGCCTGTCAGAAATCCTACCGTCAAACGTAGGTTTTTCCTGGTCATCGATAAATATTTTTTCGACTCCAGCTTCCAAGAGTCGCCCAGGGTAATGCTGGCAACACTGCATCCATTGATTTCATCCCATCTCTTTGGAGATTGTGCATGGGTGTAACGTTTAGCTAGTTACACAATTGTCGAATCCGTCAGGCCGTAGGTGTCGCCGGGTCCAAGAATTCTTAGTCCAGCCGCTTCCCTGGCTAAAGAGTCAGCAATGCGATTTCCTTTACTCCTGTCGTGCCCCTTAACCCACCTCAGGATAATATTGTTATCTACCGAGGCGTTAGTTAAATCTCGATGGCACTCTAATACTAGCCCTGATGTTACACGTTGTCTGTTCAAGGCTAGTAGAGCTTGTCTGCTATCAATGCAGATTATTATGTTTTTGCCAGAAATTCCTTTTCTGGTTAGTTCCTTTGTGGCAATTGAGATACCAACCAGTTCTGTTTGAACCGCGCTGGTGTTTTTTCCCATTCCACACTTAATCCTTAGGCTTAGTGATCTGGAGTAAATTCCACATCCTGGGCCTTCTTTGGTTTTTGAGCCGTATGTATATATGCGTTTTGCATTTGCAGCATCTGACTCTATTGATACTTTTCATAACGATATATTATAATAATGATATTTTTGAAACACTATTTATAACGGTATGGTGTATCGATACTTTACACAGTATTGCCCATCTCTATATGTCACATTTGACGTACTCCTGAAATTTATTAATTTTGACGTTAGAATTGTCAATAATTCCAAATACCAAATCATTACTTTCCGTTCTACACTCGCATTATTTACTTGACTTTTATTTCATGGGGTCGTGGACAAAGTATAGTATTTTACTCGCAATTTATGGCCATTAATGGCTATCATAAATTGCTCGTTTAAGAATATACTATTATAGAATCTTGTAATGTCAAAATTTTAAGGGCAAACCCAACAATAAAGTTTTCGAATAATGTAAGAGAGATTTTCAATAGCACAAAGTATGTTTTCAATGAGTATGAAAAGAAAGACCACAATCATATGGAACCGTTAAATCACATAAAGGATCGAAACCAATTAGACCTGTAGTTTCTTACGTTAATACTTCTAATAATAAATTAGCTTAAAAACTAAACCTGTATTCTAAAATTCCTCCAAAAGAGTGTTTAACACTTGTAAAAAAATTACTAGAGGATAAAAATATGAATCCAGACATTAACAAACATATGAACATCACCGGGTTTTGCTACTGTGAAAGTCTGACCAGGCTAAGGTTCTCGATTGTAGGGAAGAAAAAACCACAACCCAAGGAACTTTAGCGTAACATGAGGAGACACTCAAGAGATCTTCAAAGCTCGTAGCACGTAATCCTTATATTATTATTACAATAATAATATCTCAATTTTTGAGTTTTATATCCGTCGTAACTTCTAAACAAAAGGTCCGATTCGAATAACTTAAAGAGGAATTTAAGTGTACCGATTAGACCCATAGCCGATTTGTTGGTTGTATATATAAAAAAAACATATACTACTCGTTGATAATGTAGCTTTGTGTAGGTGAAGGAATTTAGTTTTTGAAATGTTTCGTTTTAATAATATTAGGTTAGACAACCTTTTAATATACGTTTTCTTTTCTAGGTAAGCAAATTGTTTCGAGTGAATACAAAAAAATGTAAGTTATTAATTTAAAAAAATTGTAGAATAAATTGGGATTGCGAGACAGTATTTAAGTAAAAACACAATTTTAACGTAAGGTGATGGTTTCTATGATATAAATACTAAAAAACACAACCTTATTTTCATGAATTTAATTAATATTCGATAAATTGAACCTAACCAAATCAATGTCGAGTCATGAATCAGAGTGTATGACGTTGTCAGTTCCCAAAGATCAAAATACTTCGTTGTTCGGTGCGATTTCTAAGTTATAATGTCATCAGCATATATTTGGCAGGATATTTCGAGGTCAGTTTAACCACACAGGAAGGAGTTCGTCTGTGAAGATGGAGCCGATGCCTTTATCGTCTTCGTATCTTCTACACTAATAGTGGGCAGTCGACATCCATTTTGGATGTTGCGATGTCTACACATTTTCTATTTAATGCTCTTATGACATCCTTATGTGAAGTATTATCAAAAGCACCTTCTATATCCAGATTTGCACGTACTACGGTTTCTTGTTTGTCTAGAGCACCTCAGATACATAGTTTTAAGCACAAACGATGCTGAGCTAAATGGACTGAAGGATTTTGGGTTTGTTGCTTCTCTTTTTTCCCAGCTTCTGGAATAAAGGTGACTATTGCCATTGTCCCTTCTTCTGGTTTGTGATCCAGTCCTAAGCTGCTTCGACTACTACAGTGTGGGGCTCGCCTCACGGCCCTACCCACTAAACATTCCACCTCCTTGCCAGGCAGAGCCCCTGGTACCACTATTACTAGTTTTCGTCAGGTACACTGTTGGTAGCCTGATTTATCCTGTCCTTTTCCTCTTTAGTTCTAACAATGTCAGTAATATGCCTTGAAATCTTGTCAAAGTTTGACTTGCTCTTAATAATTTTATCTATTACATTCTCTTTTGTCAGAATGTCCCCTATTTCTAAGTAAGAATACTTTTGGTGAAATCTACTACGTTCAAAAACAGAGTGTCTTGCATTGTTCACCCTGTTACATTCGCTGCAATCATTTCTGTCTCTTTTCCCTTTTCTGTGTAGGTATGAGTTAAAGGACACGTGTCCTGTTAAAAATTGGGAAAATCAGTAATTTAGCTGTCTGTGCTTGCAGCTCACCCATTCTTTAAGTGACGGGATCAGCACTTTTGTTGTGTTACTTTCCCATTCCCTCTGCCACTTTTCTATCGTTCTTTCTCTTTGTGGTTGTTCCCATTTCATGTAGGACTTTATATACCCTTGCCAGAAGGTAAATTGCTGGCACGCCGGTAATCACTTGGACCTCTTCAGCCGAGACAGTGCGGTATGCACTGGCTACTCTGAATAGAGCTTTTCTTTGGGATCTGATGATCATGTCTTCATACCTTGCAATCTGCATTCCCTCATACTACACTGGAGCTCCATAAAGCCATCCAAGTACTAACCGCGCTCGACACTGCTTCACAGTTATGTAATTGCTGGGCCCAAAGTCTTTAATTACTGCAAATGTGAATAGTCATTGTAGTTCTTTCTCTTGAATGTTCGCTGTGACTTCTATTTGGATTACTTGAAGAGTCATTGAAAAACAAACTTAAATCCAAAATTAACTAATACAGTTTGCAACTTTCAAAATTCAACACTCTGTTTTTCATACATCTCACAATAAAAAAAAACTAAATATGTAACTTTTTCACTACATTTTTCATGTTTCTTTTTCATCAAAATTTCCAGTTCGGTTGAAAATTAATTCATGTTTCTATAGTACCAGGATTAACGTTGAATCAAGCTTCGAGTATATTTTAATTAACCTGTTTATATAAAAAATATACTGTGTTTTTAAGAATAATTAATAATTAATAGCAGCTTGTTTATTTAACAAGTTCGAAGAAACTCTAATGGATTATTTTTACTTTCCATTGCGATTTTCCTGGGAATCTCTCTTAAAATAATCTTACAGTTATTTACAATGTTGTGAATTTACTGTTTGAACCCTTACTTTGTGGAATCTACACATATTACTCTTATGAATGAAACCAACTGTTTCTAATCAATTCCTATATTCAGTTATTGATAATTATTTCGATATTGACATTAAGGGCGCGTTGTATCTCACACCTAAACTCGGTTTAATTATAACTGATGTTTAGACTGATGTAATTAATGATAATAAATAAATCAATACGTCACAGTCTAAACATCAGTTATAATCAAACCGAGTTTAGGTGTGAGATACAACACACCATAAGAATGCCAGAAGCTACGTTTGATGTGATGTCTACGTGCATTTCTAAATATTTTGAGCACTCAACATTCCTTATTCCAAACATTAACTTTTTCAGGATACTGAGTGTGCGCCTCCATCCTCCAATGAGGATTAGTGTCTGACCAGTACCTATCTACAGTTTTGCCTATTGACAGTACCATTTAAATAAAATGTTACTTCATCTGAGTATTTCACGCACTTGTCAAATTAATCAATCAGGAGCTCTAGTCAAGTTCGGATTATCGATAACACCAAACTTGACTCTTGATCCTGATTGGCCTGTAAAGTTCGGTGTTTTCAGATTTGTGTATGTGACAGTTAAACGTCAAATAAAAATAATCCCGCCGTGCACGCATTTGGGATAAATTCCATCGAATTAATCAATAAAAAAATGTGAGAAATAATAGCCATCAAGATATATCAACGAATGCAAGTACAAGTGGCTGTTCAAATAATCAAGCTCAAACCATTGTAGGTATATAATAACGGTACCAATTATAATTATAATTGAGAAATATTTAAGTACGTTATGTTAATACTGGTTTATTTACCTAAATATGTATTTCGTAAAAAAAACCACTTCTTTACTTCTTGGAAATCAAAAAACCTGGGACATGCCAAAAGATGGTGTGATGAAAAGGTATAACTTTTCAAATTAAACAACAAGTAAGAAGGAGATTCAAATACCATTACCAGATTTGGAAAGAATGCCATTCAGTGGTACATAGACGGCTCAAAAGCAATAGAAAGAACTGGGATAGGAGTGTATGGCCCAGGACCCAAACACTCTGAAAGCTTGGGAAACCCCCAAGCAGGGTCGTGCCGAGCGCAGGCGGGCCCCAGTACTGCCCTCCCGACGGGCCCCTCTATCACCAAACTATGTACCTAGTTTTATACACAAAGCAATCTAGGATTAAACATTTTTATATTGCACAATACATGAAAAATAATAGGTACATATTTCAAACATAAAATACAGCAAGCAAAAAAGTTACAAAAACACTAAAAATAGTAGGAACGAATGAAGTAAAACATGAACTTAAATTTACAATCACTAATAGTTTTTTCTGCCTCACCACAGTATAACAAAAAAACTAAATTCTAAGAACTATGAAACAATCTTTGGTCTCTCTTTTAAATATTAAGGTCCATTACATATTTAAAGCGACTTTTCTAGCCTTCATATTGGCGAAATTGTCTATGATTTTCTAGACTTGTCAACCGTTGTTGATACATAGTGGACCTAAGAACATTTTTTATTCGGGCTAAGGTACTAAATGACCGTTCTGCTTGTGCAACTGTTACCGGAATGGTGCAAAATATCCTTACAGCAATTATGACATTAGGAAAGAGCAATTCCAGCTTTATTTCAAATATTTCATTTAATAAGTCAATGGGTTTAATAGTATCTCTATTTGAAAACAAATTAGAGTAGTGTATAGCTCGAAAATGCAAAATTTCTTCAGAAAGTTCGGCACTTAAATCAGTGTTGTATTTTTGAACTGAGGATTCTTTCAAGTTGAAATTCACGCCATAAGAAAGTGTGCCGAATTCAATATTGACTAAGGGTATAGAAGGCACAATATTATCATAATGTCGTATAATCAAGCAGCCATTAAAGCACTGAGTTCTTCTATAATCAATTCTGAAAGACCCTTTATGGTGCTGGAACCCTTTTGCGGCATCAGCCCCAATGTAATATTGGAAGAAATAGGCAAAGCCGAAGAAAAGAGAAGATCTGAACATTGGAAAGCTCTAGTAGGGCTTGGACAATCAAGGATTCTGATGGGTGACTACAACCCGTTAAGATCAAATGAATGCATAAGTCAAAGTAAAACTATAACGGGACATTTCCGCCTGAACAGGCACCTGAAAAAGCACAAAATAGGAAGAAGAACGTAGATTCTGTGGCATGGAAGAAGAAACCATCCACATACTTGTGAATTGTACAGCAATTCAGAATCCTAGGACACAGCACCTAGGAGATTATTGGATAGAAGAGGGACATTTACCTAAGTTGAAGCCTGCAGATATCCTAAAATTCCGAAGAGAAATAGGACTAAAGGAGCAGCTAGTCTCTGAGACGCTCCTCAGGAATTAAGTAGAAGTAAGTGGTCACAATAGATCTTTCAGGTCTCAGTGAATGTGACCCCATCATACATACATTCCTGTTTATTAAACTATAAAGCGGGATTTATAGTTTGACGTACTGTAAACGTAGACGCACTGTGAAAAGATCAACTATCAGAATTTACGCACTTTGTTTATAAAGGAACGTAAGTGCATTACTTAACGTAAGGGGAACGGACTGGAACGGAAGAGTTGGCCAACTTTTATCTTTTTACAGTGCGTTCTTACGTCCGGCCAATCAAAGGAAAGAATTTTGTGTGATGTCAGCGTGTCTATCAGCTGTCATTTAATGTTGTGTTTTTGAATGTATAATACAAAATTTAAAGCTCAAAACAACATAGGACACAGGCTGTAGATGATTTGTATAATTTCTAGGTTAATTTGAAAGTCGCGAGTACGTTACCTCTGCCCATTCGCAAAATTTCCGTTCCGTTTATTTATAACTGCAACAATTTTTACATACCGTTCGTTACGTATCCAGTGCGTCTACGTGTGGTATACGTTTACAGTCCGTCACTCTATAAATCCCGCTTTACTCTAATCAACTTTTTAGCTTTTTTGCTAATTTCCTCTAATTCTGCCGAATTTCAGATTTCATACTTTACACTTTGTTTGTGAAATAGTCTATTAAAATTCCTCTCGTCAACTTATCTCATAATTCTATCTTCTTTCACAACTCAACTGAGTTGTTTGAAGAAAACACCTCAGCAAGCAACTCAGTTTAGTTATAAAATAAATCGACAGATTTCTAATATTGGCGATATCATTGGTCGACTAAGTGAAGTATAACAAGTATCTTATTATAAAAATGCATCCTTTCAGACATGCTCATACAGAAAAAGGATCGGAAGCTTCGCTCCTTGTTAATTAAGCTGGTGTATTCTTTGCTATAAGTGTTATACATTTTAGTAATCGTCTATTCTTGTGGAAATCAAAAATATATGGTTCTATTTAAAAAAATAACAATGATGTTATGTACGCGAAAGTGGTGACGTAATTCGTGCATCCAATGATTGAGTACGATGGACGATTGAAATTAAAAATGGACCTGCGCAAGTGTTTTGTGATAATAGATTTAAACAGAACAAAACATACAACAAAATCTTCCTATTATTAGAATACTCTATCTATGATGGTGTGTACATAAATTTGGACCGCTAGCGCTATGTTACTGGCTATTTCAAAATAATACATTATTATTGTGTGAATATGTTGCATTGCGATGGCATGGTTACACTTATTAACGGAATAGATTATTGTTACTATCAGTATAAATTATTAGTTAAATAACAATTCGTTTATTTTTTTTAAGAGAAAAACAACAAATTAGAACCTGAAGCTTCAAGTTCTTAAAAGGTTAATTGGAACATAAGGAACAAAAACTCGTAAAGTGCCTCCGATGCCTAGGTGAGAAAAGGGATATGAAAAGCGGAAAAAATGATTTTCAAATTCTGGCTTACGGTGACGTTCTATCGAAAAATGTTTTCCATAAAAGTTGTAGATCAAGTAAAAATCTACAACTTTTTACCATAACGTCAAAATTTTTCCATTTTCAGACTTTTTCCACGATGCGGTTTTTTGAGATACCACAAACTGTTCGGATCCGATCAAAGGAGTACAAGCTCCTTCCTTTACAAGATCATCGGCAATCTCATTTCCCATAATTCCTGCCCTGCCCCCATAACAGAGTTACTTTGTTGAGTCTAACCAGACAATGATGTCATGTACGCGAAAGTGGTGACGTCATTCGTGCATCCAATGATTGAGTACGATGCGCAACCGAAAATAAAAATTGACCTGTGCAAGCGATTTGTTATAATAGCTTTAAATAGAAAAATATTGAATTTATTCCAACCTAAATTCCTCACTGTATATGAATAGAAAAAAGAAGAAGACGTGATATTACAATTCCTGTCCTGTCCCCATAACAAAGTTACTTTGTTGAATCTAGCCAGTTGCTTTAGGGATTGTTTGCAGTTCCAGACTGTTTTAGACATATAAGTTGTAGACTGTCTATCAGAAACAATATTCTGGCTGAGTTAAGGCACAGATTTATTACTTACAATTCCGATTGGAATATTGTTAAAGAGCTTCCCAGGGCTATTGATATTCTAGTATTAGGAACTGCAACCCCTATTCCTACTCTAATACTCTGATCCATCAGTGTAATAGAGCAACTAGAGCGATTTCATTTTGTGTCAACTCACGTTCGTTGATAACAACATATGTATAACGAGAGTTCGAAATCCTGTTTCGCAGACCTAAAGTCCGTGGGCATCTTCAAGGATTGAGTTGCTTCAACCTTTAGTATCCCAAGATGCCCAGCTAGATCACCGGGTTTCAAAGAGCCTGTAGGCATTTTCCAGAGCGATCTTCCGTACTTGTAGATCTAGTGGAGGAAGGTCTAGCATTACCCCTGAGGCAGCAAGTCGAACCACGCTTATCTAAGTTTTTTAACACTTTCTGAAGAAATAGACTCGTGTTTTTCAATATATCAAAAGGTATTCTACTCCAATTAGAGTTGCCAGTTAATATAATAGGAGAGCTGGCAACAATTTTTGGGTAGGTATTTGAGGCAAGCTGAAAACTTGTCCTATACCTCTCCTATTATACCCCAACACGGAATTGCAGACCTGGCTGGTGAATAGCGGGACTAAATCAACCACTAAAAATATATTTGAGGAAATTTTAAATTTTGTTGTTGTAATTTAAAGGGTGTTATATACATTCATGTAATAGTTTGATATGCATAGATCAACCCAATTTGTATGCTACAAGTGTTTAAAAGTCTAAATTTCATGTTACTTTCTTTCACACTTTATCCAGGCTTAGGACTGGCGAGTTTAAATTTTGTTTGTTTTTTATGTTTGTTTACTGGTTTTTGATTTTTTTTAATTTTTTAAACTTTGTTGTCTTGATTAGTCTCCATTACAAAGCCTTTGACGTGTTTTTAATCATTTGTATGTTATAGTTGTAGTTGGAAATTATGGACAAATACTCTTAAATATTTTAAATTTGGCCGATTGCCATACTGTTGGCCAAGTGTTTTGATTATTTGCGCCGTATGTTTATAAATTTTTTTCACCAGGCTTTTGGTTTCCAGCTATAGACTTATCAACTGATTCTTCTTTCTACAACCCATTGATAAATATTCAATAAATTTGGATGTGCTGCATTCAATACAGAGGAGAAGCCATTGCGCCTTCCTTCGACAGAATTATTTGTACGTGGTACGTGGCGTCTATAAACTGAAAGCAATTCCAAAGATTTATGGAGAACATCGAATATCTTCTTTGGTGTCGTCGATCTTTTTTTTTTTCTTTTTTTTTTTCGGGCCGAGATGGGAAACTCATGTTCGAATGGGCCATGTCCCATGATCCAGACAGTGTTGGACTCATCCCAAGGGATGCCTACCAACCAAACCCACCTCAAAGCTCGCCGTTACTCCCGCCTCGGAATCACTACCCTAGCATACTTCGAGGCGGGCGGCGGTCCCTCACACACTCCGTCATCTTCTCCCTTCTATCACTCCTACGTCTCATGTCATATCATTTCCTTCTCTCCACTACGCCACTCACCTCCATCCATTTCTCCTCTCCCCTCAACATAATCTCCACCATGTTCTCCCAATACACAGCCCCCCCTAGTTTCTGCTCTAATTTTACCAGCTCCTCCACGTTCTTCCAGCATCTGAACACATGCCCCACATCATCCTCCACTTCACATCTCTCGCACAATCCAGTCTCTCTTTTCCCAATCTTGTGGAGGTACCCTACTCTCGACCCATGCCCAGTGAGCACCTGTGTCAAGAAGTAGTTTACCTGTCCAAATTTCCGGTCCATCCATTCTCTCCTACTCCCAATCGCTCCTTTTAGCGCGCCCTCATACTTCCCCCATCTCTCCATTTCGTCCTCCATCCATTCCTTTTCTCTACAGTCGCACCCCTCCAGCGTTTGCTCCTGGCTCTAGCCTCTAGGTCCAATGAGTAGGATCTTGACTGCACCACTGCCGCCAGTCCACCCACTGTCCTGTATCCCTGTACCACCCTCAGGAGTATCCCTCTCTGCAAATGCAGGAGTGGCCTAACCCTCGCATTCGTCGATCTACACGGCCTATTCGTACATCTTTAACATAGTTTATTAATGGAAATAGTAAATTTTCATTTTGATTGTAAAATTCGCTATCCAATAATTCTTTGAATGTTGCAACAACATTTTCTTCAAGTAAGAAGGCTTGAAGCTTCCTCAGTATACGTTTGTTGCAATCCTGTTCCTTGCACGTTTCTCCACAAACATTGCATGAAATGAAAGAAGCAACCACGGATCCTGACTTTCGGAAACACTTCTTGAACAGCAGTAATTGCTGCTCTTTCAAAAGCCACTATTATCGTGGTAGGTCGTAACGTTTTCAAAATCAGGAAGAGTAGAGTGTATGTTGTCTGAGTTTTATTGAACTGAGTTTAGGTTGTTCGATACAACGCGCCCTTATTCTGATAAAAAATGAATATTTTATTGTCAAAATTTTTTAAAATTACTTCCGGTGGAAAATATTAAAATCCTTTGTTCATTTGAACCATTATCAAATATCAGAAACGATTAACCATTACTATTTCTGGTATATTGTTCTGGAATGATAAGCTCGGTTAAATTTCTACGATTTGCGGGAAAAGCTTTTTTCTACTATCACTATCGAAAGTCGTCTTTTGTGCCTTGAAAAGCAAATGCAAAGTTGATGTTTTCCGCTAGCGGTCATAATTTGACATTATTGGCGCTCTTAAGCAGAAAGTAACTTTGGCTTGGGCCTAATTTTATTTATAGATAAAAGAGAGGTAGTAGTTAATTTTGGTGTGATAGTAGAAAAAATCTTCTGTGTATTTAGAGCAGAAAGTCTTTTGGCAGTTTCGACAGATTGCCGCGCTCCGCTAACGCGTCGCGCGGCAACTTTCTGTCTCGACTACCAACTGCTTTCTGCTCTTGATGCACAAATAGCTATTATTCTTTGCAGGTGTTTTGAATAGTTCGCTTCAGGGATGGCATGAAAGGTAACTGCCCAGCTGCAGCCACAGAAATTTCTTGTGAAACAGTTGCTATTATACCTTGTGTTGTAGGGTCAACTTGATGAGCCATTTCTTTTCTTCTATTACAAGCTCCCTTTGCTTCTATTATGGATGCAACATCTGCAACATGATTGTGACTTGTACTTTTTACTACTTCATCTCCCACTGTGTGAACTCTTCCGGTGCATGTATGTTCATTATATTCAGCACACTACATCCATTGTACACCAACATATTGGCACCTTTTTGACGAAATCTAAGACCATCTTCATATATCGATAACTTAACGAATAATGAGTGGAAATTTTAACAAACTATATTTATAACTTCGTAATTTATACCTGCCCTGATAATGATATCCCTTCGTTAATCTGTTTGTTTACAACTTAACAAATAATAAGTTGTCATATTTTAATAAACTCTATTTATTCCTATGTTAATTATACCTGCGCTGATAATGACATCCCTTTGTTAATCTGTTTGTTTACAAATTATTCAATAAGGTAACTTTCAACTGTAAAATCGCAATTGGTGCGGAGTAAGAAAACTATCGGAACAGGTGTCATTTCAGGGGTGGGTACAAATTATTGTTTTTAAGGTATAGAGACATTCAGATTACTGAAATATTTATTACGAATATTATTGAATGCCTATATTGTTTTGGTGTATTTGGTTGTAATTTTTTTTATGAACATATAAACGACATGCATATTATTATTGTTGAAACAATTTTCAAGAACTATTGCCAGTCTTAATGACCTCAGGCAGACGGGGTGGGATCATAATTCCATAGATAAATTACCCTACCTGAGTATGGAATTTGTGTATTTTTGTTTCAAAGGTAGTCTGACTGTCAGCAATTATTCAATTAGTGAATTTAGAAAGAACCTGCTCGCTTGATAACTTTTATAAAGTAATTATTGTGATTATTAGTTTCGGTTAATAGTGACAATGGCAGAAAATTACAATTAGTACCTATCATAACATTGTAATAATTAGCATTCGAGCCATAATTTAACGGTCAACATTTTAAATCACACTTATTTAATAGGATATCTACGTATTTTCGTTATTAAAAAGTGAAGCAATATTACAAATATTATAACAATATACACCCAACAACCCCTAATACTGTTCCTAAATCTACGCCTATTATAATACCTCTAGAAAGATAATACTCGGTCAATGTTATCTTTTTACAATATCCGCCTGCACAAATAAATTTCTTGTTTTCACAACATTCATTAAAGCAGGTAGTGTACAATTACATATTTTGTTTGGTCCACTTCTGCTAAGCAAGTCCCATAAAATTTTGATTTATTACATTGCACCGATTGCGATTTTACTATAAATACAAGATTTGCTTACCAAATATAACTTACTTTTTAATGCAGGAATAAATCAATCGTCTTTTCCATAATCTTATTTTTTTTTTTTTTTTTATTTACAAAACTAGTCGCATCTACCTCTGGGGTAATTAGCGACAAACATATATATTTACACAAATACCTAAAAATAAGTTATAGTTTTGTAAGTATGTTAATTTCGTTGAGGTATTTAAATAGATTGTGGATATTACATTTTTCGCCAAGTACTAGCTCTAGGTTCTCACTCATGTTATTGTCTTGATCGTTGAAACTTTGGACATTCGATTAATAAATGTTTGACAGTGAGCTGTGTGTTGCATACTTCGCATTGTGGAGGTTCACTTTTATTAAATAGATGACTATGGGTAAGTCTAGTGTGACCTATTCGTAGCCTAGTTAAGATAACTTGCAGTGATCTTATGTTTGTGGATTTTGGCCAAGGTTTTACTTCCGGTTTCACATCGCGTAGTTTCGATTGGGATATTTGCCATTCGTTTTGCCACAATTGTTGCACTTTTTCTTTGAGTAGCGGTTTTATGTCGCCGTTCACTACCGTTTGCACTTCACTCGCGGTTTCACTATTTGTTGCTTGTCGCGCTTTACGATCGGCTTCGTCGTTTCCTTTTATACCGATGTGGGAAGGAATCCAAAGTATTTCCACGATGTTATTTGATTGTTGTATGTGTGATAGTTCGGTTTTAATTTGAAGTGCTATTGGGTGTGTGGGATAAAGTTGATTTATTGTATGGATTGAGCTAAGCGAGTCTGTTATTATGAGGGATTTTGGAATATTTTTAATTTTTATGTGGATAAGTGCTTGCAGAATGGCGTATAGTTCTCCAGTGTATACGCTGCTTGTTTCAGGTAACTTGAATTGTAGTGTTCTGTTTTGTATGTTTACTGCTGCACCTACACCATCTGTGGTTTTAGATGCGTCTGTATATGCGAGGCAGAATTGTGGATACTTAGCAAGTTGAGAAGCAAAGGCTTTTCTAATCAGGGTATGGGGTGTTTCTAATTTGTTATATATGTACAGAGAGGTGTCAGTGTAAGGAATCTTGCTCGACCATGGGGGAGGGCATTTAATTTTGTTGGAGAGGAGAGGTGGTTTGATTTGGAGTTCAGTGAAAATTTGGCTAGCTCTTACATAAAAAGGTGGATCTGCTTTCTTGTTTGTCGGATATAGGGTTTTGTGGCGATTTGAGATCACGTTATTGTTTGTTGGATTCGGGTTTGTGTTGATAGATAGTGCGTAGGAAGCAGTAAGATATTTTCTCCGGAGTTGTAGAGGGGGTTCTCCGGTTTCGCACTGTAGACTTTTTACTGGACTTGTACGGAATGCTCCTGTTGCTATTCTTAGTGCTGTGTTTTGTATTGTTTCGAGCTGATTTAGAACAGTCATCTTAGCTGTCGCGTAGACTATAGAGCCGTAATCTATCTGTGAGCGAATAAGAGCTTTATATATATGCATTAGGGAGGTATAGTCGGATCCCCAGGTTTTGCTTGAAATTGTTTTCATGAGGTTTAGACCGTTTTGGCATGATTTTTTAACATGTAATATATGTTGTTTCCAGCTGAGTTTTTTGTCGAAAGTCATTCCGAGAAAATTGATGTTATCAACATAGTTTAGAGTGATGTTGTTAAGCTTCAGTTCGGGAGAGATAGGGTTATGTTTTTTGGAAAACAATATACATTTGGTCTTCTCTGTTGAAAATTGCAGGCCTGTGAGTTTAGACCAGTTTTGTAGTTGGTTTAGAGTTTCTTGGATGCGCTTCTGAATTGAGTGGATATTCTTACCTCTGGAGAATATTACCAGGTCATCAGCATACAATCTACCTTTAACTAGTTTGGAGTGCTGACTTAGAATATTATTAATGGCAATCAAGAAAAGTGTTGAGCTAATGACTGATCCTTGGGGAGTACCGTTAGTTTGTTGTTTTAGGGATGAAGTAGTGTTATTGGTTCGGGCTCGGAAAAAGCGATTTTCTAGAAATTTATGTGTAAATTTTAAGATGTTTCCTCTGATACCCCATGAATGAAGAGTTTTAATGATGCCATGACGCCATGCTGTATCGACCGCTTTTGTGATATCAATAAAAACCGCAATGCAATCTTGCTTATTTGCAAAAGATTCGTGAATCTCGGATTCCAAATCGATAAGATTATCTATTGTTGATCTATTTTGGCGGAAACCGCTTTGTTCTGTTATTAAAAGGTTTCTGTCTTCTATTGTCCACAGGAGTCTCTTATTTATTATTTTTTCTATGATTTTGCAGAGTACGTTGGTAAGAGATATTGGTCGGTAAGAAGTAATCTCAGTTCTTGAGCAGTTTGGCTTTGGTATGGGTATTACAATCGCTTGCGACCATGTGGATGGGAATATATTTTTTGTCCAGATCAGGTTATATATTTGAAGCAGGTATAACTTGGCGTTGTGTGGGAGTTTTTGTAGAAAGATTAGTGGAATGTTATCGGGTCCTGGAGCAGAATTTTTGTTAGTTTCTAAGGAGAAGTTCAATTCATCCAAGGTTAAAGGGATATTGAATATGTCGTTGTTATGGTCATCGTAATCTATGTACTCGGCTTCAGTAGTGGTTTTAAATTCTAGAAATTCTTGTGTGTAGTGTGAGTTGCTCGAATTATGTTCGAAATGTGTGGCAAATATCTCGGTTAAGTCTTTGTTATTTGATACTGTGCTGTTGTTATGGGTTAAAAAAGGTATTTTCCTAAATTTGTTTTTTCCGGATATTTTCCTCAGATTTTGCCACACGGTGCTTAAAGGTGTGGAGCTGTTTATGCTAGATGCAAATGCTTTCCAGCAATTTTTTCTTGCATTTTTTGTAATGTATCTTGTCTGAGCTCTATTTTTTTTATAGTCTAATATGTTTCCAATTGATCTACTTCGCTTTAGTTTATTAAATGAGGCTTTGTATTGCTTAATAGCATTTTCGCATTCAGCGTTCCACCACGGTAATGGTTTATGTTTTTTGAGTGTTTTTGTTTTTCCTATATATTTTTCTGCTGCATCAATAATAATTTTTGTGAATGATTTTAAAATCCTATCTATGTTGCTGTTTTCTGGGTTGATATCTAGCGACGCGACATTTTCTTCAATGTATATGCTGTAATCTGGCCAATTGGCGTGTTTTATGTTCCATTTTGGAAGAACAGGATATGTTGCAGCGGAGCTTTGATCTGAAATCGAGATTTTAATTGGATAATGGTCGCTTCCATATAGATATGGTATAGTATCCCATGAAATAAGTGGTGATATAGCTGGGTGGCATATTGATAAGTCAATTGCTGATTGGGTGCCTGTGTGAACGTTGACTCTTGTGGGTCTACCATCGTTTAAAATATTCAGGTTATATTTGTCTAGGATATTTTCGAATATTTTGCCTTTTTCGTTAAGTCCAGTTGATCCCCAAATAGGATTATGGCTGTTAAAATCACCTAGTAAAATTAGGGGTGACGGAACTTGCGACAAAATGTTAGTGATATCTTGTGGGGTGATCGCTTGATTGGGGGGGATGTAAATATTGCATATGTTAATTGTTTCAGGAATTTTAATAGAAACCGCTACAGCTTCTAAGTTTGTATTCAGTGGTATATTCTGTGCGTCGTATGAATTATTGACATAGATAGCTACGCCTCCGCTTGCTTTTTCTACGTTGTTTCTATTTTTGTAAAAACATGAGTAGTTGCTGAAGTTGTGATTGAGTTGATCTTTAAAGTTGGTTTCTTGAAGGCAAATAATTGATGGTGAGGCTTCGTTTATAAGTATTTTGAGCATTTCGTAATGGGTATAAAACCCATTTATGTTCCATTGCAATAGGTTGAAAGTTATATATATTATGTAAGTTCATTAAGTGATTCCTGGGATGTTGTAAGCGAAATGTCGGATTCGACATCTCTATCATCGGATTTTAAGAGCCTAAGTTGTTTCATAATTTTCTTCTTCGTTTTAGTACATTTGGTCTTTATTTGGCGGTTGGAGGTGAATGCGTGTATTTTATTTAGGAGTTGCAATAGTTCTAGTGTATCAGAAGTATAATCTCTTGTAATGTTGAGAGGGTCGGGTGATCCTTGTAAGTTTTCAAATAAGTCAACAGTTTGTTCGAAGGATATTATTTGTGTTTCGTTGTCAAATAATTGTTTGATAGGTGCCATTTGGTTTTCCAGTGCAATGAATGATTTAGAGGTGGACTTCGATTTCTTTGGTTTTGCTTCCGGTTTACTAAAGCTTGTATAAGATGTTGTACCATCTGAAGGAGGTGTTATGGTTTCAGTTATATTTCTCTTCGCTGTTCCTTTATTTGTTGGGTATTCGACATCAGTACTTGTCGAGGTTGACGTTTGTGGATTTTTTGATGTTTGTTCTGTGGATCTTTCGTTATTGTGTGTTATGATAGAATGGGTGTTATTTGAATTTTGGGACGAAACTGGTTGTTGAGGAGTGTAAGTTATTGGATTTAGTTTTGTTGTGGTTTTTGCAATTGCCGTTTCTATGGGTAGATGTGGAGAAGTTGATGAGCTGGGAGTCGTAATTGAGACTGGTGTATTTGCTGGGGGCTCATGGCTTTGTTCACTTTCCAAGTTAAGAATAGATTGAGTGGATGGAGGTGTTATATTTGGTGGAAGAGTGGTGTTTGTAGGTTGCGATGATGAAATGGATGTGCAGGTGTTAGATAAATGTCCATGTTGTTTGCAATTATAACACATGTTATCTATAGCGAGAAAAATGCGATATGTGGTATCCTCAAAAGTTATCAAAATTGAGTCTGGTACCGGTGTTGAGGGAGGTGCAATATACACTTGCCTCCTGAAACTAAATATATGTTTATAATTTGGGTTGGTTGTGCCTATTTTTAAAAAGGAGATCGTAGAAGACAGCTTAAAGCCTAGATGTTCAAGTTCCTTCTGTAATATGTCATGTGGAATGGTGGGACATACATTAGATAAAAGAAGTCTTTCGCTTGGAGTGATAAGTCTGCGTGCTTGTATTTCTTCGTTATTAATCTTTATACGACCTTCATGTTTGATGATAAAATCGTCTACAATTTCTTTGCTTGATAGATACACGCAGATTCGATTGTTTGAGATTCTAGATGTGAACAGTATATTTTTCGGATTTACTGTGGAGCCAATAGCCAGAAGGTATTCTTCTAGTTTAACATTGTTTAGGGAACTAAATACAATGGCTTGCAGTTTAGATGGGAAGGTAGGTAAGGTAGGTTGTTGTGGTTTGCTTACTACATTAGAGTAGGAAGCTTGAGATGAAGAAGAAAATTGAGGTAAGACTTGTTGTTGAGATATAATTGAATGTTGAGTTAAATTTGATTGTAGATTTGAAGGTGCGTGTTGAGACAAAAGTGATTGATCATTGTTGTTGTTGCTGGCTATAATATTATCGAATTCCATATTTCGTCAGGGTTTGTTTAGCCTGAGTACGGCACTGCGCCGCATCAGACTCGACTGATAAGGCTGGTAAAAGTGGTATCCAACTGGTTTTGATTGTAATTGAATAAATTTTCACGTTGAAAAGTAAAAAAATAAGACAAAATTTGGCTTACTTTGTTAGTCGGTGTTATTCACTATTCAATTATGAGCACTTGTGTATTGTTTTGGTGAAATATATTTGCGTTGATCTGCTGTAGTTTACGAGTTTGTCGGAGCTGATTTTAAAGCACTTTTGTAGTTCTCGATCAGAGCCGGACTCCCATAATCTTATTTTTTAACTATAAATAATACCCTATTAAAATTTTAAGTTGCCTCGTCCATTCAGACGATTCAGTCAATTATATTAAGAACCTTTGGAATGTTTAAAAATTGTAATTAAAACACCAAACTGTTTTATAGATATCATTATTAACTGTATATATACAAAAAAAAATTAAATAGTTATAGTTTATTTCCATTCGTGCTTTATCAAATCAGCAGCTTTTTCACCAATCATAATGGATGGAGCAACTAAATTTCCTGAAATGGTTACTGGTATTATACTTGCATCGGCTACTCTTAATTTATGTACTCCTATAACTTTCAATGTTTCATCCACTACAGCGTTTTTATCGTCTTTTGTACCCATTTTTGCAGTTCCCGTAATATGTCCTTTATTGACAGATAGATGTCTCACAGCACATTTCCAGTAAGCATCGTGTTTCTCTTGATCACAACCAGGGACGTGGTGATCGCTAAGATGGACATTCAATTTCTGCAAAGCATCAGTTTTGGATACTTTTATAGCTTCTTTAATTCCAGCAACTAACGAATCAACGTCTTGATCATCGGGATCTGTTAATGAGTTTGTATTGATTAGGGGATGATGTAGAGGATCGTGATCGTGGAGTTTTAGATCACCAGTTGATTTTGGATGCAAGAGTGTTACTTCGACGTTGATAAAGTTTGATTCTTCGGGTTTGGGATAGGTTTCGTCATGAATTTCTTTCTTAATACGATTGGACCGTTGGAATTGATCACCTGCAAGAAAAATATAATGTACGGGGTCATACAGTGACTAATTTTTGCTAATTTTAAAAGTTCGTTTAAATTTCTAAACATGTCTTTATATCGGAGAAGTCACTCCTAAATGAGACGTTCATTTTTCTCGATTCTTCTCCCGCTTTGCCTTTGAATAGACGAAATCGTTTTTAACTTTTCGGATAGAATTTTTTGCCACCATAAAGGCAACAATGTTCAACATAACAATCAAGAATTGTTTTTGGTGAATATATTTTTATCTCCGACTGCTCTGCAGCAGCAAGTTTCTTGCCAGTTGTACTGCAAGTTGTTGTGCCTGTTCCGAGATACACATTCAAGCAAATTGGGCTAATATCTTCCATGTGGCAGTAGCTTGAAGACGGAGTACACATTTGCCAGAAAAATACATGCAAGCCTGGAAGGACGGCAAAGATTTCGATTATGTCGATTACCACGTTTGCACTAATTCCACAAACATTCATACTTTGTATATAAACGAAACTTTATCGTTTAAAATGGCATTAAAATTTAACGTAGTTATACAGGGTGTTACATTTGAAATAATAAAGTCGTCGTTTACTTTCGGTATAACCGAAAGTGACATGTATGTCAAAATATTTTCCATAAATTCGCCATAACTTGTTCTACATCTAGACCAATTTTTATAGAAATCGTGTGAGTAGTCTCCAACATATAGGTAGTGAAGCTCATCGTGAAACAGCCTGTATAATAGTTGAATTTGGTGTTATTAGTAAAACCTGTTATTTCCCACGTTTGTCTAGTTCCCTATTTATGTAGATTTAGGATTATTCAATAATTGTTAAATTGGATATACGTGTTCGGGGATTTGTTTGAAGTAATTTCCATTTTCCTATGATAACCTGACGTTATTTTTTTTAAAGGTTTCCTTTCATTCCGATTAATTCTGGTGGCGTCCAATTTAATTTTGATGAATCCCAGTAATAGTGTACAAAACTGCCTAATTATTGGTGTCGAATTCCACTTCCTGGTTGAGCGCTATTCATTGCTACAAGTTTTAAAGTAGAACCAGAATAAGTTTATCGAATTAAATCCAAAACAATAAAAATCAATTTAAAAAAAAATCTCAACCATCAGTAAGTACTCACCATTTTTAAAAACATCTTTTGTAACCAAAAGTTGTATGTCAGGACATTCTAAACTTTCTTTAGATGCTTCAGTCTTGAGGAATCCTATTGCTTCTATTCCGGGAGATGTTAAAGGACCTTTACCGTAATTCAAATATTCTTCAACTATTTCATGCTTTTCGGGAATCTCTGAACTTCCATTATAGTAAAAGTTAAGTCCAATGAAACTTATTTGATCTTTTAAGTTACTTCCAACGTTCAGATTAGCTACTGGTTCAATTTTTAAAGATTCAAGATCTTCCTTTGGTCCAATACCTATTAGAAAATCGAATATTATACATGTTGATCATTTAAAAAGCTTGCTTGAAAATATTCTCGAAATTATTGTTCGAAATACGTGGGCACAGATTAATTCGAAATTTTACTTACTCTTCATGGACCGATGACAATACAATATGGTAATAAAATATAGTGTGTTACCGAATCTTGAAGTTATTGTATGGAAAAATTCATGAAAATGAGGTTTTGCTTGAAATGTTCAACTAGAGCGAAGGCGCTAAATGGCGCCGAGGCTTAAGGACTGGTTTCCTCGATCTTTCGGTCGCGGACAGCGGACAGTCCGTCGACCTCCGAGGATAGCGATATCTGCTCAAGGTGGTTTGCTCGAAATGTAAAAATGATAGTTACGTTATGTCCGCTGCGTGGTACGTACTGTGTGTGCTACGAAATAATAACCAATATTTATAAAAATGAAGTAAAAAAATGTTTGCGCTGTTATTGCTGGAAGAGGAGGAAGAAGAGAACTGGTAATGGCAACCCTCAAAGTATTCAATAAGTGGATAAGTTGTTTTTGTGTCGTGATACTGAGGGTGCCTTTAATATAACCGTACAAAGAAGGCTTTTTGAAAATGAAACAAATTTTAGGAAATATTTTAGACTTTCTACAGAACTGTTCATCATCTTCAGATTAGAATTTCTCAATCATTGTTACGATTTATTAAATAAATTCATAATTCAGTTACAATATATCGCTGGAACCAAACTCGACATATAAACCGACAGTCGCAAAACTGCGGAATGGAACTAAGTCGCTCAACTAAGCGGTTTCGGGAGAACCAGGCCTTTAGTTGGTTAAAGCGCATGTCTAGTGAACTAGAGATCGCAAATTCGAATAATGTTTTTCTTTAAATTTGTTATATACTAAGCGAAGTTATGAATATCATTCATAAAAGTACCTAAAATCAATCGGCTAAAAAAATTATATTAGCTTCACTTGTTTGTAAAGTAAAGTATGTAGTGATAATAATTAGAAAATGGAATTTTGATTTTAAACAATATACAAAGCATTTTAATGAAAGCTATCCACCCCACATAATTCTTAAGGCGTCACTTTTATGAAAAAATTAAAAAATATGTCAAAAATCATATGAAGGGGGCCGTCTTTTTTCTCATATGTACACGTTATAGCTCTCCTCATCAAACAAGACAGGTGGACCATATTAATCAATATGTATTCAAACAACTGCAGGATATGATTGAAAAATGTAAATACTTTCTGCTTTGTCTGGATGAAAGCACTGATCTGTTCAACATCAGCCATCTTGTAATTTTTATCCAGTTCGTGTAGTGTCACTGATGAAATCAAAGCATGATAAGAACTGATGTTGGGTTTGCTTTTACTCACAAAAAGATTTGTGTAGATGCTACATATAGCTGTTTGCTACGGTTCTTCGCTCTACGCAAAGAGATTTCCTTTTCCTTAAAGAAAGATAAAGTCGAATTTAACCCTACGGAACTGGAAAATTGAATGGTAGCAGACCTTGCATTTCTAACAGCCTCACGATGTGAATTTGAAACAACAAGGAAAACAGCAGAATAATATCAAATTATTTGTATACATAAACTGATTAAGAATAAAATTAACCTTAAGTTATAAAAAAATTCACCTCAAATAAAATACATTGATAAAATTGCATTTAACGAAATCGAAATTCCAGTTTTTAGTCAGCCCCTTTTAATATCTGTTGAGAATGTGAAAAGAGCAGAACCTCAACTGGAATTGCCGATTGATTTTTCACTTATGTATTATACATTTTTGTAATCCCCTTGTACAGGAGAATCCAATAATGCAATAATGTATAGGGACGTGAAGTTATGACGTCTACATACAGTTTATCTGTTAAAGATGGAACCTAACCTACAGGGTGATTGATTAGTGTGATAAAGTTCAGTGCCTCCTTTGTCCTTTGAGATATCAATTTGAAAATTTGAGGGTTTATAGCCATAATCAGTCTCCACATTTTAAAATTATTTACAATCTTACAGGGTGTTCCAGAATGCTGTGCCATATCGAAGTTACATTTTTTTAAATGAAACACCCTATATTTTATCGCATATTTGGAATCAGCTTGACCTCCCCATTACAATAATATAGGGTTGTGATGTCTCCTACGGAGTATTTAAAAAGTTATAACCAATTTTCCATAAAAATCGTAACAAGTTCAATACCCTGTACAAAATAAGAGAAATTAAAAAATAAAAATCTGTTGCGGCCAAAGCATTTGAATAGTGGTAAAAATCCTGGAAAATTATTTATTTCGTTAATATTCATTGAATCTGATACAGGGTGAATCAAAATAAGAATACTTATATTATTTTCTCGGTTTTTTCAAATGGATCACCCTGTATTTTATGTGAGAATCGAAAAGTACTACCAACATACTTTTTTTTTTCATATAGCATTCCCTATACCTAAAATTATTAGTTCTCGAGATATTTTGATTTTTCTATGCAAAACATTGATTATATCAAAAAAATATGGTCCTACTACATATTCACCAACAATACCTCCCCACACATTCAACGACCATCTAGTTTGACTGTGTCACTATGTGATATGGATTAGTTTATGAATAATAGTGAAAGTTGTGCCTATTAACACAACCATGTTTATGAAACGTACCCCCTTACACTTGTGTGTGGGTTTTCAGTAACTGCCAGCAAAACATTAATTTCATTTTTTTCTGTTACAGAAGTTTTTGTTTTGTAGGTTGCCGCCTTTCAGGAAAACGTTCATGGTATTCTCTTGCTGATAGTAAGGCGCTTTTATTGCATTCTCCTAATATCCAGATCATATCAATCATTTCATCACTAGTGAAATTCATTTTTGTCCTAGTTCAAATTCTTCAAAACACCAAAAAATGTACCAAACCGCTAATTAAAAAAACACTAATGTACCTACTGCTATGTCACATTATTGACAAATATCAGTTTTTGACAAATCAATCACACCCAACTCACAATTAATTATTAAATAATTAGATATAATCAATGTTTTGCATAGAAAAATCAAAATATCTCAAGAACTAACAAGTTAAGGTATAGGGAATGCTTCATAAAAAAAGTATGTTGATAGTACTTTTCAATACTCTCATAAAATACAGGGTGATCCATTTGAAAAAACTGAGAAAATAATGTATTCGTATTTTGATTCACCCTGTATCAGATTCAATGAATATTAACGAAATAAATAATTTTCCAGAATTTTTACTACTATTCGAACACTTTGGCCGCAACAGATTTTCATTCTCGAATTCCTCTTACAATGTACAGGGTATTGAACTTGTTACGATTTTTATGGAAAATTGGTTATAACTTTTTAAATACCCCGTAGAACACATCACAACCCTATATCATTGTGATGGGGAGGTCAAGCTGATTCCAAATATGCGATAAAATATATAGTGTTTCATTTAAAAAAATGTAACTTTGATATGGCGCAGCATTCTGGAACACCCTGTAAGATTGTAAATAATTTTAAAATGTGGAGACTGATGATGGCTATAAACCCTAAAATTTTCAAATTGATGTCTCAAAGGACAAAGGAGGCACTGAACTTTATTACACTAATCAATCACCCTGTATAGTGCTTAAACGGTTTAACATACAAAACCCAAAATTTCAGAATTTCAACTAAATATATTTGCGCATATTTTAGCCCAAAAATTATTTTTTTCATAATTACAATATTTTAAGCCGCCATCTTGATTTTTTTAAATAGCAACATAGGTCATGTGATATACCATTTGAAAGGGTTTGTAAAGTTTTGGTAACAGTTGATTTACTTATGGGGTTACGATTACGATTTACTCCATTGAAAAAATTGGCTACCTCTTCGTGCGTGCGTTTTCTTTCTCCATATCCAACCATCATGAGTATTTCAATTCTTTCCTTTTCGGTCAATTGATCCATTATTACTGATTACTTTGAAATGATTCAATTTAACAAATTATTTTACTATTCAACACTGTCTCTTACAACTTAATCAACAATAAATGTTATTGTTTTAATATTTGACGTCTTGTGTCAAATGCACAACCACCTACGCTCCCTATTAATAATATCCTTTCTGTTGTGTTTAGACCCCATGTGTGATACATATTCAGTTGAAATTTTGGGTTTTGTATGTTGAACCGTTTAAGCACTATAGCTTTGGTTCTATCTTTAACAGCTACCTTGTATATGAGCAAAAAGACGTCCGTTTTTGATATGATCTTTGACGTGTTTTTTCATTATTTCATAAAAGCGTCGTTCAGAATTATGTGGGGTGGATAGTTTTCATTGAAATGCTCCGTTTGTAAAACGCTAGAACTTGAAACTGTAGAGCATATTTTTCTTAGATGTCCCTTATTTATTGTTAGCCTAACCGACTCTCGTCGTGCAAACTGTTATCAACCGTTATCATTGGTCTTCTGAAGAATAAAAAACCCATTAATATCTTCAATGATCATATTTTAATTAATATTTACTAGAGGGAAACTTGTCTATATACAAATATTTGTATATGAAAATTAAATTGTGCAATGATGAATGTAACTACCATTCAAACCCTTGCTATATGTATTATCATGAGCAATAAAGATTATTACATCATTATAATTATTATTTTGTGTTTCATTGACAAATTTCCGGTACTATTACATCTCTTATAGTAGAAGCAACCAAAATATTTGTTATTAAAAATTGTACCTGAAAGTAAAAGTAATTGCGGCGTATTAACTGGTCCAGCAGCCAAAATGATTTCTTTAGTAGCTTTGCCTATCAATAAATGTCCGTCCTGTAAAAATTTCACCCCATAAGCTTCCTTGGTATGTGGACTGATCAATATTTGTACAGCTTGAGCTCCTAAGAGTAGCTCTAGATTTGGTCGGCGTACGGTTTGACCTATATATGATTGGGCGACACTGTATCGATGACCGTCACGTGTGGTAGTTTGAGGGAGTGATACTCCCAGTTGATCTTTTCCATTATAGTCGACTGTTTTTATGCCCAGCTCATGAGCTGCATCCAAAATATGGTTTCCTAATCCAGTGGAATGATGGAAATGTTCCACGTTCACAGGACCACCTACAAAATAACACATTAAAGGGTATAAAACGCAACTAAAACACGAATTCCATACAACGTTTTATCCTCAATCACAGTCATTTAGGCCCGGTTGTACAATTGTAGCTTAGTGAAGGCTCAAGTGTGAACTCAGGTTCAGCGTCAGATTGCTGTTGTACAAAGTAGGCTTACGGTTGAGCTTGATTTAAACCTTTTGCTTAGTAAAGCCTTCAAGATGGCAGGTTTAATGTAAGCTTAAGCACGGAACATAAATTGTTATCATGTTCCGTGGTTTAAATGTAAATAAATTGTATCCAAACATAACCTGTACCTACTTAATTTATTCTTAAATTAAAAGTTTATCAAAGTTAAATATAGGTTCAGTAGAGCTGCTACTGAACCATGTTTGTACAACAGGTTTAGGGTTGAGCTAAGCTTATATTTTTAGCCCAGCTCAGTTGAGCTCAATTTTAAATGTACAACCGGGCCTTAGAATCAGTTTTCATCAAAAAGTGAATTGATATTTCGCTTTGACAGCAGCTGTAACGTCAAAAATTATTGAAATTAATATAAAAAGTTTTGGGAGATGATTTCATTTAGTTTTTATTGTGTATCGACTCCACTTGTGAAAATTTGTGAAGTTTGTGAAAAATGCAACAAAGCTCCTGAGACAATCCTTCAGGAAGCGGAAGTAGCAACTCTCCAATCATTATTGCCTGTGAACATTATGAAAAGGTATTTTCCGAGAAAAGCAGGGCGAATTGACAACTGAGAATGTTCTGCTATCGTATTTCTTGAATTTGAAGAAGTGTGCAATTTCTTCCAAGTGGTCGAAGTACTCGATGCTGGAGGCCGTTATAAAGGTCCATAAAAATATAGACATTGTTAAATATAGTAAGCTCTCTGCCTATCTGAAGAGTGAGTCGAAAAGGTATAAGGCAAATAAAGCTGCGCTACTGGGAAGATTTTTGATAAGGGCATGCGATAAAGAATATTTGATGATTAAAGTAACATCTCTTAACCTTTTATACATTGTAAATAATAATCTTTGAAATATTTTTGGTTGCATTAATAATAGGGGTGTCTGATGCCTGTCGTTGTGAATTGACGAATTCGAGAATCAGTGATGTAGAAAACAGGGGCGCATATTTGCTTGTTTCGATACTAGATAGCAAGACCGGCATTTCATTAAAATTCACAATTATAGAAAAATAATTCTATATCAATTCTTTTGAGACGTGTGGAAAATACATGTCCCTACGTCCGAATAAGACGACAGATTCTTTTTACGAAACAATAATAAAAAATGTACTTCACAACCTGTTAGAATCAACATTTTGTCGAGAGATCCTTCAAGAGCTGTTTCATTTTTTGACTCTGGCAAACGCAGAAATTTATAGCGGCCATTGCATGAGGCGAACTTCAATAACTTTACTGGATAATAAAGGTTCTGATCTTACAACAATTAATCGGTGTGGTGGGTGGAGAATCTTCGGTATAGCAGAAAGTTATATCGAGTACTCTATATCTAATATGCTAGGAAGATCCAAGGTACTAGTCGTTCCTTACACAGTTCTACAGATGTAACAAGAACTGCGACAAGCACTGTGCGTTCTGAAACCGATAAAAACTAAAAGCTTGTTATTATAAATATTAATATAAATTAATGCTAATGTCAATAATAAATAACTAAAATGTAATTGATTTGAGATTGTATTTTCATTATTCCACTAGGGGATGAAGTGGCACTTTATATGCTTCATAAGTGAGAGTAAAACTACAATTATAATGTGATTGTGGATAAAATACAATATTGGATTCAAATTGATCTAAATGAAGTATAGTACCAAGAGCATGGTGCTTTCTGTCGAAGTCTGGAGTGTGGATATCTTCAATTTTCTTGAAATACGGCAAAACATCGTTCCAACACCATTTTTGTAGTCCAAGATCAGCCCATTTATCATAATCTTTTTGATTACCTCTAATGTAAATCATATCATCAACTGCTGTGATACCACCAAGGGCTTTTCCGTATTTAATGGGACATTTATTGTCTTCCATACCTGTAAATTATTCCAATTTAATCGTTTATTTCAAATGTTTATTATATCTTTCACCTAAACACGAATGTTTTTGTTCAGTTGTGGTGTAGCTCCAATCGTAAGGCGTTGTTTGTAAATATTTGTACATGGAAGGCGTTTGAGATATTGGTGTTTCCACGAATCCCGCCTCTAAAAGGAGTACTTTCCATTCGGGTACTTCTGAAAGTCTATTTGCTAATGCTGCTCCAGAAGGTCCTGCTCCAATTATGATAAAATCGAATTCCCTTGAAGCTGTAATTCAAAACAAAAAGTCATATTGGAAGAGTAGTATTAGTAGAATAGGTGGGATCATTTACAGAACTTGTCTGTCAGCAGAAATTTTACAGAAGTAACAGAGAAAGTTTGTTCTACTGTAAAAGTAAAATGGACGAAAAAATTTTAGACTTATTCGTAGTCATTATAGATTTGAAAGTTGTGGAACTGTCAAAATATTACAGAGGTGAACAAAGCAACAACTATTTCTCTGGCTATATGCCACGACAGATATTGAACTACATTTCTAAATTAAAGTGGGTTGGAATATTTGCACGATGTAATCAACCATTCTGGTTTGTAATTAGAAGGGACAACATCACTTGTAGACCGATTTCGGCGTATTTGCGCCTCATCAGTGCAAGGTAGATATAATCCGTCCAGAAGCTCTGAGAGCATAATGCTGGACTGGAGACAATGCTGAAATCACATCAATACATTAAACTAAATAAAGAAAATGTTAAGAATGCGATAACATTGACTTCCCCGCGGCCAAAACTTTTACATATTGAAACATTTTCGTGAATACTGACTAATTAATTATATTGTGTTGTTACCTGAAACAGTGGAATTATGTTTTTCATCTTCAAAATTTTTTTCTACGTATTTGTACTCTCCCGCGATTCGTTCCATCTCAGCAAGTCCTTTGGAAAAACTTTCTAGGTATGCCTTCTTTGGATCTGGGTCTGGTGACGAGCATATTGTGATGGTTATGATGGACAAACCAATAAGAAGTGAAAACATTATGAGCACTAAAACAAACTGATTAATTAAAATTTCGTATAATGTTATTTTCTAAATTGAAATATTGTTTGAATGAATTGGTATGTAAACTTTTATTCTTTTGAAAGTTACATACTTTTACCAAAAACCCAGATAAACAAGAGTGTGGAAAATATGCGAACCAAAAGAAAGGTCAGCGCAACCAGTCAATCAGGAGCCAATATAAACGATTTTTTCTACGCCCATGTCTGTAAACGTCAAAAATCGCACTGACAACATTCCTCGTAAGTGACATTTAACAATAACATGCACGTAATGAAAATCTCATAACATACATGTGCGTTTAGATAGAAAAACTTAGATTTCTTTGTTGAATCAAATTGCAATCAAATTTTTATTCACGTACTACCTTATTTGGTTCATTTACATACTCTTAATCAATTGAAAAACATAAAAGCTCTTAGCATTAGTGAAATACATTTTAGACTAAAAGAGTGATTCCCTTACATGGCGGCAACACATTATACAATTAAAAAAAAAATTTGATATGGAAATAAACGTCATCTCATTTATGCTGTCAACTTTTGTAAGAAATTATAGTATCCGAACATTTTCTCACTTTTACCTACGAATATGTCTGTTAGTAGTAAAAAAGATTAAATTATGAGCACTCAGAAGAAAATAGGTGGGCGTAGAAAAAGTATAGTACGTTACACTGTAATCCCATTACGCACGAAGTGAAAAAGTTTAGGCACGAAGCCGCGCAGCGGCGAGTGCGTAAATGGGTTACTTACAACTCTTGTTACGTAATATACTATTACATTAGTAATAATTGTAAACATAATCGAAATAATATAACCGAATGATTTTTTCAATGTACATTAATTTTAGTGGCTGCAACCGTGTTGTCAATGTGAGGATAATTATCCGATTTTCAGACAATTTCGCTGGCCAGATAATTTTTGGATCGAATAACTTTTTGAGTGTTTTGCAGGAAAGATTATATAAAACAGCTATTGTATTGGGGGATTTTAAATATTGACTGGGGTCGAAGACTTTCATTTAGACAACACGGTGTCCTTTTGATAATTTGAATTATAAACTCCGATCATTTCTATTTTTGCTTTGGCAACACTGGACTGCATTCTATTTGATTTGATGATTTGATTTTTATACGTTATTATTTGCATCATAAATTAGTATTTATCAATACTTATTCAATTTTTAGAATTTTTTCTTTCGTGATGTGAAACTTAACAATGTCATTGATTAAATATGGTATATAATTATAAATGTTGGGATTGAATAAAGCAAACGAAGTAAAGTTAAAGTAGACAGCATTTCATATAATATTTGACAAATCACACATTATTGCCATACATTCTTATTTATAACAACTAAATAGATAATACCTAGGTAATTGGTAGTGGTAAAGTGTATATTCCAATATTAACACTTTTATGTACTTTAACTTTAGGCTGTTTTAAAAAAAAACGAACTTTTAAAACTGGAAAAAGTAACAATTCTAAAATATACCAAATTGGTCAAACTGTTGATTTGAATTGAATCAAATGTTAACAAACAGCTGGATTCGACGGCTCTACTCCAAAAGATCCTGATGTGTGAACAGCAGCGGGATTCTATTTAACGACACGATTTTATCGAATCGTTCGATGTCAAATACGATCTTCAATTCGATCGTATCGGATCATTCTATTTTACGATAGAATTGCAATCGGGTGTTCTCGGATTTAAACAGCAATTTTTATACGAGTCTTTCAAATTGATGTTTTTTGACATTGTCGACATAATCCATTTGATATTTGGCAGATTTCACATTTGATTAGATTACGACTAGAAAATTCTTCTCCAATCTATGGGGAAAATAGAGATTTTGCAAACGGCAGGTTCACTGGGGCATCAGGAAAAGATAAACAGAAAAAAATATGGGCTGGATTGGCCCTCACTAAGTTCATTGGTATTTGGAGAAATAATTATCCTCTCATTGATTTGCGCTATTAATAGTAATCATATCAACATTTTTAAGATGACTACTCTGACCTTACCTCTTATTCAATCTAGATCTAGAAAGTTCTGTGAATAATATAAAAAAGATTATTACAGTTTCCTGTAACATCGTCGTATTTAATAAAGCGTTTTATCAACAACTGATGTCGAAGAATAATATTTTTCAAAAACAGTGACCGTTCAACTAAGAAGCAACATCTTCCCGTGCTATATTTCTGACGGATATTGAATTACACTTCAAAGTGAAACGGGGTTGGTATCGTATGTCTACAAGATATTTTAAAACCAACCATTCGGATTTGCAATTAGAAGGGACAACACAACTTGTAGACCGGTTTCGGCGTATTTGCGCCTCATCAGTACAAGGTATATGTTATCCGTCCGAGAATTTATAATCCCGGACTGAATAATACACTTCAATCACAATCAATACAAATCTTCCAGTAACGGAAATGCAAACCAAAATTCGAAAAATTTTACCGTGGGCCTGAACCAATAAAGGTTATTACAGTTTCCTGTAATATTGTCGTATTAAATAAAGCGTTTTATCAACAGATGTCGAAGAATAATTATTTATATTCCAACACTTCATACAGTTCTGAAAACTACATTTCCGTTACTGGAAGACATGTATTGATTGTGATTGAAGTGTATTCTTCAGTGCGGGATTAGAAATTCTCGGACGGATAACATATACCTTGTACTGATGAGACGCAAATACGCCGAAACCGGTCTACAAGTTGTGTTGTCTCTTCTAATTGCAAATCCGAATGGTTGGTTTTAAAATATCTAGTAGATATACCAACCCCGTTTGACTTTGAAGTGTAATTCAATATCCGTCGGTGCATATAACACGGGAAGTATTGTTGTTTCTTAGTTGAACGGTCACTGTTTTTGAAGAATATTATTTTTCAAAACTGTACGAAGTGTTGGAATATAAATAATTATTCTTCGACATCTAATAATATAATAGAATATATAGAATAGAAATTATAATACGCAGGTTAGAATATGTCAGGAAATGACAAATATGTACGTTTCCAAATAGGTAAACGAATACCTATCGAGTGAATCGACTCGTATTTCTACGACTACTCGAAAAATAGAATCGCTGATTGTCAATTTTACTGGTATTACGATCGTATCGTTAAACAGAATCCCGGACTTTGTCGACGTATCTTTTGACAGTTGGAACGTATGGTATCGATAATTGGTTTTCGATTCAAAATATCGATTGCTACTACAAAAATACAACTACAGCGTCAATGCCACGCCCACCCAGGGCTCTTGTTGGCTTCTGTTAACTTTTAGTATATCAGTGTATGTCACTAATTTTTTTTGTATCATCACTTCGAATTTTTACCTTTGAAGTTATTTAATAATTTTCTAGACAATTTTAAACAAATCACCCAAAACAAAAACAAAAACGGAAATTCCCATTGTGGTATTTTAAATACACACTATGTCCATATTTGAACAGCAAACATCCTTCATGCGATTCTTAAAACTCTGCAATATATTTTCATAATCCCTGACTGCTCAATTCTTCTTATCTCAGTGGTAATCCTATCTTTTAATTCCTGAATATTGGAAGGTTTTGTTTTCTAATCGGCGTTTTTTACGTGACCCACCAAGGAAATAGCCTAAAAGATTCATGGCGGGGGCCATTCAATAAAACCACGCCTTCCGATCCATCTTCTGGGAAACACAGTATTTAGATATTGCCTCACCACACGCGCATAGTGAGTTTGAGCACCATCTTGTTGCAGCCAAATATTGTCGCTTGGGATATTGATATTGTCCGAAAGTTTCGAATAATCAAACTCTACATTGAAATGTGATTGAAAATAATTACTTGTATAAAATCTAAATACGCCGGACCATTTAAGTTTTCTTCAATGAAAAAGGGAACAATTATATTGTCGCCTATTTCAGCCCATACATTCAGTTTTTATGGATATTGGGTGCGAATTTATGCATCCAACAAGGATTGTTACGTGACTAGTATCTACAATTATGCGGATTTACGTGTCGATTAATAAAAAAAGTGGCCTCATCCCTTTTATGTATAAGTTTCATTGTCAGAGTTGATTTTTCCTAGTATTTTTCTTCACTTTCTTTCAAATTTCCTTCCAAGTCAGTTTTACCATTTGGAACTGGTTTTTGAAATGCATAAATATTTTGGTTTGATTCTTGTATCGTAATGTCTGAGTAGGTGAGACCAATACGACGAGAGAACACCTCTCCAAAATTCAAAGACTAGCCTGTGTCTACGTTACAGGAGCAATGAGCACATGTCCAACGGCAGTCATGGAAGTGATTCTCAACCTCGCAACACTACATATGGTGGGGGAAATTGTTAAAGAAAGAACGAGATACAGAATAAGTAGAGAGGGAATCATGAAAAAAACCTGGGACATGCCATAAGATGGTATGATGAAAGGGTATAACGTTTCAAAGAAATTTGTTACGGAATTCAACAACAAAAAGGAATGTGATCCTAATACCATTACCAGACTTCACTCAAAAACAATAGAAGGAACTGGGATAGGAGTGTACAGGCCAGGATCCAAACACTCTGAAAGCTTGGGAAAAACCTCAAGTATCTAACAAGCGGAAACTCACGCCTTAGGAAAGTGTTCCCAGTTTAATATTGACAAAGAATATAGAAGGCAAAAGATTATCATAATGTCGGATAATCAAGCTGCCATTAAAGCACTGAGCTCTTGTGTAATCAGCTCCAAAATGGTGTGGGAATGCCTAGGCATACTCAATGAACTAACTAGGCGAGAACAATATAGTAACCTTACTGTGGATTCCAGGACACATTGGAATAGAAGGAAATGAAATAGCAGACGGTATAGCAAAGAGGGAGACTGAAAGACCCTTTTCGTGGCCGAAACCCTTTTGCGGTATCAGCCCAATGTAACATTGGAAGAAATAGGCAATGCCGAACAAAAGAGAACATCTGATCATTAGGAAGATCTAGTAGGGCTTAGACAATCGAATATTCTGATGGGTGACTACAACCCGTTGAGATCAAATGAATGCATAAGTCAAAGTAAAATTGCACTAAGAGTTTTAACAGGGATCCTAACGGGCCATTGCCGCTTGAGCTGGCACCTGAAAATGCTCAAAATAGTGGAGGAAGAAGAATGTAGATTCTGTGGCATGGAAGAAGAATCCTCCACCTACATACCTGCGAACTGCACAGCAATTCAGAATCCCAGAGCACAGCTGCACCTAGGATATAATTGGATAAAAGAGGGACATTTACCTAAGTTGAAGCCTGCAGATATCCTAAAATTCCTCAGGGAAATAGGACTGAAGGAGCTACTTGTCTCTGAGACGTCCTCATGAACTAAGTAGAAGTAAGGGGGCACAATAGATTTGTTAGGTCTCAGTGAATGCAACCCCATCCTAGATACATACATACATACATATTATACAATGTCCGAGTTAAGTATGCAAAAGCAGTATATTAAAACTGCAATTTCAAAATTATTATACCCTGTTTCCATCACATTAATAGCACAAACTCAGGTAATACAATGCAGAGTCAGAGTATTGAAATAACTCACTCTTAGTTTAAACCAACTTTAGGATTTACAAATTTTTTTTAAATAAAATATTATGAACTTTGGAAGTTAACAGATAACTCACATGTATAATAATAATAATACGTTTATTTAGAAGAATAATTTTACAAATTGCATACATATAAAAAAGAAGTAGTGTAAATTTAGACTAAATAAACAACAATAATACATAACACTAAAATTAAAAAATATACGTAGGATATAATATTCTCATCAGTGTAACCCATTAAGACCATAGATGTTGAGCATGGGTGACATGTGATGAAAAAGGACACCGTTACTTTGTTTTATTCCATCGACTTTTAATTTAAGAAATACTTATTTGAATACTTTTTTTCTTTTTATCAATTTCCAATCATTTTTGTTCTATATCTTTAGATCCCAATGATTTTATATAATGTTTTAAAGATTGATTTCAGAAGATTGGTTGAATTATATAGTAATAATAATAATAATAATGTTTATTCCGTATTAAATATTTTTATATAAAATATACAATATGTGTCATTCCAAATATGTCGAAATGATCAGAAGATATTATCAGCCCAATAAAACATTTCTGTTGTGTATGGGCATTACGACGCAAGCGCCTATTTTGTGTTGATACATATTAACGCAACGCAATGTAAATATTTTGAATTAGTTTTCTATAGACACGAATATTTGGTAATTTTGCAGAACGACGCTTCCCTGTCTAACAAAAAATGAGTTTAAACATATTTACCACTTTTCTTCAATATCCTATAGTTTTCTAGATACATTCCGAAATGTATTAATTTGGTACACCGTATGTATGTATGTATGATGGGGTGACATTCACTAAGACCTAAAAGATCTATTGGCCCACTAACTTCTACTTAGTTCCTGAGTAACGTCTCGGAGACTAGTAGCTCCTTTAGTCCTACTTCCCTGAGAAATTTTAAGATATCTGCAGGCTTCAACTTGGGCCAATGTCCCTCTTCTATCCAAGAGATTCTGAATTGCTGTACAACTCGCAATTTTTTGGATAGAGGTTTTTTCTTCCATGCCACAGAATCTACATTCTTTTTCCTCTTCTATTTTGAGCTTTTTCAGGTGCCCGTTCAGGCGGTTATGTCCCATTAGGATTCCTGTTAAAACTCTTAGTGCAGTTTTACATTGACTTATGCATTCATTTGATCTCAACGGGTCAGAATCTTCGATTATCTAAGCCCTACTAGATCTTTCCAATGGTCATATCTTCTATTTTCTTCCGCTTTGCCTATTTCTTTCAATATTACCTTGGGGCTGATACCGCAAATGGGTTCCGGCCCCCAAAAGGTCGCCCTCTTTGCTAGTTCGTCTGCTATTTCATTTCCTTCTATCCCAGCGTGTCCTGGAATCCACAGTAAGGTTACTATATTGTTCTCGCCTAGTTCATTGATTATACCTAATCATTCCCACACCATTTTGGAATTGATTACACAAGAGCTCAGTGTTTTAATGGCTGCTTGACTATCCGACATTATGACAATATTTGGCCTTCTATATCCTTTGTCAATATTGAACTGGGCACACTTTCTTATTGCGTGAATTTCCGCTTGAAATATACTTGGGTTTTTTCCCAAGCTTTCAGAGTGTTTGGTTCCTGGGCCCATATTCTTGAAACGAAGGATCTATGTTCTCATGAGAAAAGTGGGCGGAGTTCTCTCGAAAGTGTCTAAATCATATTCTTGAATAGATGTGACAGTTCACATCACCGATTTTCGAGAGAAGTGGTTTCTACTACTAATATTTAAGGGAACGGAGCGTTCCCGGGTGTTCGTGTAAATTATTTTGACCACAGCACACATATGTGCTGTGATTTTGACGTTGGGAAATTAAGATAACTTCAATTTGGCTGGTTTCTTGTTTGAAAAATTTACTTTGGATATTTTATTTTAATTGTTTTTAAATACGAGTAGAAGTAGATTACTTGGTTCAAAAATTTTGATCGACGAATGTACACATAAGAATTGAAATGAGTTGAACCGATAACAGTTGTTGTTAACAACCATATCCAATGTCGATAAAGTTTATCACTAAAATACTTCCACTTTTTTCACAGCCAAATCGCACAAAATACAGAAGTCAAAAACACAAACAAAAATTAATACCCGCCGAATTACAAACTTTGGTTATGTTAACAGGTTCTTCTTCTTACTTGCATTTTAATCATAGAAAAAGTATCCATATATACTTTTTCTATGATTTTCATCATAATTTTTTCTTCTTCTTTCTTTAAAATGGTGTGCTTTAGCTATAAAATATCTGGCAACATAGCATTAATCATCCGCATGACGTTTCACATCACAAGTGCTCAAGAATTAGATTTTAGAGTAACGCGTGAACGTTGGCGGATCGGAATGTTCATTTTGGTGAAGTGAACGTTCCTTTTCTCTTGAACTCGAGAATCAGGGCCCTGGCCCTTACACTCCTATCCCAGCTCCTTCTATTGCTTTTGAGCCGTCTGTGTACCATTGAATGGCATTCTTTCCAAGTCTGCTAATGGTATTTGAATCCCATTCCTCCTTGCTGCTTAATTCCGTATCGAATTTCTTTGAAAAGTTATGGTACACCCTATACATCATATCGAAAACTTAACGGCAAATCTACCGTTAAAAATGTATTTGTAAACAAAGTTCTGTTCACGGTGAAAAATAATTACAATTATTCATAACGCCTAGCTATTAGTTATAATTGGTTTCAAGGTGAAATTATATCGAGTACATTTGTTGATTTTAAATGTTTCAATAGGTAGTCAGTTCAAACAGCAATACATAGTTAAATGATCCTTCAACACACATGCCAATCTAGTTTATTGAACCTTAAACTGCCTCTTGAATTTTCCAAGAAAATATTTTTTTAAATTCAATATTATAATACAATAAACTAGTATAACCTATAGATATCTGATGTATACAGTCGCAGACCTAGAACACAATAGTATATTGTGCAACTAGTGGGAAAAGCTTAATTTTTCTCACGAGTGTGCGTTTGTGGCACGAGCCTGAAAGGTGAGTGCCGCAACACCCGAGTGCTTTTCCCACGTGTTACACACTATACTTTTTCCACGACTGCAAATAAATGAATAATTTAACTATTTTCTGCTTTTTCTGTTATTTCTGGGGGTGTGTTTCCAAACTCACTGTCGTTGATGTCCATAATTAGGTACCTACCTATTTTTTATATTGTAACACAAAATTTTGTTTAAATTTTTTTAAGCTTAGTTATAGAAACACCTTCTCTCTACTTTTAAAACACTACCATGGGAAAAAATCTTTCCCACGGCTTAGGCAAAGTGCCACCTTGTAGTTTCGTAAATTGTGGAAAAAGAACTATTTTCCATAGCAGTCGTAGAAAAATATTAATCTATGCCACCCTATTAACACACACCCTATACTACTCATACAAACCAGTCAATGTTTCAGAAAACAACGAAGTGAAGTTGTACTGGAACAGAGATATAGAGGTTTAGTTCCAAAGGCTCTACACGACAGTCTCAAAGCAATAGACCTACACCTCTCAACACATACGGGGTTGGGATAAAGTATGGAATCAAGCAAATATCTTTTAAACGAAAAGAACGATATTTATAAAAATTTGCAAGTAAGTGCAATGGAACAAAATGCATCCGATTTACATTTTTTTGTTAATAATATACTTCCGGTGTAAATGCAACTTCTTTAATTTAAATGGGACACCCTATATATTTTCACAGATTTTGAAAGAGCTTGTTATTTTGAATTCATACATACTGGGTTTAGTGTAAAAAAATTGTAAAAACGAGGAATAACTCACTGTTAGTTGTACTAGAGGTGTATATTTCATTATTTTAGAATAATGAGAAACAAAATTACTTCAAATGTTCAAAATGCTCGCCGTTTACTTGCTGACAATATGCCATCCTATTAACAAATTCTTGAGTCCCTCTTTCCAAGACTTCTCCACGTCTTAGTTCACATTCATCAATAATTCTTTGTCTTAATTCCTGTAAGTTTGCTGGTCGTCTAACGTAAACACGTGATTTTAGATAACCCCAAAGAAAAAAATCTAACGGGCTAAGATCCGGAGAACGAGCAGGCCTCTCTATGAACCCTCTACATCCAATCCATCGATTTGGAAAATTCGCATCCAGAAAATCCCTAACCCGTCTATCATAGTGGGGAGGTGGTCCATCTTGTTGAATCCAAACATTTTGTGGTAATTGCCCATTCTGTTGAAGTGCAGGAATAATTTCGTTATTTAGTAGATCCAAATACTTGTCACCATTCAAGTTTCCGTCGATACAAAATGGGCCTATAAGCCTATTTTCGACAATTCCCATCCAAACATTTAACTTCTGTGGATGCTGGGTATCGTCTGACAATTCTTGAACCAACTGTACCTTATACGGATGATACTTTTCACTTTTTAATACCTTTCTTACAGAACGTCGACTGATACCATGGTTTAGTGCTAAATTTGTGGTGGCAGTTTGAGGTCATTCTTCTAAATCGATTGCAATATTTTGTTTAACAGTTTCGTTCGTTGAAGTCCGCGGTCTTCCAGGTTTTAGCAAATTATTTACCATCCCAGTTGTATTAAAACTTTGTAATGTTTTAGTTACTCTTGAGCGTGATATAGGATTTCTCTCCGGATGCAAATTATTAAAAATATGACACACTTCTTCATGAGTTCTAACACGATCACCATAGCCGATCATCATTAAAATGTCAATACTTACGCTCTTTTTCACTAAATTGAACCATTTTAAATTGTAAAATTTATTTCCGTCAATTAGAATTTGACACTAGGAGAATAAAAGACGTACTAAACAGTACTCGTTTATTTATTACTATGCATACAAACAACATTAATTAGTTTATCTAAATAGTTTTTTGCTCTAATGCCCATTTAAATTAAATTGTCCCATGTCCCATTTAAATTGAAGAAGTTGATGGCATTTCCGGTTAAACCGAAAGTATATTATTAACAAAAAAATGTAAATCGGATGCATTTTGTTCCATTGCACTTACCTGCAAATTTTCATAAATATCGTAAAAGAAGTGGACAAAAACAGATATTATTATTGTATAAAAATATCTATAACTTTATGATTCATTGGTTGAAAGTTAATATTTATGATACAATTCATTTGTAATTATGGGTGTGACATCTTAGAAACTATTACTTGTCCTTTGAAGTTTTTTTTTTCGGTATTGTTGTATCGATTGATATTTTCTTATAATATGAATGCCAGGTAATGAAGGTTTTTTACGACATTTAAAATTGCAATTGCAAATACTATAGGTGTTGAGAACATTCTGTTATTAACTGTATTTGTTATGCTAACTGCGTCAACGGAAATATGATTATTAAATGGATTATTAAATCGATATTTTTATGGCGACGGGGAATAACCCAGAAACGATGATACCGAGTGTACCTACCCGATATACTCTTTGTACACTCTGCCAAACGCAAACTGCACGTACTAGATATGATTTTAACGGATACACAGCGTTACATTTCTTGTGTATCCGTTTTTTGGCAAATTTCACATTAAGGAAGAGGTCAGTCGCGACAGTCGTAGACAAAAGTATCGCCTTATAGTAAGTACCAAAAGTTAGCGGTTACTAATGCTTAAAAATATGATTTTTTTGTACAACTGCCATTAAAAGTGACATTTTAATGCCTGTCAAACGTGTTAAAAGAAGACGTTTACAAAGTAGCCTGTTAAAAGAGACATAATCATTAAATTTTTTTTACAAAATAGAAGTAAACGAGACATAATGATTCAATTTTTAATGGAACTTTCAATATTATAGTGTTAATGTGTTTTGAACTAGCCGAGTTGCCAATTACATCAGCATTAGCAGTCAGTTCATGAAATGAAGTGTGTATCGCTGAAGCTTGCAGACGGCATAATTCTTTCAGCAATTGCCTTTTTATGAAAAATATATTGATCGATGTAAACCTCAGCCACTGTTGAGTTCCATCGTCCGTGCTTTTTTATCTCCGTTTTATTTGCTCCTGAGTCTGCCAGCAAAGAAGCCGAAGACCTTCTTTAACAGTGACCTGTATATTCCTTTGGATCCGGTAGGTTCAAAAACTCAACCAATGAGGGCATTTTCCCAAACGTATTTACACCAAATGGGTTCGCAGTGCGTTTATAATTTGAGTATTTCAGAAAAAATCGTCCTTGAATTAATAATATATATATATATAATATAGCAGTAGGGCGTAATGCAGCGTATTTATTAAAATAGTCAACATATTTTCCAGTAATGCAAAAAGAACGACTTATTTTCGTTTTAGTATGTGGAATTTGAACAATGAATGATTTATCTATTAATTTAATATCATCTATTAATAAATGGCTCTCTTTCATCTTTTCGTATTATGTTGACAGAAAGACTCTTTAAATAATAAAAAAATTACCAATAGTGAAGAGACAACTGTTAACAAGAGATAAGTGTTATTTAATCATGTTCAAAGTGACCACCTTCAACATTCAGGCAATAATTAAGTCCAAATTCCTGTCGCACTTTCTGAAATGTTTCCATTTCTACATCCCTGCTAACTTGAATTATGCGCTGTCGTATATCATCAAGAAATATTGGTTGTGCTTTGTAAACCTCAGATTTCAAATATCTCCAAAAAAATCGGGTGGTGTTAATACTGGAGATCTAGGTGGCCACTCTATAGCACCTCTTTGACGAATCCACTTGCCTGGATAAATTTGGTTTAACCAATCTCTCACACGGAGATCAAGATGTAGTGGAGCCTCGTCTTGTTGAAAATATAAGTTATTTTCTCAATCAAAAAATGTTCTTGGTCATCTAGTTGGTTTTCCACACTATCAACAATTAAAGGTTCGATAACGTTATCTAAAAGTTCCAAATATTTTTCACCCGCCAAAATTCCTTCAATAATTACTGGCCCAATAACGTTTTCTAAAATTCCAGTCCTAACATTTATTTTTTGAGGTGTTTGGGAATGACCTTCACGAAAAATATGTGTATTTGTATTATTCCAATAGCCACAATTAAGTATGCCAATTGACTAATCCTCTTAAAAAGAAGGTAGACTTGTCGCTAAAACAACTATTATGTACTGTAATTTCGTTGGAGTTAAGCTTATTTGCCATTTATTTTATTTTTCACAAAATTCCACTCTACGGTTTTCATTTATAGGTTTAATAGTTGTATGGGTGAAATTTGTGCATGTGAAGAGCGTTATGAACAGAACCTACGGAAATATGTGTTGAGGCTGCTACTTTTTTTATGGATGTTGTTGGATGTATAGCAAAATTTCCAATTAGTTCTATTTATGTGTTTTCATCTAAAACTCTCTTCCCCTCACGCTTGTTATTGAAGATAGAACATATTTACAAAAATAAAGTGAATTTTTGTTCTAATTATAATTTTAGAAGTAGATTTTCGTAAAGACTATTGGTTTTTGGATAGAGTTGACGATTTTATTAGCAATGTTCCCACAAATCACTAAGTATGAATGGTTCCGTTAATTTTTAATAGACTCCCCAAAGTAATCTTCTGCCACGGTACTGGACTGCCAACCTCCATGGCACTTTAACATGTCTCCTCCTGCATTTACATTTTTTATATGCAAATTCGTACTTTTTTCTTAAAATTTCTGGCAATGAAACTACTTTTGCAGCCTTTTTCAATATCTCTGACGGAGTTTTATCAAAATCGTCCCTACTGTCAGTATCTATATTATTTATTATAAATAGGTACTTATATTATGTCTTATTAAATTAATATTCAATGGAAACTTTGTTATTTACTAATACACGAATAATAACTATCTTAAGAATCTTAAAAACCATTATAATCTGACAGTTGTGATAACTATTAAAAACTGAACAGCAGCCAATAGTAGTTTGTCAACAAGTGCGCAAATCGTCACCTTTTCCATGAGCACAGGATCGCAAATCTAGCGAGGGGGAAAAGTGCTTTGCGTACAAGTTGTATACAATATTCCTTCTACACTTGGTAACAAATTTTCGGTTGCATTTAGAACATTTTCGATAATATCTGAAGGAGTATTTTCAGTGTCGAAATTGGACAACTCAAAAAATAAATTTTGATCTTGGTTCATAATTCTCAAAATAATGTTTAATAGGTTTATTTATTTAATAATTAATCAATTGAAATGAATAATCCAAATTTGTAAACCCAGGAATTCATTATAATAAATATGTAGAATTGTTAAAAAATATTGACAGGTCATAGGTAACTGTGTTTGTTATTTTGGGTGAGGAAAAGTGCCACAGCGTGTACTTTTCGCATTACTTTTCCAACGGTAATCAAAGAAATTAAGAAAGGCATTAAAGATATTTGTTGATTCTCTATATAAATGTATGAGGTGAGGACAAAGTGCTGTGAGAAAAAAAATTTCTCAGAGTAATAGCAATCCATGGTTGTGAAATTAAGTAAGTTATGAGAAATGCCCTACTTTTCGTAGCAGTTGTAATAGTATATTACATACCTAGCGAGGAAGTAGATCATTACAGCCCAGGCTTTATTAAAGACCCGAGGCGCGTAGAGCCGGGGGTCGCTAAAAGCCGTGGATGGAATGATCCTTCCCTCGAGGTATGTATACTATTTTATTCACAATCGCTTAGTTACAAGCTTTTAAAAACATTAATTTTAAGAAAATTTGTTATTACAATTTAATATTTTTTTTTCGACAAAGAACTTCATGAATCTGTTGCTAGGCAATATTACTAATTTATTGGTTTTGCCAATTATGTCATAAAATATTCTTTTTGTCACGAAATTTTTTTTGCTCAAACAAGTACATAAGTGTTATTTTGAATTAACCTGTACTCATTCGGAAGTCCAAGAAGCTGCGGTTGAGGGAATAATTCCGTAGAAAACGAAGAAAGGTATTAACTTTTTATAAAAACCAGCTTAACACAATATTGTCATACTTCAGAAAAGTGACACATGCTTCTAGCCGGAAATAGTAATTTACGTTACAAGACCGGAAAGTAGTGTTTTTCAGGTCAAGACAAGCAGATTCCAGGGCGAGCCATAGGCGAGTCCTGGAAGCTTGGAGAGACCTGAAAAACACTAATTTCTGGTTACGTGACGTACAATATTTTTTTTTAAGACAGACACTTCGATATACATTTATTTCTTTATCGGATAATTCAAAATCTGAATTCATATTATTGTTAAATCTGCGCACTCGCGAAATAAGTTTGACATAAACGACAAATTAAAAATCAACGAACTGTCATCACTCGACAATATATCGAAACGTTGTTGTCATAGTAACGAAATTAAGGTAGATTGTACTATAAAAGAGCGATTGGAAAAATGAATAATCAGGAATCTGAAAAAGCTTTTGCCGGTTTATTTTCTGGACGAAAAATTGTCCAGAAGGTGTATATTTTCCAGCTATAGTGTGGAAGTGAAAGTGAGTAATGAGTCACTTCCCTACCGTTTTAAAGGTAAGGAATGTCTTTATTACTGACCGATTGTGAATAAAAAAAAAACAGATTGTATTCTTACTCGTACAGATAGTGACTATTTTTTGTCAAATAATGTGTTAATTGATTTGGGCTTTTTTGTACTAAAGTGTAACGTATTACAATAATAAATCCATTCATCATAATTCTTTTCCGCTTCGCATTGGGCAATAAACTACATCCTGCGGAAGGAAAAGTGGTACTTTCCTCCCTAGTAATACAAATAGCAATTTTCCTTAAAGCGTGTTGGCTTTAAACATTAAAACTTGATGTTTCGATACAGGTTATATAAAAAATATAGTGTGTGACTCGGTATGACATACGATTTCAGACTTGAAGATGCGCTCGTCTGAAATCTAGTTTCATCCCTTGCAACACATTATACTATTACAACAAAAAAATCTCGTGGAGAAACAAATATTTTGTACGTACCTTATTTTTTTATTATTGTATCAACCACGAGTAGAACAGCACCCCGTGTAACAAATGAATTATCAATCGATAAGCATAGAACAGCTCGTTACACTCAATGTCAAGAAATAAGCAATGGTCAATTGCAAAATTCCAATTTATACATTTATGCAAATATCTTTCTGAGACCCACCCAAATGATTTATAAAAACTTTTTCTCTATTGTAACTAGTATTTTATTTGTTATTGTATGTTCCTTACATTATAATCTAATAACCCTGACCGTCTTATTTTTTTTGCTAGTCGTTATAAATTTATCGATATTTATATCGGAAGTAATTCGCGGAATCAAGATCATTCCATACACTTTTTTTTATAATTAGCTTGATATTTGTAAAAGTTCACGTTCATACAACTTGTTTGGTTTAAATAAAGCATAAACTGAATTAGAAATACCACCAAGAATAATTAATTTTTTTTAAAATCAGTTTTAACGTCGGTTTATTTCTGCGACTAAGGCTAATCACCGACGCCGGGAGCACTCTACCCTTAACCGGAAATTTTGCCAAACTCGCTAGTGTTCCAACCAGTGGTAGGGTTCCTTATAGAGCCCAACATCTATGGACTCGGGACCTTGGTTTTAGGTCTCCTCCAAAAGACGGCATATCTACATTATACTTACCTCATGCTCATTGGTATAATGCCTGCGAGCTGTGATATGCTACTCCCTTGCAGGCTCTACGACTTCACCGTAATTATCGCATCAGAGACGTTCCAATACAGTTCTGGGTCGACGCCCAATTGAAATTTAAACTACACTCAACTTATCTGCATTTGAGCTTTTAACCAGCTACTTGTTGTTTTTTAACATATTTATCATCTGTTACAATATTATCTGAAGAGCTTTTTGTAACTCAGCAAAGGTTAATTAGGACCGCAGAAGTTAATTTCTACGAGTACTGTTACGTGACCAGTATATAGAATTATGCTAATTTACATTTAACTTAGAAGTGTAATTCAATGTCTGTCATGGCAGATAGTCAGAGAAGTAGTTGTTGCAAAGTATTTTTGAAAAACTTTGTGAGGCGTTATAATAGTATTTAACTATTATCTTTACTATCTACTAAAAATTAACATTGCATGAAAAAATAATGCAACCAATTGTATAATAATTTTATATTGTTCAACGAGTGACGAAAGTTACATTTTGTGAGAGAACACTTTATCAAACGTGGCATAGCACCGACGTAGCTGTTGTTGCATTTGGACAGACTGTAAAATCTTGGTCTTTGTTTGATTTTTATTGCTACTTGATTCATCCACACATCCTTCCGTAACGTCACTAGACGTCCACTCTAAGTGGAGTTTTAGTTGAAAAAGATCACCTCCTGCATCCACTAGTAGCATAGCGAAAGCTATGTCCGGTATATTCTTGAGGAAAAGGCAAACATTGAGCTATTTCCATAGGAAATTTACTGAATTTGTTGATTCCGTCAAATTGTCTAGAACACTTTCCATTCTGATAGTTAATAGAGAATCTTGAATTAATTTGATCCATATTTAGTGGACGAAGGTTCATGTATTTTTTAAAAATTTCATAAAAAATGCATTAATATGGAACTAACGTAATACCTTTGTCTTTGTGTTAGGTATTTCAATGAGAAATCCATTTTCACAATCTTTGATATTATTTACCGTCAAATCTTTCAATTCGTGATGGCAGCGACACGCGCTTGAAATTCCAAAAATTAAAACGACCTAAAATCATTTATACCATAAATTATTTACATCCATTTGTTAAAAACGTCTTTATTTCATGTACAGAAAAAGTTCTAGACTTCTTACTTTTAAAACCGCTGGATTTCCGTTTCAAAAAATAGCGTAACTTGGGATATTTACTGATATCAATATCATTATTTATTGATAATGTTGTTCCCAACATCGAATGTATAGACCATAGAGTCGATGCCTTCAAAGTTTCCGACAATTTTGCAAAATATGCAAGCATCACAGTTTCCGATAACGAATGTACTTGGTTATCAGCTCCCCATTTCATGAATGTATCATAAATTTCTGTATACCTTTTTTTTATTTTTCGGGTAACAAGTCCGCAGGGGATTGCTCCGTTTGATTTCTTATCTCTGGTGGAGTATTTGGAACATCCAAGTCACTTTCTGAATCAGAATACATAGCGAAATCACGACAAACACAAACTGAGGTGATTCAATACTGACACTTATACAGTAACAGCAGGTAACTAGACATTAGTGAAATAGTTTCGTCTCCATGGACGAAAGTTAACGTTAAACGTTTTTTTATCATTCTTTACGAAAATCAGATAAGAAAATGCCCTTTTACACTTAAGATTGTATTGAATCCTATACATAAATTAGAAAAGGTTAATAAACAGTTAATACATATTTAAAAAAGGAACTTCAATTAATTATAAGAACCAGGAGTATTATTTTGAGGAATACTCACATAGTTTCCCACTATACCGACGTTTTCCTTTGAAATAATTCTGATATAACATTTTCCTACCGAATCCCCTGGTGGTTGAATTAGATGCTCGTGCATGAGTTCTTAAAGAAAATTCATGTACTCAAAAAATTTCCGGCAATAATTCAAGATATAGGGAGATTACAAGTGATTATTTTTTGCCGTTTCTCGAAACCAATAGAAATTTTCAATTTCAGTAATATACGTTCTAGCCAATCAAAACATTGGGCGCGTTCAACCACGCTAGCGCAAAGTTAGCGCTTGAAAGTGGCCGAACGCCTAAGCTTTGATGTTCTGAGACAAACAGATAAATACATCCTAACCCTTGAACTATTTTTTCCAAATATTAAGCGCCTTCAATGCAAAACCTTATAAATTACTTAATATTTGAAGAACTTGCGGATGTCAAAGAAATATAATAAGTAATCACAGATTAATACATTAAAAAGTTACATTTAAAAGTGAACCCAACATTACATCACATTCTAAGGTAACTTGCCAACCCTTTGCCAGATGTCTTACTTTTTCTTTGAATTGCGACAACTGAATTATAGGACACGATAGAAACGTACAAAATAAAAATGTACTTTTAAGAAATTACATAAAAACGACTTTAAAATAATTATCCTAAGTAGTTTATGTAATAAAAATATGTTTTTGTTTGAAACTTCTGAGGTTTAAACGAAACAAATGAGTGTTAATAATTTTGTCTGTCTGAAATATGGCAACACCGAGAAAAGGGTGGAAACCATTTTACTATCAATTTTACGACGAAGTTTCAACGTTCCTAGTTTATTGAAGCTCTTGTTTTCGTGTTTTCAACTGATATTAGTGTGTGTGTGTGATATAATTTTCACCTGAAAGTAAATAGTTCTATATGCCAGTGGCATTGTCCGACTAGTCCGACAGTTTCTCCCCACTCCTTGAAAGTCATTGATGAAAACATATGTATGGCGATAGAATGTTAGCCGTCTTTTCGGATAGTTTTATGAGTAGTAGTATTACTCTAAGTAAGTAATACATTAATAAAAACTGAATAACATAGACATTTCAACTTCGAGGTTGGAATTGTTGTTTGTTTTTATTGACATAACGAACCGCTGACCAACTTAGCGGAAAATTAGTTCGCTGGGAAAAATGGCGACCGCTAGAGCTAGCGCTGTCACTTAGCGGTCAAATTCTCCCTCCGCCTTCCTACTCAGCGCTACCCTAGCTCTAGTGTGGCTGAACGCGCCCATTATTATAGCGGGAATAATCTAGGTACTTACATTACTCCAGCGAGAATTATTCAGTATTCATTGTTTTTATTGAATGACAACCACATGACAACGTATTTTTTTTGATCTGACGCGTCTGTCATAAATTTTCAAGATATTCGTAAAAAAGTGATTTTGATTGTCACGTCAAAAAATAATCTACCGAATAACACACCAGAGTTCGATAAATTCTCCAGGCCTTTTATCAAACTTGTTGCCATTTGGCAATAGCCACTCGAGCCCTCTGGGATCTCGTGTCTATTGCCTGGCAACAAGTTTTCTAAAATCTGTCAAATTATTTTCAATTTATTCTCATTCTCTTGTGATTTTACTCCAGAAAATTTAACTAATGCTGTCCCCAAATTTTCACAATTTACAACCAAATATTGGAGAATATTGGTTATTGATATCTGCGGCTTATAGAACGTGTTAAAGTTTTAAATCATAAAAAATATAATTGAAATGACAAACTCCTATTCAGTTCTTACCTTTTGCATTTTTATACATATCGTAACTTCTAAATGAAATGTACGATTCAAATAATTTGGAGAGGAATTTACATGTATAGTTGACGTAAAAGGTATAGTGCGAACTTAAAGTTGCCGGCTTTTTGTTTGACTCTAAGACTAATAGTATTCCGTCATAGCCCAGTCAATATTATAATCATTTAAAATGCTTACTTACTTGACGATAAATTCATTTAATGTTTTAATTTCAACTAATAATCGTAAATAGTTATTTAATAAACTAATTTGTTAATGAAGGGGATTAATAAACGAAACTGTTTAAAGCACAAACGAGCGATAGCGAGTGAGTGCCTTTAATAGTTTGATTGAACTATAACTATTTTTGAGGGATGGTTGCAGGTGTTCTCTTTAGTCGGTGGTCTGACATCAAGAAAGTGTGTGTGTTTTTGTATAGAAATTGTTAGTAAGTATACATTGAGGAGAAAATTCTACAATTTGTCAAGTTTAATTTTTATTGAATCTCAGGGTTCATTTAAATAATTTCTCTTGTCATCAATCACTGTATTTTGAATTATTATGATTATATGAAAAATGATAAACTGGTACTGGAACTATCTTTTTAATGTAAAAATGACAACTATATGACTGCCTTATTTGACAGAACAAAAATACGAGTGAATGTTACAAACTTAAACAAAACCTGCAGACAACGCTTTACTAAATTCAATACTCCCACTTTTTGTTACAAGTTAATGTCAACATTCACTTTGACAATACATTCAACATTTGACAAAAATGTTGATGTTTCAATTTTGATAACGCCTTTGTCATGATATCGGCTGCCTGGTCATCTGTTTGAACATATTGTAATTCAAAAAATCCATCTTTAAATTTCTCTCGGATAAAATGGTAACGTACGTCAATATGCTTAGTTCTCTTATGAAACTCTGGATTTTTCACAAGTCGTATTGCGCTTTGATTATCCATAAATAAAACTGGTACATCCAATTTAATTTGTCGAAAATCATATAAGAGATTCTTCAACCAGACAAGTTCTTTTATAGCTTGTGACGCTGCCACATACTCGGATTCTGTTGTGGATATTGCGACGGATTTTTGTCGTTCTGATCCCCAGCTAATCACACTTCCTCCAAGCATGAAAACATAACCTGATGTTGATCTTCGTGTTTGCGTGTCTCCAGCATAGTCGGCATCACTATACCCGCAAAAGTCTAAATTGTTTCCGCTTACGAAGCGTCTTCCTTTGTTCATCGTACCTTTGATATATTTCATAATGTGTTTTACTGCATTCACATGTGCAGTAGCTGGTTTTTCCAAATATCGACTGACACTTCCAACTGCAAAACTAATATCTGGTCTAGTTGCAACGGCCAGATACATCAAGCTCCCGACTGCTTCTCGATAAGGAAAATCGATTTTTTTATCAGCTTCAAAATCTCCAAGGTTTTGTGAACTGGCTAATGGAGTTGTCACTGTCTTGCAACATGTCATATCAAAACGATCGAGAACCTTTCTTGCATATCCTTGTTGATGAACATGAATCGATCCATCCAAAAGCTGATCAATTTCGAGTCCCAAAAAACATTTCAGCTCAAACATTTTTATCTCAAATTCTCTCTGTAAGTGTCTAATGACCGGCTTAATGGCTTCTTGTTTTTCAGCTGCAATCAATCCATCGTCAACGTAAATTGCCAAAATTAACATTCCATCTTTTACGTTGCTAATAAAAACGCATGGATCGGATCCGCTCTCTTTGAAACCAAAACTGTTAAGGAAAGAAGTAAGCTTCTTATTCCAACAACGCGAAGCTGCTTCAAACCATATAAACTTTTGTATAGTTTACACACTCGGCCGCTATTGTCATTATATCCAATTGGCTGGCTCATATAAACATTTTCTTCTAAATCATCATTTAGAAAAGCCGTTTTCACATCAAACTGTTTCAGCTTCATATGCTTTGCCGCAGCCAATGCTAGGATCGCTCTGATTGATGTAAACTTCACCACTGGACTAAATGTTTCCTGGTAATCGATTCCGTACTCTTGTGTAAAACCTCGTACTACCAATCGTGCCTTATATCGATTAACACTCCCATCCGGATTTTCCTTGAGCTTGTAGACCTAACGATTGTCAATCACTTTTTGATTAACTGGCGCATCGACCAAAATCCAAGTATGATTTTTTATAAGTGAATCGTACTCTTCATCCATTGCTCGCTCCCACTGCTTGTAATCAATCGACTGAATTGCCTGCTCATACGTTCTTGGTTCATCACTGACTGCCAACATTGCAGAATGTTCACCAGTTACCAGATGTGTTAATGTGTTACGATCACGTAGACGCCTATTAACAATATTTCTGCTATCAAGATCGCAGGTCATACCGCGATTTTTCTGTTGATCTGGTGACGCACATTCATTTGTGTCCTTATCATCGTCATTTTCATTTTCTGCACCTTTGTCAATACCATAATTGTCTTCGTTTTCGTTATTTTCATACTCATTATGTACACTAGCTTTTTCTTCAGCACCAATATCGAGTGTTCCCATTGAATTTTCTAACAAAAAAACGACATCTCGTGAGATCTCGATTTTACTAGTCTTCGAATTCCAAACTCGATATCCCTTTGAATTATTGTCATAACCATCAAATATACATTTGTCTGCCTTCGCGTCAAGCTTCTGACGTTTTTCTTTTGGTATGTGAATAAAAACTTCTGAACCAAAAATCCGTAAATGGTCTATCTTCGCCTCCTTGTTATGCCATAATTCATACGGTGATTTGTTGTCAACTGTGCTTGTTCCAGTTTGATTTAACACATGAACTGCTATATTTACTGCTTCCGCCCAGAATTTCCTATCAACCTTCTTTATTGTCCTTGCTGATTCAACGATAGTTCGTATTTCCCTTTCTGCACAACCATTCTGCTCTGGTGTATATGGCACAGTTCGTTGCTTATGAATTCCAGTTGCTTCAAAGAAAACTTTCAGCTTTTCATTGACAAACTCTGTGCCGTTGTCAGATCTGATATTTCGAACGCCGTGACCATGCTTCTTCTGAATCAGTTTAACACATTTTTCGATAATACCCGCTACTTCTGATTTTTGTTTCATGAAATACACGAAACAAAAATGTGAATAATCATCTTTGAGCAACAAAAAATATCTGGATCCACCAATTGAATTCGTCTGAAACGGACCACACACGTCAGTATGAATGATTTCGCCACACATCTTTGACTTTTCTTCGCGACTCTTGAAACTGCTTCGATGATGCTTTCCATAGACACAAGCTTCACATGCAAATTCCTCATCAATAAAATCTATACCCCGACTAAGTAGGAACTTCTTCACATGTGTAGAATTCTGATGTCCTAGACGGTCGTGCCATGAACGAAGTGTAGCGTTTTTGATTGCTACACTCGCTGTAGTTTCAATCTTTGATGGTTGTATAGTTCTGAACAACATTTGAAACAAACCTTTTCTACGAACTCCTACTGCAACAATGTTTCCATCTTTCAGCAATTTGCAACCTTCGCTATTCATGTTCAATTGATGCCCGCGATCTGTCACCTTTCCCGATGAAAACAAATTTTTCTTCAGTTCCGGCACGAACAAGACTCCCATGACTCGTTTGCGAATCCATTCATCTCCATTAAAAGCAAAAATGTTGATATCGCCTTTGCCCAGAGCCATGATCTTGTCACCAATACCAACTGTAATTGGTTCAGCTATTTCCGTGTAGGTTTCGAACCATTCTCGGCGATAACTCATGTGATCAGTTGCACCTGAGTCCAAAATCCAAATATCCTGGTCTCCATTAGTTGTTTTGTAACAAATAAAAACATCATTTGAATTTTCTTCTTTTCTCCCGTTGAAGTTAGTCTTCTTTTCCGAGCATTCCCTTTTCCAGTGACCCTTTTTCCCACATTTGAAGCATTTGCCTTTCGGTTTGTCATTTTTATCTGTCGCTTTGTTATTATTCGATGAATTTCCTTTCTTGTAATTATTGATTTGTTTCTTCGAGAAAATTCTCTTAGCCATTAGCGCCTCTACTTCTTCAACTTGACCCTGCGACTTCAAACGAAGTTCTTCTGCCATCAAACGAGCCCGCAAATTTGCCAAAGTTTGACTATCTGCGTTTGCAGATTCCCATGCACTATGAAAATGATTAAACTCTAAGCTCTTCGAAATTACCATGGACTCAGAAATAATTTCTTTTTGATCACGTAATTGCTGCACGATTTCCATTAATTTTGATAAAAATGTCGCAATGTCATCTTCCGGTTGTTTTGTGTAGCTATAATATTTTTGTTGTAAAAATAAAGTATTTGCCTTTGATGTTTGCTCATAGGTACTTTTGAGCGTCTCCCACATCTCTTGAGCTGTTTCACAATTCATAATCTGCAGTAATGCCTGTTTCATACAAGTCGTGGAAATTGCTCGTCTGGCCATAGCATCCGTCTTCTTCCAAGTCACAATTTCCTTCGCATAATTTGTACATTCAGCTGCCGGTTTGACGTTTGTTCCATCGACGTAGTCAAAAAGTTCGTTAGCTTCTAAAATCTGACGCATTTGAAACTTCCATGTAAGCCAGTTGCTGCCGCTTTCCAGTTTTTCAATATTAACGCGATCGCCTTTCGTTTATTTTGTCTTTTAATAATTATCGGCTTCAAAACTTCAAAATTAAATTGCTTTCCAATTATCTTTTTCGAGTTCGCAAATAAGTCTTGCACAAAATAAATAACGATATTTACTGCAGTTAATCTTCCTTTACAATTTCACGTAATCTGGGCCCATAACCTTTTGAATTATTATGATTATATGAAAAATGAAAAACTGGTACTGGAACTATCTTTTTAATGTAAAAATGACAACTATATGACTGCCTTATTTGACAGAACAAAAATACGAGTGAATGTTACAAACTTAAACAAAACCTGCAGACAACGCTTTACTAAATTCAATACTGTAACATTTTTACACATTTTAGACCTAACCTAAATATTGAAATATTGAAATATTGAAATGTCATTCATAAATCCTGAGATTTTACAACAAATTTCTATTCTATAATAGTAAATAACGTTTAATAATTGATTGACCCACACACCTGTCATCTGATACACAATTCTGTATTGATAACTATGTTTATCGATACATGTAAGTTAAATTTTATTTTAATTATTGTATAGATCATAATCGTTATTAATTTTCCATGAAATTACAACATCTGATTTCTCTTCTATCTGTGAAAATTTTTCTATTAATTAATATTTCATCTCAATATATTTATTAGCAATTATCTATATGGACGAAACTCGGTATTATACACACGATCCGGTTAAGAAAGGATGGACTGATGGGTCAAAATACAAATACAATATAGAATTATGTTTGGTAAGTAAACGAAAATAATATAAATACCTTTCAGAGTTTAGCTCCGCATCATAACTTAAAGGGGATATACGATAAGATAGCTGGCACTATATCTTTTACGTCAACTATACGTAATCAACCTTGATTATGAAATTATGTTTTTTGTACATTAATACAACTAAAAAATGCACGGTGGAATGAAAAAATCATTTATTCATCTGTTGAATAAATAACTTTAATTTCACTCTATAAGTCGAAGAAATATTCTTGAGGATCAATGAAACGAGATAGCAAACAATATTTGATATGATTTATTTCCCAATAAATACTTATATTAAATAATTCAAAATAAATACAATATTCTAAACCAAAGAAAAATTGAGGAGAGAAAGGACGAAAACGTCGAGGCAATTTTGAGCATGAAAAGTTTTCATACAGTTGTGGACCGTACGATATTTGTATATAACCGCAATATCATGACCTGGATCTTTCAACGTTAAATGGATTTTGTTGGTACGAATGATTTTACCCGAATCGAACATTACTCGAAAGTTTAAAAGCAATATCTTCCAAACATTCTGGCGAACAAACTTATGTGTCATTTTTTAGGTGATGTGTAGATACTGCTGAGTAGTTTAAAAAGCACGTGAGAGGAAAAAGAAGATTACAATAGTTTGTGTTTATTTTTATTCTGTGTTTTGTGACTTCATTTTTTTACGTAATGGCAATGAATTTGAATGGTACCCAAAGGACAGGGGTTTTTTAAAAATGGACGATTTCATGGGCGGTTTCTCTATCCACTCTATATAATTTCAATAATTGCGGATCATTTAATATAAAAGGATCTCTTCTATGAGGAAACCTTTTTGTCGTATCTTACGCCATTTCCTTAGCATCTTGCAAATTGATAATCATCAGTTATTTGATGCATAACAGCTTCATCTGCCTTAATTTTTGTTCAGTAGTATTATTAAAAATCTGATTGCTGTGATCTGCACGCTACATCCACAGGTTATGTTTATTTGTTTTTCTGACATTCTGCGCAAGACTCTATTCGCATACTCCCATATGGAACTCATACGATTGATAAATTCATTCGAGGTTTCGAAGATACTGCTCGAACACAACAAATCCACTCCCATCATATGAAATACGTGGGAGATTTTTGTCGAACGTTCAAAGATGCTTGTCCAGGTGAGGTCCAAAGTGGATTAATTGTGCGACTCTTTCAATTCTTGATTGAAAAATGTGAGATTATATAGCGATGAATGTAACAACCGAAAAAAAAGAATAAGTTAATCTAATTCATAAATATATGGCAAGATTTCTTTAAATATTAATTCCTCTCCATACACCACAATTCAACTCCTTTTTTTCCAAGTTTTCTTAATTAAATCGGCAGCCTTCTCTCCAATCATATAACCAGCAGTTGATATATGACCGGAAATTGATGTAGGCATAATACTTGCGTCTGCTACTCTTAGATTATGTATACCGTGCACTCTCAATTTTGAATCTATTACTGCTTCGGGATCCGTCAGCGGTCCCATCTTGCAAGTAGATGTCGGATCACCCAGCGATGTGGATAGTTGTCGTAACGAACAAAGCCAATAGTCGTCTGAATTGAAAGTGTTGTTTTCACAACCTAAAATTAAATTTGAGTCGTGCTTAGTGACTAAGTAATGCTAATTTTGAAAAATCAGTGAGATGACAATATTGTGCACGCTGTTAGGAACTCTGGGGACTTATCATAAAAATGACCCAGTAGGCTGTTAAACCAATGATAGTCTATGGATCAGTAGTATTGTGGACAAAGACACTGCAAGTGATAGAGTAAGAATATTGAATAGCACACAATGGCTTGATTTCCCGTGTAGTACGGGAGCCATAAAAACCACTCCCACAAGTGCGATGGAAGTCTTGCTGAATCTGCCTCCACTACACATTTTTATACAAAGCGAAGCCAGATCCCTAACGTACAGACCACTACAAAGTCAATAACACACAAGCCAAACGCACGGTGCTGACTATAGAAAGCTTATCGAGGAGCTTAAAGCGGATGTCTTAATGGGGAGATATAGCTTTAATAATAAGTTCCAAATAACTATACCAGGTGGGTAAGACTGGAAGAAAGGTGTACCCATACAGGCTGAAGCAAACTGGTATACGGACGGCTCCAAGACAGAAGTAGGTGTAGGAGCCGGAATTGCAGGGCTAAAACAAGGGATAGATATTCCAATAAGCCTATCTAAAGACGTCACAACTTTCCAAGCGGAAGTGACGGTGATTCACCATTGCATTGAAGAAAGAAATTTTAAAGCAGGAAAGGACATTCCATTCAGTTGCCATCTTCACCGATAGCTAAGCTGCACAGAAGACACTTGATTCCATAGAGGTCAATTCTAAGCTAGTATGGGATTGCATAGGTGACGTAAATGCACTTGGAGACCATTGCGAAGTCATGGTCGCCTGGTTACCAGGGCACGAGGGTCGTAAGGGCAACGAATTAGCGGATGAAACGGCCAGACAAGGCTAGTAGACTGTAGTTGGAAATGGGTAAACCCATATCGGAGCAGAAGCTTGCTGATATCAAAAGTCTCTTACCTCTTATTCCAGAATTTGATAATATCCAAAGATTAAACTGTTTTTTTTTACTTTTGACTGTTTATTTTGTGAAATATAATTTCTTTAAACAAAACCAAGCGACTTTTCATTATAAATCTGAAAGGAACCAAGTGCCAAATTGGTTTTCGCTAAAGCAATCTAACTGAATGAAAAAAAAAGTGCCAAAAACTAAATATGTAAGGAAACCCAACTTCTTATAAAACTCACTATTTGTGACATAAAATATTAAAATTCTTTTATCACATTGCAATTTACGTAGTTTGCGCAGTCCTAATAATTAATTTACAGGTTTGATGAAACTTTAAAAGCTAATTACCTACTCCATTATTACAAAGATGTCGCTTGGTTCCTTTTCGAATAACGCTATCCATATTATATTTTACAAGGGTTGTAAAACACATATAAATTTTGAATAGGTATCATAAAGCAATATTTGGAGGGTACAAGACAAAATAGAATATCAATAGTACCCATAACAGTGTTTTTACCTGGTATAGGAATTCCCACTATTTTCGCATCATATTTTTGGAACGCAGGTTTTGTGACAATCCTTTGAGCTTCTCTAATGCCTGCCAAAAGTGTCCTTGCATCTTGATTATTTTCATCAGTTAAAAAGTTGCTATATATTTTTGGCCAATGATAAGGATTGCTTGATTTTAGTTTTAAATAACCCGAAGATTTTGGATGTAGGAGTACCGGCAGAATCTAAAACGAATATATTAATTTTTATAATGTATATGCAATATGCAGTTGGATTCTTTTCAAATATTATACAACAAAATTCATTACTTGTAGAATAGATTTGCCTTCGAGAGGTTTCCAAACTGTGTTATATACTTCTTTTGATATTCCAAATAGCTTTCTGTATGCCAAATTCTTATCACCACTGATTCCACCTCCAAAAGAAAGAAGCTCGATATCTGGGTTAGCCTTTTTGGAGATGGATGTGCTCTTGGTATTGAGAAAAGCCACAGCTTCCAACCCACCTAAATATGAAAAATTAGTTAAGTCCCGAGCTAGATGTTCAGCATTGAAGTTGACGTCCCAATAATTGTAAGTAGGTAATTGCAAGAAGAAATGGATTGGAATAGATAAAAGTAGAGTGTTGAGAAAAACGCTAAAAGTGAGGTCAAAATAATTTAAAACTAATAAGGCCTAGTGGTTGGAAAAAGAGCAAAAAAGTCAAGTGGAAAAAAATAAGAAAGAAAGCAAGACTGACTATGACCAAAGTTGGTCTATTGTGCTGCCTTCTGTACACTGTTAAAGTACATCTTCTAATTCTATTCCTTCGGGGAAGTACTGGATCCGTTTGCTGAGTTTTATTTAACGAATAAGGGCCTGAACATATCGATTAGAGTTTTTCCTTTTAATCCCTATTATTAGTTCCAATGTTCAAGAGTTACACCCTTCGCACCCTGTTCGTCGAAAAAGTTATTTATATCTGGTATGAAAATTGAGAAATTGAATGGACTGAGGGTATCTCCCTGTAAGACACCTTTTGTTATTTTTATCCTTTCAGGCACATCACCATGCTGTTCCATAAACATAGAGGCCCAGCTATACATAAGTTTTAAGATTCTAGTGATCTTAGCACTAACACTAAAATGAACAAAGGAGATACATTTCCATGATGGGGCTTATTATATATGTTCATTCCTAAAAGTGACATGGTTGCCTCATTATGGCGGCCACTTGGCGATGCCCCAGAGGAGTTTGCGGACTTTGGTGACCTTCAGATTCAAGGGACATGGATATTAATTACACGTTTGAAAATTCACCCCCTAAAAGTTACACTTTAGGGGTGCCATACTGGGAATTTAAAGTGGGGAATAATGATACATGCAAAAACCCTCTAGGCTCCAGGTCTATTACATATTATTATTGAAATGAATAATTACTATTAACCTAAAATCCAATGAGGTCAGATGGCTGGCTAGAGATTAAATATAAATATATATTATTTAAAATAATTATGATGGTATAAAATACTATTAACAAGTGTTTCTATTCGCTATAAGAATAACCCGATCCTTTACAAATGTAATGAAACTACCACTAGCATTACTAGAGGTATCTGTGAATTTCTATCATTCTGCAAATATCGTGATTGGAAGAATAAAATAAACTTACCCAAAGGAACAGTGAAAGCACCTTTACCATCTCTAATATCTATGTAGTTGTCGAGTTTTCCTGTTTCTTTTTCTTGGTTTGGAACTATTGTATCATTGAGAATAAAACTAAGTCCAGGGAATAACACATGGTCGTACAACTTCTTTCCCACTGGTAAGTCCTTAATTAGAGATATACCTACAACAGCATACATAATTTAAGTAATTATAGTGACGTTTTCTTTAGTTAAGTGATACCGAAGGTCTCAAATGTTGCTGATTTATTCTAACTGCAAATGTATTTGCATTCGGAAGATAAATAATTCGAAGATGAATATCCAACACGAAAGAAGTGAAAGGATAGTAACCGCAAACCTCTTGAGGTAGACAGATCGAGGAGAGGTGTATAACCAATATAACATTTGAAGAAACATATAATCGAAGATATTTCTGGAAAACTACGACCAAGAGAGATCAAAAGAATGCATTAGTCAGAATAATACTGCTAGATTTTTGTTGTTTCCAAACCTCCTCTTGTGTTTCCATTATCTTTAAATATTTCATATAATGATGATTATTTTGATAATTTGTCTAATATTGTTAAATATTGATATCCTTACTTATGCAAACAAGATAAATCGTGATTATCATAAAATCTTTGTTTTGTTTGTTTTGATTTTAATTAGAGTTACCCTTTTATTTGAAATAATATCTAAAGACGTCTCGGTTGGTTGGCGCCAGTGATGTAGGTATATGCAAAAAGTTTAAAAAAACCTGTAACATCTATTTTGCCATGCAGTATTTACTTGTTTAAGTTCCATAAATATCTTTTTTCTTCTTTAATTACATATTATACGGTCTGATACACCCTTAATGGCCTGCTTAAAATATAAAACGACTCTTTTATTTACCCACTGAGGCTCGTAAAATTTGCAGTTGGAAAACCCTAAAATATGTATGTAAATATGCACAGTAGACAATTAAAGTGCATTAAAAACAGACTTTTACGAGTTTTAATAAATATACAGAGTGTACAACACAATTACCAGACTCTGAAAGAATGTCTTATAATGGTGTACAAATTATTTTAAAGCAATGGAAAGGACTGGGATAGAAGTATACCTGCAAGTAAGCCAAAACTCTAAATGTTTTGAACTAGTTGATTAACTAGCTAAGAGAGAAACTGAAACAGCATTTAGAGGAGAGGAACCCTTTTGCGGCATTGGTAGGGACTAAGACAATCAAAGATACTGCATACATGGTAGGTATTACAGAATTTCCACAGAACTTTTCTCATGAACTGAGTTGAAGCAGGGAGCACAAAAAAACCATACGAGCCTTGTCTTGTAAAATTCGAATTTTTTCAACTCGATTTCCAAATGCCAAAACTTTCAAAAATATGCTTTAAACGTTTAGTGTTACCTCTAAAATAGTTTTTGTATGGATTTTCTCAAATGTTTTTAATGATATTTTCCGTCGACTGTGCATTTTTGAGCCATATTAATGTACACAAAATCATTCATTAATGACCTGTATTAATGTACCATTTTCTACTAATACACATCACAAAAATTGAACGTCTGGTGTGGAGTTTTTGGTGACCATATTTTATTGAGGGAAACTTAAATGGTGAGTCTTAACCACAATTACTCAGAGAAGCTATTGATCCCGAAATAACACGAATACTAGAAAATGATGATACCATGTCAGAATCTTTGCTAGCGTTTCATCAAGTATTTTTTTATGGGAATATCTGAAAACAAAAAGTTATGCCTCTCATCCAGCATCATTTACATCATCGAATTATTCAAGAATGTCGACAAATAACCCCAGAAATGTTACATAATGTTCGAAACTCATTTGAGGCTCGATTGTATCATTGTATGGAAACCAATGCAAGTCAATTTGAGCACCTTATGAAATAATTTAGAATTGTTTTGCTGATTTGTTATTAATTAAAATGTTATTATTTTATTAAATTGGAGTTATCCGAAACTCCCAACTGATTGAGGTGTCCCATTTAAAAAATTGGAAGGTGTAATCATATGGCAAGGGGGTTAAAGTTATATAAGGTCTACAAATGACCTTATATAATTTTTGACGTGTTTTTTCATTTTTTTTAATAAAAGTGACGCTTTCAGAATTATGTGGGGTGGATAGTTTTCATTGAAATGCTTTGTATTATTCTACGACACTATAATAATGTTATTAGTGCTAAACCATCCAAAAAAAATTTAAGAATAACGAAAACAATGCACACCATTTGATCCGGTGACCTCTGTAACATTTCAATGTCATGATTTATTTTTGACACAAATTACCTATGAAACAAATAAATATTCCTTTTTCTATAGCTACTGTTAAAATGTTGTTACAGCAACTTTTTTTATTCAACCAAATTTACAAATTCAAACACATTAATTCGAAGGATTAACAACAAGTGCTATTTTACAATTAACATTATTAGAAACATCTATTTTTGGAACACCACCACTTGCACTCGTTTGCTTAGACACTTGAACCGAGGTACTCGATTGATTTTCAGGTCCTCCAAGTATACACTTGGATATAGCAATCTTATTGCAAACTGACTGTTCAATGTAAGACCCTGCAACGGATGACGATTTCCATCTTCCTAAGCGTTTAACTTTTAGTAGATCAGCACCAGAGTTTGCCAACATGGTAGCTGAACAACGATGGAAACAATGACCTGTGTACATTTCTGAATTTGGTAGCTTCAAAAAATCCGCAATCTACTTGGGTATCTTATATATATAGTGTTAATTCCCACCGGTTGAGTAGTGCACTTTCGCTGTCGGTAATTCACAAAAAACTTACTGTGAGGAACGTTTTTGGGGCGTAAGCCAATTTCCAATAAACTCACTGCACTTTTCTTGTCAGTAATACAAAACGACCTATAGTCCAATCAATAGGGAAATTTTCAAGAACGAATTGTAAACAGCAAAAAAAAATATGGGCACATAGGTCGTGCGATTTCAACAAATTAGCGTTTAGTGCACTAGCAAATTCAATCGTGAACATGCCCAAAACAATTCGCAAAAGTGCAAAAAACTGTTTTTTGCGTTTAAAAAAAAAACTACCACTCCTAAAAGAAAAAGTTAAATGAGGAAGTTGTAGATATTAAAAATACCTATCATTTTAATCTTTGGTTTATGAAAATCGGCTCATAATTTTCCGAGAAAAACGGGAAAACCCACCACAATAGCGTTTTTTTATTTTTTGTAATATAAAATTCATTTTTCAATCAATCCACTTGAAACTTTAAAAACTGTAGATGTAAATAAGCCGAAAATCATGCTTTTTTCAAAAATTGAAAAAAAAAAATTTTTGAGTTATTACAATTTTGCGAAAAAAAAGGTGTTTCCTGCCCTTATGGTGGTCCTACAGAGCTCATCGGAAGCTTATTTTATTCGTGAAGACTTGTACTATTAGCTTATTAATGAATTACATTGACTATATATAATTTAATTGTCTATAGTATATAATAAAATTTACTGACGGCGACTTTACATGGCATCGACTCCTTTCTTACGGCAAATTAATCTTAAGAACTGATACTTTAAAAAAAATACATTGAACCTGTGCGATATTCCAAAAATTGTTTAAAACGTGAGTGGAAGTGATGCGTCCAAGCGCGGCGCGAGTCAGCTTCATATTGGCGCTGGAGTGGGGGGAGCGCCGTCGTCTCTCTCGTAACCATCTGAAAACCGTAATCGTGCGTTCAAAATTGATTACGCTTACAAAATCATCAATATCTTTGCTTCTTATTGACGCAAAAAATTTCTTCTATAATTATAATTATAATTTTGCATTTTTTCGACGCCAAAATTATATATACCTAATCAATGTAATAAATTTATTAATAAGCTTAGTACAAGTATTCACGAATAAAATAAGCTTCCGATAAACTCTGTCCAAGTGCAGGAAGAGCCCATTTGCCAAAACACCTTCTTTTTCGCAAAATTGTAATAACTGAAAAAATTTTTTTTTTTAATTTTTGAAAAAAGCAAAAGCAAAAGCTTACCCACATCTACATTTTTCCAAAGTTTCAAGTGGATTGATTGAAAAATGAATTTTTTATTACAAAAAATATAAAATGCTATTTTCGGTGGGTTTTCCCGTTTTTCTCGGAAAATTATGAACCGATTTTCATAAACCAAAGATTAAATGATAGATATTTTTAATATTTATAACTTTCTCATTTAACTTTATCTTTTAGGAGTTGTAGTTTTTTCTTTAAACGCAATGCACTTTTGCGAATTTTTTTGCACATGTTCATGATTGAATTTTCTAGTGCACTAAACGTTATCTTTATTGAAATTGCACGACCTATGTGTCCATATTTATTATTGCTGTTTACAATTCGTTCCATTTTAACATAGTGGCTCCGACAGATTGATTGGACTACTATCCTGCTTGGTTTTAGTATCAGATAATGAAACGACTATCACCGATTTTCTGTCGTCCACATTAAACACACCTATCTTGTGCAATTCATCGAATCCAGTTGCTCCATGCATACCAAAAATAGCGATAACCTTCATAAACAAATATACGTCATCAGGAGCTTCTGTCAGAAATTTAATAATGTCATCTGACTCCAGGATTTTGGAATTTTTAGCTTTGCATCCTCCACTCAGGTTTTTCAGTAAGGTGGTTAACTTGCTGAATTTAGAAATGTTACTATTTTCATTCAACAACAACGTATACTTCATCATCGGATAAAGTAACCATAATGACGATGGCTTCGCTTTCTTCGACTTTTTAGAAAAATACGCCATAAGCACTTTTTCACTCACAGCATTGATATTCTTGATGCTTTTCCAATTTTTAAAGTTTTAAAGGATTGGTATTCCTCCTCATACATCATCCTAGATTTTTGGGGGAATAATAAACTTTCTGCTTGCAACGCTGCATCTTCTACATCTGATGGCAGGTTTTCTTCTTCTTGTGTTAATGAATTTCCGTACATTTCGTATTCACTGAACACTCCACAAAATCCAGAATGTAAAATTTGTTTGAGGTTGACAGAGTAATTCATATCCGTAGTAACGGAGCAACACAGCTGCGATTTTTGTGCCAAAAATTACAATTTTCTTCGAAATTTTATTTTTCACGTGAATTTGAAGTCTTGCTATAGAAAAAAATGTTGTATTGCACACGACGATAAAATCGCATTAACATCTCAAGCATAATCAGCGTCGAGACGCTAAAAAACACTCTCAAAGATAAAGCACAATTTTATCATCATACAATAAATAAGTGTTATCCACTCCGATTAAGTTATATTCTATATTAACTATTCAACTGCTTTTGAGAAATTAATAGTATCTGTAAACAAACAGCGTGAGTGATCAAGGTGGCATTGTACTTATTCTACTACAATACTTATGTACAACCCGGTTCACCGAATAGGAACAGTCCATTGTTATTGAAGGGAGTAATGTCACTTGAATAATGTTGACTTTTTCTAATTAATGTCTACCTAATTATTGTGAATTTTGTGCTGAAGAAGATGAATTCAGATAGTAAACATGAATCATTGTGTACACCTCCAGAAATAAGACAAGCAACTAATATTTTTAATCCGTATTTTCCTAAACTTACATTTTTTTCTTAGGCTAAGGAAAAGCCATTATTGACACAAATCCATTAAAAATAGACTTAAATAGAATACTGAACATCGAAGTTTTGCTTTGAAGTTTGTGTTAGGGAATATCGTAGTAGTTATTCGACAAACAAATTAAGATTTCAAATCCAGATTGTTTGAAGCGAAAGGTAAAATTTCCGGGATATAAAATATAATAACTTTTCTAAATACTGATTTATCTGAATATCTGTTGCCAACAGGAGAAGAAAAATAATCACTACTGTTATTGACAATAAAGGGTATGTTACGCAATGGTAGTAGGTTTGGAAATAATTTTTATAATCCTTTTCTGATTGCCTTTGGTTTTCGTTTTTTGTGTTGGAGTTATAGCATCATGTAAATTATCGCTTGTTAATTCTATAAGAGCATTAAAAAATTCTTAGAAAAAGCAAAAATTGCACAATACGTTACAATTTTCAGCAATGATCAACACACTTATAAATCTGACCAACGAAAATGGGATAGGGTGTGTAGTAGTACACGCGACAAGAGGTTCACTTCTAAATTTTCTAAAATAATTTTAAAACTTTATTAAACCCAACCTAAATTTTCCAGATGACGCTTCGGTCCAATTCCAGACAACATCAATAGTTGTGGCGAATTGAAAGTACCAGCACTTAAAATGATCTCTCTCTTGATCGAAGCTTGCCAATATTGCTTATTCCGTATATATTGAACTCCATGAGCTTGTTTGGTTTCAGGACTGATTAGTATTTTGATGACACGTGAGTTTTTGATAATTTTCAGATTAGTCCTATGTCGTATCGGTCTGAGGAAAGCCTTTTCAGCACTTACCCTTCTACCACTTTTAGTGGTTGTTTGAACGTATGAAACCTGAAAAATTATACGAATTTCAGTATCCTAAGTTGATTATTAACGCTCGTCCATTATAGTGAACAAAATAATCTAAGCTACAATGACCTTCAAATATATTAAAAACTGATCAGATACGACTACAAGCTCATTCGGAATTATTAAAGATTGTATATACAGGCTGTTTCACTACGTGCTTACACTATCTATATATTGGAGAACAAGTTATGGCAAATTTTGACATACATATACATGTCACTTCCGGTTACACCGAAAGTGAACGACAACTTAACGAGAGCTTTCTGGGCGTTGTCGGTAGAATATAGTGACACCCTGTATATTGTATTTTTTATTACTATATTGTATTGTCATCGGTCCTTGACATGTGTGAAAAATTTCAAATTAATCTGAGCGATTAAAGTGGGAAAAAATCAAGTTTAAAGGTTTGTTTATAAACAAACATACATACATACATACATACATGTGAAAAGTGACGTTTTATCACGTAATTAAAAAAGTTGATAATAATTATTTTTATCTAAAAATGTTAGTAAAAGTATAATTTTTAACACATGCTGACAGTGTCTAAAATTCCATTTTATGACACTGGTGTAAAAAGTAAAATACTTTTTCTTCATACCTCGGTCGAAAGTACGCACTTTCGTCCCTCATAGCAGGGACGAAAGTTCAACATTTACTCCCTGTGAAAAGTACACGCGTTTCCTCTATAACAGCGGGAGGAAAGAGTTTCTCATGCGTATTTATACTCGTAACTACGACCAGCGGCACTCGCTTCCGACCGGCTATGAAGAAAAATAGTATACACTCCACGGGCCGAAAGTTGAAATCTCGGTCCTGCGCGTCATGATGCTCCGAAGCGAATTTCGGCCCTTGGAGTGTAATATACTATTAGCACCAGTGCTAAAAGTGATTTAATTTTATGAGAAAATATAAACACACGATTCATAATGAAGTGTTTTTTTTTAATTAGACGCACTACAATAATTATAATAAGAAACTCCATGGCAGCTTCTTCAATTTCCGGAGGTAGGATCATTTTCTTGATCACTTTCCATCGAAAAACGAACAAACGAGAAAGAATATTTCGTAATTTATTGACGTTAGTTGTCAACAAAGACAAATCAACAAATTCAGTTTTTCTTTACCTTGGCAACTTGTTTCATGAATAGATTAGATGAAATTGGATTCAAAACTGATAATCTCGAGGCTATTATTTTGTCAATTAATTAATGTAAAATACGCGTTAATTTAGACTTTTAAAGGTGTTTTTAGAAAAAATAGTGTATGATATACCTGCGTCGTGTCCTAAACTTCCCTTCTCACAAAATAAAATATCACTTTTAGCACTTACATTATAAATAACTATTTATTTAATTGAAATTATTGTATTTTCATCGGTCCTTGACAAGTGTGCAAAATTTGAAATTAATCTGATCGTTTAAAGTGGGTAAAAATCAAGATTAAATGTTGCGTTATAAACAAAAATACATACAAGTGAAGTTAATATAAAGCATGTAAAAATATAGTTGTTTCTTTAAAAAAATGAAGATATTTAACGTTTTTTAACTTGAACATTTTATTCATTTTTTTACAACCCTGTATACAAAAACATCATGTCACCAATTACTTTGATCGTTCTACTAATCAATCCGATAAGAAGTTTTTCATTTGGTTTAGGGGATGTTCACACAGAATTTTTAGATTTAACTGTCAATTGTAATGAAAAAAATTAATATCTCGATATGAGTATAAATTTTAAATTAGGTATTCTACACAAAGTGTCATTAAAATATGATGTAGAATCCGGGAAGTTAATAATATACTGGGTGTTATATTTTAAATAACAAAGCTGTTGTTCACTTTCGGTATAACCGGAATCTTTATTTGTATAAACAAAATGACATATATGTTGACATTTTTGAAAATATAAAGAGCCCAACTTTTGATTGGTGTAAACATATACATGATATTCCATTAAAAAAGGATAAGGCAGTTATGGGGGCGCCAGAAATGAAAAAAATACATGAACTCCATTAAAATTTTCATCGTATGCACAATATGAAAATTATTTAAAATAAATTGATCCCTTTTAAAAATATTAGCATACGCCCATGGTGAATGGAAATGTTTACAAAGAAATCAACCCCCTTGTTTTGAATCGTACGCCTATTATACGCTATGACCAACCCAAATGGTTTGCTCCATCCAATCAGTCGAGTTTTATTGCAAGTGACCCATTTGGAGATATCGATTTCCTATATCAGCTGGTCAAATTTTCCCCTGGTACATTATTCAATAAAGAAAAAGGAAGAACCCATTCTAACCTCACTTACTACAGCATGACGGCGACAGATGAGGCGATAACGCTGACCAGTTTTGGTTATACTGTGACAAGTGTCAGTTCCGCCACCAATTCATAAATTTGATCCCTACTAAAAATGTCTCAACACGACTAAAGAAGTTTTCAATTTAAAAATGGGTGGGGTAGCCATAGGCAGGACCCCTCCTTCCTTCTTTAATGTTAAAACGAGCAAATAAGAGCAGAAAGGTCCGCCTTTATATAATTTTTGACGTATTTTATATTTTTCCAAAAAACTTTCAATTGAAATACACTGTATATTTGAGAATATTATCGAACCAATTAGAATTATGATAGAAGTGGAGAGAAGAATGGATTCGTAATTATTATAAAAAAAAAGTTTAAATAATTGAAATTTTCAATAACTTACTCCAATTTGTTGTTTTCCATTATAGTCTAAAAATGTAAGTCCTGCTTCTTGCGCTGCTTTGACGAACACGTTAGCGGACTCAGTTCTGTAAGGAATATCACTAACACTCAACGGTCCTCCTTTTTGATGATAGTTAGTGTCACTCATATTTAAGTTAGCTTCTTCAGATTTTTTGAAATAACGCAACACATTCTCGTAGGACCAACCATTGTTGCCCATTTCCTTCCAATTGTCAAAATCTTCAGCGTTCCCTCTAGCATATATCATAAAATCTGTAGCGGAACTTCCTCCTAAGGCTCTACCAGAAGGCATCCGAAGTCTTTTGTCGGGACAACCTAAAGTAATTGAGCAATTTGACAGGTTTATTTTTAAAATCCATTCAGACCTCCATACCACTACGCTACGAGGTTATACTAATACAATAATCAAGTTATTGTATAGAGCGTATTATAATGCCTAATCTGAAAAAATGACGTTTTTAAATAATTAAAGCTGATTGCAATAATTTTAATTATTATACTGAATTTAAATTGAAATTACTAGAAAATTGCGACATAAACGCAACTTTGTGAAATAGCCATATGCTTGTTGTTAACTTACTGGATATAGTGGTCCCGGTAAGTCATTGTAAACTGTTCATACTCCTACCTCGTATATAATATATTTTTTCTACTCCTATACTAGAAGTTGTTAATTAAATGCCAATTTTCAGTTTGATAATTATACTCATTATAACACTGGTTTTCATTATAAAACTGAAAAATTGACCAATATAAATCTAGATTTTTGAATAACCAAGCAGGCAGAACCAATATTTTCTGCAGAATGTTTGACATTTTCTAAGAGATTCGTGTGTTTTATGACAGTTTAAATCTTTTGTGTCAGTTTTTAAAAGAAATGTCGAGCACCAGACCAAAAATACTTAATGACCAAGGTAAATACATATTTAAACTTATTAATTTTTGTTTACAATAATTTATTACTAATTTTGTATAACAGTAACATACCTATATACGCTTTATGCTATTAGTTCAACAACCTTGGCCCCTAGCACAGTGAGCAAAGGCGCTGCATAATATTGTTTATGCACGACCGGGCGAAAAAGTCCAGATTATAAATACGTTTAGCGGGCGTAAAGTGTCACTTTACCGCCCGCGGACTACTTTACCGCCCCCCGGGCGGTAAAGTAAATCTCTTTTTTTTGACGGGTAGTAAACTTAATTTTGTATCTTCTGCTGCTTTAAAAATTTCCGGTGGTGTTCCGGAAACTATTTCATCGTCACTACTGTCCATTACATAAACAAAATATATAAAACTTCTTCGAAACTATACTAAGAAACTTGCAATACGTGAAGTCGACTGTAAATAAAAATGGCGTCTACCTATTCTTGTCCTATTGACTTGGTTGCTATGGTAACGCGTATAGGTATATAGATTATTGTTTTATCATCTTATTAGTTTCAATAAGACTTATTTTTATTTAACTATACAAATGATTTGGTAGATTGTTATCCAGGGTGAGTTATAATAATATCGAGGTATAAAATTTATAATAACCTACTCACAAAAGGTGAAAAATAGAAAATAAAACATATTTATTAATAAACTATTATTAATACGGTCGTGCATAAAATATTGTATGTATTTCAGGCGTAAACAGCGTTTATGGACCTTACGTGTTAATAGCCCTCGCCTTGCGGCTCGGGCTCTTACTTACACGTTGCGGTCCATAAACGCCTGTTTTACGCCCTTGATACATAAATAACTATTGTGCATTTTTTTTATATTTATTCAAATCAAATTTCTTGTTCGTAGAAAAAATAGTGTATGCAACTCTCATGTAATGGTTATTAATTCATTACACATAAGCATTAACCGGGATACGAAACGAGCCCAAGGCGAGTTTAGTTTAGTGGTTAATGCGAGTGTATTAATAACCATCATTACATGATCGTTGCATAATATACTATTTTCTACACCCGACTATAATGATACACTTATATGCCCATAATCTGTTCCATAGTAAGTTCCTTTATGCTACAGATTTTTAATCAATAGTTACCCATAATTTTTCAATCAAGCCTGCTATGGATTTGACGCTTGTCCTAGATTCCTTTCTAATTGTTTTATTTGTCAAAATTAGTTGGTACGAAATTAATTATTAATTACAATTTTGTAGATTTTTTTATAGAAATACGAGTAATTACTGTTATTGTGCTTAATACAAATATAATATTTTTCTCCAAATGACATTAAAAGCGGTCTTTTAATGACACTTGGCAGGCTTAGAAGTTGTACTTTTAATGCCTAGGCAGAAAAAGTTCGTTGCTAGGCAACCTTCCAAGTAATAATTTAAATCAAACTGGTTATTAAAATTGACATTGACATTAAGAAAACTCAAAATGATGCTGATGATAATAATTTAAATATGAAAAAGTCGATTTTGCGTGAAATTGGAACAAATTTGCCTAGTAAAACAAATAACTATTATAGCTCTTCATTATTTATCGGGTGTAGAAAAAATAGCGTATGCAATTCTGATGTAATGGTTATTTATACACTCGCATAAACCATACGAAACTACAAGTCCTATGGAAAAAAGTCAAAGAGCAAAGTTGTAGGTAATAAAACGTTCTACAAGTTTTATATTTACACTTTCTTCACATAACCCCAAAATTTTTTTTCTCCACGAAAGGAGAAATGGGCTTTGGTAAAATTTCATGAATTGTTGGTATATTGTAGTTGACGACTTTCTGAACAATAGTGTCCATGGGCCCAACACAATCCTATGACTAGTTTCAGAGATACAGGGTGCTGAAGTTGGAAAATAGCCATTTTTTAAAAGCACGTATTTCTTATTTTCTTCTATGTAACAAGAATGTTTTCCTGTGATAGTGTTCTAATTATACTGACTATCAGTCCCTTATGAGAGAAAGTTTCATTTTCTACAGGGATACTCAAAAATTAGAAAAACGGAACGTTGACATGAAATATAATTAAACTTTCAGGAATTTCAATATCTGGCTGGATTTGCTTCTAGTTGGTTTATAATAACGAGATATGCAAACATTTTTTACAGGGCGAGTCAGAAAGTTGATCGCCCTGTATCCTACATTTAATAAAATTTTGTATACTTTGTATTGCATGTTAGTAGGTGACATTAAGTCATCAAATTTTATTTTTTTTCATTCGAAAGTACCCTCTACCTGTGACAATTAAAACTAAATGCAATTGTTTTATAGTAGATGTATTTAATACATCTACACTATTTCTAATGACACTAATTTCGTTAAAATTGGTTGATCCAAACCAAAGTTATAGGTACTTATCCACAAACACTTTCCCATTCTCCCCCACCCTGTATTTGAAAAAATTAAAAAAAAGTGCTCAAACAAATTTGTGCGGAATTCAGGCCTCTTTCTAGTTTACTTATTCAACACTTGGTATAATTGGGCATATTTCACCAAAAACTGGTTTTTAAATTTTTCTTCACAGGCTACTCCACCTAGCGGTTAACCTAGAAACTTGAAAGTTATTTCCAGTGACCGATTGTGAATAAAAATATTTACAATTGTTGCTATAGAATTTGGAGATCTAGTTTGAACATTTGGAAGTCGAGATGGAAGTTAAATTAAAATGATATAAGTAAACGTGGGTCACATAGAACATTTTATATAAAAGGTTTTTGTACTTTTCGTTTCTGATATTTCCGATATGTTATTAAAATTGTAGGTACTTTTATTTAGGTTACATTTTCACAACCACAATTTGTTTTCAATTCATCCGTTCATTTAATAGTTGTGTTCTGTATTGTTGACACGGATTAAAGTTTCATTTACGTATTAAATGCAATTCACTAGTCCGAAACATCGACATAGTTATTACACATCAAAATTGTGGAGCTTCAGGTTTAATTTAAAATATCTCGAGAAATATTGACTTTATCGTTGAGAATAGAGTACTTTATTTTTGTAAAAAGTATTGGAAAATCGATAAATTGTGCTAAAATTTCTATTCCGCCAGTGGCGTAGAATTGGGGAATGATTAACCTGTCACTTGCCCCTGTCGTACGCCTCTGGTAGTAGCCAGAAACGTTTTGGTGGAATAAGGAGAGCAGTGGACTGGGTAAATTCTTATGAAGAATGATGATGATGCGGTGCAGGTTCAAAATTACATGGTAGCGTCCCTTATTCTCCCATTGCGGATAGCATTGAGCGAAAAAGCGTGAAGGACCACTCGGAAACCCGAGAAATGAAAATACAAGTCAGATTATAGATCGGAGTTTAATTTAACTCTAATAACCTAACATAACCAGAGAAGGTGATAACATGAGTTACAGCTGCTGAGTAAATTGGTAAGTAGGAATGAACAGTTGCAGTTTGCGAACGAAAGTCACTTGGCAACAACGCGTATATAACTTTAACGTCTTTTTTAGCACGCACTCCCGGCACTTCAACTATACATTAAAAATATGGTACAGTAATTACTATTCGTCGCGAATTAACGAGAGACATCACTTGCAAAATACGAAATAGCGGAAGAAAATGTTTCTATAAGCAGCGGACAGATTAACTGTCGATTCAAAGCGGGAAAAGCGTTAAGCGGTAGTTCCAGAGCGATGTGGACACTACGAGTACTCAAAACAATACTAATTAGCGCAGGGTGAGGGAACTAAAAGCTAGCTGATCGATTTCCAAAAAGAATAGAGAGTGGAACGGCAGTTCACAGTACATTAGAGGTGGGACCTTCTAAATAGAAGCGCCTGGAGAAATTTCTTTCTTAGAAATTTCTCCACGTTTGTTTAACATAATTTAGTAGGGAGTACAGCGTACGACACTTTCTGCCAAATATGAAATTAATACGTAAAATAGTTTTAAAGTACTGAGCACAAATGGTTTTAAATTTTTAAACAAAACACCCTGTAACTAAGTAAGCAGCTACATTTTATTTAGGTGTTTTAGGTTAAATCTTTATAAATTGAAGTCAGGATTCTAGTGTTAAATTATTTCCAATTAGTTATGAATCACCCTGTATATATAGAGCCGAGAGATCGGCTTATTAGACCACCCGGTACATTAATATAGGTCAATAACGCACGGTCGGCGGAAAATAACTTGATGAATAGTCATAATTACAATATGTGTGTTTATGTTTGACACTTTTTTTTTAATAATGTAAAACTTTTTACCATTACAAGAAGTATTCTGCTGCTCAGCCAAATATCCCCAGTTGTAATTAGTTAAATGGAAAAATTCAGCCATATAAGGGATGTCCGTGAGTGAGTTAGCTTTATCTCCCACTTCTATTAATAGCACTTTCCACTCGGGATTTTCTGTTAATCTATTTGCAAGGACTGAACCAGCGGGACCACTACCAACTATGATAAAGTCGAAAGTTTCTTCCGGTATACTAGGTTTCTCTAAAAATAAAAACAGGCAATTCAATTTTAATCAAACATGTTGAAAGTTTAATAATCAGAAAAATTCTTTACTAACTACAAAATTTAATAATAATAGTACATTGTTTACCGAGTAGGAGAAGCCTAACATTCCTGAACGACTGTGAAGATTGCTAAGTCGATGCGCAAGCCAAGACTTCAACACAGAGTCCAGGAATGTGGCTTTTCCTACGAGGATTTTTCCGCAAATCGTTTAAAATTCGCCAGATATTAATTAATTTTGAAAAAATCGCGAATAATTTTATTCACAAACAAATGGTGCTTTAAAATTCGTAATAAAATTACTTGGTTTTAGAATGGAAACGTATTAATGTTGAAGTGTCAAACGTTGGTGCGTTCTCGACAGTAAAATGATAAGTGACGATGAATTTTTCATTTCTGGGACGCCTCTTGAACTGGTTGAGGCAGTGAATACCACTTCTTTAGAATTATTGCCAAAGAAATCGAGAGAAACGTAGGAAATATCATTTCCTTACAGTGATGAAATCTTGACTTTTTCTTTGAGAAATTTTGTCTGGAATGTCAAAATTTCCTAGCCATTTCCATTTAATAATACTATCTTGTTACAATGGCTATAGAACACAAACTAAATGTCGTAGCTTTCTAAAAATTTGAAAGTAAACTATCAATAGATGGCAGTTGACAGGAGAAATGTTGCTTTTGAAGTTACTGCGTGGGAAATTGAAAAAACCACTTATTTATTAACCTAGCCACTAGCATTGTATAGCACTACTTAAACAATGCCACTAGTAAACTTTATCTATGAAGTGAGGACGTTTACGTTGGAATAAATTCAATATTTTTTTGTTTAAAGCTATTATTATAAAACGCTTGCACAGGTCAATTTTCATTTCCAATTGTTCATCGTACTCTATTATTGGATGTAAGCCACCACTTTCGCGTACATGATATCATTGTTATTTTTTAAAATAGAGCAACATATTTTTCTCTAAATTTTTAAATTCCACAACAATAGACGGTTACAAAAATGTATAATAGTGCAATGTTTTTCTTATTTATTTAAATAGTTTTCTTACGGTGGGATAAAATTATACACACACTATGGCTAATTACTGCTAATTTATTGAAGAAACGCTTACACACTAAATATAATAAACTTAATTTATATACATACTACTTAATGTGTACTAATTTATCTAAACTCGGTATACTTATTGTCCTAATTTATCTTTAATACTTAAATATTGCACTACTTAAGTTCACTATTCGCACTGTAGTTCACCGATTCACTGTTTACTGAGAGCTTACTTAAAAACTGTCCGACTAACTACAAACTCGCGTATAAATAGTCCTTCGCAACTCTAGAAACTTCTGGAATCTTACTGCCTTTACGTATGCGGGGCTTCGAGAATAGTCAGGAATAAACCAGCGCATTCGCCATAATTCGTAGTTCACGACAGGACCAGCTTCTGAATTACTGAGTTCGTAACGATGCCCCCTCCTTAATAGTAAGTTCCTCCTGGAACTCCAGTGTAGCCGGGACTGGATGTTCAAATCGGCAACTGGATCCATTCCTACACTTTCCGGTCGTATCGAAATAACAGGGCACTGTCTTCATCGGATACTGATAATGTGGGGCATAGCTGCAGATTAAAATGTGGACACCCGTATCTTCGAAGATCACTTCCATCATATTCCTGATGACTCGCCAATCCATTTTGTGGCTCTCTATCTTGGGCATTGCTAGTTTCTCCACGCTGGATTACAGCACGTGGTCTCGAAGACTTCGTAGCGCTTCCCAATAATATTCTGGAGGCGTGAACAAATATTGTCGTTGCTCTGTGATGACTCCAAATCTAGCTTTACCGGTACCTCAATATGCAGGAGCGTCTAAATGTAGTACTGTACCAACGTTGCCAAGTGTAGTCCTAAACTGAAAGGGCGCCATCGAGTATCTCCGGTGGCGCTCGGCTTTCATGCGAAGCGCGCACGGTTTTTAACCTTCTATACGATATCATTAATGTGTGCAGAGATTAGCCCAGCGTAAGTGTGCTGGGCTTCTAACACAGAGGTACCAGGTTCGAGTCGTGTCCGAGTCAAGATATTTTTATTTTTATTTTCTTATTGTTTTTTTCAAAAATTGACTAAAAATACGAAGAATTTTTCGATTCGGATTAGAGTAGGGGGTAAGGTAGGGTGGTTTTGGTTAGGTTATTATTGAAAATTATTATAATAATCTGTCAATTACACAATTCAATTTTTCGATTCGGATTAGGGTAGGGGGTAAGGTAGGGTGGTTTTAGTTAGGTTATTATTGAAAATTATTATAATAATCTGTCAATTACACAATTCAATTTTTCGATTAGGGAAAATGTATCTATGCATTCGTGATAAATATCATTATTAAAATATTTTTACTTTCCAAAACACAAACGTTTTAGTTTAGGACTACACTTGGCAACGTTGGTACAGTACTACATTTAGACGCTCCTCAATATGCGCCCATAAATTCCTCGAAAGCAGGGTCAGGATCTTCCTGGATATGGTTCACTCCTCCATCTTTATTATGGTCTCCTTCGAATGGCGCTAGTTGGTTTTGGTGGAATACTTTCGGCTTACCATTGGGGATCTTACTTATGCGATAGATGATGTCATTGATCTTCTTCTTGATTAAGTATGGACCATCCCAAGATTTTTGTAATTTTGGAGAAAAGCCTTTTCTCCTCGTCGGGTTGTGTAACCATACTTTGTCCCATTCTTTGAAACTGCCTTCAGTGGCCTGCGTGTCGTACCGTTTTTTCATTCCGTCGCTGGCGGCTTCGAGAATAGTCAGGAATAAACCATTGCATTCGCCAAAATTCGTAGTTCACGACAGGACCGGCTTCTGAATTACTGAGTTCGTAACATGTTATAGTCCAAAGTATTAGTTCGTGAATTGGAGACAAATGTATCAGAAATTTTTAATTATAAAGTTTTATTGAAATGACTGGACTAATAAAATTTTAGTTTTTATTATTTCAAATGAATAAAGTACCTTTAAAAAACGAATCAAATATTCATTATTTTATGTAGTGCAGAAGGACTTAAATATAGTAATAAAACAGTGCAACATATTTGGATTTGAAGAAATTTAAATGCTGTGATTTTGAGATTGTGTATGTGTGTTGAGGAGGATGGCATCAGCTTTCGCCATTTGCACACATTGTTTTAGATCTGGAGGGAACCTCGTTCATTATTTACATCTTTATAATATAAAGATATATATACAATTCTTTTGTCCGTGTGTATGTGACTGAACTCCTCCTAAACGGCTGGACCGATTTTGATGAAATTCTTTTTGTGTGTTCAAGTGAATTCGAAAATGGCTTAGATTCACAATTGGTTCCGGTAGGTGGCGCTGCAATCTGGTTCATACTGAATTTTTCCTAGAGTTTTTTGGTACGGTCATTTAAACAAATGAGTCAAATTCGTAAAAACAAATTCGTTTGCCCGAAAAATTGGAAAGAAAATTCAGGAAACTAGAGTTTTCAAGAAACATAATATTCCTTCTAACGAAAAATTAACGATACTATCTGATTTTTCCCCAAAATATTTAACAATTTGATATTTTTTATTCAAAATAAAAATAGTAAAAATTTGTATAATATGATAAGAAAAGAGGTTAGTACAGGACGTCTGTCGGGTCCTCTATTATGTATTATTACTTACCATAATAACTGTTATTCCTATTTTCTTCATTATTGAGATGATAAGCCAATAAAAATTTCCCTTTTCTTAATCCTTCAACTATTTTGCCATTTATTTGAGTTAACACAATAAGTGTGAAGGTCGACCAAAAAAATCTTTGAATCAAGAACATTTCACCTGAAATAAAGTGATGAGTTTATGAAAAAAAATGTAAATTTCACTAGTTCCAGTTTTTTATTTTTCAAATATCTACTAGACTCAGACTGGGGCCATTATCTTCATATTTTATTGGAAACATTTCAATACTTTCAAGCTTTCTGATTGATTTGCATCATTTCTCAAGACTAAAATATGAACAAGTTTTACTATTTACGTAAAAATTATAGAAATTGAGGAACAAAATCAAATTTCTTTAAAAATATTGGGAGAATCATGTGAAGCGAGGGTTGATTCACTGTCGACAATAACTCAAGAGCAATATCAAAAAGAATGTGAAAATTTTGAAGAATGACGTAAAAGAAAGAGCGTGTGGACCAAGATTTCAATGTTGAAACTTGCTTTGTTTCAAGATTAGTTATTTTAAATCGTATACCATATTAGAGTATTACCTACAGAAATGGTATTTTCAGAATTGGAAAATTATTTTTGTTCTTGAGACGAAAGTCATCCCCGAGAGTTTTCCAGACATAATTGAAAAAAACCAACCAAAAATCTTTACTGGGGGTTTTTCGGGTCGCTGAATTCAAATATGGCATCGACAAATACCCCACGGACACCTGGTGCGAACTACCCTGGCTCTGAACGTCATCCCCGAGGATTTTCCAGACACAATTGAAAAATACTGTCTGTGGGGTGTTCGTCGGTGCCATATTTGAATTCAGTGACCCGAAAAACCCCCATTAAAGATTTTTGGTTGGTCTTTTTCAATTGTGCCTGGAAAACCCTCGGGGATGACGTTCAGAGGTAGGTTAGGGTGTACCAGGTGTCCGTGGGGTGTTGGCCGGTGCTATATTTGATTTCAGCGAGCCAAAAAACCCCCCGTAACGATTTTTGGGTGGTTTTTTTCAATTATGTCTGGAAAACCTTCGGGGATGACGTTCAGGGCTAGGTTAGGGCGCACCAGGTGTTCGGGTGGTCGTTTTCAACATAAAATTCGGATTCATCGCACACAAAAAGCCCCCATAACGATTTTCGGTTCGTTATTGTCGATATTTCCAGAAAAATTCTCGAAGATGACGTCCGCGTCCAGAGATGACGTTCGTCGGCGTTCCTGAGCTCCAGGTGTTCGGGGGGTCAATTTGATCATCTTAATCGTGATCAGCGACCTCGAAAACCCCCGGGTACCCGACTTGAGCCAATTCTGACTCTTATTTACGAAGTTATTAAATTTGCCAAAAGGCCTCTCAAAATATGCATTTTTGGCTGCAGCAATGCAACTTCCGGTTTGTAATAGGTACAAATGATATAAATAATTTTTGCAAGTGAATGCATTCCGATACGTACTATCCTAAAAGATCTCCTATCATAATAATGCTTCATTGCCTCGACTATTAACAATTAGTATAGTTATGCATATTTTTCATGAAATTATTTTTTCGTCTAGGAACTTATCTCCAGATATTTATCCTGGCCACTTATACTAAGTGTATGATATACAGCCGAGCAATCGATTTATTGGTGCATCCGGTACACACGTTCGTTTTTTTTCATCACTTTTTGGGGATTGTAGTACACGAAAAACTGTTCCGACACTTAGAAAGTAGTAGTTTTAAATTTTTAGCCAAACCTACCTTTACAAAAATAATTTTATTCAAAACTCACCTATTGCTAATTACAAGTATGTACAAGTAGTACCGATTCTAAAATCCACATTTACTGAACTCTAAGAAACTACTGAATGTTATTATCCGTTAACTTTACAACGTTCAATTGCAAAAAGAAGATGAAGTAGGTAACACTTTTAGATTATAATAACGGCACTGTCTCATAAAAAAAGTAATTGACATTCATTTAACGATGAGTGATATGAAATTTTGCACAGTTATTCTGTCAGGAAGTGGAACGAAAATACTAATTCGAATACAGGGAGAAACATGTTAACATAAGAATTTGTGACATTGTGAAATATAGGAAAGAGTTCATATTTTTTAGTCATTTAAACTTCTTACGACCATAAAATATATTATCGAGACAATAATATACAAAAACACTGTTTTTCAATCTATTTGAGAAATGAAAAAATGCCATGAAGTAACAAAATCTTATTGATTTGAGATTACGTTTATAATTTTCTGTATTTTTGAACCTTTATTGATTCAAAAATCATGTAAGGGATACGAAAGTCGTGAGAGCTCCGAAAGTAAGTATAGGTAGGAAACATTGCCACTACGGGTCGCGAATGAAAAACACCGAATTAGTGATATTAGCTTTTCAAATGCGGAGATTTTCCTTTTAAAAAATTATCAAAAACCATCAAATTGATCCATATAAAATTTTCAAGCTCTGAATCTTTTAATGAATTATCAAATAATGATGTTTGAAAGTAAATTTATATCTATACTAATATTATAAAGAGAAAATATTTGTATTTTTGTATGTAACGTTATGGTTATGACGTTAGTGATAGTGTTGTTTTATAATTTTTGGCTTATATAACAACTTTATTTTAATGTTGATTTATTGTTGCTTTCAAGAATGCAACTTATTATATAAAGGTTCCATAAGAGCCAGTTTAGCTTTTCGTTACAAAATTCATTTATAAATTTATCACAAAATTATATTATATTTATAAAGCAATTTTATACGTATTATGTAAGAGATTCTTAAGACTTTTATTGTTTATGAAATTTAGTTGTTTTATAACACTTTTTTAATAGAGTTTGGTATCATTTATAAATCAGGTATAAATACATTATAAAACTATTGTTATAAACACTTTTAGCAGCTTATAAAATAATTTTATTAAAGCAGCAGATGCCGCAATTTTATTGCCTTTGAAAATTATATTTACACACACAGCTATAAAATAATTATATAATTATTACATTGGAAGCTGTTATGTAGCTTTTATGGAATAACTAATAAATATATTAGATTTGGCTTGACAGTTTTAGAAAAACAAACCGAGTAAAATGTCGGAGTTAACGGAGTGGAAGAAAATCAAAAGGAGTGGAGCGTTTCGGAGAAAAATAAAGAGAAACTTTGAAAGTATTATGATTAGCAATAAAGAAATTTTAAATAATACGCCTGCATCTTCAGATAATCATCCACAAGAAGTTATGATGAATCACTCAATAATAATTACAAATAATGATACTATGCCAGAAAAAGAAACCAAAGATGATAACTTATCATTAGAAGTGTCAAATTTTAGTTTAGTTTAGTCGTATTAAACATGTTATAGAAAAAGCTAAAGTAAATAATATAATCGTTTTGAATTTGTTTATCAATTCCTTTATTCATTATATTTTTAAAATACGGTCCTGTTTTGTAGGGTTCTTTTGAAAAGAAGTATATTTTATAAATGTTTTAAAATTACCACAAATGTTGGTAAATTATTTTATAAAACCTACTTTGTTCACTAAACTGTTATATTACTGGCATCCTTGTTAATAATCAGATATAGATGAAATTTTAATAATATCTCTAAAGATAAAAATATATTTCTTCTACAAATAGTTTTATGTTAAAATAACATTGAGTATAAACAAATTTAGAAGAATATAACTAGGAGTCTCAAATATTACTACCAAAACTTGATTTTTTTAATTTTTTAACTTCTAAAATTATTATAAAACCTTGATAAAATTGGAGCGCAAGAAAAATTCACTGCATTTATACCCTATCAATCACAATAAAATTTGTTTTCTATCAAAATTTTTCTGCTGTCGGAAACTAATACATACACAAAAATCAAATTTAAGTGACAACAGTCGGACATATTAATTTTCTTTTTAAAGTTGGTGCTGCATTTATATTATCACCAGGAACTCTGAAATATAATTATTTGAAAACGATTTAGCTTCTTACAAACAAACTAATAAAACAAAGTTGATTTATTGATACTACTACAAAGCAATAAAGTGGCATATCACGTTTATTAAACACTTATAAATCTTTTATAAAACAATTGTATTTTTTTACCATTGTATATCTGTTATAGGTATAGTAGTCGCTGGAGCACTTATGAAACATATTATATACACAAAATGTCTTATAAATTGTGCCCATTTTGTGTTCATAGATATTTTATAAACATTTTAAAAACGTTTCGAGACCAACGTTGTTTTATAATCTTTATCGCCAAAACATTTCTACGACTATTATAAAATAGCAAATTGTTAGTTGGGCGCTACTCTGGTCATATTCTGAACTTTAATTCACTAGTCTCGATTCGTGAAAGTCGAAATGTCGATACGCACAAATCAACTTATCCACCTGATCTTGAGAAGATAGACTCAAAAAATTGATATTTTTGTCGAAATCAACTTTACCAACCTTATTTTCTCATTTGGTTGTAAACGTTGACCAAAAAAGCACTACTTGAAGCTGATGAGTCTGTAATATTTTTCCAATCACTATTTTCATTTCATTAATTTTTGTTATGATAAAAGTTATGTTAAAACTTCAATGACAGTCCGTACCTGGAGGTCCGAATTGTTTCCGCCGCCAACAGTTCTAAGCACGTTTATTAAATTGGACGAGCCCAGTTTGAGCACCGATAGCATTACGAGAGTTATTTGGGACGTATCATAATACAACTCATCAGTTGAGAATATTGTGGTAGAAAGGGAACTGGTTCACAATTTTTCACAACGCTTGAGTATCCCTCTCTTTCAACTAATATTCCTCATATCATATCCGTCTTAGTTGTTAAAAGTTTTATTTAAAAAAAATAATAAGGCATTATTTTGGAAGCCATGCCATTATATTGATTCAATTCATTCCTGTTTCAACCCATTAAATCTCTTTCTCCACGACTATATAATAAAATGCACAAATTATGTTCACATAAATTATCCACACCATTGAAGAATAAAATATTCACTCTCGTTAGCCAATCACATCCTATGATTATCAGAACTCACGCTACAATGAACAAATCAAATCTCTCTTTTAAAACGTCAAATATCTAACTAGGTAAATTGGGATTCATGCAACATCAACTAAACGAAAACTACAAAGAAATAAGGCACGTGGATGACGACATTTTTAAAATGCCAACAGACCACATGACCGCCAGATATATCTTTCGCAACAACTTCGAGATTGTCATCAAAGATCGAAAGGGGCTTGAGGAAGAGGACGCACCACCACTCAGCAGAGCGAATGAACTGATCTGGTATACAGACGGATCAAGGAATGAGCTCGGCACCGGAGCGGGTCGAGCAAATATGAAGGAATCGTCTCGCTTGGTAAATATGCCTCGGTATTTCAAGCAGAGGTTTATGCAATACTTGCATGTGCAAGGGCAAATAACATGAGAGCCTACAACAACAGGCAGATCAGGATCTACAGTGACAGTCAAACTGCCCTTAAAGCACTTCAGAGCTCTAAGGTAACATCTCGGCTGGTATGGGAATGCTACGAAGAACTTAGAAGACTGGCGACTCGGAACAGTGTAACACTGGAGTGGGTCCCAGTTCACAAAGGAAAACATCCTTCTCAGTAATATAGTATTGTACATAGTTGCCATTAGCTATAGCCTCTACATGCGCTTTACCAGTTGGGCTCTTCATTCTTGTAGATGAAGTTTCTTGTCTAAATTTAAAAGAAAATTTATATTAATAAATACAAGATCCATTTTCATTTTAATTTAAGTTACTAAATACACTATAAAAAGAAAACTAGCCATCTACCATAATTCTTGTATGCCAAAGATGGAAGCCAAAGCTAAATTAAATCGTAGATTTTAAACGAAAAAGGAGAAAATATAGGCTGACAACTATGGGAAAACATTAATTCCTTTAAAGTTGATAAAAACGTAGCAGAAGATAATTGTACCACGACTGGTACTTATAATATTGGAATATAAGGAGCATAACCACTATGAATCGCTTAATCAATAAACAAATTGATCAAAAGATGGATAAAGTTCACCACCAAGAAGCAAAGATATCATAAACTAAGTTGGGTGATGAGATAGGGGGAAGTCAACTTGTTGAATGTTATTAAGAAAGTTAGAAGCAGGTTTGAGGAAGGAAAATATCAAAGTTATGTGAATGGATACTTAAAGTAGTTAGTAAAGCTTAACTATATACTAAAAAATGGTCATCAGATTTGAAACAAAAAAAACGTAACCATAAAACAATACAACCTCAGTATTTTTTTCTTCTATAATTCTGGTCTTGACGCGTTGTCCGTAAAGAACGGGTTTTTCTACCTTCGGACGTATACAAAAATATTGGGTATACTATTGTTAAAGATGCACACCCTCTCATGAAAGAGACTGCTGCTCCGCTGCGCTGCCAAAGGACAAGGAACATGTAGGTATTCCAATAAAATTATTAGCACTCCAGGAAACAATGCTCCAGGAAAAATGTCGGTACTCCAGGATACCATCCCAAGAAATTGTATCCCCGAAACTGTATCCCAGAAACTGTATTCTCAGAAACTGCAGGTACATCAGGAACAGTATATCCCAAAAACTTCAGAAACAGTACTTCGGGAAACCGTAGGTACATCAGGAACAGTATATCCCAAAAACTTCAGAAACTGTACTTCGGGAAACTGTAGGTACCAGAAAATGTATCCCAGAAACCGTAGTTAGAAGTTAGAAGCAGGTTTGAGGAAGGAAAATATCAAACGTTATGTGAATGGATACTTACTTGGTGATTCTAAATCCATTGATATCAGCTTCGTATTCTATTCTTTTGAATACAAAACCATCATCATAATAATATACACCTCTTACAACTCCATTTTCTCTGGTTTCATATCTTCGTTGGTAATTACTAGAAATACCGTCTTCAACTAGAAACCCAAATTGGTATTTGGCATTTCTCTCCTGTTTTAATTATTCTTCGGGGGTTTGATGTGTAGTTGGCCACCAATTTTCTGGTGTGTATATATCAGCTGTTTGGCGTTTTGGTTGTTCTGAAACGAATCCTAAAAAACATTTTTATCTGTAATTGTTGATTGTAAAGAACACTAGAGGGAACTGACTCATTAATGAAGTTTTGAGGAATTTTCTACACCAATTTGAACACCACTTGCACCCAGCTCCTTGCAAGTAGAAATGAAACATCTATCCATCGAGAGCAAGTCCAAAATACTGTTAGCAACTCGCTTTGAGTTTTGAATATTTTTCAAATATGAATATCTCGTCAGCATTGCTATCAGCATCTAGTGGCAAAAGTTTGTTAAACAGGACTTACAAATCCTGTTTGCAAATACTCCAAATCATCGCTCACGAGTTTACTGTTTCTGGAGTGAAAACAGTATGAAAAGTTGAAATTTGGAACTCGTTGATGCGAAATTGAATGAGATATGATATACACTGCTTCCTATTATCTTTCTACGTTGCTTCGTATCCTCAAATTTCTTGTCTACCGTTTGTAAACTACCCACATGCTTTAAATTATTTAACAACTGTACCATAACCTATTTAAAGTATAGTTTCTGACCATAACGTACTTACCATTGCTAGGTTTTTCTGATGTTCCAGGACGAATCGTATCGCGAGCTTGAAAACAATAAATAATTTTATATAAAAAACCGTTTTTCAAATATGTATATACAGTTTGTCTCCGCTTTTACATTCAATATGTTATAACTGTATGTACGTGAAGAATCATTGAGGAAAAATAATCCAATTTGAAATAATATATTTGAATTTCATGGATATACAAGGAAAAATTCTTAGCCTACTATAGAACCAAAAAAAAAATATTTTATTACCCAACATATTCTCCTATTAATTGGATACATTTATTACAGCGAATCTGCAACGTCTCTAGACCTTTAAAAAAAATGTTTCTTCTTGCTCTGCAAACCAGACCTCCACAGCTTTTATTACCTCCTCGTTGGAAGAAAATTTACGACCTTTTAAACTTTTTTTTAGTTGAGGAAAGAGATGATAGTCGGACGGAGCCAAATCTTGTGAATAAGTGGGGTGTTCTAGTAATTCAAACCCTAAATCACGAATTTTTTGCATGGCAACATGAGATTTGTGTGCAGGGGCGTTTTCCTGCAAAAACAAACTCCTTTGGATAGCTTTCCGCGTCTTTTCTCTTTAGTTTTTTCCCGTAGAGTGGTCAGTAATGTCGAAAAATAATCTCCAGTTATTGTTCTACCCTTATCTAAAAAATCAATCATGATTACTCCATGGCAATACCAAAAAACAGAAGCAAGAACTTTTCCAGCAGATTTTTGGACACGAAACTTCTTAGGTCTTGGAGAACCAGAGTATCGTCATACCATCGATTGTTGCTTTGTTTCTGGATCGTAGAAATGTACCCAAGTCTCATCCATAGTAACAATTCGGTTTAAGAAGTCTACATCGTTTTCAAATCGAGCACAGATCGAACGCGATGCTTCTACCCTTGCACACTTTTGGTAAACATTCAAACATTTGGGGATCCATTTTGCAGCAATTTTTCTCATCTCTAAATTGACGTGAACTATATGATGAACGCGTTCGTATGAAATATTCAGTGCTTCAGATATCCGTTTTAGCCCAATTCGACGGTCTGATAAAATCATGTCATGAACTGCTTCGATATTTTCGGGGACTGACACAGAAACTGGCCTTCCCGATCGGTCATCATCTTCAATGGAAAATTTGAAAATTTACCTCTTTTGAAGCTTGCAGTCCAATTTTTCACGGTCGCATACGAAGGACATTGATCACCAAGGGTATTGAGCATATAGATTTTCACAATTTCGGTGGACATCTTTTTTCTTTTAATTTATTGCGTAGCTCTGGTTTACTTTTTTGACGTCAAACTTCACACTGACACTTCTGATAAGTTATTGTTCGTTGCTATGGTAACGCAATATTTTGTTTATGCATGGAACTGGTCTAGGCTAACTAGATATCAATCCTCGTAGTTATATAAATATAATTTTTTTAGAGTATTAATAAGAAATTTTCTGGTTCAGGTATGTCAATATTATATAATCAATTCTACTCTGACTGGTAAGTAAACTGGGATCTGTTTTGCAAAGAAAATATTTTTGACATTCTTTATTCAACAAAAATAAAGTGATGAATAATCGAGAGTAGAGAAAAGTTACAACTTTTTTCTACGCCCATGCTTCATTGACTACGTATTTGACAGATCTTGAATTAATTAAGTATTTGATAATATTGGTAATTGAATCCAATATTCGAACTATCTTCTAATCTAACAAAACGTTTATACATTTATACAAACAAAAACTAAACCAAACATTGAAGAACGATGTTCAAAAATTTGTATTTTAAATGAAACTAAATGTTTCTAATCAACTCCACTTTAATAATAAAAAATATATGAAAACTCCAATTTAAATTAATAATTATTTCGATATCTAAAAATATCATCGTCAGAATGACAGAAGTAATGTAACTTCTGTCATTCTGACGATGATTCAAATACGTTGAAGACACTATTGATATATTCAAGAGTAATATACACGGTATTCCATCTCAGACGAGCCTCCCCGTATATTTCTTATGCCATAGTGATTGGAATAATTTCCCGAAACATGTCGGATGATTTTCTTTGTTGGACATGATTTTTTTGATTGTAAGCATGATAAAACAATTAATTTTTTTTAAGAATGTGATTTTTTTCATACACCGCTGTGAAGAGGCCTTACAAATGAAGTATCACTCAACCCCTCTTTCCCAATTTTGAGGGGTTGAAGAGCCCCCTCTTAGGGGATTGCTTGTTCAAGCCTCAAATATACGTCAAAAGATGTCCCCCAAACAAAAACATCCGACGTGTTTCGGGAAAGTTTTCCAATCACTATGGGATAAGAAATATACGGGGTGGATCGTCTGAAATGGAACACCCTGTATGTATAACACCTCGATAAATAGTCGACTATTTTGTTGCATCTAAATTTCGACTGTATTTCATAAATACTCCCTCAATCAAAGTAAAAATGTCGTTTTAACCGTGTTTTAAATCATGAAATTTTATCTGATGTGACATGGACAACGAAAACATCTGCAAAATCTATGCTAATCTAATATTTTTTAACTAGTAGATAGTAGTTGTTCGTCTTTATCTGATTTTTGAAGGATTTTACTCACAATTTTGACATAATATAGTCCTTATTTGAAAGGTACAACGACAAAATGAAAACGTCACATGTATGTATTTTGTCAAAGAACATGGGATGAAAGCATAACAACAATAATGGTCCTTCGTATTATCTATTATTCAAATTCCTCTTTCAAATTGGAAGTGAATGTAAACGTACCGTAATGTGTCAAAAATCAAAAATGGAACAAGATTTTGAAATTTTCTACGAAATTGCAATATAGCTGAAAGGACAACGCAAATCCTGTTACCGAGAAAATCCAGAAACGCAAACGACAAAGAATATGACCAATTTTTCAAGTGGATGTCAGAAAATGCTGTAGAAAACATAATCGAAGCTCTGCTGTTGGGGTACTTTAATGCTCTATCCGAAAATTCTTCCCCGAGCTCTTTGTGGGCTTAGCGTCGATGATGATGGTCCGGTAAGGTTCACGACCCTCGGAAACAATTTTTTACAATTAGGTATGTCCAGATATCAGATGGTCACAAATATTAGATAGAGCGGTGGACGGATATACACAAGGTTTTAGATCTTTTTAATAAAAAAATTTGAGGTACATTCAGAATTTATACAGAAGATTCCAAAAAAACAATATTCTTTCACCAAGACCGTGATATTTTATTTAAAAACTAGTTAATTACTTTATATTCGACATGAACATTTTCGAGAATGGGAATAAATATGTATGTATATAGATTGACATAAATATCAAATAATTTGTATTTCACATTGTTTTTCAAAGGGATTCCTTTCCCCTTTTAGGAAAACTTGCCAATGCTAAGCCAGTTTTCAACATTAAAACATCTACTTCCTCTAGCCAAGCGATTGGTTATGTGGTTTACTGGAATGCGGTAGAAACCCATAATTTTTTTGATAATTGAAAATTCTATAGTGCTACTCACTTCATTAACTACGAGCTGTTCTACAGTATAAAAATATTTTGAAAGTGAAGCTTTTGCTAAAACGTACCAACTTTTCGAAACAAACGTTCACAAAAATGTATTTTTGAAATTTGGATAATTTTTTGCCCTAAACTTCCACACGAAATGCTTAATAATCTTTCGTTGTTCCCTGTAATATCTGAAAAGCGACACTCACCCTATTGACCATAGCATCACCGATTAATCTAACTGATCCATTGTTCAACATGCCGATAATCTCTTCCGATGTGACTAATAAAAATGCAGAGTACGTTAGAAAATACTTAATTCAAATGCTCAAGGCTCATATGAATTTAACTAGAAGTTTTAGATAGATGAAACTGAAATCAACAAAAGCTCTGAAATCTATTTATACTCAAGTTGAGTCATTAAAACAAAAATTTAAGTGCTAAAATACTGAACAGAATACCATCAATTCAATATTTCAAATGTTTGTTTACATTCTTTTTCTTGTCGTCTCCTTAATTCTATTTTGAAAATTCATTAATAAAAATATGAAGGTTTTTAATCAAACATTTTTGAAAATTGTTTAAATTAAAATAAGTGGGTAATCGTGGGCTTATACGAAATTAAAATGATTTTGTTAACTCACTTTCCCACCGATAACGTGTTGTGCGAACACGTTGACCATTTGCATGGCAAATAAAACAGCTACAAACTTGTACATGTTAAGTAAATGATGGGAATCACTGAAGGAACAACCGTAAATTTGGAAATCTTTTTATATTTTCGAAAGACTTATATTAGTTAATGACATTTTTATGATTTTAGAAAGTTGTTTGTATAGATGAACGTGTGCTTGTAAAATAATTATGTCATTATGAACTTGTATTCGATTTTGGAATGTATAAGAAAATTAATTTCCGGTAATTACCGTATAAATCCGAATACGAGACGAGGTTTTTTCACTTATAATTACTCGAGAGCTTTTTTTTGTCGAAGTAAACTTGACATGTATCAATAAGAATTTTGTTGCCGGCAATTTAACGAAAAAAACTGCCTCTGAAAAAATTACGAGTCCGTAGGACGAGTAATTTTTTCTTGCAGTTTTTTGAGTTTAATTACCTAATGGCAACAAAACTCGAATTCGGTAAGACAATTTAATGAATATGTAAATCAATAAATTAAAAAATGAGATGTAAATTAGTTTATTTAATTTAACGGAAAAGTACAATTGCTTAAAACAGAATTATTAAAAATAGCTTGATTTTCAGAACTTTCGTGTCTTTTGTTAATATTTCGCTGAATGCTAGTATTTTGAGCGGTGGTAGTAACTGTTTCCTGGATGGTAGTACGAATGGAACTAATGATTTCTCTATGGTGTTCTTCATCCAACTGAAGGTACGGCTTTAATGACGATGGGTTGCTATGTCCCGTAATTTTCACAACTTTTTGTTCGCCTATACTACTCCTGGACAATTCAGTTACGGCGGCAGCTCGATTAGAATGGTTCGTAATTTTCACCCGCTTGATATTAAGTCCAATATTTTTCGCCGAAGATTTGGTCCATTTAGATATTTCGTTGATCCCAGTAGGAGAATTCTTATACCATCCTTTCGAATTAATTTTTTGCCAGAAACGATTTGGAGTTAAAAAAAACTTTTCACATGTGATATGGTTTCCTCGCCTTCCCATAATTTGTTTAAACAATCTTACTGGACATACACAATCTTCTGCAGTGTTTGCTACCAACCATTTACTGTCGGCCAACTTCTGATTTCCCCCTTGTGCTGTCTTCGTAAACACTGGGTTATATTCAACTCTTCCGGTCTCTCTTCCACGGTTATCTGTCTCGATTTTAGAATAAAATACCTTAAAATTTGAGCTTCTCCAACTCTCCAAGCCAATTCATACGCAGCAATGTGATAAAATTTTCATTGTGGCCTACAGATTCTTCTTCACTCCAGGACAGTGCCATTTCAAAAATTCCTCTTTTTGTGAGAGCAACCTTCCTTTTTTCTGGGATTGAATGGATTAAAAATTCTTTTATAATCTTTAAATACTTCTCTTGTAACATTTTTGCTGTTCCAAATCGTATTGACTGCACTCTCTTTATAATCTTCTCCATTGTTCTTCTACATGTTGAATGCCCAGTCACATCAAATAGAAGCTAACTCTTCAGTGGAAGTTTCTGCAATGAGTTCATATTTTTTTTTCAAACAAAACATCGCAAATTGTCGCCAAATTGATGTAGTTGCATTCACATTATTGCGAGGCACATTATAATTGGTTGCTTTTTCAATTTCTCCACTCGAAGACTCTCCAAATCGCGACATTTCCACAAATGAAAACTTTTCTGACAACGCAAGTTTGAGAAAAATTGACATAACGTCATCAAAAATTTGTTAACAATGCTGGTTGTCATGCTTTCAAAAGTTCCGTTATTGTCGTTGGAAAAGTTAGGGCAAACTTTTTTCGCTGTCATAATGACAAAATCACCCGCATTTTTTATACATATTGATTTATTTATTATCATCAATTACATCAGTCTAAGGATCAGTTATCATTAAACCGAGTTTAGGTGCTCGATACAACGCGCCCTAAAAAACAAAAGTCGTCTTATATTCGGACCTTCTGATTGTCGAGCATTTTCGTACTTAAGCTATAAACGGACTTTAAACAATTTTTTTGTCGTATATAGTTATTTTGGCTGGCCAAATCAGATAGTGTTGTTAATTTTTTGATAGAAGGAATATATTTCTTGAAAATCCGACTTTCCTGAATTTTCTTACAATTTTTCGGACAAACCAATTTTTTTAAATGACCGTATAAAAAAACTCCTATACTAAATGCCATCAAAATCGGCCTATCCGTTTGGGAGTTGGTCAGTACGAATCCGATTGCAGCGCCACCTACCGGGACTAATTGTCAATATAAACCATCCAGTTACTTACTCAAATACACACATAAAATTTCATCAAAATCGGTCCATCCGTTTAGGAGTTGTTCAGTATGAATCCGATTGCAGCGCCCTATCTATCTATCTATCTCTCTATATCTATATATCTATCTTTTCATCGAAATCGGTCCATCCGTTTAGGAGTTGAACCCGATTGCAGCGCCACCTACCGAGACTAATTTTCCAAATTGGAGATTAAAATAAAAATGTATTATATTCGATTGCCATGCCCTATTGCTCATGTATGGATTAAAAGAAAAAATATTAAAATCGCAATTCAAAAATAGGGGTTGATCGTAGAGGGGTAAAAATTTAGGGTTGTATGTATTTTTGTATGCTGTATCATAAAAAAAAAGAGAACGAAACATTTTGTCCAAAAAAATTAAATAAAAATGTAGGGGTGGACCACCCTTAACATTTAGGGGGATGAAAAATAAATGTTGTCCGATTCCCAGACCTACCCGATATGCACACAAAATTTCACGAAAATCGGTCTAGCTGTTTCGGAGGAGTTCAACTTCTAACACCGTGACACGAGAATTTTATATATTAGATATTAAAGCAGATTTTAATTGACAGCAAATAGAATAGAATAGAGTGATGGAAAAATGAAAATGAGCCATTCTCTATATTCCCAATTTCTTTGTTTATAAATTCTGTTGAGTAATTATCTTTATTTAAAACTGATTTTAGTTTTCTCCTTTTTGAATTCATTATCAAAAGAACAAATGATTTTGGCCCTGCCGTATTAGTATATTACGTAACAAGAGTTGTAAGTAACCCATTAAATTTCACGAGTGCGTAATTGGATAATTTCATCTTTTTCACTGCTAACAGACGTATTGTTACAAAAACTGACAGCGTAAATGAGATGAAGTTTATTTCCATATCAAGAAAAAGCGAATTATTATTTTTTTGAAATTGTATAATGTGCTGCCGACATTTAGAGGCTTCACTCTTTTAATCTAAAATGTATTACACTAATGCTAAGAGCTTTTATGTTGATTAAAAGTATGTAAATAAACCAAATAAAGTAGTACGTAAATAAAAAGTTGATTGCAATTTGATTCAACAAAGAAATTTAAATTTTCTTATCTATACGCATGAGTATGTTATGAGATTTTCATTACGTGCATGTTATTGTTAAATGTCACTTACAAGGAATGTCTACAGTGCGATTTTTGACGTTTTCGGGCATGGGCGTAGAAAAAAAAGATTTTACTATCCCCCTTTTTTCAACGATTATAGAATGATTGGATTCAAAATTCAAATACCTATTAGTGTTTGTTGGTTTACGGTAAACACTTGTTTCATATCCTGTAGATGTTTTATTGATATAATAATACACTTTTTTATAGAATCCTAGGTAGTTAGTCTCTAGTCCACACACAAAAATCTTGTTTTGTGCACGCAATCTATTTCTGCCGTATTTCCTACTAATAAACAAGCGGAATTAAAATGAATGTATGTCAGAGGACCATAATAGATGTATAAAAGTCGCAATGAAATATGCCGATTTTCTACCTCATCAAATCTAATGTAATGAATGCCTAAATATTTTAAACAAAAAGCATGGTGATTGAATTGTTTCACCAGGTAAATTGTTACTAGTGATGAACAAAATCTGTCTTGGTCTTGCGACCAAAACCAAAACCAACACCTACACACACAAGGTACAAGACTGAACTAAAAATTACAGGTTTCGTTACAAATTACATTGCATTTATTTATTTGAAAATATTCCATGAATAATGGGTTTTTACAAAATCAAACCATTAAACAAATTCTGGTGTTAATTTGGCTTTTCTACTAAAGCCGTTAATATCTTTTTCACCAATGAAGTATTCCATAGCACCACCATCCATGACAGTTTGTATATGTGCTTGACCAGTAGCGCTCTTCATTCTTGAAGCAAAATTTTCTTGCCTAAAATTATAAAAAAATTGTATGTTAATAAATGCGATAGAAAACATTTTCAGTTTGATTTAAGATACTAAGACTGATAATGGTAAATAGACCAGAATAAGAAACCATGCTAGGGATGGGTACTAAAACTTGGAAATGATCAGAACAGAAATTAAATAAAAAAACGAGAGAGTATTGCATGCAAAAGGATGGAAGCCAAACATGGAGTAAATCGTAGATATAAAGGGAAAAACAAAAAAATAGGCCAACAAACGGTAAAGAACATTTCGTCCTTTCAGGTTAATAAAAAGGAAGCAGAAAATAATCGTAATAATGAATAAAGTTCGCCACCAAGAAGCAAAGATATCATAAATTAGGTTGGGTGATGGGATGGGTAAGCCAACTTGTTGAAGGTAATTAAGAATGTTAGAAGCAGCTTTGAGTAAGGAAAATAAAAATATCAAACGTTATATGAATGGATACTTACTTGGTGATTCTAAATCCATTGACATCAGCTTCATATTCTACTCTTCTGAATATAAAACCATCATCATAAGAATATACGCCTCTTACAACTCCATTTTCTCTGGTTTCAGCTCTTTGTTGGTAATTACGAGAAATACCGTCTTCAGATAGAAACCCAAATTGGTATTTGGCATTTCTTGCTTGTTTCAATTCTTCCTCGGTAGTTAAATGTGCAGTTTGCCGCCAAATTTCTGGTGTGCTGATTATTTGAGTTGTTTTAACTTTTGGTTGTACTGGAATAAGTTGATCGATAAGGAATCCTAAAAATAACATTTCTTAATCAAAATGTAATTTAAAAAAAAAAACTAGAAGAAATAGACTAATTATCTCTATCAATTTGAACACCACCTGCAACCTGCAACCTGCTCCCTGCATGTAAAATCTTGCAAATATTCAAGTTAGCCACTCGCTTGGAGTTATGCAATGCCATCAGAATCTAGTGGCAATAGTTTGGCAAGTTGAAATTTGGAACTCGTTGATGCTAAATTGATTGAGATATGATTTACACTATTATCTTTCTACGTTGCTTCGTGTCCTCACATTTCTTGTCTACCGTTTGTGAACTTCCCACACGTTTTAAATTTTATTTAATAATTGTACCATTTCCTAATTAAAGTATAGTTCCTAAACGTACTTACCATTGCTGGGTTTTGCTGGTGTTTCAGTAAGAACCGTATCTTTGTTGGTGGTTTTTAGGAACTTGAAAACAATAAAAATAATTTTATATAAAAATCCGAAAATGTTATCTCTGGATTGAAGAGTAGTAGGTAATCCAGATTCAAATAACATATTTGAGTTTCATTGATATAGTTATATAAATATAATTTTTTTAGGGTATTAATATGAATATTTTTTATTTCAGGTGAGGCATTATTATATAATCAATTCTTCTCTGACTGGTAAGTGAACTGGAATCTATTTTGCAGAGAATAAATAGACATTTTTCTACTACCGTGCGTAAAGTACGTACTTTAAAAGTTCCAATTTTTATGTAGTTTTACCTAGTCTTATAAAAATACAGGTTGGTATAATAAACGGATATTAAATCTGAGTTTTTTTTTAAATCGGTGATAAAAAGATATTGGATACAGTAAAGTAAGTACATATCTAATAATTATTAGTAAATAATTATTGGGTACTGGAAAATAATAGAATAGGGTGCATAAGTAGGTATGTACCTATAAGTTGGCTGTGAGTGACTGACATTTCTTTGTGGATTGAATCTGACATTTGAAATTTAAATTGAGGACTATACCGAGGGTAAGCAAAAGTATTTTATTAGGAATCAATGAAAGCGTTATAGAATATTCTAAAGGCTTTTAGTTACCCTCGGCGCTACGCGCCTTGTGTCACTAACAAAGCCTGGGCTGTAATGATCCACTTCCCCGCTAGGTATGTAATATACTATTATTAACATTTCCGAAATAAGCAAAAAAGCGCTATTTTTTTAGAGTATTAATATGAATATTGTTTATTTCAGGTAAGGCATTATTATATAATCAATTCTACTCTGACTGGTAAGTGAACTGGAATCTATTTTGCAAAGAATAAAAAGACATTTTTCTACTACCGTGCGTAGAGTACATACTTTAGACACACGTTCGAGTGCGTAAAACTTAAAAGTTCCAATTTGTATGTAGTTATACCTAGTCTTATAAAAATACAGGTTGGTATAATAAACGGATATTAAATCTGAGTTTTTTTTTAAATCAGTGATTGAAAGATATAGGATTCAGTAAAGTAAGTACATACCTAATAATTATTAGTAAATAATTATTGGGTACTGGAAAATAATAGAATAGGGTGCATAGGTAGGTATGTATAGTATGTAGTAGTGTAGTAGGTATGTATAAGTTGGCTGTGAGTGAATGACATTTCTTCGTGCATATACCTAGGGTGAGCAAAAGTATTTTATTAGGAATCAATGAAAGCGTTATAGAATATTCTAAGGGCTTTTAGTTACCCTCGGCGCTACGCGCCTCGTGTCACTAACAAAGCCTGGGCTGTAATGATCTACTTCCCCGCTAGGTATGTAATATACTATTATTAACATTTCCGAAATAAGCAAAAAAGCGCTATCCCTAATAAAACCGCTGGACTTCACCGGATCCCATTCCTAGTAGACTATAATATTGTTAGGGCGCCTTTACAAAAAATATCTTATTATTCACGTTTTATCAGGAATATAATCTACTTTGAATTTTATAAAACTTAATTATTCCTGATAACGACCGAAAAGTTCAAATAAAAGAAAAAAAAAGTTGCAGTTTGATTTCCCAAAATAAATAACAAAAAAATAATGTATATACCACAAAGAACATACAGAAAGTAAAATTTGAGATAAGGGTATACGAAAAATAGGATGTGCATTCAATGGTTATTAAGACACTCGTATCCGCCTTCAGCTCGTTATATTTTTTACACTCGTGTCTTAATAGCCTTTATTAAATGCTCATCACTTGCTAACCTTCAAGTTTGGAAAAATTTCATTTTTTCACTAGAAATGGGAACAACTAATTTTAGTAGTTTTTATTATCTCATGTTTGTTTTTATAAAATTAGTCCTATTTAAAAAGTGCATGGTTTTCCTGTTACCGAAATTTGAGTATTAAAAGATTTATGAGTAATCTTACCAGGATTGAAATTGGTAGAAAAATTTTATATTACAAAACTTGGTTTAAAGACGTTCTTATTCGTTTTTACACATACAATACCAGCAAAATTTACATTTAAGAATAAGTGTGGCTACCACTTTAAATCCAATCTAAAATTGTTTCCTAATACATTGAAGACACTATTGATATGGACCCACTAGAAGTAAACTGAAAAAGTTGAAATACTTACCGCATCATCTTCGACGTTACCGCTGAATCTTGGAACTACAATGTCTGATGCTGTCTGGATTCTTGCTGCACCAGAAGAAGGAATTGGCTTCAAGAAGCCGGAATTGACTTCATTGATGTTCTAATTAAACAAACAAAAGTTCAGAACATCGAATAATAATTGAATTTAAATGATAAAATTACTTGGAGTAATGAGTCTTATTGACTCTGTTCGAATCCAGTTAGGTTTTCCTAGTAGGACGATGCCTCCTGAATAAGAGGGAAAGGAAGGATATAGATTCTGTGGAATGGGACAAAAAGAAAACATTAATATGCTTGCGAAATCGCGAGCACAATATCTGGAAGACCACTGGATAGAAGAAGGCTGCTCATCTAAGTTGAAGTCTACAAACTAAAACTCCTTAAAAAATAGGACTAAGGGAACTACTATCCTGTAGACTTTTTTTCAGGAACTTATATGCATGATTTTTTCGAAAATTTGCCATTGCCATTTTGAGAAATAAAAGTATTAACCGCATTGTTATTTACCTTATTCTCTGTAGGAAGATTGAGAAACTCAGTAGTTGTGGTTGTTGTCGTTGTCTTTTGTACTGGTGCTGGGGCTAATATTGTTTCAGTTCCTGCAGCTTGGGGCTAAAAAACAAATTAAATAATCATACAGAATTATAGTGTTATTACGACCAAAACAATGCACGATGTATATGAAAGAGGCATAGCTATAATAATCAAAATATTGTTAACACTTCCTTGAATATATTTTTTCAAGCTGAGAAAACAATAACATATTATTGAATTTCCCATCCTGAACAGTAGACCTCTCTACAAATTGCGGCACTGCTTCACTTTTTGCATTATGTAAAAGTCTTTGTGTATTAAAATGTCGAAGCTTCTAATGGTGTTAACATTATTCGTAATATACCTGCCTAATTAGTTTTTATTACATTCTAGTCACTTACCGTAACGGTGATGGGAGCTACAACATTGGGTGTAATTGGATTTAAGAAAGAATCTGCTGGTTTATTTTCTACGATGATCTAATTAAACAAAAAAGTGTATGTTATTAAATGAGAAGCTTTCTAATTCAAAATAAAATAAATAATCCTAAAATGTCGTTTTCAACATTGTTTTAAACCCTGAAATTGTATCTGATTTTCTTGTAGTGACATGGACAACGAAAACATCTGCAAAAATATTTGCTTATTTCATATTTTTTAACTAGTAGGATTGTTTTTGTCTTTATCTGATCTTTGAGGGATTTTACTCACAATAAATTGTGACATCTAGTCCCTATTTGAAAGGTACAACGGCAAAATGAATTCGTCACATGTATGTCTTTCGTTAAATAACATGGGATAAAAGCGTAACAATAATAATAGTCCTTCGTATGATGTATAATTCAAAATTCTTGTACAGAAAAAGATCTTACTGCAACGGAATATAACAAGAACTTTTCAAACCGTCAGTGGATGTTAATTACAAAGCGTATAAGGGTGAAATTATTGAGAACATTTTTGAAGTCGATTATTCTTTCTATTCTTTCTCTCCAATTTTCCATCAAACTAACTACAATGAATCATGAAAATTATTGTTTTTATTGAATACATGAAAAACTAACCAATCAAAATGTTACAATTAATTTAAATTGGCCCTAACTTCTTCGATTGGTAGACAACCATAATTTTTTTTAATAATTGAAAATTTCGTAATGCTACTTACTTTATTTATCACGGGCTGCTCTACGGGACGACTGATAGTCTCAGTTGTTGTGGTGGTTGTTTTTTTTTCTACGGGTGCTGTGCTTTGTTGGGTTAATACTGTTTCTGATCCTGTTCCCTAAAATTTAGATTTAGAAATTAACTAAATATTTGTGTAGTATAAAATTGTGATAAAACATATAAAACATAAATGCAATTACAAATGAAACCATATAGAATATAGGACAATTGTAAATCCTTAGCAGCTGTTTTAAATTGCGGAAGTGAAGGATTGAAAAGATTCAATTGTAAACTGAATTCATTTACAAACCTCAACATCCTTATAATAGGTTCATTCAAACCGTAGTTACTATGATGATAATATGGTGTCTTAAAAACTTTCTTGTTTGAGGGCACTGCACAGAACCATTAACAATTTTATAGATCATTTTTTGACGTTTCTTAATACCAATGAAATGCTTCTTTATTTGTCACAAGGGTAAGTTTCAACCAATTATGTCATCATTATAGTGGGAATATTAAATCTCTTGTGATTATTCTCGGGAATAATCACTGTGGCTTTCATTTGCCTAGCAAGTGTCAGATAGTTGCCAAAATAATTACCTAATTGTGTCAACGCGATATATAAAATGGGTGAAAATTATCGGTTTAGTACCTTTTCTGATGCAGAAATAACAAAAGATTTTAGAATAATTTTATGATAGTTTTATTGATCTTTTTTATTGTAAAAATTTGTGAATCAAAAAATAATCTAGTCAAATATGAATTAATTAATTAATTAATAAATTAAACTAATTTTCCATGCGTCTAAGTGCAAGGGAGGAAATGTTAGGTTAAAAGTAGAATGTCATCATAATTCTCATATTTCGATTTAAAAGCATACATCCGTAGGATCCTATTTTTAATTGTTTCCATATGCTCGATACTAGTTAGACTATTTGGACTCTAAATAATACATCCATAGTCTAGGATTAGGGTTCCCAACCCTCCCGGATTGCCCGGGAGATAACTATTAGTTTTATATCGTCTTACAGATACAAATGATTCCAACCCAGCATAAATTATAACATAAAAACTTTCAACCATCATATTAATATTTTTACCTTGCAAAACGGAATACCGATCAATGGATGCAAAAATATCATTCAACCCAATATAATTAGCATTTTTAAAATCATAGAAACATTCTTCGAATTTCAAGTGTGAAATGTTTAGAGAAGGAATTTCAACTAGTATACAGATGTGTGATGATGGGAATTTGAGAGAATCAAATCTATTGATTCAGAAAGTGCAGGATCCGAAAAATATGAAAATTTATAATTTATATCTATCAAATGACTCGAAAATCTTCCAGAACGACGTAAGTAGTAAGTAACAAACTATTTCTTCGGAAAAGCATTACCGAGACCGTTACGAAGACTGCCTTGGTATTGGTCTTAGTTCTTGCTCTCATCACTAAATTTGAATAATTTTTTGCCACAAACTTCCACACAAAATAAATAATAATTTTTGACAGTCTCATGACTTTCTATCAATTCTACCGACTGGATGGCTTTGTGGATGAAAAATTGACTGTATGCATATCTGAAAAACTATACTCACTCTATTGTCCAAGGTATCAACGGATATTCTACCAATTGATCCATCTTTCACCATGGCGAGAAGATCTTCACGTGTTACAGCCTAAAAATAAAAATACAGAGTACTACGTTATAAAGTATTCAATTTAAACACACGTTATAAAATAATCGATTTAAACACACGAGGCTTAAATGAATATGACTAGTGGTTTTTGGTGGATGAAACTGAAATTTACAAAAGCCCTGATATAGGTATATTACGTCCAGTTTGAGATATTAAAACTTAGAAAAATTATAGTGTTAAAATACTAAACATAATACTACTACTACTATGTATTAAATATTTGTTTATCCTACACTACGAAAAAGTTGAATTTTACCAGCTTTACGTAGGCGAGAAAGTTACCTTTTCTACGGCTAGCCGAGAAAATAAATTTTACGTTTCCACGCTAGCTCGCGCCCCAATTGACGAATTAAATAAACATTTCTAATTTGATTGATATCCCACTTAAAATAGCATAAGCGATTTCAATCACATCATATTCAGAAAAAACAAAAAATAATCGCTTAAAATAAGCAACACCATTAAACGTCAGTATGAAAATAAAATTGTTAGCAGTTGTCAATGTCTGCAAATTCAATCATAAGTTGTCGTATTTTGATATTTGTTTGATTTTAACTTGTCAGTTATGGAGCCTGAATGAGATGAAATAATGTAACTTGTATTGTGTAGGATAAAAACGGTAATGAATTTTATATTATAAAATAAAATTTTTATAGGAAAAATATTACCAATAATTAATGTGTATGATAAACAATTATGTGTAAACCACGACAGTAAAGTGCTTTTTCAAGCCTCAAGAAGTGGCCAGGCTCGACATCTTCTTTCGGCCTGAAAATTGCCACTTTTCCGTCCAGGTATACAATATACTATTACTGTTTGTTTTCCATTTTTTATATTTTCCTTTAATTAAAACCTACAATTCTATTTAAAAAATTCATTAATATAATCAATTCCAAGAGAAAATATAATAATTTAGAAAAATATAAAAAAATATACGTAATGAAAATAATTTTGTTTAACTCACTTTTCCATTGACAATGTATTCTTGTGCGAACACGTTGACCATTTGCATGGCCAACAAAATAGCTACAAACTTGTACATGTTAACTAAACGATGGGAATCACTGAAGTAACAACCGTAAACCTGGAAACCTTTTTATATTTTCGAAAAACTAATATTAGTTGATGACATTTTTATGATTTTAGAAAGTTAATTTATTATCGATGAACGTGTGATTGTAAAATAATTATCAATCATTATAAACTTGTATTCGATTTTGGAATGTCTAAGAAAATAAATTTTCGGTAATTACTCTTGTTAATGTGACTATTTTGTTTTATTCAATATTGTTAGTTTAATGTAAGATGATCCAGCCAAAACTCTCAGGCTGTGCTTCAAAATGCCCCTTTTATTCTAATAAAATTGTCCAGAAGATTTTTTTAAACTGAATAGGCATGATGACGGATTGTAGCTGGTAGTACCAGCCTGGTAGGCATAAGCTTTATCCAAAAAAATGTTTTGAAAAAATGAAGGTTTCAATAGGAGAAATTTAAGTTTTTAAAATACAATTCAAATTTCGTACTAAAACGCTAGAATAGTAATGGCGTCTCTATGACATCCCACATCCGTAAATACTTTGAATATTCCACATAGTTTGCAAATTAAAAATTTGTTTTTATTACTAATTTGAATTGTTGTGTGGTCATGAATTCTATAACGAGTAAATATCATTTAAACCAGGGGTCGCCAAACTACGCCCCCCCAAAGGTTTTGGACCGGCCCGCCCTTGATGTAAAAAAAAAGATTCTAAATTTTATTTAAGTAAAATTTAATTTCGCTATATTCGAATAAATAAATTTTCTTTACAATGTTTATTTGAAATTTCCTAACATTTTACACATTAAATTTTTAACAAATAAAAAGTTGGTAACAATAAAACAAAGATAAAAAAAATTAAGTTTGAATTTTACTGAAACTCAATATTTTACACCTACATAAAAAAAATCCAAAGGAGCACCCCCAGCCTCTTAATCGTGGAAAGGGGTGGTAGTTTGTTGGCCCTTTGTCCTTCGGATATTTACTACCTGACCCTTAGGGAAAATAGTTTGGAGACCTCTGATTTAAACGATGCAAAACCAAAAAATACGATAAAGGTTCGAACGATAAACAAAAGGTTGACGTCACATCTTTGTAAGCGCTGTTTCAGCTAAGATTGCGAATTATCATATTTTAGATTTATATTATTATATAATCACAGTTGTAATGTAAAAATAAGTAATTGTTTCAGAATATTTGTAATCTATACAATTATTTCAAATCATTATTTCAGTAATTCTTAGTGACTGTCATCATGCCTATACATGCCTATACATAGAAAAATTACATGACAGGTCTTTATGTGGAAAAATATCTGTTCAAATTTTAATACGTAGAATTATCATTGTTTGTGATTTTCTAATTATTATTTCATACCCACCAAATTGTTTTATTTAAATTTATATTTTTTTATGGCCAAAATATTATTACGTTTTCAGTGATTTTTCCTGAATATCGGAATTTAAATTCTCCTCCGGATTTTAAATAATTTTAAAACTTATCCCAACTTCAATAAATGGAAAGTGACTTCCCTCCATAGCTTCTTCCTCGTACTACAATTTTAACTTTTCATACCTTGAAGCGTTTTGTCAATGATATTTATCCTACCGAAAATTTACTGTGTTTCTATTCTTTTATGTTCTGCATTAATTCCAATTCCATTTTTAATTTTATTTCCAATTTTAGTTGATTTATTTGATTTTCACTTTGATTTTAAATTTTTATGATTGTTTTCAAGACAACGTGAATTTGACTTTACCTTCTTTTTTAATAATTTAGCAAAACATTTCTTTATCTGTATTATCTAAATCAATGGCATACAGGTTTATTTATTTTTCACAGTGACTCATTATTCTATACTTTCACTTTATTCTATTCTAACTTTTATTCTATAATTTCATATCTATAGAATACATTCCAAATTTTTGAAAGCAATTGGTAGTAATAAGGTAAATATTATAAAACTTTCCTATAATTATTACCATTTTTTCCTATCAAATGAATGTTATTATGATTTTTATTATACAGAGTTCGGCAAAAGTCCGGGACCGGACAAATATTGAAGAAAATATGAATTTTGCGAAAAATCTTTTTTTACCACAAATTTTACTCCAACTTAAACTATAATTTGAAAATATTATGAAATATATAGGGTGTTCCAATAAAGTGTGGCGTATCAAAGTTATATTTTTGCTTATGGAACACCTTATATTTTATTGCATTTTCTGAATGCCCCTAAAAAATATAATACTCCTTCATAATGGTTCCCTATACCTAAATACAGAGGGTTCCGTGTTATGCTGACTTTAATAACTCATTGATATAATAAATTCTAGCAAATTTTCTATCTAAATAGTTGGACATTCGTTGAATGTATTCCATGATTGAGTACTAAATATCTCTTTACAGGGTGTTCAGAATTTTCAGTTCCATTTTAAATGGAACTGTATTGTAATGTTCTACATAATAATAATTAAACCAATTTTCAACATAACACTCGTATTGTGTGAAAGTTTTTTGCTTTTTGTTATTTCATAAAATGTCCCCAAGTGGATAGTGACTTTTCTGTGAAAGTAACTATATCTTTTTATCCACTCGGTATAGAATAGCAAAACCCTATAATTTCTGAAGGCTTAAAACATGATCTATTTAGTTTCTTACAACAACTATGCCAAGATCATTAGTTTGAAATTTAGAGAGAATTGCATAAAATCGATTTAGCATACGATTTAAGAAAATTTTAAATTGCACGAAAAGTATAATACCTAGGTATAGGACACCCTCACACCATTCGAAAGAGGACATTTTTCTGAAAATGATGAATCATTAAAATACAGGTTAATACATTTAAAATAAGCCTGATACTGCACATTGAATGATCTAATAATGAAACTGAAAATTCTGAACACCCTGTAAACAGATGTTTAGTACTCGATCGTGGAATACATTCAACTATTTAGATGTAAGAGATAATTTGCTAGAATTTGTTATATCAATGAGTTATTAATTTTTTTCGAGATGTTCACATTTTTAAAAAAGTCAGCATAACCCTCTGTATTTATGTATAGGGAACCGTTATGAAGGAGTAGTATAGTTTTTAGGGGCAATCAGAAAATGCAGTAAATATAGGGTGTTCCATAAGAAAAAATATAACTTTGATACGCCACACTTTATTGGAACACCCTGTATATTTCAAATTTTTTTCAAATTATAGTTTCAGTTGTAGTGAAATTTGTGGTATAACAAGATTTTCCAAAAAATTTATATTTCGACTTTTGCCGAACCCTGCATAATATTATCATTGATTGAAGTATTATTCTTCAATTAAATTTACTGTTCTCTGAGAATTGAAATATTGCCGTTTCCGTAGATTTTATACTTAAATAACAATGTTGATTATTACTAAAAATTTTACATTTTTCAAAGAAGGTTCACAAGTTGTGACTCATAGCTATGTAAGTATGTATGTATGTATGTATGTATGTATGATGGGGTGACATTCACTGAAACCTAAAAGGTCTATTGTGTCCCCTTACCTCTACTTAGTTCCTAAGGAACGTCTCAGAGACTAGTAGCTCCTTTAGTCCTATTTCCCTGAGAAATTTTAGGATATCTGCAGGCTTCAACTCAGGTAAATGTCCCTCTTCTATCCAATAATCTCCTAGGTGCTGTGCCCTAGGATTCTGAATCGCTGTGCAATTCGCAAGTATGTAGATGGAGGTTTCTTCTTCAATGCCACAGCATCTACATTCTTCCTCCTCCACTATTTTGAACTTTTGATCTCAACGGGTTGTTGTGACCCATCAGAATATTTCATTTCCTTCTATTCCAGTTTGTCCTGGAATCCACAGTAAGGTTACTATATTGTTCTCGCCTAGTTCATTGAGCATGCCACACAATTTTGGAACTGATTACACAAAAGCTCAGCGCTCTAATGGCTGCTTGACTATCCGACATTATGATAGTCTTTTGCCTTCTACGTCCTTTGTCAATATTGAACTGGGCACACTTTCTTATGGCGTGAATTTCCGCTTGAAAGATACTTGTGAGGTTGATAATCACTTCCATGGCTGCCGTTGGGCATGTTCTCATTGCTCCTGTAATGCATATACAGGCTAATCTTCGAATTTTGGAGAGGTAGTGATAAGTGGAGATAAGTAATTTTTTTTTAATTCGGGATCGCCTGTAACGGTTTTATTACTGCTAGTTTCAATTGGGTTGGAAATACACCAAATTTAATAGAATTATCAATGATACATACCAATACATCGCCTATTTCTCTCACTATCTTTTTAATTATGCATGCTGGAATTTCATCTTCCCCAGAAGTGTACTTTTTTATTTTACTTGCCAGATCTATCAGATTATTTGAAGACAACCTAGGCACAAACACTGTTTTAGGGTTATAACTTATAACCCTAAAAAAGTGTTTGTGCCTTATAAGGAATATTACAACTAAATGGAATATAATTTGTGCAACTAAGTCTGGAACAATCAATGTTATATTTATTATATTCATTAGCTATTTATTATGGATTACGCTGTAAGTAACAGACATGATTCTTTACTTTTCCAATTAATTCATCACACATACTCCACATTATGTATATTTGGATTTGTGTTTTTTATCATACTTTTATAATTCTCTTTTTTTTGAGTTAATTAACGAAAGACCATATTTTTTCTTCATCTTGATATAATCATTTTTTAATTCAGGATTTTCACGCCTTAAGATTGACAGTTTATCTAGATTAACTTTTAATTCAATTATTTCTACTGGTTTTCCATTGTTGTACTTTTTATTACCAATTTTTGTAAATTTCATGGGTAAACATTCATCAAATATCGGTAATAGGTATATAGGGTTTTCATAATAAAATTGCTATTATCCATGAATGTTTGGATAACAGAGATAACATTTTTGGTCAGAGAAGATTACAAAACTAATTAAATTATCCACGTTTTCATCACTCAAAAATCTCTTACATATAACACATGGGCTGAAAAGTCCCGGGCCTAACAAAATTGGTTTTATTCATCAACGTTATTTCCATCAACAACAACGCAATCATTCCAGCGCCGCTCTAACATTTCAATACCACGTTTGTAGAACGATTTATATTTTGCTTCAAAATAGGCCTCAGTGTCGGCGATAACCTCTTCATTAGAGTGAAATTTCTTACCGGCGAGCGTTTTTTCAGGTCTGCGAACAGCCAGTAGTCGCTGGGAGTCAAATGTGACACGGTGCGTTGTCTTGATGAAATTTTTTTCTTTGTGAGATGAAGTCATTTTTTTGAAATTTCGGCGTTCAAACTAATATAATATATATAATATTCACTGTTGATGGTATTTCCCTTTTCAAGATAGTCGATAAATATTACACCACGTACATCCCAAAATACCGAGGCAATAACCTTTCCAGCTGATTGTTGTGCTTTCGGAGGAGGTTCTCCAGTTGTTGTCCACTCAGATGACGATCGTTTTGATTCCGGAGTGAAGTGATGGATCCATGTTTCATCAACTTTCACATATCGACGAAAAAATTCCGGTTTGTTACATTTAAACATGGTCAAACACTGCTCAGAAGCAGCAACACGTTCTTGTTTTTGGTCAACAGTGAGCAAACGCGGCACCCACTTTGAACAGAGCATTCTCACAGTCAATTGCTCATGCAATATAAAGCCAACACATTCTTTTGATATCTTTACGATGTCAGCTAACTCACGCAACTTCACTTTTCGATCATTCAAAACGATTTTGTGGACCTATGTTTTCTGGTGTTACCTCCTCATTTGGACGTCCACTGCGATCCGCATCATCGGTGTCTTTACGGCCACGTTTGAAGTCAGCAAACCATCATTTTATTGTTGTTTCTAATGGAGCGGAGTCCCCATAACATGTTTAAGCCGTTGCTTCGCTTGAACGGTATTTTTTGCTATCAAGAAGCAGTGTGAAATTAAAACACGAAATTGTTTTTGATCCATTGTTTTGAAAATATTGAAAGTGGCGCCACTCTTAGCACAATAACTCATGAACTAATGAATAGAATAACATGAAATTTTGACATCTGTCTTTTTAAGGTTAGTTCTATCTGAAAAACAGGCGATTGCAATAAAACCAGCGCCATATATGGGTCACGCCCGGGACTCTTCAGTCCATGTGTTATACATGAGTATATTTATCCAATTTAATCTAAACTTTCATTATTTGAGCAGAATGATTAATTACTTGTGTGGTATAGATTCCCTTAAAATTTTTGAAAATTTTATCAATACAACTTTTAGTCCTGTCAGTTATTTTTGTATACTGATTTATTACATGCTAGCTGTCAAAAGGACATGTTAATTTGGATTTCACATAGTTTAATTCTAAAATAGCACTTTCCCTATATTGATTTTCGCTAATTCATAATTATTGATGTTCAAACGTTTAAGCTCTTCTTGCCCTTTCTAATGTTCCATGGCACAGACAAAATAGCAATTTGGGTTTTCATTTCTGTAATTTTTTATTTTTCAATGCCAATAGACAGCATGTTTTGATACAATAAGACTACATATTACGGGTTATCGATGTTGTCATTATAATTTTGTTTGATATTTTTTTGTTGTAGTGAGTTGAAGTAGATGTAGATCTTTTATAAAATCCGATGGTCTATTATTTTCTCATAGCCAACCCCTTGAGGTCATGGTGATGGCTTGTATATTATATATAACTACAATCAATACCAAACAAACATACACAGTCAAACGGAAAAATATTTAGTCCCTTGGGTTTGTATGTATGTATGTATTTTGGGGTAACATTCACTGAGACCTAAAAGATCTATTGTGCCCCTTTACTTCTACTTAGCTTCTGAGGAGAGTCTCAGATACTAGTAGCTCCTTTAGTCCTATTTCCCGGAGGAATTTTAGGATATCTGCAGGCCTCAACTTAGGTAACTGTCCCTCTTCTATCCAGTAGTCTCCCAGGTACTGTGCCCTAGGATTCTGAAATACTCTGCAGTTCGCAAGTATGTGAATGGAGGTTTCTTGTTCCATTCCACAAAATTTACATTCTCCTTCCTCCACTATTTTGAGCTTTTTAAGGTGCCCATTCAGGCGACAATGTCCCGTTAGGATTCCTGTTAAAACTCTTAGTGCAGTTTTGCTTTGACTTATGCATTCATTTGATCTCAACAGGTTGTAGTCACCCAGAAGAATCTTTGATTACCTAAGCCCTACTAGATCTTTCCAATGGTCAGATCTTCTCTTTTCTACGGCTTTACCTAGGGAGAAGAAAACTCCATCCCTGTTTCTAAGACCCTTTACTATGACTGCTTCAGTCTTCTCTATGGCGACTACTCAAACATGAGTTCATCCTTGTCATTTGCCTTGATGACCAGAGCCAAGTCATCCGCGTATGCTACCATGCCACAGTTCTCTGATAAGTCCAGCTCCAGAAACCCATTATAAAGCACATTCCAAAGAACCGGCACAAGGACTGATCCTTGTGGAACTCCCTGTGAGACCGACATCTCTTTTTTCCCAACCATAATGCTCCTGTCGTGGAAGTAAATACTAACAATATCCATTATATACGGGCCGATACCCATGTGTTCCAGGGTTTGAACAATATGCCCCCATTTGGCAGTGTTGAAAGCATTTTTCACATCCAGAAAAATAACCGCCCCCCATTTCCAACTTCCTCTATTGGTATCCAACAAACCTAAGATTAACTTGTGATCGGTGAGTACCATTAACCAAGGGTTTATATGGTCTGCAGAAATAAAAAGGAATTTTTTCTTAATAATATAATGTTTTCAATAAATTAGCGCATGAAAAATTTACAAACTACTTAAAAATATCTATATACAATTATTCTAATTCTATATCACATTTTAAATCTTCATATTCCAATCTTCTTTAATCATATTTGCTCCTTTTTCGGCGATCATATATGTAGGCGCGTTCGTATGAGCTGCCGGTACTTCCGGCATTATAGAGGCATCTATCACCCTCAATCCTTTGATTCCATAAATTCTCAACCTCGACTCGACAACGGCTCTCTTATCCTTCGGAGGTCCCATTTTACACGTACCACTTTGATGGTAAATAGTGAAACTAAAATGGCGACTCATGCAATCGAAATATTCATTGCTCGCGAAAGTGTACTTCGCACATTACGGTATTGGTATATCGTGAAGTCTCATTCCGATGGCTTTAAGAGCGGGTTGTTCGGAAATTTTCATAGCTAAACATATTCCTTTTATCATAGTATCCATATCTTCTTGAACAGCGTAATAATTGGCGTAGATAAGCGGCTTTGTCCTGTAATCGGCATCTTTTAACATGACTTTACCTTTACTTTTTGGTCTCAATAACATAGTCATTACCATGAAGGTATCCTTATCTTGTATGGGTGTGAAAACTGATTCGTATACAGTGGGTGACCATGTTGCCCTTGCCAAGCTCATCGATTTTCACTAAGCATTCCCATACCATTTCAGTGATTTCTCATTAAAACAACAACAGAATGCTTCAATTGCTGCTTCACTAACACGCGTTCAAGAGAATATAATAGTATATTACGTAACAAGAGTTGTAAGTAACCCATTTTCACGAGTTCGTAACGTACTATACTTTTTCTACGCCCATCTATTTTCTTCTGAGTGCTCATAATTTCATCTTTTTCACTACTAACAGACATATTCGTAGGTAAAGTTGAGAAAATGTTCGGATACTATAATTTGTTACAAAAATTGACAGCATAAATGAGATGACGTTTATTCCCATATCAAGAAAAACCGAATTATTTTTTTTGAATTTGTAAAATGCGATGCCGACATTTAGGGGCATCACTCGGACATGGGCGTAGAAAAAAAGATTTTACTATCCCTCTTTTTCAACGATTATAGAATGATTGGATTCAAAATTCAAATACCTATTAGTGTTTGTTGGTTTACGGTAAACACTTGTTTCATATCCTGTAGATATTTTATTGATATAATAATACACTTTTTTTATAGAATCATGGGTAGTTAGTCTCTAGTCCACACACAAAAATCTTGTTTTGTGCACACAATCTATTTCTGCCGTATTTCCTACTAATAAACAAGCGGAATTAAAATGAATGTATGTCAGAGGACCATAATAGATGTATAAAAGTCGCAATGGAACAGGCCGATTTTCTACCTCATCAAATCTAATCTAATGAATGCCTAAATATTTTAAACAAAAAGCATGGTGATTAAATTGTTTCACCAGGTAAATTGTTACTAGTGATGAGCAAAATCTGTCTTGGTCTTGCGACCAAAACCAACACCTACACACACAAGGTACAAGACTGAACTAAAAATTACAGGTTTCGTTACAAATTACATTGCATTTATTTATTTGAAAATATTCCATGAATAATGGGTTTTTACAAAATCAAACCATTAAACAAATTCTGGTGTTAATTTGGCTTTTCTACTAAAGCCGTTAATATCTTTTTCACCAATGAAGTATTCCATAGCACCACCATCCATGACAGTTTGTACATGTGCTTGACCAGTAGCGCTCTTCATTCTTGAAGCAAAATTTTCTTGCCTAAAATTATAAAAAAATTGTATGTTAATAAATGCGATAGAAAACATTTTCAGTTTGATTTAAGATACTAAGACTGATAATGGTAAATAGACCAGAATAAGAAACCATGCTAGGGATGGGTACTAAAACTTGAAAGTGATCAGAACAGAAATTCAATAAAAAAAACGAGAGAGAATTGCATGCAAAAGGATGGAAGCCAAACATGGAGTAAATCGTAGATATTAAGGGAAAACCAAAAAAAATAGGCCAACAAGCGGTAAAGAACATTTCGTCCTTTCAGGTTAATAAAAAGGAAGCAGAAAATAATCGTAATAATGAATAAAGTTCGCCACCAAGAAGCAAAGATATCATAAATTAGGTTGGGTGATGGGATGGGTAAGCCAACTTTTTGAAGGTAATTAAGAATGTTAGAAGCAGCTTTGAGTAAGGGAAATAAAAATATCAAACGTTATATGAATGGATACTTACTTGGTGATTCTAAATCCATTGACATCAGCTTCATATTCTACTCTTCTGAATATAAAACCATCATCATAAGAATATACGCCTCTTACAACTCCATTTTCTCTGGTTTCAGCTCTTTGTTGGTAATTACGAGAAATACCGTCTTCAGATAGAAACCCAAATTGGTATTTGGCATTTCTTGCTTGTTTCAATTCTTCCTCGGTAGTTAAATGTACAGTTTGCCTCCAAATTTCTGGTGTGGTGATTATTTGAGTTGTTTTAACTTTTGGTTGTACTGGAATAAGTTGATCTATAAGGAATCCTAAAAATTACATTTCTTAATCAAAATGTACTTTAAAAAAAAACTAGAAGAAATAGACTAATTATTGAAGTTTTGGGAAATTTTCTCTATCAATTTGAACACCACCTGCAACCTGCAACCTGCTCCCTGCATGTAAAATCTTGCAAATATTCAAGTTAGCCACTCGCTTAGAGTTATGCAATGCCATCAGTATCTAGTGGCAAAAGTTTGTTATACAGGAGTTACAGATCCTGTGTACAAATACTATAAATCATTTTTCAAGAGTTTACTGTTCTGGAGTGAAAACAGTATGAAAAGATGAAATTTGGAACTCGTTGATGCTAAATTGATTGAGATATGATTTACACTATTATCTTTCTACGTTGCTTCGTGTCCTCACATTTCTTGTCTACCGTTTGTGAACTTTTCACACGTTTTAAATTTTATTTAATAATTGTACCATAACCTAATTAAAGTATAGTTCCTAAACGTACTTACCATTGCTGGGTTTTGCTGGTGTTTCAGTAAGAACCGTATCTTTGTTGGTGGTTTTTAGGAACTTGAAAACAATAAAAATAATTTTATATAATAATCCGAAAATGTTATCTCTGGATTGAAGAGTAGTAGGTAATCCAGATTCAAATAACATATTTGAGTTTCATTGATATAGTTATATAAATATAATTTTTTTAGGGTATTAATATGAATATTTTTTATTTCAGGTGAGGCATTATTATATGATCAATTCTACTCTGACTGGTAAGTGAACTGGGATCTATTTTACAAAGAAATATACCATTATTAACATTTCCGAAATAAGCAAAAAAGCGCTATCCCTAATAAAACCGCTGGACTTCACCGGATCCCATTCCTAGTAGACTATAATATTGTTAGGGCGCCTTTACAAAAAATATCTTATTATTCTCGTTTTATCAGGAATATAATTTACTTTGAATAGACCTTAGAAATTCCACAACAATTTTTTGCAGTATTAAACAAAATATTATTGATCGTCTATTTGTCGAAATTTTTCATTGGTGTCTGAAAGGGATCAAAATTTCATAAAACCTAAGTATTCCTGATAACGACCGAAAAGTTCAAATAAAAGAAAAAATTAAAAAGCTGCAGTTTGATTTCCCAAAATAAATAACAAAACAAATAAATAACAAAACAAAGAACATACAGAAAATAAAATTTGAAATAAGGGTATACGAAAAATGGGATGTGCATTCAATGGTTATTAAGACACTCGTATCCGCCTTCAGCTCGTCATATTTTTTATACTCGTGTCTTAATAGCCTTTATTAAATGCTCATCACTTGCTAACCTTCAAGTTTGGAAAAATTTCATTTTTTTACTCGAAATGGGAACAACTAATTTTAGTAGTTTTTATTATCTCATGTTTGTTTTTATAAAATTAGTCCTTTTTAAAAAGTGCATGGTTCTCCTGTTACCGAAATTTGAGTACTAAAAGATTTATGAGTAATCTTACCAGGATTGATATTGGTAGAAAAATTATATATTACAAAACTTAGTTTAAAGACGCACATACAATACCAGCAAAATTTACATTTAAGAATAAGTGTGGCTACCACTTTAAATCCAATCTAAAATTGTTTCCTAATACATTGAAGACACTATTGATATGGACCCACTAGAAGTAAACTGAAAAAGTTGAAATACTTACCGCATCATCTTCGACGTTACCGCTGAATCTTGGAACTACAATGTCTGATGCTGTCTGGATTCTTGCTGCACCAGAAGAAGGAATTGGCTTCAAGAAGCCGGAATTGACTTCATTGATGTTCTAATTAAACAAACAAAGTTCAGAACATCGAATAATAATTGAATTTAAATGATAAAATTACTTGGAGTAATGAGTCTTATTGACTCTGTTCGAATCCAGTTAGGTTTTCTAGTAGGACGATGCCTCCTGAATAAGCATTTCAAAAAGTTCGAATAAGAGGGAAAGGAAGGATATAGATTCTGTGGAATGGGACAAAAAGAAAACATTAATATGCTTGCGAAATCACGGGCACAATATCTGGAAGACCACTGGATAGAAGAAGGCTGCTCATCTAAGTTGAAGTCTACAAACTAAAACTCCTTAAAAAATAGGACTAAGGGAACTACTATCCTGTAGACTTTTTTTCAGGAACTTAGTTGAAGAAAGGGCACAATACATACTTTGGGGTTAACCAAATGTCCACCTCAAAAATATACATATATGCATGATTTTTTCGAAAATTTGCCATTGCCATTTTGAGAAATTAAAGTATTAACCGCATTGCTATTTACCTTATTCTCTGTAGGAAGATTGAGAAACTCAGTAGTTGTGGTTGTTGTCGTTGTCTTTTGTACTGGTGCTGGGGCTAATATTGTTTCAGTTCCTGCAGCTTGTGGCTAAAATTTAAAAAACAAATTAAATAATCATACAGAGTTATAGTGTTATTACGACCAAAACAATGCACGATGTATGTGAAAGAGGCATAGCTATAATAATCAGAATATTGTTAACACTTCCTTGAATATCTTTTTTCAAGCTGAGAAAGAAAACAATAACATATTATTGAATTTCCCATCCTGAACAGTAGACCTCTCTACAAATTGCGGCACTGCTTCACTTTTTGCATTATGTAAAAGTCTTTGTGTATTAAAATGTCGAAGCTTCTAATAGTGTTAACATTATTCGTAATATACCTGCCTAATTAGTTTTTATTACATTCTAGTCACTTACCGTAACGGTGATGGGAGCTACAACATTGGGTGTCATTGGATTTAAGAAAGAATCTGTTGGTTTATTTTCTACGATGATCTAATTAAACAAAAAAGTGTATGTTATTAAATGAGAAGCTTTCTAATTCAAAATAAAATAAATAATCCCTAAATCAAAGTAAAAATGTCGTTTTCAACAATATTTTAAACCCTGAAATATTATCTGATTTTCTTGTATAGTGACATGGACAACGAAAACATCTGCAAAAATATTTGCATATTTAATATTTTTTAACTAGTTGTGACATGTAGTTGAAAGGTACAACGGCAAAATGAATACGTCACATGTATATCTTTCGTTAAATAACATGGGATAAAAGTGTAACAACAATAATAGTCCTTCGTATGATGTATAATTCAAAATTCCTGTACAGAAAAAGAACTTACTGCAACGGAATATAACAAGAACTTTTCAAACCGGCAGTGGATGTTAATTACAAGGTGTATAACGGTGTTGAAGTCGATTATTTTTTCTAATCCTCTCCAAAATTAATTTTCCATCAAACCGACTACAATGAATCATGAAAATTATTGTTTTTATTGAATTAATGAAAATCTATCCAATTAAAATGTTACAATTATAGTTTAAATTGGCCCTAACTTCTTCGATTGGTAGACAACCATAATTTTTTTTAATAATTGAAAATTTCGTAATGCTATACTTACTTTATTTATCACGGGCTGCTCTACGGGACGACTGACAGTCTCAGTTGTTGTGGTGGTTGTTTTTTTTTCTACGGGTGCTGTGCTTTGTTGGGTTAATACTGTTTCTGATCCTGTTCCCTAAAATTTAGATTTAGAAATTAGATAAACATTTGTGTAGTATAAAATTGTGATAAAACATATAAAACATAAATGCAATTACAAATGAAACCATATAGCATATAGGACAATTGTAAATCCTTAGCAGCCGTTTTAAATTGCGGAAGTGAAGGATTGAAAAGATTCAATTGTAAACTGTATTCATTTACAAACCTCAACATCCTTATAATAGGTTCATTCAAACCGTAGTTACTGTGATGATAATATGGTGTCTTAAAAAGTTTCTTGTTTGAGGGCACTGTACAGAACCATTAACAATTTTATAGAAAAAACATAGATAATTTTCAATGCGTCTACGTGCAAGAGAGGAAATGTTAATTAAAAGTAGAATGTCATCATAATTCTCATATCTCGATTTAAAAGCATACATCCGTAGGAAACTATTTCGAATTGTTTCCATATGCTCGATACTAGTTAGACTATTTGGACTCTAAATAATAGATCCATAGTCTAGGATTAGGGTCCCCAACCCTCCCGGATTGCCCGGGAGATAACTATTAGTTTTATATCGTCTTACAGGTACAAATGATTCCAACCCAGCATAAATTACATCATAAAAACTTTCAACCATCATATTAATATTTTCACCTTGCAAAACGGAATACCAATCAATGGATGCAAAAATATCACTCAACCCAATATAACTAGCATTTTTAAAATCATAGAAACATTCTTCTCATTTCAAGTGTGAAACGTTTAGATAAGGAATTTCAACTAGTATACAGATGTGTGATGATGGAAATTTGAGAGAATCAAATCTATGTATTCAGAAAGTGCAAGATCCGAAAAATATGAAAATTTATAATTTATATCTATCAAATGACTCGAAAATCTTCCAGAACGTCGTAAGTAGTAAGTAACAAACTATTTCTTCGGAAAAGCATTACCGAGACCGTTACGAAGACTGCCTTGGTATTGGTCTTAGTTCTTGCTCTCATCACTAAATTTGAATAATTTTTTGCCACAAACTTCCACACAAAATAAATAATAATTTTTGACAGTCTCATGTCTTTCTATCAATAGACAGCCTAAGTGCTTACGTCACAACTGTGAGCGGAGCCTGGACTGGTTCCAAACAAACTCTCTTTCAATGTAAAAGTCCCATAAGGAATTTTTTATTCAGTGTTTTCAACGTTATAAAGGCAAAATAAGACATCTAGTTTCCATATTGTTTTAGAGGAACGTGCCTTTTAAGTGTTTTTGTATAGGTTTTTGCCAAGGTCAGTTAATTTAATTTTATAAATAAAGTTGAAAACTTTTTGAGGTTATGTTGGCTATTTTATTTTATTTGAAACCATCTAAACTGTATTCTGTATTCTTGATTTCTATATTCTATTATCTTCAGATGGCTTCAAAACATGTCTTAAAGCTTTCAAGCATCAATGATTTCTTAGGCGATAACAAAATTATGAAAAAGGGTGAAAATGCTCTAGAATATAATCACGTAAAGAAAATGGAATTTGATTCTGATTTAATGATCATAAGACGAGAAGTGCTAGCTGGCATGAAAATAAATCGTACGATATCGTTATAGGTATGACATTGCCTTTTTCAATATTATACAGTGAACTAATGTATTAATGATTTTGTTAGCACAAGGCACATTACCATAGTGTCTTAAAAGCCCTAAAAATATATTCAGTTAAAGTCACAAACTAAATAATAATATACATAGTAGAAATTATCCAAAAACCTATCACCAAAACATAACCAACATAACCTCAAAATGTTTTCAACTGAATTTAGTAATTGAATCAACTCACCTTGGCAAAAAGCTATACAAAATCACTTAAACGGCACGTTCCTCTAACACAATATGGAAACTAGATGTCTTATTTTGCCTTTATAACGTTGAAAACACTAAATAAAAAATTCCTTATGGGACTTTTACATAGAAAGAGAGTTTGTTTGGAACCGTAATAGCCTCCGCCCACAGTTGTGACGTCAGACTTAGGCTGTCTATTCTACCGACTGGATGGCTTTGTGGATGAAAAATTGACTATATGCATATCTGAAAAACTATACTCACTCTATTGTCCAAGGTATCAACGGATATTCTACCAATTGATCCATCTTTCACCATGGCGAGAAGATCTTCACGTGTTACAGCCTAAAAATAAAAATACAGAGTACGTTATAAAATATTCAATTTAAACACACGTTATAAAATAATCGATTTAAACACACGAGGCTTAAATGAATATAACTAGGGGTTTTTGGTGGATGAAACTGAAATTTACGAAAGCTCTGATATAGGTATATTATGTTCAGTTTGAGATATTAAAACTTACAAAATTATAGTGTTAAAATACTAAACATAATACTACTACTACTATATAGTAAATATTTGAATATCCTACACTATGAAAAAGTTGAATTTTACCAGCTTTACGAAGGCGAGAAAGTTACCTTTTCTACGGCTAGCCGAGAAAATAAATTCTACGTTTTCACGCTAGCTGGCGCCCCAATTGACGAATTAAATAAAAATTGCTAATTTGATTGATATCCCACTTAAAATAGCATAAGCGATTTCAATCACATCATATTCAGAAGAAACAAAAAATAATCGCTTAAAATAAACAACACCATTAAACGTCAGTATGAAAATAAAATTGTTAGCAGTTGTCAATGTCTGCAAACTCAATCATAAGTTGTCGTATTTTGATATTTGTTTGATGTTAACTTGTCAGTTATGGAGCCTGAATCAGATGAAATAATGTAACAATTATTATGTGGGATAAAAACGGTAATGAATTTCATATTATAAAATAAAATTTGTATAGAAAAAATATTACCAATAATTATTGTGTAGGATAAACAATTATGTGTAAACTACGACAGTAAAGTGCTTTTTCAGACCTCAAGAAGTGGCCAGGCTCGGCTTCTTCTTTCGGCCTGAAAAGTGCCACTTTACCGCCTAGGTATACAATATACTATTACTGTTTGTTTTCCATTTTTTATATTTTCTTGTATTTTCCCTTAATTAAAACCTACACTTCTATTTAAAAAATTCATTAATATAATCAATTCCAAGAAAAAATATAATAATTTAGAAAAATATTAAAAAATATACGTAATGAAAATAATTTTGTTTAACTTACTTTTCCATTGACAATGTATTCTTGTGCGAACACGTTGACCATTTGCATGGCCAACAAAATAGCTACAAACTTGTACATGTTAACTAAACGATGGGAATCACTGAAGTAACAACCGTAAACCTGGAAACCTTTTTATATTTTCGAAAAACTAATATTAGTTGATGACATTTTTATGATTTTAGAAAGTTAATTTATTATCGATGAACGTGTGATTGTAAAATAATTATCAGTCATTATAAACTTGTATTCGATTTTGGAATGTCTAAAGGCGCGTTTAGATTGCGCGAAATTGTTTCGCGCAACAGTTTCGCGAAAATGTTTCGCGTCGTATATACCTGGTACTCACTCCGAAACTTGTAGTGTAAACCGATTCTTTTGTTTCGCGCCAAAAATGAACCAGGAGGATAGCATCCGCCTCATTGAACTTTTTGCAAAGTACCGATTTTTATGGGATGCCAATACCGCACCATAACCGCACCAGAGAGGATGCTTGGAAGGAAATGAGTTCAAAATTGCAGTACCCTGTTGCTACCTTAAAGGCAAAAATGAAAACATTGATGGGTTCCTATAGGAGTGAGAAGTCCAGGGAGAAAAAAGCAGTCACTGGTTCCGGTATGTAAATTTTTATTATTTTATGCTTTGTATTAATATATTATACTTGTTTGTCGGACTTTTTGTAATTGTGTCACAGCATGCATTCTAGTACGATAAAGCGAGATTACTCCTTAAATAAATACACTAAAATAAGCTTACTATTTATTAGTGTTATTGTTACAGGTAGCGATGAAGTATATGACTCTAAATGGTTCGCCTACAAATACTTTGAGTTTTTGGCTGATAAAGACATCCCAAGGGAAACTGTGAATACTGCTAGTGAGGTAAGTGGATCCTTAATATTGGTCCTGCCACGGCAACGGTTGATTTAAAATAAAATGATTAGCTAAATGTAAGCGAACATCTTTGAGCTGTGCGGATGTCCTTCGCGGAATATTGCGGATTGGAAAGAACGATGTCATAGGTGCGTCGTTGCGCCATCTACCATTAATAATGTCGCCATTGTTGTCAGTATCGAAACTTCCAGGAGGAGTGTACGTTCCATTAGAAGTACTTTTGCGTAGAAAGTTATGTAAATAAATGGTTGCTAAAGTAACTTTTGTTGCTACTTCTGGTTGCACAAGTAGAGGCTTTCTCAATACACGAAATACTGAAGTCATTATCCCAAAGGCATTCTCCACGACGCGACGTGCTCTCGAATGACGGTAATCAAATACACGTTCCGGTGAACGTACCACGGGATTACCATCAAATGGTTTCATCGTGTACTCACTAAAAGCAAACGCCTTGTCACCTAATACGTAATATAGTACTTGCATAGAATATGGAACTTGTAAGACTTCTGGGCGATGAAAATTTCATTCGCGCCTCTCCAATTTATTGTACAATGCCGTATTTTTGAATACACCACCGTCCGATATCCGCCCTTGACATCCTACATCAGCATAGATAAAATTGCAGTCTGCGTCGACTATTGCAAACAGCACAATGCTAAAAAATTTTTTGAAGTTGTAGTATTCAGTCCCTGAATTAATAGGTGCTTGTAAAATAATGTGTTTTCCATCCATAGCGATAACGTGAGGAAATTGCCACTTTCGTTCAAATTCGGAGGAGATCTGAAGCCACTCTTCTGTAGTAGATGGTACCTGAAATCAAAACAAAATAAATTAATAACATTCAAAATAAAGGCGAAAACATTTTTATGCCAAATATGTTCACAAGGAGTCAAAAATAAAATTAACCTGGTTCCGAAAAGAATTACTTAACCGTTGTTTGTTTTGTTTCAGGAACACTCCGAAATAGAAGTTCCTGTAACGCTAACTTCGCCTACGGTCACCCCCGCAGAATATACATCTGCAACTACAGCAACTGCAACTACTACATCGGCAGCTACTTCATGTTCGACCACACGTCAGCAAATGTAACAAGAGACTACCTTTCCTACCCCAAATACTAGCAGGAGACAGAGAACTGGCATCAAACGTAAGGCAGCTGAGCAAGAATCCGAATCAATGATGCATGAAGCTATGCAAATCTTGAAGTCATCTGTTAATTCATCTAATGATGCGTACTTCACCTATGCTTTGAATTTGGCGAATGAACTACGAAAATACGACCAGCACTCGCTGGCGCACGTCAAACGAGTCTTCGCTAATATTTTATTTGAAGCAGATATGGGAATGTATTCTGCTTCATATGGTAATACTTTACAAATACACATCCCGCACAGTTCGCCTTCTGCGTCGTCACATAGTTCACATGATTATAGGAGCCAAACATCGACTTTTTCATCAAACGCCCCTCTAACAACATTAGATACCTCAGAAAATATCACTCCAGAAGCCGATATACAATCTGTTTTATTAGATATGTGAACATTTTTCGTTTCAATGAATAATAATAACTAATAAAATAAAAAAAAAGAATATCTTTTACCTTTACATATTCCTTAAGTGACTGAACTAACGCATCGCAAACTTCTGGAATAATTCTTGATATTGTGCTTTTAGATTTTCTGAAGAGATATTGTAGGCTGATGTAGGAATCTCCCGTAGCAAGAAATCTCAAGCAAACTGTCAACCTCTCTTTTACAGATATAGCCTGTCTCATGTTGGTATCCATTTTTCTTATTTTAGGATCAACTAGTAATACAAGCTGTTCAAAACCTTCTGGGGTCATCCGAGTAAAGTTTCGAAAAGAATATTCACAAGGTTCCGCTGTCATATCCCTCAGGAGTCTGTTTCCATATTGAAATCTCTGACGAAATATGTCGTTCGACCACCATCGGCGTGTTCTTTTATTTCTTTTTCTTTTCTTTCTCAACACAATTATCCTCATAATTGCCAATGCTGCACTCGGAACAACCGGCATGCTTGTCTCTCACAAACTGGCGGCTCACCTTGTTTTCGCTTGTTAACCCGAAACGTTTCGCCTCGTGTAAACAGTTATGCCGAGACAGCGACTCGCGAAACAATTTCGCTCAATCTAAACGCACCTTAAGAAAAATAATTTTTGGTAATTACTCTTGTTAATGTGACTATTTTGTTTTATTCAATAGTTCAATGTAAGATGCTTCAACTAAAACTCTCAGGTTGTGTTTCAAAATGCCCCTTTTATTCTAATAAAATTGTCCAGAAGATTTTGAATAGGCATGATGACTGATTTTTTAAAATTGCTCCACGATGCTGGTAGTACCAGCCTGGTAGGCATAAGATTTATCCAAAAAAATGTTTCTTGAAAAAATTAAGGTTTTAATAGGAGAAATTTACGTTTTTAAAATACAATTCAACTTTCGTACCAAAACGCTAGAATAGTAATGGCGTCTCTATGACAGCACACATCTGTAAATACTTTGAATATTCCACAGTTTGCAAATTAAAAATTTGTTTTTATTACTAATTTGAATTATTTTGTGTGATGTCATAAATTCTATAACGAGTAAATATCATTTAAACCAGGGGTCTCCAAACTACGGCCCCACAAAGGTTTTGGACCGGCCCGCCCTTGATGTGAAAAAAAAAGATTCTAAATTTTGTTTAAGTAAAATTTAATTTTGCTATATTTGAATAAAAAAATTTCCTTCACAATGTTTATTTGAAATTTCCCAACATTTTACACATTAAATTTTTAACAGTGAAAAAGTTGGTAACAATAAAAAATACAAAGATAAAAAAATTTAAGTTTGAATTTTACTGAAACTCAATATTTTACACCTACATAAAAAAATCTAAAGGAGCACCCCCAGCCTCTTTGTCGTGGAAAGGGGTGGTAGTTTGTTGGCCCTTTGGCCTTCGGATATTTACTACCTGACCCTTAGGTAAAATAGTTTGGAGACCCCTGATTTAAACGATGCAAAACCAGAAAATACGATAAAAGTTCGAACGATAAACAAAAGGTTGACGTCACATCTTTGTAATCGGTGTTTCAGCTAAGATTGCGGATTATCATAATTTAGATTTATATTATTATACAGGGTTAGTTTAAAGTATGGAAACATCTGAATATCTCACAAACAGAAGAAGATAAAAAAAATATTTTAACACGTGTTGCAAGGTTGCCGTAGGAGCATATTTTCATGATACAACAAAACTTACAGGGTGGTCATGAAAGGCGTAGTAACTGCAGAGATTGATTTTTTAAATGGAACACCCTGTATAATATATCATTTTATGAATCCTTCCATCTTCTAGATTAACTTTTCTATGAGGTACCCTATGCCCAAATTCTAGGGTTAGGCAGATATCGACAATTACAAAATAAGTACTTATTCTCACAAAGTCTGGCTATGCTTTGCAAATAAATATTAACGAACTGTCAAAATTAGTTAACGTCAGTCACTTTATAAAATGATATATCTTAATAATATATTTTAATAATAAAAATCCTTACTTTACGAGGCTTTGGCGATATTTAATGAATTGAATCCTCAACACGTTATTAACAGATCAACCGTTTTCAAAACTGTCAAGAGGTATAAAGAGACTGAAAATGTTAAAAACTGTCCTAAAACTGGCAGGCCGAAAACCTACGTACCTATCTAGATACAGTGTTTCCACAGAGATGGATAGGACGTCGAGGAGCAATAGAATGGCCGCCCCGGTCACCAGACTTGACCCCATTAGATACCTTAAAAATAAAGTTTACAAAAATAGACCAGTTGACTTACAAACTCTACAAAATCGTATTTTGGAAGAGATAAATCTGATACCACAAACATATTTACGTGATTCAATTGGACAATTTTGTAAAAGACTTGGATACTGTCAAATCGTAAATGGTATGCACTTTGAACATTTACTATAGAATTTGTTCAGTTATTTTTCTTCATTTCTTTGAATGTTGATTCTTATTACTAGGATTCAAGATGTAATACTAGAATAAACATTTAGAGGCTTACTGGCTACGGTTTTCATTACCACTCCGAGTATTTTATATTTCTGTGGCAACCCTGGAACACATGTGAAAAGATTTTTATTTGTTGATTTCCGTGCATAAGATATTTATGGTTACTATTAGTTTTATCAATACATGTAATGCAATAATTAAAGTGCCGATATCTGCGTAACCATAGAATTTGGGCATAGGGTACTTAATAACAAAGTTAATCTAGAAGTCGAAAGGATTCATAAAATGATATATTATACAGGGTGTTCCATTTAAAAAATCAATCTCTGCAGTCACTACGCTTTTCATGACCACCCTGTAAGTTTTGTTGTATCATGAAAATATGCTCCTACGGCAACCTTGCAGCACGTGTTGAAATCTTTTTTTTATCTTCTTCCGTTTGTGAGATATTTAGATGTTTCCATATTTTAAACTAACCCTGTATAATCACAGTTGTAATGTAAAAATAAGTAATTGTTTCAGAATATTTGTAATCTATACAATTCTTTCATTAATTCTTAGTGACTGTTATCATGCCTATTGTATTGGTACATAGAAAAATTACATGACATGTCTTTATGTGGAAAAATATCTGTTCAAATTTTAATACGTAAAATTATCATTGTTTGAGATTTTCTAATTATTATTTTATACCCACCAAATCGTTTTATTTAAATTTATATTTTTTATGGCCAAAATATTACGTTCTCAGTAATTTTTCCTGAATATTGGAATTTAAATTCTCCTCCGGAAAGTCACTTCCCTCTATAGTTTCTGCCTTTTACTACAATTTTAACTTTTCATTCCTTGAAGCTTTTGTCAATGATTTTTATTCTACCGAAAATTTACTGTGATTCTATTCTTTTATGTTCTGCATTAATTCCATTTTTAATTTTATTTCTCATTTTAGTTGATTTATTCGATTTTCACTTTTATTTTAAATTTTTATGACTTTAAGACAATGTGAATTTGACTTTCTTCTTTTATAAAAAATTGACAAAAAACTTCTTTATCTGTAAGTTCCTTGTGGCATTACTTATTCTTTTTTCTTTTATCTTTTTGGGAATCAAACCACAATATTTAAATATCTAAATCAATTGCATACAGGTTTATTAATTTTTCACAGTGACTCGTTAATGTATGAAAAACTTTTATTCTGTAATTCCATATCTATAGAATACATTCCAAATTTTTGATAGCTTTTGGAAGTAATAAGTTAAATATTAATAAACTTTCCTATAATTATTACCATTTTTTCCTACCACATAAATGTTATTATGATTTTTATTATATATATTATTAGATTAGATAGGTATTTTTCTTCCATTAAATTTACTATGTTCTCTGTGAATTGAAATATTGCCGTTTGCGCGGATTTTCCACTTAAATAACCATGTTGGTTATTACTAAAAATTTTACATTTTTTAAAGGTTCACAAGTTGTGACTCATGGCTATGTAAGTATGTATGGATGTATAATGGGGTGACATTTACTGAAACTTAAAAGGTCTATTGTGCCCCCTTACGTCTACTTAGTTCCCGAGGAAGGTCTCAGAGACTAGTAGCTCCTTCAGTCCTATTTCCCTGAGGAATTTTAGGATATCTGCAGGCTTCAACTCAGGTGAATGTCCCTCTTCTATCCAATAATCTCCTAGGTGCTGTGCCCTAGGATTCTGAATTGCTGTGCAATGCGCAAGTATGTATATGGAGGTTTCATCTTCAATGCCACAGAATCTACATTCTTCTTCCTCCACTATTTTGAACTTTTTCAGGTGCCCGTTTAAGCGGCAATGTCCCGTTAGGACCGCTGTTAAAACTCTTAGTACAGTTTTACTTTAACTTATGCATTAATTTGATCTCAACGGGTTGTAGTCACCCATGAGAATATTTCATTTCCTTCTATTCCAGTGTGTCCTGGAATCCACAGTAAGGTTACTATATTGTTCTCGCCTAGTTCATTGAGTATACTTAGGCATTCCCACACAATTTTGGAACTGATTGCTTTAATGGCTGCTTGACTATCCAAAATTATGATAATCTTTTGCCTTTTATATCCTTTGTCAATATTGAACTGGGCACACTCTCTTATGGCGTGAATTTCCGCTTGAAAGATACTTGTGGCTTTTCCCAAGCTTTCAGAGTGTTTGGTTCTTGGCCCGTACACCCCTATCCCAGTTTCTTCTATTGCTTTTGAGCCGTCTGTGTACCATTGAATGGCATTCTTTCCATGTCTGTTAATGGTATTTGGATCCCATTCCTTCTTGTTGTTTAATTCCGCAACGAATTTCTTTGAAAAGTTATACCTTGTCCCATGTTTTCTAAGAGGTAAGGAGGAAGTTTTTTTAATGATTCCCTCTATACTTAGTCTGTATCTTGTTCTTTCTGCAACACATATGTAGTGGTGTGAGGTTGATAATCACTTCCATGGCTGCCGTTGGGTATGTTCTCATTGCTTCTGTGATGCATATACAGGCTAGTCTTGGAAGTTTGGTGATGATTGGTCTCACTATGGCAGTGTACATCCAGATCAGGATTTTTGGGTTACAACCCCAACTTCTTCCTACCAGATTCTTGCACTCTATTAGAGCCATTTTTGCTTTGTACATAATCTCCTTTTCGTGTTTCTTCCACAGCAGTTTACTGTCTAGAGTCAAACCTAGATACTTGTCTTCTTGGACTCATGGCTAACTGAAATGTGTGTGCCTAGGCAGAAAACTTATAGGCCTGTAATTTTCTATTAATTCCGGATCGCCTTTTTATGTAACGGTTTTATTACTGCTAGTTTTAATTGGGTTGGAAATACACCAAATTTAATAGAATTATCAATGATACATACCAATACATCGCCTATTTCTCTCACTATCTTTTTAATTATGCATGCTGGAATTTCATCTTCCACAGAAGTGTACTTTTTTTATTTGACTTGCCAGATCTATCAGATTTGAGGATTATAAGGAATATTACAATTATTTTTTTTTCCATCATTAGATGGCACTGGACAAAAAGGCCAGGCGAATGTTTTACCTTTTTTTTATGTGCTTTCATTATATTATTTTTTTTTTCTTCTATTTATTAATTTTTTTATTATTACAATTAATTGGAATATAATTTGTGCAACTAAGTCTGGAACAATCAATGAAAAATATTTATTATATTCATTAGCTACATATTTATTATGGATTACGCTGTAAGTAACAGACATGATTCTTTACTTTTCCAATTAATTCATCACACATACTCCACATTATGTATATTTGGATTTGTGTTTTTTTATCATACTTTTATAATTCTCTTTTTTTTTTGAGTTAATTAACGAAAGACCATATTTTTTCTTCATCTTGATATAATCATTTTCTAATTCAGGATTTTGACGCCTTAAGATTGACAATTTATCTAGATTAACTTTTAATTCAGTTATTTCTACTGATTTTCCATAGTTGCACTTTTTATTACCAATTTTTGTAAATTTCATGGGTAAACCTTCATCAAATATCGGTAATAGGTATATAGGGTTTTCAAAATAAAGTTGCTATTATCCATGAATGTTTGGATAAGAGAGATAACATTTTTGGTCAGAGAAGATTACAAAACTAATTAAATTATCCACGTTTTCATCACTGAAAAATCTACATATAACACATGGCCTAACAAAATTCGTTTCATTCATCAACGTTATTTCCATCAAGAACAACGCAATCATTCCAGCGCCGCTCTAAAATTTCAATACCACGTTTGTAGAACGATTTATCTATTGCTTCAAAATAGGCCTCAGTGTCGGCGATAACCTCTTCATTAGAGTGAAACTTCTTACCGGCGAGCGTTTTTTCAGGTCTGCGAACAGCTAGTAGTCGCTGGGAGTCATATCTGGAAAATACGGTGGATTCATGTAGTTTTGCCATTGTTTTGATTGACTTGTCACACGGTGCGTTGTCTTGATGAACATTTTTTCTTTGCCAGATTCGGTCGTTTTTTTGAAATTTCGGCCTTCAAACGCTCCAATAACGCTATATAATATTCACTATTGATGGTATTTCCCTTTTCAAGATAGTCGATGAATCTTACACCACGTACATCCCATAATTCCGAGGCCAGTTGTTGTCCACTCAGATGACGATCGTTTTGATTCCGGAGTGAAGTGATGGATCCATGTTTCATCCATTTTCACATATCGACGTAAAAATTCCGTTGTTTGTTACATTTAAACATGGTCAAACACTGCTCAGAAGCATCAACACGTTCTTGTTTTTAGTCAACAGTGAGCAAACGCAGCACCCACTTTGAACAGAGCTTTCTGGCAGTCAATTGCTCATGCAATATTAAGCCAACACATTCTTTCGATTTCTTTACGATGTCAGCTAACTCACGCAACTTCACTTTTCGATCATTCAAAACGATTTTGTGGACTTATGTTTTCTGGTGTTACCTCCTCATTTGGTCGTCTACTGATGCGATCCGCATCATCGGTGTCTCTACGGCCACGTTTGAAGTCAGCAAACCATCATTTTATTGTTGTTTCTAATGGAGCGGAGTCCCCATAACATTTTCAAGCCGTTGCTTTGCTTGAACGGTATTTTTTCCCGTCAAGAAGCAGTGTAAAATTGAAACACGAAATTGTTTTTGATCCATTGTTTTGAAAATATTGAAAGTGGCGCCACTCTTAGCACAATAACTCACGAACTAATGAATAGAATAACATGAAATTTTGACAGCCGTCTTTTTAAGGTTAGTACTATCTGAAAAACAGGCGATTGCAATAAAACCAGCGCCATATATGTGTCACGCCCGGGACTCTTCAGCACATGTGTGATACATGAGTATATTTATCCAATTTAATCTAAACTTTCATTATTTGAGCAGAATGATTCATTACTTGTGTGGTATAGATTCCCTTAAAATTCGTGAAAATTTTATCAATACAACTTTTAGTCCTGTCAGTTATTCTTGTATACTGATTTATTACATGCTAGCTGTCAAAGGAACATGTTAATTTGGATTTCACATAGTTTAATTCTAGTCTCAGGGACTAGTAGCTCCTTTAGTCCTATTTCCCGGAGGAATTTTAGGATATTTGCAGGCTTTAACTTAGGTAACCCTCTTCTATCCAGTAGTCTCCCAGGTACTGTGCCCTAGGATTGTGAATTGCTGTGCAGTTCGCAAGTATGTGGATGGAGGTTTCTTCTTCCATTCCACAAAATCTACAATCTTCTTCCTCCACCATTTTGAGCTTTTTAAGATGTCCATTCAGGCGACAATGTCCCGTTAGGATTCCTGTTAAATCTCTTAGTGCAGTTTTACTTTGACTTATGCATTCATTTGATCTCTAACATACGGTTATGTAACCTAAGAAAAAATATAACATCCATACACAGAAAAATGCATTCTTTTTGAAGGTATTATCAAAAGAGGGTATTTTGATTTGAAACAAAATGCTAATGACGCCATAACTCGAACAATGATGACGTCATCAAAAATATGGGTAGACCAAGACATGCGCAACTGAATGAAGAAAATTGAAGTGTCTGAGCTTTTTTTCCCCAATGGGCATATCAAGATTTTAACCAATTTGTTTCAACCTTTACGTGCTCACTGTATAACTGTTGAGTGAAAAATACAAGCACTCAACGGTATAACGAAAGATGTAACGCTACCGAAACATTGAATTAAAAATATAAAAAAGATTATGGTCTGATTACCCAAAAATTAACAAAAATATATCTAATCCTTCCCTAAAACAAATTCAATATCTAAGATCATAACCTATGAAAGAATACTACAAGTTGAATAACACAGATCCAGAGTTTTTGGCAGTAGTTATAACGACCGTTACATCCCGAAGAAAAAACCTGATGAAAAAACATGGGCTCCTCCAAAAGAATTCTTGCTACCTTTGGAAATAGTTCCGATTTATGTAAACTTTTCAAATTTATGTTACCAGTTTACATATTATTTATATAGACGGTATTTAAACAGTACAATGATCCTGTAACTTCAAGACGATTAGAAAATCGTAAATAAATAGACTTAGCTGTCTAATCACAAAGCACAAAGTCAAAAAATTCCAACACAATACGAAAGAGTACCAAACAGGGCTCTTCTTCAAGTGGGAAAAGGCAAAAAATTGGTAGGAGTTGATATATTTTGTTTAATATATTATTTCAAAAGAATACTCTTTGTTTAGTACTTAATGTTTAAGCAAAAAGAATAAAGAAGTTTATTTTGTAAATAAATGCAAAATTGTTCTACCTGGAAACAGTTTTTTTTTTCAAAAATTTTAATAAAATACTAGCACTGATTATTGATAATTTTTATATGTATACATATGAAAATATGCGTCAACAATAAATACTATCTGTAATGACTTGCAAACAGACATTCCAATCTTTAAATTGCAATTTCCAAATATTATATAAATGTCAGATAGAACTCTGTAATTTTCAGGTGACGAAATAGTAATAAAACAAAAAGTGAAACACAACGAAAAAGAAGGCTTGAAAAGCGGAAGAAAAGTATACAGCAAGTTAAAAAGGAAGGATTATGTATTGAGGATTTAAATTGCAATAAATTGACAGGGAAGAAATCTTGTAATAAAGAGGTACTAAATGAACTAAATAGAATGAGAAATATTGAATAACTGGATAGAGACTTGAAAATGAAATAAGTTGAAAAATTGTAAGTTAAATGGTTTCATAGAAAGTAAAGATAATAATGATGTAAATAATGTAGGCACTAAACGCTAAAAATCAGTTCTATATGTCTCAGGTACCAGTCATATATGACTCTCCTCATCAATCTATGGCATCAAACACTTTCTTAATGTGCTAATAATGTAACGATATAAGCTTGTAGTGTAATATCATTGTTCGTAAAATAATTTTTTTGAGTAGCATACGCTGAACGTCTGACGATCCATACCACGGGCAAAAAAGTAGAAGTTATAAAAAGGCATATGACAGAGTCAAGGTCAGTTTGGACCTGAATTCAAATCCGCTATCCAGGTATGACAGATACGGGTAAAATACGTCATCCCATGAAATTAGGTTGTGTCCAGCAGTTCGCACCATCAGCTATTTAACAAACCAAACCTTTTTTTTTTTGCTGGTGTGGAAACGCTTTTTACGCACCAGATACAGGTATTCCCCTTCCCCGGTAATGTGAGACTTCTGATACTCACTTAAACCACCCCCTACGGGAAACCCCATGGCCCAGGACCGTCTTTATAGACACTACATCGGGTTACAGAATTTTTGTTTGTGTTACTCACATTCCTTCCTTTCCTCTTCCGCCTTTCCCCTAGCATATACTGGTGCCGCCATTCTTATTTCTCTTTTATATTCGGGATCAGGGCCTTCGTCCACTGTGCCACTGTTGTTTACCCATTCCATCTTAACTGCCACTTAGCTATGGTTTCCCTCCTTAAAAGTCCTCTTATCTCTGTGGATACCGTCTCACAAAGGGCTAGCTGCTCCTTTGTCCTATCAGGAGATCTATCGGGGGATCCCCGATATCACAGCTACCGCTTCCGCCGACACCGTTCTATAGGCACTCACCATCCTAATCAACATCCTTCTATGCGTGGATATTAACATGTCTCTGTATTTATTTAAGGAAATCACTCTTCCTCAAACCGGAGCCGCATATAAGAGAACAGTGGCTACCACCCCGTACAACATTCTCCTTCCATAGTAAACAGGACCTCTCAGGTTGGACAGGATCCTGGTCAGCGCTGCTACCTGCCTGCATGCTTTCTCACATGTTCGCTAAAATTTGCTTGTCATCCAAATGGACTCCCAGGGATAAGAAAACTCCCTGTTTCTAATACCCTTTACTATGACTGCTTCGGTCTTCTCTGGGGCGAGCTCTAGGCCCCTGCTTACGATCCATTTCTCTATTCTCCGTAACGCCATGTCAACCTCAAACATGAGTTCATCTTTGTCATTTGCATTAATGACCAGAGCCAAGTCATCCGGGTATGCTACCATGCCACAGTTCTCTGATAAATCCAGCTCCAGAAGCCCATTATAAAGCACATTCCAAAGAACCGGCACAAGGACTGATCCTTGTGAAACTCCCTGTGAGACCGACATCTCTCTTTTCCCAACCATAATGCTCCTGTCGTGGAAGTAAATACTAACAATATTCATTATATACTGGCCGATACCCATGTGTTCCAGGGTCTGAACAATATGTCCCCATTTGGCAGTGTTGAAAGCATTTTTCACATCCAGAAAAATAACCGCCCCCCATTTCCATCTTCCTCTATTGGTATCCAACAAACCTAAGATTAACTTGTGATCGGTGAGTACCATTAACCAAGGGTTTATATGGTCTGCAGAAATAAAAAGGAATTTTTTCTTAATAATATAATGTTTTCAATAAATTAGCGCCTGGAAAATTTACAAACTACTTAAAAATATCTATATACAATTATTCTAATTCTATATCACATTTTAAATATTCATATTCCAATCTTCTTTAATCATATCTGCTCCTTTTTCGGCGATCATATATGTAGGCGCGTTCGTATGAGCTGCCGGTACTTCCGGCATTATAGAGGCATCTATCACCCTCAATCCTTTGATTCCATAAACTCTCAACCTCGAATCGACAACGGCTCTCTTATCCTTCGGAGGTCCCATTTTACACGTACCACTTTGATGGTAAATAGTGAAACTAAAATGGCGACTCATGCAATCGAAATATTCATCGCTCGCGAAAGTGTACTTCGCACATTGCGGTATTGGTATATCGTGAAGTCTCGTTCCGATGGCTTTAAGAGCGGGTTGTTCGGATATTTTCATAGCTAAACGTATTCCTTTTATCATAGTATCCATATCTTCTTGAACAGCGTAATAATTGGCGTAGATAAGCGGCTTTGTCCTGTAATCGGCATTTTTTAACATGACTTTACCTTTACTTTTTGGTCTCAATAACATAGGCATTACCATGAAGGTATCCTTATCTTGTATGGGTGTGAAAACTGATTCGTATATCTCGTCAGTTATACCGAAACTCCTTCTAAACGTGTAATCCGAAACGACTGAACCAGCTTCGTACAGCAGTTCGATTTCCGGATATCCATCAGTATCATTAGGATTGGAGAAGTCATGGAACACTAGAACCTCACAACCTCCTGCTATCGTTAAAGGTCCTTGGTGATGATTTAATAACAAATCCAAGTTCTCGTTATTGATAACTCTATCGATTCTAATAGAGTAAGGTTTATCTATAATGTACGTTATAGCACCAGCGGCGACGTGATCCATAAGGTTGTATCCGACTTTGAGGTCTTTTAGAACTTTTATCCCCACTGATGTTAGATGCTTCTTAGGTCCAATACCGCTGAGCATAAGAAGTTGGGGGGAATTTATAGCGCCAGCAGATGATATGACTTCTTTCGTAGCTAAGACTGTTTGCTTCTTTTTATCTTTTACGTATTCTACTCCATAAGCTGTTTTAGTTTCAGGATCGATCAGTATTTTGGATACCATCGCGAATTTGATGACGTGAAGATTTGGCCTTTGTGATATTGGATGTAGGTACGCTCTGCTTGCGCTATCGCGGATACCGTCTTTCATTGAAACTTGGAGACGTGATACTCCAATCTGAAAAAAATAATAGGTATTTTTTAAAATGGCAATATATTGTAAAATGTTTTGGTGGTATAAGTTAGTTGAAATTGTACATAAGAGTTTTGTTTTTTGTATCGTATTTTCCTATAATACTCAACATGAGATACTTTCTGTACTTTTTCCTCTATTTAGTTATGCTACCTAGCAAATAAAAAATGTGCCCAGTTCGATATTGATGAAAGAGATAGAAAGCAAACTTAATGATAAATATCATGTTGGATAGGCAAGCAAACCATTAAAACATTGAGTTCTTGTCTAGTCAGTTCCAAAATGGTATGGAAATACATTGAAAAACTCAATGAACCTTAAAAACAACATCGCCAACATGTGTCGTTCATTGATCATAGAATTATTGCAATTATCAAATTACTATAAATTTACTGTTGTTTTGTGAATAAATATTGTTAAATCGTAGAAGCGTCACATGCGCTGTGGCTCACTAAAAATCCAAACTGATATGCAAAAAGATATACACAACAATTCAAATACAATCGAAATAAAAAGAAGGCACTATTGGGAAAAATAAATGAACTCCTCAAAAAAATTGTTGTACGCATATGGAAAGCGGAAATTGTTAACAAGCAACCCTTTTTTATCACACTATGATATAGAAATTTCACTAATGAATTGATCCCTCAAAAAAATTCACCGTACGCACGTGATAAAGAAATTTTCACAAATAAATTGATTAATAAGTTCGTATGCCCATGATAAATGGAAACTACTACACACAGTATGTAAAAGCCAAACGGAATAAATTCATTATTTCGGTTACTATACATATTTTAAAAAAATCCCGAAACACGTCAAATTAAAATTATAAATTGACATTCTTCAACGTGAAAATGCGATTCCTACCTTCAACCCCCTTCGAATGACAGGCTCAAGCACCAATTTTATAATTGGGAAGTATTGGCTTGTGATATATCGTTTGAAAGGTCTCTTCATTCTTTATCCAAAAATGTTATTGTTTTCAAGTATTTTTTTCAACAATTAAGATAGAATAAAATAAAACCATGTGTTTACCGAAATTCGCTACAATACAATCAAATACTAAAATGTAAAGCAAAACGTAATAAAATGTAAAATACTAAAAAGAACTATGAATGTTAATGAACTAGATGTTCGAAACGTTCACCGCGAATGTCTTGGCAACATCCTAATCTTAATTAAAACTCTCTTCTAACATTATTTAACGAGACGTGATCGTCCTAATCGCAAGCGTTATTCGTTCCTTTAAGTCATTTAAATCAAAAGATTTAGTTTTGTACAGAATGCTCCTCACATATCCCCATAAAAAAATCTAATGATGTAAGATCAGGTGATCGCGCTGGCCATTCTATCCCTATTCACCAATTAGGAAATATTGAATAGAGGTACTGCCGGACATTGCGTTGGTACCTAACGTGGTTGGTGCTCCATCCTGCTGACACCATATCGTATTCGCTGGAACTTGAGAGTTTCCTGGATCAGGATTTAAATTTGCTAAACTTGTAGTGACATAATTTTGAAGTAGTGCGACATAATGATCGCCATTCAATTTGCCCTCTATGAAAAAAGGACCAATGATACAGTTTCCAGCAAATAAATAAGTTTTGGGTATATTGCAATAAGTTTTGAGTATATTATTATTATTATTAAAAAAAGTGATAACAGATCAACCGTTTCTGGAAATCGGTCCCACGGAATCCTGTAGCGTTGACACAGTGTTCCAATTTTAATTATGAATTTTTACTTTGGTATCATTTTGAATTAAAAATTAAAAATAAGACTTGGGAGCTAATTTTACAATACCTGAGTTGCTCCATTGTAGTCAACTGTTTGTATCCCTAATTGCTGGGCAGCATCAATTACGGCATCTGCAATTTTCGTTTTGCCCGGTGAGTAACTTACAGTTACGTGACCATCGGTACTGTGGTATTGATGATCCATTGGATTCATATGCTCATGGACGGTGAAGTTTTCAACTTTTTTGAAGTAGGGTAGTACGTCGTCGAATGACCTAAAACAAATATTGACTTTATCGGTTTTTGATGTGTTTTTTGTATTTGATTCACTTTTGAAATGTTTTGTGGATATCTCGCAGTATAGATATTATCAATAAAAGGCAAAAAAAAGTTCAGTTACGAAAATCAATTATTGAGGAACCATTTTAAGATATTTCGAAAAAATTACCGAACTTTATTGATCTAATCGTCTGTTTTTGGCATTACCCTTCGGATAATTCCTTCCGTCACATTTTGGCAATACTCGTCTGAAATCCAGAACTACTTGGTAAAACGTCGCAGTGAAATTAGAGTGACCAAGGAAGCGTTTACTTATCTCATTTTGCTGAATTACTTTTGACATGATTCTCCAACTCATTCGATCTTTTAGATTTTCACTGATTCTGATGTTATGATTTCCTGTCAACTACTGAGATATCCACATTTTGGATAAAAGAGCGATGTAATGCTTTGGAAATGTCTGTCTTCTACACTTTTTGATTCAGCAAAGTTCTTTTGCACATGCCAAGCCACGTAATTTTTCTCCCAATACCCATGTGACTTGTATCTATGTATCTTTGTATGTTTCTGGAACAAATATTCACTCTCGCTGCTCCTTCAGTCCTAGTCTTTGAGGTAATTTTAGGATATCCTCAGTTTAAGTAAGTCTTTCTCTTCTATTCAGTAGTCTCCCAGATTTGAGCTCTGGGATTTTGAAGTACCTTACATTCTGCAATTATGCGAATCAAGGTTTTTTCTCACATTCCACTTAATCCACATTATTCCTACTCCATCAATTCGTGCTTTTCGAGATGCCATTTATGTGACTTTGTTCTGATCTCCCTGATCGTAGTTTCCCAGGAGTATCTTTAATTGTATTAGCCCTGTTAAATGTTTCCAATGGTACCACCTTCTTTTTTCTGTTTCAGCTGGTGTTTCATCCACTTTCTTCGACAATTCATGTGCTACTTCGTTCTCTTCTATTCCAGAGTAGTCTGATTCAACAGTGGGTGACCATGCTGCCCTTGCTAAGCTCATCAATTTTTTCTAAGAATTCCCTTTCCATTTTAGTGATTTCTCATTAAGAGTGCTTCAATTGCTACTTCACTAACACGCTTTCAAAATAACATAAAATAATTTATATAATATTGAATTTATAAAACCAACTTTAAGAATATTGAATTGACTGTTAAAAAAATCTGTTATATATAAACTTAAATATCCAGAATGTAATGCAGTCTATATTAGTCAAACCAGTTTTGAAATTAGACATAATGAACACACAATGAAATCCCACTACTCAAAACATCTACTTGACAACAAATATTCATCAACAATTAACTCAAAATTAGAAGTACCACATATTTGTGATAAGAAACAAGAACTAGATTTCCTCGAAGAATTAGAAATTAGAAGACACTTAAGAGACCCACAATATAAAGTCGGCAATGAACAAAAATGTATCTTGGGAGCTCTACACTATTAAACAGTCTTCTCAAGTAACAATTGTAAAGATCAGCAGATATAGTTTTCCTTGGTTTTCTATATACTGATTTTAAATGGGGAAAAAAGATAACCAAGATATGACCATAGAGATAATATTACCTACGACTACTACTACTAATTTAGTTAGGCAAACCTTGGCCAAGATAAACTCAAGCCAAGGTTTCGCCCTGTTAGGAGTCCTGCTATATTTTTTAATCTACTCCTTGGTAGTTCTAGAGCAGCTCTAGCATGTCCTTCAGTCCATCTCCTCAATAGGAGCTTGGACTGTCTGAGACCCTGTAGAGCCATCGAGTGAGCAAGGTGCTGGTTTCTCAACCAGTTCCTAGTCTCCTTACGGATTGTTTGTTTTGTGAGGCACAAGGTCGGGCCCGGCCCCTTCCACAGCCAGCGCGTCCGCCCCTTCATCGCCTTCAAAACCAGAGTGGGCCGGGGTTACCCTTGGCCACCAGACCAGAGCCGAGTATGTGAGCTCAAATATATGTAATATCATATCTTCAACTTTTTTTTATTCATGTCATATATATTCAGTCAATCACTAGATAGGTCACTATTTGGTCTGGCCAAAATATTAAACATCAGATAGGTATCACATCATATGTAACTTCTGTCATTCTGACAATGATATGTCAATATCGAAATAATTGTCAATAAGTATCTCAGAAAATTATCCAATATATAGTGGAATTGATTAGAAACAGTTAGTTTCATTTATAAAGTTAACAATGCTATTAGAAAAAAAGGACATCCAACAATATGGCTGGTACCAGAATTACTATTTCTCGTATTTCATATTCTACAATTTTTTTTTATCTCATTCTCCACATTGTGTAAATACCTACCATCCATTATTTCCTAGGTTGGCCCAATGATCGTAATCCCTGCGGTTTCCTCTGGTATAGATCATATAGTTTAAGACACTGGAACCACCAACCACTTTCCCCCTTGGCCAATTACATTGTTGATCGTCAAAACCGAGACAATACTCGCTACTGGGCACAGTTTTATATTTCCAATTGCTGTCTGTGAATTGGAGGTAATTTGCTATTATGGGAAGGTCCATCATATAGTTTTCTGGTCGACCTTGAACCAAAAAACGGTTTTTTATACAATTAGTCATGGAATGATTTCTTTTGGAAAAAAAGCAATTTAAAAAATAGCAAATAGGCAGCTGACAGAAATGAAAAGAAAAACAAATGAACCTTTTCTAAAAGTTCTACACAAACCTGCTTCGATCAAGAGGACGTTCCAATCTGGGTTCTCGCTTAATCTGTTCGCCAAAACACACCCGGCTGTTCCGGCTCCAACTATTATAAAATCGTATTCTTTTCGCATCTGATCCACCGGCACGTCTGGTGGTTCCATTTGAACTTGATGATTACCGGCTTTAAGTAATTGAATGACTCCATCCAATAAATTTGAATATTGACTCGTAGTGGCTCCCAATAAAGTTAAAAGTAAAATCCATATAGATGTGAGCCTTGACATTATTGAATCTGTAACAAGAAATTGATTTAAATAAAAAGCGTTTCATCGTAGGATTTAATAACAGCATAATGCATTTCTGCTAAGGTGAGCAGGGCAACAATCATCTAAAAACCACGTGGAAAATATTTTCCAAAAAATCGATTTGGTAATGCTACTGATCCAATAGACGTCAAGACAATAGTATCATAGTACAGGGTGTCCCACTATAAAGTAACACATTTTGACGGCTTATTACTCGAGAATGGAAAAAGATATCGACGTGCCGTTTTCGATAAACTTCTTATATTTCCTTCAAATTTTTATTGACATAGTTGCCGAATGTATATTTTTTCCCGAAAGCGCCGAAAACAAATGACCATTTTTGAAACGAAATTATCGGTTTATTTTAAATACAACACCCTATATTTTTTAATACCATCTGAAAGTCCCTTTCTTCCCCTTTCCAAAAATGTATACATTATCGGCATATACTCAAGTTTTTAGGGAAATATTTAATTTTTTATGAAACCATGTCAATAACTTCCAAACGTAATTTATCATATTTTAACAGTTAATTAATAAAAGTGACCAGGATAAGATTCAGAGCCCTTTTTGACAGAAATACGCCTATACACGAAAATCGGTATTAACTTGGGTACAACAATTTACAGAATCGGGAAAACTAGAAAGAAAGAAAACAGTTAAAACAAACGTTTTTATTTACATATAAGAACAAGGAACCAAACATAACTTCATAAAACACATCAAAACAAAAAAAAATTATATTTAATAAATCTGCATCTCTACATAATCCTAATCTCATCCAAAAATTACTGAATGCATTTTGCAGCATTTCTGGTGTTATGGTATTAAAAACATTTACTATGTTATTTCTTAACTCCTGAAGGTTTGTAGGGATTGGATTATAATAACTTTCTTACGAAAATTTTAGACAACTTTTGAGACTTGCAAACGGTGTCATAAAAAATTTAAACATTTCTAAGAATTTCAGTGAAAGCCGCTCATTAATCGCTTGTCTCATTTTCGAGTTATAACGTTTCCAAGCTGTTAAAATGTGATAATTTACGTTTGGAAGTTATTGACATGGTTTCATAAAAAATTAAATATTTCCCTAAAAACTTAAGTATATGCCGATAATGTATACATTTTTGAAAAGGGGAAGAAAGGGACTTTCAGATGGTATTAAAAAATATAGGGTGTTGTATTCAAGATAAACCGATAATTTCGTTTCAAAAATGGTCATTTTTTTTCGACGCTTTCGGGAAAAAATATACATTTGGCAACTATGCCAATAAAAATTTGAGGGAAATATAAGAAGTTTAGCGAAAACTGCACGTCGATATCTTTTTCCATTCTCGAGTAATAAGCCGTCAAAATGTGTTACTTTATAGTGGGACACCCTGTATTATAACGCCTTACAAGTTAGAAAATTTCTTTTCAAAGAGTAGACCGTTCACTAGGAAGCAAAATCTACTTCTCGGGCTATATGCCCGACAGACCGGTTAAGGTCTGCAAGTTATATTGTCCCTTCTAATTACAAACCAGAATTGGTTGGTTATACAGATACATGCAATGAGAAATGGAACATATGGATTTAATGTATTCTCCGATCTAAATAGTCTACCAACAAAAAATTTCTATAAATTTACTTCAATAAATATCAAGTATTTAGCTGGACAGCTGGATTCAGAACCACTGTAAGAAACCCCGCCTCTTCTTCCAATATTTGTTAGTTATGTGGTCCTATGAAGTAATCCCCTAAAATTCCCGTCCACACATTAAGTTTTTGTGAATATTGAGTGCGAACGGGAATACTTAGGTGCTTATTCTCCCGAGACCAATACCGAACGACAGATGGATTGTGCTTTCAGTGAAGAGATAATGTCGATTCATCCGTAAATAAAACGTTATTTAAAAAATTATTATTTGAATTTTCTTTCTCCATCATTTCTTCACAGAACTCCATCCGTTTGATATTGTCGTCGGGAAATAGCTCTTGTGTAGTTTGTACCTTATAGAACCGATACCTACCCATTTCTTTTTAAAATACGTCAAACTGTACTTTGATTTATGTTCACTTCTTCAGCAACTTTTCAGCTCGAACATGGTTCACTATTTTCAACTACTGCACAAACATCAATTTCTCTATTTATTCGTTGTTCTTACAGAGATTACTGCATTTGTTGCAGTTTTGTAAGCATCCACATTTACGAAATGTTTCAATTATTCTGTAGATTGTTAAGGCACTGGTCGGTTTTCAAAAGCAACAACGAATGAATTTACTATTTCCTTAATCGAGTGACCTCCAAAATACCACGTTAAAATTTGAATTTTTTCCTGAAGGGTGCACATTATGATTTCTCTACGAATTTATTTTATTTTGAATATTTATGGGCTTGAACAATACTCGGATATCTACTGTCTGACGCTAATTAAGGACCGCCCACGGTTGAGACTACGAAGTGGTGGGAATTGTACGATATATTGTGGGTGTCCAAATGAACGATTGTAATAATCGTGTTTTTAATCTGTTGAAGCTTGATATTGGTTGACTAGTTCGAAAGCAGTTTTGATACAATGCTTAAAATCCCTATGTTCCGTTTCTCATTGCATGTATCTGTATATTGCATATTATATTATATCAACCCCGTTTAACTTGGAAGTGTAATTCATTGTCTGTCGGGGCATATAGCTGAAAAGTAGATGTGAACGGTCTATTCTTTGAAAAGTAATTTTCAAATTTGTAAAGAGTTATAATAGTATGATACTATTATCTTGACGTCTATTGATAACACGCTTTTACTTAAATAATGACAATTGTTACAGGAAACTGTAATTAAGTAAACTACTGCTCCAAGTAGATTGTTACCAAGAACACCTAACCATTTATTGATGTTACACAGTTTCCAACATTTATTGTGTTACAAAACAAAATATTATTTGAAAATATGTGTTGATTTTGATTGATTGAATGTTTTTGGAACAAAATGTCTTTAGTAGTCCAGTAAACGAACGACCAAACCTCGGCAAAGTTCCAGTCCTCATCATTTAATGGCAGGCATGACCAATGTGCTGCCCCTGAGCTAGTTTAGAATTTTTGAAATAAAAAAGGAGGGGCCTTATACGACGTTGAACGACCTCACACATTTTCATTTGTTTTATTTGAAACTGACTTTTTTTACTAACCCTTCTCATTTATATTTTAAATTTGACGTGTTTCGGAATTTTTCATAATGTACAGTAACCGGAAAAATGAATTAATTCCGTTTTGCTATTACACACTGTGTAGAAATTTGTTTTACTACTTGTACTTTATTCTCATTCTAAAATTACAATCACCAAATCAAACAATTGCGTCATAAAAACTAAGCTTATAAAATCATGAAAATATATATTTATTTAAAAAGACTCAAGGTAGAATATTAAGTGGGTTATTTACATTATCTGCAATGCCGGATTTCACAACAAAAGATATTAAAATTTATTGAAATTATCGTCAATATACGTTCACGACGAGCTTACACTATCTATGTATAGGAGACTCCTCACACGATTATTATAAAAAATAGTCTAGAGAACAAGTTATGGGGAGTTTATGGAAAATATTTTGACATACATGTCACTTCCGGTTATATCCCTGTATCACTATTTTTCATATTTTTTATATTCGCATATGTTTTTGTTTTGTATTGTATTATCTTCCCCGCTAATAACTCATGGAACTTGATACGGAGCAAAATAAATGTTTGATTTAAAAAGAGGTTTTCTCGTTATTTAATGGATATCATCAATACTAACACAACATTATAATACAATAGGTATGTGATATACTGGTTGCATATCTATTAGCTTTGGTTTTTAACGTAACTTACTGTGGATATAATAATTTTATTTTTCTACGATCGTGAAAAAAGTGACTATTTTTTGCGCTATGTACTGTGCCAAAAGATTAATATTCTGCATTAGTGCAAAAAGTACCTTACTTTGATGCACTAGTGCTTAAAGTAACTGTATACAGCGTTGCTGAAAAGTCTCGCACCAAGGAATTATCTTTGAAACGGATAAAGTGAAAGTTATGAAATTCTAGGACGAAGAATGAGTCTATATTCTGCATATTTTAGAGCAAATGTCAAATGTTTTTGACGTCAGCGTTTAGCGTACGGCCGCTATCTTGAATTTTTTCAAATGACAACCTAGGTCGTGTGATCCATCACAAAAAAGCTTATTTTTTTCTCTTTCCAAAAATAATCCCAATGTATCACTTTGCTACAAAATGTCCTATAAAATATCGTTTGCATTTTTCTAAATTAAAGTGTACCGTACCTACTAATTATTTGGACTTGTAGGTTTTTAAAATAAAACAAAAAAAAAGTAGGCATTAAAAACGTTAACCACATCATTGGTTCATTATTTATGTACAAATTATCAAAACTGATATTAATTTCAAATTAGCACGAAATTTAAAATTAAATTATTAAAAATAATAGCACATTTATCAGAAAAACAACGCATCCAAATGTTAATGTTAGTTGGATATGTGGATCGCAAACGTACTCATGACGAAGTAACTCATCTTTTTAACGATTTAAATCCTGAACGCCCTCCTTTAACAAAATGAAATTATACCTGAAATAAATCGATTATTTCCTAATATGAACGTATACTTTCAACAAGATGGCGCACCTCCACATTATCAAAGAGACGTTAGGCAATATTTAAATACAATTTTCCCTCATAGATGGATTGGTCGAAGAGGTGCAATTGAGTGGCCGGCAAGATCACCCGACTTGACACCACTCGATTTTGTTCTCTGGAGCTACCTTAAAGACCGCGTTTATGTAAACAGACCAACTAACTTAAACGATTTAAAGGATCGCATACGTCTCGAAATGCAGGGAATTACTCCACAAATGATCAACGATTCTATTCTTAGCTTCGAAGAGAGATTGTATCATTGTCACCAAACAAATGGCCAGTATTTTAAGCACTTATTGTAATGAAGTATTTACAACTTAAATAATTGTTTAGTTTATAAATTTCTGTAACACGCAGTTTTTATTAAAATTATTATTTTAATATTTTTGTTAAATTTCTATCATAATATCCGAGTCAAGTTATACATTGGGATTATTTTTGGAAAGAGAAAAAATTAAGCTTTTTTGTGATGGGTCACACGACCTTGGTTGTAATTTGAAAAAATTCTAGATGGCGGCCGTACGCTAAACGCTGACGTCAAAAACATTTGACATTTGCTCTAAAATATGCAGAATATAGTCTCATTCATCGTCCTAGAGTATGGTTGCAGCTTTCGATTTTCAAAGTTGGAGATATACTAATGTTGACTTTAACTGTCGACCTGGTTGGAGAGATCGTACTTTCGGACTGGTGATCTCAATGGTCAGTAGATTATTGCGCTTGACAAAATACCATAGGACTGCCAGAGAAAAGGTTTATTATTTTGAGGATTATTCTCAAAATTAGAGCAAAAATACAAATCTTAAAGATTTGGGATATTGTTTTGACGCAGCGTACATGAAATTTGAACGGTGGGTGGAAATAGTTATTTTCCTAACAAGTGCGGACGCGACTGCAGTTGACCCGAATGACGCGGAGCGGAGTTCAGTCAAGTGGTCAAGGGCATGAGTTAGGAACATTATTTTTTCTACGACCGTATATACAAAAAAGTATACCAACCCATTTTTCAAAAATTATTTTATTTCAACATACATATACAATAATTAAACAAAAAACTACTAATTATTATAAATATTAATATTAAAAACACAATTTGTTGCATTCTGTAAATTACTTAAAATTGCCGGTCCAGTGGAGTTATTTGGTGTTAACTGGTAAGTAGATGACGTCGATGAGGATGGCATCCGCGGTTGCAGGTCGCATAAAGATGACGATGAATCATTTGTAGATGAAAAAATTTTATTTGATACATTTTTATTCTGATTCTCGGAGTCCTCCAATTAGCCCTCAGCGACAGTAGTAGACTTCCAACCACCGAGGCGCTTTATATTGGTAATTCCTTCGCCGGAGTCTGCTAGGAACGTTGCCAAAGAACGTCTGAAACTGTGAGTCCTGTATATTACGTTCCGGGTTAGGTGGGCGTAAATATGCAGCAATCTCTGCTGGTATCTCACCAAAAGTGTTTACGCCAGCGTATTGAACTGAGCATTTTCCTTCTAATAAGGTTACAATTTGCATAATTTTACTTTCAAAACTAAAATGCGTGCGGGAAAATGGGTTAAAACGCACGGTCGTAGAAAAAGTACTTTTCCTACGACCACACAGGAAAGTAACGTATATTGCACTATACAGAACCTCGGAAAGTGGCTTATATCAAACTAGCGTGCGAATGACTTTCCACACATAAGCGGAAACTAACTTTTTCTACGACCGTGCGTTTTAAACCATTTTCCCGCACGCATATTAGTTTTGAAAGTGACACTTTCCCGCACTAGTGCGGGAAAGTAAAATTATGCAAATTTGCATGAAGCAATTCACAGAATGCAAGAAATTGTGTTTTTAATATTTCCTAATAATTTAATATAATTTAATCTAATAATCAGTAGTTTTCAGTTAAAGTTTTGGATATGTATGCTGGAATAAAATAATTCTTGAAAAATGGGTTGGTATACATTTTGTATATACAGTAGTAGAAAAAATAATGTTCCTAACTCATGCGTAAAGTGTCTTTCCCGCCCTTGACTTTCCGCACTTATTAGGAAAATAACTATTCCGCACGCATGCGGATAATAAGTCAAATGTATAATTTCTATTAAGATTGAGCACTGTCAAGCTGTCAAATATATAATTTTTCATTAGATTTACCTATGTAATATCTAAATTCGAAGCCATCCATTTTCTTAATTAAAAAAAGTTTGGGACGCGGTCGAGGATCGAACCCGCGTAATCCTCGTTAGAAGTCCGATGCTATACCAAATAATCCAAACCAACATTTATAATAAATGGAAAATGTAATCATCTTGGGAGGTATTTATTATATATAAAAAGAAGGCTTTGACAAATTGTGAGAAATGTCAAAAAATTATTTTGGTCATATAGTTAATGTGAAGTGCATTAATTGTGAGGTCAGTTTATATACCTACCTACCTGGAACTATCTACAATAACAACGTATCCCAGACATGCATAACAATATCGTGGATACTGACAACGACAGCGGCAGTGAGTGTACTCCACCAGAAATCGTCGAGGCAGCAAAAATATCCTCTTAAAAAATCCTACCAATCAAATCCAGAGCCAGATACGAACGTGCATATGAAGAATTTCTTAATTGAAGAAAAAGAAAAGAAATTAAATATTCATTTTCAGAAAATGTCCTTGCATACTTGAATGATTTATCTTATAAAGTAAGACCAAATACATTGTGGTCACAATACTCTATGTTGCGCACTACTTTGTACATAAACCACAATGTAGATGTTGCTATATACCTGGAAGTAAAGGCATTTTAAAAAAGAAAAAATGATGGATATAAACCAAAGAAGTCAAACGTTTTAAGCCCTCCTCAAATTAACGAATTCATAATAAGTGCTCCTGGCGATCTGTTTCTGTTAACTAAGGTGAGTTTGAAACAATTTGCTTTCTTAGGTGTTTCACTAACAGGCACTTGTTAATTTTTAGGTTGTTTTAATTTTCGGAATTTCGGGAGCATGTCGCAAACAAGAATTAGTAGGAATTACTTTGGATGATATAGAAGATCTGGGATCTGCTGCTATGATTAAGATTAATAATTTAATACAAAAAACAAGATTGACAGAAAGTTCAATATTACAGAATTATTTTATCAAAAACACAAAGAATATGCAGAATTAAGACATGCTACACATGAAAAGAGTTTTTTTCTTAAGTACAAAAATAAAAAATGTAGGAATAAACAAAATAGGTCCAGAAACCAAGCTCAATTGCAAAATTTTTGAAACTTGATCAACCAGAAATATTACTAGTCGTTGTTTCCGAAGATCTTCAGCTACAATTCTGGTAGATGCAGAAGGAAATATTACCACTCTTAAGAGACACGGAGGATGGAAATCATCTGCTGTCGCTGAGGGGTATATCAATGACTCAACCACAAACAGGATGAATGTTGCATCTAAAGTTGTATGTGCAGTGCGTGCAACATCTAAAGAAACTATTCAGTCACCAATAAATCCAAAACCATCAACGTCAAACACTATTACAAGCCATAATTTTTCTCATAACATCCAAGAAAATCTAGAATCTAATCTTTCACACACACCATTACAATTTACAAATTGCAGCAATAATAATTTCACTTTCAATTTCTATAATTATCCAACCAATTAATAATTGTAATAACCTACCTATAACTACTTAAATTTTTGTTACTAATGATAGTTATTGTTACTTTTTGAAATAAATTATGTTGACTCTAATTGTAACATTTTGTGTATTTATATGTCAGATGTTGATTACACATTATTTTGTTAAATTGTCACGAGGTCGTAGGAAAAATACTGTACATTACTCGCGCGAAAGTGATTTTTCACACTCTTGTGATGGTCGTACTCGGCTACGCGTTAAAATTTAACATTTGCTTACAGAATTGCACCTAATGTCAGTATAGGTATGTAATAATCGGTTGTGCCTCGCCTGTCCATATCTTCTTTCGGCCTGAAAAATGCCACTTTACCGCCTAGGTATACAATATACTATTTTTAATACTGTCAAATACCCTATTCTATCTTGCATAGTATACATTATTCTCATGAAAACTAAACTACCTACTTGACACTTTATTTAAAAAAACGTCAAACACCAGTTTTTCGGTCGCAAAACATCGTTTACTTAATCGAGTACCGTAGTAAAGGCATAGTTTACATTGCAATTATCCGTAACTCCCTACCGATTGACTTTTCATTTATGTATTATACATTTTTGTTCTCTTGTAGAGGAGAATCCAAGAATGCAAAAATGTATAGGGTGTTCGATTTAAGAAATTGGGTTTGTAACCATAGGGGGGAGGGAGTTGAAACTCTACATATGAATAAAAACACGTCCTCCTTTATATGATTTTGTACGATTTTTTTCATTTTTTCATAAAAGTGACGCCTTCAGAACTATGTGGAGAGGATAGTTTTCATTGAAATCCTCTGTATATTTCTGCTCATACTACAACGAATTATTTATCAATCAACAACATCGGTTCCGGAGTCGTGTCTGTAGATAAGTCTTCGACCTGTATTGTATTGAAATGTTCAGATGGCATGACGTAGTTACTTACTGTACCGGTTTTGAAAAGTGATAGGTTAGCATCACTACCACAAATTCATTAAAAAAAACCGTATATTTCAATAAGGTACGTTCCACGTGAACAACACTTACACCGGTTCGCTAAAAATATCGATTTTTTAACGTCTGAAATGATCCTTTTGTGATGATTTTTACGAAGGTCGTCCGTTCAACTTTATTGCCGCGAAGAGTTCGTTAATAGCTGATAGTTGTAAGTACCGTGTAATGCATTTTATCGCACGCGTCTTGAATTTGGAGAACGGACTTAACACCAACGATAGATAAGTGATACACAAAATAAACTTGACACGTTTAATGTATAAAATTTCATCTACTCCCAGCTTGCAAATTTTTTGAGGTATAAAATAAATTGAATAATAATTATATTTTAATAGATAAACAACGAATTAAAAAATAAAAAAGGAACATTGTTAGAAAAATACTGACAATAAAAGTTATACACTTCGAAGTTATGAAGAAATAGTAGAATACCTATGCGAACATACATGCTGATATGAAAAAAAAATTGTGGAATTATATGAAAATCGTAGTAAAAACGGGGGCAGTTAAATAGACCACAGCAATAAAAGGAGAAAGTTTTGTTAGTTTCCTGTAAAATTTAGTTAAGAGTGTTACCAAAAATATATTATTCTAACACTTTACAAAGTTTTGAAAAATATTTTTCAAAAACAGTGACCGTTTAACTAAGCAGAAACAACTACTTCTCGGGCTATAGACACCGAAAGACATTGAATACATTTCTAAGTCAAGCGGGGTTGGTATGATCTACAAACATTCTGGTTTGCAATTAGAGGAAACAGCATAACTTTCAGAACAGTTTCGGCGTAATTGCGCCTCATCGGTACAAGGTAGATATTATCCGTCCAGAAGCTCTGAGAGCATAATCCTGGACTGGAGACAACGCTGAAATCACATTAATACATTAACCCCTGTGAAGGGAATGCTAAGTATGCGATAACAGCGACATCTCCACAGCTAACCACAAACCAAAATTCTAAATTGACATAGAATTTAATAACAGCATAATAATGCATATCTACTATGAGCAGGGCAACAATCATGTAAAAACCACGTGTAAAATATTTTCCAAAAAATCAATTTGGTAATTCTACTGTTCCAATAGACGTCAAGATAATAGTATCATACTATTATAACGCCTTACAAATTTGAAAATCACTTTTCAAAGAGTAGACCGTTCACTAGGAAGTAACATCTACTTCTCGAGGTATATCTCCGACAGACCAGTTTCGGTCTGCAAGTGATATTGTCCCTTCTAATTACAAACCAGAATGGTTAGTTATATATCGTATATATATACCAACCCCGTTTAACTTGGAAGTGTAATTAATTGTCTGTCAGGGCATATAGCCTGAGAAGTAGATGTTACTTCCTAGTGAACGGGCTACTCTTTGAAAAGTTATTTTCAAATTTGTAAGTCGTTATAATAGTTTGATTTATCTTGACGTCTATTGATAACATGCTTTACCTAAATTTTACAATTGTTACAGGAAACTGTAATTCAGTACATAACTACAATACAGAGATGGTTTTTTGTCAATATAGAATTATGGTTTGTGGTTAGATGTGGAGATGTCACTGTTATCGCATTCTTAGCATTCCCTTTACAGGGGTTAATAATGTATTAATGAGATTTCAGCGTTGTTTTCAGTCCAGGATTATGCTTTCAGAGCTTTTGGACGGATAATATCTACCTTGTACTGATGATGCGCAAATAGACCGAAACTGTTCTGCAAGATATGTTGTCCCTTCTAATTGCAAACCAGAATGGTTGGTTAAATCTTGTGGATCATATCGACCCCGTTTGATTAAGAAGTGTAATTCAATGTCTGTCAGGGCCTATAGCACGAGAAGTAGTTGTTTCTTCTTCGCTTAACGGTCACTGTTTTTGAAAAATATTTTGTAAAGTGTTAGAACAATACCATTTGGAAAACAGTTATACATAACATTTTTATTTCAAAGTCCGGCAACATTTTGGTTCTCTTTGGAAAAAGAGCTTTTTCGGATATAATGAAACAAGTGCGGGTACAGAGAAAGTATAATTTATCAAAAAGCACTGTTGTAAAGTATATTTCACAATATTTCGTTGACTCTGTATCTGATCTTAAGGATTTAATAATAAAAGTTTATAAATCCCTCATTGTACAGTAAACAGTAACAGATCCGTAGTCGGTAAAATTTAGATACTAAAACTAAATATTATTTTAACAGTCAAACATTTCAGTTGTAAAACAAAATTTATCCATTCGACCCAAGATTAATTCACACCTTACAAGATTGTAATTATGACACGAGACTTGACTTTTGTGTTATATTAGCGAAAAGCTTATGAATGAGCAGTTCTTTCACTACAATATTATTTTATTCTCAGAAGAAGCAACGTTATTTTATCCCAAAACTGATGGTATTGGGCTAGTGAAAATTCTTATTACAGGATTCAACGTGATAGTTAATTTGCTAAAAAATTAAATGTTTGGGGTGCTATTCTACCACATCGAATTATCGGACCGTACTTTTTCTTTTTTAACGTTAAATCAGGAAGTATATTTGTATTTACTGGACAACTTTTCAATACCTGAAATAGATGACCTTCCTTTGGAGCAAAGGCGTAAAATATATTTACAGCTTGATGTTTGACATGATAACAGTGAGGGAGACATTATACCCTAAGGTTGAATCATTAGTACGGGCATTATACCGAAAATAATCGTTCTATATTATTTGGTGGACAAAATACAATACCCATAATGTCGATTAAACCGTCCAAAAAAAATGTTACATTGACCTATCTGCTGTAATATAATCTATTCTCCTACTGGATGTTACCTTCGCTTTTGCCATTACACAATGGTGATAATTTATTTAATTATTGAATATTCCATTCAATTAATTTATTCATTCAACACGGCAAGATCACTTTAAATTCAAAAGAGGTGCTAACACTACAAAATGTATTTTACAATACCAAGGTCGAGAAATTCTAATAATGTATACTAATAATTAGTGGATGAATAATATTGGAATTTACCAAATTTCAAATTAACTTGGACAATTACATAATCGATCGTCCTTCTGTAATCCTTTAATTTATTTATATATAAGATGAATTTTAATGAGTCTTCAATCAAATAAATTATAATTTGAAAAAACTAAAAAACACTCTTTATAGGTAACTGAACAAAAAATTGAAAAACAATTCTTAATTTCAGAATAAAATGATTAACGAGAAAATTAATATCATTATTGTACCTAATAGCGTGGCGTGCTTTGTACTACATTTATACACTAAGAGCCCTATTAGATTTGGGCACTAGGAGACGTCACCGGTGACCGACCAGTTGGTGGGCACTAGTTCTGATGGCGCTTATTACATTATGGTCACCGTGGCGTCACCAGCGTTTGGTAACTGACCGGTGACTTTGTCCCGTGACCAAACGAGTCGCCACTGGTGACCCAGTACCGGCTCCTCGAAGGAGGCTCAGCCTCCTCAACAATTTATCCAGCAAATAGCACCAGAAATATTTTGTTGATTATTCTTCATTTGATTTCCTGTTTATCTAATAATTTTTAAATTTTACAATCAATTCCCCGTTTTCACTAGTTATTTTTGAATTTGACAAACATCTCAATACCGAAACAGATGTTGCTCAACAGAGTTGCCGTTTTTTCGACCAGTCCAATTGCTAATACCGTAAAAAATAGCGGAAATGGCAACACTCTCAGGAGGCTTGCCTCTAGCGGTCGCGATGATATATGAAGGCACATCGTGTTGCATGCGTTTTCGACTTGACGAAAAAAAGCTTATAGGAATGGTTTTCAAAACAGTTTCCCAATACACTTTTAGATAACTTAGTTCTAAAATATATTTTTTTTGATAAAATAGCACTGCACAATGCGTTGTATACTCTGATAGATATTTTAGGTCAGTACCTACGACAGTCACGCCGATATGATAAAATTTATGATAAATAATGATTTGCACCAAGTTTTACCTCGGTCCTCAGTTTTATAAACTACTTTGTTTGACAGTCACCATTTCTGTCATGTCGGCATCGGTGGAGAGATAATATTTTCTACTCTCAAACGAATTAAAACTTACCTGCTAAATATAATCAATCGGCCAAAATCGTTTATACAATGTTAGTTTAATATCTATTGAAAAAGATTTAGTAAAACGCTTAAAACAGAATGATACATTTTTTGATAATATTATTGATCATTTTTCGCAAACTAAAGACCGTTAATATACGTATGAAAAAAGTTGATAAAATTAATAAAAAGAAACAAAAAACGAACAAAAAAAATTTTGGGCAAGAGAACTTTATACCTCCACGTTGGTTCTTGCTGGGCAACAATTAATTTTGTCACTGAAGTATAGCTGGTACGGTCGCCGCGCAAACGTTAAATTATTTGGCAGAATAGAGTATATTTTTACGAAAACGTTTTATGTCCAGCAACCTCTTTTGAAAAGTTCACGAGCCGCCACTGTGGTGACCAAGAATTATCGCTGGGTATTGAATCCAATGACACCTATTACACAGTCACCGCTGTTGCGTCGCCACTGTATTTTTGTGTTCTGCAAGTTCCGATTGTTTGATGCCAGTGTACTGAGCGGACGTAATGTCGGGAAAATATGAAGGAATGCTACTTCTTGCTCTTTTGTTAAGGAAAAGGAGGAGACGGACAAGGAAAATGCACGTGCATCCGATATTATCTTTAAGAGAAACAAAAGGATTGTTTTATACCCTTTTTGATGAACTTTTTTAGCTGAAGAAAACAAGTTTTTCAACTACATGAGAATGCCAAAATCCTCTATCTTTTAACTGCTTGGGGTTGGCCCTGGCGACTTTGCTGGTGTCGCGGCTGGCTGCTCGTACAGTAACCGGTGACGCCACCGGTGACGTCGCCTGGTGACCAAGTCTAATAGGGCTCTAACTCTGCATTTGGGAATTGAACTAGTAGGTAATTATAACAATTCATTCAATTCAAATTCACTAGTCTTACCAACAAATGTCTAGTTAGACACTTCTTTATACCTACGTATGATTAGACTCCACCAAAAACTAATTTTAATATATGTCCTCGATTTTCTGGACTTGTGAATTAACATAATATATTCTATACCTACAATATAAATCAGCTTTAGGCTCTCAAACGTAAGATACTTGCTATTTCTAATCCTTGTCTATTTCAAAATTTTAAGGTTACAATTAAAATAAATCGAAGTATCATGCTAGGTATTTTTAGTAGATAGGTACTTTCACTTGACCTCAACAATTAACAACCTTGCTGTAGGTACTGACTATACAAATAATTTTATTATATTATATCATGATATTAATATGCAAACTGCGTTGAATGAGAATCGAGGCAGAGGAAGAATGGAAATAACAAATGCTTGGCAGCAACGTCAATTATTGTAGATGCAGATTTGAATGGGGTGGTAAACCGAAATCGGGTTTTTGGTATTTTATTAATAGTTTATTACGTAACGTGTGTGGTAAGAAGCATTTTACGCACGAATGGAAAAGTTACGCACGATGCCGCATTGCGGCGAGTGCGTAATTCCGTGAGTGCGTAAAATGCTTTACAACACGAGTTACGTACTATACTTTACCTACGACCTACTTAAACTTGTATTTATACTCTTATTATTAATAATACTTGAACAACATCAACATTTTTAATAATTTTATTGTATAACATTTAATTCCATAGTACCTATTAATTATTAGAATAATTGTTTTTAGTAACATTGCAGTTATTGAACACAAATGGTAAATCGCTTCCTTTGCTTGTTGAAGCATAAGAAACAACATTTACATTAGAGGTGCTTGGTAAACTTTCATCTCTATTACTTGCACCTGCTATATTTTTTAATTGAATAAAACTTTACACAAATATACAAACCAGTTATAAGTTATAAGGATAATAAAAAAGTTTTTTGACAGTTTCTTGACAGTTCGTTCGCAAATCGCTATTGCGGCCTACTAAAGTTTGATGTTTTGACGGCTTATGCCATATTTTTGAATAAAATGGCGACGTCTATTGACAGTTGCTAAGATGTTGCTAGGGAAGCCGTGCGATTTACTTTACAGCTGTGCGTTTTTTTTACCGTGCGTAATACACGTCATTACATTGAGGCCGACTGTGTGTTATTGACTGATTACAGGGGGGGTCGTAGGTAAAATATATTAGTACTTCTTTCCAAAAATTAATTCAAACATTTCAGGAGAAAACTGGACATTAAGAATTCCTAAATGTTTGCAACTTTCGTTACAGATACGTCACAAACCTGAATGATGTTAGCCACTATCTGATTACATGTTTTATGAACTAATAGCCAGTTACAAAAAGGCCATTCCCATTTGAAGTTTGAAGAACTGTCAAAATCTATAATATATTACGAGTGTTTTGTTTGTTTTTGTTTACAGTTTACACGAGTTTGACGTTTCAATATTCTTAAAAAATAAAAGCATTGTGTTGATATTTTTTAGTTGAGTCTAGTTAGTTCTTCTCCACAATTTATCAAGCTAGAATAATGTCAATATCATATGAATCTTGTTTTGTATTATGCTGCACGAATACAATAGTTACAACGGCTCGTAAAAAGTTTGTAACTGCACGTGCAGTAAAACTTGAAAGAAAATTATGGTTTGAGGCTGCTACTAGAAAATATAAACAGACTACTACAACTAAGTAGTTAGTATTCCTGTAACGGTCATTTTCATGATTTTCAAGATTTGCAGCTCCATGTTTAACTTAAAATATCTCGAGAAATATTGACTTTATCGTTATGAAAAAAGAGTACTTTATTTACGTCAAAAGTATTGGAGAATCGAAAAATTGTGCTAAAATTTTTATTCCGCCAGTGGCGTAGAATTTGGGAATGATTAAATTGTCACTTACTCTTGTCGTACGCCTCTGGTAGTAGCCAGAAACGTTTCTTTAACAAATTTAGTAGGGTGTACAGTGTCTACACTTTCTCTCAAATATGAAATGAATAGGTAGAACAGTTTTAAAGTATTAAGCCAAATAGTTTTTAAATTCTTAAACAAAACACCCTATAACTAAGTAAGCAGCTACATTTTATTTAGGTGTTTTGGGTTAAATGTTTATAATTTGAAGTCAGGATTCTACTGTTAAATTATTTCCAATTAGTAAGCGTAGAGCGTAGATCATTGACACATTATCTGTCTAATAACCCTTGATTGCTGGCTAGAAACACTAGCAAAAATTTCAATTACATATTTTTTTGTACAACTGCCATTAAAAGTGACATTTTTTATGCCTGTGAAACCTGTTAAAAGAAGACGTTTACAAAGTAGCGTGTTAAAAGTAAAATACTTTTAACACTAGTGTTAATAGAGACATAATCATTAAATTTCTTTTCAACCAAATAGAAGTAAACGAGACATAATGATTCAATTTTTAATGGAAATTCAATATTATAGTATTATAATAGTATTATAATAGTATTATAATGTATTAACATTAACATTAACATTAACATTAATAGTACAATTATTCAACAACTGCTGATATTAATACCTTGCATTTTTGAACTAGCCCAGTTGCCAATTACATCAGCATAAGCAGTCAGTTCATGAAATGAAGTGGGTATCGCTGCAGCTTGCAGACGGCATAATTCTTTTAGCAATTGCCTTTTTATGAAAAATAGATTGATCGACGTAACCCTCAGCTACTGTTGTAGACTTCCATCCTCCGTGCTTTTTATCTCCGTTATATTTGCTCCTGAGTCCGCCAGCAAAGAAGCAGAAGATCTATAACAGTGACCTGTATATTCATTGGATCCGGTAGGTTTAGAAACTCAGCATCCAATGAGGGTATTTTCCCAAACGTATTTATACCAACTGGGTTCGCAGTGCATTTATAATTTGAGTATATCTGAATTAAACGTCCATGTATAATATAGCAGAAGGGCGTAATGCAGCGTATTTATTAAAATAGTCAATATATTTTCGTTTTAGTATTTGGAATTTGAACAATCAATGATTTATTTATTAATTTAATATCATCTATCAACAAAAGGCACAACTCTTCACGTCGGCAGGCTCCATGTATTCCGAAAATAATAGCTTTTACCATCAAGTATGTTTCTTCTGGCGCCTCATTTATAAACTTCTAAACTTGTTCAAATGTAAGTGTTTTTAATTTTTTGGTACTATATAACCATCATTTTTCCTCTTTAAGAATACTATTACCTTGAAATATTTACTTACAGCAACCCCATTTTTAACTAGCGTACTCGATTTTATAATAGAAAACTTTCTCCACAAAGTTGACGTGTTCCATATTTTTGATTTCTCTTCTAGATATGCCAAAAAGACGGATTCACTGAAGTTTCCTTAAATTTTTTTCATTTTACACCGCTTGAGAAAATTAGAATATGCAATATCATACTGCTGAGCCGATTTTTTCAAATGTCGCTTTTTTGCAGCCTTTTCAATATCATCAGGAATACACGATTCATCAATACTATACCTCATTATGCGAGAGGAATATTAAACACCAGCAAGAACTTTTAATAAAAAGCGTGAACTATAAACAATATTGTTTGTTGGTAACTAAGTGATTCAGCGTCATTTAACATGGTCCCAGGTTCCCAGGAAATAAGAATTATTGTTAAAACAACAAAAAAATATGTAATTGACAATAGACGTCAAAATGTGATTTTCTTGAAATACTTTTATTTTATTATTAAAATAGGATTTGTACAAAAAATTTTATTTTGTTCGTTTTTTTTCACTCGCAAAATAAAATGTTACTTTTAACACTAATATCATAAATAGCTATTTTAACGCTTTAAACAAAGAAAATCACATTCTTTCAAGATTTATCGTTGAAATAGTATATTGTGTCACAAGGGCAAAAAATGAGCTTTAGTAGCCCAATACAGTTAGGTGCACGAGCGAACGTAGCGAAACGAGCCCTTGTACTGCTAAACGATACTTTACGCCCTATTTTTGGTGTTCATATGATTGGTTTTCCGGTAAGGTGGGCGAAACAATTAGTTACAACAACCGCTCCGAATTATAAAAAGATAGGCCTAACCTAACTTTGTAAAAATGTATAATTTGTTGTAGTTTATTTATAAAATAAGTGGATTATTTGATTTTCAAAAAGGGTAAAAAGGGTATTTCATCTATACATATACAGCCTAAACCACTGATCGTAGCCACCTGAAACTTGAAGGGTGTGTTCTTTGTATGACGTAGATATCCGATCAGAAAGAATTTTCCGAAATTCTACCACAAAGGGGGTGGAAAACGGGTGCAAAGTATGTATGGGACAACATGATTCCTTAGTACAATCTACTTCAAATTTTGCATAAACATTATTTAAAAGAATTGCTTATTTTACTGAAACTCATCGTCTGACGAAAGATCCTTTCCTATCGGATGCCTACGTCATACAAAAAACACACCCTCTAAGGTCTCTACGATCAGCGGTTTAGTCTGTGCGTTCATATGTCAGTCAGTCATTCAGGACAAATCATTTTATATGTATAGATTATTTTAACTATTGAAACTATAAAATATGGTGGAGAACTTTTGAAGAATCTTTATTTGATAATAATATAAAGGGTATGTGACGATTAGCTTTTACTATCTGCATATGGTAAATCACTAATACGGTCTTCATGGAAATTCTTGAAACATATACAGCGAGTATATGCATTCACTGATGGTGAAAAAGGTTATTCTTGATAAAAAGTTTTTCTTGTTCTGAAACCCCATAAAATGAAATGAAATTCAAGTTTGTCAAAACCCATCTCATATTATAGCCAGTTTCATGAAAATCGTATAAACTTTTGCACCGAGTTCGAAAATAATGTAATAATCTAGTAAGTGACGTTTACGATGTGCCAAGTAACTGTCAACTGTTATAAATAATTTTCAAATTGTCATCCTTTAATAAATATTTGACAACAATATAAACTATTCAACAAAGAGTATATCTTATTAAGTGTTATGGTATTGGGGAAGTTTCGTACCCGTATGCAATTGCAAAATTTCACGAAAAATATCAAGATGTACCCATTACGCGGTGTGGATTAAAAATAAATAAAGAAGTTTGATGAGACAGGATCTGTTCAAGACGAAAATAAATTGAAAAAGGCTTACGTACAGGAGGATGATGCAACTAGTGCACTAGCTATGCATTCGTTAAGGGAAAATCCCAAGTTGAGTCTACGAAAAAGAGCAGTGGTGGTTGGTTTTTGGAAGAGTCATTTACAGAAAATATTTAAGCAAAACAAAATTCATCCATTCAAACCGAAATCCATTCATACCTTACAAGATTATGATTATGACACAAGGTTAGACTTTTGTGCGATGATTGGTGGAAAAGTTATGCATCACCGATTCTTTCACAATAATATTTTGTTTTCTGATGAAGCTACGTTTACAACAAACGGAGTCGTTTCTTCCCAAAATTGTCGATATTGGGCTAGTGAAAACCCGAGCTATAGGATTTACTGTAATAGTTAATTTGCTAAAAAAGTTAATTTTTGGTGTGCGGTTTTACCGGATCGAACAATCGGACCGTATTTTCTGGAATATACATTAAATCAGGAGGTATATTTGTATTTGCTGGACAACTTCTTCTTCTGAATTAGAAAATACTCCCTTGAAGCAAATGCGTAAAGTGTACTTTCAACATGATGGATGTTCGTCACATTTGACTTTGCTAATTAGAGTCTGGCTGGATGAATATTTTCCTGGGCGATGGATGGGACGTTAAGGACCAATATTTTTTCCGCCCCGAACTCTTGATTTAACTTTTTTTTTATGGGGCTACTGAAAACAAAAACTTTACGAAAATAATTTAAACCATAATATTGAAGACTTGAAACGAGCAATCATTGATGCCGTTAACGAAATTACCCCAGAAATGCTGAAAAATACAAAGAATTTAGAAAGAGAATTAAGAGATGTTTTGAAGCTGATTGATTAGATGTTTTTAGTTTACTTAGTGTTTCTTACATTATTATTCTGTATTGTTATTTTTGATAGTGATTTCATTTTATGGGGTTTCAGAACAAGCAAAACTTTTTGTCAAGAATGACATTTTTCACTAAAACTAATACTTCCCGCCTATAGAGGATACCCCATCCGTGGACAGACTGTATAACCCTATTCTCATATAATGTAAATAATAGCATTATAATGATTGTTTAATAATTGTTAATTTCCGAGAAGAAAATTTTAAACTTTTATAATGGTATGTATAATTGTGGAATAATAATAGCCATAACAAAAATTGTATTCCGAATAAATTTTGTCATAATTATCATACGTCGAATTTCATTTCAATCTGGCAACTTCATTATTTACGATCTTTATTTGAAGTTAGTCAATTTGTTTTTTTAACAACTTCAGTGATTCTAGTCTAGTCTAGCAGCAAGTATACTAAAAATCATTGAGCAATTGCATGATTATTGAATTTACAAATTCGACAAAGCCTGAAATTGCTAATCCCTTAGACATCTCAGTTGTTTGGACACCTATATAGTGATGCATTCATCAACAACACAACAAAAAAACGGATCGAAACAATGAAAATTTCATCGAAACGGTTGTGAGTCCAACTTTATGAAACCTCCACGATTCTAATTATTACAAGAACGATTTCAGTGGACTGGAGGTGGCTGTTCAGCTTCAAAGTTGTTGAATCAAAACAATCTATTAGTTCGTAACCTACGCAATTTGTAACAATAAAACTAACCTGAGCTCAGTACACATTTTTCAATAAACAGATTTGGGACCAGAGAGTTTAAACTGCTGTTACGCCCTATATCATTTTAGTTTTTCGTCCATTTTTCTTGAAATGATTTTGAAAAGAGTTGGCTTATTTCAAATATTTTAAATATTATTTTTCAAGCATCACTTATACACAAAATATGGGTATCATATTTTGGAATACATATTTGTGTCTTTAAGGAACTTGATAATATTTTCAACGTTGCACTTTTCACCCAAAATATTTAATTAGATACGCTCAAAAGTAAATATTTTCAGAGTCCTCAGCCTTAAGGCTTTTCTGCTTTTGGTTTTCCCGTTCATATGAAGAGATGGTCCTAATTAGGCTTAACCGTCTTTTCACTAGATCCTCCTTGTGGAAATCTTCCCTTGACACTCTAATCCTGGAATTTTGTTTTTCCAATGAATCAGAGTTTCACCTTCACCATGTGAGGCTGTTTCTTCCTCTTCCATGCACAGCCGACAGATAGGTTCCTCCCTATTATGCCAATTGTAAGCATGTACTTCTTCAGGGTACAGTGACCGGATAGTAATCCCCCCTATTTCCTCATTGGATCCTTGCTGATGTTCAATACTCCGTTGGTCAGCATCTCCGAAGGTTTTTCAACTAGCAGTTTGCGCTGTTCCAATACGTCTGATGTTTTGTTTGGATCCACCAAGATGTGCATCCCAGTGCTGCAGTATTTGATACTCCAGTTTCTGGTTCAGAACCATTGGACACAATTTCTGACCCTTAGTTTACAAGGGTATCAGCCGTTTCATTACCTACAATATCCTTAGCCTGGGACTCACTTACGTATCACCCTATTGTGTTTTGTCACGGTCAAGATTTTTTAAAGCAGTCACAGACAGATGTAATATGGCGGCATGCTAAGAATTTCAGTGCTGTCAAACTATCGGAGTCTTTTGGCTTCTTTATCATATCCTTTGAAGTTTATTTGCAAACACGTGCCGATAGCGTAGTTTTCCGCCTGAAATACGGATGTAAACGTTTGAATGGTGAATTTTTCTGGTACTTTGGGAACCATTATTTCATTTCTTGATACTATTAGTGCGGGGGTTATTAATGTTTGTTAAACTTTACAAATTGAGTATTACAGTTGTAGTAGGAATATTGTTTCTATGATAGGGAACTGCTATCTTGCAAATATTCTATTGATTCTTCCATGGAACAGAGGTGACATATGATGATTGTTGATTAATATGAGATGGCAGATTTTTCTTTCAAAATCCCACTTTTACTTTTTAAATCATCATCTATTGTGATAATTAGATTGTTTATACACTAATTATTTCTATATTTTTCAGTTTTTTAATAAATTTTTTTAAAAGACTCTTCATTTCGAAATTCTTCTGATTTTGTGCGTTTTTAAGTTTTAAGGTCTTATTCAAGGCATGTCTGTTAATGACACCTGATTGGAATAGAGATTGAAATACCTACGCATTTTAAGGTCATCGTCGGCTGCATTAACTTTATCAGACAAAATAATTGAATACATTTATTTGCTGATTTGATCCCAAACCATGTTCCATGAAGAAAACTGAATTTCTGATCCTTCAAGTTATCCATAGGTAATAACTTATCAATGAAAGACTTGTAATTAAAATTTTAAAAATTTGTTGCTTTTGGCATTGAAATTTTCGTTGTGCCGTAGTTGCGTAATTATTGTAAGATGATAGACAGATTTTATAAATAGCCTGTGTAGGAATTTGTAAATTATAATTCCTTACTAAAAATAACTCAAAACAGAATAACAATTGAGGTAGATTTATTCAAAATAAATATTTATTTATAATCTTCTACGTAATCAAAGTAACATCCTGTTGTTAGCACGTTTGGTTATTAAAAAAATATGGTCGGACCAAGTGAGACTACTGCTTAATAATTCACAAGTAATTTTGAGATAATATGGAGTTTAAAGTTTGACCGCATATGAAGTACGGCAGAAGTGGGTTGTTTTTATCGAATCGCAGCACTACGCATTAAGCAACATTAAGATGGAGTAACCCATGGACGTATGTGGAGCAATTATTGGGAACACCCTAGCGTGATAGAGTTTAAATCATCCTGAAGGGATAGCTTGTTCCTTATTGGATTGGATGTTATCTGCGTAGAAAGGCATTTTGCTTGAAACGTAAAAGGCAAGATCGCTGGTGTATGCTATAAATAGCAAAAGTCCCAGAATAGAACCCTGAGGAACTCCAATTTCCATCAATTGCTATTCTGAGAGTGATTCTCCCACTCTTACTTCAAATCGCCTATCGGGTGAAAGTTATCGATCCACAGATGCAACTGCCCTCGTATCCCAAAGTGATCAAGCTTATGTAGAAGTCTTCGCTTAGGAACCCTATCAAAAGCTTTGGAGAGATTGAACGGACTTGGTCAAATCCATGTTGTATTGGAATAATCTTTTCCTGGAGAAGAAATTTGTAGCTGATGTATCTGATATTTGGCAGGGTTTCTCTCTCTTGTCCTCAGACTTGGTGCATTATTCTTGACTGAGGAAGTGAATATTCCCGAGAGAACAGATATTTTGTTAATCGGATTTGTTGAGAAGCTGAATTTGTTTGGTAAAATATTAATTGGTGTGAGCTACAATAGATTCTTGCAAGTCTCAAACACCACAAATCTAACTTAAGTCGCGTGGTTGACCCACAGTTGCAGCCGAAAAAATATACATATTTCAAGATTGAGTTGAAATTGTGAGGTAAAAAAATATTTTGTTTGTTTTTTCCTTGGAAATTAATAAAAAATTGATTGGGGATACAAACCTAAATACTAACATTTCCATTATCAAAAACTTTCAAGTGATGGTGAACATTATATTTCCAAAAGGCTTTGATTTCAAGATTTTAGTTGCCTATCCAGATTTATAGGTAATAATTATATGTACAACATTTAAGGACAGGTTAATTTGGATATCGGAAGATTTGACTTTTTATTTTGAAAAACAGTTTCCAAATTCTTAAGGATCCAAAGAATGTACCCTCACATTATTAATGATGATTGTAAAATAATGTGCCCGTTATTCCTTTCAGGTCGCGTTGTATCGAACACCTAAACTCAGTTTAATGATAACGGGTGTTTAGACTGTGACATATTGATTTATTTATTATCATCAATTACATCAGTCTAAACATCAGTTATCATTAAACCGAGTTTACGTGTTCGATACAACGCGCCCTCAATAGAGTTAACCTGTAATACCCTGTACAATGATCCATTAAAAAAATGTCATCTCTTTTTTGAAAAAAAATCCCATTTTTTTCTTCCGGCCCCATTTAAATATTACATTTTGTGAGATACATTGACAAAAATAGCAATGGTATACAACTAACCTCTAACGCTACAGAGCTAAGACCAACTACAAAGACTTCACACAGCCTAAACAAAACACTAGAATTAATTTAAATCCCCTTCATTCAGTGACTCACACTTGAAATGATCAGACATTTTCTTTCCATCTTGACGATACAAAAAACATTTCGAAACTAAAATTAATTAATTATTTTTTTGTATATAGATATTAATGATACTTTGGTTAACTAAACATCTAAAAAATGAATGAAACTAAGTGTTTCTAATTAATTCCACAATTTATTGAAACAATTATCAACATAATATTATTGATAATTATTTCGATATTGACATATAGTCCAGTAAACGAAGGTGCCAACATGGGCAACTGGTCCAGCAAGAGCAATTTTTTTTTTATTTGCAGGTTATGGTAGGCACATTAAATTCCCAAAATGTCAGGTACCTGACCCCTGTGGAAGGGTGGGAAAATGGCCCTGAAATTCCAGAAAATCCGTTTTCCCGCGATATCTGCCGTGATTTGACCAATAGAGAATTTTTGTTTAGATGAAAAGTAAAGAGCAGATCCTTACCTACAAAAATGATCCCTAGCATTTTTTCGAAAAATTGGATAGTTTTCGAGATAAATGGCCCGAACGCCGACTCAAAATTGAGCTCCAGACCGGCTTATAGAGAGCACGCTCTGAGGGCATGACGTCCACAAGTGAATTACTAATTTTTTAATAACTCGCGTGAAAATCGATATTTTTCAATCAATCAAAGTGCGAGTGAAAGAGGAGATTTGTGGCTACTGAGGCATGTTTTCATCCACTCAATTCGTGCTCCCGTGTCATTGTAAAACTGGGCCAAAATTCGTCTTTTTCAGATTTTTCAATGCTTCCATGGATTTATTCATATTATTTTTATTAAGAGGTATTTCAGCCAATCCTATTAGATAATGGTTCTTTGGGAGGTACTTTATCTATTCCAAAACAATGCCACTAATAATTCGCCCGTATTTTTTTGAATAATGTGTTTTCCAAGAGACGATTTTTGTGGATTTTTGGAGTTTTCCCGAGCGCTCTGGTTTATTGAAAACTTCTCGATAATTAAATGTCAAACTCGCTTATAATTGATATTGGGACAAAAGTTAGAATATCCTCTTGCTGATGGTATAATTTTTTTTGGCACAGACCCCCGGGTTTTCAGGAAAATCGGGGAAATTTCCGATTTTCTGATGAAAAACAGCTATTCTTCTGATTTTTTTCGAGCAGTTTTTTCTCTTTCCAGTAAAATTCTTCCCGGTCAAACATCATACCCGATGAAAGGTCACATTCTGAACGTTCCTTTGATATGTGTACCAAGTATTCTATTTGATGTATTAAAAAGAAATTTGTCTCTAAATTTGTTGTAATGGATGCCTCATTTTATTCTCGGACGCCGCCACGCCACCCATCTATAGTGTGGTCGACGGCGCCTGCTATAGTGCGTGTACACGTGGATGCTTTCTGCTGCATTGTTTGTCAACAACAGACAATTTTACAAGTAAACACTATCTCTTCTGTGATTTTTTAAGAATAAATTATAAAGATGTGGAAAATGAAGATATGATATGCGAACAAGAAGAGGTACAGAGAGACATAAGTTTGGGGGAAGGTCAAGAGGCAACAATTCCGGGAGAGGTAGATGTGGGAGGAACAGAGCTAGAGGACAGTGTTAACGAATTGGAGCAAGGCGCGAATGGTGTTTCCAGCTTACGATATGTAAACGAAGGTGAAGAAAACAAGAGTGACTGGTAATAAACTGATAGATAATTGTTCATATCGTTGTTATACATGTTCAATTTTTCATATATTTTTCAAGAATAAAATGTATTTTCAAAAAAGTCCAATCATATTTTATTGCAAAAATTTGCGTTTTTTTTTGCAAAATTCCAAAGATGTGCAATTTATTACCGAGCATCATGGCAGACGCATGAATCTCCCAAAAATATCTGATTCTTGCCCGGGAAACCCGCGGAACTTGGGGCTCCCACTACAAACGGAAAGTTATTTTCGCAATTTTAGCGTTTATGTTCAATCCTTTGCGCACACAATCATTCCTAGGATTGGTCTGTCCAATAAAAGCAGGCCGGGGTCATCATTTTCAAGTTTCGTTTCATGGCCTTAATTATTTCGCGGTTGCGAAATCTCAAGGTGGCGCCCTCTACCATAGTTGCCTGGAAGCCTAAACATAGAAATTCGTGTATTTTCAGAGTCCCTGATCCCAGATTTCGGGCTAGAAGCACCAATTGTGGAGTTTTAGAAAACTGCGAACTTTTCAACCACCATTTTTGCAAAAAATATTGGTGTACCGGAAAAAATTGTAGGGACAACTTTTGTAGGTAATGAACTGCTCTTCATTTTTTGTCTGAACAAAAATTTTCCAGGGATCGTAGTTCGGGAGATATCGCGAGAAAATGGATTTTCTGGAATTTCAGGGCCATTTTCCGACCCTCCCACAACTTCCAGGCACCTGACATTTTGGGGGTTCAATGTACCTACTATTACCTGCAAATTAAAAAAAAAAATTTCTTGCTGGACCAGATGCCCATGTTGACGGTATTTTTCGCCTTCATTTACTGGACTAATATAATCGTCAGAATGACAGAAGTTGCTTTTGATCTGATACCTACCTGATGTTTAATATTTTGGCTAGACCAAATAGTGACCTATCTTATAATTGACTTAATATACACTGTGTCCGTAAAGTATGGAACAAATTCATTTTTAGCTAAATAGACCATTTTAAGAAATAATTCTGAAACACGTCGATTTTTTATTTTAATTAACCGTATTTTAAAATAATAATCTAATATACAGGGTGAAGAAACACCCCCATTTTGTCTCAATTTTCGGATTACTCTAGCTGAGCTGATTCCAAAAATGTATCACATGTTGATTCCAATTGGTACAGGGTGGACAAAAATACAATAGTTTTGTGTGTGCTCATAAAGTAATCCTGGAGGTTTTGATGAAAGTTTATGGTTTCAACAGGATGGTGCACCTCCACATTATGCTGTAGATGTTAGAAGGTACCTAGATGAAATTTTTCAACAGGTGGATTGGTAGACGTGGACCTATTGAATGGCCAGCGAGGTCACCAGATTTCAACACTTTGGATTATTTTATGTGGGGCCATCTGAAGAATGTTGCGTATCAAACGAAACCAGCAAATATTTAAGACTTAAAACAGAGAATTCGGACAGCAATAAACAATATTTCTCAAGACACAATAAACAAGGTTCAACAAGAATTTGTACACCGTTTGGGTTACTCTCAAATACAGCAAGGGCTGCAGTTCGAACATTTATAAAGTCAGTTCTGTCCGCTAGACAATAAGTATTTTTGATAATATTGTTAATTTAACTAATAAAGAATGTTACGCGTTACTTTATGATCACACACAAAACTATTGTATTTTTGTCCATCCTGTACCAATTGGAATCAACGTTTTTGGAATCAGCTCAGCTAGAGTAATCCGAAAATTGAGACAAAATGGGGGTGTTCCATTTAAAAAAAATGACGGTGACGTCATTACTAGAAAGTATATTATTTTAAAATACGGTAAATTAAAATCAATAATCGTGTTTCAGGATTATTTCTTAAAATGGCCAGTTTAGCTAAAAATAAATGTGTTCCATACTTTACGGACACAGTGTATATATAGTATATGTATATGAATAGAAAAAACTGGAAGATTATGATATTACAAATATTAAAGCTTAGGTATTATTAGCCCTATGAGAATATCCTGGATATTTTTTTCCCTTTAAGATCAGTATATCTATGCAATGATATAGGATTCACAAGTGTTACTTCAGAAGACAGTTTAATAGTGGAGATGTTCCCTACATGTATCTCTTCATTGATGACTTCATATCGTGAGTCTCTTAAGTGTCTTCAAATTTATAATTCTTCAAGGAAATCTAGCTCTTGTTTCTTACCACAAATATGTACTTCTGTGTTCGGTGCTAATAAGTGTTTGGTGTCAAGTGAATGTTTTAATCCGTATGCTCGTGTTCACTGTGTCTAATTTCAAAATGTCGACTGTTTTGACTAATATGGACAGCATTACATTCTGGACATTTAAGGTTATATATCCCAGACTTTTTTAATGGGAATATTTTTGTTTTTACATTTAACAATTTTTTACTTACAATGCTTTCTGTTTTATAATTCATTGTTAGATTTGATCTTCGAAATATTATTAGAAATATCACCAGCATATGTGATGGTTTTGTAATTTTGTATTTCTTCAGTTTTTTTAAAGAAATAATATGTAGTTGTAATGCCACTTTTTTCTCTTTTTTATTACATCAGATGAAATGTCAATATCGAAATAATGATCAATAATTTTTCCATTGAATAGTGGAATTTATTAGAAAATGAAAGATATATAAACCTGAATTGTTTTTTTTAAACAAACACACGTGGTAAAATTTCACTTTATTTAATTATATCGGAAAGCAGGTTCATTGTCGTCAACTCAAGGTTTGTGAGTTTTTTTAATTAAAAATCTCATACAATTTAAGTGTTACTATCAACATACAACAAAATCTACCTAAAACTAGCGTTCTGTTATAGATTTATTTGTTACTGCGTCACCGCAATGTTCAATAAGGACTGGATGAAATAGCAGCAAAGATTAGGGCTGAAATACCATTTTTCTCCTTCCCAATAATTGTACACAACGCATTATGATTCTGTTTTGAAGGATGTAAGTAACAATTACCAAAAATGTATCGATCGCCCTTGACGACCGGTTGTAAGTCAACTTACCACCCTTGGGTGGTAATAATTTATATCATATAAAACTTGTATCTTATTCATTTATATGAATATTAATAGTACAATTATCACGATTATGAACATTATTTACAAAATTTGGATAAATGTTTTCTCGTTTTTGCTCAATTTGTATGAAATGTTCTGACTCCATAATTTCTCCATCTCTAATCAAGTTTTCTTTTATTCTTGACGTACTGCAGGATACTTCTGGCTTCGTCATATTGTATAACATTTTATTTGCAACTTCCCTTTATTGTTGATGCTCTCCGCTACACAGCTTTCGGCAATAGCTGTATATTTCCATCCGCCATGTCGCTTGAGAGCTAACCCATCAACTTCAGTATTCGCTAATAAAGTAACTTTCCGTATTACAGATTTAAGGACGTTAAGGATAGTGCATAGTGCATAGTATTAACACATTTATTATTCTCCAAGTTATAACCAAATATAACAATAATATTTCCCAAAATAAGAAATAGGCAATTAGATCCCATAAAGCGGGACTGGCCTAGTCGTAAATTGCAGTGGCTTGACACGGGAATAAATCCGACTACACCAAACTCGAATTACTTTTGTTGAGAATGTTTGACATTGACGATGACATTGTATTAGATTATGTGGCACTAAAAATAGTTATCAGTAATATGAAGCATGAAAAGGGTTCTGAGTACGACCTATTTTCAATACAAACGTTCACAATTTAACTGAACTTTTACATTAATTAAAAAGACATGATTATGGTCTAGCTAGTGCCTATCCAGGCTATCAACTGGGACCGGAAACAAAAATCACAAACTAATTGGAATAAAAGTGTGTCACTATGTCTGCTACGGTGAAGATGTTAAAATTTTCCTGGGCTGTTTTCCCAGTGCTGAAACTGAAAAATCCTCAAAAAAATAATACTTAACCAGAAAGTTTCACCTGAAAAAACAAACGATGGAAAAAATGGACCAGCTAGCGTAATGCATCTTTCAAATTGTTATTTTTAAAATTTTAATTGTTTTAACTTGAGTTTTGAAATATTTTATTATTATCATTTAGCATTACTTCCAAGTTTTCTTTTTTATAATATTCTCCTTTTCCAATGGGTTTCATCCTACTATTATTTTTTTTTATTTCAAAAATTATCGACTCAGGTCTATTGGTTGTATTATGCTACCAAACTTTTAAACAAATGAAAAATAATACCTACGTTTTTTTGACAACAAAAATTATGAATGTCCTTGAACATATTACTGAACTTTTTTCTGATATAGAGGGTGCGGCAGATAAACAGCCAATTAGAAATATATCGAGAAATAAAGGTATCTCAATCATGAAAACTGAAATTAAGGGGTTTTGCAGAGTGAGCTTTAATGAAAATATTGCCATTCATTTGTTACTTCCGGAAGTTATTTATAACTTCGATTTTGGAAATGGGAAACTGTGTATTTTTTTCACTTTTAGAAATATTTACGTTATACTGAACATTTTTTGTTATTACTTCCCTATACCTATCTTGAACCGTTTTTGAGTTACAATGTTTTTTATATGAAAATTATATTATTAATTATATATGAAAACTTTTTTACCTTTACATAAAATTCATTATCCTCTAGTATTCGAAAACTGCAAGAGATAGGTATAGGAAATAATAATACAGATCGATAGTATGCAACGCATTTTTCTAAAATAATGAAATGAAAAAAGGAATTATGCGAAGAATTTGGATGTCTTTTTTATTCCAATTTTGACAGTACCCTGTATAATAAAAAAGGTAACTTCACAGTGTAAACGATAAAGCGGTATGTGGAAAATAGTTTCTGAGGAATTTAAACTTTTATTCAAATCACATTAGAGGATATTGACTTTTATGTGCATGGTAAAAAGGTTCAAGATAGGCATAAGGAAGTATCTACCAAAAATGTTCAGAATAACGTAAATGTTTCTAAAAAATTAAAAAATATATAAAGGATTTCCCATTCAGAAACACGAAGTTATAAACAACTTCCGGTATAACGGGAAGTGACAAATGAATGGCAATATTTTCATTAAATAGCTCACTCTCCATTCCAGTTTTCATGATTCAAAAACCTATAGTTCTCAAGATATTTGCAATTGACCGTTTATCTGCCGCACCCTGTATACTGAATTTATTATGTATGCATATAACCATTTAATTCTAACCCAGTGATCGAGCCTTTTGTATTAAAATAAAAATAATTTCACCACTCTTCAGTTCGATATCCCGTCGTTTTTTAGTTTTTCAAATTGACTGATTTTTAAACTATTATTCATTCTCGTTCTACTCACTGTTTTTATTCCATATTTCTCCCAGATTTTGTTTTTCTCCGCTATAATCTGATATTGAATATTATTGAGCTATTTCTTCGGATTTAAATTTTTATTGGATAATCCAGGGAAAATTGTTAATTGATTTTCATGATAAAAATATCTCAAACCAAAAGAATCATCGTAAGAACTATGACATTGAAAAATATTTTCCATACAGCGTATAAAACTGAATTTAACTTAATTATTAATGATTTTGTTTATTTAATTTTAATGACTTCCTTCAACAACTTCAAATTTTGAATGGGAAAATAAACATTTTTGATTTGTTGTAGTTATAAAAGCAAATAACTATTTATTTTTATTTCACTTTGCAGGTAATATTAAAAGAAAATTGAATAGTTACCGAAGAAATCTAGGAAATTTGAATGCACTGTCAAGCGGTTCTTTATTTTTAATTTGATGCGTACTAGATAAGCCTCACCAATTCTTGATAAACTCAGCCGTCAAGATCATAATTGGACCACGTCTTGTGAAAATATTAATCACCTTTTAGGTATTTGTTAATAACGATATTAAAATACCATAAAATCATTACCTTTTAATATAAAATCCTTTAAGAATAAAACTGCTAGCACAAATTCACATTCACGTATTTATTTTGCAGTAGTGCACAAACACGGTCGAGGGCAGACAGTTAAAACTTTTTGAGCCCAAACGTCGCTGATTTTCAAATGATTTCACGCCGGTTGCCTTGATTTTATTTTATATACCTACGTATTTCGTTCGATACTTGAGTACGTGAGTTGATAATTCCCCACTATTTGTTATACGATATAATTAACATTTTCTCCGATGATATCTTCTCTATATTTACTCCTTTTTTATGGATGTATCGAGGTGTCAATAACACAATTTTTTTCAAACCAACCAATAACTATACATCAAGATATGTAACAATTAATTTCAAATAATTTTTGTCCAAAATTATTAATAACTAAAATAAGAAGCAATTATTTAAAAAGCTGTTCCAGCTAGTTTATATTGAAATTACTCAAAAATGTTCGGAGCAGCTGAGTACCTACGTCTTCTATATTTTGCTTCAAATTGTATATTCTGTGACAAATAAAGACTTGTTCATCATTATATTATCAGTTCAAGGCAGTGTGCATTACGGACTGGCAATAGTAAATGATTATTTAATTCGAGTATACAAAGTGGTGAACATCAACTTATTATGAGCAATATGGAAGGCGAGCGTATTCAAGAAAAGCGCCGTCGACTTAATTTATCTGAAGGAGAAAAAACTATTGCATACAACGTCTATTGTGGACTTCGTGAAAGAAATACAAGTATGTTGGCCAACGATGTAGTTGCTTTGTGTAGTGATTTAACTAAATTATCAGCAAGAAGTATTCCCAGAATTTTAAAAATGTTTAAAGAAAGTAAAAGCCAATTGGATAATTTATCGAAGAGCATTGAAACCAGAGAGAGAAAACGCATCCTGCTTGATGATCACTCCCAAGTTATCACAGTTATCAGAAATGGTCGTATGGCCGAGACATTTTTTGCAAAAGATCCGAGAGTTTCGTCTTGACGGAACATTTCTTATTTAGATGAGACTTGGCTAAATCAAGTCTCAAAGGTGTGGCAAGATGTTGAAATTAAAAGCCGTAGACATGCTTTTGTAAACGGGGAGATTGAGACAAATCTTAGCTCGACATACGATTTACACAAGTACGACAAGGATAATATGATCAACACTACTTGAAAGAGAAAGAAGAGTTGTTCGCTCAGTCCTCTTTACAATAACAGGTGGGCGTGTGTTCACTGCTCTCCTTACTTTTATTCGTTATGTTTTGATAAAGGGGACTGATCTAATTGAGAGTTTCACAAATAGAGCAATTATTCTTGACTCTATCTTTCTAGTAGTGCTGTTCATATTATCCTTGTCGTATTTGTGTAAATCATCTGATCTATTTAAGTTTTTCGCAATCTGTAGGTGCCGATTTGGGCTATCTAGAATACGACTTGCTACTATTAGTATCGACGAAAACTAGCAATTCCCATCAGGAGATGGATGCCCAAAAATTCTAAACTTGGTTTTCTAAGATTTTACCGATCCTAGAAGCAAATTCTGTCGTCGTTATGGACAATGCCTCTTATCACAGTTGACGATTGGATCCATCACTATCAACACTTGGCGAAAATGCGACATCATTAAGTGGCTATCTGGAAGAAACATACTTGTCGATCACAAGAAGTGCAATTATTAGGTCTCGTGTGAATACCTATACCCCAATTCAAGAAATATGTTGTCGACAAAATGGCTCATTCATTCGATTGGGTTGTGCTCAGCAGCCCAGGCACTTAAACTGAATCTTTGTACCATTTCCCATATTATCTACTTCTATTCCAGAAGCTTTGTGTCTTCTATGTAAGCCACTAGTTTGCCTGGAGGGATTTTCAGTAGTTGTAATGGTTGTATTATTACCTCTCCAAACTGCTTTCGTCTCAGACCATCTAAGTTCTCGCAGAAGCAGAGTATGTGAGTAGGCGTTTTATCATAGTGTTCACATTTCCTGAACAAAGGTTTTCTAAATATGCCCATTTTGTGCAGATGTTTTCTCAGGGTGCAGTGTCCAGTGTCCAGTCACCAGGTCGGTAACTGTCTTCAAATGTCTCTTATCCAGTTTCAATAGCCTGGTTGAGAGTTCCTTGTCTACCTTGTTCAGTAAACTCTTTGTATGGAGGTGCCCTTGTGTCGACCTCCATTTGAGTTGGTGTTCCCTATCTAGCCAGTTCCCGATTTCCCCTCTTATGCACAAAACGGTTCCGGTCCTATGAAGTCTTGTTTAGAGCCTTCTTTAGACTGCACCATTTTATATCCTGGTTCTCGTACGATTTTCGATTTTTTTTTATATGTTGTAGTCTTAATGGTAACTAAGAGATCGTGATGGGTTAAAACTGTGCAGGCCCTCCGGTTTGGTGGTGGTGGCGTCTTGAAGTTGCGTCCTGAGCATAACATTTTTTCTCCTAGCACTATAAATCTCGCAATAATAGCATATTTCTTGTATGTCGTTGACTCATGAGGAGGTCTGCCACACTTCTGTACCATCAGAAACGCAATTTCTCCAGAGGGTTTCTCCGCAATGGTCAATTTGTTAGGCCGATGTTTTAACAGCAAGCGGAAGCAATGAAACCGAACAAAATGATCAACAATCATGTTAGGTAGGTTAGTTGGATCCATCTAACTCCCAAATTCCTCACGAGTGGGCCCCAAAAGACTTTTTAACATTTTCTTGATCCCACGCACCCATCTCTAGTGGTAGATACTTCATGAAAAATCCGGTAGTTCGGATAGATACTGGGATAGATATTTGTCAAAAGAACCATCGCCCGTGACAAACATCAGTCGGAACTAGCTCGACACTCGCATTCACGATATAAAGTTTGATTGTGGCTCTGAGTGTGCACCAGAGCGCTACCTGAAATGGAAAATTGCTTCGTTTGCAATACAAACCGCTTTGTCGGTAGGCTAGTTCTTGATGAGAATATGGTTGTGGACATTCGTATACGGAGGGGAGAGCTGGCGAAACAACACAGACATAATTCGAAAAAAATAAAAATACGCAGCGTCAGGACATAGAAGACAATAAGAAAATGTTTGACAATTTCCGACTGACGTCTGTCACGGGTGATGGCTCTTTTGACAAATATCTATCCCAGTATCTATCCGAACTACCGGATTTTTCATGAAGTATCTACTACTAGAGACGGGTGCGTGGAATCAAGAAAATGTTAAAAAGTCTTTTGGGACCCACTCGTGAGGAATTTGGGAGTTAGATGTACCTAACGTAATTGTTGATCATTTTGTTCGGTTTCATTGCTTCCGCTTGCTGTTAAAACATCGGCCTAACAAATTGACCATTGCGGAGGCACCCTCTGGAGAAATTGCGATTCTGATGGCACAGAAGTGTGGCAGACCTCCTCATGAGCCACCGACATACAAGACATTTGCTATTATTGCGAGATTTATAGTGCTAGGAGGCAAAATGTTATGCTCAGACGCAACTTCAAGACGCCACCACCGCCAAACCGGAGGGCCTGCACAGTTTTAACCCATCACGATCTCTTAGTTACCATTAAGACCACAACATAGACGTCAGTCGGAAATTGTCAAACATTTTCTTATTGTCTTCTATGTCCTGACGCTGCGTATTTTTATTTTTTTCGAATTATGTCTGTGTTGTTTCGCCAGCTCTCCCCTCCGTATACGAATGTCCACAACCATATTCTCATCAAGAACTAGCCTACCGACAAAGCGGTTTGTATTGCAAACGAAGCAATTTTCCATTTCAGGTAGCGCTCTGGTGCACACTCAGAGCCACAATCAAACTTTATATCGTGAATGCGAGTGTCGAGCTAGTTCCGACTGATGTTTGTCACGGGCGATGGTTCTTTTGACAAATATCTATCCCAGTATCTATCCGAACTACCGGATTTTTCATGAAGTATCTACTACTAGAGACGGGTGCGTGGAATCAAGAAAATGTTAAAAAGTCTTTTGGGACCCACTCGTGAGGAATTTGGGAGTTAGATGTACCTAACGTAATTGTTGATCATTTTGTTCGGTTTCATTGCTTCCGCTTGCTGTTAAAACATCGGCCTAACAAATTGACCATTGCGGAGGCACCCTCTGGAGAAATTGCGATTCTGATGGCACAGAAGTGTGGCAGACCTCCTCATGAGCCACCGACATACAAGACATTTGCTATTATTGCGAGATTTATAGTGCTAGGAGGCAAAATGTTATGCTCAGACGCAACTTCAAGACGCCACCACCGCCAAACCGGAGGGCCTGTACAGTTTTAACCCATCACGATCTCTTAGTTACCATTAAGACCACAACATATAAAAAAAAATCGAAAATCGTACGAGAACCAGGATTACCTAGAAAATGGTGCAGGGTCCTTTCTGTTTTTATTTCGTTAATACATTAATGTGGTTGTAGAAAAAAAATTGTACTTTTCCCATTCGCTAGATTTGCGGCACTCGCCTTACGCCACAAACTTCTGCGCTCGTGGGAAAAGTGACGCTTTGCGCACTAGTTGTACAAACTACTATTCCTTAAAAGAAATAGTCCAAGCAATATCTAAAATCTCTCAAATGTCTATTTTTTTTAGCTTTCCTTAATTATCCAATTTTATTAATCATTTTTAATTGGCCGAAAACGATAGAAACTTTTCGTTAATTTATTATAAATTTATAATAAATTAACGAAAAAGAATAATACATTTTCATCGTTTTCAGCAAAACACAAATAATAAAAATTATAGTAAATGAACGAAAAAGAATAATGAATACATCAACATCATCATCATCATCAGGAGAAGATAGATGAAAACGATAAACCCTTCCGATTAGGTCGGTCACTATATAAATTTATTTATTGCCTGTTTTCTCCGATACATGTGTTTTTTTTTGCATTTCTTAGGAATACTTTCGAAATTGTTTCTCACAAGGACACAGACAATAATTACTATTAAATTTTTAATAATATGAACATATAGATATTCTATTTAATTTTGAATAACCTTTGGGTTGACCCCAAAAATATAATCGTATAATACATTTTTAATATATATTATATAATTCGCCATTTAATCACGATTCCGTAATCCGTAATTTTTTAAATTTAGTAAAAAATCGTGCTCAGGGGCGTTAAACATTCTCAAGCTAGAAATTTGAAACAAATCAGTTAAAGAAAACGGAGGTTTCAAGTAGAAACAAAACTAAATTATGTAAAAAGGTACGATTATTCATACAAACACACCTTAACATGCATCATTGAAAACAATTTTCAACATATGTCATTGATTATAATTTTGAGGTTACGGGCGCGTTGTATCGAACACCTAAATTCGGTTTAATGATAACTGATGCTTAGACTGATGTAACTGATGATAATAAATAAATCAATATGTCACAGTCTAAACATCAGTTATCATTAAACTGAGTTTAGGTGTTCGATACAACGCGCCCTTAGTGTAAAATAACATTCAACTAATATAAGACAAACGTAAAACAACAGAATACGTCACTGATTATGACGTAACGGCAAAAGATGCTTAAACAAAGTCTACCTACCACAATTTCTGACCGTTTGAGTTTCGATCATAAAAGTGAAGAGCTAAAACCTGTTTGTTTCTGACCGCACAAAAGACATTATTAAATTCCTGTCGCTCTTCAAAAATAGTTGTCTTGGCTCCAGTAATGCGAATTGTGTATGAAACAATATTCATTACCTTCTGGACATTTCACCAACACAAGTTTTGCAAATTATATTTTTCTATTATAGTCTGTTTTCTTTAAACTTTGAACTGGGTTAAAAGAGATAATTTCTCCATCTGTGCCAATTTTTATAGAAATCGTGTGAGTAGTCTCCAATATATAGATAGAGTAAACTCCTCGTGAATACCCTGTACAGTGTACAGTCCTAATTACTAGCGTTTTAAAGACATCCTCAGAAGTGGAGTGTTCTAGGGTTAGGAAATTATAACTATGCATTTAGTATATCTTACATCTGGTTTCCACACAGGTAAACTGTTTAGTATACTCCAAACATTTCAATATATCACGTATATCACTCCCTCTCTTCCATTCATTCAGTAAATAAAATATTTACCGACAACCACCTTGTATAAGACAACCACGATATCTTATCCTCACGCTATGTCCAGCAACATTCCAATGTCGTCAATCCAACCAAGTAAGGAGCTTAAGCCCAAAGTAAGCAATATAATCCACGAATCATGGAAAACAATTTGGAAAGCCAGCAGCAACTACCTACACGAGATCCAGCCCACTCTTGGTAGTCCATCAGCTATAACCACCAAGGGTACCATTATAAAAAGACTCGGAATTGACCATACAACACTGACACATGGTCACCTGATGCACAGGAAAGACAGGTATGTATGCGACTACTGCCCATTATACCTGAGTGACAAAATGATAAGAAGGGAGACGGTGCACTAGTATGTTCCTTTCACGAGCCATTTTGTGGAGGAATGGTGCCTTAAAAAGGACATTTCAGTTAATACAAAAAAACCTAAAAACTAGTTGCTTTCACGAATAGAAGAGTTGTCCCACTGGGTAGAATACTGATGTTCGGAGAAGAGCTAAAAATATCCAAAGAAGTTAAATATCTGGGAGTGACCCTTGATTCCAACCTGAATTGGATACACCTGGAAAAAATTACTACTAGGCCGACTAGGGTTTTCTGGCAATGCAGAAGAGTTATGGGCAAAACCTGGAGAATACGACCTGAGGTGGTTCACTGGCTTTACACAACTGTGATAAGGCCAACGATCACCTATGGATCAATAGTCTGATGGAGGAGGACAGAAGTGTCCTCTGCAGTGAGTATATTAACTGCAATTCAAAGACAAGCCCTTCTTGGTATTACCGGGGCAATGAACAGTACGGGGAGGGCATCAATGAAAGCGCTTATTGGACTTCCTCCTTTGGAACTTTTTGTAAACAATGATGGCAATTCTTAGGCTGAAATCGGGAGACTTACGGTCACCGAACAATGTTCGAGAAGGACACACTTATACAACTGGGACAATACTAGATGAACCCATATTTCACATGAGTTTGATAGCATGACACCGGAGAATATATTCATTGAGCGACTGAACATCATCATCCCATCTAGGGAACAGGTGATGCACACAGGTAATTCTGGAGAAATCATCTGGTTCACCGATGGTTCCAAAACGACCATGGCACTGGGGCGGGTATAAAAGGACCTAGAAAGAGAATGATCTTTAACCTTGGCCGATATACGACTGTGTTTCAAGCAGAGACGATTGCCGCTATAGCCTGTATTGATGAAAACATCAGAAGAAGAGAAGAAGATACACCAGGCAAAAAACAAAAATACTCACTGTCAGCTAGTCTCTGCTTAAAGCTATCAACAACCCAACAACTAGGTTTAGACTGGTAAAAAAACTGTAAAGAATCCCTCAACAACAAAGTGTCTAATATGGGTGCCGCCACACGAGGGGATTGCAGGTAATGAAATGGCTGACCAGTTAGCTCTCCCCTCCGTATACGAATGTCCACAACCATATTCTCATCAAGAACTAGCCTACCGACAAAGCGGTTTGTATTGCAAACGAAGCAATTTTCCATTTCAGGTAGCGCTCTGGTGCACACTCAGAGCCACAATCATACTTTATATCGTGAATGCGAGTGTCGAGCTAGTTCCGACTGATGTTTGTCACGGGTGATGGTTCTTTTGACAAATATCTATCCCAGTATCTATCCGAACTACCGGATTTTTCATGAAGTATCTACCACTAGAGATGATGGGTGCGTGGGATCAAGAAAATGTTAAAAAGTCTTTTGGGGCCCACTCGTGAGGAATTTGGGAGTTAGATGGATCCAACTAACCTACCTAACATGATTGTTGATCATTTTATTCGGTTTCATTGCTTCCGCTTGCTGTTAAAACATCGGCCTAACAAATTGACCATTGCGGAGAAACCCTCTGGAGAAATTGCGTTTCTGATGGTACAGAAGTGTGGCAGACCTCCTCATGAGTCAACGACATACAAGAAATATGCTATTATTGCGAGATTTATAGTGCTAGGAGAAAAAATGTTATGCTCAGGACGCAACTTCAAGACGCCACCACCACCAAACCGGAGGGCCTGCACAGTTTTAACCCATCACGATCTCTTAGTTACCATTAAGACTACAACATATAAAAAAAAATCGAAAATCGTACGAGAACCAGGATATAAAATGGTGCAGGGTCCTTTATATAGGTATTTTATTAATTAAATTTTGAACAGAAAGAACATACGAAATGAAAATTTAATGTAGAAAAATCAGTTGGGTGTATGTTTAATAGTGAACAATGATCAAATAAATAATTTACTTATTTTTGGTATAAATTTATTTTTACACCCAGAAATTCACTAAGTATAATAAATATGTTGAATTGTCAAAAAAAAGGTAGCTTTGTTTGACATTTCGGTGCGGAAAAGTGCCATAGCGTGTACTTTTCGCATTACTTTTCCAACAGTTATCAAAAGAATTAACAAAAGGCTTGCTTTGCGTATAGAAATTTGTGTAGAAAAGCGTGTTTTGCATAGAGGTTGTAGGAAATAGTTAGATTTGCGACACTCGCCATACGGCTCCTGCCACAAACTTCTGCGCTCGTGGGAAAAGTGACGCTTTGGGCACAAGTTGTACACAATATTTTTTCTACAACCACATTTATTAATGAAATAAAAACAGAAATTTATATACTTAGGTATTTTATTAAAACTTTGTACAGAAAGAACATACAAAATGAAAATTTAATATAGAAAAATCAGTTGAGTGTATGTTTGATAGTGAATAGTGAATAATGAATAAATAAATAGTCAAATAAATAGTTTACTTATTTTTGGTTTAAATTTAAAATTTTTACACCCAGAAATTCACTAAGTATAATGAATATGTTGAATTGTCAAAAAAAGTTGACAGGTCATAGGTAGCTTTGTTTGACATTTCGGTGCGGAAAAGTGCCATAACGTGTACTTTTCGCATTACTTTTCCAACAGTTATCAAAGGAATTAATAAAAAGGCCTGCTTTGCGTATAGAAATTTGTGTACAAAAGCGTGTTTTGCATAGTAGTTGTAGGAAAAATTAATTTCATGACTTGTTACTAGTGAGAAAAGAGAAGAGAAGGGAAATCGATAAATTAATGGCTGGCACTCACACTAGAAGTGAGTAAGATGCCAAAAAACTTTGCAATAATCAACGGTGTTAGCTTAAATAAATTTAACGCTATTGCACTATTTTCAACGCTTTTTTACTTTTTTTCACTCTAACCATGAACAGTTGTTTCAACGCCTTATTGGTCAATTCTATAAGAAGTGTTTGAAAATAATCTTACGATTACTCAATGAATATATTACATTAAATTTGAATTGGTCAGGAAGTCAAAATGTTTTCGCACAAATGTTTTAAACTCGTTAACTGATAAAAGCATGTAACTTTAGTATTTAAACCAAACAACATTGGTTTATTTTGTACTTTTATGTATTTTTCTCACTCTTACATTATTATCCGTGTAATTAGACCCTAGTGACCCGTTTGGATATAAATAAATAAAAGGATTGCCGTTATGTTTAACGAAATTTCCGCTATTATAAGTATCATTATGATTTATATTTTAAGAGGTATATCGTGTCAAATTGAGAGTACCTAACAGTAAAATAGTGTTAGCAGATTGTCTAATTTTCCACCATGCGTTAAAATTTAACAGCTGATGATTTAAGGTATTTTAAAGCAAAATGTTTTTATCGAATTTTTACGAAATGAATCCTGTAAAACCATTTTCGAAAATTAATATGTTTTTCCATTTCAGGTGAGCAAGCTGTTTAGGACTAATACAAGAAACTGTAAGTTGATTGACTCCTTATTCAATGTTTCTTAAGAAACCTTCAGTCATACAACAAAAAAATCCACATAAACTTCTATTTACTTCCATAGTCCACATTATGATGTTCAATTTGTAAAAATCGTCCCCAACATTGGAAAAATATTTTTAAATGGTAATAACCTTGCACTAAAATAATTAAAAAGTAAATTCGATGAAAAATTTAATGGTTTACGATCAAAATTGATTTGGTACATACATTGGTCAATCTTGTAACTAGTGCATAAAATGTTGATTTTATTACTTATTGTTTGAGTTTCACATGTTTAAATTAGTGATTGTGTCATATTTTTATGTATAAAAATAATCGATAGACCAGTAGGTGTGACGTTAATTATTGTAAAAAATAATAACGATTGTTACTTGTTCTTTTCCATGGTGTTTGACTGTAAAAATTTTGTTGCAAAGCTCCTCGTAACAAATTTAGCGCCATGTGACTGTTTTGCACTTCGATCATTAAACAGAGTAGATGAATAACCCGCTATACTGAGAACACATTTTGTTTGTAACCAACATCTAACTCGATTCTCTCGTTCCAAAACAAAGACAAAGCTTATACAGAGTAGTAAGGCAACTGGAACAAATTCTGTAACTTGATAAATAAAGATTAATCGCAAAATTCACGTCAATTTTTATTTTCAATGGGGCGTATTACAAAGAGATTTGTTTATCTTTTTAATTATCTGGGGGGTTGCAGACACCCCAACATTTTTTTTAATGGAAAGGTAGGTTGATTAATTTTTTATTTTAAAGCTTTTTCAATTGCAAATACAATTCCATTTTTTTTGTTACTTTTTATAAGCAATTTGTCGGAAAAAATGAAATAAGGAAATATTTACTAAAATTGCTTCAATGTATAGGTACATTTTTTCTTACTTGATAAGCCCAATATAAAACCTGCTCGATAGTTTTTCGGTCAATTTGAACTGAATGTGATTGATTTGTTAGTACTTGTTTGCATTTCAACGTGTAAATTAAAAACGAAAAATAAGAAAATGCCCTATTTCTATTTAACCGAGACGCATTGTATCGAAATTTTAATGATGATCGGATATGGGGACAGAAGTCGAACACAGGCTGACGTCGCGTCGCTCGTTTGTTTACTGAAGTTCATGCAGAATTACCTTCAATGAATCGAAGTACGATTAACAAAATTGAAACTCGATATCGGGAGTGGGGCCACGTATGCTTCTCGACAAAAGCTTTTTAAAGTCGACGAAGAAGACCAATTGAACATATTGTTGGAAGTTGAAGAAAATCCTGTTACTCCAGCTACGCAAATAGTTCGCGTTTATGGTGTCAGTCACACAAGCGTTTTAAAAATTCTTAAAGAAGCCAAAAAGCATCCATATAAAATGCAAAACCTTCAGGAGCTTAACGAAGATGATCCTGATCGTAGAATCGAATTTTGCGAATGAATTATGGCTTCTATCGATGGTGGACAAATTGCTTTGGAATAGGTGCTGTTTTCTAATAAGGCTACGTTCACATTACATGGGCACATCAATCGACAGAACTGCCGCTATTAGGCTGACGAAAATCCCCGTTGGATGCGTGATTGCCATACCCAAAGGCCTCAAAAAACAAACGTCTGGGCTGGAATTATTGGGGATCGCATAGTAGGTCCTTTTTTTTCAGTGGAAACGTAACCGGAGAAACATACCTTAATATGCTTGAAGTAGAACTGATTCCTACTTTAGTAAATCTATTCCCCAATAATTTGGATCCCAACTTATTCGACCAACGAATGTGGTTTCAAGAAGGGGCCCAATTGAGTGGCCAGCAAGATTACCCGATCTTACTCCATTAGATTTTTTAATGGGATATCTTGAGAGCAAGGTTTATGCCACTAAACCTAACGACATCGCCGAGCTTCAACAAAGAATCAGGGACGAAATTAGGCAAGTAACGCCGGAATGCTATTTATAATCGATTAGGATATTATCAGGTGGAGAGCACTTTGAACATTTATTGCATTAAAATAATTTCAGTCAATATATCCTTATTAAATTTTTTTCCGACACATTGCTTATAAAAAGTAACAAAAAAATGGAATTGTATTTGCAATTGAAAAACTTTCAAATAAAAAATTAATCAACCTACCTACCAAAGAAAAGTTGGGGGTGTCTGCAACCCCCCAGATAATTCAGAAGATAAACAAATCTCTTTGTAATATGCCCATTGAAAATAAAAAGTTAGACTTTCCACTCAGTAGATTCCAATAACAGTGCCGTGCTGTTTGAGAATTTAAATCTTGTAGCAATATTTATCTTAGATTCATTTATTACTCGAGGAATTAATTTTAGTTTCCGTGGATAATGGATTATTTATTTTATGTTTGTTTATTTATTGTTGATTTATTGTTTATTTTCTGTTAATAATATGAACACAAAACAGACAAACCTATAGAAGTGAAAGTTTATAGGATGACCTTGAATAAAACCATAAGGTTTCAAACCCATTCAACTTAAGCGATAGTGCAATTGAATTGTCGAAACAGGCGTGGCAGCTAAGGCCTAGTACGAATAGAAGAAAAAAATTTGAAATGTCAAAATTTTGAAATTCACATTGTTCATCTTAGCTGTCTCCATTGACTGTTGTTTATATGCCAATGGTTGTCACACAAGATACTGTTTATTTTTGTCATTGGCTGCTGTTATTTGTGTTTCAATTAGGTACTGCAAGTGTTATATATATTAAATAGCGTGAGAGTGGAAAAAGATAGACTAATGCCCGACTTCACCAACCATTTCCTAAAGTTTGGTAATACCTAAAACAGATTTAGGAATTCTTAAATGCAATTAACGTTTCACCAAGCGCTAACAAATACCTAAGATTGATGGGAAATATCTAATATAATCACTCTTAGGTATTACTTAGCGCGTGAAACGTAAATTCCTAAATCCGTTTTAGGTATTACCTAACTTCAGGAAATGGATGGTGAAATCGGGCATTAGTCATTCAAATAAACAAACAAAAATATTTTTATAGCAAATACAGATTCCATTCCGCTATGAAATAGCTCTGAACCCATCCACTGCGATCGCTGAAATTCTTCTTTAATACCTTGGCACAGAACTTTCACTTCTATAGGTTATTCTGAATCTGTTTAGTGCTTCAGGTGGATGGGTTTGAAACCTCATTTTTTCAATATAGGTAATCCTATAAACTTTCACCTCTATAGATTAGTCTGTTTTGTGAATATGAACTTGTATACTCATTAGTATTTATATATCAAGTGATACGACACTCATAGTTTTAGAACTGTAAAACTGTTGAGAACTTGTTGCTTACCTGTGAAAGCATATCTCTTCTGTCTATAATTCATGAATCTGCTGTGAGTTCATATACAGTTTTTGACGCATCTGGTAATAGATTCAATACCACATCCCGCGCCAGGTCTCTTATCTCAGGTGGTAATGGTAATAACTCATCCCTACTTTCAATTACATCCATTTCGAACAGTTACTTTACAATTTTTTCACATTGACAATGACTATATAGTATGGAGTAGGAAGGTAATCTCTTTCCATCCTACATTCTACATCCTACATCCTTTCTACCATTCTTTCCTGTTTTTGGCTTTTATTTTTGCTTCATTCAACGCTAGATTTCTCTCTTTTAGGATTTTTTCAATTGTTTTGTCCCAGGTATTTTTCGGTCTTCCTCTTTTCCCTTTGTTCTGTGGTCTTGCCTGCCATATTTGTTTGACTACTCTGGTATCCTCCATTCTCTGTAAGAGTTGCCTCTGTTTTATGAATTCCAGTAAATGTTCTACTTTTAATTCCTCTTATTGTCTCTTGTTATTCCTTTAACTCTTCTTAGGTAGGTATTTCATCTCCGCTGCTTGAATCTTACTCTTCTGTCATTTAGAACCCACGACTCGCATCCATACGTAAGTATTGATCTCTATATGGAGTGAGACACTTTCGTTTTAGTTTGCTTAGCAACTTCCTTTTTGTTGATAACATTTTTAGCATTTAATAGATTGGTCTATTATCTTATGACCCCTAAATATTGGAAATCATTCCGAATTACCGATATATATGTTTAGTTCCTAAATGGTGAAAGTTTTATTTTATATTCAGTTTTTGAGATATTGGAGTGTCAAAACGTCGCGGCTCTGTATAAAACGAATGAAAAATGTGAAATGTACTTATCTAGAAAAATAATAAAAAACCCGTCTCGGTTATTGGTTTTGATAGGAAAGATGAATATTTTTCGTTCAAGTTGTCTTCTATAGTACCGAATTTAGTACATGGAAATGGGAAAAAAACATTGTAATAATAAAAAGTTGTAATTTTTCAAATATTTTGTTAATTATCGATAATATTTTTTTTCTGTAGTGATGAGCAGAGCAAGAATGAAGACCAATACCAAGACAATCTTGGTAACGGTCTCGGTCCTGCTTGTCCGCTTTTGGTGTTGGTCTTGCTCAAATACTTGTAGTTTTGGTCTTGGTCTTGCATATTCAGTCTTGGTCTCGGTGTTGCTCAAATACTTGTAATCTTGGTTTTGCGTACTCAGTCTTGGTCTTGCTCAAATAGTTTGTTACTTAATACTCATGTGGTTTTGGAAAATTTTCGAGTCTATTGATTGACGGTATAAATTATAAATGATCAACAACATAATATATTTAGGTTAAGACGAATATTCTCATATAGTCTTGCACTTTGGTCTTTCTTGTTTCTCTTTTTGTTAATTTCCCAACAAAATTAACAAAAAGTATAATCAATACACCACAAGGACAAACTAAAGATATTGTTCTTGTTTATTCGGTCTTGGTATTGCATAATCGCAAGACCAACACAGAGTTTGCTCATCATTTCTGTATCGGTCTGCTACTTAAGTACATTGTTACCAATTAACGCTTTACCAAGTAAACAGTTGGACATTAAGGCTAGACTCAGATGGACCACAGCGACGCGTCACGACAACTTCATAACTGTGGTTGTTAGTGGGCGGAGGTCGTGGTTATATTAAAAATGCATTAGAATTAGAACAGTAGTCAGACGAACGACTTCTTGAAGTTGATCTTAGCGACGGTCGCTACCTGTGGATGGTATCACCCACAAAATTGTCGTTGTTGGTGGTTCAATGCAAAACACTTGGACGACAGACCACCTTCGCAATGCGACAACTGGCAACTTCCCGTTTCCAGTTAATTGTCTCCTATATGATCATAGACGTCAAAGCGTCTCGCTATTTATTTTGAAGTTTGTTTTTCAATAATATTTGTACGATCATTGAAATATGGAGATGGAAAATGAAGAATCCTACGGAACTATATATCGAGGAGATTCGTGGTAGAGTAACTGAAATTAACTCTATTATTTGGTTTCTATAATCGGATGAATCAAATACACCCTATTCCGACGCCGTCTTCGCCGTAATAACAGCCATAACAATGCTTCTTCTTCAAACTCCATACTGAAACTGATAAACACTACCAAACAGGATTGTCGTTAATTGAAGTCCGAACAAACTACTAATTTGTAGTCAAAGTGTTGTCGTCTTTAACGACAGATGACGACAACAAAAACACAAACTAGTCACGTCGCTGTGGTCCATCTGAGTCTAGCCTAACACTAATTTCTATGTAAGCATTTTCATATACATATCACAAGAGAAAAAATTTTGTCGGCAAAATTTTTCGCAAGGCATGAAAGTTTGTCGCTTGGCAATTGCGGAAAAGCAACAAACTTGAATAAAACCTTGAGCATAATTTTGGCTACAAAATTTTTTCTCGAGTTATATTCGATATTACTATTTGACGAGAAACAATAAAATTAGAGAAATTTTATTCGACAATGGAGCATAAACAAAAATATAGCTTAGTTATTTATATAAAAGTTACAGTTATGATAATTAAACGTTTGTGTATTATTTTTATCGCTATGATGTGATTGTAGAACATGTGCTTGCGGTATTTTTGAACTCGTACTAGGAAAATTTACCTGATCTGGGATTTTTCTCTAAATTTTCAATTGATTTCAAATGTGGTTCAGACTCAAACTGCAAATAAGGTTTCAAAGACTTGACATTTCTGGATTGGTATTGCTTTTTTCCAACAACCGTCATTAATTTTTATCATTTCCAATAATTCTTGTTTTGTAATAGCTTTCTAACTTTCTTTCCTTCCCTCTTGAATTTTTTCTCGTTTTGATTCCTTCGCCAAACGGGCTAATTTAAAAATAATTTCGGTGAATATGTCTATTTTTATATTAAATTCTTGATAGTACTTTTCTTGTAGCATCTACGCCGGGGTGCTCCATATGCTTTTCATGCTTGACTCTTTGTAGTCCTTTTTTTCCGAGCCCGTCTGACATGTCTCCGATAACACTGCAGCCTAATGGCTTATTGTATTTTTGCTCGTGCTCTCTCATAGCACCCAGTCCAGCACCTTTGTCCCCTGCACCAGTTTGTACAGGTTCTTAGCTGGGTGTTTGCTATATAATTTAGCGTTTCCTTGCGGTTGGCTGTCATTTGCGATCAAGAGACTCGCATGTAAACAGTATATGTTTCACTGTCTCCGTTTCCCTACCGCATAATCTGCTTGTAAGGTCTCCGTTGTATAGTTTTAATTTGTACAGGTGTTCCTTTACTGGTGCATGACTAGTCATGAACCCTGCTATGATTCTCAGCTGATTTCTGCACAGTGTTAGCAAATCCACTGTACGTTTCAGGCATGGTTCTTTTATAAAAGTTTTCCCATGCATTTGCCTTGGGACGTTTACCCAGAAGTTTTTATGTTGTTCTCTGATCCAGGTCTTTACAGATCCTCGTCCTACAGTTTTCGGAATACCGTGAATCTGTCCTGGTTCAGGCTGCGTTTCCTCTCACCCTAATTTTGCAAGTTCGTCAACTTTTTCATTGCCTTCGGTAACCTGGTGACCTGGTACCCAGGTCTTCAGTTCTTCGATGCAATCCCATACTAGTCTAGAGGTCACTTTCTGGATTGAGATTGCCTTAGGTGCCGCCTGACTATTTGACAAGATATGGATCTGCTTGCCTTCGGCAGCTCTCCTGTTGTTTTCTCTCGCGCATTGCAAGATTGCATACGTATACCTATGCCTGAAATACAGAGGTGTGGTTTCCCAGTGCGTAGCTATAGCTGTCACCTGGTTTTTTGGAGTATACTCCCGCCCCAGTGCTATTTGCAGTTCTTCGTCTGCCCATTCCTTTCTATCTGCAATCGACACTTCGAATGGACTATCAAAGGAATATCGTGCGGTTGTGTAGTCTGTTCTCATGCTTAGCACGTCCTTTGACACAACTTTTACGATATTCATGTGCCCTGATGATCTAGCGCTTAGACTGCTCATCGTATTTTCCAATCTATGGATACCTAGTCTTACCTCTCCCTGTATCACTACGTGTAAGGGAGGTAGGTCTAATGGTGCTTCCATTGCTGCTGTAGGAGTGGTTCTCATGGCCTCCGTGATGCCCAGACATGCAAGTCTTTGCACCTTGCTTAGTCTCATCATAGCCATTCATTGCTGAGTCTTCGGCCACCATACCGAAGAGGCGTATGTTATGGCGGGCTTTCCCACCTTTTTGTATAGCCAATACAGCATGTCAGGTTTTAGCCCCCATTTTTTCCCAAAGGAACTTCTGGCCACTACTAGCGTAGTCTCCGTTTTTCTTATTACTTTTTCCAAATGTTGGTTCCAGGTTAGTTTTGAATCAATTAACACCCAAGATACTTAACCTCTCCCTTAATTTCTACAATTTCTCCTAGTAGTCTTAGAGGTCCTAGTCCCTCCCTTTTTTTCCTACGGGTAAATGCCATTACTGTCGTTTTATAAGGACTGATATTCAGTCTCTCCGACCGTATCCATGTTGTTACCAAGTCTAGGGCCTCTTGCATTCTATCCCTAACTGTGGTATTGGATTTCCCCTGTGCTATAATGACCAAGTCATCAGCATCTTTGTAGTCCTTAATTTTTGCTAATTCCTCGGCCGGAATATGCTTTTCAAGCTTATAACGTATTTGGAGATATTTTTTCCGACACTGCCTTTTTAATTTCTGCAAAGGATTGTGTTCCAAATCTGTTTTTTTCTCCAGAAAACTATAAATAAACTTATCAAATTGGATATCAAACTAACGATAAACATACAAAATTCTCAAAAAAATTTGATGTGTATACACAACTTATAATAAAACTAATTTTTTACTTTTTTCTGAAACAGGTAAAGCTTAAAAATTCAATAATTATTATGAATTATAGGTTGTGATCAATAGCTCAGGTGTCACCATCTCAACTTTTACTGAAAAACAATCAAATTCTGTATTTTCTAAAATGGTATTTAGGTATTTATATTAATAATTGTAAAATTGATTATTTTGTTATGTGTATCAATTATTTTAAAACCTCATCAAATTACTGCAACTCAGAAGTTGGGTAACTTGAAGGAGGCTTTTTGATATACTTCGTATATAAATGGGAAATTTCGATATCTGATAATTGCAGTTTGGGTTTTGGACTATGGAGAATTTTTTTCCGTACATTTAATCATTAAACAGCTTCCATTTGTTGCGAACTTAAGCGAACACACTGTATATTTAGAATTGGTTATTCATCACCTTCCATTTGATACACATATTCTTATACTTTTCTGTCTCTACTTTGTTTTTATCGGGTGCCACAGTGGAATTTTATCCTCCATCTCATTTTCCCAATTAAGGTGAATCAAAAGACACCTCATTATGTTAAAATGCGTCAAACCGCTTAAACTTCAGAGCATGCCAAGGAAATGAACATACTGTATATATATTACAATTATACTATCAATTTATATTAAACTTGATAACGTAACTAGTTGAAATTTTCCAAGTTGTCCAGTGTTGTAAAAATTTTAATTAAACAATTTAATGTGTAATACAGTTGACGATTGATGCATGAAAAAATTAATTGAGATATATTCCTTAATTGTTATGTTAATTATTATGATCTATTATATTAAAAACATATACGGTTACATCACTTTAAAGGATGGCATTATTAACAACGTTAATAATAACATAACGGTAATTAAAATGTTTATGCTACTACAATGAATAAAACTAAATATAACATTGAATCTTTCACCTTTAATTCTTTATTCCGGTCACTTTATTAATTCCAAGTTAGGTAAAGTGAAAAGTTTTAAATTATTATCTATACACAGTTCTTTGTTTTCTGAATGGTTTTCTTTAATCAAAAATATTTCTACTTCTAAATTTCTACCTTTTAACGACTTAATTATGTCACCATTGATCCTATATTATAAAACAGACAGACAGAGTGACAAGAAACATACAATTTTTTTCAATAATATACTCTGACTGTCAAATAAATCCGGCACCAAAAATTGACACATTTTTTATTCAACTACTTATTTGATTTTATTTTTTTTGTGAGTCTTAGGTCAATTTTTTGTAGCACTACTATATTTAAAGTTTTAATGTAGAGCTTAATTTGAAAATATATGGGGTGCATAAATGTGAAGATGTTTTTTACCCGAAATTTGAAACACCCTGTAGTATGCGGTAGCTGCAACAGGGGGTATCAACTGATATCAAATGCAGCATAATCGAGTTTGACTTCCTTTTGTCAAAATGATTATATAACCACTTTTAAAACGTCAAATTTTTGGTGGCCTGATTTTTTTGACGGGCAGTGTAGGTCACATTATTCAAATTTTCATAAATATCCTGTGACCAGTTTCCAATAAATAGATGGTTGAAGATTAATTATATTGTACCTATTCAATAATGTTATTAAGGTCAATGCATCATAAATGAGGCTAATTAAGAAATTTAAAACCATCATTGGAAGGCATATTAAGGTTTAACTAAAAAACGTAATAGCTCTTGATGCTGAATTTCAGTTGACATCATACAGAACCGTCCTGGCAATATGTGTCGTTCAAATAAAACTATTTCAATTAAGTTGATTAACTTTCGATGATACTTTTATATTGTTATCGTTTTCAGCCAATAAGAGCCTTATACAGGGTGTTTTCAAATGACACTTACAACGTTTGCATGTAGATATCTCTAGTAAAATTGGACAAAATGATATAATGATTGAGGGGTCCAGTATGTTATCTGTGGTCCAGCCTATTTACTTTTCGAAATGCAGGGTGTTAAAATTATGAAAAATTAAATGTTTTAATTTTATAACTTTGAAATGGATGAATGTATTGATTTGACATTTGGGAGGTTTTTTTTTTAATGTAAAAAGGCATATTTTGATAGAAAAACATTTTGATCCAGTGGTGTACATTTGGAAGAATATGTCACTTTTCCTCTCCCATTTTTTAAGCCACTGGCCTTTGAAGCTTTTTTTTAATGTTATTTTGTATTCCTCAATGGTTTTCACTTGAAAAATGCATAATCTATACATAATATCAAAAAATTTGTAGTTTTCAAGATATTTAATGTTTTTGTGAAGTCTGCAAGATCACTTTTAAATAATGTAATAAAAAAAATATTTTCTTGAATTCTTTTTAATAACTACCATACTACTAATGGTTGGAATATGTAACAGGAACTACTTTGTGAAACAGCAATGCATCTAAAACATTGAGAGAAGATTGTTGAAAATACTTTTCCTAACTTGTGATACAAAAATATTAATGACAATAAAAAATAAGATAGTAACAAAGTTGAATAATATGCCATTGAAACATAATTTTTCACTAAGCAGGGTTACATGAAGTCACTTGTCTACGATACAATGGTAGAAACGGAGGAGACAACTGATGGCAAGAATCCATGCAGCTACAGAAATTATTTCCGGCAATCACCAGTCTTTCCAAAGTATGCGATTTTCAATGAGAAAACGTTGCTGTTAATGTATAAATGTAAATGGACAAACTTTTGCTGCTTAGTGAAAAATTATGTTTGAATGGGATATTATTCAATTTTCTTATTTCTTATTGTCATCAATTCTTTGTTTAATAAAATCACAAATTTGGAAAATTATTTTCAACAATCTCCTCTCATGCATCATGTTTTAGTTGCATTGCTGTTTCACAAATTAGTTCCTGTTACATATTCTAACCATTACTAGTTTGGTAACCCTCCGCTAGAGGGCGTAATTGTATTTAAAAAATTCTGCGTATATTTTATATTACCCACAAGTTCTAGTCTATCTATGCAAATAAGAGGTGGAGAGAGAGGTAACCTTATTATGAGAAAATGCCTACCTCGGTTCTACTTAACCAATATTTGCAAAGTTGGAAAAGAGTTCTTTTGCATGCCCAATGCACATCAATAAGTAACGTGCAGCTTAGAGGACGTTATTTTTTCTAATCTAGTTCTCTTTGAAACATATTTAATAATAAAGGCTATAGTATTTACAATGAAATATGAAAGTAGACCAAAATAGCAGCAAATTGGCGAAAACGGCATGTCAATATCTTTTTCCTATCCCAAGATATTACACTTAATATTTACAATAGTATATTATGCAATGAGCATTTAATGGAGGCTATTAAGACACGAGTATGAAAATTACGATAGTAGCTGCTTGTGAGTATAATGGATACGATATCAATAATGATCAAATGGAAGTTGCATACACCATTCATTTTTTCTCCCATACACATACACAATAATATTATTTTAATAACAATCGAGTTCAAAAGTCTAAGTTACAATGTAGAATTCTGCCATTATGTTATATAGTCTTTCGTAAAGAAATCTACAATTTTTTGTCATTGATGACGATGGAATTTTTTACTAGGTCAGAAATAGACATTGTTGAATAAACATCACAATCATTTTTTTGTAGGATAACTATGAATTGATCTTTCAGTTAAATTGTGAATGTGTTTTCGAAAGAAAAAAAGCGAGGTAAGTAGTTAGTTATTTTTTTTAATTTCAATTTAACGTGCTTGAGACAACTATGGCCTTTAGCACTAGGTACAGTAAATTATAATATATTATGAATATAACATTATGAAAATAATTACAAACAATAATGAAAAGTCTTTAAATTTTATACAGAAGGTTTTCTTCTTTTAGAAACTGGGTGGTGATGGTGATTTGGTGTGCACTTGTTAGGATATCCCTAATGTTGCTTTTCATTCCAAGTTGCTGACGTCTTTAAGTATAGAAGGGGCAATCTGTGAGGATGTGTTGAATGTCAATTGAAGATTGGCAATGTTGGCAGCTAGGCTGGGAGGAAGAGGTCATAAGGTGGTCATAAGTGGGGTATGACCAATTCGCAGTCTTCTTGCGACGACCTTCATGTTTCTTCGAAGATCGGGGATGTCAAAAGGTTCGACGGTCGGATGTATTTTCCACTGGTTTTGCCACTTCTTCCGTATACGTTTTTTCATAGTGAATTTTAGGTCACTAGAGATTTGCAAAATAGTAGATGTAGTGGTGGATGAAGCAGCTTCTTTGGCAAGGCAATCGGCGTATTCATTACCAGTTATACCAATATGTGAAGGAATCCATATAATGGTGATGGTTGTATCAAGTGAAATAAGGGTGTGATAGGTATCGTGGATGCGTTGAACGAGGGGATGATTTGTGAATAAGTTGTTGATTGATTGGATAGATGAGAGAGAGTCCGTGCAAATAGCAACTTGTTGTTGGGGGATTAAGCACAGATTGAAGGCTTGGAGAATAGTGGAGAACTACGGTGTGATTGCGAAGAAGTAACAGCACATCCAATACCAGTCTCGTTTTTTCAGGCGTCAGTGAAGAGGATCCGGTCGTATTTCTTTGAATTTAGGATTTCTAGGAAGGATTTCCTTATGAGTTCATGACTGGTTTCTTCCTTGGTGAGTAAGATATTACATCTTGGGAGTATTTTGGTCCAGGGTCAGTTGTGGGGGATGGGGACAGGGCTGGTTAAGGATAATTGAGTGTGAGGTATTAATGTTTTTAAAAGTAGGGGAATGGTAAGTATGCGCGGGTTGGGTATGTGGAGTAGGAGTGTGAGGTATTCTGGTTATTAAAGAGGAAACTGGATTAGAGGGGTTGGAGGAGATCGAGGAAGCATTAGAAAGGAGAAGATATTGACGTCTGAGCCAAAGGGGTGGTTCATTGGCTTCAATGCAACGAACGACTAGAGCGAAATGCGCCTAAACAAAGTCGGATGGCAGTATTGTGTACGGAGTTGAGGGTTTTCAGGACGTTTTTGGATGCTGACATATATGCAATACTGCTATAATAGAGTTTGGATCGAATGAGAGCTCTGTATACTTTCAGGAGGGAAGTTGATCTTTCAGTTAAATTGTGAATGTGTTTTCGAAAGAAAAAAGTGAGGTAAGTAGTTAGTTATTGATAATTCATTTAGGGTGGAGTGCTCGATAGCAATAATTGTTGTGTATATTTATCACCTGATAACTAATATTTATAGTTAGTATAAATATGCAGAGTGCTTCTAAATAGAGGCGAAAACATTCAGAAGGTGACTACCGATATAAAATTATAATGTGTCTTTACTATAACAAAATATACACAACCCACCCCTTTAGCGAGATATCATCCATAAAAGGTGCTGGGTAAAATTAAGTTTGTATTTCTCAAATTGTTTTGAATTTTTTGACTGTTTTCTGTACATTTTCGCATGTAAGTATATCCTAGAATTTTTTCAATTGCATATTGTCCTATCTTCATACTAAATTACATTATGTGGTAATGTAATATAACTATGCAATTATGTGCAATACTGCAGGAAAAGAAACTCCACATTAAACCTGTTAATGACAAAGTACAGATGATAAATAATAACATTTATGTAATGTTGACGGAATGAACCACAAAATTGCTAATGTATAAAAATAACACCATATTATTATTATGTTTATCTTAAGTGGTTAGGCACAGGTAATATTTGTCTATTTAATTTCATATTAACGATTGTTTTATGGTTAATAATCGTTTGTTATATCGGAATACCCAATTGATAGTAAATACCGATTTTACAGAACTATTAATGTTGCGGACGTGATTTATAGTTACATATATGTGACTATCAAACTTTATAATCTATTCTCTTCTATTTAATCGGTTACCAGGTATATGTAGGTAATCTTCATTAGAATAACTTCGTATTTCCCATTTAACATTAATAATAAATCCTGCCAATATAGACCAGGGTAGAAGCCTTTAAAAATAATAAAATGTGGAAAAAAATAATAGTAGGATGAAACCCATTGGAAAATGAGGAAATATTATAAAAATGAAAGGAAAAATAATTTACGGCTGATCTGTGTTAAGGAAGGGAAAGGGGGTGAGTTTTTAAGGGTATAAAACGGTTTATCTCGATTCCCGGCAAAACTACAAGTCTATGGAAAAAAGTCAAATGGTAGAGTTGTAGGTAATTAAAAGATCTACAAATTTTGTATCCCCGCTTTTTTCACATAACCTCAACATTTATGTGGAAAATTAAAAAAAACAAGTTTTTCGTTTTTTAATTTTTATCTTTTACAAAAAAAATTTTTTCAAGAAATTTGGTGAAAACTTACCTGTTCATTTCCCAAATACACTGTAATTTATTTGATTTGAAATATTTATTTTTTCACTTTATTTTAACTTAATATCGAAAAAGCACCCTAATTTTAAATCGAAAATTCCCCCGTCAAAATATTAGCTTTTTTCAAAAAGTTGGTGTGCTTTCTGTTCGTTAAAATCTCTACTTTCCGATGGTGTAAAAAAATATATATTACTATAATAAATCTTCTCAGACAAGGCAAAACACATTGTAATGATTAACGTAATCAAAATAAAGTATCTAAATTCAAAAGTACGATTTATATTTATTTTTATATATTATGAGATTTTCTATGACATAAATGTAATTAGAATTTGATAAATCAAATTTTTAACTGAAAAAAATTGCAGCAGTCACATTTTTTAGATGAAATTGTATAAAAATGGCATTAACAAAATTTTTCGAATTCGAGTTTTGTTCGATTTTTTGTATTTCCTGAGAGGATTTCCTACAGTAATATATTTTTTTTCACACCATCGGAAAGTAGAGATTTCAACGAACAGAAAGCACATCAAGTTTTTGAAAAAAACTGATATTTTGATGGGTGAATTTTCGATTGAAAATTATGGTGCTAATTCGATATCAAGTCAAAATAAGGTGAAAAAATTAATATTTTCAATCAAATGAATTTCGGTGTATTTGCGATATAAAAAGGTAAGTTTTTACCAAATTTCGTGAAAATTTTTTTTTTTGTAAAAGATAAAAATAAAAAAAAAACACTTTTTTAAATTTTGAGGTTATGTGAAAAAAGTGTGAATACAAAAGCTGTGGATCCTTTTATTACCTACAATTCTGCTGTTTGACTTTTTTCCATGGGACTTGTAGTTTTGCCGAAAATCGAGATAAACCGTTTTTTACTTAAAAACCCACCCCCTTCCCCTTCCCGACCTCAAATCGCCCGTAAATTATTGTTCCTTTCATTTTATAATATTCTCCTCCTTTTCCAATGGGTTTTATCCTACTATTATTATTTTTGATTTCAAAAATTATCGACCTTGGTCTAATAGGACTTATCAGCATGTAAGACGTTTCAATTAAATTTTTAGGACACTAAAAATGCACATGGGATTATTCGAACCACTTAAAGTACATTCAGTTAATGCTGTTTTGATAACTTGACATTCTTTTGTACCCACACCATTTCCATTCCTTCTTCCTTGAAACTATATTATAATTGGTTTTTTTTTACCCAAATTCTAGTTCCAATTAAAACGGAATGAATCATCGGAAATAAATTATTAATGACTGAAAGTACTGTATTTAATTTTGCCAATCACTATTTCTCTTTACGTCTACAATGTTGATATCCGTTAATCTTTTTATTTTAATTAAAAATGGTAACTATATACACGAATCTCCAGACAAACAAAAATTTCCATGTTGATTGAGAGTCCATTAATTTACTATTTTGTAATAGTTCAATCATCTGTCCTAGATAATAACCAGTCGGCCTTTGGTAGACCAGAACACTATCCTAAACGTAGAAACGTCAGTGGCGTGTTTTGGTGGAGTATTTAATGGTAATATCCGTGTTGTCTACAATGAATGTTTCAATCCTTTTTTATCGAAATTTATTGTGGAAAAAAGTAATACACATCTCTTTGGTGTACGTGTACACGTCTATTGAATATTATACACAATAAATCAAACATAAAGTTTACTTAAAAAAAATTTAAATCTAATGCATCTGTTCAAAAATAGTTAATTAGAAAAAATAGAAGTCAAAACACAGACCCCTGAGCTACAAAATTGCTACAAAAAACCTGTGGGCGCATTACTCTGTTGATATTTAAGATGATTTTTTCAAATTCCATGTTTACCACCCCGTATCTCTCTTAATATCAACATTTTATTGATGCTAGTTGGTTCAAATCGCAATATTTTGAAGTGAACATGGTACTGTACTTACATGTACAATTACTTAAGGACCACCCTGTTTACTGACGAATCAAAAACGGATAGACGTACCTCCGCAGCAGTAGTATCCAGTTATCAAATAATGGAATAAAATTACCAAAAAACGCAACATTTATTCTGCATAATTATTTTCAGTGACCAAAGTTTTTATCATTTTACATAAAAAATCCAATAAAATTGTGTTGGAAAATAACAAATTGCTTGAAATCAACAGCAGCGGTATCCAACATTACAAATCAAAAACTCCACAACCTAAGCAAAACAGTAGAATTTATTTGGATTCCCTGCCCAGTTCAATATTGACAAAGGATATAGAAGGCAAAATATTATAATGTCGGATAGTCAAGCAGCCATTAAAGCACTGAGCTCTTGTGTCAAAATGGTGTGGGAATGCGTAAGCAGACTCAATGAACTAGGCGAGAACAATATAGTAACCTTACCGTGGATTCCAGAACACACTGGAATAAAAGGAAATGAACTAGCAGATAGACTACCAAAGAGGGGGACTGGAAGACCCTTTTGCTGGCCGGAACCCTTTTGCGGTATTAGCTCCAATGTAATATTGGAAGGAATAGGCAAAGCCGAAGAAAAGAGAAGATCTGACCATTGGAAAGATCTAGTAGGGCATAAGTCAAAGTAAAACTGCACTAAGTGTTTTAACAGGGATCCTAACGGGACATTGCGGCCCGAACGGTTACCTGAAAAAGCTCAAAATAGTGGAGGAAGAAGAATGTAGATTCTGTGGAATGGAAGATAAAACCTTCATCCACATACTTGCTCAAAATCCTGGGGCACAGCACCTAGGAGATTGTTAGATAGAAAAGGGATATTTACCTAAGTTGAAGCCTGCAGAAATCCTAAAATTCCTCAGTGAAATACGAATAAACGAGCTACTAGTCTCTGAGACATTCCTCAGGAACTAAGTAGAAGTAAGTGGGAACAATAGATCTTTTAGGTCTCATTGAATGTCACCCCATTATACACACATACATATGGGTATAACTGGAAATTAAATATTTACTTAGCGTAAACCATCATCCATTTTGTGTGCAGCTTACCATCCAGTGTTTAGCATTATTCTGGTGAAGTGTCCAAAATCTAGTAGTGAAAGATAAATATTCAATTTTTAGGCAGGTATCCCACGATAAAATAGTTTGTCAAACTTGACTAATCAAACTGATGACTACGTAGAATTATAACAGTTTGACGTAGCCTCAAACTTGAGAGTCACACGACCAATTTTTTTGCTTCAAACTCCTTGACGGTTGAAGAGTAATTCAATTCAAAAATTTTATTATTTTATTATGAAGGTGGATTTTAAGCTAAAAACCATTATTGCTCTCTCGAGCTTAGCAGTGGCTTCGGCACACAAAGCTGGACGCGTACAGAAAAAAAGACGGAGCATTTGGTGCGAATCTTGGATTTTTCATATATACGATGAACAATAGGTGAAGCCTTACAAATTTTACAAATTACTTTCCTGAACTTGAATCCAGAAAGAGTTAATTACGGAAGGCTGTCTTGTCAGACACGACACTTCAAGATCCTAGTCTTGTTAGAAACGTTATATTAAGATACCAGTACCTATTTTCAGGAACGGTCTATATCAAAAATGGTATAACCCAAGAGCTTGGTTATCTATCGGATAGAATATCCTGAACCTGGTCTGGCACACGAATGGTATTTGCAAGATACTTGTCTTTCTCAGGTACTTACTGTCTTTACTCAGGAACTCTAATAGCCCAGGAATAGTGACCCAGGAATTGTGTAGTAATCCTAGTAGATATAGAAGAATCCAAACCAAATAGTTTTAAGAAAATAGTATATTAAGTACCAAGTGTCTTTAATTACTTTAGTTACTAAATATGTTTTTGACACTAGGTGCTTACTATACTTTTTCTACGCCTGCAGGATCTTGATTATGTTATATTTTAATTATATTCACAAGATGACAGAAAATGACTGACGTATTATTGTAAAATCAAATGACAAAGAACTACAAAATTATCAAGGAATATTAAGTATAAATTACAGAAGATACACTTGGTGTGACGTTTAAGAAACGAAAGATAAATGATACGTGACTTTTCGCACTAGGGTTTAAAGTGACGTTTTGCGAATGTCAAATCCGTTGTTTTAGATGCGGTTTTAGTGATGGAAGTAGAAAAACGATATTAGGAATACTGCACAATTCTCTACTACCTTGTGGCTTCAAAGGCAATGATGAACAGACAGCCGGAAGCCTCTCCGTTCATATATAATATATAGAAATTTGAATATTTTAAATTTCGGGTTAATAACCAGAAACTATAAGTATTGATTTTTGGACCGAATAGACTTGTTGTCTATTCCACCAAAAATCAATTTTGTGAAGTTATTAAATATTTTTGTAGTTGAAATGTTGACTGACTGGAAAGATAATGAGGGCAATAATAATGTATTGCAGTGGTTCGATACGAACTCCGAGATCCGCAGAGCTACAAAAATTATCTAAGGATGTCTGTTAAATATTTTAAAGCGGAAGCCAAACCCATAAACTACAAACCACGAGAACCAAGGACCAATAGTGAATCAGATTCCATCAAACTGACTGATTGGTTTACAGGCGCGCTAAATAAAGAAGATTTGATAAAATTCATATATCGACGTCACCAATGCAATTTGATTAGTCAAGATTGACAAACTATTTGATCGCTTGCTTTAGTGAGCCATGTCAAATATTTTAGGTGAAAAGTGTTCTATTGAAAATATTAAGTGGTTGATGCAGATTACGTTATTGTAAACTATACTTTGTTTTTAAACTAGGAGGAGCATTTTAGGAAACCTTAACCACTCCACTAAAAGTTACTAGATTGGCAGTGTGTTCCGGATGGGTCGTGTTCAGACTTTTTGAACTAAATGAAAATTACGTGGAATATGTATTGTACTGCTCGCTGTTGTCGTGGCCAATGAGGGATCAAGGCATTTCTAAATATTGAATAATGATTTGCCACAGGTCATTGCGAAAGTAGTAACCAAATGTCACATTATTGTGAAAAGATGTAAGGTTATAATAAGTAGTTTATGTAAAATGTTTTAAGAATTTGAGGATTAATGAGAATATAGAAATGCAATTGTATGATTAATTTTTTTTTAACATGTGAGGCTTTGGTATAGCAAAACTAAAAGTGACCAGAAGTTTTGTTATCAAAAAATACCACAATATAGTACTGCAGTGTATGTAAAACTTGATGTGAAACTTATATTGTTAACAAGAAAAAAGAAGCATGGATTTTTTTCATGAAAGGGAATAAATAATAAAAATAGCAAATACCTTAGGTAAAATATAATACTTTGTTAAAAATAAACAATAAACAACAAACGTGGTAGTAATTATTGAACCAATGACTATTTTTATATAAATAGGCACAAAACTGACAAATGTCAGTGTCAGTGGTATCAAAAGAGCTGTGTGAAACTGGTGGCAATCTGACCAATCACTAGGCAGCAGAAATGCCAACTTTAATTCAAATCGCTCCTCTTAGTTTAAAAACAAGGTATAGTATTTTGAATTAAATGACATCCCGCCAACACTGTCTTTCGGATGTAATTACAAGATTACGGTTGATTTCAAATAAATGATAATACACAACAAATTTCATTCGCCGATTTCGTAGAAGAATGCTCGAATGTACAAGATGTATTATTGTTTGGAAACAAGTATAATTATCAGCAGTTGCGTAGAAAGCGCTTTGAAGGCCGCCTTCTCGATACGTACGCATAAAGGCTTTACAAGAACATAATATGGTGCAATGATGACCTAAACAATTTTACCGCCAATGCTAACCGGTGGACATTGGCTTCACAAAAAAAAGTCATTTTAGAATAAAAATCAAAAGTTTTTAATTTTTTCATGTTCAGAGTGAATCTTTATATGGGGATTCTCTGAAGGTATTTATCGTAAATCAGTCTCAATGTGCTTCGATATTTTTTTTGTAACAAGGACGTTGCGGTTAAACGAGTCTGTATTTTATTTAAACGTCAATGATTGGTGCCAACTTGGATCATTTAAAATGTTATTGAATTTATACCACTGGCCCTTTATAATTCGTTTTTTGCAGAGTCAACATAGTAATAACGGAGTTAATAGTATATTATTAAACGAGCAATTTATAATAGCCATTATTCACGCAGTGAATAATGGCCATAAATTGCGAGTAGAATACTATACTTTGTCCACGGCCCTTTATTTATTCATTAAAAAGGCGAGTGTAGAACGGAAAGTAACAATTTGGTATTATTGAAAATTCTAACGTCAAAATGAATAAATTTCAGAAATACGTCAAATGTGACATATAGAGATGTGCGATACTGTGTAAAGTATCGATACACCGTACCGTTATAAATATATTGTTATGAAAAGTATCAATACTAAAAATTTCGATATTTTATCGATACGATATATATTTCAGAAACAAATTTCCTAAACAAAATACGCAGATTTAATAGTTCATTTCATATTGTACCCCCATCTCTAGTCACCTATGTACCGAAATTTTGTGATTGTTGAGTTGTCATGGCATGTTATTTAAATGCAGAAGCGTGAATTATGAGTTCATAATTCACTCTAGTAGATATATGGGTACCATATATCTTTTGTTAGGAGGTAAAATATTGACTTATTATTAAGTGGTCGTGGACAAATATTCTTTTTTCCGATTGTATTTATCGATCATAAAAGTAATACTTACTGCTAAATTCACTTGTACATGTCACCAATTACCTTAATCGTACTACCAATCAACCCTACAAGATTATTTTCATTTGATATTGGGTATGTTCACACAGAATTTTTAATATGAAGGTCTGCACCTGTCAATTTTTTATTAAAAAAATTAATATCTTGATTTTAGATATACGGTATTCTACACAAAAGACATTAAATTTTCATGTAGAATCCGAAAAGTAAAGCGTGTTATGTTCAAAATAACGAAGTTGTCGTCCACTTTCAATATAACCGGAAGTGACATGTATGTCAAAATATTTTCCATAAATTCACCACAACTTGTTCTCTATCTATGCCAATTTTTATAGAAATCGTGTTAGAAATAGTAGTCTCCAATATATAGGTAGTATAAGCTCGTCGTGAAACACCCTGTACACATAAAATTTTTAAAAGGGGTTCTTTTATTTGTGCTTTTACTTCTGTCTGCAGTTCCCAGGACAGCCTTTTTTCCATTCGTTATAATGTAAATGTAAATATCATTTTTTAATATATAGTCGCATCTCCCAAAAGGTTATTAGCGACGGAACCTGAAATTATAATATAAGCATAAATATATGTTCAAAATTAACCTTTTCCAAGTACGTCATTGTGACGCATCTCTGTCACCAGACAACCTTCACACTAAATTCTAATATAACCTCAAAACGAATAATACAACACGATAACATTCTTAGCAGTCGCTTTTTTACAGTTTTAAATTATTATATTATCCAACTGATACACCCTAGTACACAAATTTACCAAAACTAATTAACTTTTGTTCTCGATTTATATTTAAAACTTGACAGCTGTTGTCACCAAAAGTCACAATACCTTTGATTGCAATTTATATTTTAATAATTGTACCATGACTAATTGAGTTTGTGGTATTTTGTAATTAAATAAATTACCTGTTATTCAGTTTTATAATTAATACCTACATATTTATTTACTTAATTACAGTTTCTTGTAACAATTATCATATTAAAGTGAAGAGTGTTATCAATAGACGTAAAGGTAATAGTACTTTTGCCGTGCACGAAATCTACAGTTTCGCACACAATGGTTCCAACAAGATGGTGCAACGAGCCATCTGTGTGCACCTTAGACTTACTCCGTCAGCATTTCGATAATAGAATAATTTCTCGGGGAACAGACTTCGAATATCCTTCTCATTCACCTGATCTGACGCCACCTGACGCATACATTTGGGGCATAATGAAGGACAAAATATTTCACTCGGAAAATCCGCCGGCGAATATTGCCGAACTACGGGAAAGAATACAAAATATTTTTTCGGCAGTTACATCAACCACTTTTTATAAATATGTTTATTGACTTACAAAATCGATATGAAGATTGTTTGCGTCGAAATGGTGAACATTTTGAATACTTACATTACAGAAATTAAAAATTAATTTTTATTTTTATTTTCGGTACTGTTTATTTTGGCGGATACTGTATTATGTCGACTGATGTGGTGCTTCATTGTTGAAAATAGAAACCCAGTAGGCATGACATTCTTATTGTTGAGACAATTCTTTGAAAATTGTAAAACATTGTTGGGGGAAAAAATTTGTTTAGGTACAGCTTTAAACGACGCGTTAAGTGAACTAAACATGACAGTTAATTTTGACATTTATTATTTGAAAAAAATCCCTTAACAGGTTGGCAACAGACAACAAAGTGTCTCTAATATGGGTGCCGGCACATGATTGCAGGTAATGGAATGGGTTACCAGTTAGCTAAAGAAGGCTCTAAAGGAGACTTCATAGATCCGGAACCGTTTTGTGGAATCACAAAAGATTGCATAAGAGGGGAAATCGGGAACTGCCAAGATAGGGAACACCAACTCAAATGGAGGTCCATACAAAGAGTTTACTGAACGCCTTACAAATTTGAAAATTACTTTTCAAAGGGTAGACCGTTCACTAGGAAGAAACGTCTACTTCTCGGGCCATATGCCCCGCAGACAATTCCAAGTTAAACGGGTTGGTATATATTGGGTGAGTAGTAAACGGTGGTGCCGGCGAAGGGACGGCTCTTTTTTTAAAAAAAACGGTCCTATTTTTGAAAAGTAATTTTCAAATTTGTAACTATTATCTTGGCGTATATTGGTATAATATATACCAACCCCGTTCAACTTGGAAGTGTAATTCATTCCCTGCTGGGCATATAGCCCGAGAAGTAGATGTTTCTTTCTAGTAAACGGTCTACCCTTTGAAAAGTAATTTTCAAATTTGTAACTATTATATTGACGTCTATTGATAACACGCTTTACTTAAATATAACAATTGTTGCAGGAAACTGTAATTAAGTAGGTAAATAACTACAAAACCGAGATGGTTTTTTTGTCAATATAGAATTTTGGTTTGTGGTTAGTTGTGGAGATGTCGCTATTATCGCATTCTTAGCATTCCCTGCACAGGGGTTGATGTATTAATGTGATTTTAGCGTTGTCTCCAGTGGAGGATTATGCTCTCAGAGCTTCTGAACGGATAATATCTACCTTGTACTGATGAGGCGCAAATACGCCGAAACTGGTCTGCAAGTGATGTTGTCCCTTCTAATTACAAACCAGAATGGTTGGTTATGTATTGCATATTATACAGATACATGCAATGAAAAACGGAACATAGGGTTTTGAAGCATTGTATCAGAACTGCTTTTGAACTAGTCGGCCAATATCAAGCTTCAACAGATTAAAAACATGATTATTACAATCGCTCATTTGGACACCTGCAACATATCCTACAATTCCCACCACTCCGTAGTCTCAACTGTGGGCGGTCCTTAATTAGCGACAAACAGTCAGTAAACAGGAGTCGATATTCGAGTACTGTTCAAGCCAATAACTATTCGAAATAAAATAATTTTGTAGAGAAAATTGAAATTTTATCATAGTATTTTGGAGGTCATTAACAAGATCAGCGGATTTGTCCCCGATTTATTCCTTTTTTTGGGGTTTTTAAAAAAATGAAATTTAGCGGCACAATTTTGAACGGGCTCAAAATTTGATAGAATTAAGAGCGAAAATTGTCCAGCATTGTGCAAACATTACACCAAATCAGCTCAGAGATACAAGATTATCTTTGTTCAATAGATTCGGTTTTTGTTTGGCTCAACAAGGAGGACTATTTGAACCTCTACTTCATTAATTGTTTAGTTTTAGCATTTTAAGTTGTTTTTCGGAATTTATTTTCAATTTGTTTTAATTTAAAGAATCTTATTTTGTTTTAGTCACGAATTTATTTTCATTTTGGAAGCCAAAAGAAATCAAAAGACACTTGAATACTAAATCGCACATACGCACATAACCAAAGAATACACCAAACAACAAGTGAAAATTCTTTGATGTTGGGGTACAAAAATAAATAACCTTGAACAAGTGTCAGCTACCTTATGTATACACTGAGAAACATAATTAAACCTCACGCTCCACTCGAATCGCACTGAGAAAAAGTGTGTCAGTATGAAGTCTTATTTTATGAAATGTATTTGTAAATATTTTTTCTTTAATAAACTCTTTCTGCACGCTTCGATGATGACGTTGACGTGAAATCTGCCAAAAATAGTTTATAATAAAACACATTTACGTAGGTATCTAGGTATATAATTGTAACAAATAAATGAAATATAATTCTCATAAACAAAGAGAAAGCTATATGAAGAAAACCAAAGATTTTAACTTAATAATAAATAGAATATAAGAAACTTAGACAATATCTTTCCCATCAATGTCTTTTTTCTGCATATATTTTGCAAATTCTACACAGGACGTAATGCGAAGTTGTCACTATAGGGAGTTGAAATATGTTTGTTGATAAGTGGGAGTTTTATTGGAAATCTTAAATCGGGAGGGGTGGCAGTCCTGAATCTAATCTAATTTGAACGTATGTGTCCCCTCATTTTTAAATAAAAGCTTTTATTCAACTTGACTTGTATGTATCTATGTGGCGAATCTTGCAACTGAATCTCGAACCAGTCGCACATGCCCAATTTAACTGGAATTTTGCACTTGTTTTTAAAAATGGTTTTTCTCTCACATATAAACTCATTTTGAGTGAGAAAGTGTTTACAACAGTGAAAAAGATATAGAGGGTATAGAAAATAAAGAAGTAAAAGTAAAGAATCCGAAAATATGGGAATAAATTGTCAAGAAAATGGAAGCAAAGGGCCTGTATCCACCATAAGCCAGGGGCCTACATGGACTGAAGAGTTGTTATTTTTTGGATAATTCAATATTCAACCTCTTATCCAAAGAAAAACAAAATGATACATTAAATGATTGTATAGGTTACAGAAAATAAATCTTTTATTATATTAATATAAAGCTTATTTTAAAAAACAGTAAATTAAAAATAGACCTGTCAGCATTTTCTTAAAATTCAAAGAACACTGCCAAATATCAGGGCGGACTATTTACACTGGCCCACACCATATATAAAAAACATAAACTCGTTTTGAAAAGTATTGAACAGTGCTTTTCATTATCATTTGTCTTAATCGGGATTGAAAGACAATTATTAATTTAAGAATGTTTTATTAAATATATCAATTAATTACACACAATAACCCAAGCCCAAAAAAAATAAAAGCAGAGAATACACCAGCTAATTAGACAAACCGTTAGCAGAATTGTAAAAACACGAATTCAATTAATCAACACCCACATCACAAAACCCAACAACTTCATCCTTACCTACAACAAAGTATAAATAGCATTTTAAGGACATTTTATCTAAACAGACTGTACAATGTTTGTTCTGTCTTGTCATTGTTTTGACTTTAATTTTCAATGCCTAAAACACTTCATTATTTTGAAGGCCAGGTTTTGGTATAAGGTTTTCAGTTGAAGTTCTTTTAGATGGTGAATAAAGAATTTTTTTCAAAAATTATAAGACCTGGGCCCCAAAAAATAAAGTGTTGTTGCATACTTTTTATATTCACTGGAATATCGTCTGCCATAACATTTTTTATTTTTAAGCAATATTTGCTGTTTTACAATTTGAGACAAAGATTTGTTCAAAAATTGATCACACATATTTATAAAATTACCAGGAGTAATCTTCTTTTGTGTCAATTTTGAGTATTTCCTTTTTAACTTCCTCACTTTTACTTTTAATGTCACATGTCAAGCATGGTGATGTTTGTGTTGACATCGGAAAAAACTGAGGAATGGAAGCTGTTGCATTAGCTTTTTCAATATCTATTTCCAGTATCTCCCCTAATGATGATGTTCCAGGTGCAGATAATTCCCGTTGATATCCAATGATACTCTCTATAAAATTGAAATATTTACCAATGTTCATACGATTCACGTTCTATATGCTGTTATCTTTATACAATTCCTAAACGGCAGACTTACCAGCTTTATGCATTTCTTTTGGTAAAGTTTCTATTCCAGGAACCTTAGCCATTTCTCCCCCGAATAATGATGTTCCAGGTGCAAATAATTCCTCTTGACATCCAATGATGCTATCTATAAAGTTGAAATATGTACCTACCAATGTTAATATGAATCACATTCTTCATGTTATAGTTTGTATACAGTCCGTTGGAACAGCCTGTAGACTTATAAGTACTTACATAGACCAATGGAAAAACCCAAAAATAATTCCAGAGGACTATAATAAGTGATCCTCGGTATGTTTTTGGATTGCTCTATAGATTGATGTGTATTTATAAGTACATGAGATGTTACAACTGACCTCGTTGAAACTACAGGGTGTCCCAAGATTTTTTTTACAGGCTGTAACTCAGAAATTAACGAATAGGTTTATTTGAAAATTGGGAAATCTTTTTGGGACCTACAGTAATGTCATCCGAGGTATACAGGGTATCTGTGACGTCATCATAGAAGCAACGACGTCATCGCATTGAAAAAAATTCAATGGAAGGGGGGATCAAACTTAGCTCAAATGAAAGGGCTTTTTATTTCAAATTCAACTGTGTATCACAGTTATCGAGTGGATAATAATAGCAAATTTTCAATTTATTGTTTAGTTGCAGCAATAACCAGAACATTTCGACTTTACACTGATTCTATGAAAAATGTTCAACATGGCCTAAGTCTGCAACAACACAAGCATTGAACCGTAGTTCACGTGTACATGCCGCACCGCATGTATCATCTCTTGTGTAAGGTTATTACAAGCTTGTCTAATTTTATTTTTTATATTGTTTGTGTCTACAGGTTTTTCATTATTAACAAGCCCTTTTAGGTATCCCCATACAAAAAATCTAGGGGTGACAGCACCGGCGATCATGGAGGCCATTGAAAGTTGCAATCCATTTGTTTGTAAATCTAGTATTGAGGTAACTTACTACAATACCGCTATTAAGTGGGGGTGCGCCATCTTGCTGCCATATCATATCTCATCTTTCATTCAAAGGAATATTCTCCAGTAACGCAGGTAGGTCATTTAAAAAAAAATTTTAAATATCTCCGACCATTGAGATTTTATTGTTCACATGTAAAGATCAACAAAGGCTATGAATAAATACACTGCGAAACATAAGGCTCTAGGTCAAAGCATGAATGTCAAGGATACAATAGGTTATTTAAAAGACACCGGTTTATATATGTTATTGTAATTTTCTTTTTTTTTTTCTTTTCCTCTTTATAATATGTCTCTTATGTCGCTAATGACCTCAGTGGTTGAAGCGACTGAAATAAATAAAAAAAAAAAAAAACATCGAACAAAAATAATGTGTAAAATATAATATGTGAATACTTTTCTTTTTTTTTTATTTATTTCAGTCGCTTCAACCACTGAGGTTATTAGCGACATAAGAGACATAATATGTTGTAAAGACAAAAACTACAATAACATATATTATATAAACCGGTGTCCTTAGGGAAGAGGGAGAGGAAAATGTTAAAACTTATATTAAATTAGTTTAATTCCGAAACTTTTCCCAGGAAATGCCTTGAAAGGTGTAAAGTACAAGTAATAAGGTAAGGTATAACTGAACAAGTTTTTTGTTTGTTCTTCCAGGCCACAGAATCTGCATTCTTCTTCCCCCACTATTTTGAGCTTTTTCAGGTGCTCGTTTTGGCAGCAATGTCCCGTTAGGATCCCTGTTAAAACTCTTAGTGCAGTTTTACTTTGACTTATGCATTCATTTGAACTGAACGGGTTGTAGTCACCCATCAGAATTTGATTGTCTAAGCCCTACTAGATCTTTCCAGTGGTCAGTGTTGTGTATAATGCCTTCTTTACTTTAACTGGTCAGAGGTAAATAATAGTGGACTGTAAACACTGATTTTATTGATTAAAAGGTATAAAAAGTAGCATATAGCTTGACAGGTGTTAACGCTTGGGCTTTCAACACAGAACTCTCCGGCTGACTCTGCAGCGTTGCCGATACTAACAGTCAGATCTCTTTTCTTTCTCCACCTTCCCACTTATTAAATTTTTTTCTGAATAATTATTTATTTTGTTTGGTCAGCCCATCGCTTATATTGTATATTTAATCAGTATAGCCAGATGGTGTAATAAAAATAGATTATGTTTTAATGTTGGTAAATGTTTTGTTAATGTCGATATCCCGCACGAATCATTTGGTTAATTTTGGCTATCTGATAGGTGGAGCACAGTTATCGAGGTGTATTGATATTAAGGATTTGGGTGTAAGATATAATAGCCAACTTTCCTTTGCTGTATATATTCAACAAACGGTAATGACTGCCAATCGTGCATTGGGATTTATTTTTAGACAGTCAGCAGGTCTTTCAAACATAGGTACAATCAAAGTATTATACAATATTTTAGTTAAGCCAAAGCTTGAGTTTGGGTCAGTTATATGGGTAAATCAACCACAGATGCATTTGGATGCGGTAGAAAAGGTGCAAAAGAAATTTCTTCGCTATTTATACTTAAAAAACATCATCATTGGCCGGACTACACTACTATTAGGACAACTGCTCTGCGGGAAGAATTTGATCTCATTAGTCAAATCAATAGGGAAATTTTCAAGAACGAATTGTATTCAGCAAAAAAAAATATGGGCACATAGGTCGTGCGATTTCAAAAAAGATAGCGTTTAGTGCACTAGCAAATTCAATCGGGAACATGTGCAAAAAAATTAGCAAAAGTGCAAAAAAAAATCGCAAAACTGCAAAAAACGGTTTTTTGCACTCCTAAAAAAAATGCTAAATGAGAAAGTTGTAGATATTGAAAATTTCTATTATTTAATCTTTAGTTTATGAAAATCGGTTTATAACTTTCCGAGAAAAACGGGAAAAACCCACCGAAAATAGCGTTTTTATTTTTTGTAATAAAAAATTCATTTTCCAATCAATCCACTTGAAACTTTGAAAAAATGTAGATGTAAATAAGACGAAAATGATGCTGTTTTCAAAAATTGTTATTACAATTTTGCGAAAAAAAGGTGTTTTGGCAAATTGGCTCTTGCTGCCCTTGGGGTGGTCCTATAGAGGACACCGGAAGCTTATTTTATTCGTGAAGACTTGTACTATAAGCTTATTGATGATTTACATTGATTATTTATAATTTTAGCGTCGAAAAATGCATTGCAAAATAATGCAAAATTTACAGACTGGTTTTTTGATAATAACTTTTTCATTTTTTATGGCATTCGATTTGCAGTTGCAGAACTTAATAGTGCTCTTTAAAACTAACATTTTGAAAAAAAAATAAAATTTGTAGGACTTCAGGGAGCCGAGATAATTTTTTATTTTCAAAAATTTACTGACGGCGTACTTTACATGACACCGACTTCTTTCTTACGGCACATTAATCTTAAGAACCTATACTTTTGAAAAAAATACATTAGACCTGTGCAATATTCGAAAATTGTTTAGTGAGTCAGCTTCAGAGTGGCGCTGGAGTGGGGTGAGCGCTGTCGGCTCTCTCGTAACCATCTGAAAACCGTAATCGCGCGTTCAAAATTAATTACGCTTACAAAATCATCAATATCTTTGTTTCTTATTGACGCAAAAAATTCCTTTTATAATTATTTTGGGGTAGCACGACGAGACTAATGCAAAGATTGTATTCTCATTTGGGAAAATTGGCAAAACACCCAGGAAATATAGATTTATTATTTGTTTTATTTTTGTCAGTGTAGAAAAACGTAGCTGTCATAATCAATAATTTAACTATTGTTTGTCATATTATATAAAAGAGATTTTAATGTATATAATTACATTTTAGTTTTGTTTTACTCTTGATCCAACAATCTTCTTTTTTTTGTGTGAGAATCTTCGTCACTGTCTGGTTCACTTTCTATAATTTCCATTTCTTGATGCATAGCTGTATTTGCTCCCTGGAGTCCTACAAAATTTATTTTTTTGCAAAATGTTAGTTTTAAAGAGCACTAGTTCTGCAACTGCAAATCGAATGCCATAAAAAATAAAAAAGTTATCAAAAAACCAGTCATTATATATAATCAATGTAATCCATTAATAAGCTTATAGTACAAGTCTTCACGAATAAAATAAGCTTCCGATGAACTCTGTAGGACCACCCCAAGGGCAGGAAGAGCCCATTTGAAAAAACAGCTTTTTTCGCAAAATTGTAATTTTTGAATTAAGCATGATTTTCGGCTTACTTACATCTACATTTTTACAAAGTTTCAAGTGGATTGATTGGAAAATGAATTTTTTATTACAAAAAAAATGCTATTTTCGGTGGGTTTTCCCGTTTTTCTCGGAAAATTATGAACCGATTTTCATAAACCAAAGATTAAATGATAGGTATTTTTGATATTTACAACTTTCTCATTTAACTTTTACTTTTAGGAGTTGTAGTGTTTTTTTAAACTCAAAAAACCGTTTTTTGCACATGTTCACAATTGAATTTGCTAGTGCACTAAACGCTGTCTTTTTGGAAATCGCACGACCTATGTGTCCATATTTTGATTGGACTACATGTCCGTAATGAGTAGGCGTAAGCTGGCTATGATGATGTTTCTATATAAAATCATAAATGATGTTTTTTCATCTGCGAATTTATTATACTTTGTGCCATTTAGAGTTCCATCAGTTAATACACGTTGCAATATAGTGTTTGGAAAAATTAGACTGTCAGTTTGTTCTCCTTTTGAAGACATGCTGCGACTTGCAAACAATATTAATAATGCAGTAGATATTGACTTTACCGTATCATTGAGGAATTTAAAAAAATAATAATGGACTACCTTGAAAACTATGGAGTGTAGTTTGACCAGTTTTTGTAAGATTTCATTCCATTTCATGTAGATCTCATAAAGATTTAATTTACTTTTCTCTATGTCTAAATATGGGTTTTGTGTCATTAGTATAGGCTGAAAAATGTTTATGATTATTAAGTAAGTAAGTAGTAATATTAGATAATTGTATGATTGTATGAGATATTCCTGTAATTGGTTACTTTGGCTAGTTTCCTAGTATTTGGGGATATCATAAAATACGGTGTGTCGGCACTAATATCTCTGAGGTACTTCTGCTACAGAATAAATTAAATTTCAAAAAATACTTGTAGCAAATATTTCTCATGATAACCAATTCAAATTTAATGTAATTGAGATCAAACAATGACTTTTTTTCAAATTCATCATCATCATTATTTACTAACGTATTCACATAATTATAATTGTTTAATGGAAATGCAAATTATTAAAATGAACCAGTAGTAATTAAATTTACGTAGATTTTGTACTAAGTAATACTAATTGGTAATTTCCATGGAATTTGATATGTGTGTTATTGTAACAACTAATTAGTAACCAGCCAAACAGGACCAAATGTTAGTTGATTGTACATTAGTTATTTTAAACATGATTGAATGAGTTTCTCAAAATACGTCAATTTTAGTAGCTGATTCAGTGTTGTCATTGTTGTCAATGTGAGGATAATTATCCGATTTTCAGACAATTTCGCAGAAAGGAGATATTGTATTCGGGGATTCTCAATAATGACCACAGTCGAAGAATTTTATTTAGACATCACGGTGTCCTTTTGATAGTTTTGACAAATTATGATAATTTTCATTTTGCATCGGCAACAGTGAACTGCATTGTATTTGATGTCAGCTGTTATGCAAAATCCTTGATTTTATATTATTTACGTTATTTGCTTCATGGAGATTATCCAGTCACCATGATTTGCTTCATAAATTACAGAGAAAGCTGTCTTTATCAAGACTCATTGGATTATCAACTAACATTCGATTCGAAGGCTCTACTACAAAAAATCCTGATGTGTAAACAGATAGATGTGGGAATATGCTACATACAATCAATGCCTATAACAGTTTGTTGTTTTCAATACAAAATTGACCCAGTTCTTTTTCAAGACATTACTACAGAGTCATGAAATAGGTTCCTGGTTTTTCAGAATATAAGCATTTGGGGTAGATGGTAGTTTTATTTTTATGGTCCAATCTTAATTTTTCACTAACATTTTGAGTTAAATTTCTAGCAGCCTTGACTTTTTTGACAATTGACAATTGATGGTATTGATATTTGGTTTTCGATTCAAAATATCGATTGTTACTTCAAAAATACAACTACAGCGACATGGACACAACCACCCAGGGCTCTAGTTTGCTTCTGTCGACTGTTTCAACCTTCGATCATTAAACAAACTGAATAAATAACCCGCTATACTGACAACACACTTCGACATCTAAATCGATTCTTTCATTCCAAAACAAGGATAGCCATACGAACAGCAAAGGCCACAGATTCCAATAAGAGTGACGTGGTGTTAGAGGAATTTCAGTTGCCGCTGAAATTAAATTATAAACATGTATAGTAACGCAGTTTATTTTCGGTTAATAAGATAAATTTGTATTTTTATTAGAATGAGAAAAAAGTATTTATATAGAGGTCAAAAATAATAGTTTAATACTATTATAACGCCTCACAAAGTTTTTGAAAACTACTTTTTAAAAAACAGAGACCGTTCACTACCAAGCAACAACTACTTCTCGTGCTATGTACTCCGACAGATATTTAATTACACTCCTAAGTTAAACGGGGTTTGGATATCTGCATGACATAACCAACCATTCTGGTTTGTAATCAGAAGGGACATCACTTGTAGCCTCATCAGTACGAGGTAGATATCCTCCGTCCAGATTGGAGATATAGACTCCTAGGAGGATTTCTCAAAGATGGAACCAGTGGAAAGCTTGATAAGGAATACTGATCTCCTCACGTGAACTGTACAAACAAGAGCACAAAAAGTCTAAAAGTTGAGGTGCCGCGGATTCGAAGCCTCTGACTGGTGGTAATGAACTAATAAATCAATCAATCTATGCTATTGTACCCGGAGGTATGGGGCTCAAATATTTTTTCCCTCTAAATGTATGTCAAAGTTTCATTGGCCTATCCTGAAGCACTTAAGCGGGATTTATAGTTGGACGTACTGTAAACGTAGACGCACTGTAAAAAGATCAACTATCAGAATTTACGTACCTTGTTTATAAAGGAACGTAGATTAGATTAGATTAGAAATGGAGTGGCTCTCTGTCCTATCCCACTGCGACCTTTGCAGATCTATTGTGGTCCCCCCTATCCTTAGAGCTCGATATCTAGCTTTATCCTTTTTATTAGATTTATTAGCCTGGATACCGCCTCCCGTGCATAGCTTTCTGCCCTCGGTTTTTCTTCTCCGAATAGGTGAAACCGCACCCTTACTAGGCCTTCGCACTCACAAAGTATGTGCTCCGCGGTTTCATCTTCTTCCTGGCAAAACCTACATAGGCTGTCATCTGCTAGGCCAATTGCATGCATATGCTTCCTCAGCCTACAATGTCCGGTCAGCATTCCCACCATCATCCTCGCCGTTTCTCGACTTTGACATAGTAGGTCGCGTGACAGTTTGGCCGAAGTGCTTTTAAGGAATAGTTTAGCGTGCCTTTGTCCTGGGGTTTCATGCCACCAGCACAGCGCCTGATTTCTTATCCATTGGTGGATGCTCTCCTTAGTGAGGTTTTTTGCAATTCCACAGGAAGGTTCTGGCCCTATCATGACCTCAGTAGCTCCCTGCTAGGCTAATTCATCAGCCTTTTCATTGCCTTTTATTCCTTGGTGACCTGGTACCCAGGCTAGGGTCACTCTATTGTGCCTACCTAGTCTGTTGAGGGCCTTGCGACACTCCCACACCAGATTTGACGTTGTCCGATATGAGCTTATCGCCTTTAGTGCCGCCTGGCTGTCGGAGTAGATGACGATTCTTTGGCTATCCACCTTCCGTCTTAGGAAGGAACGTAAGTGCATGACGTAACGTAAGGGGAACGGACTGGAACGGAAGAGTTTGCCAACTTTTATCTTTTTACAGTGCGTTCTTACGTCCGGCCAATCAAAGGAAAGAATTTTGTGTGATGTCAGCGTGGCTATCAGCTGTCATTTAATGTTGTGTTTTTGAATGTATAATACAAAATTTAAAGCTCGAAACAACATAGGACACAGGCTGTAGATGATTTGTATAATTTCTAGGTTAATTTGAATGTCACGAGTACGTTACCTCTGCCCATGCGCAAAATTTCCGTTCCGTTTATTTATAACTGCAACAATTTTTACATACCGTTCGTTACGTATCCAGTGCGTCTACGTGTGGTATACGTTTACAGTCCGTCAATCTATAAATCCCGCTTTAGTTTCTTCTCATTTTTATCAATCAAAAAATTAGGTACTGACGGACCTATGCTTTTTTAATTTTGAATTTCGAATACCATTGGTGTACTTAATTCACTTACCTGAAGAGCCACTAATTTTGACCCGATAATTGTGATCCCTCCAATAATTGAAAATAATAATACAAACTGTTAACAATTTATTTACAAATTAACAAAACAATCGTCCTTATACATTTCCACTTATTCCACTTAGCCAATCTTCTTTGATTAAATCAGCTCCTTTTTCGCCAACCATTATCGTAGGGGCATTAGTATTACCACTAGGTATGGTTGGCATTATTGATGCATCTATAACTCTCAATCCACTGACACCATAAACCCGTAATCTCGGATCCACAACAGCTTCTCGATCCCATGATGGTCCCATTTTACAAGTACCAACTGGATGATAAACAGTCATGGATATGGTTCGAATATGGCACTCCCAGTATTTGTCACTGGTAAATTCAAACTGCCTGCAATTAGGGAAGGGTATGTTATGCAGGCGACTGCCGAATTTTTTGAACGCCTGCGTGTTACTTATATTCATTGCAATTTTTGCACCTGAAACAAAAATTAAATTTACTGAAATGCTACAGAAAAACTAATCTATTGTAGAAACTAGTGAGTGACGCGGTGTTCGACAGACACCGCCGCCATTGTATTTTAAACTTTTAAATAATAAATTACGCAAAAATGGTTGGAGTTTTAGAAAAAAGTATTAAACAATAATTGTAGATTAGATTGTAGATTGTCTCTCATATATTTCACAGTAAGCTTCGTCTCTTATACAGAATGTCCCACGACGTTTTGACAGTCCAAGTTCTCGAAAACTGTTCATATGACATGTATGAAATTTGGCAGATATAAACAGTCGAAACTGATGCTTATATTTATCATAAAATGACTTCCGTTTTTCCTGTCATTTCGGGTCACGTGACCCCAACATAATTTTTTTGAATGGGACAACCGGTATAATATTACAATTTTGGATATATCATACAAAAACAAATTCAACGATACCACACTTGTCATCACTGTATTGTGCAGTAATGATAATAGGAGCTATTTATTTTTATTAAATTTATTAAAGCAATATTTTGCACTCAAAAATTTAGGTGGCTGTGAAACAAATAACTATCAAGTATCAACAACATAGGTTGTCATTCATTATTGTTAGGTGAAGTTTATTCAAGAACTGTCATTATTGGTCATATTCTTGTGAAGACACTGTAATAATAAGTAAATAATGCCTTCAATTTTTACTTACGATGAATATGTTGACATGCTACTTATTTATCGAGAATGTGGAAAAAACAAAACTAATGCTCAAGGTTTGTACAGAAATCGTTTTCCTCATAGAATAACTCCAAGCAAAAATACTTTTGTCTATGTCGAACGAAAGCAAAGAACTGGTTCTTTTCCAAGCGGTAAAAATCAAGTTCCTCGTCAAAAGACCGCTCAGACAGATGACAATGTGATACATATTTTGGCTTACCTTCACACACCTCAATACGATTTCTTGAACAAGAATTACAAATAAGTAGAAGTTCATTACAACGAGTATTAAAAAATCACAAATAGCATTATAAAATACATTTAACACAAGGTTTAGTTCCTGCAGATCCGGAAAGGAGAATAAATTTTATTGCTGAAATGTTAGTACACATTAATGATGACCCTTCTCTTTTAGAAAAAATATTATGGAGTGATGAAAGTAGATTTCATAACAATGGTATTGTTAATCGCCATAATTGTCATTATTGGTCGCAGGAGAATCCAAAGTGGATGCGCAAAATCAATTTTCAAACAGTATGGGGAATCAATGTTTGGTGCGGTTTATTTAACGGTCGGTTGATTGGTCCCTATTTTTATGAACTTTAACGGGGCAAAGATACTTAGATTTTCTTCAAAATACTCTACCAGAATTACTTGAAGATATTCCCTTACATGAAAGGCAAACAATGTGGTGGCAGCAAGATGGAGCATCTCCTCACTTTTTTGGGCCAGTTAGAGAATATCTTGACAGCACATTTCCTGAGAAATGGATTGGTCGAAATGATTCTGTGGCCACCCCGCTCTCCGGATATTACATCCTTAGATTTATTTCTCTGGGGTTAGTTAAAAGGTCGAGTTTATGTCACACCCCCGATTGATTTAAATGATTTAAAGGAGAAAATAAGACAGGCATGTCGGACCGTAACACCCGCAATGATTACAGCATCAATTACAAGAAATCTTTTAACAATGTTTGAACATTGTGTCAATGTACGTGGTCTTCAATTTGAACAATTTCTTTAATTACTTGTACTTTTTAATTCCCTATGTTACGTTTTTTAATAAAATAATTTATATAGATGTTTATTTAATTGCCCCTATTATCATTACTGCACAATACAATGATGACCAGTGTGGTATCGTTGAATTTGTTTTTGAAGGATATATCCAAAATTGTAATATTATACCGGTTGTCCCATTTAAAAAAATTATGTTGGGGTCACGTGACCCGAAATGACAGGAAAAACGGAAGTCATTTTATAATAAATATAAGCATCAGTTTCGACTGTTTATATCTGCCAAATTTCACATATCATGTCATGTCATATGAACAATTTTCGAGAACTTGGACTGCCAAAACGTCGTGTGACACCCTGTATGTGAGAAACAGACATTATACCCTATCTGTACGTGTCTCTCACAAATGCATCACGTTGCCGTACATTTTAAATGGGGAATCTAGACAGTGGCTCCTGGAGAATGCCATGTGAATCTTGGTTTGAGTAAAATTGGAAACATGAATACTTTGTAGTACAAAAATAAAACAAAAGTATATTTCGGTACAGAACTAGTCTGGCGTGGAATTACATACCACCCAGTTGGTTGACGGCTAGGGTTGTATATATACCAAAAGTGGGCCGCACAGACCCACACCCTAAATCGGTCAGACCAATTAGCCTAACATCTTTCCTGCTTAAAGGACTTGAAAAAGCACTGGATTGCTACATCAGGCGGGTAGCTTTATATAATTCCCCCCTGAGCATCCACCAATATGCTTATCAAACTGGCAAATCAACAGATTTAGCGTTACACAACTTTGTTGAGAAAATCACACAATCCCTTAACAACAAAGAGATTGCGGTGACCATATTTCTTGACATTGAAGGAGCATTTGACAATGCACTACCGACTTCCATTGGTTCAGCTTTGACTGAAAAGGGCATCAAACCAACTATTACCGGTTGGATATATGCCATGCTCACTAATAGGACAGCCACTACATCTCTTCAGGACGAGACCATTAGCTTTAAGGTTTCCAGGGGCTGCCCACAAGGCGGAGTACTATCTCCCCTACTATGGTCACTCTTGATGGATAACTTGCTTAGCGCTCTCGAAAGAAGAGGGGTAGAACTGCAAGCGTATGCAGACGACCTTGTCATTTTGGCAAGGACCAAGTCAGGAGGGGTAGCTTATAATTTCCTCCAAAAGACGTTGGACGATGTCCACAGTTGGTGTCAGAGGGAACAGATGTCTGTTAACCCTGGTAAAACTGTAATAGTTCCCTTCACTAGGAAAAGAAAGTTGGAGGATCTTCCACCAATTTCCTACAATGGTGAGGTTATTCCATTTGCAGCGGAAGTATAATATTTGGGGATTATCCTAGATATGAAACTTACTTGGAACGCTCACTTGGAAAAAGTTATCCATAAGGCCAGACTATCCTTGTGGACATGTCGTAGGATCTGTGGTAAATCTTGGGGCATGGGACCCAAACAAATCTATTGGATATATGTGATGATCGTTAGACCAATGATCACATATGGAGCTATTGCCTGGTGGCCAAAAGCTTTACAGCGAACGGCCCAAGCAAAGCTCTCTGGTTTACAGAGACAGGCTTGCCTGGCAATTACTGGTGCTTTCAGCTCCACACCGTCAGCAGCCATGGAAATCCTTCTGGACCTACCTCCTCTCCATATATTTTTGGAAAGAGAGGCTAGATGGACAACATACAGAATTGAGCATATTTCTAAATGCACAAATCAGGCTTATACAGAACGAAGCAGAATGCTAGTGGACACTGAAAGTCACAGTATTCTGGGAATGACCTCTGACATAATGCCTCCAACAGTAAACTACGACCTGCCTAATACCGTCCTAATTCCAAATAGAGATGAATGGGTCCTCCGTAAGGATGAACTATTGAGAGCAGACAGCTGTTGGTATACAGACGGATCAAAAACACCCTCAGGCTCTGGTGCAGGTGTATACGGGCGCAGACCTAGGACAGAAATCTCAACCTCTCTAGGATCCTATGCAACCGTATTTCAGGCGGAAATTTACGCCATTGTTTCATGTGTGGAGAGATTGGAGCAGGCCAATCTCATACATAGAACAATAAAAATTTTCTCGGACAGCCAAGCGGCTTTGAAAGCACTTAGCTCTAACCGTGTAACGTCGAAGTTGGTATTAGACTGCCAAAAAAGACTCTCCTCAATAGGAGAACTCAATAAAGTATTGCTGGTCTGGATCCCTGGCCATTCTGGCATGGAAGGAAACGAGAAGGCAGACTCTCTTGCAAGGGAGGGTGCCGCACGTGTTTCTATCGGACCAGAACCTACAATTGGCATCGCAATAAGTTTTGCCAAACAAACACTGAATACCTGGACGGCAAGAAGAGCATTAGACTTCTGGCATAATTTACCAGGATTGGTTCATTCAAAGGCTTTCATACATCCTTCGAAGAATGTCTCCAAACAAATGTTAGACTATAGCAGGTATGACCTACGCTGTCTAACAGGCCTTTTAACAGGCCACTATCATCTGAATCATCATATGCTAAAACTTGGACTGTCGGAAGATCCGACCTGCCGTCTTTGTCTGGAAGATGATGAAACAGCAGAGCATATAATTTGTGCCTGCCCCGCCGCGGCTCGAATCAGGTATCTGATGTTTGGCAGGGATGCTCTCTCGCCCTCGGACCTGAAAAATCATTCACCAAATAAGCTAATCGGCTTTGTTAAGAAGCTGAATTTGTTTGGTGAAATCTGAATAGGTGTGAGCCACAATAGACTCTTGCGAGTCGCAGTGGAGGGCCTTATAGACCCACTCACCATAAACCTAACCTAACCTAACCTATATTTCGGTACAAAAAAAGGTATCATAATCTCTCTGAATAAAGGTTTTTTTGTTCAAAACAAACTGAAATCACTCAATGTCCAAACAAAGATTCGATCTCTCGAGGCTGACATTGCTTTAGGCTGTCCAATTTTTCGAAAATTTTTTTCTACTATCACTATCGAAAGTCGTCTTTTTTAAAGAAGGGCAGCAAATGTGGAATTTAGACAATTCAATGGAACAAACCATAGAGCCAATAATTATAAAGATTGGACTAGATCAATATCCATCAGATTTTCCATTTTCCGATAGTTAATATTCCGTGTTCGAATAATATTGATAACCCCGTGTTGTAGATAAGTTCTATAGCTCTAGTAAATCATAATAAAAAAATAATTGATTATTATGAATATTGTTATAATTGACGAATTATTAATTGATATTGTATTATATGGCTAGTCTTTGTCGCAATTATGTTTTTGATTTAATTTTAATATCATCTACACTGGCAGCACTACCTAAAGGTACGGCTATATACGCTTCGGCATTGTACAGGGTTGTGTAGGCAAATAAAAGAATAAAGATTTGAATTATAATGTAAATCGTTTTTAAATTCTAAAGTTTCAGTTGCTCACCTGGTAAGGGTTTTGTATGTTAAATTAGCCTTTTTCCTGGGGAGATTTAAAAAAAACCGCTAGGGGCAGAACCACTGAGGGGTACATATGTTTTGTATCCTGTATTGACAACTAAATTAAAATGGAATTAAACGAAGATGATGTACCTGGGGCAAAATTAAAATTTGCTAAAATACAAGATTATCTTGTCCGGGACTTGAAGCGATGGCTTTCATGTCGCGGTTTACCCGTTTCAGGTAATAAAAATGTCTTAGTAGAAAGGTTAGATCATAAAGAGTCTGGTACAAGATTGTGGTTTAAAAAATTTTATATGCATTTTTTCCATTGAAGAAAATTGTGAATTTTTGTTCGACTATCTAAAAATTGATAAACATACTGAGTTCAAATATAACCATTAATTATACAATTTCTAATCTTTTATACTGATGCTGATAACGGATTCGAATTTTCTGTTGTTGGACCATTGAAATTAATAAAATGTTTTGTACAAACATTCGTATGTTTTTTTATTTTTTCAACAGTTTAATCAGTTCTTCACGATAAATGAAACACTTTTTTCTGTCAACTTGAGGTTTTATAAAAGGTACGAATTTCACTCAGACTGTCAGGCGTACAATTCGCGAATGCACAATGTTTTGTAGGCAACATAATAATTTTTCCCATTTTCCCACTGGTGCAGCCAATAGCGGATCTTTTTTAAATCTTCCCAGGAAAAAGGCTCATTTGATTTTATTACTCTCCGCCTATTAGCCTAGTCAAAGTACACATCAATCCTCACAAAAAATACAAAAAACTTGAAAATTCAAAATTGGGTATTTAAAAGGGTTGTGTTTAACATGAGAAAAACATTACGATGTTAGGCATGCGATTTTCCGGAAAATTTTTGTTTTTGTTTTTTCGCTATACCTAATTGATTAAATAATAAGTATACAGAAAAACTTCCAAATCAAAATTTGTAGCTGATGCATTTGTCTACAAATTTTAACAGTAAGTAAATTAAAACGTTCACGAGATGAAATTCATTTCAGTGGTATTCAATTCGTGGCTACGCGCGAACGCCAAATTTATTAACCGCTCGACTTGAAACTTAATAATTCTGGGCTTATAACATTCTGAAAAAATAAATAATAAAATGTAAAGAAAGATCTAAACTTTTAGATAGAAGTACTTTTCTGATTTTCTGACTATAATATCAGTTTATTATAATTCCTATTTAATTAATACTTATCCCAGCGAAAATTCCTTTTGGATGTAGCATTGCAAATGAGCATAAAACATTATTATTATAAAAGCAAAGCCATCAATATTTAGAATTTTAAACGAATGCTTCTTAAAAATCTGTTTTTTGCATGCTTAATTTTACTTGTTTTTTTGACTTCATTCAATTATATCCTTTTTCGAAATTAATATAATTCAATGAAACATTACTACTAAACACTTTGAAGTATCTACTTTCGAAACTACTATACAGTTTTTCTATAAATATCAAATTTTTTAAATAATAGACGATTATTTACAATAAATACTTAAATCAGATGTCTTTCAGCAAACCTTCTATAACTTTTTATACCGTTTATGATATTATCTAAAAATTTGTGAACTTTATAATGAACCTATTTAGAAGTGATCGCGATACAAAAGAACACACCTATGGCTCAGGTAAGAAAGAGAAGGGAGCACAAATAAAGGTGAAAAAGCAGGTGAGAGAGCAGGTGAGAGAGCATGGAAAATCGATGATAATACATTGAAAAATTTTTTAAAAAATAATTTTTTTTCAATGTATTTGTAGATATCCCATTTTAGAACACATTTCATATGAAAATTTTTTTTCTAAATGTCATTGTTTATTTACTATCCTAAAATTAAAAACATGACAATTGATGATGTTCAAAAATACTACTATGGAAATTTCGTATATATTTTAACAACTAATGCAGATATAAAAAAAAATGTTCAGAAAAATTTTGTAGATAAATCTATTAGCTACAATTTTTGATTTGAACATTTATCTCTGTTTTCATTATTTAAACAATTAGAGTGAAAAAACAAAAACAAAAATTTCCACTCGACGATTTTCCGGAAAATCGCATGCCTAGCATCGTAAAGTTTTTCTCATGTTAATCACAACCCTTTCAAATACTCAATTTTGAATTTTCAAGTTTTTTGTGGTATTTTACGGATATTTTGTGTACTTTGACTACGCTATATTACAAACAGACTGTAGCTGGATAATGAATATTATCATGATACCAATGCCAATCATATCTTTCTATCATACCCGTATTTTGATTGAATTATTTGAACAAAAAACGCTTATTGTGACAACTATAACATCTAATGATATTATTCATTGGTGAGACCGCAGTCACAGCTAGAGCAAGGTAAGGGTTATCCGCAAGGAGGGGTGTTATCAGCTCTTCTGTGTATCTTAGTAGACGAATTACCGAAGAGACTAACATCCAGATGCATGCATTGCTCAGGGTACGCCCACGATCCTGTGATTATTACAAAAGGTAAATTCGCAAAAAATTCTTGTCAGGGTGGAAATGCCAATTGCCCAACTGGCAAAATACTTGGGAGTCATATTTGACCACAAGTCGACATCGAATAAACTACAGAAAATAGTCCAAAAAAGCACGATAGCCCTCAACCTGTACAGAAGAAGCTGCGGGAAATACCAACCCCAACATTCGCAGCCTTGCTGAATTTTCTCCCACTGCATGTCTACATGCAAGGAAACGTCAGATTAGTGACCAATGGGTCTACACATCTTCAGATTCCTTGAAGAGGAATATCCGCTGTTCTACGAAAGAACGGATACTGAAAAGCATCCTAAAAGAAGGGTCAACACTCTGACGAAACAACAAATTATCCACAACTTCGGCGGTGGTGGCAACAGCTTTCACTAAGGAGCAATGGAAGATGTGTTTGTTTCAAGAACCGTTGGTCAATATTAACTAAGTAAAAGGCTTAGCATATAAGGACACTAAAATAGTATATCACAAGTAGTGATATAAGCTTGAACTCTGTTAAATAGTGCACTCAATATAGAGTTGTAAACATTGTTTCTCTCCTGGTGGATGATTTTGCTTGACCATATGGCAAAATTGATGTGGAATAAGATGCACTCATCCCGATCTCTGAAATCGTTGCGGAAAATTGTTTAACGAGGTAAGAAGGGTGTAATTTCAGTGAAATTAACGTTTTTCGTGCATATCTTTTTACCCTCCAGTTTTACAGAAAAAACGTTGAGATCTTTTTTTTTCTCTCCTCAAAATATCTACAAAACCAGACTTTGTACGTCAAAAAATATCGTCTAGGTCCGAAGCTATGAGCAAAAAAACATTATTTACAATATTATTAATAAACAACATGATGTTATTATTATGACATCTTTATATTACACCTAATTATGCTCTCAAATTTACAAATAACGTGTACGAAATCTAGAACTTGTTACTTAATTAGTTTGCAAATTATGATGTCATAAACAAATTCTCGCCCTGTACGACATTGCACCTTACCCTTAATTATGGTATTTGTGTTGTTGGTAGATTTCACTGTGATAAGTAATGTGTCGTTATTAGAAATTATTCAGAAATATGCAATTCCGTAACCGTGGGGATGTAGACCTGGGTAGAAGCCTTTAAAAATTATAAAAAGAGAAAAAAGAAAAATAGTAGGATGAAACCCATTGGAAAAGGAGGAGAATATTACGAAAATGAAAGGAAAAATAATTTACGGGCGCTCTAGGGTCGGGAGTTTTCAAGGGTAAAAAACAGTTTATCTCGATTTCCGGCAAAACTACTATGGAAAAAAGTTAAATGTCAAAATTGTAAGTAGTAATAAAATCTACAACTTTTGTATTTACACTTTTTCCACATAACCTCAAAAGTTTTTGGTTTTTTATTTTAATCTTTTACAAACATTTTTTTTCACGAAATTTGCTGGAAACTTCCCTTTTTATGTCCCAAATACACTGTAATTTATTTGATTTGAAATATTTTGTAAAAGATAAAAATAGAAAACCAAAACCTTGGTTTTTTAAATTTTCGACTTACATTTTGAGGTTATGTGAAAAAAGTGTAAATACAAAAGCTGTAGATCTTATTACTACTTACAACTTTGCCATTTAACTTTTTTCCATAGGACTTGTAGTTTTGCCGGAAATCGAGACAAACTGTTTTTTACCCTTAAAAACTCACCCCCTTCCCCTTCCCGATCACGGATCGCCCGTAAATTATTTTTCCTTCCATTTTTATAATATTCTCCTCCTTTTCCAATGGGTTTCATCCTACTATTTTTCTTTTTGTTATTTTTAAAGGCTTCTCCCTGGTCTACATCTCCACGGTTGCGGAATTGCATATTTCTGAAAAATAATAACGACACATGACTTATCACAGTGAAATCTACCGACAACACAAATATCATAAGTATGGGTGAGGCGCAATGTCGTACAGGGCGAGAATCAATTAGTTTGTTTATGACGTCATAATTTGCAAACTAATTAAGTTACAAGTTGCAGATTTCGTACACGTTATTTGTAAATTTGAGGGCATAATTAGGTGTAATACAAAGACGTCATAATAATAACATCGGTTTGTTTATTAATAATATTGTAAATAATGGTTTCTTGCTCATTACTTCGGACCTAATCAGAAACCAGGAGGGAAGCAATGTAAAATGGTCATTTTCAGGATATATTTCCTGGACTATAAAAAGTAACCTATAATAATTTAAAAAAACGTACAGGGTAGTTCGTTGGTTATGCAAAATGCATAAATAAGACACCCTGAATCTTTAACACAAATATAGTTAGACCAAACATTCCTCTGTTCGTTGTTGAAATATAAATATAAAACCCCCTGTATATTTCATAACTATTTGTAAGTAGAAATTTGTTTTTTATTTAATTGTTTTCGTTATTTATGATTACACTTTTTATAGCAGCATTTTACGAGTTAAACGGAAGAGCATGTGTTCGATAATTGCTATATTTATAAAACCATTTTCTCTAAAATGGTTTATTACTATAATCAATTTAATAAGGAAGATATTCTAAAATACTAACGTTTATTTAAGTCACTACCGTTATTTGCCAATAAACAATTTTTATCTAACCGTCATATATTATAGTTATTATAATGATTTATTTATTATATTATTATGTTATAAAATTCGGATATTGTAATAATAATAATTAACAAAAAAGCTGGTTTCAAAAACACAAAAGTTACATGAATTTAGGAGCGTTTCACAAAAGTATGTAGTTTAATAATGGCCACATTTTAAAAATATTTTATACTATACAGGGTATCTGCAAAACCCTTCGTTGGAGTATCACGGGAGTCATATCATGTCTCGTCGAAGTAGATAATTGAACGATTGAATATCATGTAAGTAATCGTGACGCCATATTCGTTAATGATATGACTCCATTATCGCTTGCTTCTTCAACCTAGGGTTGGTATCAACACATTTGGTTTTATTAGCGTCGCTTCATTTCATTTTATTGGCTTATTGGCGATTTCAATATTGTGGATATTGGGGTTTTGGTCAACATGTTTCTTTTGCTGCATCAGTTATTCAGTTTCCTATACAATAACCCCGATGTTTCTATGATTCAAACATATTTTTTAGTCGCTTCCCATTCGGCGATAAATGCACTATGCCCTATGACGCCACATACTTAGTTTTAAACACAAGATTACTTTCGGAGTGAAATTTTTATTTGAGACAATGTTAAAAATGATTATCCCGAAATCCCCACTTTCTATTTTATCTATAAATAGTTTCATCCCATTATAAATAAATATAAAAAGAGCATTGGAAAATAGGTGCAGTACAGGTCAGACAAAGGAAAACAAACAATGAAAGCTTTTTTTGGATTTACGCAATCATATTAAAATATTTATAGATAATAGGTTCGTTCCAACCACCAGTAATTTACAGTAGCATTACTTATACACATGCGCAGTTAAAAAAAATCGTTCCAACCACCTGAAACTACTGGTTCATAACTCTCGATTACTATCAGTTCTCTGTTCCATCCCATTTTCAGACAGGTAAAATTACTGTACAAACGATTCTTGCTGGATAGCGAGTACCGAAACTTTTGAAATTAGGAAACATGCGCGCTAGTAATATTTTTGTCTTACAAATTTCAAATTGAGTTACCATGCAAAGTGTAAATAGGTTATGGAAGTGGATTTTTTGAGTTTTTTTCTTAGCTATGACTATTTCTTCGAGTAATTGTTGATGTAAGAAAAAGAAGGAAATAATGTAATACGAAACGTCAGAAGGTAATATCTATATTTTTTGCACCTTGTTAATATTAATGAATATAATCTTTTTATTCAAGTGTTGCTGCAAGAATTTCTTATTGTTTGGCCAAGAGATAACGAGGGTGCAAACACATCAAACATTCAAATCCTTATCTTCTGATTAAGGATCTTCATATACAGATACATGCAATGAAAAATGGAACATAGGGATTTTAAGCATTGTATAAGAACTGCTTTTGAACTAGTCGACCAATATCAAGCTTCAACAGATTAAAAACACGATTATTACAATCGTTCAGTTGGACATCTACAACATATTCCCACCACTCCGTAGTCTCAACTGTGGGCGGTTCCTAATTACCGTCAGACAGTCAGTCGATATCCAAGCCCATAACTGTTTAAACTAGAATAAATTCGTAGAGAAATCAGAATGTACACCCTTCAGAAGAAAATTGAAATTTTATCGTGGTATTTTGGAGGTCACTCACAAGATCAGCAGATTTGTCCCCGAATTATTTCTTTGGGCGGATGTAATTTGGGCGCTAAAGGATTAATGGACTTTTTACAACATGTATACTAGGCGCCAAGACCGAAGGGTCATTTTAATTCTATGTGTATTTTGGGCGCTAACCGACTGAAGTACGTGATTTATGAAATACAGTTATTTATTAAATCACCGCATTTATAATAAGATATATTTTTGTAAAGTAAATTATAATAATTTTCAATAATAACCCAACCAAACCTACCCCTACCAAACCACCTTCGTATTTTATTAAGATAAGAGTTATTTTATGACTCGACCTACCTGCACTTCTTAGCGGCGAAAATACATATCGGATTATCTACCCTTCTTGGTCAGACAGGTAAAGAAGGATGGTTAGCGCCTAAATTACACCCGCCGATTTCTTTTTATGGGGTTTTTTAAAAAATGAAATTTATCGGCACAATTTTGAACGGGCTCAAAATTTGATAGAATTAATTACACCTGAATCAGTTCAGAGATACAAGATTATCTTTGTTCAATAGATTCTGTTTGTGTTTGGCTAAACAAGGAGTTCATTAATTTTTTTAGTTTAGCATTTTAAGTAGTTGTTTTTCGGAATTTATTTTCAATTTGTTTTAATTTAAAGAATCTTATTTTGTTTTATTCACGAATTCATTTTTATTTTGGAATCCGTTGTGGCCAAAAGGAAGCAAAAGACACTTGAATACTAATAAATATTGGAAGGAGGATAGGCGGGGTTTCTTACAGTAGTTCTGAATCCAGCTGTCCAGCTAAATATTTGATATTTATTGAAGTAAATTCATAGAAATATTTTGTTGGTGGACTATTTATATCGCAGAATACATTAAATCCCTATGTTCCGTTTTTCATTGCATATATCTGTATATAATTCAGTAAATATTCAACTTTATCATCCAGCATCGTCCTCGGAAATTCTAATTATCTTATATTTATGTCTTTTTCCGTCGACCGTGTATTAACATAATGCTATTAATGACCCCTATTAATGCATGATTTACCTACATTAATCAACGATTTTCTTCAGGCAACCCAACGCACCTCTTATACATTATATTTATGTTGACAGTTACCTGTGGTGTAGGACATACAATAATACCTTCAATAATGATTACATCCAAAAAAGAATAAGAAAAACGAAAACAGTGACATTTGAACCAGGGACCATCTCTGTGACATTTCAATATCATGATTTATTTTTGACAGTACTTACCTATGAAGCAAATAAATATTTTTAGTTTTTAAATATTAAGAAACACGAATACAACTTGTACAGTCGACGGAAAAGCTTTGTAACCAACACTAGTATTAAAAGGGCAATTAACAATCTCGAACATCAACGCGCTCGCTTTGCTCGCGCGTTAAATTATCTCGATTGTTAATTGCCCTCATTAATACTCTTGTTGGTTAAATAACTATAACAACTTCCCTCAACTTAACCCTACAGTGCATGATTTTTTTTAAATAGGTTGTCAAAAAAGGATAATAATTAATACTGAATTTCATTTGTAAATCAATACAAAAATATTTTATTTGAGTATAGGTATATCATTGACAGAATTCAGTACACCGAGTGCATCTACTAAACTAGTTCAAAAAACGTTCCAACCGTTTGGTAAAAGATTACCGGTTACTTTACTAATTTCTTTTACGCATGCGCATTAAACAGTTCAATTACTGGTTACATACGATAACAGAATTGTTGGTAGGAACGAATGTAATCCATTTTTATAACCGTTTGGGAAACACGTCCACAGGTTGTTGTTTATACAGGGCTTAGATAAACAGAAAATACAAATTTAATCAAATAATCAAGGGTAATATAACAAGACCTTGATAAATAGTCGACTATTTTTATTGCATCTAAATTTCGACTGTATTTTATAATAATTTAACGAGACATTATTTTGGCATTAATAATCTGATGAGAGCCCGAGAGCGAAGCTCGAGGGCTTTCATCTCTGATTATTAATGCCAAAATAATGTAGAGTAAAATTAATAAATACAAGAGAAATTTAGCAGCAATAAAATAGTCGACAATTAATCAAGGTCGTGTTATATTTGTGAAGATTATTTCTTGAATCCACTTCTCTATATCAGTTTCTCCAAATCGATTCATTTTCAAATACTTATACAGCTTCAACACGATTGATTTTATTTGACGTTTAAGATGTATTTATTTAGAGTACTGTCAGATGCACAGGTTCATTGATATATAGGTATCATGCTGAATAGTCGGTGACTATTTTGCACCATGTAAATAGTCGCTAATAGAGCGTGTTGATTGGTCCTGTCAAACAGGAAACAAACGTATCATTGGTTGTTGAATGATATTTAATAGACGAAAGAAATAATCATTACAATTTCTAACTCACCAACACATTTCACTGGAAGCTACAATAGAAATATATATTTAAAGTTTTATTACAGTTTTCTGTAAAATTGTCGTATTTCGTTAAGGGTGTTACCAATAGATATCGAAGAATAAAAATATTATCACAGATAAACTAGGAAAACGTCTTAAAATATTCAAAAATTAAAAATATTCGACAGTAAATAATTGCTTCAAACACAACCTCAAATGTCAATAATAAAATGGATGTCGACATGAAACATCGTTAGTAACGCCAATGGCATGAAACGGTCGTTACGGGCAACATAGATAATCAAGACTTATTTTAGTTTCTGCTCAAGACAGTTGGCAAAGTTCACGTGACTTCTTATGTGAAACGAAGTTTACGGCACGGAACAAGATTGGCTGTGACAATAACTGTCACTTGCTGTTGTGAAATTAATTATTTACGAATTCCGCTAGATTTTACGTGTGAGTAAAACCGTGGTGTGAATATCAGTGTTCATAATAATCAAGAATGAATAGTGATAGATGAAACTTATCTCTAGCGCAGTGGAAGAAAAATACTTCAAAAATAGTGCACGCCTCAACTATATATCAATTTGCATGCTCGACTATAGTAGAAAGAATTTAGTTAGTTTGGGAAATAACAAATAAAAGAAGAAATAGAGCAAAAATCAAGAAAAATAGGCAAATAATGAAAGAACTCACCAGGGAAAGGAATGCATAAGAAGGGACACATTTGCCTTAAGCTAATCAATACACTTGGCCAACCAACACCGTCAAAATAGAATATAGAATTTCTCCAAGAGATTACAGTTAAATCCCCACCCCCGAATTTTAGTTAGCGTCAACGTAACAGAGTATCCATCTAAGAGGTATCAATTCTACCACTTGAGATTTTTTCATTCAGTAGGTTTAAACTATTAACTGAAATTGATAAGCTTTTATCTTCCAGATCTGATATAGCAGATCCTTTATCAGGACAGTGTAATGAATTTTCAGATAGTTATTGTTATGATTTATAAGTAAGTACCTGAACACACAGAACTGATTAACATATTATTTTAAAACAAAAATAATTATATCTCATAAAAAAGTAACAACTAACGCATTTCTGAAATAAGCAAAAAAGCACTATCTCCTGGAACGTGCTCTCCACCGGATTTAATTCCTAGTAGACTATAACGGGTACTATTAGACTGGAATTCCAGAATAAGTTGATCAGAAAAATAGGCCGGAAAAATAAATTTGGAGAAAATAGACCGGAAAGATAGACTTGGATTAAATAGACCTGGAAAAATAGGCCCGGAAAATAGATCTATAATAAATTTTATTTTACAAATATTTCAGATTGATCAGTATAATGTCAACTAATGAAAATTGAGAAAAGTTGAAATGGAGAGGTTTGTACTCTAAACTACAAAAAAATATAATCCACTGTGGATAAACCCTAAGAAATTGACAACCATTTTTAGCAGTCTTAAACCTTGAAATATTCTTATTGATGATCTAGTTGTCGAATTTGTTGTAAGTGTCAGATAAGGACAAACTTTAAAAACATACAATTATTTTTGATAACGGTAGCTGGATTGCTGCCGAAACGTTAAAATAAAACAAACAAGAGAATGAATAAAGGAACATACAAAAGATAAGTATCGAGTTCAATCATATTTCAACGGTAAAAACATCATAATAAATTACCTTCTACTAATATTTTTATGTCCTCAGGATGATCGAAATAATTCGCATTGATCAAGGGTGCAGTAAATGGATTTCTATTTTTTAGTCGCACCCATCCTCTCGATTTGGGTCGTAGAAGAAGCGGCATCAATGTGTAGACATCCTTATTTGCTATCGGTTTGTAAACTGTATTGTATAATTCGTCTGTGATGCCTAGAACTTTGCGAACTTTGGCTCCTGCATCGGAATTTATACTTGCTGGCGCCATATGAAATTGAATATCTGGCCAGGATCGGTTTCCTACAAGAATATACATGCTAGAAACTGAAATATCTCTATAAATATTCAAACAACAGCTGTGTTTAGCGTTTAATTATTATGGCCACTTTTACGTGATACTTTTTGAATAAATTATCACTTTATTAATTTCCCTGGTATTGAGCGTGGATATTTTTCTGGAAGCAACTAAATGTATAATGTGCGTTATTTTGCATAATTGTTATTTTATTAATTTTTGTCAAGGTAGTACCACTGTCGGCACAGAAATTCGTGCTTTTACCCTTTTAACTATTGTATCATTTATATCTGACAACGCTGCGTGGAATCAAAAGAGTGTATTGGGGTCACATTCACTAAGACCTGAAAAATCTATTGTGCCCGCATACTTAGGCAAATGTCCCTTTTCTATCCAATAATCTACCAGGTGTTGTGCCCTAGGATTCTGAATTGCTGCGCAATTCGCAAGTATGTGGACAAAGGTTTCTTCTTCCATACCACATAATCTACATTTTTTTTCCTCCACTATTTTGAGCTTTTTCAGGTACCCGTGCAATGATTATATTAAGTCTGTTAAGCAGCACACGAATTCTTACTTGTATATTACGGAGTGCCAAAATTGCGATATAGGTTTTGTTGGAACTACGACCACTACACATCTTTATACAATGCGAAGTCACATCTATAACGCACAGACTTCTTCAAAGTCAACAACACATAAGCCAATCGCGCTAGAAAAGGATGACATAATGAGGCAACCCATTGGCGCAACAGTCACACGGTATAGCTTTAATACTTGGGTAATAATTATTATTCCAGGTAGGTATTACTGGACGAAATATGTACCTATGCCTGCTGAGACTACAACAGAGGTAGGTATAGGATACGGAGTTGTGGTGCTACAACATAGGATAGATATCAGCTTATCTAAGGACGTCACAGCTTTCCAAGAGGAAACTAAATTGAAAGGTACAAAAAACATATTCGTTCAGTTGCTATGTACACAGCAGCCAAGCTGTACTGAAGGCACTTGATTCTAAACACGCGTCAAAGACCGTTGTAAAGTAGCCTACCTAGGTACCAGGGCACCAGGGTCATAAGGGCAATGAAAAGGTTGATAAAACGGCCAGACGAGGCGACATCCATTGGACCGGAAAACTTCTGCGGCGACGCAGAATCGACAATAAACATAGTAACCTGAAAGTGGCGTAAAAAATTCTGGAAATTTAGAATAATAGGTAGTTTATGTTCAGTTATTTTTTTTGTACCCACCAAAATCGGTATTTAAAAATGCCAGTCCTTCTACTCCACCCAATGTCGTCATGGGTCCTTTTTGTTGCATAACGTACTGCATAGTCATGGCAAAAGCCTGAAATCGGTCCTGTACAATAGACACGGGTTTATTCACTCTAAACGTTAGACCACCCATAGCGACATGGTCTTGTAAATTTTCTCCCACAGGCATATCTCTTAGTACGGGAATCCCGTGCTTCCTTAATTCTGTTTTTGGTCCTAATCCCGATAATAACATAATTTGTGGAGTGTTGATAGCTCCTGCAGATAAAATCACTTCTCTTGTAGCTGTGACTACTTGCTTCCTTCCTGGAACAGACAAAGAAATCAGACTAGAAATTGAAACAAATCACTCGACTTCACTCGGCAATAGAAATAACCAGTGGAGTCTGGTGATTGTACTGGTTCCTTCTATTGCCTGGTACCAATAGGAGGGGTTATTTCGCAGAAATATTTTTAATTAAACTTCCATTTGGATTCCCTGCATATTGTCATTAATCTTAGCAGGTATAAAAAGGCCAAAAACCGCAAACCGGATCACATTAAACAATATTTTATGGTAACTTTCCAGTATTTTCGATGTATTCAAGTTTATTTTTGACAATTTAATTATATTGACCTTTTTGAAAACAAAAAACAAAACAAAACATATATATAAATATATAATAAAATTAACGTGCCAGTTCTGTAAGCAAATAGGTTTGATATAGCAAGCGATGAAACTAATTCGGAATTTTACTGACGTCCCAGCAATTTATCAACATACAATAGAACCGTTCTAGAACAGTTTGATCAGCTCTTGCTCTTGAGCAGGTACTTCGAATTCTCTAACTTTACGCAAGCGCAGCACATGTTTTGGTGTTGTTTTGAGGTTAATTACAACAAACTTCATATAAACGCATACTTTTGTAAATATTCTATGATTATAGGTAAATATAAGGTAAGAAAGTGACTTTTTTTCACTTTTGTATATTTACTTCAAATATAATTAATTACTAGCAGACCCGAAAGACGTTGTCCTGTCGTCTTATCATATTATACAAATTTTGACTATTTTTATTTTTAATGAAAAATATCCAATTGTTACTTATTTTGGGTGGCAAAATCAGATAATATTGTTAATTTTTTGATAGAAGGAATATATTTCTTGAAAATTCGACTTTTCTGAATTTTCTTATAATTTTTCGGACAAATCATTTTCTTTCAATGACCGTATGAAAAAAGTCGTATACTAAATGCCAACAAAATCGGCCCATCCGTTTGGGAGTTGTTCAGTATGATCCCGATTGCAGCGCCACCTACCGGGACTAATTGTTAATATAAACCATCTAGTTACTTAAAGTTAAAAAGCAGGAATAATTTCACTGTATTAACTTCACTATAATATGAATTTAATTTACACTTCAGTCTAAGTAACATGTGGCCGGCTATGCTAACTCCAAAAATTTAAAAAGTATTGAATTTCACGGTATTTCGTTTACTACAAAATGAATTTAACTTCTACTTTAGCCTCAACAACTCGTGGTGGTTATGCTATTGAATTGTAGCTTATATGACACGTTTGTAGGTTTAATATAGCAGCGCCATCTATTGATTACTTACTCAATCCAGTCAACAGATATCAAGTTGGATCAAACTGCATACGGTGTGCAAATTTGATTAAAATAAGTAGTTTAGGAGTCCATCGCGGACAAACAACGTGACACGTAATTTATATATATTAAGAAGATAAAAAGGCTCAGTACTTCTTAATGTTAGGATTTCTGTTGAGATGTAAAATTTACCTTTTAATTTTTTTATCATGTTCTGATATTTCAATATCAAGCTCAAGCTCTAGTGACGATAATGAGCAGCTATTGAATCTATTGATTATTAGTATGTAAAAGAATAAACGGATAAAAAATGAAGGTTACGTCGTAGAAACTGTTCCACAATACTCCGATGGAGTATTCAAAGAACACCAACATTCAGTAACCATGAAAATTGCATTCTAGCACCAACAAATTCCAAATTAGTTCGACTTATTATTTGAATTGTCATGCGCAGTAAATCAGTTCAGATTATGTCAAAACTATCCTACAACTCAATCCTGGAACAAACCTAATGTTAAATTTAAACGCATGGTTTGACTAGTTAAAAATTTGACAATCTGCTGGAGTGTATGCAGTGATCTTGAGTGTGTTTATCTGTATTTGAGAGGAAGTGGATGGAAAATGATCCAATAACACGCTAATTATTATTTTAAGGTATATTTTAGTGGTTTTGTGAATTCTCGAGTCGTCTTGTGTTCTTTTCAGTGGAATGGAAGCTTTTTGAGTGATTTCGTGCTCCGTTCACCGTTTCGGAGTGTTATTATGTGAAATTGTGCGTTATTGGATGAAATAAGGCCGCGTTGTGTGTTTTGTATCGATTTTGACTGTATTATTTGTATGATTTAGTATTTTTTGGACCATAACTACGTGAAATTGATGGTTATTGGATGAAATAACGCCGTATTGCGTGTTTTCGATCGTTTTCCACTTCTCATAGAATCGACCCTATTATGTGTCAAGATTCTCAGTTATAGATGGCGTCCATAAAACATAACTCACCATTCCTAACAAATTCTACACCAAATGCTCTCATCGTTGTGGGGTTAATGAGGACTCTTGTTACATGGGCGTTAAGAGCTATGTGTATATTTTTGCGTAATTTCACGGGTCTTAAAAAAGCCTTCGCCGTTGAGCATCTAGATCCTAGAAAATAAAGAAATATTTGGTCAATAATAGTCAAGCTCAAAAACTCTATGGGATAATTTACGGCTCTGTATCGATCGATTTGTTTAATACTAAGTCGCCTGGCAACGACTGCTGTATCTTGTAGTTTAAATCGTCGATGTCGACATTTTTTGCTGCCAGAATAGCTCTTTCTGCTAGCCACGCTGGATTTATGTGTCATATTCGTACATCTGGAAATATGCGGTCAATGAGAGCGTTTTGCGAATTGACGATACTGCAGAAATTAGTGGCAATGTTATGTGTCCAGTATTTCCATAGACAGTAACTTTTGGTTCGGGAACGTGTCAGCAGATGTAGCATTTAGACGCGTAAATGACTGAAAGCAAGTGTGATGAATTTTTTTGTTATAGAAAATATAGAAAGGCTTGAGCTAGTAGCTCACTCTGTCTATATGTGTTGGAAGTTCGATAAGACGGACGTCGCGGCATCATACAACATATGAATAAGTTTTGTTTGAAATAAGAACAAAGGCTTCATTATTTGGATATTATTAATACAAAAATACTAAAACCGCGATTAAAAATGGAAGAATAAGGGTAGAAGGGGGAACATTTAGGGTTGCAAGCATGCCAAAAAAAAAAAGTACGAAAAAAATGTTGTCAAAAAAATAGATGAAAAAATTCTGGATAGCGATATGAAATATTCTTCACGACCTATTCCCGTATCTACCAAATACACATAAGAAAATTGCATGAAAATCGGTCGAGCCGTTTCGGAGGAGTACGAATACAAACACCGTGACACGAGATTTTTATATACTACGACAAGGATCATAATATATGAACAACGCTAATTGAAAGAGAGAGACAAGAATAAAATTTTTCTCTGTGTGAAACTCACAATTATATCAGTCCCATCTACCAAAACACGTTAGCGTGTGTTCATTGCTCTTCTTATTTTCAGTCGTTGTGTACTTTTCTGTAAAAGCTGTTCCCAATTTTTGTTTCACACAGAAAACAATTCTTATCTCTCTCATTCAAGTAGTGTTGTTCATATTATCCTTGTACTTGTGTGAATCGTATGATCTATTACTCTGTAATATATTTATTCATCATAAATATTATTTTCGATAAAGTAGGTAGGAAAAAGTAGAATAATAGTATATTCTTTAACGAGTGTAGAATGATGGCTATTATTCACGCGGAGGAAATTTCCAAAAAGAGCGAACACAGCTAGTGAGTTTTGGAATCATCCAAGTGAATAATAGCCATTTTACTCAAGTAAAAGACTATACTTTCTCCAAGACTATGTATAGAAAAAAAATTTTACATCGGGAATCGAACCTCGATCGTCCGCGCAAGAGTCAAGTCTATCTATCATATCTAACTGAGCTATCGACCAAAATTTAGTGAAATGTAAATAACGCAAATATAGGTAACTCATATTTTTAATAAAAACCTTCACACTTTTAAATGAAATTATCACATCATTAGGAATAATAATAGAGATAACATAAATATTCGTAATTAAAGATATTAAATATTCACTATCGCTACTGTTTACCTAGTTAGATATTTGACGTTTTAAAAGAGACGATTTGATTTGTTCTTTTTAGCGTGATTTCTAATAATCATAGAATGTGATTGGCTAGCGATAGTAAATTCTATTTCATTCTTCGCTGGTGTGCAGAATTTATATCATTATTCAGCTAAATATGTAAAAATAATTTGTGCATTATTATATGGTCGTGGAGAAAAATAAATTCTATAACTGTGCCAAGTTGTCAAATTAACAAAAGAAAACCAACGTCTGGGGAATAATTAAAAAATAATGTCTACTGTGGTAAAAACATGCAAACATTATTGTGATGTGACCATAAAAATAGTATTTTTTTAAAACATTCACCGAATTGAAGAAACCTTATTTTGATAATAATATTTTTTAAAAACAACCTCGTCTAATAGTCCCTTGTGCTATCATGAATCCTGCTTGATCTGCTCCATTGATATCTCTTACTGGGTACCCCATTTCTGTCCCGGCTTCTAAAAATGCTACAACTAACGGTGTCCTCCACGGAGATTCTTGAACCGTCAATGGACCTCCTTCGCCATGATAAGGAGTTTTAGCTAAATATGGGTTTCGGTTATCTTCTGATTTTATAAAATACTTCAGGACGTTTTCGTAATTCCAACCAGGATTACCTAAAATATTGAAATTAGTTATCTATTAGATGATGATTATTAACATAAAAGAAAGCGCCTGTCAACTGAAACGTTTTGCAAGATGTGCCGAGTGGTTTGGTTATATTTTATACCAAATGCTTTGAGATTCAAATTAATTCGATTGTGTTTCACTTGTACCTATAGACAAGGTAATTCATTAATGCGTTAAAGTCCAATAATATCTCGTAGATCCTCAAGAATATTTAAACAAAATTTTGACCGATTGTAGCCAGCCTGAGGACACGTTTTAAAACACCCTGTAGTTTACTTCAAATTTGGATTCTACTGCTTGACTTCGCCATAGCGATACTACATATATAATAGGTTATACAGTGCATTTAAAAAGTTACGACCACTTTTACCTGAAAATCGTAATGAATTTAACTCCCCGTATACTTTAAACACGACAATTTGAAATTGATATTTCACAACCATACGTCGCTCGGTGATGGTCGTCTAGTTTCATAATTCACCATTATATCTAGTTGCTCTTTAATGATTGTGTATATTTTGAATTTTATTGCGATACGTTCCTGCTTCTATGATGATGTCACAGATACCCTGTACAGTGTACACCTCGGGTGGAATTACTGTAGGTCCCAAAAAAATTACCCACTTTTCCAATAAACCTATTCGTTAATTCCTGAGTTACAGCCTGTAAAATAAATCTTGGGACACCCTGTATAGAGTGGTCCTCATCCTGCAATAACAGCAATAATCCTTACTACAAAATGCTGCCATTTAATGTGGCAAATTTTGTAAAATCCTGTTTTTTAAATTCTTAGTATTCAATCACGCACCCTACCGATGAATCTACAAACCTGTACATACTTTTTAGATTTTTATCTAGATGTACTATGAACGGCTTCTGAAATATGACTTAGATATTGGGACACCAGATAGAAAATTGATAAGAATAAAAATAAAAAACCAATTACAGAGTTAAATTCTTAGTGAAGAAACCAACAATTATTGTTAAAAGGAAATTAAATTTATTGAACTCAATTGTAGTAGGTAGATAGTACGATCAACATGGAATATTACGTTAAAGAGAAGATGAAGAGAGGGAATAAATTTTCAATGGTATATTGTGCCATAAGGGCAGATAAAGAGCTTCAACAGCCCGAGTCTTTTAGTTAGTTAAGGGCTGCTAAAGCGTTTTATGCATGTGTAACACACAATATTTTTTGCTTACCAAATTAACAAATACAAAAGGAAAATTACATAAAATATCACGTGAATTTAAAAGTTTATGTGAAACGTCAAGTACTCTAGTGACAGATGGTGAAAAACTCGTAGTTGAGAATTTTCGAGCTTGGGCTGCTAAACAACACTTTCCGCCCTATTTTTGGTGTTAATATGATTTGTTTTCCGGTAAGGCAGGAGAAAACATTATAAGGCTGTTTTTTGGGTATATCCATTCTATAGTAGTGTCAAGAATGCATACTAGCATTTTTTATAAAATAGCAGAGCATTTAGACGACCGTCTCCGTGGGCACTCCTTAAAGCTGAAGAAAGATCGTTTTAGAACTCGTTATAGGCAAAACTGTATGAGTAACAGGATTTTCGATATTTGGAATGGCCTTCCCCATCAAACAATTAATTCAGAAAATGTTAATAGTTTCAAAAATCAAATAGACTCCTACATTTTAGATCTGTAGTTTTTTAGGTTTAGTGTCAGTTATTGTTTGATTTATATTCTATACATTATTATGTGCAAAATAGGACTTGATTATCTGCCCTTATCATGTAATAATAATAATAATTTTAACATAAAGCTTTAAAATATTTAAATCTAATGTTAAATTCTTACCTAATTGTTCCCACAGATCATAGTCGTGTCTGTTGCCTCTCACGTATAACATGTAATTGAGAACGCTAGAACCCCCCAGGACTTTTCCTCTGGGCCAATTGCACTGGCCGTTCTTCATTCCAAGACAGGCCCTGCCAGTATATTCAGTTTTATAGGTCCAATCCATTTTTGACAACTGTAAATATGCAGCTAAAGATGGCACATCACTTACTTCATTTTCATCGTATCCTGCTTCTAGAAGAAGAATCTAAAAAGCATCAAATAACTATTTTTGAATGGCTGGTTAAAAAAAGGCTCACAAAATAAAATTCTCCAAAAAATGTACCTTCGACCTAGATGTGAACAGCGTGACACAGCTGTGTTTCAAATACTCTGATTGGTGTAACAAATGAGAGACACAGAGATAAATGTGCTTCTCCCTAGACCGTCAATGAAGTGTCCATTTTCAATGGATTCATTAGTCAGATAGGTTAAAAAGCTATTCAAGAATATTCAAAAATGCTTAGCCTCTTGTGCTGAATAAAGATTTGTTTTAAACATTGAGTATAGACCATTCCAGAATACCTGATTTTGACACGTCGTCCATATTGGGCTGGGTTCCCAGATCAGCTGGAGTTGAAGTTTGTGTGTTTTGGCATGTGGTGTATATCAGTTGGTTGTTACCAATGACGTATTAAAGATAGACCAGCCTTCACACATTACCTACACAATGTTTTGGTCGCAACATAAATCATGGAAAGTACAACGCACAGAAGCGTATATCTCTAAAGGGTTCATTTAAACTATTTTATGAAAATTATTTACGTAATAAATTTTTTCGTTTGAATAAGTGGAAATTATATCGAAGATCGTAGCTTATGGACAAGTTATGTTTTTAATAGATACCTTTAAAGGATTTTGAAGTTAAAACAAGTTTTGCACTACAGATTGTAAACATGTTAATATGATATTGAAAGGTTTTATTTACAATTTCATCTAAATTCATAGTAAGCGTTCTAGACATTTTTCAGCTTCGCAACCAATAGTAACTGCAATTTTGGACGCTTTTTTAAGTTTTCCAAAAGTTTTTTCAATTCCTAGTTTATACAAACTACAATCACCTTCTAAAAGTATAGAACACCTGTTTGCAATTATTTTTTTTGTTAAAGATGTTTACCACAAATCCAAAAATATTAGCAACTACATCCTTAGTATATTCACTCAAAAAATAAACCGAAAGATGATCATGGTAACGAAGATCTTTTGACAATTCTAAGTATTCTTCAGAAACCTGATAATATCTTACTTATGGCATTAATAGAACATAAAAAGTTATAACCGAAAAACCAAAAGGTGAGCTGGACCGAAGGTTGGTCATACCTATTTTAAATGCTTACCACTTTTTTCTTACGTTTTAATCAGAAAATGCTGCTAAAATCTAAAATATATTCATCAAGTACGATTTTTATTATACGAGATTTGGCATCATGTAAGAAGAGTCTCGTCTTAAATATGTTGGGGACAACCAAAATGTAAACAAGGCTTGTCTATCTTTAATACGTCGTTGGTTGTTACAGACTTTGTAGAACAATGTCAATGTAATATAAAAAAAACTTCACAAATAACACATAGCGCAGTCAGAAAACTGTCTATGAATTGAATTAAATAATAATTAAAACGTCAGACGACGAAAAAAGCAAACAACAAAGGAGTTACTTGATCCAAGAGCAACAGATTGAGGTGCACAGAAAAATCAATTAAATAGTCACCCGCTTGGTTAAAACAGCCGGAAATCAAAAAAATATATCTTATCTTTTGCTCCCCGAATTCCACACTTAACAACAACACAAAACGATGGCATTTTAGATAATTTCAAGTACTTTTTACTAATTAATGTCTGACTGTCATCCGTTGTTTACCAGTAAACAATGAAAACTAAATAGAATATGACATGAGGGCTCACAGCAATATGGTTGACCTGTCAGTGACGTCATTCTGGAATGGTCTATAGTTGACATTAGTTCAAATTTATGTACTGGTTTTACGAAAAGGCTAGCAGTAACTTCCTTAGAAACAAGGAGCAAAGAAAGAGCATATTGAAGCCAATATACTTTCTTTCTTTATAAAATAATTATTAAGTTCGTCTGGGTCGAGATCAACAGAGTTTGATAAACGAGGTTCGTTCCTTAAATAATTAATAACCGACCAAGTTTTCTGGAGAAGTTTTTATCTTGGACAGTCACACTCGAACCATGTACTTACCATTGATGTTTCTAAGGAGACGCAGAAAATAGTATCTATAAAAGTCAGATTCACTCATAATCTAAATTAGAAAGGATATTTTTCAGAATTTCCGCATTTATTAGTCGGACTTGGAAGAGCGTCAACCCAGCACTGTAGTGGAACGCCTCTGATGCGATATTTACAGTGAAGCCGTGTCAAGCGCGGTTAGTACTTGGTTGGGTGCCTACTGGGTAACCACCGTAGTGCCCGTACTGCCAGCAGCGGCGTAGCATATCACAGCTCGCAGGCATTATACCAATGAGCATGAGCTATAATGTAGATATGCCGTATTTCGCAATAGACGTAAAACGTAGGTCCCAAGTCCATGGATGCTGGGCTCGATAAAGATACCTACCACTGGCTGGAACACTAGTGGGTTTGGCAAAACTTCCGGTTAGGGGTACAGTGCTCCCGGCGTCGGTGATTAGCCTTAGACGCAGACCGACGTTGAAACAAATGAAAAAAAGGTCGGACCTGGAAGGTGCTATGAAGTTATAAAGACTAAAACTTGGTTAGAAGTACAATACCTATCTTTTATTCTAAGAGCAGGTAATCCACCAAATATTCCACAGGCTTAATTCATTAAAGATATTAAAATAATAATTGCCAATAAGCTCTAAATGAAACGTAGAAAACTTGAAATTCATCACCTACAGAATCTTCAAACAGAAATCGAACAATAATATCCAACAACGTTTACAAAAAACCTTCCTTTTTTTGTGCGCAAATTTCTGCTTTCCGCTCTGTTGAAAAAAAAACTTACTTTCCAATTTGATACCTCCGATAACCTAGCTGCTACAACAGCTCCTGCTGATCCTCCACCAACTACAATGAAATCATAATCTCGATAAATTTTCCGAGCTTCCATAATAGGCGTTTCGGGATCATATCGGTTATAATTTACAAAAGAAAGTCCTGCTAAAATTAATGGAATAAGCCAAAGAGTTGATCCCACTATTCCTACAGTTTTTATGGCTGTTGATACAAAAAGTGTTTCAAATGCCATTGTCAATAATTATTGGGATAACTGGTCGTAATTATATCACAGCTAACTGAAAAATAAAGACGTTCATTAGGTTCATTAGGTTTTTGGTCGTTTTTTTGGTGTTTAAGTTGAAAGCGATGAAACACATTCTGTGAACACAGTACCGGAGATTGATGATTTAAAATGCGCTCGAAGAGAATGTCGAAATAATTTTTTTAGGCTATGGTCAAATTCCGCAAAAGCTACCTGGAACATCCCGGAAAGAAGGATTATCGTATCATTAGAAAGTGGGACCATATAATTTAGTGATTTCAGGTACACTTATAGTCATAAAACATTCGTTTCTCTAGGCTCAGTTCAATCACCATCGAAGCAAAAACAATGCTTAGCGAGAGGGACAATCTAAAATCCTTTTTATACCCGAAGGTGCGGTTAGGAATCTATATCCAAATTTTTTGTTCGTAGATGAAATTGGTCGATTTCTTTTAGTTTGTTTCCAACTTTTTTGTTTTATCCCATTATATATATCTTCTTTCCAGTATTTCCGCTACTTCTTGGTATTCCTCTTTTCTTCCTTTTTGTATTAACTCGGGCTTCCCACACATCCCTAACTCGTCCGTTGCTCATTATTGTTAAGTGTCCGAACCACTTAAGCTTTTGGTTATCTAAAGTTTTGAGTACTGGTTGTACTTCCAGTACCTTTCTTATATTCTCGTTTCTTATCCGATCTCTTCGTGTTATACCCTCCTCTCTCCGCAAATATTTATTTTCCATCGCTTAGATTCGACTTTTGAATTTCTGTGACTTGATACCGATTTCCTTTTTTCCTATAAGTGATCTTGATATGAATGATGAAGTTTGATGCATTGGTGATCCTTCCATTGATTTCCATATCTCCATTTCCATTTTTATTTCATTTTCATACTAAGGTATTTAAATTCCTCTACCTGCTCGATTTCTTCTTCTTGTATCCTTAAATTAATTTCTGTATCATTTGATCCACTGGTAATTACTTTTGTTAGCTGTAGGTTTATTTTCAAGTTTTTCATCTTTTTCCCATATCTTTAGATTTTTTTGTAAGTCCTTTTCACTGGGTGCACAAATCATTAGGTATCTGCAAACGCACATTCAGACAATGTGATTGGTTTCAACCTGTTGTATCCTATATGTATTTTTTTTAGTGTACGTATTTTTTTTAGTGTATCGGATTCAAGGTTATATCTCCTTACGCATCTGTCAGTTTGGTTGTACAGGCTCCTTATTCGTGTGGTTAGACTCTTTGGAATCGATTATTGGTCTTGGCTACTCCAAATTGTTTTTTGTTCGATCGAAAGCTTTTCCAAGGTCCAAGAAAGCCATATAAACTTCTTTCGTTTGTGTTTTTTCCATCATCTGTTTAATCGTGAAAATGTGATCTTGGAGTACCCAAGGAGTGCCCTTTCCAAAATTCGCTTTGGGAACTATCCAGATCTATCAAGGATCTTAATCTATTTTCCAATATACTTTTATAAAATTTGGAAACTACGCTCAATAATGTAATAACTCCATTATATCGTGTCACCTTTTTTATATATAGGCATTATTACTCCTGAGCGGGTTTCCAAATGCTATTAAGCATTTTTAATAGTAGCTGTCTTCCTTGTTTTCCAAGGTAAATTATGATTTCTGGCGTGATTTTATCATATCATCCTGCTCGAGTTCTTCTGCTGTTATGCTTTTATTTCGTTTATTATCTATTTTTATTTCTTCTTCTATCACCTCTGTTTATACGTCCTGGGTTTGCTGGTTTAAGAAAGTATTGTTGCCAGCACTGCATTATTCCTATATCGTCTGAAACTATTTGGTTTTTCTTATATTTGACTTGTTTTAGTTCTAATGTTTTATTTTTCCTCAAGTTTTTTAATACTTTATAGAACAACTTTTGGTTTCCATTCTACCAAAATCTTAACCCAAAAGTGTCGGTATTTCGATTACGCTTTTCACATCTGAAGAGGACGTCCTTTTATTCTAGACTATAGACAAGAGACTTTAAAACAGTTGATTTCAGTGAGTAAACCAGAGCAATTCAAATGAAGTTGCCGTCGCATTGCAGTTGCGTTGAAGTTGCCGGTTGTTTTGGTGAGAACATTACCTAGGGTTTAAGGTGAATAGACTTTATTAACAATACGTACGTATGAACGATACAGTGCATTCTACAGCGGTCGTACCTATCAAAGCCTTTAACTGAAAACATCGCTAGAGGAAATAATGCCTGGAAATCGTCGTGCGAGTCTGCTGGAATTTATGTCTCCCACGAATCAATTCTTACTATTTAAAACGATTGGTTGGGAATTTAACGACTAAAGACATACTAGAACGAGTCGATTTCGACCTCACATTATTAAAATGCAGAGGAACTGATGGAGAGGGATTTTATGAGTTTGACATGCAAACCTGTACCACAACTCGATCAAAAGATTATGTTGACAGTTTGATTCAATTATCGTGAGGTTGTGGAAAGAAAACTTATGCATTTTGCACCTCTATCTCACAAGGATATCATAAACAAATTACTTGCAAAAAACTGAATCAATCTTCTCGAACAACCATCTCATTTCCTTGATACGGTTCCGGCCGCCTTTTTTCTCTTTCCAATACTGAAATTACCATTTTAAGACAGGGGGTTTCAGTCAATAAAAGCATTTTGGAAAGGGCCTTCTTTTGAGGCAGTAGATCAATTTGGATGAATAATACATATTTGCTATTCCTATTGGTAAAGGGGCATCCGGTACAGTTCAGAGTAAGAGTGCAATCAGATTAGGACAATAAACTCATACATTGTCTTTTACTATATTCTAACCGGTTTAATGATAAGGTTAAATGAATTTAGTCTTCTTTGTTTATTCTGACCACCATCGGACTCGACTCTTGTCCAGTTTCACAGTGGGTTCAACGGAGTACACGTTGATCTATGGTTCAAGAAATAATTGCCTTTGCTGATTGATGAGCTTTTTGATCTTGTTATGCGTATTCGCGAGTGATCATAATACACGGTTGTACCTTTTTAAGGTTTGAGGTACAATTCACATAGAATTGTTCTAACCGATAATTTGGATTTATCACTATTGGTTACATACAAATATCTTTCCAAAGCTTCGTTATGTTTTTCTCACAGGTATTCGTATTTTGCAACGCGACAACAAATAGAAAATTTAAAAATGATGAAAACTGTTATCTGTTTCTTTTTGCATGTAATTGTAATATTTATTTTAATTCAAATCGCTTTAACTTGATCTTTAATTTCTGAACGAATTAATACTTACTGTCTTGACTAGAAACTAGGTATTTACTTATAATTTTCTCTAACTAGTCTGGAGGACGGACTTTTAACATTATTATCTGTCGAAATATCTGGCCCTTCGTTATCTTGTTTTCAAGATTTAAAAGAAGCATGACTACTGCGATAACTTTGGTGTCATCTCTTGAGTACCCTGAAACAAAATAAAAAATAAATGAGAAATTTATACAATTATAGTTTGTTATTCAACGAGCATTGTATGTATGTATGATTGCGTGACATTCACTGGGACCTTTAAGATCTATTGTACCCCCTTACTTCTACTTAGGTCCTCAGGAACGTCTCAGAGACTAGTAGCTCCTTTAGTCCTATTTCCCTGAGGAATTTTAGGATATCTGCAGGCTCCACGTTAGTAAATGTCCCTCTTCTATCCAATAATCTTCTAGGTGCTGTGCCCTAGGATTCTGAGTTGTTGTACAATTCGCAAGTATGTGGATGGAGGTTTCTCCTTCCATGCCTCAGAATCTACATTCTTCTTCCTCCACTATTTTGAGCTTTTTCAGGTGGCCGTTCAGGCGGCAACGTTCCGTTAGGATCTCTGTTAAAACTCCTAGTGCAGTTTTACTTTGACTTATGATTTCATTTTATCTAAACGAGTTGTAGTCACCCATCAGAATCTTTGATTGTCTAAGCCCTACTAGATCTTTCCACTGGTCAGATCTTCTCTTTTCTTCGGCTTTTATATTACATTGGGGCTGAGACCGCAAAAGGGTTCCGGCCCCCAAAAGGTTCTTTCAGTCCCCCCCCTTTGCTAGTCCTTCTGCTATTTCATTTCCTTCTATTCCGGTGTGTAACCCAAAAGGTGTACAAATTCTTGTTAGACCTTGTTTATTGTGTCTTGAGAAATATTGTTTATTGCTGTCCGAATTCTCTCTTTTAATTCTTGTATATTTGCTGGTTTCGTTTGATACACAACATTCTTCAGATGGTCCCACATAAAATAATCCAATTGATTGAAATCTGGTGACCTCGGTGGCCATTCAATAGGTCCACGTCTACCAATCCACCTGTTCGGAAAAATTTCATCTAGGTACCTTCTAACATCTACAGCATAATGTGGAGGTGCACCATCCTGTTGAAACGATAAACTTTCATCAACACCTCCATCTGAATCCGCGATCTGTTTCCATACCCAATCATCATAAGTATTTCAATTTTTTGTTTTTTTAAATTGATAAGAAATAATTTCTTTCATATTCTGTTTGCTAGACCACAAGTACCAAACATGTTTGGAAACAGCTCATTTTTATTAATCTAAAAATTTAACAAACTACAGGGTGTTACATTTAAACCAATTGCCACTAGACAATAAGTATTTTTGATAATATTGTTAATTTAACTAATAAAGAATGTTACGCGTTACTTTATGAGCACACACAAAAACTATTGTAGTTTTGTCCACCCTGTAACAATTGGAATCAACATGTGATACATTTTTGGAATCAGCTCATCTAGAGTAATCCGAAAATTGAGACAAAATGGGTGTGTTCCATTTAAAAAAAATGACGGTGATGTCATTAATCGAAAGTAATTCACGATTAATTCATGAATTTGTTCCATACTTTACGGACACAGTGTATAATCCTGATTTGTTTATAATTTGAAGATTTGTTATTTTTAATGAGTTTGTATGTATTGTAATCGGTTTTTAAGCAAATATTCGAATCCAGAATTTCCAAAAATGTAAAGTAAATGTAAATTTACGTAATTTTTATTGTTTATATTCAAACGAGTCATATTTACCCTGATGAAGTGCCAATACTTACAAATTGATAATTAATTATCATTTTTGTCGTAATTGATATCATCATTTGAACATCTTTATGAGTATTCATTAAAATTCTTGGACTGTGTCGCATTATATAACACCTTCAATCATAATCTACTTTCGTAATACTTTCTTCGATTTAGTAACGTTATCTCACTTCCTACCTACCTACTATTAAAACTAGGTAATAGTGTTACTGATACTTTCCACTAACCTTTTCTATATTGTATTGTTTTTTCATTTATTGAAATCGTTTTCACGGTGGGATAAAATTATACACACACTATTCCTAATTACTATTAATTTATTTATAGAAACACTTACACACTATATTAAACTTAATTTATATATATATATACACTTTACTTAATGTCTACTAATTTATTTACACTCTGTGTAATAATTCTAATTTATCTTCACCACTTGAATATTACACTATTTGTCTTTTCTAATTCAAAACGATGAAATAAAACAAATTAATTTGTTCAAATCTTCATTATATGTATATGTATAATATAGGATTATGTTTATTGGGTATGTGGCAATAAATACCAAACTGTACTCTTTTAAATATTTATTTTCCGAGCTTTCGAATACTATGTATTCATTTTCAAGGACTAAAATTAAAATTCAAAGTTACAGTTACAATTTAAAAATAAATATCATATATAAAATATTTACATTATTAAAATTAGATTAAACAATATAGACGTTGTTAAGTTAATCCGAATTTTGTTCATTAATCATACTATGATGGTATGATCAATAATTCAATTATAGGTTTTTCTAAAAATATGAATGGAATTAATAGCGTAACCACAAAATACGAAGACAGAAGTGTATTAGAAATAAAATAATCATGATAATCTGACAACATCGCAATTATAATATGACGTTTTAAAACAGATCATTGGTTAATTCATCGAGAGGTGCAAGTAAATTGATTCAAGAAGATATACAGTGTTATTAACTTAATTACAGTTTCCTCTATCAATTGTCATATTTAAGTAAAGCGTGTTATCAATAATAGTCAAAATAATAGTATAAAACTATTAAAACGCTTTACAAATTAGAAAATTACTTTCCAAAGGATAGACCGTTCACTTCTCGGGCTATATGCCCGCAGACTATGAATTACACTTCCAAGTGAAACGGGGTTGGTATATATGAGAATATAGAACCAAACCATTGGCATTCCCTTCACAAGGGTTAATGTATTAATGTGATTTCAGCGTTGTCTTCAGTCCAGGATTACGCTCTTAGAGCTTCTGGACGGATAATATCTACCTACGCAAATACGCCGAAACCGGTCTGCAAGTGATATTCTCCCTTCTAATTATAAACCAGAATGGTTGGTTCTATATTTTCATATAACCAACCCCGTTTAACTTGGAAGTGTAATTCATTGTATGCGGGGCATATAGCCCTAAAAGTAGATGTTGCTTTCTAGTGAACGGTCTATCCTTTGGAAAGTAATTTTCTAATTTGTGGAGCGTTTTAATAGTTTTATACTATTATTTTGAAAGCTCGATGTATAACATTTGAAGATCAGCGACAAAAAAAATGTACCTATTAATGTTGGCATTGTAAATATGGAGGTGTGAAACTTTTTGTCAAAATCCAAGAGCCAGTGTTCTGCACAATGACCAAAGAAGCCTTAAATGCAGCTCCGTATTACACTAGCTGCAGACGGAGAACATTGAGGCATGAGATCTCTCATTGGAGAGTTGGTTAAAAGTATTCTCTTCAAAGGTTTGGTGTGACGAAAAAAAAGGAAAAATACACACAGGAATACCAAATCACTGATTGTACTTCGTGTAGTCCGAAAGGGCCCATGCGCGAATAATAATAAATATTGATGATGATAATATGGTAACTGTCGCGAACACTGAAACTACCCGTTTCAGCTAACTACGACGGTTCGAAAATAAAAGGGCGTATTTAGATTTTTTAAAACAGCCTTTAATATTACCTTCCTTCGAATGAGTAGAGTCCGACCACAATAACTGACTTGCATACGAAAATGTAATTTTCATACCAAGTTTATTGTTAGGAATTTATTTCAAATATATATCAAACTTTATGGTTTTGGATACCTGTAGTAAATTACATAATAGTATCACTCGCGTTATGCAGGTAGGCGACGGGATTAGAGCTGGTCCTTTTTTGAATTCATTTAATAATTAGCAAGAAAGAAAACAGTTTACCTAATCTAAAGTTAATATTATATTCCAAACCTTAACACTTTCACAAATGTATCTAACATGTCAACTTTAACTTATCATAAATATAATCTTATTATTAATCTTATTATTAATTTATTAATCACCTGATTGTAATGGTTGTGCAGGTGTACTACTGTCGCTATCAAGATCTGAGAAACTTTCATCAGAAGCGCCAGTATTAACGTTAAAACATAAATGATCCAACGTATTATCGAGGAGGTGTTCTCGTTCTATTTGTGAGTTTTCATATTCTTTGACGTCTCGACAAATATTCGTCCATTCACTAAGTGGCAACTGGTTGAATCTTCTTCGGGATAATGCTTCAACATGCTTTAAAACAAATGTAGTATTATGAGCTCCTACCCAATTTTTGACTGATGCCCATATTTTTTCGATAGGGTGCAATTCAGGATAATATGGCGGCAATCTCAAAACTGTGTGTCCATGATTTTCCAACAACTGATCCAATACATAATAATAAATGCAATAAAAATGCAGCAACCCGATCTATAGTTTTCTTTGTTTTACTATGCAAAGCTTTTCCTTCTTTCACTCTCTTGGAAAACATGAGACAAAAAGTTCCAAGACATGAAAAATTCACTATTCGCCACAACAAAATCGCACAAGACCGAAAGCAAAGTACTGTCTGGTCTGCTGTCAACTCTGAAATTAAAACGAAGAAGCTACATAAAACGAAGTGCCCGCTGCTCCGCCGCTGGCTCGAAGTCAGAGATCGACATCGCATTCTAGGCAGCCCTACGTTGAATCACGTGGTGCCCCAAAGTTATTGTGGTTGTACTCTAACGACAATTTACATATACAAAACTATACAAAATGTATAGAAAATAAAAAAACAACTAGAGTTTAAAAGTACTTGAATAATGATTAAGGAGCGAGAGGTTCGAACTTTTCGTATAAAGCCGGTCCCAGACACTACGTGTATTTGGCAAACATTTGGTATTCGGACTTATTCGCGTAGCGTGTGGGAAGTTAACTTTGGCAATTATTCGTCCTTCGTCATTTTCCCGGCGCTGGTCGGAAACTAGCACGAAGTAAAGGACACCGTAGTTCGACGAAGTAAACGCGTGTACCTTTGCCATACTACGGCACCGTGTGGGAGATCAAGCAAACATTCGTGCAAATGACAAATATTGGCCTATTCGCCTAATACACGTAGTGTCTGGGACCGGCTTAACACGAATGGTTAAAATACCTCTCTTCCTTCCGAAATTCTTAGCGATACTAATATAATTAAACTTAAACCCCAAAACCATCTGTATACAAATAGAAAAACCACGAAGCACAAAATATTGAAATGTACATTGCTAGCCTCTCGATAAATCGACCTAAGTCGGGTCATAAATTAAAGTACGAATAAGGGCTGTAGCAACGGTGATAGAGTTCATACAATAGCCTTCTTGGTGTGCGTCATCGTTTGTGACGTATATCCGGGTTTTAGGCATGTCGTTTATTATATTTGCTATATTGACATATAGCTAACCTTAAATTTGATAAATAAAATGATCAGGATCGTATTCAGCCTAATTCGAAAATGATATGAAATTAATAATACTTGCGATATGAAAACACTGCAAAACAAAACAAATTGTATATTCAATTTACATATTAAAATAACTTTACATTAGTAAATATAGTCCTGCAAAAGAATTATACAGCCTGTTCAATTAAGTCTGCACCATATGGAACCCTATTTTATTCTAAAGTCTTATGGAAAAGGGTATTCTTTACTTATAATTCTTAATGTTAGTGAATTTCATTGTTTTATTTGTTTAAATGTGGCCACTGTCTTCATTAAAATATGTACAGGTGGTGTATTGAAAATTTATGTATGTATGTATTTTGACATTCACTGAGACCTAAAAGATCTATTGGGCCCCCTTACTTCTACTGAGTTTCTGAGGAGAGTCTCAGGAGTGTTGTTAAAAGCTCCTTCTATGTCCAAAAATGCACATACTACAGTTTCTTGGTTGTCTAAGGCACCTCGGATATATTGAAAATTTAACAAAATAGATATTATTCTATAGCTTTTTGAAGCTACGACCACTTGCTCTGCCGTTGAATAGCTTCTTTCCAAACACTAACTAGAGTATTCTATCTTCAGTTACACGTTCAGTAGAAAACAAACATAAACATAATAAATAGTCAAGATACCAACCAACTAATAAAAAATTAAAAAGAAGAGGATTATGAAAGTTCAAGTTTCGTAGTCATCTTCCCATAAGTCCCAATCTGATTCACATTCCGACTCATTCAAGTCAATAATTACAGGCCATGTATCACTAGCGTCAATAATTTTTGCTGTTTCCCAATATTCCTCTATAATGTTTTGGGTATGTTTTGGGTTTTCTGGTTTTCCCTCGCCCCGAATAGTTGACATTGTAACTAGATTTCTGACTTTTTGATACTCAAAATTAGTTGAGCCATAACTGAAGAAGTTGAACATTATGAGTGATTAAGTCTATCTAATCTATAAAACAGTACGCTTACATTAACACTGTTGATCCTTACCTCCTACAATAAATTACATACTTGTATTCTTTATCCGGTATTTTATGTTTCTTCACAATTTTCATAATTTCATCTTTCATGCTAGATGCTGGAAAAGGTATACACCTTTCTTGTAACCAACTAATTAAAGATTGCTTAGTCCAAGATGAATTAGGGATTTTTTCAACTAAACTTGAATGATAAGATGCATTGTCCATTATTATTAAAGAAGGTTCTTTTAAATTCGGCAGGAGCTGTTGTTCAAACCATTTTTCTAAGTTATTCGAATTCATCGAATCATGATAGTCTCCAGATTTACTCCCACTTTTGAAAATCCAACTACAATTTTCGACAAAACCATTCTCAGAACCTGCTTGTAAAATAATGTACCGTACACCTTCACCACTTGTCTTCCTTACCACCTTAGTGCTACCATCTTGCCAACTTTTGCAAAAACTACCTTTACTAAAAATCCAGGTCTCCTCCAAAAAAACAGGCTGTAGAGGGTAAGGAGAACTCTCATTGTTCTTGAATTCTCTCAGAAAATGTAATCTTTTTTGAGCTACATGTGGTTGTTCCATAAGATAGTTTCTATTGGAAACACTGAAATTTAGCCATCTGAATTTTAGTTCCCTTAAAACATTATCCATTGAACCAACAGACATGTCGATTCCATCCAAATCAATGAGTTTTTTATTCGGTGTATGTAGAGTTACATGTTCACCTAAAATAAATAAGTAAACAAACAATATTAATGAATAAAAAATACAAAAACACTTTTTTAATTACACACTTTTATTAGGAAATGCACTAAAAAGTGAATAATAATTTTTTTTAATTTCTCATTCACTCTTTCTCACTATCCTAATGAAATAGGATTAACTTGATTTATATTAATTTCACTTATTGTTATATAAAAAATACTTACTTAGTGCACTGAAGTTAAAGGTATCAATGGTTTACCAGCTTCTTTTTCTAATTGAAAATATTTGATACCTTTCAAAATAAGATGCTGCTCTTTTTCTGTGTATCTAGGCATATTTTTGTATTATTTCAATAAATAAAATGCTAACAATAAGATTGATATTCACTTTTCATAAATAATCATAAACAACAAAGTACAGACCTGACGAGAACTGTCAGTGGGACATTAGAAAAAGACGAAACCTACGAAGGGCACGTCTACGTCGTATTTTGAACGATATAAATTCGCCCGATTGATAGGTCGCGCTTGCACGTAAACTAAACATCAACCAATCAAATTTTTCTGTCAAAGATTAGGGTTAACGTTTGTAATACGTTTAAACAGTTCATTATTGTGATATTTTGATTAGGATTAATCACAGACCTGCCTTTTTTTCCATTTCTTTCACCGTAATGTGTTAGAAGGACATTAACAATCGATGACGCACACCAAAAAGGCTATTGTAAGAACTCTACATGTATTGTAGGCCTACACTTTTTCTTAGAAATATTCCACAAATTAAATGCACTTCTTTCTATTCGTATACGGTAAATAAATAAATACAATAATAAATACATAAAATAATTAACTGGCTCCAACAGTAACTGTCGGAATTTTTTTTCAAATATTCTCATATTACACAAAGTTTTATGACCATACTGGGCTACTAAAGCTTCTCTCGGTTTTTATTTTTATCAATGCAAGTCAATAAAATATCATCATAGTCAATTAAGTAATTCTTAATATCTCGTTTACTTTCGAAATAATCCAAAACGATCAATAGCAAGGCTACGAAACTTGAAATACGTAAGGTCGCGTGTTACAGTTGGTACTGGAAACAATTTGCACGGTAGAAAGTTTCAAGTTATATAAGTATCTTGTAACAATTTACAACAAACAATAGTTGGATTTCTTGTCGGGTTTTAAATTACCGCGACCGGAAGGTATCATTTTTATCTTCAAACCTAGTAATGTGTGATTCCATACCATTTGTTTTTTATTTGAATTTTTAGTCTTGTATTGTATGCACTTTATATTTCCTTCGAGATCAGGTATAAGCCTATTCTTTTCGTTGTTGTTTTGTTTTCTTTCAAGTTTTTTATTAAAGAACCCAATCATATCTGAACTTGCATTTATCAACTTCTCTAAATATTCAAACTTTGTAGCTTTCATCATTTTTCACAAAAGTCTCTATGGGCTCTAAGTGAATATACAGAAAGCTTAGTTTAGCAGGCAGTTACTGTCGTGATGCTACAGTTAGAGAGGGTGGTACAGGTATCTGGGTTAGAAAAAATACTTGATTGGTTAGAAATGATATAAAAGACAAACATGTTAAAGTCAGTCATCAATCTATAAACATTCTGAATTTTCCTGCTATTCTTCTAAGCCTGCTTTACAGTTCGCAATTCTTCTTGCAATGTATTGCTGCAATACTTTTACTTTGCAAGGTCTTGCTTGCAACTATTGAGAATTTTTCACGAACTCTCCGTGGGCTCTAAGTCGATATACAGAAAGCTTAGTTTACCAGGCAGTTACTGTCGTGATGCCACAGTTAGAGGAGGAGGTACAGGAATCGGGGTCATACTAAGCAAATAATGCTAGATCGGTGCATATAATTTAGAAAAAATGCTAAAGTTTGGCATATTTTTAGCATTATTTTATAGAATAATTTCAGCATTCATTCAAAGACGTCCCATCTCTTTTAAGACTAAATATTGCAGCCAAGTAGAAATGATTGCTAATAAGTCATGAAAAGTAGTCAAAAAATTGAAATAATGGCTTTAAAAAAGCCAAAAAAATGAATAGCCAAATTGGAATTTTGTAGTCATAAAATGCCTTTAAGTGCTTCAATTAGTGCCATTTGAAAGGATTACTAGAAAGTTTTGTATTGGAATTAATTTGGATTTTAAATGGAAATAAATTCCAAAAAATATTCTACAGTATTGCTAACCTAAATGCGATTGTAAATCTCAATTCAGTTAAGAGGCTTCATGATATTTTAGAAATCATTATACGGTGCGGTGGAATAAGTGTTACCCCCCCCCTATTAACTACTCTATTTTTATATCTTAAGAAAAAAGCTCAAACAGGTCAATTTTTATATTAAACGTAGTATGTTATGTCATAAAAGTTTCGAACCTGACATAATCCCTCTTCATGGGGGTGTCATCCCTTCGATTTTTTTAAATGAGAAAGAGCATCATGCGACACCTCATTTGAAACCTATTGAAACACTGATTTTAAAAATGTATAACACTTTGGTTCAAAAATTAACAGTCTGAATTATGCGAGATTAACGGATTATGATAAAGTCACTATTTAAAATAATGTCGGTCTATTGGGCGGTCAGGAAAGCGTTCATTAAAAATTCTGACCGCCTCATGATAATTACGACCAGCTTCGCCATAAATATAAATCATTTCGCATTTTTCTTGTAAATTGAGAGGCTGTACCATTTTTATCATTCACAAAAAACAAACTTATCTTCAAGTAGTAACAAAACTGAAATTACTTCAATATGTCACTGTCAAATATTTGACAGTGACAACTGATAATAATAAATTTGCTAGGTAACGAAAAAAGACAATTACGGTTTGAGAAAAAATCGACAGTGACTTACTCATAATCCGTTAATCTCGCATAACTCAGACTCTGTTAATTTTTGAACCAAAGTGTTATACATTTTTGAAATCAGTGTTTCAATAGGTTTCAAATGAGGTGTCGCATGATGCTCTTTCTCATTTAAAAAAATCGAAGGGATGACACCCCCATGAAGAGGGATTATGTCAGGTTCGAAATTTTTATGTCATAACATACTACCTACGTTTAATATAAAAATTGACCTGTTTGAGCTTTTTTCTCAAGATATAAAAATAGAGTAGTTAATAGGGGGGGTAACACTTATTCCACCGCACCGTAGATCTTGGAGAAAAAAACTTAAATGTTAAAAAAAATTACAAAACTACGGAAATTTGGACTGGTACGTTTTACAAGCGTGTAAATAAAAGTAGTAGCGCAGCAGAAAGTTACAACGAAGTAACTATAGACACAGACGATCACCTTCCAAGCTCTTCTCATCAAGGTGAAAATCCTCAAAAAAATTAGGAATTGATGAACATCAGCCTAATATCAATGAACTTTTTTGAGCCCCTTATTGTTCAAATAGTACTTCTCATCTCCCTCTATATCAGAAAATTTACTCAAAAATGTTTCCTTGCACCCTCAAATGTCTTGAATCCTGCTTGTTTTACTTGGCACGGTTGCTTGGACTAAGTATGTTATCTATGGCTTGGACTACGTCTCTTTATTGGGCCTTGTGGGATTCTTTTTTAACAGGCTAATACCACTACGTCCTGGTGCCCAGTATAATGTTTGCTGTTGTTCTCATGCATTTTTTCTCCGTTCTCTAAGGTCTCAATTACTTAAAAAGTGTTCATTTTTTAGTACAAAATAAATATGAATTATGACATAGATATCAAATTATTATCTATTACATAACCTCACAATAATCTTCTTTTTCTTCAACTTTATAATTTTGAATTCACAATGCAAAACAAACAGCTATCTAGCTTTAAATTCCATAAAGTTTGTTATTGACCTAGAAAAATGCTTATTAAATACAATAAAGACACCGAACCGTTTGCCCACGATAATAAGCAAAATTGCCATAGTCTCTGTAATTAACTAGAGTCCAGAAATTAATAGACTGGCTCGAAAAAATTAAAATGTTCACTTCATAGTCTCAACTGTGGGCTGTGCTTAATTAGCGCCAGACAGTCAGTAAACAGCAGTCGAAATTCGTAGAGAAATCAAAATGTACACCCTTCAGGAGAAAATTGAAATGTTATCGTGGTATTTTGGAGGTCACTCACAAGATCAGCGGATATGTCCACGAATGATTTCTTTTATGGGGTTTTTTTAAAAATGAAATGTATCGGTACAATTTTGAACGGGCTCAAAATTTGATAGAATTAAGGGCGAAAATTGTCCAGTACTGTGCAAATATTACACCGAATCAGCTCAGAGATACAAGATTATTTTTGTTCAATAGATTCGGTTTTTGTTTGGCTCAACAAGGACTATTTGAACCTTTAATTCATTAATTTTTTAGTTTTAGCATTTTAAGTTGTTTTTCGTAATTTGTTTTAATTTAAAGAATCTAATTTTGTTTTATTTACGAATTCATTTTTATTTTGGAAGCCGTTATGGCCAAAAGAAATTGGAAGGAGAAGAGGCGGGGTTTCTTACAGTAGTTCTGAATCCAGCTATCCAGCTAAATACTTGATATTTATTGAAGAAAATTTAAATTTATCGCTTGTTCATGTAAGAGAAGGGAACATACACACACATAATCTTGGAATGCGAAGCACTTTCTTCAAGGAGGCAGACTGTTAAACCTGGAACATTGTTGGGTCACTAGACTAACCATGACTATCCTGTATGTGAGAGCTTCTGGACAGATGATATCTACCTTGTACTGATGACCGAAACCAATCTACAAGTTATGTTGTCCCTAATTACAAACCAGAATGGTTGATTATATCGTACAGGTATCCCAACTCGTTTAACTTAGAAGTGTAATACAATGTTTGTCGGGGCACATATCCCGAGAAGTAGTTGTTGGATCTTAGTGAACGGTCTCTGTTATTTGAAAAGTAATTCTCAAAAACTTTGTAAGGCGTTATAATAGTATTAAACTATTATCTTTGACGTCTGTTGGTAAGTTATATTCTATATTTTTTAAACCCATTAAAAAAACGTCAAGGTATTATGAGATAATCTTGAAAACGAAACAGTTTATAAAAAGTTTGTCCTTTCAATTAAAAATGCTTATCGAACATATTCCATGAACAAAAAAAATTTTACCATTTCGAAATTCTATTGGGCTTACATAATAAATACTAAATATTTTTCGAGGTACAACCTACATAAAACGAGAAAAGAAATTATATAAGATAAACTGATCAACAACAAATGTATGTCAACGGGTTACATGAAGATGTTTATTACGTGAACGAATGAGTCGTGAATTTAATATTAATTTAAACTTGCGCCATGGTATGAGAATGTTAATCAAATATTTGAATAATAAAATTGATTTCTTTGGTTTTCAAATTGTAATTTTAGAAGTAAATTAAAACTAGTTTTTTATAGTAAAGATTGGTCAGATCTAAATAGTTTTATTATAAATATTTGATTGATTTAAGAATTAAAAGAACCGTGGAAAGTGAGAAGGAAGGTCGGGGTCGAGTTGTCTCCTGAAAAAGGTTACGTTCGAGTTGTCTCCCATTCAATCCAGGTATGCTTTCTTAAATTTTTCAAAATCCAAAAATTAAAGAAAAATATATTTTATTTCAAAGACAAAAAACGTCAAAAATTTTTCAAGAAAAAGTTATAATTAATTGTGTGGAAGGAACATTGTTAACAAATCAATTCTGGCAAGTAACCTTCCTCAAATAAAGTGTCAATAACGGGAGACAACTCGACACTAATAAAAATCTACCTGCCGGTCTTCGGAGACAAATCGATCCTACCGAGACGAACTGAAAAAATATTAATTAATATAATTTTTAACTGGATTTTTGAAAGAAATTATCACTAGATTCCAGCAAATTATATTATTGTATACTAGATACCTGCCCTGGCTTCTCGCAGCCGCTGTATTTTTTATAGAGAATTGAAGTTTTAAATAATGAAAGATATAATTAAAATAATAACAAATTAACTGTTTCAACCCTTTCTATTTGGAATCTACCAGGTGCCCCAAGTTATCGTTTTCAGGCAATATCTCGAAGCCATTTTAGATATGAAAACAGACTATATGGCCACTAAACTTTTCTCCAGCCCTAAATATGAGGTAGAGATACCCCACATAAAGGACTGGCAAGACCCAAGCAGACTGAAGTTTCCCCGAGGAGAGACCTGATATACAGACGGCTCAAAGACTGGGGAAGGGACAGGAGCAGGGGTGTATAGTGAGATGAGGAACACAAGATATTCTTTCTCACTAGGAGTGCAACATGCCTCTTTATTTCAGGCGGAGATTTATGCCATCCTAGAATGTGTCAGAATTAACAAAAATAGGACTGACACTCATAGGATAAACATATTAACTGACAGCCAGGCAGCCCTTGCAGCTCTAAATAGACGCAAGGTAACATCCAGACTGGTAGAAGATTGCCAGAAAGAGTTACATGAACTGGCAGACCAAAGTAGAGTGAGACTAGTAGTGTGGGTGCCGGGACATAATGATATTTCTGGAAATGAACAAGCTGATGAACTCGCGAGAAGAGGTTCAGCAACGACATATGTTGGACCAGAACCAGTTCTTGGGACAACAAAGAAGGTGGCCCGAGAACAAATACGAAAATGGATACAACGCCAACATAGACTACAGTGGAGGAACACTCCAAAGCAGGTACACAGTAAGACCTTCATACGTGATATACAGGGTGTTTTCAAATGACAGTTACAACGTTTGCCTGTAGATACCTCTCATAAAACTTAACAAAATGATATAAGGAATGAGGGGTCCAGCTCATTTCCTTTTCGAGATACGGGGTGTGTTGAAGTTATGAAAAATTAAGTGTTTTCATTTGATAACTTTAAAATGGATGGATAAATTAATTTGACATTTGGCAGGTTGTTTTAAAATGTAAAAGGGCATATTTTGATGGAAAAACAATTTTCAATTCTTGACCCAGTGGTGTACATTTAGAAAAATATGTCACCTTTCCCCTCCCATTTTTCACGCCACTGGCATTTCAAGCAATTTTTATTCAAATTTATATTCCTCACTGGTTTTCACGTGAAAAACGCATAACCTTTACATATCAAAAGATGTATAGTTTTCAAGATATTTAATGTTTTCATGAAGTCTGCAAAATCACTTTTTAATAATGAAATAAAAAATATTTTTCCTGTATTTTTCTTAATGACTACCAATCTAGTTATGGTTAGAATATGTTACAAAAACTATTCTGTGAAACAGCAATGCATCTAAAACATTGAGAAAAGATTGTTGAAAATACTTTTCCAAACTTGTGATTTTATTAACATAAGAATTGATGACAATAAAAAATAAGATAGGTAGTTACAAATTTAAACAATATACATAATTTTTCACTAAGCAGCCAACAAATCACAAAAAATGTTCAAAATTTTGTCCATTTACATCTAAACATAAACATAACAACGTTTTCTCATTGAAAATCGCATATTTTGGAAAGACTGGGTGATTACCCAAGTTCAGGACCTGAAACCAACAGATTTTCTTCAAAGAGTTGAGTTTGCCAATTGGTACACCCAAAAATTTTTAGAAAATATCAACTTCACCGATCAGGCTCAAAATGAAAATTTGCTTCTTCAATTAGCACTAGAGTCTGAAAGAAGGCGGGAAAAGGTATTGCCAATGTTTAAAAATAATACAACATAACCTTTAAAACACTATCTTACCTGAAAAATCGTCACGAATCAGTCGCTTGTCTGCTTCTCAGAGAGGTCTGGCGACTGAGCGAATAGCGACTTAATTTGGGTAGCAGCTACTCAGTAACGCGTAGTAAAACACTCCCGTTTATAAACATGAATGGGTGTCTTGGTGAATTAGTCATCGCTACTTTTTTGCGACTACTAGCGACTGGCGAATGTGGAGGAAAACGTACATTGAGGCGTTTTTTAAACCAACCAACGTTGCCATGACAATTCTTTAAAGTATTTTTAACATCAAAAGCACATTGCTATGTTATTGCTTACTTTCTTATTATCAAGACCTAAACGGGTAATAAGTTTTGAGTATATTATTATAGCGAATTTCGTTAACCACATGATTTTATTTTATTTTATCCTAATTGTTGCAATAAACTTAAATCACAAACCTACACTTAAAAAATTTGTGGGTTATACCGTCATTCGAAGGGGGTTGAAGATAAAGATCGCATTTTCACGTTGAAGAATGTAAATTTATAATTTAAATTTGACGTGCTTCGGGATTTTTTATTTTTTATAAACATGTACAGTAACCGAAATAATGAATTTATTCCGTTTGGCTTTCACACACTGTATAATTCTTTTGTTAACGAACAAAAAACCTTGACAAATTTTTAAATTGTGACTGTGCTTTCTTCGGGTTTTCTAAATATAATTCTTAAAAGTAAATCCTAACAATTCCTTATATATACATAGATTTATGTAATTAATTCATTTATACACAAAAGAACCGTGGAAAGCGTGATTAGGATTGGGTAAAGATCTAATTATAAGCAGGAAGTACACTTTGTATACTGAACTAGATTTCTTAAAAATTAATATTGTTGGATGTTGTATGGAAAATTATTGTACTCATTGTAAATTATGGTGACTCGTACGTAGATATTTATGATTTAATTAAAAAGAAAATAATGGAAAGTATGGTTTGAGCAGAATAAATATTCACTAGTTATATCACAAGAGGTGGATATTTTTTTGAATATTTTTTGCATTTTGTGTAAAATTTCTGTAAAAATTGCGCGAGACAAAATTTCTTTAAAAATATCCCGACAGGAGGGATATTTTTTCAAAAGAATTTTTTGTCAAAGGGCGGTACAGAAAATTTGACAAAAGTTGATTTTAGTATGGTGGACGAGTTTTACATATAAAATTTAATTTAGATTATTTATCAGCAGAAGTCAGGAGTATTGAAACAAAACGGTTATTAATAAATAATAATTTATTTTTCCTCAATTTATTCATAAGGGGAAGGAAATATAATGATTGTATTCACCCTTCTCCTTAAAATAAAATGAAATAATACTTAACCAAATTGCGGACGCAATTCTCACAAAAATAAACTTTATTCCGCCGTTGAACGGAATTTATTCATGAAACATGAGCTGTCAGCCGTAAGGCGGCGGAAAGCATTATATTGTTATTATTGTCAGGATAATAGAACAAATTTATAAAATGATTGTATTGATAAGTGTGCAACGTTTCAAGACCAAGACTCAGATAGTCTTAGTCTTGTAATTGTTCTTGCTTACAAAGTCGTGGTCTTGTTCATTTTACCTGTTACTATTTTTTTTTACTTTTAAAGATCAGTATGGTTATAAATTATTAATAATTTACAATCATCAACTATCAACTAGCAAAATTCTTTATTTTATTACTAATTAAATAATATTGAAAATACATCAGCGTATAATCATTTTTTTGTACGTTGATTCTTGCGAATTTGGTCTAGATCTTGTATAATCAGTCTTTGTCTTGCTTTTTCGCAAGACCAATACCATCTTCAGACTAGCAAGACCAAGACCAATTCTGCTCATCACTACATACATACAGGTGAAGCTTGTAAAAGCGTTATGACAATACATTTAGTTATATTTACCCTTCACTTACTCCAAAAATGTTCAAAACTCAAATGAACATTTAGTTTTAAGAAAAAAATGATTCGCTCGAGTCGGGGCAACATCGCTAGATCATTTCGAAATAAGAATCGACCACACATCTTGAACACTCCAAAAAATGGATGTAAGGAAAACTTTTTTATGACTATCTACTGAGGATTGTTGGTGAGGAAGTTAATGCTCAATAAAATTCAAACAAACAATTAAGTAGTGGTAAATTTTATATCAATAATCATTTAATTTTTTTAAATAAAATTATGGACAGATACGTTTAAATGAAAAGATAAACAAGCCTATTAGGATTTGACAATTATTTTTTAATTCTATATTCTATATACTTCAAAGGGTATTGACATTTTAAAGAAAAATATTGAGTCTTAATTTTAACTTATTTAAAAAAATTATTTTACTCACTTTGTATATCGTTTATCGTACATCCAATACTACATACTGAAGAATAAATTTACACCGGAATATTGGTACACAAAATTGTTATTTTTTTTTCAAACACTTCACCTTTTTACAACACTAAAACAAGAAATCCAAAAATTTTAATATTTTTTATTGAGACCTTTAAATAAATGATTAAAAAAAATTAAATCGTTAAACAACCTGTATAAAACACCGTGCACTATCGAACAATTCTCGGGTAGCTGAAAGTGAGAGTTTTTTAGATCATTGTAGGCAACGGACTGAAGCTGATGGTTCTTGTACAGTGGGAACCTATCACTTTTGTTCTTCATGTTTTGAAATAATACAATGAATGAAGGAAGGGATTTCGATAAAATACTATGTTAAGTATATGTTTAGGGTATACAATATATATATTTTCATAATCAAGTACGTAAAAGTTCTCTTTAATTGAACAATATTATATAATGTCCTGTTAATAAATAACGTAGGAAACGTGTTTGAGTTTTTGAATTGTAGTTACAATGAAATTTGATGTGCCGATGAGTTTAAGTAATATCCGTGAATAAACTTAAAAATACGACCTTGCGGATTATGGCTAACACGTTAACTAGGTGTCTAAGTAGACACAAAATTTCATGTAAATTTTGATTCTTAGGTGCTTGGTTTTCCATAGCAATCAGAAAATGTATAATTGATAATAGTATATTATTAAACGAGCAATTTATGTCACCCGAGTGAATTGTGGCCATAAATTGCGAGTTGAATACTATACTTTGTTCACGACCCTTGATTACTTTATTAAATAAAAGTTAAGTAAATAATGCGAGTAAAAAACGGAAAGTAATAATTTGGTATTATTGACAATTCTAACGTGAAAATTAATAATTTTCTGGAGTACGTCAAAAAATGTGACACCGTACCGTTATAAATATATTGTTTTAAAAATATCAATATTAGAAAATATCGTTATGAAAAGTATCAATACTAAAAATTTCGATATTTTATCGATACGATATATTTCAAAAACAAATTTCCTGAACAAAATACTCAGATTTAATAGTTTATTTCATATTGTACCCCCATCTCTAGTCACCTATTTGCCGGAATGATGTGAGTGTTGTGTTGTCATAGCAACATATGCTATTTAAATGAAGTGAAGTATGAACCATAATTCACTCTAGTGTACTATGAATCGTAATTCACTCTAGTAAATATACGGGTACCATACACCTTTTGTTAGAAGGTAAAATATTGACTTATTATTAAGTGATCGTGGACAAACGATATATTTTGTATTAAAAATTCTGTTTAATCAATTTATTGAATGATATATTGCTTAAGACTTATAAAACGTTGTTTTTTTATATTTATCAACAAACCACCAACCGCAATCTAAAATAATTATTATTATGCTCATCATCTCTCATTCTGTGCAAAGTTTTTATGGTGAGTATTTCCCTTGTCTTAATTTCCACCAATCACAAACGCGTAATTTTGAATTACAAATGTTTTCACTTATACACGAGAGCTTTTTTTTATGTCGAAGTAAACTTGACATGTAACAATAAAAATTTTGTTGCCTGGCAATTTAACGAAAAAAACTGCCTCTAAGGACGAGTAATTTTTTCTGGCAGTTTTTTTAGTTGAATTACCTAATGGCAACAAAATTCGAATTATAAAATATGTCAAGTTTACTTCGACTCAAAAAAAGCTAGAGTGTAATTCGGTAAGACAATTTAATGAATATGTAAATCAATAAATTAAAAAATGAGATGTAAATTAGTTTATTTAATTTAACGGAAAAGTACAATTGTTAAAAACACAATTATTAAAAATAGCTTGATTTTCAGAAAAATTGACATAACGTCATCAAAAAATTTTTTACAATGCTGGTTGTCATGATTTCAAAAGTTCCGTTATTGTCTCTGGAAAAGTTAGGGCAAACTGTTTTCGCTGTCATAATGACAAAATCACGCGGCTTATGGGATTTTTTATACATGACTTAAATTGTCTATACCTTGTTTTTAAACTAGGAGGAGCATTTTAGGAAACCTCAACCACACCACTAAAAGTAACTAGATTGGTAGTGTGTTCCGAAAGGATCGTGTTCAGACTTTTTGAACTAAATGAAAATTAAGTTAAATATGTATTGTACTGCTCGCTGTTGTCGTGGCCAATGAGGGATCAAGGCATGTCTAAATATCGAATGATGATTGGCCACAGGTCATTGCGAAAGTAGTAACCAAATTTCACATTATTGTGAAAAGATGTAAGGTTATAATAAGTAGTTTATGTAATATGTTTTGGGAATTTGAGGATTAATGAGAATATAGAAATGCAATTGTATGATTACATTTTTTTTCAACATTTGAGGCAGCAGAAATGCCAACTTAAATTCAAATCGCTCCTCAGTTTAAAAACAAGGTATAGATAAAAAAAACTGCATGACAGTACCTGTCAGCAGTTTTTTCAAGTTTACCCGCTGCATAACTTGACAGCTGTTGTCACCAAAAATTACAATGCAAATGATAACAAGTTATTATGGTCTCCTAGAACACCAGAAAACGACGCTAAACAATTTTTCTGATTCTATTGTCAATAAATTTTGTAAGATTGTTTTTAAACAGTGCTAGTCAGCTTATGTAGTGAAAATGAGTCGCTCTGGAAGTAATTCTATGACGAATATTGATCTGGCGATTAAGAAAAGTGTAAGGTACAATACCGTTGAAACCCATGCGTCAATATGGAAACAGTTTACGGAATTCTGCAAGGCAAATAAATACGAGATTTTGGAAACTACAAATTTAGAGCAATTAAACCTAATCCTGAAAGATTGGGCGTGGAATTCGAAGGAAGAAACCGGTGAAAATTACAAAGAACTAGTTGTGAAGACAATGTGGAATACCGCTGCAAAAAAATGCAAGAGATGAATTTTATGAAGTGGAAAATAATTTTTGATCCATTTAAAGATATTATCTTTAAGTCTAGTAAGCTCGTAATGCAAAACGAAGAAATTTGCAGATTTGCGCCAATAGAAGGAAATCCAACTCTGCTTCATTAAAATTGGAAGAATACTATCCAATGGTTTTATTATGGGACGAAGACACTCCGGCGGGACTCCCAACTAAAATTTTACCATATCGCTTCGGTATAACTTGCCTGGAAATGTGGAGAAGCAGTCAATTCTAGAGTTCATTATTTTAAAGAGGAAGTGGATAATTCTGGGATTAAAACAGGTATAACATAGTTACATATTTTTGAAGATAACTGATTATCAAAAATCCTACTTCTTAGGAAGGGTAGAATATAATCCTCTCGTCAATAAAATGGCCCAGGGTGAAAAAAAATGGCCGATAGTAAATGACTGGTCCCCAACCCGAAGAGCCCTTTTGTCCAGTCCATCTTTTTAAAATTCCAATGATTAAACGGTCATCTAGAATAACAACTAATTGTTCTTAACAAAGAACAATCAAGTGGATGGTACAAAAACACTCCAGTGGGAAAAAACGAAAGAAATACAAATAACAAACCACAGGAGTCAATAACCTGGCTAAAGTAGGGGTGGGTGAATAACAATGATTTAAAATTACTGGCCACAGTTCAGCCAACTCAATTAAGCTTTATCTGCAAAGGCAATTCATGCGTGTAATGTCAAACAAATCGATTATGCGGTTCTGCGCCGATTCTTGCGCACTTTATAAAATTTAGTCTGGAGAATATAGAAGATATTTAATATTTTTCGCAAGAATTTTTGGTCGTGTCATAAAGTAAATTTTGTTGACGAAAACTTTCGTGGTAAATTTCACACTAATTTTCGTCATAATTCTTTGCTGTGTAATACGGCTCTCTCAGAAGCAGAGTATGTGTTCCTTGTCTGCCTTGTTCAGTAAACTTTTTGTGTAAAAGTGACCTTTTTTCAACTTCTATTTGAGTTGGTGTTTTTTGTTCTCCTTAAGCCATGTACTTACCGAAAAATCATTCCGAACAAACGTTTGCAAATGCTCGCAAACGTTCGTAGCGGGATGTTTGGTGCATTGTCTTCACCAACCGAACAATCACTAACGACAGTCGATCGCAAGCATTTTTGGTCGAACCAGAAAATGGCCCCGCAAAGGCAAATTATAGCCGACACTGCGATTGTAATTATTATGTCCGTTTAAATTGAGAACGATTTAAAGAAAAAAAAAAGCGCAGATTTTGGGTATCCAGTTTCTTGAAATTGAGGAATACATATCAGCTGCTAGAAGATTTAAGAAAGGAAGACAGCAGTGGTCTATTCAAAAATTTTTGTCGCCTGTCAACAGAAGATTTTAACGTTTTATGTTCATTAGTTGACCAACAAATATGTAAACGGGATACCAATTATCGATGCTCTATTCCCGTGGAAAAATTTTGATAATATGTATCAATGTATCAATATAGACACCTACAGCGAATAACAACTACTTAAACCCATAGATAACGAAACTTAAACCTGACTACAAATGCCAAACAAAGTCGAGTTTGGTCGGTTTGTTCGAATAACCTGTCTACACTGACCGTGCACGCACGAATTCCTTTTGATGTACCGACTTTTGTAGGAACGCCAGCGAACGCGAACAAACGTTTGCAGACGTTTTTCGTGCTTGCGAAATACGTCTCCACTGCCCAATTAATTCGTTTGCAAATGTTTGCTAACGTTGGCAAACGTTTTGCGCGTCTGGTGAGTACATGGCTTTATGCAATGATTTGTGATTTCACTGAACGGTTCCGGACCTATGAAGTCTCCTCTAGAGCCTACTTTAGCTAACTAACTAGTCCACCAATTAATTACTTGCGATCCCCGTCAATTTATTGTTGGATAATTGAAGTTTTAAGGATGTTTCGGTCTATATAAAAATAAATTATCCTAATTTATTGAAATTATTCAATTAAATGACAATTAAAGAGATAAACAATAGTTTCAAAATATTGAAGGTCAACTATTGTTCTCCTACAGAAAGTTGTTAAACTATTAAAATGCCGTATATACAGAGCGTTGTTAAATTATGGAACAAATTCATTATTTTGCAAATAACTGACTTTTTACAAAAATCCTGATTTATGTCGATTTTTTGAATGTATGCGAATATGGTGGTGACGTCACCAGTTTTGACGTGATGACGTAATCTTTTTTTTTTTAATTGAAATAATCTTGTAATACCTCATTTGGAAGGTCTTTTAATACTGTATTCAGTATTGGCATACGAGGGGGGACCCAAAAAAACGGGAATTTCGTCATAGCTTCTTTATTTCTCATTATTTTAACACCAAATTTTAATCACCTTCAAAGTATTCGCCATTGACCACAACGTATTTCTCCAAGCGATTCTTCCATTGTTCAAAACAGTTTTTAAATTCACTCATCGGGATGTCCTTTAAGCCATCCAGCGTTTTTTTTTCACCTCCTCCACAGTGGCAAAACGCTTTCCTTTCATATTCCTTTCGAGTCGGGGGAACAAAAAGAAGTCACAGGGGGCTAGATCCGGTGACAATCGGTGTCATGGCGTTTTTGGTCAAAAATTGCTTCACGGAAAGGGCGTTGTGGGCCGGCGCGTTCTCATGATGGAAGAACCAGTCGCCTGTGCGCCAAAGATCTGTCCTTTTCTTCCGAATACTCTCCCTCAATATTTTCAAAACCTCCAAGTAGAACTTCTGGTCGACAGTTTGACCCGGGGGAACGAACTCCGAGTGCACAACACCTCTGCAATCTAAGAAACAAATGGGCATTGTCTTGATGTTTGACTTCACTTGGCGAGCTTTTTTGGGACGAGGAGAGCCAGCTGTCTTCCACTGGCTTGATTGCTGCTTTGTTTCGGGGTCGTATCCATAGCACCACGATTCATCACCAGTAATCACCTTGGAAAAAAATCAAGGTCCTCTTCGAGCTGATTTTGAATCTCAAAACATGCCTGAAGTCGACGCTCTCTTTGCTCGTCTGTGAGAAGGCGCAGGATGAATTTGGCTGCAACCCTTCTCATGAGCAAATCTTCGGATAAAATTCTCTGAATTGAACTCCATGACATTCCCGACATCTCTCAGAGTTGATCAATGGTTCGGCGACGGTCTTCACGAACGATAAGGGTATTGATTTTGTCGACGTTTTCATCAGTTCTTGACGTTGAGGGGCGTCCTGAACGAGGTTGGTCTTCAATAGACATTTCTCCATTTTTAAAACGTGAAAACCAATCGTAAACTCTGGTTTTACTTAAGGCAGCATCCCCATAAGCAGTCTTAAGCATTACAATAGTTTCCGCGGCCGATTTCCCCAACAGGAAACAAAATTTCACAGCCGCGCGTTGTGCTCGACAATCTGCCATTACGTTTTGGCCGAAATGTAAAAAGTTGTTTTACAGCGACACAACTTTGCTCACTGACGCAGGTGACGTGACACTAACGGACATGTGGTCAAACAATAGGTTCCCCCACTCTCCCTCCCCTCCACAGCGTACTTCCCTGAACTTCTGGGTCCCACCTCGTAGTTAGTGAAATATTATTTCTACAGAGTGAACAAAAATTTATTTTAGCTTTCAGTTTGAGAATTTGTTACTACTGTTAAAAATTATTAACAATTAGCTGTTGTAGTTCAATATTTTAGGTGACACACCTGGTATTTAATAAACTTTATCTTTTAGTAAAAAACGACAGCTTAAAAAATACACAAAAACATAACAGCATTTAATCGTCAAAAATCAAGTTGCTATTAATCGATGAAAATCAAAAGTTTCAGAAGTAAATTATGGCCACTTTAAGTGAAACACAACGCTTAGAAATTTTAATTTTTATAGGATGTGAAGATAAAACGAAACAGTAAGTAAAATTGAGGAATAATTTGGAGTAACTGGTCATATTTAAAATGCTGGACGTCCTAAAGTATCAGAAAACGTGAAACTTGTTGTATTCATTATTGATGATAATCCTCATGATACTTCACGCCAAATTGAAGCAAACACAGGCACATCTCAATGGTCGGTATTACGTATTATGGAAGACCAAAAATACCATCCGTACAAAATTCAGTTGTATCAATAATCCAACGATGACGATCCCGATCGCCGTGAGCAGTTTTGCGACATTTTGCAGGATTTATGTAACCTCAATCCACGTTTTATTAAACAAATGATGTTTTCTGATGAGGCTACATTTTGTCTAAATGGTTGATTCAATAGTTAAAACTACAAATACTGGAATAAAGATAATCCACACTGGATGTCTGATGACAATACCATCAGAAAATGAATGTCTGGGGGGAATAATTAATGACACAATTATTGGTCCTTATTTTTTGAATAAAACCTTACATGGGAACGTTATTTGCAATTTCTGCGAGTACAAGCTATACCAGTCCTAGCCAATGTGTTTCCAAACGCCAACAACCTAACTTACCAGATGATAGTATCTGGTTACAACAAGATGTTTTCCTGCGAGGTGAGTAGATATACTATAGGGATTCTGGACCACTACTTCAAAAATCTCCGCTGGTGGCGCTGAGAGCGGCGTTGGCGGCGTTCCGCGGCGTTGGCCGCCATTTTTAGTCCTCTTTTTAAAACTCTCAAATAATTTAATTAAAAAACTTTAACTCGGGTGTGGATCGAACCCCGAACCTACGCGCTTATAGCAATGCATCTAACATAGTCCGCCACGATCTCTCATACATAACATTGTCGAAGAAAAGTATATTACGTGAGCGCGCACCGTACGCTGGCGGGTAGGAGTCTCGGTGGCGACATCTACATGCGGGTAGTCTATGGGCCGGTGGCCTGCGGGTAGGAGTCTGCCGCGGGAGTCTGTCCGCCATTTTTTATCCATGCGCGCGGGGCGATCAAAATCAAATTGTACAAAAATCACATTATCATTATCATGATTAATCGTATTTTTGTACGGGCGTATATCACAAAAGGACCGTGAAAGGCAGGTCAGCACCCTCGTGTCATCCAATCATAGCAAACTCGAAAGGTATTAACGGCTATTCGTGAATCATATACAGGGCGGAGTATCTTTGAATGGTAGGACTTAAGCAAACGATAAGGTATTAACGGCTATTCGTGAATCATATACAGGGCGGAGTATGGTAGGTCGACTTTAGCAAACGATAAGGTAACTTTTTTGTGTCAACCCCAAGTGTTACGTCGTCACGTGGTACATCGCCACGTGGTACGTCGTCACGTGGTACGTCGTCACGTGGTACGTCACGTCGTCACGTCACGTCACGTCGTCACGTGGTACGTCGTCACGTCACGTCGGAGGGAAGCTTCGAAACATTACATTGGCGAGACATTTCTTGTGAGGTTATGAAGTCGGATTGTGGCGAAGTCGTCAGACGTGGAGCAGACTTCGTATAAACTGGATGTCCCGCAAATTACTTATCCATTAAGACGTATCCAACCATGTTCAACAAAACCGAAGAGAATATGGAAAATGAGATTTATAATGTCTTCACCATGACATGTCTAATATTAATATCTGTCTTGGTTTTAATTTTAAAAATTATTTTAAAAATTGTAAAACGAAAATTTGTATCTTCATGCAATATAAAAGTCGATGAATATACAGAGTGTTTCAATAAAAACCCAACGTTTCTGTAAAAAACTTTATTTATAATGGTAATACAGTATTTGAAAACCAGTGGCGGAGGCGTTGTACATTTCTTTCGGTACATGAATATAGTCCAGAGGCGTGGCAGGGATTCGGATCTTGAGCAAAGTTTCCAGTTTCACAGGGTGTACCATCAAATTTACAAACATCAATAATGCGTGGAAAAACACCAAATATGTTACATTTCTTTAGCAGAAATTCCGCTTTTTGTTGTCCCCGAACGTAAATGTAGTCTGCAGCATACAATAGCTTTTTTTCCAATATTTCATTCACTCTAGAATATTCTACATCTCCTGAAGAATATCGAATGCCATGCACATTCCTTTCCAAGTAGGATGTAGTCTTTCTATCATCGTTACTTAATGTAGAAAACGGCTGCGGCGGTAAAAATATGTAATGCGAACTTTTGAAGCCAATTTCTATGGTGAGTTCTTTGACGACGAAAAGTCCATCTACGACAAAGCCTTGAATATCCACAAAAGCTACTCTCATGTTGACGTCTGTTTGAATACTAACGCAGATCAACATTTAGTTCAAGCTTTTAACAATTTCCGTGAGGGGGAAGTATTCCATCACGCAATCGTGAATTATGATGCAATAGACTTTGGTATTTTCGGGAAAGCCTTTGTTTGCTTCAATATCAAGTTTTACATCGACTGTGGACGCCTTCATGCTTTCTTCCTGTTTTGAACAATCGATAACAAACAATGCACGTTTCTTGAAAGAAGAATAATCCAACAGGGGACGTTTCTGTGCGGAGTTTGCGTAGTTGGGATAGAATTCAGTATAGTTAAAATATGCCTCATTGTAGTCAGTTTTAGCGAAATCCAATTGCATTCTTTCATTAGGCCAATAGTCACCGTTAAGTGACAGTCTTATACTTTGCACGTCAGCATTGTCAAATAAAGTAGGATCGGCTGTAGTCACGTTACGTTTGCCGGTTTGGAGGAAAACAATAACAAAACGGGGTCTTTCAACTGAAGTGGATGTTTTAACAGCCCAAACTTCTCGTCTTGCACCTTTAGTAATTGAGGGCAATTCGTGTAACTCCCACTTTCTAAATGGAATAACTATAGGCTGATCTTTTTGAATGGATTTCATGAGATTTATCTTTATATCATCATTGGGAAAGATATGTTTAACTTTTAGTTCAATACTTGTAATATTAATTTTAGCGGTTGTATGGGAGAGCGTGCCAGAGACATTCTTTTCAGTAATATATATGCAATCATTATCATTTCGTGCTCGAACTAATCGTATCGTTTGTCGACCGCATGTAATCATGGGATAATCGTTGAAAATGTTGAAAATATGTTTGAGGGGTATTTGAAGGTTGAAGGTCTTGTCGCTATCATTCAGAATAGGGTCTTTCGGGTAATTCCAACCAGCTATAGCCATATGATTGGAATCTTCTTGGTTATAACATGTCATAGCACGTACGGCACTTACTATTCCGGGATCCCGAACGGTTTCCATTTCCCTGGCACTTTCACTGTACGTACATGAATCGAATAGGAAGGCTCCAACATTATTTGCTAATTTTACATCACCACCTCCATGTGTTTCAAGCGAACCTTTAATGCACAACAAAGTTTCGCTCATTGCAAAGAACGAATCAACTTGATTGATGCTGAATTCCACAATGTCACTGCAATTGAATGATTTTATAAATGGAGCATAGGTTCTGTATTCAGCCTTTCGAATTGAATCGTCAAACATTGGCTTACGGTAGATATCAAACATCGAAGGCATGTTGTCGTTTTGACGAAGACGTTTTCCATACATGGTTGTCATTTTTTAATTTAAAACCCAGCGATTGCAGGACCAATTTGTTTGCGAACGTGAGATGTTTTAGCTTTGGTGATTGCTTAGCTAATGAAGTTGAAAGCTCTGCAGACTGTCTTTTATGATTGATTATTAGTCCCATCTGCTTCGTGCTCTAAGCTCTAATATCAACGTACTCAATTCACCTCTAAAGTTTATAGGTCGACCGTCTTGGTCTAAGGCAATAACGGTAATGTTGGTTATTTCACGTTGTGGTATAACAGGTAAGTAAAGCAAATTATGAGGAATTTCGTCGATGGAATATCCAGGATCTACTTGTATGACGAATTCGTAAATAGTATGAGCAGGTCTGTTTGCATCGAAGGCTCCAGTGGTAATGTTACAATCGAAACGGATACTGGATACTTTAATGATTTCGACGGGGAGATCTGAAGAGTGCATTTTGTTGGCGTCGAGTATTTTCGATGAAAATCCCAATATTTTCCCAAGACTATCAGTTTGTATAAAGGAAATTTTGTATCTACTGGAAATTTCACATTTCAACGTATTGTGATTGGGTTTTAGTGAAAATACCGTTGAATTTTTCGCACCCAATTTATCGTTGATGAACGATTCAAGATCAGCAATTTCATAACACCCTGTGGGAAAATTAAAACTTTGCAGGTTGTCTTCAGCATCATAGTAGTAAAACGTACAATTTTCAATGTTTGGTATACTGTGATACGAATGAAAAGATCTTAGAGCTATTTCATAAGCATTCTTGGGATCAAGTACAATAGGAGTAGGAGGCTGAAAGGTAAACACGTGATTGGTGCTGTTAACTCGCAGCAACTGTGACATGATGACTAATAAAATTCGAGACATGTTTGAATTTAAATATCATTTTTTATTGTTTGTTTACAAAGAAAACAAGTGGCTTGTGAACTCGGAGGCCCGTCACAATGCGTCGTCCAATCAGGTCGATTGTAATGGATGAAACAAGGCAATCGTATTTGTAGTTCAAAATTTGCTCGATATTCAATGGGAAGCTTATGCCAAATATCAAGCAATTCCGAAGGTCTTACACACTCTATTAGATATTCAATGGGAAAGTGCTTTAGTTCTTCGGCAGTGAAACTACTCAATGTTTTTCCATGATAGATATGTTGTAGTAATAGTTCCGTCATTGTTGTAGAAATTTCAAACACAAATGACCGCAATTGATTTGATCGTAGTTTTGATATTGTGTATTGTTGTAGAAAATTCGCGCGCTCTTTCCCAAATATTTAACAACTTCTTTCGGGGGCTTCAAGTTACCAAATGAATCGAAATACTCTACATTGTTGTTTATCTTTCTGTAAGCTACCCAATGACTTCCACTATTTTTAGAGGTATCCAAATTAACCACTGCGCATTCCTGTTTTCGGGGGCCGTTTTTGGGGAGAGTGTCTCGCATGAAAACTCCTCGAAAATGTGGTATTTTAAGTAATTTTGCGTAATGTGTTATGTCAAAGTCGGTTAATGCGTGATTGGGTAGCTTTATAAGTTTTTTTTTAAATACAATCCAAAACCGCCTTTTGGGTACTTTTTCAGATACAGACCAGATCCTACACGTTCCATCGCCTTATTATGACGTACATCTTCTTCCAATTTCTTTTGCGCATGCTTTGCGTCAATAACAGTTTTAGCAATCCCAGCAGCACCACCTGACAAAGCTCCAAGTGCCGAAAGGCCAGCAAACAAAGGGATAAGTGGCAGGAAACCTCCGGATTTCGCTACAGGTATTACTCGAGGAACCTCGACTTCTTTTTTCCCACCAAATTCTTTAATAAGTGCTTTGGCTGCTCGTAAGGCAAACGTTGCAGTGTCTTTCAAAGATGTCCCTTGCTTCAAGGACTTTCCCACTTTTAGAATGACATCTCGATGCAAGGAACGACGTTTGCGACGACATCCCATTCCCAGCTTTCTTTTCAACTTCATTCCGCCTGTCACAAGTAATGCAGCAGTTTTCTCTCCCAGTGAAGCGTCTTTTGATTTGACGCGAGCCCAAGCTTTATCTTCAAGTATCTGATCGGCTTTGTGCCGTTCTTCGAGAGACTTATTCTTCCAGTAAGAAATATCGTGTTGTTTACAAGCTGTGTCCAAGGGATTGATGCCTGGATCTCCACGATCAAGACGTTTTTCCAATTTTGTACCGGCTACCAAAAAACAAATTAATTTTTTACAAAAGGGGTGGGGGAGAGTACTTACGCCCACAGTACTGATAGCTAGGTAAGTGAAGTTCAATAGGTAGTTTATTGATGAGAGAATTCAAGAGACCTTCTCCTTCAAACACCAACATTAAGACTGATACGCGTAAGTGGTGACATCTATATTTAAAGAATCGTACTACGAAAAATGACACACACAATGAAAATAATTCAACAAGAACAGACGATACCCATTGAAAATCTGGATTTCACCTCAACGCCATCGATCGGCAAACATGGTAAATTGTTGCCAAATTCTTTCCGTGCCATTATATGCGGTCCCAGCGGGTGTGGAAAAACGAATGCCGTGATGGCGCTCCTATTCAATCCAAATGGCGTGAAATTCAAAAACGTTTATGTTTATTCAAAATCATTATTCCAGCCGAAGTATCAATTGTTCCAAGAAGTGATAGCACAAGTCAAGGGTGTTGGGTATTTTCCATTTAAAGACAATGAGGAAATAATTAGTCCAGATAACGCTCGACCGAATTCTGTCTTTTTATTCGATGACGTGGCATGTGACGGCCAGCAGAAAATTCGTGAATACTACTCCATGTGCAGACATAAAGATATTGATGCCGCATATCTTTGTCAAACATACTCAAAAATACCGAAACAGCTTATACGTGACAATTGTAATCTAGTTGTGTTATTCAAGCAAGATGAGGTGAACTTGAAACATATATTTGACGAACACGTATCTCCAGACATGACATTTGACACATTTAAAAATGTGTGTTCAATGTGTTGGTCTGACCACTATGGTACTTTGGTAATTATGAAGGATTTCCCACTTAATGATGGAAGGTATCGCAAAGGATTCGATAAATATATAAAATTGTAAGCTGTACTTCAGTCTGCACCAATATGTCTGATGATAAGGTTGCTACTGCATTGCGCAAGAAAAAAGTATCTGAACTTGCTAGATCAATTCGTAAAAAATACTTGGCGCTGAAATTGGGTAAATCAGAGCAAGATGAGTCTATTAATAAACTATTCAAGCCAATATCCAAGCCACTTGAAGAAATTGTGCAGTCCTCAAAGACACTACAAAAAACGATTACAAATTTACATCCAAAAGAAGAAATGAACAAAGAAGAACCCCTCGAATCCGATGAAGCGGAGAGTATTCCAATGTCCGAATCTCCTGAAATAATGCGTTCTGAAATTTCACAAGAATCCATTGAAGAGTATTTAGATCAATATCCCAAAATTACTCAATCGTATATTGAAGATTATTTCCAAGGTAACGGAAGAATCGATAGAAATTATGGTCCAATCTACAATGATGAACTCGGTTGGAGTTTAGGTATGCGTAGAATTGCATTTGACAAAAAAAGCAACAATATCAACATTCTACCAGAAAAAAACAAACAAGGTGGGTACGTGATTGGAACACCGGGCATGTATCAGCTTTTATTCTACAACGACCCAGAAGGCTATACCTCGCAGGATTTAGAAGCATATAAAATTCTTCTAGATTATACTGGGGTTCATCGAGATACACTAAACCGTCTCAAGGGTTCGAGCACTTACAAATATCACAATATCATCAAACCTCTGTTTAGAACTGATACGGAATCAAGACGTCCCTCTACTCGAACGCATCAGCACCTGATAGATGGCCCCGCAAAAATAACATCACCAAAAAGTGGAGGAAACGTTCTCGATTCTCGTTTGATATACAACGAAGATCCCATGGAATATATTTATTGGGACGATCCCAATGAATTAGTGGATCGTTTGAAGTTGTTGATTGCTTCAAAAGAGGCAGGTAATACGTCACACGACAACGAAATAGTAGCAATTATCAATGAGCTCAAAGAGGCTAATATAATAGAATGACAGGCTGAAACTTGTTCATTTCAATTATGCCTGTCGATAAATTCGGACATAGACATCAAACACCCTATGCGCGTTTACCAACAAAAATCACGTTTCCTCATACACCGGACGGTAATATTGACATTGAAAATGTGAAAATTTGTAATGTAAAGGAACCGACCACAAATAGTGACGCTGCAACAAAAAAATATGTTGACGAGCAATTGCATACTATCAACTCGTCATTAATTCAAACACATGGTGTAGTGCTACAGCTACATGATCATGATATAAAGGATTTAACAGCAGGATTTAACGGAATAAATGAGCTTTATAGCACTGAAATTCCCCTATTACAGGGGAGTATTACCAATCTACAAAATAAAACTAACGAAATTGATACATTTATTTCGCGAAGTCCCCCTGTAGCAGGTAGGGATATGGCTACAAAGAAATACGTTGATGAATCAATTGCCGCAACAAAAGTCTTTATTCGAAAAGAATTGACCGCTTCTACGAATGCAAGTATACGTGAATTGAAAAAAGAATTTGCAGAAAATAACATAGCCATCTCTGATTTGAAAAGTAATATTTCAGGTATAGTGAACAATATTAAGGCTATGGCTACGAATAACCATAACCACATTCACAGTCTGGAGCTGAAACTGGCCGGTAGTAAACCATAATATGCACTCCAAGGAAAAGATTCAACTCGTAAATGAGCTGCATAAACCGATTCGGAGAAAATTCCCTCGAAGACGTACTATAATCAAGGGGTTGTTTGATCTTTGGCAATTAGACTTATTGGACATACGTGCTCATGCCTCTCAAAATAAAAATTATAAAATGATACTGGTCGTTATTGATTGCTTCTCAAAATTTCTTTGGACACGTTCACTAAAGACGAAGAATGGTGAGGAAATCACTAGAGCATTCTCGGATATTCTCGCTCACACACGACGAACACCGAAAAATCTGCAATCCGATCAGGGGAAGGAATTTTACAATAGCAAATTTCAAAATTTAATGAAAAAACACAGTATAAATCATTATAGCGTATTTAGTACGATGAAAGCTTCTATGGCAGAACGTGTTATAAGAACTTTGAAATCGAAACTCTACAAGTATTTCAGTTTAAATGGTACCCACAAATGGATAGACATTCTGCCTGAAATTACTCAAAACTATAACAATACAAAACATTCCACAACAAAATATAAGCCTTCTCAAGTCAACAAATCCAACGAAAAATCTATTTTGGATAACACCTATAGTCATTTAAAGATAGCCGGTCCACGAAAATTTAAAGTTGGCGACATTGTGCGCATATCCAAGGCAAAACATGTCTTTGAAAAAGGATATACACCCAATTGGACTACAGAACTATTCAAAATCACCAAAGTTAAAATTACCAATCCTGCTACGTATTTACTCGAAGACATGCAAGGTACACCAATCAGCGGCTGCTTCTACGATGAAGAACTACAGAAAACATCGAATTCAGACATTTACTTGGTGGAAAAAGTTCTCAGAAGAAAGGGCAACAAAATGTATGTGAAATGGCTCGGACTAGACAAAAAACACAACAGTTGGATTGAAAACAAGGCCGTTTTGTAGCACTACTTTTCGCTTCGTTGCGTATGAATACCGAAGAAGATGGCTGACCGCAAAGAACGAAAACTATAAATTGAAGAGCGCTCCAGTACTTGAGCTTAGTTAGCAACATGACTTTTCAAGATAGTGACTATTCTTCTTCTTCCAGTTACTTCGAATCCAGTTCATCTGACTGCAGTACAGAATTGGATAGAATTTTGGAAAATTATGAAACTTCTGCAAAGTCCGAAAATGTATACCTACTTTTAACACAATATACAATTTCCGGTTATGAAGTAAAATGTGGAATTAGTCCGGCAAGATCATTTACGCCTGCTGTTATTCTATCCCAACAGCTAAAGTGTAGCAAAATATCTTTCAGCACTTACGAATGGCAGAACTTTATTTCAATAATGACGCAACAGATGAATTTATTTCGTACCGGAGACGAGTTCAAACCTGATTCGATTCCATGTGGAGAGTACTGTACCATTACCCCATTAATTTACGATGATTGTAAGATAATTTTTGTTAGAAAACATGACGTTGAGTATTACATGGATGAAGAAGAAGTATCCCAAATTTTAGAAGTAAATAATTTGATTATACAACGTATATCGGTGTTGGAAAATTTGGATTTTTGTCAATATTATTATAATGTTTTGGATTTCTGTAAAAATATCACCCCCGAAAGCTCTCTACAAATTTTATATGCATTTTGTTCCATAACACCAAACGATATGTTAAACAATGCTCTTAGAGAATTTGTATACTTTTATAAACTCAAAGTCATCAATGATTTGAATAAATAGTTATATGTGTTTGTGTGTTTTCTTCTCTCCCCAACCGACGACAAAAAAAAAAAAACAAGAACACGACAATTATGACACATCTGTCGTAATCGAGACCGTTATGATGTTAACGCCCTCCAAATTGGTGTGGGAATGAAATCAATGTATTTTACCATGACATGTGTAATATTAGCATCTGTTAGTTGTTGATATGAAATTCTACAAAGTTAATTAGTCTACCATAACTTCGTGAAGTTGATAAAAAATATTTCAAAACGATATAAATAAGCTCTGAGAACACGATAATTATGTCACATTTGTTGTAATCGAGACAGTTATGATGTTAACGCCCCCAAATTAATGTGGAATGAAATCAATGTGTTTTACCATGACATGTGTAATATTAGCATCTGTTAGTTGTTGAGATGAAATTCTACAAAGTTAATTAGTCTACCATAACTTCGTGAAGTCGATAAAAAATATTTCAAAACAATATAAATATGCTCTGACAACACGATAGCGGCAGTTCCATATCAATAATCAACGAGTGTACATCTTGAAAGCTACGCGAGTGTGCATCTTGAAAGCTACAATAGTTTCTTCTAGTGAAGTTTTTTGAACAATAGTAAGTTTCATTTTTTAAATTCCAGCTCTTTTACATTTAATATTTGCAAAGATAAAACTATTTCGAATATTTTGGAAAAGTTTTATTTGCTATAAATTTATTTGGGGGGGGGAAACTCTTTGCAGACTGGTACAACAACATTTATCATTTCAGATGAGTTTTATCAATGAACTAAACACCTTCTCTACTTCCACAGGGGTAGAGAACAAACCCATTAGGAAGCTGAAAGAAATTCCGGAAAACGTCCCCCAGAAAATTGTAAAAGTTAAAGTAGTTCAATCAAAATTTGGAGAAGCTATATTAGTCGAATTAGAAGATAATGTAACTTTTCTCCCCCAAAGGGTAGTGGAAAAATACAAGAAATATATCGCAGATATAAACAAGGGGAGCTATAGTTTGGTGTTTTTGGGGCTACAGAATATTTCTAGTGGATACCGCCCCAGGACACTATTTAAAATAGAAGAAAACAATTAAACGGTAAGATTTTTTAAAATTTTGCTGATTATTTATCATGTGTGATTCTGTTTTAAAAACATTTTATTATTTTTTGTTTCAGCAACACATTCGCAAAATTTGATTGAACCGACTGAGGACAACTTAAAAGGAAATTCAGAAGTACACATCCGCAGTCACGATATAGCTCATATTACACAAAATTTGGAAGCGACCTGCTGAGGACAACTTAACAAAATTTGGAGAAGTACACGCAGTCGAAGACAACTTTAGAAAGCTGGTGAGTACATTTTTTGTGCATATACTCAATAATGTCGAACTTCAGTGTTACTCTACAGCAAGTTGATGAAATTTTAAATTCTCTAAGCAAAATTCAAACCTTTTCAAATGGAAACAAATGGATTTTACTGATTAATAAACATCTCAGAAAATGTAATCAAGCTTTGAAATGTTTCAAGTTTTCGATCGGAGTAAAAAATAAAATTCATACAAAAATAGCCCATTTGAAGCGCATGCGATGTTTAATAAAAGGGAATCATGTGGGTGAAGGACTTGAGAAATCTAGTAATGGGGTCAAGTGGGAAAACATTAATGCTGCATTTGAAAGTCGATTAAAAACAGGAGTTATTATAAACTTGTTACATAAAGATATGAATGCATTCTTTACAGATGCTTTCAAAATTTTTAAAAACAAGATTTCATTAGTTCTCAAGAAAACGCAAATTTTAAAAGTGAACACCACCTTTTGTGGGGATTTTATTAAGCATCCAAAAGACGAGGAGTTAGTAGACCGCAAATATTTTAGTACTCCCAATGTTGTATTGGCCATTGGAGATGATTTATATGATTGGTTTAGTATAAATATTATTGATCCTATTTTAAACAGTTTATCAGAATTTGCTGAAAAAGAAAGCGGGTGGGCATTATCTCGAATAATTTTTTTGGAAGTTGCAATAAACAAATATGAAATGGGGGCTGGCTCGTCCTTCGTTCCACTACCAGAACCAATTTCTCGAAAGAAGGCAATTGTAAACGTTTGCAATATGGACCAAGCTTGTTTTTACTGGGCAGTAAACAGTTTTTTAAATCCTGCTACTAAACATAGTAATCGTACTTCATCGTATCCACATTACTCTGAAGTTCTAAATACAAAGGGTTTAGATGTTAAAATGCCACTAACCCAAATTACAAAATTTGAAAAATTAAATAATATATCAGTAAACGTATACTCTTTAGAACTAAATCAATCGAATAAATCTACATTTTATACAGTAGTTACCACAAGATTAACTAAAAATAAACTTGAAAGACATGTTAATCTATTGCTGTTACAATCCAAGTATTATCCTAAGTTAAATGATTATGATGCACCTCCTGTAGACGATACGAATGAAAACATTAAGTACCACTATTGTTGGATAAAAGATTTATCTAGATTAATTTCATCTCAACTTAATAGATCTAGGAATAAAAAATTTATTTGCGATAGGTGTTTGAACTATTTTCATAGTAAGCAAATTTTGGATAAGCATGAAAGTGTTTGTAAAAATATGAATGAGTCAAAAATTTCTTTTCCCAATTATACTCACATTGAATTTAAAAATTTTATTTATAAGCAGAAATGTCCCTTTGTTATTTATAGTGATTTAGAATCTATACTAAAGGCTTATACAGATCAACAAAAAACAGATAAAACTAAAAAATATCAACAACACGTAGCTTTTTCTGCAGGCTATTATTTAAAATGTGCTTACGATGATCAGCTTTCATATTATAAATATCATCAGGGTGAAGACTGCATAGATTGGTTTACCAATCAGTTAACTGATGTAGCAAAATTTGTTCAGTCCAAAATTTTAGATATAATACCCCTTGGTGGTACACCTAACTTGGTAAATGCACTAAATTGTCACATTTGTGAACATGAATTTACAGATAAAGATATAGTCGTTAGAGATCATAATCATTTCACTGGGGAATTTCGTGGATACGCCCATCAAGCATGCAATTTGAATTTTAAAAAAGTCTTTGTTGTTCCAATCATCATGCATAACTTGAGCGGCTACGACTTACATTTTGTTATTAAGGAAATTGCAAAACGTGGTAAGGTTTCCATACTACCAATAAATAAGGAAAAATATATAAGTTTTACCCTACATGACTCTGAAACTAACATCAAGTTTAGGTTCATAGACTCCTTTAGATTTATGGGAGCAAGTCTAGACGAACTGGTATCTACACTGAAGGAGGATGATTTTAAAAATTTAAAACACGAGTTTCATGATTTAAATAACCAAAAACTGAAACTTTTGATGAAAAAAGGGGTTTTTCCATACGATTACATCGATTGTATAGAAAAGCTCAACGACGTGGAATTACCGTCTATTGAAAATTTTTACAATAGACTTTATGATTCGAATATTTCCATGGAACAATATAGTCATGCAAAAAATGTTTGGGAGTATTTTGATACCGCTAGCCTGGGAGAGTATAGTCAACTATATATGAAAACAGACATACTGTTATTAGCAGACGTTTTTGAGCAGTTACGAAGTAATTGTTTGCAAACGTATCAGCTAGATCCTGCATGGTACTATACTCTTCCTGGGTATACGTGGGATGCTATGTTGAAGTATACTAAAATAAAATTAGAATTACTTAAAGATATTGATATGATTATGTTTATTGAGAGGGGTATTCGGGGAGGCATATCTGTTTGCTCAAATCGATATTCCGAAGCCAACAATAAATACATGGAGGAGGAGTATGATCCTCAAAAACCCTCCAAGTACCTCCTACACCTGGACATAAACAACCTGTACGGGTGGGCGATGTCAGAATTCCTCCCTTATGCAGACTTCAAATGGGAAGATAACACGAACATTGATATCAATCAAATTGCAGACGACTCTCCAGAGGGGTACATTCTTGAGGTAGACCTGGAGTACCCTAAGGAGCTACACGATCTACATCAAGATTTTCCTTTTTGTCCTGAACACAAAACGCCTCCCAATTCAAAATTAAAAAAACTCATGGCTACCCTACACAATAAACATAATTATATCTTACACTATCGAAATTTAAAACAAGCTTTAGCAAATGGTTTAATTTTAACAAAAATACATAGAATTTTAAAATTTAAACAAGCTGCATGGCTAAAACCCTACATCGCTTTAAATACTAAACTAAGAACGGAAGCTACTACAGCTTTTGCAAAAAATTTGTATAAATTGATGAATAACGCGGTGTTTGGTAAAACCATGGAAAATATACGGAATCATAGAGTGGTGAAATTATCAAGATCATATTTGGGACGTTATGGAGCTAAAAACTTGATTGCTAGTCCTTGGTTTCATTCTAGAACAATTTTTGAGGAAAATTTAGTTGCAATAGAATTAAAAAAGAGTAATCTCGTTTTCAATAAGCCCCTGTACATTGGGATGGTCATTTTAGACATTTCAAAAACTTGTATGTATGACTTCCATTATTCATACATCATCCCTAAATTGGGAAAAAAAAATTGTAAATTAATGTATACAGATACAGATAGTTTCACGTATGAACTTCATTGTAATGACGTATACGAAGAAGTGATAAAGGATGATATTCACATGTTTGATACGAGTGATTATGCGGAGGGTAATCACTTTAACATTCCGTTAGCAAACAAAAAGGTGTTAGGTTTGATGAAAGATGAATGTAATGGTTCTATTATGACGCATTTCATAGGGCTACGTTCAAAAATGTATGCTTTTAAAGTTAAGGGTGGGAAAATAGTGAAAAAATCTAAGGGGGTAAAGAAAAATGTTGTAAAAAATAAAATTACTTTCGAAGATTACTTGAACTGTTTAAAAAACTGGGAGTCGAAGTACATTTTCCAAAACACAATTCGGTCCTATGCACATAACGTTTTCAGCATTGAACAAAAGAAAGTGGGTCTTTCTCCTGAAGATGATAAGCGGTCGCTAATTCCCGAGTCGTTTGATACGCTTCCTTGGGGTCATTACAAATTAAGTAACACTGAGTAATATTGCAATTTTTGATGAGTATATGTATATAAAAAATGTACTCTTATTGTTTTAGATATGAATACATTGAGTGAAAACTGTATAAAAATAATTTGTGAGAATATAGAATGTCTAGCAGATTTTTTCGAATCATCAAAATTACCATGGACTCTTACCAAACAAATCGCAAAAAAATTTGCGGAATACAAGTGGAGGTTTTTGAATAAAACTGCTAAAAATGATCAGTCACGCTTTTGCAGAAATCTCAATTTTGTTCATTGTTCACGAGATATTCTGTACAAAGACCGAAATGCTGTACTTGCTAGATCTGACTGGGGCTACATATTTGAAGACGAGTCTGAATATTGTGTATGGGTTAACTATTATAGGATTGATAGATATAACATATATGTTTGTAAAGAATGTTTTGATAGCATAAAAGGATGTCATAAAAGATTGAGGAAACATTTGATTGTAATCAACGATCATTATCATGATGTTTGCGAGTCAGAAGATATAATTCGCGACTTGTACCACAATAAAGATTGGTGGTGTCAAAGTTGTTATAGAACAGTACTTTTTGAAACAAATGATAAAGATTCTTGTATTGCGAAACTTCATAATTCTCCTAGAACTCTCAGATTTAGGGGAACATATGATAGTGATAGCGATATTGACCATTTTGATGGATTCTAGTATTTTTTAATTCATTCTTTTGTTTTCATTTTTATAATTCAATCTTTTGTCGGTTCGATCAAATTTTGTGACTTAGACTTTTAAGATGTGTAAGTTTTATAGTTATTGTTTATCATAAATATATTAATCTTTTGTCGGTTCAATCAAATTTTGTAATTTAGACTTTTAAGATGTGTAAGTTTTATAGTTATTGTTCATCATAAATATATATATAATATAATTCATTTTTTATTTTTTTTTCCTACATTCATGTCATAAGATTGGGAGAAATAGGAATTTAATTAAATCAGTTACCTAGGAAAACATATTGATTTATTCATAAAAAGATATAATTTTGCTAAGTAAATTCTTTAGTTGTTCTTTTAATCCTTCATTGGGATACGGTATTCCAAACCAGTTCCAATTAAATTTTCCAGCTTCCATAACCTTCTTTGTATATTCGCTGAATTTATAATATGTGTCTCCTTTGTACGGCCACTGGTTTTCAAATACTGTATTACCATTATAAATAAAGTTTTTTACAGAAACGTTGGGTTTTTATTGAAACACTCTGTATATTCATCAACTTTTATATTGCATGAAGATACAAATTTTCGTTTTACAATTTTTAAAATAATTTTTAAAATTAAAACCAAGACAGATATTAATATTAGACATGTCATGGTGAAGACATTATAAATCTCATTTTCCATATTCTCTTCGGTTTTGTTGAACATGGTTGGATACGTCTTAATGGATAAGTAATTTGCGGGACATCCAGTTTATACGAAGTCTGCTCCACGTCTGACGCCACAATCCGACTTCATAACCTCACAAGAAATGTCTCGCCAATGTAATGTTTCGAAGCTTCCCTCCGACGTGACGTGACGTGACGACGTACCACGTGACGACGTGACGTGACGTGACGACGTGACGTACCACGTGACGACGTACCACGTGACGACGTACCACGTGACGACGTACCACGTGGCGACGTACCACGTGGCGATGTACCACGTGGCGATGTACCACGTGACGACGTAACACTTGGGGTTGACACAAAAAAGTTACCTTATCGTTTGCTAAAGTCGACCTACCATACTCCGCCCTGTATATGATTCACGAATAGCCGTTAATACCTTATCGTTTGCTTAAGTCCTACCATTCAAAGATACTCCGCCCTGTATATGATTCACGAATAGCCGTTAATACCTTTCGAGTTTGCTATGATTGGATGACACGAGGGTGCTGACCTGCCTTTCACGGTCCTTTTGTGATATACGCCCGTACAAAAATACGATTAATCATGATAATGATAATGTGATTTTTGTACAATTTGATTTTGATCGCCCCGCGCGCATGGATAAAAAATGGCGGACAGACTCCCGCGGCAGACTCCTACCCGCAGGCCACCGGCCCATAGACTACCCGCATGTAGATGTCGCCACCGAGACTCCTACCCGCCAGCGTACGGTGCGCGCTCACGTAATATACTTTTCTTCGACAATGTTATGTATGAGAGATCGTGGCGGACTATGTTAGATGCATTGCTATAAGCGCGTAGGTTCGGGGTTCGATCCACACCCGAGTTAAAGTTTTTTAATTAAATTATTTGAGAGTTTTAAAAAGAGGACTAAAAATGGCGGCCAACGCCGCGGAACGCCGCCAACGCCGCTCTCAGCGCCACCAGCGGAGATTTTTGAAGTAGTGGTCCAGAATCCCTATAGTATATCTACTGAGGTGGATTGGTAGACGAGGACCCCCAGATCTCCAGATCTTACACCTCTAGATTTTTTCCTATGGGGTAATTTAAAATCAAGGTTTATGTAGATAAACCGCAAAATTATCCCGGAACGTATTCGTAACGTGCAAGAAGAATGTGAAGAGACCGGTGGATGGCATTTTGAGCATTTAACTCAGCATTTGTATTAATTAATTTCATATTGCAGTTCGTTTATTGTAGAATTATTTTGTGGTCATTTAGATCACTTTTTATTTTCCCTGTATAAGCATTTTTCAGTTGAGTATGATACTGCTGAATACGTTATTAAAGACCTTTCAAATAAGGAATTTTCAATTAAAAATCGATCTATTTCTGGATTTTTATCTAAAATAAATTGTTTTCCAAATTATGAACTTGTTCCATAATTTAGCCGCGCTCTGTATACAAATGTGACCTTAAACAAATTTCATAAATATTGAAGAATGCAGTTTCTACAAACTTTTTTCCAATTATATCAACAATAGGTTTTTTTATGTACGACAAAAGATCGTTAGGTACTGCTTTTGTGAAGTAAATAACAACTCGAAGACTAATTATGTACCTATTGCATCAAATATATTATTTATATTATAAAATTGTGCAAAATTTTTTTATTTAGGTTCCGTTTCGTTTGTAATCTTTTCTGTTCTCTCTGATCAACTAATACTATTTCATCGTTAAGCTTCTCTGGGTGACGCTCACTTTGGAGGCGAGAAAAAAACTACAAATTTAAATGTGTCTGACTTATCACAGTGAAATCTACCAATAACACAAATACCATAAGTAAGGGCGAGGCGCAATATCGTACAGGGTGAGAATCAATTAATTTGTTTGTAATGTAATAATTTGCAAACTAATTAAGTTACAAATTCCAGATTTCGTACACGTTGTTTGTGAATTTGAGGGCATAATTAGGTGTAATATAAAGACGTCATACTAATATAGTTCATATAATAGCCTTTTTGGTGTGCGTCATTGATTGTTTATGTCTTTCTAACACATTACGTTGAAATAGAAAAAAAGGGAGGTCTGTCATTAATCCTAATCAAAATATCACAATAATGAACCGTTTAAACGTATTACAAACGTTAACCCTAACATTTGACTTACAAACATTTGATTGGTTGATGTTTAGACTACGCGCAAGCACGACCTATTAATCGGGCGAAATTACATCGTTCAATTTACGATGCAGACGTACCTTTCGTAGCGGCAATGACAGTTCTCGCCAGGTCTGTACTTTGTTGTTTACGGTCAATTGTTATTTATGAAAAGTGAATATTAATCTTATTGTTAGCATCTTATTTACTTAGATAATACAAAAATATGCCTAGATACACGGAAAAAGAGCAGCATCTTATTTTGAAAGTTCTCAAGTATTTTCAGTTAGAAAAAGAAGCTTGTAAACCATTGATACCTTTAACTCCAATGCACCAAGTTAGTATTTTTTATATAACAATGAGTGAAATTAATATAAAATAAGTTAATCCTATGTATTTCATTGGGATTGCTTGAATATTTCATTTTTATCTATTATGTTTAAAGTTTAAAGTTATGAACATCAAATACAAGGGGGCAGTAAAAACATCAATAAGACCGGGACCGATGAGTTTCATCCCATTTGAGCAGGCCAAACTTTTGATCGCTGAATTGCATCCGTCCAACCGCTGAGTTGCATCCCATCAACAAATTTAATATGGTGTCTAAAACTGGTAGATAATTAAATAAAAGCGGGCATTGTTGTCATGTTTACTCTGATATCGTAATTATTGACACTAAATTTTATTTCCGAAACTGCGAAGTAATACAGTTTTATAACAATATAGTGAATAATGTATTAATTTAATTTTAACAATTCCATTTTTCGATTGGGTTAGAGTAGTTAAGAGAATATCTTAAGTTTTTTTTTTAATAAAATATATCGTTAGAAAATGTGATGACATTTTTCAAATCTCATACAAAAATATGTTCCAATTTTTATAAAAATATTTACGATTCAAATAATATATCGACAACATTGCTGTGAAATTTGACCAGCCTTTGACCATGATAGGTGATTATTAATGAACAGCCCTTTTTGGATCACGGATGCAATTCGACGGTTGCCTTTTTTCGTTCAGGTAAAATTTTACTTTTTGGGATGCAAGTCGCCGGTCGCCAATGAGATAGTGGCCTTATTTAAACAAATTAAATTGGGTCTTATACGGTGCAGACTTAATTGAACACGCTGTATAATTCTTTTGCAGGACTATATTTACTAATGTAAAATTATTTTAATATGTAAATTGAATATACAATTTGTTTTATTTTGCAGTGTTTAGATATCCCAAGTATTATTAATTTCATAGTCTTTTCGAATTTGGCTGAATACGATGCTGATTATGTTATTTATCAAATTAAACGTTAGCTATATATTATATGAAAATTAGCAGACCCGACAGACGTTGTCATGTCGTCTTATCATATTATACAAATTTTGACTATTTTTTATTTTGAATGAAAAATATCACATTGTTACTTATTTTGGGTGGAAAAATCAGATAGTATTGTTAATTTTTTGATAGAAAGAATATATTTCTTGAAAATTCGATTTTCCTAAATTTTCTAACAATTTTTCGGACAAACCAAATTTTTCAAATGACCGTATAAAAAAACTCCTATACTAAATGCCATCAAAATCGGCCCATCCGTTTGGGAGTTGTTCAGTATGAATCCGATTGCAAAGCCACCTACCGGGACTAATTGTTAATATAAACCATCCAGTTACTTACTCAAATATACACATAAAATTTCATCAAAATCGGTCCATCCGTTTAGGAGTTGTTCAGTATGAATCCGATTTCAGCGCCACCTACTGGGACTAATTGTTAATATAAACCATCCAATTACTTACTCAAACACACAAATAAAACTTCAACGAAATCGGTTCATCCGTTTAGGAGTTGTTCAGTATTAACCCGATTGCAGCGCCACCTACCGGGACTAATTATGAATCTAAACTGGAGATTAAAATAAAAATGTATTATATTCGATTGCCATGCAACTATTGCTCATGTGTGGATGAAAAGAAAAAATATTAAAACCGCGATTTAAAAATAGGGGTTGATCGTAGGGGGGTGAAAATTTAGGGTTGTGTGTATTTTTGTATGCTATATCATAATAAACTAAGAACAAAAAATTTTATCCAAAAAAATTAGGAGTTAACATTTAGGGGGATGAAAAATAGATGTCCGTCAGACCTACCCAATATGCACACAAAATTTCACGAAAATCGGTAGAGCAGTTTCGGAGGAGTTCAACTTCTAGCACCGTGAAACGAGAATTTTATATATTAGATAAGAAATAAAATATCGACATACCCAAAACTCGGATATACGTCACAAACGATGACGCACACCAAGAAGGCTATTATATGAACTTCTAACATCGGGTTGTTTTTTGATAATATTGTAAATAATGGTTTCTTGCTCATTACTTCGGACCTAATCGATCTTTTTTGACCTGCAAAGTCTAGTTTTGTAGATATTTTGAGAAGAAAAAAAATTCTTAACGTTTTTTCTGTAAAACTGAAGGGCAAAAAATTATGCACGAAAAACGTTAATTCCACTGAAATTACACCCTTCTTACTTCGTTAAACAATTTTCCGCAACAACTTCAGAGATCGGGATGAGTGCATCTTATTTATTCTACATCAATTTTGTCCTCTGGTCAAGAAAAATCAGCCACCAGGAGGGAAACAATGCTCACAACTCTATATTGCGTGGACTATTGCCCTTATCAGACTTAACAGTCTCTTCACTAGGTCCTTCTTGGAGGAATCTACAGCTCACAGTCATCAGGAAAATCAATCAACTTTAATTATCTTCATCATCTAGTTGGTACTCGGTTTTAAATTAGTCACTAAAAGGTCTTTTTTTTAGCCAAGTTTGTCGGCCTATACATGAATATTGAATATTCTTATAACTCCTAATTTTTAATTTTTTTTACAGGTAAGAAAATTAATCTGAAGATATCATAGAAGCAATGTTTACAGTTCAGTTTCCAACAAACAATTCGGACGTAAGTAGATCAACCGTTTTATTAAATTTCTATGATTCGTATAGAATCCACAAAGTTTTTGGTGGAATTTAATAGTTTGTTATATTTTTAACGGTGTAGATAAAGGTGGTTTTACAGCCATTAATACTAAATTTTTTCATTATTAGAGTGCTCAGAAAAAGTTTTATCAGAGTTCTATGCGTATAGAATTTACAACAATTTTTAGTTAAATTTAATATTTCATATCTATTTTCTTAAAAGTGTAGACGACGGCGGCTTTAGAGGCAGATAATACTCACAGTTTGTTTTTGATTATTAGAGTACTCATATATCAAGTTTTATAAAATTTCTATGATGCGTATATGATCAACATTTTTGTTAAACTTGAAATTTCGATGTTTTTTTAACAGTGTAGACGGCAAAAATAAAACTACTATCTGCCCTAAATGTCTATATTTTCAAATTTCATGACACTGTAGTAATGTCATAAAAAAGAAGGGTCAAGTTTGTATTGAAAGCAACAAAATATGCTTACACATAAATGGCAGCTGACATCAAATAGAAAATAGAATGCAGTCTACTGTTGCCGAAGCAAAAATAAAAATTACCCGATTTAAATTATCAGAATTTGTCAAAATCACCAAAAGAACACAGTGGTTATCTAAATAAAGTCTTCGACCCTAGTCAATATGGGAAATCCCCAAAAACAATAGCCATTTTATATATCCCTTCTGCAAAATATTAGAAAAACTATTGGATCCAAATTAGCGAAATTGTCTAAAAACCGGGTAATTATAATCGCATTGACAACACTGATACATACACTAAAATTGACGTGTAATTGATTTCGATTATGTTAACAATTATTACTAATGTACAATTGGCTGATTGGCTCGTTGCGATGACCTTTCTTTGACTTGGCATATTTTCCGGGTCTCATGTTTGCTTCTGTTAACTGTTGTAGCTGTTAATACTGAAAGTTTGTTTTGATTATTTGAGTGTTAAAAAAAATTATCAAATATCTGTGATGCATATAGTCAACAACATTTGTTCGCTTTCGCAGTGGGTCTGTAAAACTTGAAGGATTAAACAAAGTCTTTTTGGTTAATATCGACAAACAATATCTATTTTTCTACTATCACTATCGAATGTCGTCTTTTGTGCCTTGAAAAGCAACTGCAAAGTTGATGTTTTCCGCGAGCTGTCATAATTTGACATTATTGGCGCTCTTAAGCAGAAAGTAACTTTGAAGCACGCCTAATTTTCCGTGTGCTGTCATAATTTGACATTATTGGCGCTCTAGGGCAGAAAGTAACTTTGGCGCACGCCTAATTTTATTTATAGATGAAAGTTAGTTATGCCCGTATTCCTAAAGCATCGATAAGTCGGTCTATAGCTATTGGTTAGATTCTAGGGAAACTTTAATATCTTCGATGTGTAACAATGGAATTTAACCATTGCGCTTGCGATATATATATAGTTAACGATATACGATAACCTCAAACTAATAATTCATTTTGTTTTGTCATTTCCATTCGATTGTTCCCTGGTTCAGTTTGTTAATTTAAGTGTGCAATGGAAGAAAAAACCAAGAGGAAGCATTCCCGTAATTACACGGAAGACGAAAGGTCTGAGTTATATGCCATTGTCAAAATACACGAGAGTGTCATAGAAAATAAAAAAACCGACGGTGAAAGCTAAAAAATCCACGTGGGACGCCGTGGTATGCACGCGTCTCGCGGTAATTTTCTGTCTCAACTACCGAAGTACTACTTTCTGCTCTTGATACACAAATAGCTATTGCTTAAGAGCACCAATAATGTAAAATTATGACAGCTCGCGAAAAGTTAGGCGTGCTTCAAAGTTACTCTCTGCTTAAGAGCGCCAATAATGTCAAATTATGACAGCTCGCGGAAAACATCAACTTTGCAGTTGCTTTTCAAGGCACAAAAGACGACTTTCGATAGTGATAGTAGAAAAAATATTTTGTTCTAAAATTTTTTCAAGATTTTTCAATTTTTACTGGCCTTTTATAGTGAGAAGCAAGTTATAAGTGAAATTGCGACTATAAAACAATAAAGTGAGACAACCACGTAACGTAATTTATAACTATGACAACACAAGTATTAGAATTTGTTACAGCCGAATTAATAATGAACTTGGTCGTCTCACAAGAGAAAGTATTAGATAATCTGATTTGCATGTGGTGCATTCGAGATAAGCGAATAAAATATTAATTAATAGTGATATGAAAGTAGGCTGATTTATCTTACGATTACGTAATGTACGGTAGGTATAAATATGTTTCCTTCCGTTTTTTTAAATTATGATTTAACAGAAGAATAAATTGCTGCGATTATGATAAAAAAAAGTAGAAAGTGGAATTGTGACAAAAGTTTGTTCGCGTGCTGGTGGCGCCACTGTTTTTTGTTTATTTTTCAATCCTCCGGTTATCCAGCTATAGTGCTAAAGTTGGTTCAAAGATATTTCATTCCAGCTTAGTGACTGTTAATAGGATCAACAATGCTTGGATGTTCACATATCCATTTATTTTGTCAGGCTGTTCATTTATATTAAAATTGAAATAAAAGTGATGGGAATATCTGCCCCATACATACTCAAGTGCAATATCTGTGGAATGGAAACGAAAAAAATTTGCTTGTGGTACATTCTAGTGAGGGTTGTGCCCTGTACTCGAGTAGGTGAGTTCAGTCATAGGCAGGATTTCGTCAACCAGCACACACTTAGTATCGTCGCTATGATTTGCTTATCCGTCCGTTTTGGTTTATCAGTACGCTTCGATCGCTTCAATGTACGTCAATTCAGTGGTCTTACTTCCACACCGACGATGGCGTTTTGTCTGGTGGTTTTTTTTTTGGGTAAGGACTTTCTCTCAACACAATCTCAACTCGAACCCTAGAAAGGAAAGTACTGTCTCTGTTTGAGATGCGATTAAGTTCTACACGCTTAATTAGGATGAGGGAGGGGAATATGTTTGAGCATTGCAAGGTCAACATTTCAACACACAAGGTAGAGTGCCGTCTGCACACTCTCACGCTAAGTAGTACTATGCCCGTCTTAGCTTCAGTAGTCTGCTCACCTGTTTCTGGTCTCCTGTTATCCGTGTTTCTGCACTGGCACTAGTTGTAATCCCGACTGACCTTTTTGTGAATGTGACATTCTCATCTGTTACTTTAGGCCATATGCTGAGCTAATTGTCTTATCACCTTTTCAAGAATCTGTTATTCCTTCGCCGGTGTTGTCGTCGTCAACTTTGTGGTTGTCGCTTGGGCGTACCTGACTCCTGGTATCGTTCCTTTTGGTGCTGGTTTCGTAGTTTTTCATGTCCCCAGCCGTTTGGTACTCTTGGACATCCCTTGTAATTCGCTGGCAGTTTGCACAGGAAGCTTTGTGCACTAGTTTAATCGGTGTGGACCCTCCGCACTTGGTGTTTCCGTTACAATATGTAATCTGTCCATGGAGGAATCCTTGACACTGTGTTGGCCCGTTTTCAATTTTCTGTTCCTTCTATTTTATTTTCACGTATTGTATGTTTTTCTTTGTCTTCTTCTTCTAGCTCCACTATGTGAATAGGCTTTCTATCGCTTTATAAAAACTGGCAAGTCGTTGAACTGGTTTGTTTATTGACTGTAACGCTCTAGATATCGTTATACGCTTTGTTATTTTTGACTATGAGTATTCGAGGTTTGCACCCCTTTTTCCAAGATGGCGGTCGGGGGACAAGGGTGGCTACCCCTTCAAACTTGTGGTTAAGCTTCTATTGACCCCCCACACATACCCCAAAAATAAAATTGCGTCCTCTAAAAAATGTAAGGCTCATGTAACATTTCAATGGACTAAATATAGAGTTGGCATATCTGAACTACTTCAGTTTACAATAGTGTCATCAGCAAATAAAATAAATTTTTCATGTATTCGAAGTCTGTGACATGAATACCAGAAAAAATAATTGTACTTAAAACTAAGCCCTGGATACCTACAACACTAAACCGCTAGGCACTGAATACTATAGGGAATTTCAAGTTCGTGTTTGATTTGGACGCCATTTTGAATTTACGAAATTTGGAAACGGCACTTTTTTTCGATTATTTCCTCTTTATTTCCATATATTACCTATGACCTTTATTTTGTAATTTTCATTACACTTGCTGCTTAGGATATTGTGTTACAAGGGCAGAAAATGAGCCCAATACTGTTAGATGCACGAGCGAGCGTAGCGAAGCGAGGGCAGCTGATAGTTAAGCTGCATGTGTGACACACAATTGTTTTTCGCCTACCAAATAAACCAAAAAATTGGAATATATAACAAAAAAATTTGACATACACTAACGTTTATTTAAAAAATCCCTGTGAAACCTCAAAGTAATCAAGTGACAGATGGTGAAAAACTTCGTGGCGTTATGAATTTTACGCCCCATTTTGCTGTTCATATTATTGGTTTTCCGGTAAGTTACGCGAAAAATCTTCTTTCATCATAAGATTTCTTACAATTTTGATGCTACAATATTTTTGTTCGAGCAAAACTGACAGATATCTGCGTAAAATACCCCAATTTCGATTGCTCTACGTCTGCGTCTAAAGATCCAGCGGAATTCATTCAAAAATTAGGAAAATAATTGGAGGTCTAAATGTTTACAATTAGGGTCGTAATATTCCATCTCCCTCCACTTTTTCATACTAAATCTGGACGAATAATACATATTATGTGTTCCGGTTTTTTTGGCATACATATGTAATATAATGAATGTGGTTAAATTTCCCAAGAAAATTAAGAAAAAAATTATAAGTCACTATATTTTCGTTTAGTTTATATAAGGTCCATATACAGGGTGTCCCACGACGAGTGAAAACTATCTGTATATGGCAAAATACTCATAGTAAAATCACGAAAATTTCTACGTTTGGGTTTTCGGATACGATCTTTTCAACTAAAATATTTTTAAAGATGGCCGACTTCAGTTTCTACCGGAAGTCGACTGTAACTTTGTTATTTTAAATGGAACACCTTGTATAATACATTTTTGAAATCTACGTAATATTTTAGTATACTTTTGCCTAAAAACTTTTTTCGAAAAATGCACACTTTTTGAGTTATTAATTTTTTTGTAGAAAATTTGACCGTTGAAGACCCTTATAAATTATTTTTTACGAGAGGACCCTTGAAGATATAAAAATGGTTTCTCTTCGGTTGCCTTAAGCAAGGTCAAACGTATTCGAATCTATGTTGAAAAATGTTTAATTTTATACAGGGTGTGTATAAAAAGCGTTCAAAGTTTAACTTCATAAATATCAAATTTCTTCATTTTTTTAAATAGAACCACCCTGTTTTTTCTATTTTAATGCATTCAGGAGAAAAAAATAAGGCAAGTTCATGTATACTTTCCTATACCTAAACCTTACCGTTATCCAGATATTAAATATTTTCTGTAAATTTTTAGAGATGCAGGTGTAGTCTAAATAATGAAAAGAATTATGTAAATTTGCTTTTAATACATGGTAAATATGACAAAGTTGTTACAAGAACATGTGCTTTATTTGCAGTAAGATATCCAGATTGACCGCGATCGAAATCGCACATTGTTAAAAGAATACTTAACAATTTGAAGCTATTCGGTTAATTTTAAGCAAAAGTTAATCGAATTAAACCATTTGTGACAATAATAAGATATGCTACCAAATTTTATGGAAAATTAAAAGTCAAAGAAAAATAGTCTTATGTTTCAAAGTAAGTGTTCAAAATTGCTACCTTGAACTTCAATGCATTTTTCAACCCTTCTCAGTATGCCTTCATTCGTCGCACGGCTGATCATCATCTCAGAAAGAGAATTGAAGGAATTTCGAACTCTTAGCTCACAATCTTCTTTAGATGTTAAGGCTTGTGAGTAAACCTCTTGTTTTATGTGACCCCATATAAAAAAATCTAAAGGCGTCATGTCGGGAGAACGAGGGGGCCACCGAAAAGGACCATTATTTGCTAACCACCTGTCTTCAAATTGTTCTTCTAAAAATGTATTTATGACAATTGAACTGTTTAATATCTGGATAACGGTAAGGTTTAAGTATAGGAAAGTATACATGAACTTGCCTTATTTTTTTCTCCTGAATGCATTCAAATAGAAAAAACAGGGTGCTTCTATTTAAAAAAATGAAGAAATTTGATATATTTATGAAGTTAAACTTTGAACACTTTTTATACACACCCTGTATAAAATGAAAAATTTTTCAACATAGATTCGAATACGTTTGACCTTGCTTAAGGCAACCGAAGAGAAACCATTTTCATATCTTCAAGGGTCCTCTCGTAAAAAAATAATTTATAAGGGTCTTCAACGGTTAAATTTTCTACAAAAAAATTAATAACTCAAAAAGTGTGCATTTTTCGAAAAAAGTTTTTAGACAGAAGTATACTAAAATATTACGTAGATTTCAAAAATGTATTAATATACAGGGTGTTCCATTTGAAATAACAAAGTTACAGTCGACTTCCGGTAGAAACGGAAGTCGGCCATCTTTGAAAATATTTTAGTTGAAAAGATCGTATCCGAAAACCCAAACGTAGAAATTTTCGTGATTTTACTATGAGTATTTTGCCATATACAGATAGTTTTCACTCGTCGTGGGACACCCTGTATAAGTAATATCTTTCTTCTTCTTGAAAAAGAAGTTTAAGAATCGGGATAAATTAATCGTCAATAACATTGGTGAAATCTATAATGATTTCACAGGCAGTATTATTAACATTAAATGTAGTTTTATTACATACACCATATATATATAAACAATCTGTTGAATTTTATAAACAAAAATTAACTTAATGATGCTATATGGAGAACGATGTAGTTATGTAACAAAATATGGTATGAAAAAAATACGTACATAAGACTTGGGTAACGATTATCTCCGTAATATTATAAATTTTTGAACGAGTAACCATCACTTGTAACATTCATTGCGGTTTCTGGACGTACAAACTGTTACGGTATTGTTGAAATTATAGTGTGGAACAACAAAAGAAAATAAATTCATTATTCAAATTATTGTGTACCGTATGAGGAAGGAACTCTGTTTACATGGAGGTTTAATACGACAAAGTGTTTAAAAGAAATAAGTATATTTTGTAGAGATACAAGTAGGCTGTAGTCATCGATACTCGACTAAGTAGTTTCAAAAAATAAACTTGAATGAACAACAATCTTCTTCAAATATTGAAAAATAAATAAATATCTTTTGTCCACGACCACTTAATAATAAGTCAATATTTGACCTCCTAACAAAAGGTATATGGTACCCATATATAAACTAGAGTGAATTATGGTTCCATAATTCACGCTTTTGCATTTAAATAACATGCCATGACAACTCAATACTCACAACATTTCGGTACATAGGTGACTAGAGATGGGGGTACAATATGAAATAAACTATTAAATCTGCGTATTTTGTTTAGGAAATTTGGACCCTGCACCATTTTATAGGTAATCCTGGTTCTCGTACGATTTTCGTTTTTTTTATATGTTGTAGTCATAATGGTAACTAAGCGATCGTGATGGGTTAAAACTGTGCAGGCCCTCCGGTTTGGCGGTGGTGACGTCTTGAAGTTGCGTCCTGAGCATAACAGTTTGCCTCCTAGCACTATAAATCTCGCAATAATAGCAAATGTCTTGTATGTCGGGGGTTCATGAGGAGGTCTGCCACACTTCTGTGCCATCAGAATCGCAATTTGTCCAGAGGGTGCCTCCGCAATGGTCAATTTGTTAGGCCGATGTTTTAACAGCAAGCGGAAGCAATGAAACCGAACACAATCATCAACAATCACGTTAGGTAGGTTAGTTGGATCCATCTAACTCCCAAATTCCTCACGAGTGGGCCCCAAAAGACTTTTTAACATTTTCTTGATACCACGCACCCATCTCTAGTAGTAGATACTTCATGAAAAATCCGGTAGTTCGGATAGATACTGGGATATATATTTGTCAAAAGAGCCATCACCCGTGACAAACATCAGTCGGAACTAGCTCGACATTCGCATTCACGATATAAAGTATGTTTGTGGCTTTGAGTGTGCACCAGAGCGCTACCTGAAATGGAAAATTGCTTCGTTTGCAATACAAACTGCTTTGTCGGTAGGCTAGTTCTTGATGAGAATATGGTTGTGGACATTCGTATATGGAGGGGAGAGATGGCGAAACAACACAGACACAGATTCGAGCTGAACGAACTGCCCCTAACGCCAGCTCATAGACTTTTTCTGAATTGTGAAAGGAGAATAATATCCATTATCGAATTGGATGGAAATCCGGACGCCATACCTATGGAAGTGCTTCTTTCTAGATCCAATATTGTTTGTTTTATATGTATGCTATTTCAGACTTACATTAGAGGTGCGAGTCCATTTTTACTTAAAAACTAATATTTTCTTACCAGTTTTAGTAAGGTGCTGCAACATACATAAAAGCGAGACCGGTATAATTAAACATGAATTTTTGGACAATCACAAATCGATTCCATCCAAAACTTTAATGTTGGGAGAGGAGTTGGCGTTATGGTTTTCTACCATGCGGAAATGTTAAATTGATGCGGAGGCAATGAAGTATAATAACGAAGAGAATTTCAGTGACGAAGAATTGGAAAGTATCACATCATTGAACAGACAGCAATTTCGCGAGATGTATGGGTCCTGTAATCCTGTAGCTGTGTATGGCCATCCCCGACATATTTCTAAAAAAGATCTCTTTACGTTTTTGCTTAAATTGAGACAAGGGCTATCTGATACGTCCTTGCAAGTTATAGTGGGTTATTGTACTAAGCAAGATATTAATCTCACTATAAATAAATTCCGCCTCAGTCTCATGAATACTTTTCTATCGGCTAATCTAGGTTTTCAGACCGAAGAAGTGCAGAATAGGGAAAGATTCATCCAAAGGCATGTGACCGAGTTTGCAAATATATTGTACAATCCTTAGTCTGAAATTCCCAGACTTATATTATACCCTGATGGTACCTACATTGAAGTCCCAAAAAGTTCCCATTTTCGAGTGCAACGCCAGTCGTTTTCATGTCACAAACGATACACTTTGTTTAAGGCGGGTCTGGTTGTGGCTCTGGACGGGTATATTGTGCATGTACATGGTCCTTACTTCTCCGATGGGCGAAATAATGATGCATCTATTCTTATGCACGACATGCGTGTTGAAAGTGAACAGAACCTGGTTAAATGATGGTGACATTTTTATTGCCGATCGGGAATATAGGGACTCGGTGGAATTTTTAGAAAATCTCAATCTCAACACCGAGAGGTCAACGTCAGTTTTCTACAGAAGAAGCCAACAGGTCAAGAATAATAACAAAAAATCGTTGGATTGTAGAGTCCAGAAATGGTCATTTGAAAAGTATTTTTAAATTCTTCCGTGATTTAGTGCCCATGATCCACTGTGCGGTTCTCTCTGATTTTCTTAGAATTGCCTGCGCTTTCATTAATAGATTTCATGGTCTGATTCATATGGATGATGCTACACCTGAGTTGGCTGGAGAAATGATTGCCATGGTTAATCACGAAAACCACTTGAAATTGAGAGTGCAGCAAGAAAATCTATTGTTAAGGAAGGTGGATCAATGCAGAAAGAAATGGAGAGTTTCCTGATTTTCCTAGACTGTCTCTTGAATATTTACATACGAAGACCATAGGAATATATCAGGTGGAGCTTGCACTCGGTTATGTGCAAGATGCAACAAATCAAAATAATAATGACTTCAGTTTACAATACCAACTATTTGAACCAACCCTTATTAGAGCCAGAATTTATTCGAGGCATACTAACTCTGCCAAGCATACCATTTTCGTGCAATTTGATCGGGATAATGAAGACCCCATAACAGGGACATACTGCACATGCAGAAGTGGAGCAAGGACTTTGGGCACGTGCGCACATGTTGCCAGTTTGCTGTGGTATTTGGGATATTCTTGGCATGAAGAACACATACCTTATCCCCCGACTCGATTATTAACATCTGTTAGGGATGCAGCAAACAGAGAACTTCCTGAAGTTTTGAATTTCTAAAAACTATCATAGGAATGATAATTTTTCAAAGGTTCCAACATATACATGTGTTCAATAATTCCAAAGTCATAAATAACTATTCTAGTGACTTAACTTCTTTTAGATGTTGCTGAAGTTCGCTAGGAATTCGAATAAAATGAAATAATAAAGATATATGGACTAAATGCGACAACCCCATTTTCCTGGTAACGACGAGTTCTTATTTGGTTTGATGTAGTACCTAACCTGAACTGATAGTTTAATAAATAAAAATGATTCAGTGGCTTTTTGTTTCCATTAACAGCTGTCTGGTTGTGATTGTCGAAACGAATACTATAGACTCCACAATACCCATACGTATTAGGTAATTGAAGATCAGAAAATCGAAAGTAGATCTACTTGGGATATACACAACTGAGGATGCAAGTAGGTAGTTCCGCTTATGCCAAAGGAAAAAAATAAAAATACGCAGCGTCAGGACATAGAAGAAAACAAGAAAATGTCTGACAATTTCCGACTGACGTCTGTCACGGGTGATGGCTCTTTTGACAAATATCTATCACAGTATCTATCCGAACTACCGGATTTTTCATGAAGTATCTACTACTAGAGATGGGTGCGTAGGATCAAGAAAATGTTAAAAGTCTTTTGGGGCCCACTCGTGAGGAATTTGGGAGTTAGATGGATCCAACTAACCTACCTAACGTGATTGTTGATGATTTTGTTCGGTTTCATTGCTTCCGCTTCCTGTTAAAACTTCGTTAAAACAACGCCTAACAAATTGAAAATTGCGGAGGCACCCTCTGGAGAAATTGCGATTCTGATGGCACAGATGTGTGGCAGACCTCCTCATGACCCCCGATATACAAGACATTTGCTATTATGGCGAGATTTACAGTGCTAGGAGGCAAAATGTTATGCTCAGGACGCAACTTCAAGACGCCACCACCGCAAAACCGGAGGGCCTGCACAGTTTTAACCCATCACGATCTCTTAGTTACCATTAAGACTAAAACATATAAAAAAAAAATCGAAAATCGTACGAGAACCAGGATTACCTATAAAATGGTTTGTTGTTTCTGAAATATATCGTATAAAAAAAATATCAAAATTTTTAGTATTGATACTTTTCATAACGATATTTTCTAATATTGATATTTTTGCAACACTATATTTATAACGGTACGGTGTATCCATACTTTACACAGTATCGCCCATCTCTATATGTCACATTATTTGACGTACTCCAGAAATTAATTAATTTTGACGTTAGGATTGTCAATAATACCAAATACCAAATTATTACTTTTCGTTCTACACTCGCATTATTTACTTGAATTTAATAAAGAAATCAATGGTCGTGGACAAAGTATAGTATTCTACTCGCAATTTATGGCCATTATTCACTCTTGTGACTCGCGCCCCTGCCTACGGCTTGGGACGCAAACGTCACCCTGCGTGAATAATGGCTATCGTAAATTGCTCGTTTAATAATATACTATTGTGTATAGATATAATTGATCGGAATTGTGTACCATATTATAGATTCAGGACAACATCTGACAGGTGGAAGAAAACTTCAAGTAGATTTACTTGGATTTCATTGTTACTTACATAACTTTCCCTTTATCTGTTTCAAAGATAATCCCTTGGAGCGAGACTTTCTAGCAACGCTGTATTTTAGCCGAGGGCGTTCATTGCAAACATTTATTATGAATCGTATTTTTTTCTTGCATTTTCCTTCTTTACTGTTTTTGCACTCAATACAAAGTTTATTATTCAATGAAAAAAATCATGATATTGTATTTTTTTCTCTAAAACCATTGGCAACTATGAAAAAAGAGTAAAAGTATTTCAAGACCACAGAGGTATTAAATAATATTTAATTTAACAAAACTCAATCTCGAAAAAAATAAAGTAAAGGTTGATAATTTCACTCCCTTATAATATAAAAGGAATGTTGAAAAAATACCGGTGGTTAGTAATTACAAAATTTCATAATGTTGGATTACTCTAGATGTGTTTCTTCCCGACAGTCGAATGACAGTTTTGCTTTCGAGTGTATGGCCAAAAAAATCGAATATTCTTTTTTGAATATAACTCTGAAATTATCAATCAAAATGACAAAAAATATTAAAAACTTATTCGAATTATTTGGCTCAGTTTATTATACATATACTCGAAAAGCAAAACTGTCACTCGATTGTGGAAAAAAAACACATCTATAGTAATCCAACATTATGAAACTTTTAATTCTAAGACAGGTTTCGGCATTTGAAATGCCGGAAAGTTGAAACTATCGGGCTTTAATCACAATACTTGTATCAAAATTATTAGAATTGATTTTAAGATACACTCCAAATTTAGATGCAATAAAAATTGTTGACTATAGTCCTATAAAAAAGTGTTTGAGGTTGAGTGGAGGTTTTGAATTTTTGATATAATTTACTTTGAAGGGTCTACAAAGGAAACATACATGTGACTATGTTTCCACCCACCGAAGAGGAGCTGAAAAACTTAAATAAGGTGTTTTTTTTAAATTACGCAAAAACCGTTGGAGTTACAGAAAAAAGTATTAAACAATAATTCTAGAGCTTTAAATTTTACACCAAAACGGTCCTTATCTTATTTCCCAAATGACATAAGGGTGGTTTCTTAAACGTCAAAAAATTATAACTCGTCTTATGAATTGTAGATTTACCAGTGAAAATTGTTTTTACCTTTCATTTTCAGTCATGTATAAATTATTTTATCTGTTTTAGTATATTACATACCTAGCGGGGAAGTAGATCATTACAGTCCAGGCTAAAAGCCGTGTATGGAATGATCCTTCCCGCGTGGTATGTATACTATTTTATTCACAATCGCTTAGTTAGCGACAAAGAACTTGAATCTGTTGCTAGGCAATATTACTAATTTATTGGTTTTGACAATTATGTCATAAAATATTCTTTATGTCACGAAATTTTAATTTTTTTGCTTAAACAAGTACATAATGTCTTGTTTTGAATTAACCTGTACTCCTCCGGAAGAAAAGCAAAGAAAGGTATTAACTTTTTCTTAAAACCAGCTTAACACAATATTGTCATACTTCAGAAAAGTGACACATGCTTCTAGCCGGAAATAGTAATTTACGTTACAAGACCGGAAAGTAGTGTTTTTCAGGTCGATATGTAAAAGCCTGTAAAATTTCATTACGGGATAGTAGCACGTAATATTTCATTTATCCCGTAAAAGTCTATTTTCCGGATTGAAATCAAGTACGTAAAAGTATGTTTTAGGGTACAGTATGAAATAATAGTTATTTGTATGCTTAGGCCGCGAAATACCTTTTTAACGTACCGAAAGAACAGTTATCGCCGAAGCCGCTTGCGGCCGAGGCAAGATAATCTTGAGGTCGTTAAAAAGTTTCGCGGCCATGGCATACACACTATTTTTCGAGCAATCGTTAAAATTATTAAACTAGATAATTGTAAATAAATATAATATTGCTCTAAAATCAACATCAGTTCAATTTATTCAACAATGTGTGCTATGGAAATGATATGTTTCAATATATACAAAATATTTTGACAGTTCTTGCTTCAACTTCTGGAGTAAATATAAGTAATAATACAAACTGTACAATTAATGTTAATATTCATCCTAAATAATATAAGTACTTATGTATTTGTTGGTATTCAATAAAAAATAATCCTTGTCTTTGTAATATTTTAGAAATGTCAAATTTGGAAGTTATATTCAAATTTTGAAATGACGTTTGGTTTCGCAGCCGTTGCTATGGGTAACGGCCGCGAAATTGAATTTCGCGGACTGTGTTGAGAACGCGAAATACTGACTTCTCGTCCGATTGCACGAAAAATATTTTTCTGTAGGCAAATGTTCAATTTATAAAAAAAAATAATAAGAAAAAAAATTAAATTCGTTCGATAGAGAAGTTTTAATTTGATATTAAAAATTTCGATTACTTTGTTAAAAACAAATTTAAAAAATACTCATTTCCTTCTGTAATGAAAGTTCCATATTTTTTGGTGGAAACTTTTTTCTGTAACTCCTACGGTTTTTGCGTAATTTCAAAAAAACAACTTATTTATTTTATTCAACTTCTCTCGGGGAGGTTAAGACGTAGTCAAATGTATGTTTCGTTTGTTGACAATAGCTATTTGTGTATCAAGAGCAGAAAGTAGTACTTTGGTAGTCGAGACAGAATCTGTCGAAACTACCAAAAGACTTTCTGCTCTAAATACACACAAGATTTTTTCTACTATCACACCAAAATTAACTACTAGCTCTCTTTTATCTATAAATAAAATTAGGCGTGCGCCAGAGTTACTTTCTGCTTAAGAGCGCCAATAATGTCACATTATGACAGCTCGCGGCAAATTAGGCGTGCTTCAAAATTACTTTCTGCATAAGAGCGCCAATAATGTCAAATTATGACAGCTCGCGGAAAACATCAACTTTGCATTTGCTTTTCAAGGCACAAAAGACGACTTTCGATAGTAGAAAAAGTAAATTGTATAAAAATTCAAAACCTCATCTCAAAATTATGATTTTATAAACATTTTTCTTGGACTACTAATTCATCTAGATTTTATTATTACCTTTGACTATTTTAATGACGATCTATTATAGCGGGAAAGTCTAATTGATAATTACTTCATATATTATGCAACAATAACAATAAATTGTTATGTATTAGAGAAAACCATCAATTCATCATTTCAACAAATCCGGAAGGTCACTCAAAACGCCCATCAAGTGGATAACTAAAGAATGTTCGCCGTGCAAATTATTTATTACTAGTAGGAAATTGCCTTAGACTTGATATTTGTCCTACTTTTACTTTACAAGTAAAAATAATATATTTCTGTCGGTGGATAGAAAGAAAGTAGGTATATAATTGAGATTTAGAGATAACATGGAGAAGTTTACAATGTGAAATACGAACTTATACATATTCATCCCTAAACGTATTATCTACTTAATAACAGTTTCCTGTAAAACAAATTGTCATTTTAGTAAAGCGTTATCAATAGGTGTCAAAGATAATAGTTTAATACTAGAGCACTGTAGAGATGGGTATTCTCATAGAGATAATGTACATAGAGTAGGCATGCCATAGGGGCTCGTGTAAGCCTATTCATCCACCCATTAGAAAGAGATGGACAACCAGTTTGGTATTGCTTTTCCTTTCTCATAGCGCATGCAATCCTATGTAGAACATACAGCTTAGTCTTCCCACCGCAGGTGTGCATCACGCGATGTTGGAGAGAGACAGCATCACCAATTTCATTCGCCATCTCTTTTTATTGCGTGAACAATTCCGACTAAAGGTTGCCTACTCTATGTTTATTATCTCTATGGGTATCCGCCATTTTGGTGCCTTAGCCGAGCAGTACCAGGTAGCCAGTAACGTAAGTGAAAGCATGTGAAGATTGTTGTGATCGTTGATTGTATTGTAAAATCCTTATACAATATATTGTTTAAAATTGTTTTACGAACCATTTTTAAGCTGGTTTAAAGTTAAAAAAGTTTAACTTGTGAATGCGTGGTTAGCAGAACCTATAGACGAGATAACTGCCTCTTAAGTGAGCATACATTTTTCTATGAAAAATATAGTGTTTATTAAAAGTTTACTACATATACATATGCTATAGCGACTCTGTTCCGTTGCTTTCCACCAGGCACCAAAATGGCGGATGAGAATACTCATATCTAATAGTGCCTTATTTAATACTATTATAACGCCTTACATAGATTTTGAAAATTACTTCCGCACTAAAAAGCAACAACTAGGTACTTCTCTGGCTATATGCCACGACACACATTGAATCACACTTCAAGTTAAACGGGGGTTGAGATATCTTCACGATATAACCAACCATTCTGGTGTGTTATTAGAAGGAACAATATCACTTGTAAACCGGTTTCTGTTCTTTGAAAAATAATTTTCAAAAACTTTGGAAGGCGTTATAATATTAGAGAGTTATTGGAACTTTTATAAGGTCAAGCAGTAATAGTGAGGGATGTCATTATTAAGGTTAGTGCTTGTCGTTATATGTGCGTGCTTACTGCAGTGCACTATCCCGACCTTATTTCATGTTTTATTATTTACATGTCACAATTTGTAGGTGATATCTATGACACAACCTAACTTTTTTCGCCTTTCAATGACAGTTTTAAGTTATCCGCTCTCCCTCCGCCAAATAAAACGAAAAGATGAACCTTTCCAGTTTAAAAACTCGAATTGAAAAATTTAGAGGATTAATATTTACTTACAACGATGATATTTTTAAAAGAATTCCTTACATATAACCCCGGAACCCACGGAATTAAGCAACAAGAAGGAATGGGATCCAAATACCATTACCAGACTTGGAAAGAATGCCATTCAATGGTACACATACGGCTCAAAAGCAATAGAAGGAACTGGGATAGGAGTGTACGGGCCCGGAACCAAACACTCTGGAAGCTTGGGAAAAACCCCAAGTATCTTTCAAGCGGAAATTCACGCAATAAGAAAGTGTGCCCAATTCAATATTGACAAAGGATATAGAAGGCAAAGGATTATCATAATGTCTGATAGTCAAGCAGCCATTAAAGCGCTGAGTTCTTGTGTAATCAGTTCCAAAATGGTGTGGGAATGCCTAGGCAAACTTAATGAACTAGGCGAGAACAATATAGTCACCTTACTGTGGATTCCAGGACACACTGGAATAGAAGGAAACGAAATAGCAGATGAACTAGCGAAGAGGGGGACTGAAATACCCTTTTGGGGGCCGGAACCTTTTTGCGGAATCAGCTCCAATGTAATATTGGAAGAAATAGGTAAAGCCGAAGAAAAGAGAAGATCTGACAATTGGAAAGATCTAGTAGGGCTTAGGCAATCAAAGATTCTTCTGGGTGACTACAACCTGTTGAGATCAAATGATTGCATAAGTCAAAGCAAAACTGCACTAAGAGTTTTAACAGGAATCCTAACGGGACATTGTCGCCTGAATGGGCACCTTAAAAAGCTCAAAATAGTGGAGGAAGAAGATTGTAGGTTTTGTGGAATGGAAGAAGAATCCTCCATCCACATACTTGCGAACTGCACAGCAATTCAGAATCCTAGGGCACAGCACCTGGGAGACTACTGGATAGAAGAGGGACAGTTACCTAAGTTGAAGCCTGCAGATATCCTAAAATTCCTCGGGGAAATAGGACTAAAGGAGCTACTAGTCTCTGAGACTTTCCTCAGGAACTAAGTAGAAGTAAGGGGGCGCAATAGATCTTTTGGGTCTCAGTGAATGTTACCCCAAAATACATACATACATACATACATACATACATACATATAACCCCATGCAAAATGAAATTTTGAACTCACATTAAAATAATAAATATTTTCCGATGCAGATAAAAACGTAGGTACTTGAAAAAAAGTAAGCCCTGTCTTAGTGGATTTGGTCCAGCTATCAAAACCTAACGTAATAAAAATTTCAATATATGTTTGATAATATACGTCCTCTTCATTCAGTTTTTGCTTGAAATGTTTTATTTTTTGTAAAAGAGAAAACAAAACAAATTCAAAACACTCTTAAATGAAGAAAATCAACTGAACAAATTACCGCAGCGTTATATCGCCTTTTCGACTGCTTCTATTCGTCTTGGTATTGTCTCAACTGACGTTTTGCAGTCATCTGGTGTAAAGACGTTCCAAACTTCCTGAAGACGGGCCAGAAACTTTGGAATGGTTCTTGCGGGATTTTCTGGTAGCTTTTTTTCATGATATATGCCTCTTAGGACCACAAAGAAAGTGGTCCGAGGACAAATACAAATATGGTTGTAAAGCCAACATAGACTACAGTGGTGGAACACTCCAAAACAGGTACACAGTAAAACCTGTATAGGTGACGCATGTGTTAAACGAGCCGAAGAACTACTGAACATCAATATAGGAATCAGCTAACACATTTACCCAATAGATTTGTTTGGGTCCCAAGCCACAAGATTTTCCACAGATCCTACGACATGTCCACAAGGATAATCTGGTTTTATAGATAACTTTTCCAAGTGAGCGTTCCAAGTAAGTTTCATATCTAAGATAATTCCCAAATATTTTACTCCCGCTGCAAAAAGAATAACCTCACCATTGTGGGAAAGTGGTGGAAGATCCTCCAACTTTATTTTCCTAGTGAAGGGAACTATTACAGTTTTACCAGGGTTAACAGACATCTGTTCCCTCTGACACCAACTGTGGACATCGTCCAACGTCTTTTGGAGGATATTATATGCTACCCTTCCTGACTTGGTCCTTGCAAAGATGACAAGGTCGTCTGCATACGCTTGCAGCTCTACCCCTCTTCTTCCGAGAGCGCTAAGCAAGTTATCCATCAAGAGTGACCATAGTAGGGGAGATAGTACTCCGCCTTGTGGGCAGCCCCTGGAAACCTTAAAGCTAATGGTCTCGTCCTGAAGAGATGTAGTGGCTGTCCTATAAGTGAGCATGGCATATATCCAACCGGTAATGGTTGGTTTGATGCCCTTTTCAGTCAAAGCTGAACCAATGGAGGTCGGTAGTGCATTGTCAAATGCTCCTTCAATGTCAAGAAATATGGCCACCGCCATCTCCTTGTTGTTAAGGGATTGTGTGATTTTCTCAACTAGGTTGTGTAACGCTAAATCTGTTGATTTGCCAGTTTGATAATCATATTGGCGGATGCTCAGGGGGGAACTATATAAAGCTACCCGCCTGATGTAGCAATCCAGTGCTTCTACAAGTCCTTTAAGCAGGAAAGATGTTAGGTTAATGGGTCACTTTTATCACTGAGTCCTTAACGCCAGATGCCCAGTCAACGAAATATTGGGAAACGTTCTTTACCAAGGACGATGATAAGAAAGTTCTTATTTTATTAGTTTCTTACAATTGAATTGTGATCTAAATTGTGTCCTTCCTCTTTATATTGTTTTATTGTATTTGAACAAACATAATATTGGATATAAGTAAAACAATAAACAAACTGATTGGAATTGATATTTTTGCATACTTTTCTACTTTCTCTATTATAAAATGTCCTTACGCTTTAATAGTATTTTATCATTTTGTGTTATTATCTTGTCTAAACAATTTATGTATGAACTGAGTCAGATAATGTACTCCACTTAAAAGAACGGTAAATAATACCATTTTAATTAATATTCGTGATAGTCTTAACATTCACCGGTTGACTTTCTCCCCGTATCATCTTAGAACCCTTTAAACGAACAATTTACATAAACATGGACAATAAGGATGTTATCTTTTTTTACACAGAGTTGGCTCTAGCACGTAATGATAAACATATTAATAGTTTAGTGAAGATATTGAGTATTGTGTGAAAATGTGCCTTTATTGATAAATTGTATTGATCAAATTCAGCGATATAATTCAATATATAAAAAGTATGTTCTGTAGACTTCCTCGACGTGGCACAGGCTTTTGGTAAGGAGTGGCATGAAAGATTAAATTATAAATTAAGAAAGAATGTTTTCTAACAATATTCGCAACTTCTAAAATCTTTTATTGCAAATAGTGCTCGAGTCTTCAGAGTCAAGCAGGAAGATGCTCACTCACAACTTGGAGATGTCGAAGCAGGGGTGCTTCGAGGCATGGTTTATTCACCATAAAAAGACGGTGACGATCCAAAACAAAATTTTGTGACGTTGCCAAACTGTATTTCTTAACTTTAAGAAAACCAGAAATGTCAATCTAGAGTATTTATTTAAAAATAAAAGGCTTGTATTATATTCTATGATTTATTTAATATAAGTGATATTTATGTGAAAAGTGTGGGTAAGGTACAAGAAACAGTAATCAATAATTATATATGAAAATATATCAAGTTTCATCTACTTAACCTAACATTCCACGTTCAAATATATAACAATAATAATATTAATAATAAATAGTATAACTTATGTTTCTTACAGCATTAAATGGGAAAAGCGAGCCTTCACTTCGGCATCTCTTAACAAAGAGATGTTGCTATCTCTTGACATTTACTGTTTAACTGCTTCGGCATTTTAATGCCTTCAACTATACACTGCAGATTTGTCTGAATAATTAGGTATGGAAATTACTGTTTTTTTAAATCCTTAAGAAACAGATGTCGAAAGGAATAATTATAAATATTCAACACTCTATGAATTTTTTGAAAAATGATATTTTTCAAAAACAGTGGCCGTTCAACTAAGGAGCAACAACTACTTCCCGTGCAATATGCACCGCCGGATATTGAATTACACCCCTAAGTCAAACGGGGTTGGTATATCTACAAGATATTTTAAAACCAACCTTTCTGGTTTGCAATTAGAAGGGACAACACAACTTGTAGACCGGTTTCGGCGTATTTGCGCCTCATCAGTACAAGGTATGTGGTGTCCGTCCGAGAATCTCTAATCCCGGACTGAAGAGTACACTTCAATCACAATCAATACATGTCTTCCAGTAACGGAAATGTAATGATTGTGACGGCAGCGCCCTCTTCACTTCCAATCGCAAACCAAAAACCTTAAATTTTTGACAACAAACCACGTAGGCTTGAAACAATAAATCTTATTACAGTTTCCTGTAATATTGTCGTATTTAATAGAGTGAATGTATCAACAGATGTCGAAAGGAATAATTATAAATATTCAACACTCTATGAATTTTTTGAAAAATGATATTTTTCAAAAACAGTGGCCGTTCAACTAAGGAGCAGGTTGGTTTTAAAATATCTTGTAGATATACCAACCCCGTTTGACTTAGGTGTGTAATTCAATATCCGGCGGTGCATATTGCACGGGAAGTAGTTGTTGCTTCTTAGTTGAACGGCCACTGTTTTTGAAAAATATCATTTTTCAAAAAATTCATAGAGTGTTGAATATTTATAATTATTCCTTTCGACATCTGTTGATACATTCACTCTATTAAATACGACAATATTACAGGAAACTGTAATAAGATTCCTTAAGAAACAATGATCTCAAAAGCACTGAAAAGTCTTATGTAGCAACTCACTAAAAAATCAACAAATAAAGTTGTTAGTGTTATATAATTGATTTCTTAAGTTGTTGAGGTGACGTCTTAACTTGGATGAAATTTAAGATAATGCCTGAGTTGTCTCCCATCCAATTAAACTTTTCAAGAATAAGTTAATTGTGAGGGCAAGGAACATTATACGCTAGCAAATCAATACTGGGGCAAGTTAAATAATGTAATAACGGGAGAGAACTTGACCCTATTCCAGAGACAACTTGACCGTAATAAAAATCTAAATCCTTTCCTGCATATTCTTTACACGCATTGATTGCACTTGTTAATCTCACATTTTTATTTATTTTGTTCTTTGTTTACCGAACTTACGACAGAAACTCATGCTTAAATTAAATTAATTGCATAATAGTTACTACATAAAATCGTATTTCTGTAAGACCGTTATAACAATCTTGGATACATGGAAAACGTCTTTGTGTTGCATTTATTGTAGACATTTCTTCAGTAGATACATATTAGGTTAATGAAGTTGTCGGGCTCTAACTATTATATATTCGGCCATTTTAGAATTTATAACTAAAAATTTTTTTGTAAAGCTATAATTGCCATATTTTGGTCCAATCAATCTGCCCTTAGCCTATGTCCCAATCGTTATGACTTGTCCTGTATATAATATTTGTACACAAATAGCGTTTATTGAAGAGGTGAGCTTCATGGAGTAATTGGAGTACCAAGTGAATTTGATCAGGGCAGTTCAATATGTCTTTAATGTTGGATTTGAGGTTTAACTAGAATCGTTTGGTGGTGTACATGCTTGACTGTAAGCGGAGATTGACAGTTCTGATCTATTGAATTAATGTTACCGATACGCAGTATTCTGACGATGACCATTTATTTTTTTTTAGGACAGGGAAGGTTGGTTGTCCAAGTGTTGGCTGAATTTCATGGCGAGTTGTGTTAATAACTTTCCAATGGTTTTCCAATTTCATTCTTAGCTTTAAAGACGCTGCAAAGTGAATGCTGGTGATCAGCGAGTTCGTTTCTGGTAATCGATGTGTGAGTGGAGACAGATGACGGACGGTATCTGTTATATCTTGGAGAGAAGGTGATGGTAGGTCATGCCAAGCTATGGTCGGTGGATGTGATATCCAGTGGTTGAATCGAAGCAAGAAAATCAGTTTACATTGCGCCATGTTTGTTGTGAGGAGGTACTCGAAGGCTTGAGAATACTAAACAACTCTCCAGTGTGAACACTACATTGAGGAGGGATAAGGTAGCAGCTTATGAGGTTTCAGGCAACCGTTATTCTGACGAGTTTTATTATTGGACGAGAAGTGGTGTTGTTAGGACTAACTAGGATGAAATTGTTCTTTCAAATTAGTTTGAGAAGGAAAATTTACTATGAGTCAACCTATATGTTGTTTATCTTTCAGATATTATAATGGTGGGAAAATAACAAAGCTAAAAATTATTATTAGATTTATTCAGATTTTAAAACATTACATTATTCATCTCCCTATTTTCACTATTAAATAAATTATGTTTTAAATAATTAACAATATTTTCACAAAAATATGACTAGCCGTTTCATACCCAGAAATATATTCTTAAAATATTAATTCACAGATCCTTAGCATATACATAAACATATTTTATCTGATGGCATGTCATAATGACAACGTTATGTCACTCAATTTTGATGACATAAGGAATTTCATCATGGTAGGTACTTATTCCCATAATTAATTCATTTTGGTACTGAGTATCATAATGAAATTCTATATGAAAAACATGTGATGGTGAAATAAAAAAAGTTTATTCAAAATTCATTACTATTTATTATAAATGGTAAAAGAGCAATTACTACAATTTGCAATATTAATTCCAATTCCTGAGAGTTTTTACATCAATAGTTGACGCTTTTTAGTAAACTTGTAATCCTGTTTGGTTGTTGGCACCAAAAATTGCTTCTGATATTTTTTTCTTTTGCTCTTTCGAATTTTCGATGTAACCTTCAGCAACAGTACCTATTACTTTTCCATCCGCCATGGCGTTTCACGGTACACACATCACCTCCGAAATCGACCAAAAATAAAGCAGACGATTCAATCCTGGGATATTCCCCGATGTTACAACAAATTATCGCATTAACTTTGTTTTTGTATTCGGCAAAGTAGTTCAAAAAACGGATCCTTCATTTTCAACAATCATATCAATTTGTCAATTCCTCTCTTCTGCATGCTCCACTTAGTCCAATTATCTTACCAACTTTTTTAAATAAATATGTATCATCTAATGCTTCCGTTAAAAAGGTTGTGACATCTTGTTTGGTAAAATTTTTGGATTGTCTTGCTCTGTACCCTTCGAATATGCGTTTCAGTAATGCAACAAGCTGTAGGTACTTACTAATATCAACGTTTTTTCTTGTTACTAAAATACTTCTTATCATCGAATAATACGACCAGAGAGAAGATTGTTTTTTTTCCTTAGATAAGCATTCAAAGTAAGCCAACCATACTTTTTCATGAGTGATATTCTTGATTTCCTCAGTAGAACACCATTCTTCGTACCAATTAAACGCTATTTCATATACACTTCGTGATTTTTCCGGCAGAAGGGATTCCACGATATCCCCAGAAGAGTATCTTTGGATTAAGGTAAACAAGTTTAACTCAAATGAGTCCGGGAAATAGCTAATTACAGTACAGTATGAAATAAATATTTCAAACTACACATTTACTTACTGCTATAAAAATAGTTGTCATTGTCACATGTCAAAAATGCAGTTTTTAATTTTTCGAAAGTGTATTAATATAAATGCCATCAGATAAAATTTTGTATGTAGTACGAATCATAAACAATCATTATGGCACACGTCGTGCTATTGGACTCGTAAGCCTCGCCAAATAACATTCACGTCTTGTACCATAATGTACTATTTTATTATTTTATAATCAACAAAAGCTTCACTTAAATACTAATATATATAAATAAATAAGATGAGATAGAAACTCATGGAAATCAAAGGAATGAAATAGAATATATACAAAATATTTATATAAGTTAATAAGGGTGCACGTCAACGTACAGAAAAACCTTTATATCTATAAAAACCCTCTGAAATATAGAATTATTATATGACTTTATAATAGGTTTATACGTAGAGCTATAACAAACAGTTGGAAATTGGACGATTCATGCGCAGAACCTCTCTGTGAACGGGTTTTATTCACTACGCACGGTTTTTATTCACTGCGCATGAGTAGTCCAGTTTTAACCGTTTACGATTGCTCTACATACAAACCTAATAAAATCTACTTTCATCCTAGGTGCTATTTTAAAAATGTGTAAAGTGTTAGAGATTTCAAAACTTAGCATCAAACTCTATATTATTCAATCAAATATGAACATAAAACATTTGATTGTTTCTTTGGAATGGATTTAAAAACTTATCAAGTACTAAAAAAAATCGCTAGGAGCTAAGTTTAAACAATTTGGAGATTGGTACACAGGACGAATAGGAAGTTGGACCAACATTTATTTTAAAAAATAAAAATATTTCAATACTTTATATTCGACTTCAAAAGGGGGAAGGGAATTTTCTTTTTGGAAAAGTTCATGTGGAATACAAATTATATGATATTTTCCGAGTAGAAGAAGGTAATATTCCACGATTCTTGAGATATTCACATTTTTCCTTCCCCTCCTAGAACCGGTTATAACCTCTAGGTAAGCGGTGCCTCTAATTATGTTCCATACCCTATAACGTATTAGGTAAAGCCAGGGCGCTGTGCGCCGGTATCCGTTAAAAGTACCGGCGCCGGGACTAGAGTGACTTCGTTTTGTAAATTGTAATAATTAGATCTTGCAAATAAGGAGTCATTACTTTCTGTCCCCTTGGTGGAAAGTAAAAAATAGTAATATTCAACAAAAAATTGTTACAAGGGTATGATATTTGAAAAGTAGGTTTTAAACTTTTGTGAACCATCCGTAGCATAAACCATTGATTCTACAACAAAAAGTATACTTTTTGACGAGAGTTGATCACCGATTGTAAATAAAATGTTTGGTGTAAAACAGTTAACTAATTTATCTTTTTGATTAAAGGGTCCTAGACTAATTTCTTTAAGTTGAGGAGAACTTTGTTAAGTTAAGTTAAGTTTAAGGTGATTTATGTCAGTACCCCTAATAGCTAATAAATCATACAAAATTTGTCATCTGTCACCTTAAACTGAGTTCAAATTTAAGAAAGTTGCTGCAATCGGCTGTTAGTTTAACAGTTTGAATTACCTATTTCAAAATTTCATTCCTATCGGTAGGTTCCTCCATTCTGTCATAATTTGTTGTTTTATCCACAAAGTAATGATAACAGTAATTGATAATTCCTTTTTTAATGTTATTGAAATTAAATCAATATAATTCCTATTTATACGACATATACCTACTTTGTATATTAATTACCCAGCACTGATGAATAGTTTTTTCACATTCAAAAAAAAACGAAATTAGGCAAAAAGGATGCCCTTGCAGTGCATATTGTCAAAATGTACTATCGTTTAGAAAGAATATAAATAATTGCCTATATATTTTCACTATTCTTTCGGAAAATTGGTTTATAATAGAAAATTTAACATCAACATCTCGATTTCCAAGCGACAGGTTTTGAAATCACTTCTCTCGGGTGTTGGATTAACTGAAGAGGTCTTATCTTTACTTTCTGCCTTATCAACAAAACTTGCATAGCGCTTAAAATTTTGAAAAATGCTTTCCAAATAAGAGAATAATTAACACAGTACTTTATGCTAGGAATCAGGGATTGGATTGGGAATCTGAAATTTTATGTGAAAGTTTTTAAATGAAACATGGCGTATGTTAACATTCAAAAACCTACAATTCTAAAGGAGAAAGTTGTAAAGTTTCTGAATGCTGGTAAATAAATAATAAGGGTATTATGCTGGGATTCAAAGTATGTTCACTTTTCAGTGAAACTTTTTTTTTAATTTACTTTGATTTTGGGAGGAAAAGGAATAAGTTCTTGTTTTTACCTCTTTTATGTATATTTTATACAAATTCTGTAGACGGAAAATTTAGTGAATAAAAGCAATTGAAAAAAATTTCCTTGCTAATCTACTAGTACCGATGTTATTTCTTATCCTATATATTTAAGTTGCTACTCCCTTTTTACTCCCCAATCTTCCTTAATCATGTCAGAAGCTTTCTCTCCAATCATAATGGTTGGAGCATTCGTATTTCCACTTATTATGGTTGGCATTATAGAAGCATCCGCAACTCTCAATCTCTTGATTCCGTATACTGTTAATCGTGAATCCACTACAGCACCTGGATCTGTTGACGGTCCCATTTTGCAAGTTGATGTCGGATGATAAATGGTAAAGGTGAAATGACGGATAGCACATTCCCAGTATTCGTCAGTATCGAAAGCGTATTGTCGACAACCTAAAACAATATTTATAATAAATATTTGATTCTTTTGATTTGACTCATTACTAATTAGCCTACAGATTAAACAGGAAAAAAATTACTTCATCCATCATGGAGGGGGGTCGAAAGTACTTTGAGTGATCTTCTATTATCTATTTATAAACATCAATAGATTGTATACAGTTGAACAGCGGATAATAGCTAGACTTTAATTAACAATTAGTTCCCAAAGGTATATAAAATGCCATCGGCCGCGTTCAGTAGTGACTGGATGACTCCAATAATTATTTATTCATATTTTATTTCGAATTATTTTATTAGTTCCCAATGGAGTTTATCCATTTTCAAGTTACTAATATCTGAAATATCTTCAAACAAAAATATAATGTCATTTTATATATTTATTAACATAATATTTGTCATGATAACAGTTAATGTATCATTGATCGGTAGTGTAGCGTATTTAAATTCTGTTGGGGAAAATGGCGACTGATATCCATAGAGATACTACAGATAGGGGCAACAAGCCAGCTCGGAATCCGTCAGCACGTAAGAGGGAGATAGGAAGTCGGAGGTTTAGGCTATCTTTCTCTAATCGTCTGTCTGTTTCTATCTTACCGGAATTCAGACGGATATATCCACTTACAAAGCGAACTATGGCTTGTTGCCTCTATCTGTAGTATCTCTATGCTGATATCACAGCGCTCATATCAATCAGTTGACAAAACACGTTCAGCAGGAGATTGATTATCACTCTGGTCGCGCTACGTTGAGATAAACGCGACTATCGTAAGGTGAAGTGTGGAATACAGAGGGAAAGAGATAAGATATTTTTCTATTTCCGGCTGTTGTAACGAAGCTAGTTAACTATTTAAATGATGTATTTTATATTTTCCAAAAAATACTTTTTATCCTACACTATGAGAAAGTTGAATTTTACCAGCATTACGGAGGCGAGAAAGTAACACTTTCTACGGCTAGCCGAGAAAATAAATTTTACGTTTCCACGCTAGATGGCGCCCCAATTGACAAATTAAATAAAAATTGCTAATTTGATTGATATCCCACTTAAAATAGCATAGGTGAGCGATTTCAATCACATCATATTCAGAAGAAACAAAAAAGAATCGCTTAAAATAAACAACACCATTAAACGACAGTATAAAAATAAAATAATAAAGAAATTTAAGAATAAATAATAAAGAAATTTAAGAATAAAAACAAAAAATTCAATATTGGATACATGGGTCTTAACAAAGTAGAAGTTTCAGAAGGGGCATTTGCTGACGATATAGTTATTTTTGCGAAAACTAAAGAAGACCTGAAACACAATATAGAAACATGGAATAGTATCTTGAAAGAAAACGGGATGGTTATGAATAAAAACAAAACAAAAGTTATGGTTATGGGAGAAGGACAAGAAGAGATAAATATAGAGATTGAGGGACAAGTTATAGAACAAGTGACAACATTTCAATACTTGGGAATAACAATCGATTAACACGGAACACAAGAAGCAGAAATTAATAAAAGAATAGAAAAAAACAATCAAACTCTACTATACGATGAACAAAGCATTCATAAACAATAAAGGAATATCGAAAAATACCAAGATAAAAATATTTAAAGAAATATATAGGCCAATTAACTTATAGATGTGAAACGTGGGTGCTAAACCAAACACAGAAGAGCAGAATACAGGCAGTTGAAATGAAATACTTAATAAGAGTCCGAGGCGTTACAAAAAAAGACAGAATAAGGAGCACAGATATAAGAAGTCATCTAAAAATAGAATCAATTCTAGAATTTATAGAATACAGACAATTGGGATGGTGGGGGCATTTACAAAGAATGGAAAACACAAGACAGACTAAAAGAATATGGAAAGCAAAAATAGTTAAAAATAAAAGAAAAGGAAGACCAAGACAAACATGGAATAAAACTATTTCAGAGATATCAAAAAATAAAGGGAAAACGTGGCTGGAAGCAAAAAAAAATGGCAAAAAACCGAAAAAATTGAAAAAGCTTTATAAGCATTTAGTTAAAGACACATACCCTGACACCAATTATTTGGTAAATAGGGTCCCGATTATATATATAAAAATTAAATTGTTAGCAGTTATCAATGTCTGCAAATTCAATCATAAGTTGTCGTATTTTGATATTTGTTTGATGTTGACTTGTCAGTTATGGAGCCTGAATCAGATGAAATAATGTAACAATTATTGTGTAGGATAAAAATGGTAATGAATTTCATATATAAAATAAAATGTTTATAGAAAAAATATTACCAATAATTATTGTGTAGGATAAAAAATTATGTGTAAACCACGACAGTAAAGTGCTTTTTCAGGCCTCAAGAAGTGGCCATGATTGGCTGTGCCTCGCCTGTTCATATCTTCTTTCTGCATGAAAAATGCCACTTTACCGCCTAGGTATACAATATACTATTTCTGTATCTAGTATTTTTATTATCAATGTAAATGATATTTTTAAAAAATTTTGTTTTATCATGAAGAAATGTTATTACCTGGAAATGGAATTTTATGCGGCCTGGAATTAAATCTCTGGAACGCTTTCGTACCAGAAACGTTAAGCGCGATCCTGATTCCTTCTGTTAATATGTCAATATCTTCTTTATGCGTAAAATAATTCGGATTAATATCAGGATACACCATAGGATCTCTTGATTTCAATTTAATCCAACCAGTACTTTTTGGTCGTAGAAGAAGAGGTAATATCGTCCATGTTTCTGCGTTCTTTAATGGTTTATATACAGTATTGTAAACACTGTCACGTAATCCTGTGATTCTTCTTATCTGGTCAGGATCAGAGTTTATGCTACTCGGAGCAAAATGGAACTGTACGTCCGGCCACAGACCTGACTTTGGAGCGTATTTTGTATTGACAAAAGCCAAACCTTGAACGAAAGGATTTTATTGATAATTCAAATGATTACAATTGGTATTATGAGTCAAAGCAGCTTATTGAAATTAATAATTTTTTTTCTTGGATTATTATAATAATCGCGATATAATTATCCATCCATTATATCTGAGCACTGGAATAGAAGGGAATTAAATAGCAGATGGACTAGCAAAGAGGGGGACTGAGGGACCCTTATTTGGGGACCGGAACCCTTTTGCGGTATCAGCCCAATGTAATATTGGAAGAAATAGGCAAAGCCGAAGAAAGTATAAGATCTGTCCATTGGAAAGATCTAGTAGTGCTTATACAATCAAAAATTCTGTGGGTGACTACAACACATTGAGATCAAATGAATGCATAAGTCAAAATAAAACTGCACTAAGAGTTTTAACAGGGATCCTAACAGAACATTGCCGCCTGAACGGGCACCTGAAAAAGGTCAAAATAGTGGAGAAAGATGGATGTAGATTCAGTGGCATGGGAGAAGAAACCTCCATACACAAACTTGCGAATCCTAGGTCACAACACCTAGGAGATTATTGGATAGAAGAGGTACATTTACCTAAGCTGAAGCCTGCAGATATCCTAAAATTTCTCAGGGAAATAGGACTAAAGGAACTACTAGACTCTGAGACGTTCCTCAGCAACTAAGTAGAAGTAAGAGAACACAATAGATCTTTTAGGTCTCAGTGAATGTCACCCCATGATACATACATACATACATACTATACATGCATACATACATTATGTCTGAAAGATTCGAATAATTAAATTCCTACATTAAAATGTAATTGAAAATTTGGAAATAAGCTAGCCAACTCAGGAATAATACTATTTTTCAATGAATCTCAATACGCTGGATAGTTTGTTTCCCTTAATTGAAAAAGGACTATATTTTGTCGCCTAATATTCCAGTCCGTACATTCAGTCATTGTGGATGTTGAGTGTGGGATTCACGCATCCAACGAGGATTGTTACGTGATCAGTTTCTTGTTGACTTCTACGCATATCATTAAAATATCAATTCGTTCTTCTTCAGATATACCATTCATTGTGACTTTCAGTAAACACCAACAAAACTAATTTATTGAAAGGTCGAAGGCGTTTTTGTAGCAGTCATAGCCATCTGACGGTATTATTTTAACATCGGTGTAGATAATGTAAATGTAACATGTACATTTAAGTATAAGCAGCATCACATGAAAAATAATCTTTCTTTATTAAGGATTAGGGCAAAAAATACACAAGTTGATCCATTTGAAATAACAGAGTTCATTATTATTCCGAAAAAAGGAGAGATCTGACAACAATGTAAATACCACCATAATATCGGCCATATCAGAATATTCTTGCACACCGAAAATTATTAACAATGCTGCGATCCGTTTCCGATAAACGAGCCGTTTCATACTTAAAACTCACTTTGTATAAGAACACCGTTAGGACAACTAAAGGATGTCCTCAAGGTGGAGTACTTTCACCACTTTTATGGAATCTAATTGTGGATGACTTGGTATTCAGGTTGAAAGATCAAGGCATATGGACGCAGGGCTTTGCGGACGACATAGTGATTGTCACCAATGGGAAATTCCCAGAGGTGGTTATGAATGTCCTACAAGAAGCACTACGAATTGTGGAGGAATGGTGCCTTGAGGAGGACCTTTCAGTTAATCCAGAGTGACTCTTGATTCCAAACTGAATTGGAAGACACAACTGGAAAAAATTACTACCAGGGCGACTAGGCTTTTCTGGCAATGCAGAAGAATTATGGGCAAAACCTGGCTTTACACAACTGTGATAAGGCCAACGATCACCTATGGAACAATAGCCCGATGGAGGAGGACAGAAGTGTCCTCTGCAGTGAATAATATATTAACAGCAATCCAAAGACAAGCCCTTTTTGGTATTACCGGGACAATGAGCTGCACGGGGACGCCTTCTTGGACTTCCTCCTTTGGAAGTTTTTGTAAGGGCGGAGGCAATGAAAGCAATTCTTAGGCTGAAATCGGGAGATTTATGGTCACCGAACAATGATCGAGAAGGACACACTGATAAACTGGGACAATACTAGATGAACCCATATTTCACATGAGTTTTGATAGCATGACACCGGGTAATATATTCACTGAGCGAGTGAACATCATCATCTAGGGAACATGTGATGCACCCAGGTAATTCTGGAGAAATCAACTGGTTCGCCGAAGGTTCCAAATAAACCATGGTACTGGGGCTGTTATAAAAGGACCTAGAAAGAGATTGATCTTCAGCCTTGGCCGATATAAGACTGTTTTTCAAGCAGAGACGATTGCCGCTATATTGATGAAAACATCATAAGAGGATATACCGGACAAAAAATAAAAATATTCACTGGTTGCCAGGCTCTGCTTAAAACTATCAGTAATCCAACAACTAGGTCTACACTGGTAAAAAACTGTAAGGAATCCCTCAACAGGCTGGTAAGAGACAACAAAGTGTCTCTAATATGGGTACCGGAAATAAGGGGAATATAATGAAATAACGGACCAGTTAGCTAAAGAAGGTTCTAAGGGAGACTTAATAGGTCCGGAACCGTTTAGGGGAATCACAATAGATTGCATACTAGGGGAAGTCGGGAACTGGCTAGATAGGGAACACCAACTCAAATGTAGGTCGACACAAGGGCATCTCCATACAAAGAGTTTACTGAACAAGGTAGACAAGGAACTCTCAACCAGGCTATTGATACTGAGTAAGAGACATTTGAAGACAGTTACCGACCTGGTGACTGGACACTGCACCCTGAGGAAACATCTGCACAAAATGGGCAAAGTTATTGAACCTATGTGAAGGAAATGTGAACTCTATGATGAAACATCCACTCACATACTCTGCTTCTGCGAGAACTTACATGGACTCAGACGGAAGTACCTACTATAGAAAGGAAATAATACAATCATTACAACTATTGAAAATCTCTCCAGTCAAACTAGTGGCCTATATAGAAGTCACAAAGCTTCTGGAATGGAAGTAGATAACATGGGAAATGGTACAAAGATTCAGTTCAAGTGTCTGGGCTGTTGAGCACAACCCAATCGAATGAATGAATGAACTACCATAATATCGGCCATATCATACTTAAAACTCACACTTTGTATAGGAATAGTTTCCAGTTGTAAATTTGGAATATATTTTGAATAATGAATTAGCAGATCACCAGGGCTGATACATAAATCAATTTTTTGTAATTTGCGCTGAAATTTTACCAGTACTTAATTCAATTTCGTGGATCTTCCAACAGATATCCAGAAATTTTTTTTCAACAGTTTTCGTAAAAAAATAGCTGGTTAATCTTTTCATTATTTTAATAAACGTGCAGTTGTTTTTAGATCAAAATCAAAATGAGGATACTCTAATCTTATTGTTAAAATAAACTAGATATTTCTTAAAGCTGAATATGAAACTTGTTTTGTATTTGAACAATCACCTTCTATTCCCATTGATGTCATAGGCCCTTTCTCGTTTATTATATACTCCATGCCAACCTGCATTGTTTGGTAACGTTTTCTGGTAACGGTGATTGGGTCATCTATTACAAAACTTAAACCACCTAAACCGACATGGTCTTGTAGATTATATCCAACTTTCAAGTCACTCAAAACCGGTATATTGAAGGATTCTAAATGTTCTTTTGGTCCTAAAATATCAATTTTGGTTAGATTAGACAATATATATCAAAAAACATGTTTAACATATTGTGGAATTATCGACAGACTTGTCGATGGGGAAAAACGATGAAACTGAATTCCAGTTCCCCCCTAAGAAGCTGATGAACGGTTTTTTGTCCTCATGAGCCGCATCGTAAGGAAATTGGTATGTAGGGTCTAAGGAATTAGTTTGGACTTAGTCTATTACTAGCAGAAAAACTGTAAAAGCTTACAACAGATCAGGTGGCTCTGGGAATTGAACCAGAGCCACACGAATGCAAATCCATAGCGTCTAATTCTCGGTAGTCGTCTCGGGGAATGTTAACCAAGCCTAGAAGGCACTCCAAGAAGAAGAAGAAGAAGAGATTATATATTTCCGGTAAGTGATGTAGAATCAGGAAATAAGATAAAAATAAAAAAAAATAAGGAAAACTCTTCCACTCAGTTGCCTTAAAAAACTATATACTGTGACAGTTGTGACGTTAAAAATTTAGAAAAATATGTTTAATGGGTACCTACAAGATGAACACGAAGGAGCCTTAATATGATAAGGCATCTAAATAATTACATTATAGGTTGAGGATTGACAATGTAAGTTGGAAAAAGCTAAATCTGAAGAATGAAAGAACGAAGAGCTGGAGAAAGGAAATATTTATATAAAAAAGATGATTGGGCTGTAGAACATAGAATATTCTGCTGAAGATTTAGAAAATTAGTCCATAATCTATGGAAACTTCATGAATAGTAGTTTTGAGACTAAACTGTACATAACGCAGTTCTCTCGGACTACTAAGTAAAATAAGGGTATGGGTATTCATAAGGTAATCCAAAAACCACTCTGAGCAACCCGTACGGCAATTAATTGTGCCAGTTTCCGCACACTGTCAGCAGCAATGGAAATTCTTCTGGAACCACCCTTACATATATTTCTGGAAATAGAGGTTAGATCGACAACATAAACAATATAGCACATTCCCAAATGCACAAAGCATACTTATACGAATATTTTCATACTACTCGTGAACACTGAAAATGACTATATTCTGGGTATGTCCGGCTGTTGGTATCCCGATCAGTTTAGACAGAAATATCAACCTGGGATCTTATCTTACCCTGTAAAGTCGGAGTTGGTTTCAAAAGACTTTCCTCGATAGAAAGGCTCAACAAAGTGTCTGGTCAGTATTCCTGGCAATTCTAGTATGGATGGATATGAAAATACCTGGATTTTAAAAAGAATTTCAGACTTTTATACTTTTTATTGGAATTAAAAAAAACTTTGATTATCTAGCAGTCAAACTGGCATTGAGTCAAAAATAATTTGTTCAGCCACCGAGAAAATAAATAATGTTTTTGAATTAACTACAACAAGAAAAACTTACCTACACCAGATAACATCAAGATGTGTGGACTTCCAATGGAGCCAGCGCTTAATATGATCTCTCTTCTCGCTCTAACTGTTTGAGGTCTATTGTTGCGAACCATTTTTACTGCGTAAGCTTCTTTGGTCTTCTGATTTATTTTGATTTTAGTTACTTGGGCTAACATGGCAATGTGAAGATTTGATCTATTTCGAACTGGTCTTAGGAACGCTTTGGCAGTCGAGCACCTTGAACCCCTTCGAATCGTACCTAAAATTTAAAAAAAATAATGGTTTGAAATTGAATTAGAAGTCGCTAGATACATTCAAAAAACGTATTACTTCACCTTGAGAAAGCATGAAACCAGTCTGAGTCCCTCCATTGCAGTCTCTGATTTGGTAACCTAATTCCCTTCCGGCTTGAAGGAAAGCGATCGATAGAGGTGTCCTCCAAGGGGACTCTTGTACAGTCAGGTAACCTCCTGATTTATGATAAGGAGTTTTTAGCAGATACGGATTCCTATTATCTTCGGATTTTAGAAAATATGGCAACACATCCTTGTAGGACCATCCAGGGTTACCTTGCTTCTCCCAATAATCATAATCCCGACTATTACCTCTGACGTATATCATTGCGTTTAAAACACTTGATCCTCCGAGGACCTAAAATGCATGAACAGTTTAGGGAAAGTTTGTTACTTTCACTAATTATAAGAAGGTAGTACAAATTCTTAAAGGCGAATCATGATTATGAGTAAAGACAAAGTGAAGTTGAGAAATTGGGTATACGGTGATGCCAGCCCTCACTTAGCTCTGACAGCCAACTTCACTATCGTCTTAAATTGATTGAACGCTTAACACAAAGTATACTACTAAATACACTTTATTTGTACTAAAAATACACTACATACTTTACCCCTTGGCCAATTACAACGATCTCCGAGCATCGCTAAACAATAGGGGGAATCTACTGAGGGAGATGTTTGGTACATCCAATCCAATTCTGACATCTGTAAATATCCACTTAGCGTCGGTATATCGGAAATTTCGTTTTCGTCACTTCCTGCGTCAATCAACAAAACTGTCCAGTTGGAAATTTCTGATAGCCTAGAAGCTATTACAGCACCAGCCGAACCGCCTCCTATTACTATAAAATCGTATTCTGGTCTAACCTTGAAAATAAATTATTAAAAATTAATTTTATTTGAAATAATTTGGGTGACTAACATATTATGATATAACATGCCGAAAAACCAACATTTTCAATGTTGATTTTCAAGAAGGGATGGGATCCAAATAACATTACTAAATTTGGAAAGAACGCCATTTAATGGTAAATAAACGGCTCAAATGCAATTGAAGGAACTGGGATAGGAGTGTGCAGGCCAGGAACTAAACACTCTGAAAGCTTGGGAAAAACCACAAGTATCTTTCAAGGGGAAATTCACGCCATAGGAAAGTTCAATATTTATAAAGGTTACAGAAGGAAAAGGATTATCATAATGTCGGATAGTCAAGCAGCCATTAAAGCACCGAACTCTTGTGTAATCAGTTCCAAAATGATGTGGAAATGACTAGGCAAACTCAATGAACTAGGCGAGAACAATATAGTCACCTTACTGAGGATTCCAGGACATACTGGAATAGAAGGAAATGAAATAGCAGATGAACTAGCGAAGAGGGGGACCAAAATTGGTGTCAAAAAATTCCAAAAAATATATACATTATTATTAGTTGTGATGAATCTTGGAATTTCTGTCAGTCGGCTGTTTAGGTGCTCCAAAATGAACCAAAACCGACGAAAGTTATCCGGCCTCGAAGTGTCTCCAAATAGATAGTGGCGACATTTGTCTCAAAAGCGGGTTGTGTAGCAACAATTTCTCTGTCGACAGCTCCAGAAACAATTGAGTTTTCAAAGCAAGAAAACATCGAATTGTAAGACCATTCTCCATACAGTCCCGACCTTATTCCGAACGCCTTTTTTACTTGCGTGGTCAAAGGTTTCAGTCCCCAGAAGAAACAGTCAACGCCTTTCAAAACTCTAGTTTGAATGTACCAACTAGGGAGTGGAATACTTAACTGCTTCCAGAATTGATTTCAAATGATGCAAAAATGCATTTTTTTCTAGCTCTACATGCAAAATATCAAAGATAATGGCCATATTTGAATTAATTTCAAGATATCCGGGACCCAAGTCTTGAAAACCGGGGAGTAGAACAACCGAGAGAAAGGAGGCGTGGTTCTATCGAGAATGAATAAATGGTATTCTTGAACGTCATTCTATCGAACGTCAATAGAAGGATGACTCCCTCAGGTAAAATGAGGGATCGGCTAGGGAACACGAAATAATTTGACAGTGTTGTGAATTTATTTGACGCTGTGGACCATTAACCACACTTTTTAATACTCCTTGCTGTTCAATTCATGTATATTCAATGAAATAATAGATAACAATCTTCAAAAATTTTTGTTGTTAGAAGAAATGATGGAAGATCGGTATATACTGGCATAATTATTATTACCACTTCAACACTGGACTGTTATACTTTATTATAATTTAACAATAATTGTATTTGTGAATAATTAAACATTTCAAATTAAATAATGATGAAAATTCGCTTGACAGATTCAAACACGCGCATTGTGTCGATCAAAAAATTACGTTTTATGATTGATCAATAAATTTGGCATCGCATTATCTTTGTTCCCTGTTCAATTCTCCCTCCTTTGCCATATATCATTCAGTTCTTTCTTTCCTTGTACACCTTGGAATTGTACTCTCCCAAATTTTGGATGGCTTAGCATGAAGTCAATTAAATGGTCCAATTGGTTTTCGGAGCAACGTGTTTTTTTTCTTTTTATCGTCCATTCCAGAAATTTTTAACTCAAAAATGCTTGATTATAGGTTATGATTTTTCTTCTGTTACACGGAAAAGCGGTGTTGCCAATATATTTTCTAGTCGTCTCCTAGTATCCGGCTTTCATTATGGCCGGTTCATTTCTAACGTAACTAGAATATGGATGGACTATAAATATTGGCATATAACTGTAGCCCCCTGCAGTTATAGCCCATGTTATAGCTTTTTAGTAAAATAATGATAGGAATGATCCCTGGAGAACGTACTGTTCTATTGCCGTCAAAAATTGATGCCCCGATGTCTTTAGTTTAGACAAGTCTCCCTCTTCTAAACAGTTAGTAGTCTTCAACAGTGCTGTAAAATTCTGTAATGCGTTCCATGCAACCCCCAAGTGTGTGGAAGGAGGTATTTTTTTCCATTCCATAGAAACCAATTTTTTTTAAATTCTAATAATTCCAGCTTTTTGAGGTGCCCACCTGGGCGACAGTATCCTGTTCGGACACCTATCGTAGCTCTCAGTGCAATCTTACTCTGGCTTATCCATTTGTTTGATCTAACCTGCCTATAGTTTCCTGGGAGAATATTTTTTTTAGCGATTAGTACTAGAATTCTACCGGTCGTTTTCTACTGTAGATTACCGTTATTCCAGTAGACAGCAGTCGAAAAGCCTCACTCTGTATACTCTTGACAACTCATCTTTTATTCATGATTTATTACTATCCGTTTAAAAGATATTGAAGATTTTATGAAGAAATTGTCGACAAAAGTCATGTGAATAGAGTCGATATAAAATTTTATAGTATGCAAAGTCCCACATTTCATAAAATTTAATTTTTTTGGAGCTGAATTTCTATCCTGAAAAAATTATAAAAAGTACGGAAAGCAAGCGGGAGCATTGAACGTGACGTCAAATACATAGGCTGCTATTTATATTTTGAGCCTAATAATGAAAAGACAGTAATTTATTATTAAAAATGGCTTTATTGTTTTCCGAAGTATTCTCCATGATGATCAATACACTTTTGCATGCGCTCGAACCAATTTTCGTAATACTTTTTCCATTCCGATTGAGGTATCTCCAAAACATGATTTTTGAATGCATCAACAGCTTCTTCAGGTGCCGAAAAACGTTGGCCACGTAATTTATTCTTGATATACGGAAATAAAAAGAAGTCATTTGGTGCCAATTCAGGGCTGTACGGAGGATGACCCATCAATTCGACGTTTTGGCCAGTCAAATAGGTGGTTGTTTTAGCCGATGTGTGAGAACTGGCATTGTCATGATGAAGAATGATCCTTCGTTGCCGGTTGTTTTTTCGTATTTCACGAAGCACTTCTGGCAAACAAATGGTTGTGTACCATTCAGAATTCACCGTTCTACGTTGCTCTAACGGCACGACTGCCACATGTCCAGTTATTCCGAAGAAACAGGCGATCATTTGCTTCGAGGTGCTTCGCGCACGATTCACTTTTGTCGGATTGGGTTCGTCTTGGAAGACCCATACAGTGGATTGCTGTTTTGTTTCGGGCTCATATGCATAGATCCAAGATTCGTCACCTGTGTAGATGTTATACACAGCTTTTGATGCACCGCGATTGTATTTCTTGAGCATTTCTTTGCACCAATTGACACGAGCATCCTTTTGAGCTTTTGTCAAATTATGCGGGATCCAACGCGAACAAATCTTTTTAACAGCTAAATGTTCATGCAATATCTTATTGATGCTTGTCATGCTAATGCCCAAAGATGCACTCTTGTCTTGATAAGCCACGTCGAAAGTCGTAAAAAATCATCGCACGAAAATGTTCACGAGTTAATTCCATTTTTTCGCTGAGACAAAATTTTCAAGTCGCTGTAAATAACACAAGTTATACTTAAATGACAAAAAGTTCTGAAGAAGGTTATGGTTAAAAAGATCAAACTTTCAATTGGAAACATCAGATGGCGCCTGTAAACACTTGGTAAGCCAAGGCTCAAAATATAAATAGCAACCCTCTAGCCTACGACCTTGAAAACGACAGACCGTTGCATTCATGGGAGCGTAGTGTACCGACGGAGCACAGATGACTATGTAAATATGTTTCTCCACGACTATTACAATATTGCACAAATTATTTTTACATATTTAGCTGTAAAATGATATAAATTCTTCACGCCAGTGAAGATTAAAATATTATTCACTCTCGTTAGCCAATCACATACTATGATTGTCAGAATTCAGGCTACAATGAACAAATCAAATTGCCTCTTTTAAAACGTCATATATCTAACTAGGTAAATCGCTTCCGAAAGCTCGTCGTTTGAAACGTCAAAATAATTATTATAATCTTAATTTTACGTATATATAGAGAACAAAACGGACAACAGTAGCGATAGTGAAGATTTAATGTTTGTCCACGACCACTTACTAATAAGTCAATATTTTACCTCCTAACAAAAGGTATATGGTACCCATACATCTACTAGAGTGAATATTCACGCTTTTGCATTTAAATATCATAATATGTTGCTATGACACAACACTCACTACATTCCAGCAAGAGATGGGGGTACAATATGAAATAAATTATTAAATCTGTGTATTTTGTTTAGGAAATTTGTTTCTGAAATATATCATATCGATAAAATATCGAAATTTCCAGTATTGATACTTTTCATAACGATATTTTCTAATATTGATATTTTTAAAACAATATATTTATAACGGTACGGTGTATCGATACTTTACACAGTATCGCCCATCTCTATATGTCACATCATCTGACGTCCATAAATTTATTAATTTGACGTTAGAATTGTCAATTTTACCAAATTATAACTTTCTGTTCTACACTCGCATTATTTACTTTACTTTTATTTAATAAATAAATCAAGGGTCGTGGACAAAGTACAGTATTCAACTCGCAATTTATGGCCATTATTCTCTCGGGTGACTTGCGCCCCTCGCCTACGGCTCGGGAAATGTCACCCTGCGTGAATAATGGTTATCATAAATTGCTCATTTAATAATATATTATTAATTATTTATGTTATCTCTTATTATTTCTAATAATTCTCAAAAAGAAAGTGTTTCTATTAAAAATATAAGGTATCTATATTTACGTTCTTTACGTTTCAATGAATGAATGTGGTTGATAGATAGCTCAAAGTAGAGATGCTTGACTCTTACGCGGGCGATCGACGTTCGATTCCCGATGGAATTTTTTTTTAAACATAGTCGTGGATAAAGTAGGTATAGTCTTTTACTTGTGTAGAATGGCTATTATTCTACACAAGAATATACTAATTTGTCAATCATTCTATATATAATTACGGGAAAAAGGTGTTATAGGTTTAGGACGTTAGTGCAAAAATCACGAAGTTACAATTATAATTATTACTATGATTGTTAATTAGGATATCGAATGCTACAGGTCTGTTTTGGCGGCAAAATTTGAATATTGTACTAGCGGCAAATGTGTTAACCAGTACGAAAATATTTATTTTTTAGATCACATTTATGTAAACAAAAAAATAACTATAGATCGGAATGATAGACATTTTGGAATACTTATTTTAAAATTAAATTAATTTGTTTTGTGGAAAAGAAAGTACGAAGGCATGTTGAACAGATTAAGAAACTTTCACATTATGTTGTTTCAGTTGTTTTCGATCAAGAGTTGAATAATATTCATAATTACTTTCTTATACCTGAATGTTTTGGTGACTAAATATTAATGCTTAAATTACTTCATTGTTAAATGAATTTTGTAATAAAACACTTCGTTGTCTACTATTTATTTTATAATTTAAACGTTAGAAATCTTCAACAGGTGCATGAAGACGCTCAAATTAAAATGCCAACGATATCGATAAATCTTTTAAAATATTTTCAATAGATTATAACGTCAATATATTTTCACAGCTTTAACATTTCAAGACATTAATAATAGTATACTATTTAACGAGCGGTTATGACCATCACCGCAAGTTGAATACTATATTTTATCCACGACTATAATAATAAGAGAAAGAACTTTATTCACAAATCCTAATAGTTACCTATAACAATGCTATAAAAAATTTAGTTATAGTTACTAATTTTGTTCATTAATAAAATTTACTGTAAAGTTTGAATATGTGGGACTGAATTATGAAAGTTGATTGTTTCTTTTTGTGTTTGTTGCATATATGTTGTTGAGGTACTAACTGTTTGAAGACTTATAGAACTGTATATTTTATTTGCAGTCTCTGTATTATTCTTTTCGGAATCATCCACGTACCCCCAGCCACTGTAGTTGATCGCCTACCGCCATGGTGTTATATCCAGCATTTACTAATAAACAATGCCCTTTATATAAATTACCTTCTGGTAGCAATTACCCATTGCTTCAAATTTATTAATACCAATTTTTTGTCAGTGATATTTTCCATTTTGAAATTTAAAGAATCATATCAAAATGCACGTAATCTTGTAGCACAGAGTAGAAAGTACCAGGTGGTCCAATAAGCCGATCTCTCGGCTATATATCAGAAACTATTCATGTTATAACCTCAGGAAAAAAAATTCCTTGGTAAAAGTGGCCAAGAGAAATCGCTGGAAATAACTTTTAAGTTTCTCGGTTAACCGCTAGGGGGCGTAACCTTTGAAGAAAAATTTAAAAACCAGTTTTTTGTGAAATATGCCCAATTATACCAAGTGTTAAATAAGTAAACTAGAAAGAGGCCCAAATTCCGTACAAATTTGTTTAAGCACTTTTTATTTTTCCAAATAAAGGGTGGGGGAGAGTGGGAAAGTGTTTGTGGATAAATACCTATAACTTTGGTTTGGATCAAACGATTTTAATGAAATTAGTGTCATTAGAAAGAGTGTAGATGAATTAATTACATCTACTATAAAACAATTGCATTTAGTTTTAATTGTCATAGGTATAGGGTACTTTCGAATGAAAAAAATTAAAACTTGTTTTTCTTAAAAATGTTTAATGGAAACACCTAATTATTGTTAATAATAATGGAACTGTATTAAATTCGTAACAAAATGGCGCAAACTGCATGTTGATAGCTTTTGTCGAACATGAGATATAAATTAAAACGCATAAACATAGGTAAGTATAGTATTGACTCACCCTGTATTATAACTAAAACTTAAATATGTGAAAGAAAGATATCTCGATCATTAAAATGATAAAAGCGCCGATTTTCGGAATATTAAAATAACAGTTGAATCTAAAGTTTAAAGGGAATTACAAGTTTCTGACCTAAAAGTTCACTTTATAATATGAAAAACCAACCTGTGATGTTTTAAAATCCTTAGAACAGTAGTTTTGGGTGTGTTTAATTCTATAGAGATTTGCTGACTACTTATATGTGGATTCTGTTGAATTAAAGCAAGAACATTGATTGAATTATCGTCCGGTCATACCTCTACTACGTCGTTTCGAAAAAACTATTTTTAATCGTATGAAATAACAATGGTCAAAAATGGATATCGACACTAAGATTCTTCTGCTAAAAAAAAATTTGAAAGTAGTGACCTAATTTAAAATTAAGTTATAATACAGGGTGAGTCAATACTATACTTACTCATGTTTATACGTTTTTATTTATATCTCGAGTTCGACAAAAGCTATCAACATTCAGTATGCGCCATTTTGTTACGAATTTAATCCAGTTCCATTATAATTTACAATAATTAGGTGTTTCTATTGAATATTTTCAAGAAAAACAAGTTTTAATTTTTTTCATTCGAAAGTACCCTCTACCTATAACAATTAAAACTAAATGCAATTGTTTTATAGTAGATGTAATTAATTCATCTACACTCTTTCTAATGACACTAACTTCGTTGAAATCGGTTGATCCAAACCAAAGTTATAGGTATTTATCCACAAACACTTTCCCACTCGCCCCCACCCTTTATTTGGAAAAATAAAATAAAAAGTGCTTGAACAAATTTGTACGGAATTTAGGCCTCATTCTAGTTTACTTATTTAACACTTGGTATAATTGGGCATTTTTCACAAAAAACTGGTTTTTAAATTTTTCTTCACAGGTTACGCCCCCTAGTGGTTAACCTAGAAACTTGAAAGTTATTTCCAGCGATTTCTCTTGGCCACTTTTACTAAGGAATTTTTTTTCTTGAGGTTATAACATGAATAGTTTTCGATATATAGCCGAGAGATCGGCTTATTGGACCACACGTACATAGAGACGATGCTTTATATTTAGTGCTAAGTTCACTATAGTTCGTTTCAAAGTAGTTGATAGCACAGAGTGTCTATAATAAAAGGAAAACGGAGGTCGGGTGTCCCAAAAAATGTTATCTCTCATTTATGTTTTACAATGTATCTAGATAAGAAGAAAGAAATTGTGACCAGGCCACCCGGTAATCGGTCAAATAACAATAGGTAATAAAATGCAAATGAAGCATACGCAGTGAACTAAACGGTACATAGTCGTAGAACAGGGTTATTTATGATTTTTGCTTAACGTTTATTATACTTATTATTATAATGAACATTAAAAGTAATTGTGCACTAAGATTTATATACACACATATTGTTGTAAAAAATAAAAAAAATTATAACAAATTATCGCAGGTGAACATTATTTTAACTATAATATATACAGCATTATTAACTAAAAACTTCATCAGAAAAATCTGAAGAATCGTCTTGTCCTAAGTTAATAATTTACGGTTCGATCTCTGTACTTTCGTCGATTAAGTCAAGATCCCACATTTTCCCCTTCTCAGCTATAACATGTTTTATGGCGCTTTGCCTGTTTTCGGCAGTCACATTCGCCAATGAATCTATCGAAAGTTGCCGTACTCCTTGAAGTTTAAAAGTTTTGTTGTTCCTGGCAACATAACCTTTGACTTGTGCCCATATAAGCTCTATTGGGTTCAGCTCACAATGGTTAGGGGGTAAGCGATGTACAATAATACCTCTACCTTTTGCCTATCTCATCGATTACAAAAATTTTAAACTTTGCCTTACGCTTTCTAACGATTTGCAAAAGTTCATTTTTCATCATTGTATCATCGAAATTTAAGGCTTTACACTACAACCACTCAATTATCGCCGCTTGTTTCCATGAACTTGTGGGATGCTTCTCTACTAATCGAGAATAATGTCGTTATCCATCACAACAACTGAGTTCTGGGGAATGTATTCGATCATTTTTTGGAAATATTCCTCAAAAACATCAGCCGACATTTCTCCGTGGAAGTCTTTGCATGAATTAGATTGAAATTCCAATAATCCTTGCGCCATTGCGTGGAGTAGTAGGACTAGCCTCTTGACGACGAGAGAAAACCTCTCCAGAATTCAAAGACTAGCCTGTATATGCATAACAGGAGCAATGAGTATATGCCCAACGGCAGCAATGGAAGTGATTCTCATCCTCACACCATTAAATATGGTGGTGGAGAGGGTTGCAGAAAAAACAAGATACAGACTAAGTAGAGAGGGAATCATTAAAAAGAAAACCACCTCTTCACTTCTTAAAAATCAGACAACCTGGGACATGAAACAAGATGGTATGATGAAAAAGTATAACTTTTCAAAGAAATTCGTTACGGAATTAAGCAACAAGAACGAATGGGACTTGGAATGAATGCCATTCAATGGTACACAGACGGCTCAAAAGCAATAGAAGGATGTGGAATAGGAGTGTACGGGCAGGAACCAAACACTCTGAAAGCTAAGGAAAAACCCCAAGTATCTTTCAAGCGGAAATTCACGCAATAAGAAAGTGTGCCCAGTACAATATTGACAAAGGATATAGAAGGCAAATGATTATCATAATGTCTGATAGTCAAGCTGCCATTAAAGCGCTGAGTTCTTGTGTAATCAGTTCCAAAATGGCATGGGAATGCCTAGGCAAACTTAATGAGCTAGGCGAGAACAATATAGTCACCTTACTGTGGATTCCAGGACACACTGGAATAGAAAGAAACGAAATAGCAGATGAACTAGCGAAGAGGGGGACTGAAATACCCTTTTGCGGAATCAGCTTCAATGTAATATTGGAAGAAATAGGTGAAGCCGAAGAAAGGAGAAGATGTGACCATTAGAAAAATCTAGTAGTGCTTAGGCAATCTAAGATTCTTCTGGGTGACTACAACCTGTTGAGATCAAATGAATGCATAAGTCAAAGTCAAACTGCACTAAGAGTTTTAACAGGAATCCTAACGGGACATTGTCGCCTGAATGGGCATCTTAAAAAGCTCAAAATAGTGGAGAAAGAAGATTGTAGATTTTGTGGAACGGAAGAAGAAACCTTCATCCACATACTCGCGAACTGCACAGCAATTAAGAATCCTAGGGCACAGTACCTGGGAGACTACTGGATAGAAGAGGGACAGTTACCTGCAGATATCCTAAAATTCCTCCGGGAAATAGGACTAAAGGAGCTACTAGTCTCTGAGATTCTCCTCAGAAACTAAGTAGAAGTTAGGGGGCACATTAGATCTTTTAGGTCTCAGTGAATGTTACCCCAAAATACATACATACATAGATTTAAATATTGACAGGAAATTGGGTTGTATATACCTGTATAGGTTACGGGGCAGGTAGTTCCGTCGTGCCTATGGTTTACAACTATTTTAGGGTCCGAACCCCCGATCCGTACTATAGATAGATAGATGGCGATGCATAAAAAGGGTGTAAACAAAAAGTGTACACAAAGGAAAGTGATGAAAATTACTTAATTCTTGAAAAAGCATCAGTGGAGCATAATCTTGCTCCAGATATCCACGTTGACTGGCAAATTTTTAGTAATTCTACAAATAGGAAAGCTGTAGTTTCATTATTTAATAATTTCAAATTTTCGCTCTTATTTTAGGAATTTTTGAGGTAATAAGTAGCATTTAATACCCGATAAAATTTAGGTATCGTGGGGCAGTTCGTAGTCGCTCTTAATCTTACTTTGAAACTGAACCCAATAAAATGTATCGTGGAGCATTTAACAGTCGCCTATCAATAGTACTGTAAAAAGACAGTGGATCAACCCTTTTGGTATATTCTATCAGATATGTCTTATGAAATAAATTTGAAATTATAATCATTTGTTTAATTTTCGTTTCTTATCGCAAGGTTTTTCAAATAAATTTTTATAAGTATATAAAATTACTTACACGTAAAGTATTTGTCAGGTGTATTTCTGGATCAACTGATAAGTACCTCATAAATGTTAAGCCTGCTGCAAAAACAGGTACCAAACCCAAGATTGTGAGTGGATTTGTGGTGAATCCAATTGCTATACTTGCTACTTGTCCTATAGCTGCTAAAGTTGACATTTTAGTTTAATTAAAAATTCCTTCCTGAAACAGATTGTACAAATTTTAGTTTTTCTATAATCATTGATAATAGTGACGTTTTTTTAATCGATTTTCGTACATAAAATATCTATTTCTTAAACAATAAATAAAAAAGTAACATGAAATTGGGATGAAGTAGTTTTTTTAACTCTAGCTGTTCTAAATATTGCCGCTAATGGCTCTGCGATATCACAATTGCCATGAACAGGGTCTACCTGTTAGTAATAATCATTGTCGCTAGTGAAAGTGCTGTTGTTAAAGGTGTTGGTTGTTATTAGGTTTGTTCCAACAAGCTTTAGAATAAGTTTGGGATTTTACTGAGTTTGCGTAGATTGAAATTAGCGACGATAATTTCAATCTACGCAAACTCAGTAAAACCCCAAACTTATTCTCAAGCTTGTTGGAACAAACCTATTACTACACTATTAATTATAATTGTTATAATATAATTGAAATAAAACATTAATAATGTAACGTAACTTCTATAGTGATAATCACAAAATAGTCATAACTTTGATGGGAGAGATGTACTTGACGGATTGACAGCAAATTATCGATATTTGGCTTCAGTTTTGTTAGCAATAACCGCAAATCTCTCCCATTTTATTGCCAAGGTAGACTCCCGTCGAGTCTTTGGACGCGCACAAATTTCCGTCAGGATAACCAGTCTATATACCTGTTTCATAATTGGGGTATGTTAAGCCGTCACTCGAGTTCCCGTCAGAGTGAAAAAAAAAGTTTTTTTTCCTCGAAATTTGGTGAAAACTTACCTTGTCAAAAAATATAAATTTGATAAAAGAGTAAAGTACCTTTATTTTTTGCAATATCGAAAACTTCAATTATGAAAAGCACAGAAATAACGAAAGCACACCAACTTTTTGAAAAAAGCTGATATTTTGACGGGTTGTCGATTGAAACTGAGGGTGCTATTTTGATATTAAGTCAAAATAAGGTGAAAAATAAATATTTCAAATCAAATAAATTACAGTGTATTTGGGACATAAAAAGGTAAGTTTCCACCAAATTTCGTGGAAAATTTTATTTCTTTGTAGAAGATAAAAATAAAAAATTTAAATTTTCCACATAAATTTTAAGGTTATATGAAAAAAGTGTGGATACAAAAGTTGTAGATCTTTTTATTACCTACAACTTTGCCATTTGACTTTTTTCGACTTGTAGTTTTGTCGGAAATCGACCTTTTTCCTTTCATTTTTATAATATCCTCCTCCTTTTCCAATGGGTTTTATCCTACTATTATTTTTTTTGGTTTCAAAAATTATCGACCCTAATAAGTAAAAGTTTTAAGGGAGGTCCGTTTTCAGATGTACGAAATAAGAAATAGTTATAAATGTTTTGTGATTGGCACTCTTATACGCTATTATTTTACATGATAACCTAAACTATCCTAACCCCCTAGCCACCCCGGGGAGTACCGAGTTGTACCACGCCTTTATTGGGGATTATACTGACCATCGAGGTGGATCATGAAATAAGAAATAGTTATAAATGTTTTATGTTTGGCACTCTCACCCGCTATTACTATACTATAGTAACCTACCCTAACCCACTAGCCACAAAACTGTAACGCTATACCTGAACGTCTATTTATTTTATATTAAGTATATCAAATTTATATAAAATTGTTAAGGTCATTAGTCATTAGACTTTATTTTTAAATCGTTATTCCTCCCAGGAAATTCGGTGGTACAACTCGACGGTAGGATTATACCTACCTGATATCTTGTGGTATAACTAGGCGATCCCGGCCACCCCAATAGGTTATTCAACTTTTTCATTAGAATTCAGGATTACGATTTACTGGAATTTTCAGAACTATTTAGGAAGCGGATTAAATTAACTGGACGGCAATTCGAGTGCGGGATTTGTGTCGGACGGGAACTCCTATTATATTAGTAATTAAGAAACCTGACGGAAATTCGTGTGCACCTTAATCTTTCGTAGATCCTTGCGGGTTCACGTGGACTACTTTCAATCAATGATCTAGATTCTAGATAATTTTATCAGCAACTGTATCTCTTTCTTTCTATCATTACGTAATGTATAAGTATAATAATTTTAATTACTTCTAATCTTTCTCTCATTTAGTTCTCTACACCAATAATAATTATGTAAATTCTTCAGTTTCACTTTTATATTACAGTCTAAAACAATGGTTTGAAAAAGCATCGACGCTAATTGAAATCACAATAGTTTCTTCATTTCTGCGCTTGTTAATTAAGATAATTTTGACACTTCTGGTATTTTTTTATTGAGTTTTTTTCTAGTCAGAAATTTTCGGGAGTAATACCACAAGAGCTCAGATTTATCCCGAATATTTTTGTGGTTGTTTTCGAATACTTAATTTCATTGGCAATTAATAGCTGTTCTGACAAAATCACGAGATTGTATAACTCGAGTGATTTTGTCAGAACAGATCGAGTTAAATTACCTAGGTATAGTTTGTCTCCAAATATACCGTCTTAGCTTTTGCCGAGAATCATCTTAATACGACCATTTACGACCTTAAAAGAATTTTACCTGAAATGATATCCAAGAACAGTCGAGTGACAAGGCAAGGGCGAGCCATCAGGTTTGTATCGGGTGTATGATGGCTACATTGAATTCATTTGGCAGTATTAAATATTCCGTTTTAGCGTGCGTTTTCGAAGAGCTTTCTATACGAGTATTTATTATAAGTTATCATTAATTTTTTTCGCAATGTTGCGTCGAAAACACTTGTCATTTGATGCAAAGCAAATTGTGAAAAATGTGTATGATTGTTTTGTTAATAGAGGCTTCAAAAGAAACCTGCTTATTTATAAAGACACCAATCTCATTTGTAAAGGATATTATTAACATTGGAAAATTAGGTGGAAGAAAAAATCGTAGTGATTTTCAATCTCACCGTCTTTTTGAAAACTGGTTTCAAAATCAGCTTATGAAAAATATTCCCGACCAATATTCCGTAATGGATAACGCAAGCTACCACAACCGCCTACTACAAAAAGTACCAAACTCATCAAGTAGAAAGACTGAAATTCAAGAATATTTGTTACAAAATGATATTTATTTTGAACCTGATTACAAGAAGGAGCAACTTTTGGAGGTGTTAAAATCATATGCTATTAAAAACAATAGGCATGTCACAGTTTAGCTGAGGAACAGGGACATACTGTGCTATATCTTCCTCCATACCATTGTACATTCAACCCCATAGAATTTGTGGCATCAAGTAAAATCAAAGTTGAGAGCAGAAAATGTCACTCCTACTTTGGATCGCAGTGCTATAGAATTAATTAAAAATGTAGTTAATAATGTACTCATTCAAATCTGGAAAAATTCTGTACAGTACGTTATAAAAATTGAAGATTCATACATATCCAAAATAATATCGAGCCTATTATTGTAATTAATAAGTCTGACAGTGAAACAGAATTAGATTTAGAATAATATAAAACCATACCAATAAAGTTGGATATTGTTTTTTTTACCAAGTTATAGTTTATTTAACTTAATAGTATTTAATAATCAAATTTTGGAGGAAAAAGAAAAAAAAGTTTAGTGAAATGGTGTTCACATATTAAATAAAAAACAAAGGATGTATGATAGAAATACAAAAAGATAGATATTTGTGAATTTGATCCTTTTTAAATTATAATTTTAAATAGTCCGCCACTGGCGATCTCTTCTACAGCAGCTATTAGTCATATTATTTATTGCAATTGGCCCATTAATTTTATGATTGCCGGCAAAAGTGAAGAAGATATATTTTGAGACAAACTATATATGAAACTAAATATGAGAAAACAACATAGAGCTACTACAGATAGAAGCAACAAGCCATAGGTCGCTGTGTAAGTGGAAATGTCCGACTGAACTCCGGTGAGATAGAAAAAGACTGACGATCAGAGGTTTTTCCGTCCTTGTCTATGTATATAGCATGCACTCTATTAGAGAAAGATATCCTAAACCTCCGACTTCCTATCTCTCTCTTACGTACTGACGAGTTCCGACCTGGCTTGTTACCTCTATCTGTATTATCTCTATGGGAAACAACCACAAAAAATATCCTGCTAGATCTGAGCTCGCGCGGTATTTGGTAAGACAATTCCATCAATAGAAAACTCAATTCAATTAAACTTTATTTTACAAACTGAAAGAACAATACGATTTTTCAATTTTTCTTACTATTTTGACATTTACAATTTGCCACGTAACGCTTGATAAACGAACAGTAAATGCTAGAGTTGGTACGGGGACGTAATTTATCAGATTTTTTTATCCACTTGCATTTCAGTTCCTTCCTATTAAGCCGATAGCAAACTAGTATTTTTGTACTCACAAATGGAAATTATTATACATCAATGAAATTGTCGCATGTGAAATGTATGACAATAGTGCAATATTACTCTCTGGCCGTAGAAAAAATATAGGGTAAACTATGGGTAGGTTGTTTATGGCGCTTCAGAAACGATACGTATGGTTATAAAAATGACAAACTTACTTATTTTTAAACTATTCCTATATTAAGAGGTTTTGGCACAGCACGTTTAACTTAAATCTAATCTTGTCTGTCAATATTGATGTTTCTGCATTTTTTCACATCCACATTCCCATATTAATTTCTTGATTTAGTATTTTTGGTGTATAATTTCGAATACTAACTTTTTTCATCTGAAATCTCAGAACATCTCTGTTGCCAATACAAGATTTTATACATAAGTTGTTTTTCAGGTAATCCAATTGTTCCGACTTATCCTTCAAATCTGGATATTTCTTTTCAACGTCAATTTTTTTACCAGGTATCTCGGAGTTTTTGAGCTGTTCAGTATTTTTTTCAGTTAAGTGCTTAAAACAATATCTATCACCCGGTGTGGTATTGTAAAGTGGCGTGAATACTTCTTTTAATTTGGGTCTCAGGATAACGTCAGTTTTGTATTTGATTCTATGGTCTGCGTTCGAATTTTTCACTTTTTTTGTTACTGTTTGCGGTATGTTCATTGCCTTCTACAGGAAGACGAAGTATTTCTGTAAAAAGAAAAACATATTTACTTTATTACAAGAACAATGACTAGCAAAGAGGAGGACTGAAAGACGGAACCCTTTTGCGGTATTAGCCCCAATGTAATATTGGCAGAAATAGTAAAGCCGAAGAAAAGAGAAGATCTGACCGTTGGAAAGAACTAGTAGGGCTTAGACAATCAAATATTCTGATGGGTGACTACAACCCGTTGAGATTAAATGAATGCATAAGTTAAAAGTAAAACTGCACTAAGATTTTTAACAGGGATCCACGAGACATTGCCGACTGAGCAGGCACCTGAAAAATCTCAAAATAGTGGAGGAAGAAGAATGTAGATTCTGTGGCATGGAAGAAGAAACCTCCATCCACATACTTGCGAATTGCACAGCAATTCAGAATCCTAGGACACCGCACCTAGGAGTTTATTGGATAGAAGAGGGACATTTACCTAAGTTGAAGCCTGCAGAGATCCTAAAACTCCTCAAGGAAATATGACTAAAGGAGCTACTAGTCTCTGAGACGTTCCCAAGGAACTAAGTAGAAGTAAGGGGCATAATAGATCTTTTAGGTTTTAGGTAACCCCATCATACATACATACATACATCTTAGATAACAGCAGTAAAGTAGAATAAAGTAATGATCCCCGGGGAACGTTCTATTCTAGTGCCATCAAGAATTAATGCTCTGGACACTGCTGCCTGAATGTGTACCTCAAAAATCTCAAACTAGTTAAAAGTACGAATGTAGATTCTGTCGAATAGAAAAAAAATACCTATTCACATACTAGCGGATTGCAAGGCACTACAGAATCCTACAGCACATTACTTGGGAGACTACTGGATAGAGAAGGAGACTTGCTAAAACTAAAACCTGTGGATATCCTAAAAATTAGTCTAGTAGTAGACTTTTCTCAGAAACTGAGTAAAAGAAGAGAAGAAGAGAAAAATAGATCGTTCAGGTTTTATAATGTGCCTATCCCAAAAAGCATTCAAACATAATTGCTTTTAACCTGGTACAAACATTCAGGTCAGTAGTTGTATGTAGCTAACGTTTTCTTGGAAAATAATTTAAAATATCAGATACTTGTTCTACTTGTTGGTTACGATATATTACTTTTGTTATCTGTAGTCATGGTTTAAATGCACTAAATGTCATTATCGGCGGTGTTCTCGGGCGTTTTTGGTCGATTTCAGATTATTTTATTACAAATCGAAAATATAGGTTTTGTTGCTCTACATAAACACTTTTCAAAACCATTTTAAAATTTAAAATCGGACAATCGATAACGCATCCAGGCACGATGCAAATTATCGCAACAGAAAACTATAATTGCAATTGCGATAAAAGTAACCGTCGCTTGGCGTCTGTTCTTCGCGCATATAAAGGGAATACGAAGAACTTCGTTTGTACCAAGTTTCAGCTCTTGCAAATGAAAAATGACGAAGATATTAATTTTATTGATTTTCACGGTTCCTGATTATTCGATTGACTCGCTTGACTCCTCATTTTGTTCGTATTTTAATTATCTACAATTTATTTAGATTGCTAAAGTACGTTTTACGCTATATGAAAAAAACTAAAAAAAAGAAGGTTTTGTTCGTTTTAAATGTTTATAACAAATTACTGAACAACATTTGCGTGTCCAAAACATATCAAAATGATAGATACTAAGTAATGTCTTTTATATGATGGCGTTATCCGTTTTCTACTAGGATTTTTGTCAAAAATATTTACCTATTGCTTGGCCTATTACTTCGTTCCTGGATATTAAAGCAAACTAATTTCGATAACCCACATTCACAAAAACAATTCTAAGAAGGTACTGAAACACTCGAAGGTCGACACTTGAAGACATTGAAAATAATAACAAAAACAATATTCGAACTAGCTTTTAATCTAATAATACGTTGAGATCTATATTAACAAAAACTAAACCAAAAAATGAAGAACATTCTTTAAAAAACTGCATATATCAGATATCCAGTGACTGCGACAAATTTTATTTAGGTGAAACATCTAGACCATTGAAAATCCGAATACATGAACACAAAAAGTATATATTCTTTAAGACAGATATTTGCAAACATGCTTGGGAAGGGGGGCATAATATTAAAAAAGCTCAATAATAAACGACGAAAAATCGAAGAAAGTGCTTTAATACAACTTAATGAGGATAATTATCTAGTATTTCAGCCGAATGTATAGTCAAATTTGGTTACCAATGTTAGGGAGAGAAATTTCAAATAATCAATTACCTGCGTTATCAGGATAGTATCATAAATTTTCATCTAGGTTTTCTTATTATTTATCATTGGAATTGTTTTTAATTGATACACACCTCAATACAAAAAAATACTCATATAACAAAAAAAGTAGCACCAAACGCGTTGTATTAACAACATTTCCGAAATAAGCAAAAAAGCGGTATCCCAATAAAACCGTTCCTACATCGTGAACTTCACTGGATCCCATTCCTAGTAGACTATAGTATTGTTAGAATAAAGTTATTTTATTTCACATTTCGCCAAGGATATGATCTACTGTGAATGGACCTTGGAAAAATTGTACAACAAATTTTTTGCGGTCTCAAACTTCAAAATATTATTGATTGTATAGTTATCGAATTTCGTTGTGTCAAATAGGGACTAGAATTTTAGAAAAACTTAAGTTTTCTTGATAACGGCATCTGGAACACTACCAAAACGTTGAATTGAAAAGATATAAAAAATATTGTGGTTTAATCTCCCAAAAAATTAACCAAAAACTTGTTCACAATTCAAAACGCTTACACAAGTACCAACAGTGCAGTGTTATCTAACTTATAATTTAATTATTCAGTTTTATTGCAATAAAAATCCTCACCTAATGAACCATCTAATTATAATGTGTGTTTTTTTAACCACATTTATTTGGTTATGAAATTTACTATGTGCTTGTCCATGACCAGGTAGAAATAAAAACTGCTATTTCTATCTGTTATTTAATGAAGAGAAATATAGACATTTTAACATTTGTTGTTCTTGATATGCAAAACTTTCAATATATCAAATTATGTATGGCCTCGACGATATTTATTCGAGAGGGTACATATAAAATACATTAGATTTCGAAATTTAAGAAAAAGTTTTATAAAGTGTAGAGAATTGTAGTGGGTATTGCAAAACGCAAAAGATCCAAAGATTTGCATTTTTTATTAGCATATTTTTACCAAATAATGGTAAGGATTATCAACGTTGGGAGGTAACGTAATTCACAAAATATACATTTTTGAAATACGATAATAAGTTATCGACTTTTTGAATTTTCTGTTCAGTAACTTTAAATGCTTCCGATACACGATATCTATGAATAAACTACTGTCAAATATTGAGCATGTTGCGTCCTTTAGTTTTTGTTTGGCAGCCATTGAAAGCACAGACATTTTATAAAGTGCTTTATAACACAAAAACCAAAAAACACTAAATAATCCCGTTAACTCTTTGCAAGTTTACTATGGACTGACGTCAGTGCAGCAATATATTGGTAATGAGCGTTTTAGCGGGAAGTTTAAACCGAAAATTAAAAATTTTGATTTCAAATGTAATACATAATAATAGAGAAAAGTTATTGTAATAATTTTGCATATCAAATTAGAGGTATACCGGGTGTCCCACATTATCATATACATACAATATCTCGCTTATTTGACAAGATAATTTAAAAATAAAAAACTGTTTTGAATGGTATTAAAGTCCCTTCATAATGACTTATGAAAAAACTTGATTGCATTTGACAGGCTTGTGCACCCACCTATCACTTTTTATTTTAAAATGGTACCCACGTGTTATTCTATTAGTAATACAACATACTTGTACTTATTTTTTATTATTAACAACAAAAAATTAACATTTTAGACTTTTTTATAAGTATTACCTAATTATCCTTATAAAAATTATGTTGCCTCCGCCGATGGTTATAAAAATGTCGAAAAGAAGTACATTAATTTTTTGTTGTCAAAAACCGATGCATCTGTCAAATACTTATTGTTAAACAGTGTCTAGTGTAGTTAATCGATGACTTAATTGTTTGTTGTGTCCACTATTCACAAGTTCCAATTAAAAAATAATTACTCTTGTTATCAGTAAGATGTCATTCACGTTTAGTTCAGACGAATACGTTGACATGTTACTAGTTTATGGTGAATGCAGGAAAAATGCTCGACGAGCAGCCCGTTTATATCGAGAACGTTTTCCTCAACGTCGTCAAGTAGCACACATGGTGTTTCCTAGATTGGAACGAAAATTGCGCAACGGTTCATTCCCAAACAAAAACCATGCACCACACCGAAATCATGTGAGCAATGATGATAATGTTATTAATGTACTTGCGTATGTTGGTGTTAATCCCCATACTTCTGTTAGAAAAATAGCTGAAGAAATCGGAATAAGCAAAAGTACTGTACAGAGAATTTTGAGGAAACACAAATATCACCCTTATAAATTACATTTAGTTCAAGGACTGAAGCCTACTGATTTCGACCGAAGATTAGAATTTATGTTATGATTACCGATGATCCCTTGCTTTTAAATAAAATATTTTGGAGTGATGAAAGCCGCTTCCACCACAATGGTGTAGTGAATACACATAATGCCCATTATTGGTCGAACGAAAATCCACACTGGGTTTCTTCAACTCGTTTTCAGACTATTTGGGGTATAAATGTATGGTGCGGTTTATTCAATGGTCACTTGATTGGGCCATACTTTTATGAGGGCACATTGAATTGAGCAAGATATTTACATTTTCTTGAACACGAGTTAGCTGAACTTATGGAAGACATTCCTTTGGCACAACGGAATACAATTATCAGGCAACAGGACGGTGCTCCTGTATTTACTAGGGAAAAATACGAAGAACATTAATTGTGGACTGTAGTGATATTGATTCTTTATTCCCAACGTAATAGTTTTAACAATGAATTATATCAATTCAGTATAACATAAAGCTTAAAACAACATTTTCTAAGTAGAAAACTGTGACATAAAATTGAAAATGCTTTTCTGACGTTTCTATTTTAATAATTAATAATTTTTTTTCTGTCAGCTTAACACCGAATAAATTTTGAATAGTTGTGACACTTGCACGTAAGTAGTTTCTGAACAGCTCCCCCTCATAATGCAGGTATTGTTGCGGAGCACCTCGATCAACTGTTTCCCATCAGGTGGATTGGTACGTATGGACCTATAGCTTGTCCTCCTCGCTCGCCAGATCTAACACCACTGGACTTTTTTTTGTGGGATTACCTTAAAGAATTGGTTTATCAAACGCAACCTGTAGATGTAGATGATCTGAAAGAACGCATTCGTGAAGCATGTCGTGCTGTTACACCAGCTATGATTCAGGCGGCCTGCACAAGAACGCTTTTAAGACGTCTTGAAGCGTGCATGGAATCTGCAGGAAATAATTTTGAACACTTACTATAATTTTGTTTTAGTTTTTTGAATTGCATATGCATTTTAGTTAAATTTCAGAATTGTTAATTTTTTGTTGTTAATAATAAAAATAAGTACAAGTATGTTCTTATTAGAATAACACGCAATTTTTAATGACAATATACAGTGGGTTCCATTTTAAAATAAAAAGTGATAGGTGGGTGCACAAGCCTGTCAAATGCAATCAAGTTTTTTCAGGTCATTATGAAGGGATTTTAATACCATTCAAAACAGTTTTCTAATTTTTAAATTATCCTGTCAAATAAGCGAGATATTCTATTTATACGATAATTTGGGACACACTATTTCAAATACCCTATTTTTGACGGCAATATAATGTAACGTTCCCCGGGGATAATTTCTCTATTCTATTCGATTGCTGTTCTCTCAAGATTATAATTACGTATTCTGGAACATCAAGGAAGGAGCATAAAACAGGGAACAATGCCACAGCGATGCCAAATTTGTTGAACAATCAGAAAACCGAATTTTTTTATAGACACAATGCGCGTAGGTACTTGAATCTGTCATGTGAATTTTCATTAGTTTTTAATTTGAAAATTTTGAACAATTTACAAATTCAATTATTGTTATATCATAATAAAAAATAACAACACAGTGTTGAAAGGATAACAATAAGTATGTTGTAATGTACCGATCGTCGAACATTTACCAATAGAGTATATAAAAGTAACGTTAATGGTTCACAACCACAACGTCAAATAAATTCACAAAACTGTCAAATTATTCCTTGCTCCCTGGCTGATCCCTTCAATTCACCTAGTAGAGGAATGAGGGAGTCATCCTACTATTGACGATAGAAAGACATTCAAGAATACCATTTAACAATTCTCGAGAGAACCTTTCTCTCGATTGATCTAATCCCTGGTTTTCAGGAATCGCTCCATGAGCGGATACATTTTGCATTAAGTTTTGTACATAGAAAGTCTGAAAAGTAACCGGAACAGCATACTGAAAAGTGCTGACGTGATTGCACTAAAAAGTGCTTTTTGTGTGTTTTCTTCTGAGCTGGTTCCTGGTTTTGATCATCCAACTGGTTTCGGTGCACTTTTGTAGGCTTATGTGGGGTTTGGAGATGTTCAGCAACAATACGAACGAGCTATTGTGCCGTTTCGTTACAGTAGACGAAACATGAATCCTTTACAACCCACCATAAACCAAGGAACAATCAGGGTATGTATGTATGTATGTATGTATGTATTTTGGGGTAACATTCACTGAGACCTAAAAGATCTATTGTGCCCCCTTACTTCTACTTAGTTTCTGAGGAGAGTCTCAGATACTTGTAGCTCCTTTAGTCCTATTTCCTATTTAGGTAACTGTCCCTCTTCTATCCAGTAGTCTCCCAGGTACTGTGCCCTAGGATTCTGAAATACTGTGCAGTTCGCAAGTATGTGGATGGAGGTTTCTTCTTCCAACAATCAGGGTAATTCGAACACTAGCGAATATTCTTTGGAAGGGTTCGATATTCCTTTAAAACAAAGAAACACAGTGAACGGGTACACACTTGTGAGTGTGCTATTGCAAAAATCCGTAAATTATTGGACCACGAACTGCTATTTTATCCAGGGAACTAAAGATGAAATAAGTTGTTGAAAAATAATTTTAGCTTTATTATGAAATCATGAAAAAAATTTGTAACTTTGAATACCTCCAATTTGACACCCTATACGTCCTTCCAAACAGTTATCGTCGATAATTGCAGTATTCATTGAATGTTAAGAAAATGCTGAAACAGTTCAATCTTTTATTACCTTTTTTTTCAAATAACAACCAAATATTGATGACGCCATCACCATTTTTCTTAAAAAGAACATCCTATAATTTTTCTATTTTCTAAATTTTCTTAAACAGCTGATTTCAAAAAACGTACATACATAGGGTCTTTAGTAAATATTTTCTGAATTACACATCAGCGTGTTGAAAATAACATTTTTTTTTCCATTTTAGATCGTTTTTGGCAAAACGACTAATGTGTCCCTATCTCAACTTTTCTTTCCGAATTCAAGCATGTTCAGGAATTCTCGATTTTACCTCATGCTCATATTGAAGATGGGCCAAATGTTCTTTAAACCGAACCTCAACATACCTGTTATTGTGCACTAAGTACGGGTCTTACAACGAGCGCTAAGTATGTCTATCTTTCATATTTTTCCTAACAAATTTAGCTTCTTAGCAAAGCCGATTAGTTTATTTGGTGAATGATAGTTCAGAGAAAGTCCAGTTATTTAGTGTTTGTATGGTTAAAATAAATGATATGTCAATTTCAGGTTCTGATCCGATAACATTACCTGCGACACCCTCTCCTGCAACGGAGTCTGCATACCTGCGACACCCTCTCCTGCAACGGAGTCTGCATTTCTATTCCATCCAGACCAGAATGTTCAGTGCCAGACCAAAGACACTTTGTTGAGTCTTTCTATTGAAGAGATTATTTTCCGCACTAAGGCCGATTCATAAACTTGACGGTGAGTATTCCGTTTGCCGGTGGGCCTGACGTTTGCTGACTGCCGGTCGTAGCCTCAAAAATTCATATTCATAAACTTGCCGTTACCCGCCGTCGTCCGTCAAAAACGTAAACAAGCAAAGACAATCTGGCCTATAAATTTAAAAATTCATCCTCCTCTGAATGGGTGCTTGAAAACTCCATATTCACTTAATTCACTATTTAAAAATACACAACACAGCAACAACGCAAATCAATTTTAGTGAAAATGCAAATGGCCGCTACTTTTTGACTTTTGACGTCATACCTTAATATCACGTGATTGGTTAAACGCATTTTGATTGGCTCTTTAAATGTGCTACGACCGGCCGCCGGCAAAAGATAAAATTGGTGGTTTATGTTGAACGGCACCACCGGCAGACCCAACAGCGGCCGGTAGAGTCAACGGCAACTATGAATGGCTTAACGCATTGCAAGGTTTTCAATTTAGAACGGTCACCGCAAACGGCACCGGCACACGTCAAGTTTATAAATTGACCTTTACTGTTACAAATGAAACTAATACCCGATTTCACCAACCATTTCCTAACTAACTTGACATTTCTCGGTTGTCATCTTGATGAAGGAAAATGAAGGACCCCGAAAACGAGTAATAGGTATTAAGTCTAGGGTCAGTGCTGCCAACAAAAAGTGGTTTTTCTGATAATACACCACCATAGCTTAAATCTTGAAATTTAAAATGATGTTTTAGCTGAATACTCAACCCATCGATGGCCAATTATTCCAGAAACTTTTGGCTTGTTCATTTCTGTTATTCTGTCACTAGTTATGTCAGATGTCAGAAGTCAGTTTTATTTGTTTTTGTTGATATTCGTTTATGTTTATTTTCAATAGGACTTTTGTAGTAGTTCTAGTTAGTTGTATCTCTTTATTCTTCTGATTGCTTTCTCCACTGACATCTGACATAACTAGTGACATAATGACAGAAATGAAATGGTGACTTGCCAAAAGTTCTTAGAACTATTGGCAACCGATGCGTTAGGTGTTCAGCTAAAACGTCATTTTAAATTTTAGGATTTACGCTTTGGGGGTGTATTCATTGTTCTAATAAATAGAGACATTAACTGTCATTCTTGTCAGAAAAACCAATTTTTGTTGGCCACACTGACCCTAGACTTAACTCCTCTATTCGTCCGCGTACTCTTCCAATTGTTTTTATACTCCGTGGTTTTGATGTCTACCCATTCGGTTTACATGTTCAAATTAAGCAGTGGTACCAATTTTACTTAAGAATGAACCCAAATCCGATGTTTAGTTAGGGTTGCGTTCTGAATGAAGGTCATTTCAAATTTAGGCCGTAAGGTTGGCTACAGTTGGTCAAAATTGCATATGGACAACTGTTGAAAAAAATAGTGTTCTACTTAGTGAGCAGTTTCCTAATTTAATCGATTTTTATAAAAAAAGATAATGGATCCACAGAATTAAATAATTGATGTAGTACTGGAAGAGTTTGTGTCATCTTCGAGTAGCTCTAGTGAATCAGATTCCGATGATGATGAAAATGGTCGTTGTATTGTGGTTTAGGTAAGGCACACAAAATCAACAGAGATACAAGCAACGGTGATCAGTCTCGCAACTCGAAGCCCTTGTTTACTTGGTCGCTATGCAATTTCGACCAACTTTAGCCTACCTTACGGCCTAAATTTTAAAGGGACCTTCATTCGGAATGCAACCTAGGTATTTCTTGCCTAAGGATTTTGTAGGATGGTGGAATCCGATTAAGGTTAGGATAGGTTAGTTTAGGTGAGCTTTAATATTGTAGACCATTCCGAAATGACGTCACTGACAGGTAGGCCATATTGTCGTAGGCCTTTATGTCATATTCTAGTTAGTTTGGTTCTTCTTTTTCTTCTAGTAAATTACAATGGCCTCCTATCCTATAGGACATCCAGCCAGAATGTAGTTTTATTTTATTATTGTTCTTTTTGAAGAGTGCAGTGCGTCTGGGCACTAGCCCATTCTCTTCAAATTGATCATTATTGGAAGTATTTGATAAACAACCAATGGTATTTAGACTTTAATTAGTTAGGTAATATGGCCGACGTGTCAAAGTCAGCTGTTTTGGAATGGTCTATATTTGTGATATGATATCTTCTATAAAACTAGTTGAAGCACATGCAGTAATGTATTGATATAATTAATAAGTATGCTTAAAAACAATTAACCTATTTTCGTTGATAAATATCTATTTCTTAATTCATGAAAACAACCACGTGTAAATCGTTAGTCACTGTGAAGTTTTTAAAGGTACTGTATTTTAAATATCGGTAAATTGTTCGTGCATCCTATTTAATATTCATTTTTAAATATCTGTGTACACTTTCACTACTTTCTTCGTTTCGTAACACCGACTACGTATTGTATTATCGACTATGGAATAGGTAATACACTGATTATATCTTTGTTTTATACGGAAAGGCTACAAACCAAATTCTCACTGATTGACCAAATTAGATTTCATTTTAAAATGAACGTTTTTATTGAGAATAAACACGTACACATATCATAACAAAACATCTAGACACACGGTAGCCTCTCAAGCCAAGCTCATGCAAACATAATGGCGAGCAGTACCGTGTGTATTATTACACGAACTATTTGGAGCCACTTTTGACCCAGTCATGACTCAAAAACTATTTCACATAAATATGTCAAGTTTGGCTCATATATTGAGGCATGTGCTCCAAATTTCATCAACAGACCTCCAACGTTATTTAGATATTAACGTCAAAAAATCGTCATTTTTATCACTGACTGACCTATAGATCAAAACTCACTTCCAGATGACCAAGAGGGTTCAAATTTAGTAGTTGGGTGAATACAACGGAATCAGAAACTAATAAATTTTTATCATTTTATTATAATTTTTCAATTAATTGATTCTATTAGGAACACTTACATATAGTGCCTGTCGCGGAGACCTCAGATTAATACATTAAAAAGATACATTTGTTTACATTTAAAAGTGAACCCAACATTACATCACATTCTAAGGTAACTTGCCGACCCTTAGCCGAATGTCTTACTTTTCCTTTGAATTGCGACAACTGAATTATAGGACACGATAGAAACGTACAAAATAAAAATGTACTTTTAAGAAATTACATAAAAACGACTTTAAAATAAGTAGTTTATGTAATGAAAATATGTTTTTGTTTGAAACTTTTGAGGTTTAAACGAAACAAATGTCTGTTAATAATTTTGTCTGTCTGAAATATGGCAACACCGAGAAAAGGGCGGAAACCATTTTACTATCAATTTAACCTGATTTTACTACGAAGTTTCAACGTTCCTAGTTTATTGAAGCTTTTGTTTTCGTATTTTCAAGTGATATTTGTGTGTGTGCGTACAGATATAATTAAAAACAATATTTTCTTGTGAAAATCATGGTTCGTCAGTGCCAAAGTTACAAAAAAAAAGTTGGAATTTTCCCAACCTCTCTTTTCATCTGTACGTAAATAATTCTATTGGCCAGTGGCACTGTCCGACTAGTCCGACAGTTTCTCCCCACTCCTTGAAAGTCATTGATAGGATAGTTTTATGAATGACTGGCGGACTCTATTTGTAGTATTACTCTAAAGGCCGGGCCACACCGGCATCCATCTGTCCGATGGATGGACGTCCGACCTCGGACGTCCACGGGGCGCTCCGATTCACACCGAAAGCATCCATCCAGTGGACGGATGTTTTCATGAATCTCTTCATCAACGAATATTTTGTCAGTAGCAGTGCAGTCAGTGCAAAAATAATAATGTCGTTTACTGTGCCTTGGTGTGAAAGTGATTTGTCAAAAAGTATCCCGTGGCTTGATGACTGCAGGTGGACTGGGGTAGTTTTGTCTGATACCGCGTGGAGCGCGTGTGACCGGGCCCAGAGCTCATGTGCAGGAGAAACGTCCATGCGGATGCGAAGGAAAAATCGCTCCTCCGGCGATTCCAAAACATCCATCCATTGGACGTTTTAAATGTCCAGCGGACGGACGGATGACGGTTTGCGTTGCACTATTTGCCAAGCTGGCGAGCGATCTTTTTTGAACATTCAGCCCGTCCATCCGAAGGTTGGATGGATGTTTGGTATTAACTGCTTCGCCTTAAGGCGGATACCCATTTCCGGAATTGAATTAAAATATAATTAATAAAGATAGAGTTCCGAAAGTTGGAACGTTTTTATTGTGAACTTCCTTTTCTTCCAGGATCTTTTTTCACAATTCCTTTAATATCAATAGTTTTTTAGTCATTAACAAAAAACTAAATGCTCTTTGTTCTTCCTAGTTTGTTGATAATTATTGCAATACATACTTTCGAAAGACTTTATTAAGAATCAACATGTTTTTTAACTTGTTGTATAGACTACATACAGTAGAAACGGTGGAGCTTTACCATCACGTGACTGTTACTATACGTATATAGGTATACGTATATACGTTACTATACGTACTATACATTACTATACGTATATACGTATACGTATATATGTTACTATACGTATTGTACGTTACTATACGTATATACGTATATGTATATGCGTAAAGTAACAGTCACGTGATGGTAAAGCTCCACCGTTTCTACTGTAAACTGCTGTCAAAATGTAACACCATGCTTTATGAACATTTTAGTTTTTGTATTCACGTTATTATCTCGGTTATCAAAAAAGATTCATTATTTTTAAGCCAACAGTCTTAATCTTAATCTAATCTGATAAAAACATTAAAAAACATCAAAGGAAATGCATTGATATCGAGTGTGATCTCGTCTTGTCAAAATGCCCTCATGAACTTGGAGGCTATCAGGAAAAGCGGGTTGGTAACGCAAAGCGAACTGGCAACGAATGCGTCTCTGCAGTTGGTCCCAGAAATGCTCAACAGGATTGAAACCAGGGTAGCAAACTAGCCAAACCTTCCATTGATATTGTTTGTATGCGACAACTGCGTTTGAAGTATGTCCTTTAAACTTCTTCAATAACAGTGATAATGGGATTGAAAAACCAAAAGTTTCACTAAACATGGTGCCACATTTTGGAGCCAGTTGACACTTTCTATTATAGTTGATTATAGGGCATTTCAAATTTCTTATAAAAATCATCAAAAACTTAACATTTCCGCAACCATTTCTTCAAGAGACAACTTTTGAAATTTTTTTTTTATCGCGGTGGTAAAATTGAAACAGATATTAATTGTTTCGCCGCCTTGCATTAAACCGCAAACTAAATTATGTAATCCAAAAACTTACAGAAATAAAAAAATTATAATCCTCAATGTACACCATCTTGATATTTATCACATCCACTAAACCTAACGATAGCACGCGATGTTAATGAACGTCTTCGGTAATTCGATTGGTTGTTGCAACTGCTTAACGATGCACATGAAACCGCCGGAGAAATTTCCGAGAGGTGATTGTTCTGCTTCTCGACAACTTTGAAAATTGACGGCAGTGTTGCTGTTGTATATGTTCAAATAAAAACGAAAGTTGAACTTGGAGAATGGAAGATCTCACGTCGGAATTTTACCAGCGCGCGGATAGTCTATGCTTTTATTTCTTTTTTCGCAATCTCTATTCTGTTTTCAATGTTTGTTGATTATTATTGGTCATAATTTGTTCACTATAGTAGTAGATTTTTTTTTCAATACTCATCGAAATTACAAAACAACGGCGGAAACACAGAAAGCATGACCATAAGTTTACTAAAATAATTGGGCGTTGACCCAGCACTGTAGTGGAACGCCTCTGATGCGATAATTACGGTGAAGAAGTGTCGAACGTGGGTAGTACTTGGATGGGTGACCACCAGGCAACACCGTCGTAGGCTCCTACAGCGGACAGCCTGTAGCATTTCAGACTACTAAGACTACTAGTGTGAGTAGAATATCACAGCTACCAATGAGCAAAATTTATAATGTAGATGTGCCGTTTTTCGAAAGAGACGTAAAACCGAGGTCCCCAGTCCACGGATGTCACACACACACGTGCGCTTGAGAAAGACCGTCCACAAAGCATCAATTCCGACAGAACCTCACTCGTACTTGGGGGTCGCGTATCCCTTTACTCTAAGGGGGGCGCTAGGGACGGCTTCTCTCTACAAGGGGTACCTCTGATGGATATATTTATTTATCTCTTATTTGGTTGTGTGTGTGTGTGCTTTCGTTGCCTCATTTTAGAATCCTGGTGAATAGCTGACCCCTCAGGATTCCCAGAACTGCGGGACCTCCGTATTGGGGGGTTAATCTTTTTTAGGTTACTTTTTGATTTTATTCGTGTATGTATGGATGTGCAATTTTTGTCTTGTTACGGTCATCCCCAGTACACCCCCACACATGGTTCAACCACGGATGTTAGGATCGATAAAGATTCCTAGTGGGTTCGGCAAAATTTCGGGTTAGGGGTGGACATATTACATCATATAATATATCTTGTTTTCATCCAAAACGATTGACTCGATGTCATTTTCATTTCAATTGACAGATGTTATCTTCTTATAACGTTATTATTTATTATATTATGTATTGTTCATATTCATCGCAGGTGAAAGTGTTACTATTGAAAATAAAAGTGAACAATATGAATATTTTATAATTAAATTGAATTGATGTTTACTTTTACGGAAAGACGTTTTTTTGTAAAATTTTAAAAATACAACATTTGCATGTAAGTACACACACTACTAAACTGTTCCAATTTTTTAAAAAGTTTCTAGTTTTTATGAGGTGATTTTGGTTCTTACAAAAACCTGAAACGTTAAATTTGGCAGTTAACATTTCTAAAATAAAAATATATAAAAATATCTTAAAAATTTCATTTTTGGTGGAATAGACAACAAGTCTATCCGATTATCATGTCAAATATAAATATATTTAATACTAAAAATCAATAATTATAGGTAACTTTACCGCGATATTTGGAATATTTCAACTTTACTTATATACGAAGATACGGAGAGGTTTCCCTTCTTCTGTTATTGTCTTTCAAGCTGTAAAGAGTAAGGAACGGTACAGTAGTTCTTTATAGTTGAAATTTGTTATTGAAATGAAATATTCGTAGCTGTATTATCTCAATTTTTCTTGGAATACTGTACAGTTCCGGGAAATCAATAAAGCTCCTGGTCCAAAATAAAATCATGGACTCAGTTTCTGCCTTAAATAAAGTTCCTGGGCACAGTTCCTGTCATTAATAAAGTTCCTGAACACAGTTCCCGGGCTATATAAAGATCCTGGACACAGTTCCTGTCCTACATTAAGTTCCTGGGCTAGAAAATCTCCTGGAAGAACATCTGATTAATGTGAAAATTGCTAGATATCGTCACCAGGAAAGTGATTTGTTAATGAGTGAATAATGCGCTCGTTAAAATGTTGTAAGCGTTTTTTCGTACTCCTTTACTGCTTCTTCTGAAATTTCAATTTTAATGATTGTCATTATATATAGTTTTATTTATTACACAGCAAGCAACATTACCATACTTTCAGTGCATCTTAGTAATTTTTTTTTGTCAGATAACAGCAGTTAAAAGTGATTTTGGATTTGATTTTTTTTCTAATTTTATTTTATTTTTAATAAAATAACGTTAGTGGCGCTCTTAAATTTTTTTCTCCTATCCAAATAAAATCTTTTTCTAATTTCCATCAGATAACAAAGCCCTGAGAACTGACTTGGCAAATTTTAAGTCAGTTTGGCAAGAACCTGTCCTATACATTTTTAAATTTTTGTTAAAATTCAAAGCCGTGAGTCAGTATTGTTTCAAATCATGTTGACCATGTTTTTCGCGAAAATATCATGAAAATTAAATCCTAATATTTAGTTATTAACAATATAAGTGGTAATAGTTAAGTTTAGTCAGCATTTTTAAATAATCTATCCACTATGGCAAAGCTAATCCACCGAAAACCGCAGTGCTATTAAAAAAATAAAAGTGAAAGTGCTATTGACAATGGTAACGATAATGAAAAAAATGATCTTGGAACACACACTCTATTAGAATAAACATTGGTGTTAACACAAATATTTAAATCCATACATGGACGTAATATTAACATAAGATATTGCTGTCTAAATAAATTACCGTTCAGCCGCTCGACTGTGAAGTTCACCGCTCACAATTATAGTGGTTTGCCATCTCTTTCTTTTACAGATGTTTTTAGGCAATTCCATAATTGGTTTTCCTTTATAACTGCTCACCAGATACGACTTGGGCATATCACGTATGTATATTATTTTGTGATGACAATCTATAAAATCGATTGTGCATCTGATACCGCAAATCGGTTCTGGTCCCCAAAAGTGTGTTTCAGGTTTCCTTTATTCATTTCGTTTCCTTCTATTTGAGTGTGTTTTGGAACCCACAGTAGGATGACGATGCTGCTCTTGCTTTGTTCATTTAGTTTCTTTAGGTATTCCCATATCAATTTAAAAATGATTACACAAGAACTCAGTGGCACTAGATCATCAAAGTGTCTGTACTTCACTATCCTATGTAGAAAGATGCGGTTTTCTCAAATAATTGACAAATAATTAAGGCATTGAGCTCATACTGCATCAGCTCAAAGCTGGTTTGGAACTGCCTAGGCAAACTTAAACCAGGAGAAAATAACACAGTCTCCTTGCGATGGATTAAATAGCTAATGAACTAGCCTTCAAGGCAGATCTAAAAATAAATACAGGGTTTATCCAGAACTGAACCAGACGAAAACATATTTCGGAAACTTCAACCAAAAGACACACACTGTTGTATTCGTAGTGAAAAATGAAGCTGCGTCGAAACAATGTCGCTTCTGCCATGAAAAGAATGAAAAGAGGGAGTACTCATTCTCATTGAAGATACTTTTTACCATGTAAAAAAGAGGTAAGTTCATTTCTTGATCCCCCAACAGATCTTGTACTTCATAAAAGGAATAAGTATGATTGGGAAATGTATGTTTGTAGAATGTATGTATCTACACTGAGACCTAAAAAATATATTGTTCCCCTTTCATCTGCTTACAAAAGATTGTCATAATGTCGGATAGTCAAGCAGCCATTTAAGCACTGAGCTCTTGTGTAATCATTTCCAAAATGGTGCGGGAATGACTAGGCATACCCAATGAGCTAGGCGAGAACAATATACTAACCTTACTGTGGATTTCAGGGCACACTGGAATAGAAGGAAATGAAATAGCAGATGAACTAGCAAAGAGGGGGACTGAAAGACCCTTTTGGGGGCCGGAACACTTTTGCGGTACAAGCCCGAATGTAATATTGGAAGAAATAGGCAAAGCTGAAGAAAATAGAAGATCTGACCATTGGAAAGATCTAGTGGGGTTTAGACAATCAAATATTCTGATGGGTGACTACAACCCGTTGAGATCAAATGAATGCATAAGTCAAAGTAAAACTGCACTAAGAGTTTTAACAACAGGGATCTTAACGGGACATTGCCGCCTGAACGGGCATCTGAAAAAGCTGAAAATAGTGGAGGAAGAAGAAACCTCCATCCTTATACTTGCGAATTGCACAGTAAATCAGAATCCTAGGGCACAACACTTAGGAGATTATTTGATAGGAGAGATATTCTTCAGGAAAATAGGACTAAAAGAGCTACTAGCCTCTGAGACGTTCCTCATGAACTAAGTAGTAGTAAGGGGGCACAATAGATATTTTAGGTCTCAGTGAATGTCACCCCATATTATATACATACATTCCTCTACTTAGTTCTTGAGGAAAGTTCTTCGGACCTACTTCCTGGAGGAATTTTCGGATAACCACAGAGGTAAGTATCTTTTTTTATCTAGTATGCTCCTAGGTGCCCTAGGATTCTGTATTGCTATGCGTTAGAGAATTATTCTTCCATTTCACAGAATATTCATTCTTTCTTCTTCACTAGTTTGAGCTTCTTGATAAGAGGGAAAATCGGTAACTGGCTAGTTAACGAACACCAACTCAAATGGAGGCTGACACAAGGATACCTCCATACAAAGAGTTTACTGAATAAGGTGACTGGACACTGCACCATGAGGAAGCATCTGCACAAAATTGGCAAAGTTAGTGAATCTTTGTGCAGACACTATGAACTCTACGATGAAGCACCTACTCACATACTCTGCTTCTGTGAGAACTCACTCAGATGGCAGTTCTTTGGAGTATGAATGAATGAAGCTTCTTGATGTCCTCTTCCAGGCGACGGTTTCCTGACAAGACAAAACTCTTAGTGCAGGATTCATTTGTTTTCATCTGATTAATTAGGAAGTGTGCTTCAATGAGTACAAAAGGGGACACAATAAACCCATTTCAACACCTCACTTAATTAAATCATTCATTTAATCATCTGTAGTGTAATCGTTCTCTTTATATCCGAATTTCGCATTACTCTTTTTTGTTGTTTCCTTCCACACTACCGAATGCTTGTCAGAAATCAACGGAAATTAAATGACTATTTTATTCTCTTTAATTAAATATTAAATACTGTTTTCACGGAGTTATTTCTGTATATCATGTTAACCTCCTTATCAATAATCCTCCTTATTATCATAATACATCTCAGCTTTCTTTAATTAGATCTAGTTCAATTGTGACCTGAGGATATTCAATTTTTGATCTGTCGAAATAATTGCGTTTTTAAAGGTATGTGATATTGTGCACGTAAACGGCGGAGAATCTTGTTTTTTACATAACAACTTTCTTCTTATTAACATCATCGAATGGACTACGCATTTTTTGTCGTTGTGTATTCAACACGAAAGATCGGATTATGAAATGTTTTGAATTCTAATTGTTGCATAGATTAATTTTTAGTTGAATTTCAACATAAAAAATATTTGGCAATCATCTGACTGAAATCCAAATTAATTACAGTATCCAGTTGAATATTTAACAAGGTGTAGGTAACCACCATAATTATAATATCAAAAGATTTTTTTTACGTCAGGCGTAGAGATGCTAGACTGTAACTATTCTGTTATTCAACATCCGTCGGTGCATACAGTTGTTTCTTCTAATTTAAGCTGTCACTGTTTTGAAAAAAATGTTCAGAATATGAATAGTGTTGAAGATAAAACTATTACTATTTCACTAGAGTGTTTTTCACTGGCAAAATACTATAGTACGGGCATCTTTTTGATGATTTTGTCATTATGACAGCGCAAAAATTTTGCCCCAACTTTTCCAGCGACAATAACGGAACCTAACTTTTGAAAGCATGACCACCAGCATTGTAAACAAATTTTTGATGACGTTATGTCAATTTTTCTCAAACTTGCGTTGTCAGAAAAGTGGAAATGTCGCGATTTGGAGAGTCTTCGAGTGGAGAAATTGAAAAAGCTATCAATGATAATGTGCCTCGCAATACTGTGAATTCAACTACATCAATTTGGCGACAATTTACGATGTTTTGTTTGGAAAAAAAATACGAACTCATTGCATAAACTTCCACTATAGAGTTAGCTTCTATTTTATGTGACTGGACATTCAACATGAAGAAGAACAATGGAGAAGATTATAAAGAGAGTTCAGTCAAGACGATTTGGAACACTTCAGCAAAAATGTTACAAGAAAAGTACTTTAAAGATTATAAAAGAATTTTTAATCCGTTTACGGACATACAGGTTAAGAAAGCGAGAAATGCACGCGACACAAAACGCAAAATTTTTGAAATGGCACTGTCCTGGAGTGAAGAAGAACCTGTAGACATCCAAAGAAAATTTTATCACATTGCTGCGTATGAATTGGCTTGGAGAGGTGGAGAAGCAGCAAATGAACAGGAAAACAACACAAACGAAACCAAAGAGTAGAGTTTAAACCACGTGGCAAATTTCATTCACAATATCACAGTCAATTATACAAAAGGAATGAAATGACACCATTAGCACCTAATAGCGAATGCTTTTTTTAAAATGAACGAATCTGTCGCTTCTGTGTGAGTTAGTTGTTCTGTAATTTCAGGCAAATTGTGCTGATACACTTTCAATGGGTTAATTGATTGGATGTTTGGAGGTTAGGTTAGGTTTGCGGTGAGTGGGTCTATTAAGATCTCCACTTTGACTCGCAAATGTCTAGCGTGGCGCATGGCTTGGAAGCTAATAGATAAATTTAACAATATTTCAAAAATTTAGGGAAAAGAATACCTTTCAAATTTGTGATTCATAAACACACTTGTTTTATAAAAATAGTGGTTGAATATCTGGTAAATTTTGGTTTCAATTGGTACACACTGTTTATTCAGCAAATGATTATTATCATCTATTTATTAACTCAATCCTTATTTAAAGATTGATAGAACGGTAGTTTCTTGTCAACACTGTACACATCCGTTTATATTTTCCCATATGGTTGTCACATTTTACTTACGATTTTCATACTCAACTAACGGATCTTCACTTTTTTTAGATAACATCTTAGAGAGAAAGAAGTATTGGTTAATGATAACTTTTACATCGATCGAAACAAGAGAAATCTTTATGGTTTTGATTCACTTCTGATCAAATAATATAATCTTATAATGTCATGACAGTGGTGAATAATTTTTCATAATTGAAAATCTTAATGGACTGAATAACTTGCAGGTGTCTCTAGTGACCTTTTAAGTTGAAACTGCGTAGAAAATATGTTCACATTTACAGTGAATTGACAAACTAGACCCCTGTTGAGACAGACCCCGAACTTGCTTAAAATTCAATCATTGACAGAATTTAAACAATATTCTATTTATTTTCAAATACGCAAATACAAATTATTTTATTATCCCCATATGTTATTATCACTAACTCTATTATCATCTGGATTAATTATCAGTACTATATTTTTGCACATTAGGTATATGATTTTTTCACTTTTCCATCACACCACAGATTCCTTAAAGCTTTGAGGAGGAATATTGGGTTTGTTCCAACTGGCATGTATGAACCGTTCTGGAATCGTATCAAGTACTATATAGTGAGTAAACTCGAATTAGGGATGGTTCTTGAACTAACACATCAACATTATCGACTATATACGCACGTGAGCTCCGCCAATTTGAGTGCCAAGCATTTATTATGACCCCCTTCCAGATGGTACAGTTTCCAGTTGGAACGTGAATGAAATACAGCACTTGTACGAAGATTGTAATCAGATTAATACATTAAAAAGATACATTTGTTTACATTTAAAACAACTTTCAAATAATTATCCTAAGTAGTTTATGTAATAAAAATATGTTTTGTTTGAAACTTTTGAGGTTTAAACGTGTTGATAATTTTGTCTGTCTGAAATATGGCATGATTCGAAGTAAGAGAAATAACAATAATTACCGAGCACAAAAGTAACTAGTGTGGCTATATATCAACCATATATATATATTACCTGTTCATTGCTATCTTAAATACTCATTGAGTAAATATTTTAGAATCCGATCTTTTATTTTGAAACTACGCAATTTTTTTTTCAAGGGTTTCACAAAAACCATCAATGAATCAGAACAAGGTATCCCCAACCCTACACGTCACAATTGTGTTACAGAAGACTTTCCCAATTTGTTCCTGAAACCGAGAACTTCCAAACCTTTCTATGTACGAATTGAAAGTTACCTAAGAAAGCTCAACTACACACTTCCAGAATGCTACTCCAACGAATCTACTTCCACTCCTCCCAACCTGAATCACTAGCCTTTCATTCCTTGATAAATATTCTGTAAACAGCAACACCATCAAAGCTAGTCTAAAGAGCATACTAAGTTTCCCAATCACCTCGAAGTTTTCAGAAAAGATTGGAGCAGCAGTAGTGATTACAAAGTTCCAATTTCGATCAACTTACTATATTCACTCTGCATTATATCAATCCTCATAAATGCATCTGACAGTCATAGCTTCTTCATTCTCTCAGATTCCCTCAGCGCTTTAAAAATCATACAAACTATTTACCCAGACCAATATCTCGTAACTAAAATTAAACAGGAAGTTTAAATCGCCCCTATACCACATGAACGTTGTTTTCATGTGGATACCATCCCTTATAGGAATCCATGGAAGAGAAAGGGCAGACAAATATGCCAAACAAGCTGCAGATAATGGCAAAATGGACACAATCAGGTTATCAGTGAGTACAGTTAGCTCAAATAAACAGTGCGTGGGAAACGTGCAAAAACTAAGTTAAGAAAAGTGAAAAAGTCATATTACCCCAAAATCGCCGTGATAAAGTGCTTCTAATTCGACTACGCTTAGGACAAGACTTAGCTAACACACAGTCATACCGTTGAGCACCTTCTCATTCAAAGTCCGCAATGTAGCGAAGCAAAGCTTGTTTTTGTTATTTGTTTATTTATTTATTTTGGAGCCTTCATGTAATGTGCAAAATTTAAAGACATTTCTTAAATCAACAGATGTCCTGAATCTTATATAATTGTAAATCCCAGTCACACGTAAATTATTTTTTCTACGACAACTTCGATAAATGTTCATTTTATAACCGTAACTTCAATCATAAACAAGCACATTTTGTACAGAATTTCATTTTTGCAAGTTGCTAGGCAACAAATGCGAAATGGAATATTCCGTGTTAGGTCTAGGTTCACTCTAAAATCACGACGACTACGGCTTGTCAAATTATGACGTCCAGCGACAAATTGATGAAATGTCAGCAGATCGTTTCTGTCAAAGTTAGTTTATTTATTTCAAAGTTTTTACAATGTATGCAAAAATATTAAACGTGAACGATATGTTGTCATAGAAAAAGTATAGTATGCAACTCGCAACAAAATGGCCATTTTGCACTGGTATGAATTGCAGACAGTTTTTTAAGTTTTAAATTATCTTGTCAAATAAGCGAGATATTGTATGTATACGATAATTTGGGACACCCGGTATATTACTGCATCCGTTTTTTTTTATTTTCTATAATGTCTTTATATTAAAATATAATATTTATAAGGAACTGTTTTTCTCTTTCGTTATAGTTAGGACCTCTAGATCTTTTGAGAAACATTTTGCATATAGTATGAAATAATTCACCAAATAAATAAAAAAATCACAATCACACCCAAACTAAACAAAAATGTCATAAACAAATAATGACAATAATGGCATATAAAGTCGAAAGATTGTTACCAATCACTTACATTTTAAGCTAAAAATTTCCTAGAATGTGCATTGATGCCAAACTGCATGGCTACTTAGCTAAGCTGACCTATAGTTGACATGGTGCAAGGGTTATATTTTTAAGGGAGCCTTATATTTTAAGCTCTACTTAGTTAAGCACACTTAAACAGTGAATCGGTGCAAATGGCCCTCAGAGTAATACTTTTAATCTGAGATATTTTCCAACTTTGAAACCAGTCAAAAACGACGTCCATACATGTTGATAAAAACATCTTGTTTGTAGAATTCTTTAATTAACATAAATATTAACATATCAAAAACTTGAAATCTAAAATAATTAATTCTATGTACAATTGTGAGCAAATAAGTAGGTGTTTATACATATTAAAAATAATAATAATAATTCTCCTTTTGTTTGAAGGTTTTTTATATTTTTCTGTATACAGTATAATAAAGTACAATAATAAATGCTATGAAATATTAAATAATAAATAAAATTCACTCATATGGAACGATGTGACATGTTTCAACAAGAATTAGTATTTCTCTTTAGCATTAACAAATCATTTATTCTGCTTTGGTATAGCATGTTTTAAATTCAAAGTATTGATATTGGCACCATTTTCCTCTATTAAACTAAACGATTTTATTAGGTATATTTTTTTAAATGAAACCAACTGTTTAAATTAATTCCATTTAATGGAAAAATTAATAAAAATTATTAAATATTATTGATAATTATTCTGACGATAATATATGTATGTCAATATCAAAATAATTATCAATTATATTTTAGAATTTTTATTGATTTTTCCATTAAATAGTGGAATTAACAAACAGTTGAATTTATTTAAAATGGTTAGGACAACTCAGGAACTTGTTAACAGGCTTGAATATTGTCAGGAGGTGACGAACAGCATTTGGAACATTTGATATGATTATTGCTTAATCTACAATTACTATTTTTATTCTCAATTAAATTGACTGCTCAATAAATGTGATGCTATAATTTCTAGTACAAAATACGTAAATGCTGAATGATAATAAAAAATACGTTAGGCGTACTTTCCAGCGGAGTTTCTTGAATATCATCCAATTTCTATTCTATTGGACAACTAAGTATATTCAAAACAGAGTTGGACTTATTAAGAGGTAGTGCGTTCGGATATAGATGGATGAATTAATTGTCTACTAGACACTAGTTCTTAATATTGGAATACATCACGAGAGACACCAAGAACTTGGAAAATAAGAGTTACTACTTTTCTAAATGAACGTGAAATGGATATTCACTAAAAGCATACAATATTTATCTTTTTCCGATTTCATCTTTTATATGTATAATTTGTTCCACCTATATACTAGTATTATGGTAATATTTTATATTTCTTTGGTCGCATCTTATAAACTTTACGTATTGATAGAGAATCACTCGTTTGTAACCTAATATATTTTATATAAACTATATTATACAAATTTAAATATTAACAAATCTTAAGCTATGTTCAAAAACTACCGGCTTATACTTCGTATACCAATGTGGATATCTCTTGTGGCCGCTGTTATACTTCCTAGTCGACAGACGATGTGTCAGGTGGTAAGTAACAGGATGAAGGTATAAAGTGATGATTTGATTATACGGCCAATTCTATTATCTCTACCGAGACCTCAGGAATAATTCTATAGCTCTAGCTTACCAGAATGACTTCATTGACAGGTCGACCATATTGTGCCGGACGGCAAACTATTTAGTTTTAATTGTTTATTTGTAAGCAACGGATGACAGTTAGACTTTAATTAGTAATCAGTTCTTAAAAATATCTAAAACGCCATCGTTTTGTAGTGTTGTTGAGTGTAGAATATGGGGGGAAAAGAAATAAGGTATGTTTTTTTCGATTTCCGGCTGTTTAAACTATTTAAATACTCTATCTGATCCACGTCGTAATGCTTGTATTAGTGCTTTAAAATGAGGGACCCTCAGTGAATCACAACATTGAACTCTGGTCGAAAGGATCGATATTGTCTATAATACGAATTTTTTTCATTATTGCCGACCTGTCAAAGTCACGTTTTCTGGACGCCATTTCCTATCCACGTAATCCGCATTCTTGTGATTAGTGTCAGCAAGTCTTATCTTTAGTCCACTTATGAAAATCTTGCGCTCTTCTTTAGAGATGCATATTTTCTGCCGTAATTCGCAGATACGGGTGACAGTCTGACGACATCGCCGTGTTATCTCCTGCCACCTAAAAAACCTGGAAAACAAGGTAAAACAGACAAGTTTCCTTGCTTGCCATCTGTCGCCTGCCACTTGACACCTAGATGAATAGTGGCGACCGAAGTGTCGCAGCGTGCTGAAGTGGGTATATTCTCGACAATATTAACAAACGTATTGTGCTTAACTGGACAGTCTCCTAATTACAGATGAAATATATACTACGTCGTTGATATGTTATGGCTACATTGTTAAGTTACGTCAAGTATTGCTGGTATTTTCTGATAATAGTTATATTTTTTCGACATTATGTTACACTACTGTTATTATCATGATTCCTATAATTTAATTTGGCGTTATAAATTACATTTACATCCCTTCTTCTCCTATTGGTAGTTGGTTTTAACCAATAGGATTTGATAAGATCGGCACCCTTTTCACCAATCATAATGACTGGAGCATTTATATTTCCGTTTGTTATAAATGGCATTATTGAAGCATCTATAACTCTTAAACCAGCAACTCCATAAACCTGGAAAGATAGAAAATATGTCTAATTAAGTTAATTTAACATTTAAAAGCCATATAAGTCAACATAAACTGTAGAGTGATAATATTTTCAATAATAAATTCAAAAAAGCATGAATCATATTACAAAATATTCGAGTATGTCAATAATTGACAAAACTTGTAGTAGATGTCAAATTGTGACACTTTTTTACAGAGTTCACGGATATTTTGGAAATTAAATGGCATTTGGTATAAAAATTCAATACTCATAGTTAACCCTTGACTGGTATCGTCACATTTACTTTCGTAACTGGTATCGTTGGATCAAATCGGACTCAAGGCTTTTTTAGAATGATAAAACAATCAAATGAGAGTTTACTTTGGAATTTGAATTTTTGACATTGCTTCCAACAGATTCATAAATATTTTTGTCCACGACCACATAATAATAAGTCAATATTTTACCTACTAACAAAAGGTATATGGTACCCATATATCTACTAGAGTGAATTAAGTGAATTATGGTTCATAATTCTTCTGCATTTAAATAACCATGACAACTCAACACTCACAAAATTTCGGTACATAGGTGACTAGAGATGAGGGTACAATATGAAATAAACTATTAAATCTGCGTATTTTGTTTAGGAAATTTGTTTCTGAAATATATCGTATCGATAAAATATCGAAATTTTTAGTATTGATACTTTTCATAGCGGTATTTTTTAATATTGATATTTTTATAACAATATATTTATAACGGTACGGTGTATCGATACTTTACACAGTATCGCCCATCTCTATATGTCACATTAGACGTACTCCTGATATTTATTAGTTTCGACGTTAGAAATGTCAATAATACCAAATTATTACAAATTATTACACTCACCTTATTTAATAAAGAAATCAAGGGTCGTGGACAAAGTATAGTATTCTTTATGCAATTTATGGCCATTATTCACTAGGGTGACTTGCGCCCCTCGCCTACGGCTCGGGACTCAAACGTCGCCCTGCGTGAATAATGGCTATCATAAATTGCTCGTTTAATAATATACTATATAGTATTCATAAGAAATAATATACACTCCAAAATTCAAAGGCAAATGTCAAATTTAAAAAAAAATACGAAAAAGATTTCCAAATTATAAAAGTATAAGTACACGTGCAATAATGTTCGTCGCACGTAGTAATCACGTTATTGACAAGTTGTACTGTGAGGCTTACACACAGGATTTTTACATTCATCACAAATTGCAGGATATTTATTGTCATTGTTTGATGGGCATATGTCTACGGCATTTTCCCCGAGGTTGGTCGATTTACGATTCGACAGAAGCAACTCCGCAGACGCAACCAGATAAGAAACATATAATATTTTTTGAGTCTTTGTGCGTGGTGGTATCCATTGTATCATGAAGTAAAAAAATAAGTCTAGGAAATGAATAAAGGAAATGAAAACGATAGCAAGACACAAAAATGGTTGAAGAAGTACAAGAAGCTTACTTACTTTGAGCTCAGGATCTACAACAGCGTATGGATCACTTACTGGTCCCATTTTTGCTGTACAAGAATAGTGATAAATAGACAAAGTATATTGTCGTATAAAGCACTCCCAGTATTCGTCTGTATAAAGAGGTATACCTTTACATTTAGGTGGGGGATTACTAAGAAATCGAGAACCAAATCTCTTCATGGCTTCTGTCTGTCCAAAAGCAACAGCTGCTTTCGTTCCTTCCCTTAAGACATTGACGTCATGTGGATGAGTGAGGTAGTTGTGGTATAATAGGGGGTAGTCCAATGGGTTTTTAGACCTGAAATAGTAAATTAACATAAATATGTATAATGAACCAAATAGGTGGCAACTAAGACTTTCACAGAATTTGATTTGCATGAATAAACTTTAAACATTCAAATGAAGATTGTTTCCTTTAAATTGCAACTGGAACACCCTCAAATCAAATTAGATATCTTCAGTAATTCCCTCTTATATCTTACCGCCTTACATACAGATCTAGAATAAACCAAAAATCTTTTTCTTGCATGAAAACACTCAGCTTGCTCCTAGTTGAAATCACACCATATAGTGTTTTATTCACCCTTATTTCCCATGTTCTTTAAACATTGCGGCTGCTCTTAGCAGTTTGTGCGTCTTAAGAATATGCTTCAAAGACTTCCCTCCTAGTGAAACATGCAATGACCAGATTGCGGTTTCATGATATCATGTTCTGGATCATTTTGAAAAGAAAACCTTCAGATTTTGTAGTTCAATCTCGCTCCTTGAACAGTACGTACTATTGCGGCTCTTCAGACCCTTTTCTCTTTTATTCCACCTTTATGTTAAGAGTCTTCCTCCAGCACCAGCTTCTCAAGTGTATAGAATTCCTTCCTTCTTCCCTTTCCTGGTCAGTCATACCAGAATGGATCCAGGGATCTAGACTATAGTCATTATGTGAAGTCTTCCTATTGAAGAGAGTTTGGTACCAGCTCCGATGACACACGATTAGAACTGTTTTCAAAACCACTTGGTTTTCGAGAAAATTTGTATTCTCTTATGTGTGGGACTGGTTACTTCCAATCTCTTCACACCTAAATTCCAGCCAAAAATACAGTTGCATAAGATTATATCCGTATACACCTGCACCAGGGTCTGAGGGTGTTCCTAAGCCATCTTTATACAATCAGTTATCTGCTTTTAGTGGTAGAAATAAGGACGGCATAAAACAGGTCGTAGTTTACTGTTGGAAGTATTATGTCAAAGATCATTCCTGAAATACTGTGAGTTTTAGTGTCTGCCATCAGTTTTCTAAGTTCCGTATGAGCCGGCGCAATTCTAAATGTTGTCCATCTAGCTCTTTCTCCAGAAAAACATGGAAATGGGATAGATCCAGAAAAATTTCCATGGCGGCTGGTTGTGTGGTGCTAACTATCTACCAGCACTTGAGTCAATAAATAAAAATAAATTAAATTTGCATGTCCGTGCTTACATACCTCAGTTTAATTTCTCCTCTACTTTTTGGTCTAAGCATCATACCAAAAATACCAAATGTGTCTTGATAATTGACTGGCTCAAAAACTGCTTTATAAAACTCATCTGTTAATCCATGCGCTCTCTTAACTTGAGTTCCACCGTCTGCACCAGTAGTTGTACTAGTCAACATAAACTCTATATCTGGCCAATCATCTGACTTATTAGCATATTTTGTTGGAATAAATGCTACAGTTTCCAAACCTATTAATACAGATGACTTATGTTATTGACAGAATAGCAATCAATCATTAAAATTTCATTACCTACGGAAGATGTAAGGGGACCATCTTCCTTAATAGCATACCTAACTGCGGTATTGAGATTAACTAGACGATTTATTACCAAACTAATAGGATTATCTATCAGGAAAGTTACCACTGATGCGATGTGATCTTGTAAATTCTGTCCTAAAATGAAACAACAACAACTTCAATAAAATTCATGATGAGAATAGTTGAATACTTGTTGCAATTAACTCGAAAACGGTAACATTTCCGAATAGAGAATGAAGAGACATTTCAAACGATATATCACAAGCCTATACTTCCCATTTAAAAAATAAGGGGTACCTGTCATTCGAAGAGGGTTGAAGGTAGGGATCGCATTTTCACGTTGAACAATGTCAATTTATAATTCAAATTTGGCGTGCTTCGGGATCTTTTTATTTATGACATAATGCTTGGGATTGATGATTTACTGGTTTCTGGTTACCACATGCTAAAAAATCCTTAAATCAAGGCTTCTAGAAGGTGGTAGGTGTTTTTTGGAGAGCGTTGAGAGTATCATTTGATACCATCGCTGTGGTATATCTCTTCTTTTAGAAAATAATAAAATCCAGAAACTGCAACATCAGGCCAGTTCAGTCCGATCTGGAAGACTACTACTAAAAATAACAAATGAAGAAGACCATGTAAATTATGGTATGTTTAACAGTCTAAAAGCCTTTCGGCTGTTTGTACTCTTGGTTGCACTGTTTATGTGAAGAACTATCAAGATAAGACGCTCCTTCTTGAAGAAATTCTCCCTAGTGCGCACTAGTTCCAGAAGTTTATCTCCAGTAAGTCAGTGCTACACATCCGAAAATACGTTGGATAATGTTTCCTCCTCTTCATTCCTATAACCAATGGCATGTGTATCCTTAGGATGCGGTGACCGGTGAGTGATCTTGTCATTTTCTTCATTTGATTCTTACTTACAAAATTTCGTTAGTCAGCGTTGACCAGTATGTATGTCTTAGTACGTATATTTTAGTACGTATGCTTTATGATATACCAAATGCTGGTTGATAACCAGTGAACTCCGTTTCAGATCCTATCTTTCCTAGGGTGTCTGCCGTTCCATTGCTAACAATATACATATTTTCAGGAACCCTTTTAACCCTGCACTGCTAACGTGGAGCCTGACAAACTTTATTTATGTGTTACTTCTATACATGGCCAGTATACTGAAAAGCTTCAGACTATGTGCAGATGAATTATGGTATAGGACAGGTTCATTTTGATAATGCGGAAGCAAGAGACGGAAAAAAAAAATTGACAAACACGCAGCAATTCTCTTTATTTGTTGGAAATTGTGAAACACACTATACCATAGGACACAATGCTACTATAGACGAAAAATTCGAGGGTTTTAGGGGTAGGTGCTTGTTTAAACCCTACAAATATATGTTAAAAATTTTTGCACTAGGGGATTCACGAATGTATTTTACTATAAATATGAAGATATAGGATATAAATCTTTGAACGAGAAGACATTCTCCTTGTTAGGTCAATGTCATTCATTGGACCGGAACCCTTCTGCAGCATCGCAAAGTCGACAATAAATATGATTCATTAGATGACATTCGGCAACTATTACGACATACCTAATAGGCAAAGATAAAGAAAACTGTCAAAGCCGTAATAAGTACATTAACGGGACACAGGCAAGCAAAGCTGATGCGGTTGACTGACGATACATCTGTCATCTAGAAGAGGAAAGTGCAGGGTACATCCTAGGACAGTGCAACTGCCTGGAGAATGTGCATTATTTTTTGCGATGAGAAGCCACCGGCAAGAAATTACATGCAAGATTCAGTCTCGATGCTGATTAGCTAGTTAAAAAGAGTCGGGCTGGAGAATGTAATCAAGATTCAGAGGTTCACAATAGATCTGAAAAGGTCTCAGTGGAACAAGCCGATTAGCCATCTCATCAAATCTATCTATCTAGTTGTCAATGAAGATAATGGTACTGCATACATTTAAAACAAAGTGACCAGGATACGACCGAAAATGACCAGGCGCTGGAAAGTAACAGAGTAGAAGGCAGCCGAGGCCTATATATGTAGATATACGATCGTGCTGGTGCGCGGCGAAACTAGCCATCTTCGGTAGTGTTCTTGGGCGTTTTTGACCAATTTCGCATCATTTCATTACAAATCGAAAATACCTTTTTCAAATTTGAATTCGGATTATCTATAATGCATCCAGACCCACTGCAAAATATTGCATTAAAAAATTTCTATTGTCATTCCAACAAAAGTTATTGTCGTGCTCTTTGCGCACGTAAAGCGCATACAAAGGACTTATTCTCTACGAAGCTTTAACGCTATAACTTGAAAAACGACAAAGTTATGAATTTTTGAAACTTTTCAGTTTTCTTTCTTAGCTCTCAAATTATAGAAAATATCAAGTAACTCACCCACTCCCGGTGAATCATGGATAACTTTTATTCCCTTGTCTTGTAAATGTTTTTCAGGACCTATCCCACTTAACATCAACAATTGTGGAGAATTTATGGCCCCAGCTGATAATATAACCTCTTTTTTCGCCAATACAGTATGCTTTTGTCCATTTTTTATATATTCAACTCCGTAAGCTCGTCGAGTATCGGGATCGATTAATATTCTAGTTACATGACTGTACATCGAAATGTGCAAATTATTTCGAAGTCTAATTGGTCTCAGAAATGCTTTAGCTGTACTACAGCGAGCCGCCCTTCGCATGGTGAATTGGTATAAAGCAAAACCGGTTTGCTTTTCACCGTTTATGTCACGTATGTCGTAACCCATTTCTTGTCCTGCTTCCAGAAAAGCTACCCCCAACGGAGTGTTGTACGGATTTTCTTGTACTGTTAGGTAGCCACCTAAAATAAAATAAAAAACTAAAATTAGACAAAGTATTATTACAGTTTCCTGTTAAATTGTAGTATTTAGTAAAGCGTACTAAGCTGAAATGTCCTATCTGACAAAATTTGAGAAGTAGTTTGTAAATACGACCCAAGAGCCGTAAGTTAGTACGGCCCTCTTGCCTTTTATTAGTAAAAACTCGGGATTTTTGCAAAAACTTTATTCCAAATTATAAAATAACGTAAAACCATACAGCAAAATATCAAAATAAACAAATCAATTTAACTTTAATTTAATGCATATTAAAATTAATAGAACAGTTTGAAGCATAATTATTAAAAATAAAAGGCATTTTACTTTGCTGGTGATGTACTTCTTGATCTATGTTATTGGAAATTAACGGAGCTTCTCTTGGTATGGAACTACTTGGAGCGGAGAAAAAAACCGATCGTGCAAAAAATAACGTAGATATACGGGCCGGATGTTCCCTTACAGCTTTCGGATTACACCAAACCCTCAAGCTGATAAGCTTCACTTCCGGCCCTCATATCCTAATATACACAAAAGTCTAGGGATATTTTTATAAACAGTCGTGTTTTTACCTGTAACCAACTTGGAAAAGTAAAACAAAACTTATAGTTTAGATTGTTGTTTAATATGTCAAAAATAACAGAAAACTGAAAAAGAAAATATTCTAAGAACTACTGTCAAAAAACATACAAAAAATAAAGTATGGTGGCCACGTTGATTTACCACAGCTCTAAATCTAGCATTCATGCTCAAAATTACATTGTTGGTGTCTGCTTGGTATTTGTGTCCATTATACTCTCAGAAGCACTCGAAATTGAAACTCATTGTGAATGTTGCCCATAAGTGGAGTAATTCGTCGTAGGAGCATGTCACATTCCGGTGACTGTACTGACCATGGCAATACATCAATACCCTCGTTATCCAACCAGTTTACTGCAACACGGGCAACATGTGGTCGAGAGTTCTCTTGCATTAAGTGAAAGGTATCTCCAACAGCACCAGCAAATGGACGAACGACAGGCTGGAGAATAGTATCCAAATACTGCTGACTTGTGAGAAAGCCGCGTGGTAAAATGAGCTCAGTTCTTTCGTCAATAATGATTCCGCCCCATACCTCTGTATGTGTACACTTCCTGCACATGTCGCAAGCGTTCCAAATTTCCGAGCTGTATCCACACTCGTTCGACGATAATCTGGATGAAATCCAAATCTAGAATCACTGGTGAATAAAACTGTAGCCCAGTCATTGTAAGCCCAATTCAGAAACTCTTGACACCAGGTTAATCGTGCAGCCCGATTTCCTCTAGACAGAGGTGGACATCTCAGTGTTCGCCTACTACGAAGATTGGCTTCTTGGAGACGATTGCTCACCGTACTACTGCCAATTGTCACATTATGTAATTCATTAACCAACTAGGGTGCTGTGATTGTCGGTTGTCTTCTAGCGGTTAAAACTACATACCGGTCTTGAGCGACCACGACCTGGATGTTGCTCGGCTGGACTCCCAGTGTCTCTAAGCCGACGCCATAATCGACTTATGACGCTTTGCGATACTCCCAACTGTTCGGCTACTTGGGTTTGTCGCACACCAGCTTGAAGGAGGCCCACCGCCCTATTCATCTCATCCAACGTTTAATGGTTGTCGTTCCATGGTAAAAACACACTTCACATCTTTATTACACTTACTAAGCAAGACCAGTATGAAATGAAAAAATCGGAATTAAATAAAACATTTTCAATTTTCTCGTCACTTGTGAAAAACGTTCTAAAACACGTATTGTTATCTGTTTTGCAATTTTTTTTTATATAAAAAAGTATTTAGACTAACAGTTACAGTTGAAGCAAGTTTATATGAACATTACATTAGTTTTAGGGTTTTACAAAAATATCCCTAGACTTTTGCGTTGTGTGTACTATTAACTGCAATTACAAAGCAAAACGACAAATATGACAAAGAGAATAGAGCTATTTGGATGGACACTTTTTTGTTTTTTTGTGTACGGTTATAACTGCAAGATAGTTACTAATAATTGAATATTTCAAACGGACATTTGTTTATGTCAGTAACTTCCATCACCAGGTGGAGCTATCGATGAAAAAACCTAAGGCAGTAAAGAGATGAGTATTCTCATCCGCCATTTTGGTGCCTGAATTTTATTGTTTTGTGATGTGTCGAGTTGACTTCAACTCTTCAACTGGCCAAGTGTCACTTTGGTACGCAAGTCGGCACGAAATTTGCCATTCACAATAACTTCAAAGTCGACTTTAACGCAAGCGCGTTCGTACCTAAATAATTGTCAGGATTCCTTCAACATATTATGGTCGAAGCATGATTCTGTCTGTATTTAGTTCAGTCTGAGGTTAGAGGTTATAATATATAATTTGGATTTATTTTTTATATAAGTATTTACTGGAGTTTAGTAGTGATGGACAACGCGGAATATCAATTCAATGATGAAATGATGATCAATTCGATGAAAATGTTAAACTATTAGACTATCAGTCAGATGTTAGATATATCAAATAACAAAAGTTGATGTCCCATAGCCGGCACGAAGTGCAAGTCGAAGTGAAAGTTTGCAGCTTGCAAGGGATTTCGACGACGTCAAATTGCGTTGTGAAAGATCACATTGAAATAGATTTGCTTAGCTTGCGTGCCAAAGTGCCACTTGGCCAGCGAATTGATTACGAATGTAGCCTAGGAGTATTCTCATCCGCCATTTTGGTGCCTGAATTTTATTGTTTTGTGATGTGTGAAGTTGACATATTGGCGGCAGTTATGAGTGTCATATTCATATAAATTGTATTCAGAGATACGCCACTGTTGTTTGACGTCGTTTACAAATCGCAATATTAAGGACAGTTATGTCGAGTGTAAATATTACCTCCAGCGGAAATCTAACAAAAAATTACTTTCAATTGCCTTGAAACCAAACCAAGACTAAGGCAGGACTCTATAAGATTTAATACCACTTCTTATGAGTGGGCTAATACTGGTGGGCTAATACTGATTTTGGACTTGCATCTGCTCATCACTATTTTTCTCTAGAAACAACATTATCCCTTTATCTCATCTTCAAACTCTGTCACATATATAAAGGCTTATAATGAGCAACATCAATTATAATATTGAGTTATTTAAATCCAAAATTATTCTAAATCCATTTTACTTACCCACTGAATGATGCCTTCTATTCCTTGCTAAATACGGATTCCTCTGATCTTGACTTTTCTTAAAATACGGTAAAACTTCCTCGTACGACCAACCGTTGTTACCGTAAGCTGACCATCTGTCAAAATCTTTCCTGTTGCCTCTTATATACAACATGGTATTTAGAACACTTGATCCACCTAATACTTTTCCTCGTGTCCAACTACATCTGTTTTCGACCATAGCTTGACAAGCTGAGTCCTGTGGCTCAGTCCTAATAACAAATTCTTTCATTGGTATATAGTGAGTGACAAAATATAAGCAAAATTTTAATAACAGCATCTGCTGAGGTTTACCGTTAGGTATGTTTTTATTGACCGTCTTCTGACAAATCAAAAATTCACTACCCTTATGCATTATACATGACATAACCATGAAATGGGAAATATACACAAAACGGGAAGGAAACTGTGGCAGAACTTCTCGAAGTACATTTTCCAGAATGCAAAATAATTGATGAACCACTGAATGCAGAACAACATATGGTCTCGAGGACTCCAAACCGGGGAAACGAGGAAAGTTGCAAAGTATCTAGGGCAGTGGTAAATCAAAGCAAAATTAAATGGGCAATAGACTCATTTGAGCCATATAAATCACCGGGACCGGTAACCTGAGTCCTGTGGCTCAGTCCTAATAACAAATTATTTCGTTGGTGCATAGTAAGTGACAAAATATGATCAAAATTTTGATAACAGCACCTGCTGAGGTTTACCGTTTGGTATGTTTTTATTGGCCGTCTTCTGACAAATCAAAAATTCACTACCTTTATGCATTATATATGACATAACCATGAACATCGTTTAGTAAGTAAGTTTACTTGAGACCTCTAGCTGCTTCAGTGGTAGGATTCATCTAACTCGCATTAGTGCGATAGAGTCCAATATATTGCAAAGCATCGTTTGAAGTAAAATACAGAGTGTTCCATTTAAAAAAAGGTAACTTGGATCTAGCACGGCGTTCTGGTCACGCCGTACAATTGCGACAAATTTTAAAATATGTGCCCTTAGGCTGGCTACAACCGGTCAAAATTTTATTTGAATATCTTTGAGGATTTACAAGATACGGGACTTTATCGCGCTAATGAATATTGATAAGATATTAGTTCAAGAAAAAATGTATAAATTTAATTTAAAAATTCGGTAAATTCCTGGAGAATACTTTAGATTGTAAGTCATCCTACAAGATCAACTAGGGGATTGCGTCAGTATGAGGAGCAAAATGGTTTCGAATGACGTTATGTATCTAACTTCACGTTCAACTCACTATTATAACTTCTTGGCAGCAAATGTTTTTAAGTGACGATAGTCGTTAGTGATTGGTCTAATAATGCTCTCGCTCATACCTTATCATCCACTTTACTCATTTCGTAACCTAGAATTGTATATTATTTGATAAACTTACTTGTACCCCCAATCCAATTTGCTCTTATGCAAGTAAAGACTGAGGATGGGCACATCTGAAATATCAGTTTCTTGTCCTCCAGCTTCCATTAGGAGTACTTTCCACCCGCTTATTTCTGTCAAACGGTTAGCTAGAACAGATCCTGCTGATCCAGCACCTACAAAAAGTAAACATACATAAATGTACAATTACTTCCCAAATGAACAAAATGCTGAGGCCAACAACAAAATGTTAATTTTTTTTGCCATATTTAGCAAAATAATTTTCAATTGCAAATAATTCTTCTTTTGGAAGCTCGTTGTAAGTCCTTTCCAACGACACCAAATGCTATCTGTATTTATGAGTTTTCACCCAAAAACACAATATCATAATATTTTGAAAAGGTACTAATCTGAATGGGAGCTATATTAACATTTAAAATATATCTTAATCCAAACACACTTTGATTTAAATAAGATGCTCAAAATTGTCACCATCGACCGCAGAAACCTTTGGATGCGTTCGAAAAGAGACTTCTTCGAAACAGTTGTTTTGACAAGAAGTCAATAGTTTGAGTATCTTATTTAAACTAAAGTGTGTTTGGATTGGTTATCGAAGAATAATATATTTTCCCTACACCTATTACATAATCTATGGATTGACAATTCGATGGAAAATAGTATATTATTAAACTTGCAATTTATGATAGCCATTATTCACGCAGGGCGCAAGTCACCCGAGTGAATAATGGCCATAAATTGCTAGTAGAATATCATACTTTGTCCACGACCCTTGATTTCTTTATTAAATAAAAGTCAAGTCAATAATGCGGGTGTAGAACGGAAAGTAATAATTTGGTATTTGGTATTATTGACAATTTTAACGTCAAAACTAATAAATTTCTGGAGTACGTCAAATAATGTGACATATAGAGATGGGCGATACTGTGTAAAGTATCGATACATCGTACCGTTATAAATATATTGTTTTAGAAATATCAATATTAGAAAATATCGTTATGAAAAGTATCAATTCTAAAAATTTTGATATTTTATCTATACGATATATTTCAGAAACAAATTTCCTAAACAGAATACGCAGATTTAATGGTTTATTTCATATTGTACTCCCATCTCTAGTCACCTATGTACCGAAATGTTGTGTGTTGAGTCGTCATGGCATGTTATTTAGCGTGAATTATAAACCATAATTTACTCTAGTAGATATATGGGTACTATATACCTTTTGTTAGGAGGTAAAATATTAACTTATTATTGAGTGGTCGTGGGCAAATAGTATTAAACATTAATAAACCTTTGACATTTTGTGAATTCATATCTTGAGTTCAGTTTGGTTCGCGTACAAGATTAATACTACGACTAGTACGAGTGCTTTTGATGAAGTCGAAACGCGTAGCAGTACTCCTAAGATATTGGAGCTAGCCGCAAGCACAACAGAAAACTTGCTATCTACAAAATCAAAGGCAAAGTATGTTGCTTCATACAAGAATTTTATGGATTGGCAGTCAATGCAAAAAACCACTTTTTTTCTGAAAATGTGTTACTCATGTATTTTGCAGAATTAAACAAGAACTACAAGTCCTCCTCACTATGTGCTTTCTACTCGAAGCTTAAAAGTACCCTGAATATTCACCATAACATCCATCTGGAAAATCGTATGAAGCTGCAAGCGTTCCTAAAACGCCAGTCCGGATAAAGAAAATACACCTGTAACTCTTGATAACTGTAGTAATATTACTATTCATTATAATTTTGATGTTGACAGCATTAATAATACCTGTTATTAAATTTATATTGTGTTTTTTTCCTGATAGTTGTAGATAAAGTATTGTATTCTATTCGAGAGTAATGGCTATTACTCGCTCATTGAATAATGTACTATAATATTATTATAACGCCTTACAGTTTTTGAAAAATATATTCCAAAAAAACAATGACCGTTTAATGGTTGGTTAAATCTTGTTTTACTTAACTTAGAAGTGTAATTCAATGTCTGTCGGGGCATATGGCCCGAGAAGTAGTTGTTTTTCTTCTTAATTGAACCGTCATTGTAATTTTGGGAAATATTTCTTGAAAACTCTGTAAGGCGTTATAATAGTATTAAATCTATTATTCCTCGATATCTGTTGGCAACACGCTTCACTAAAAACTAATCAACCATACATTATTGAAGTGTGTTTTAAATGTTAATGAAGCATCTATTTGGGTACACTGGTTGATTGGTGTAATTTTGAAATTCTCATAAATTGGCGTTTTTGCAATCTCCGATAGCTCCTTTTTCAGCATACCTCTCTGAAATGTCGTCTTACTATTTGAAGTAAGCCAATGATTCATGTTCTCTTTTTGTTGGAAGAAGTTGTTGGTTGGTTTCTAATGGAGTAGCTGGAATTATCCATGACAATAACTGGTCCAGGAGGAATAAGATCCAGCATTTGCTGTTCATGTCTTCATGACAGTTCGTTTTGATTGAAATATTGGTTAACGACCATGGACAAATTCATTTTGGTTACCAATTTACGTAACTATTAATCTCCGCAACAATATGCCGATGGATAAAGGCAACTCTGGATAGGACTATAAAATCCTTTCTGGGACAAACCACTATCAATGCATGGATGGACGGAAGATCTCTACAACGAAGATTTTAATGGCCCAAACCATAGGCATTAGTGGACGACCTCCTCACTGAACGGTCCAAAACATACTTTTACGGTCTTGGATACGCAGACGACATTGCTATTGTAGTCAGGGGAAAGTAGAGGTGGTATCGGAAAGAATGTAAACATCCTTGAATAAAATCGATAATTGGTGCACACAAGAGAAGCTAGATACCGGCTAGGCAACCTGGTATACGGTCGGCACCAAGCCGGATTTGTAGTGCCGAAACGAAGGATAGTTATTCCAATAATTCTTAAATGCACTCAGTGAACGTACAACAGGCTAGGTACCAGGGCACTAGGGTCATAAAGGCAATGAAATGGTCAGACAATACTCATAAATCCTATTCGTTGGACCGGTGGCATCACAAAATCGACAATAAAAATGGTCACAAGAAAATGGGTGGCACAGAGAAGTATAGTGAGAAATCTCACCAGGATAGAGATCGATAAAACTGTCAAAGCCGTAGCAAATTGGATATAAACTATCTAATACACCTATACAATTATAGTAATTTACGTCATAAGTCCGGTAAGTCGAGTATTACAGTACGAATGAGAAGTTTAAGGACGAGGCGACGAAGGAGCCGAGTCCTGAATATCGAAATGAGTACTGTAACAGACTTACCGGATGTATTACGTACCTAACGTATTTTTTCTACGCCCATGTCCGTAAACGTCAAAAATCGCACTGTAGACATTCCTTGTAAGTGACATTCAACAATAACATGCACGTAATGAAAATCTCATAACATACACGTGCGTTTAGATAGAAAACCTTAAATTTCTTTGTTGAATCAAATTGCAATCAAATTTTTATTTACGTACTACTTTATTTGGTTTATTAAGGCCCATTTGCACCATCTATCCCTAAAACTGATACTTGTTAAAGTATAACTATAAGGTTACTTATATTTATGTTCTTTTGCACCATTCAGATTTTGATCTGGTTTAACTGAGTAACACTTAAATAAAGAAGACGTGGCATCGTTGGAATTTCATAGCTATTTTTCTATTCTTGTACTGGCACTGGACATGTTTTTTCATTAGTGTCGCATGTAGTGTTTGTAAATCTAAATTTAAAGTTAGGTTAGTTTATAGTTTCCCGTATTTTTTTATCATTATAAATTATAAGTAGATTCTCTAGAAACAACTAGAAACAACGAAACCTGCTTTCAAAAAAATAGACACATCAATGTGTAGTGGTTAGATTCTCCCAACTTACTGATCATATGGATATTCTAATTGGTCTTCAATCAATATTAATAAATGTAAAACAGTAGGTTTCGTAGGACGGAATCTTTTATAAAACGACAGACCGTCAAAATCATAAAAATGATCTGGACGTGTACGAATTTGACGAGGTAGGTAGTCCATATGCAATTATTTCTAGGACTTCAATATCGTCATCAACCGCGTCAAAGTCACGTATTAATCGTAATAATTCCATACTGGCACATCTACACAGACTTCGCTTTATTACCTCTTTCTTTAACTCAGCTCTTCGCTTGTGTTATCCAAAAATGTTAGGTTAAGTGTCACTTAAATACCTTTAACGGCCAGTCTAAGTACCGCTTAAATTAAGGGAAACTTACTGGCAGATAAGTGATACTTATCGTTTGGTGCAAAGAGTTAAGTTTCCCTTTAGCGATTTAAGTGTCACTTAAGTTTTAACTGAAGGTGGTGCAAATGGCCCTTACATACTTTTAATTAATTGAAAAACATAAAAGCTCTTAGCATTAGTGGAATACATTTTAGATTGAAAGAGTGATGCCCCTAAATGTCGGCAACACATTATACAATTTCTAAAAAAATAATTCGCTTTTTCTTGATATGGAAATAAACGTCATCTCATTTATGCTGTCAATTTTTGTAACAAATTATAGTATCCGAACATTTTCTCAACTTTACCTACGAATATGTCTGTTAGTAGTGAAAAAGATGAAATTATGAGCACTCAGAAGGAAATAGATGGGCGTAGAAAAAGTATAGTACGTTACACGAGTTGTAATCCCATTACGCATTCGTGAAATTTACGCAGTCGCGCGTAATGGGTTACTTACAACTCTGGTTACGTAATATACTATTATTTCATACTGTAAAAAACTGAATTTTTCACTCCTACGTCTAATTATTTCAATAACGTCAATATTTGACATCATTAGGCGCATTTTTGTATTAAAATCTCACTACCACTTATGCATAGCAACGATGTAAATATACATGTAAATAAATTAAAATTACTGTTTCCGGAAATTCGAAATGTACAATTAATATAAATATTTCTAATCCATAGAGCCCAGCAATTGAGTAGGCTGTAGCTTTTGTTGTATTTTCTTAAGAAATAAAATTGTCTTAAAAAAGTTTCAATTGAGGTTTAATTGTGCCAAAACTCAAAATTAACAATCCGCTAAGTGTTTCTTGGTTACAATAAATAACTATTACTAGTTCCATTGTAATGCACTAATTGACATTCAACTTCTTAAAAAGTATCACAAGCACAAACTTCTTCACTAAACTTGGGTGAGTTTGTTAACAAATATTTAATAAATAGTTTTTTGTTCATCACCAGAAATTCTTCTAATTTTTTTATCAATACCAATAATATTTTAAATAACTTACCGATTATAATGAAATCATATGAAGCATCTAAAATTTTCCTGTCAACATTTCTATTTTCGGGATCGAACTGGTCGTAATGAAAATATGTTACAGCTGCTATCAGAAACGGTAAAATCGCTATTTTCCCAATTCCTATTAGTGCCACTCCAGCTTTGACAGCAGTACCGATTGTACTTAAAGCAATTACAGCCATTTTAATTTAACTTCACTTTTTTCAACAAGTTCTAAATTGAAGCAGATCATTCAATTACACAGTATTTTATAATTCAGCTATTTTCCAGGACAAACTATTTGATATAACTAAACTTTGGAATCAAATTAAACTTAAATGGCACTGAATATTATTTGACTAGTTCAATATTTTTATGGCAGGATGTCTTTTTGTGTTTTATTTTACCATAATTATATTATGAATTCGATTCTATTTTTGTATAAATGATTCCATAATTTGTTTTGGGTTTATAACCATTTCTCAGTTGGTCCTTCATCGAAACTGAATCTGAAACAAAAACAAACAAAACTGGTGTTAAAAAAAATTCATGAAAAAATGTGAAAGAATATTTCTAGTAAAAGCGGCAATCCTGTATTGTCAAGAATATTTCAGTTTGGTAGAGCATGTTAACGTCTGCACACTACTAAATTTTTAGAACGGTTCCATCAAAAACTAAATATATGTAAGTTTCTCCACGACTATATAATAATGCACAAAATATTTTCACATATTTGGCTGTATAATGATATAACTTCTTCACGCTATTGAAGAATGAAATAGAATTCACTCTCGTTAGCCAATCACATCCTATGATTATCAGAATTCAGGCTACAATGAACAAATCAAATCGTCTCTTTTAAAACGTCAAATATATCTAACTATATAGGTAAATCGCTTCTCACCAGCGCATCGTTTGAAACGTCAAAATAATTATATAATCTTAATTTTACGTATATATAGAGAACAAAATGGACAACAGTAGCGATAGTGAAGATTTAATATGTTTAATTACGTATATTAGACCAGGGTAGAAGCCTTTAAAAATAATAAAAAGTGAAAAAAATAATAGTAGGATGAAACTCATTGGAAAAGGAGGAGAATATTATAAAAATGAAAGGAAAAATAATTTACGGGCGATCTGAGGTCGGGAAGGGGAAGGGGAAGGAGAAGGGGGTGGGTTTTTAAGGATAAAAAACGGTTTATCTCGATTTCCGGCAAAACTACAAGTCTATGGAAAAAAGTCAAATGGTAGAGTTGTAGGTAATAATAAGATCTACAACTTTTGTATTCACACTTTTTTCACAAAACCTCAAAATAATTTTTTTTTTGGTTTTTTATTTTTACCTTTTACAAAAAAAAATTTGGTGAAAAGTTACCTCCCTCCAAAATACACTGTGAATCATTTGATTTGGATGATTTGGAATATTCATTTTTTCACCTTATTTTGGCTTAATATCGAAATGCACCATAATTTTCAATCGAAAATTCACCCGTCAAAATATCAGCTTTTTTCAAAAAGTTGGTGTGCTTTCTGTTCGTTGAAATCTGTACTTTCCGATGGTGTGAACAAAAAAAAATTACTATAGTAAATCTTCTCAGAAAATGCAAAAAATATTGTAATGAATAAAGTATCTAAATTCAATAGTACGATTTACATTTATTTTTATATTATATTATGAGATTTTCTATGACATAAATGTACTTCGAATTTAATAAATTAAATTTTTCATTGAAAAAAAATTGCAGCAGTCACATTTTTTAAATGAAAGTGTATAAAAATGGCATTAAAAATTCGACTTTTGTTCGATTTTCTGCATTTTCTGAGAAGATTTACTGTAGTAATATATTTTTTTTACACCATCGTAAAGTAGAAATTTCAACGAACAGAAAGCACACCAACTTTTTGAAAAAAGCTGATATTTTGACGGGTGAATTTTCGATTGAAAATTAGGGTGCTGTTTCGATATTAAGTCAAAATAAGGTGAAAAAATGAATACTTCAAATGACATAAATTACAGTATCTTTGGGACATAGAAAGGTAAGTTTTCACCAAATTTCGTGGGAAAAAACCAAAAATTTTCCACATAAATTTTGAGGTTATATGAAAAAAGTGTGAGTACAACAGTTGTAGATCTTTTTATTGCCTACAACTCTACCATTTGACTTTTTTCCATAGGACTTGTAGTTTTGGCGGAAATCGAGATGAACCGTTTTTTACCTTTAAAAACTCACCCTTCCCGACCTCAGAACGCCCGTAAATTATTTTTCCTTTATTTTTTATAATATTCTCCTCCATTTCCAATGGGTTTCATCCTACTATTATTTTTTTTTGTTTCAAAAATTATCGACCCTGGTCTATATTTATGTTATCTCTTTTATTATTTCTAATAATGTTATAATTTTATTAAAAAATCTAAATATTGTTACTATCAAAAATATAAGTTACCTATATTTAATTTCTTTACATTTCAATAAATAAATGTGGTTGATAGATAGCTCACTGGTAGAGATACTTAATTCTTCGAGGTTCGATTTCCGATGGAATTTTTTTTTTAAACATATAGTCTTGGAAAAATTATAGTCTTTTACTTGTGTAGAATGCCTATTATTCTTTTGGATGATTTCAGAGAATATTTGTAGTAAAAGCGGCAACCCTGCATTGTCAAGAATATTTCAGTTTGGTAGAGCATGTTAACGTCTGCTCACTACTAAATTTTTACAACGATTCCATCAAAAACTAAATATATGTAAGTGTAATATAGTCTTGGAAAAATTATAGTCTTTTACTTGTGTAGAATGGCTATTATTCTTTTGGATGATTTCAAAACTCACTCGCTGCGCTCGCTCGTTTTGGAAACTTCATCCGCGTGAATAATAGCCATCATTCTACACTCGTTGAAGAATATACTATTTCCAACGCAATTCTACCACTTAGTAACATTTGATATACGAGGATATATTGAAAAAATTTTAGCCTACTATAGAACCAAACAAAATTTCAATATCAAAATATTTTGTTACTCAACATATTCTCCTCTTAATTGGATACATTTATTACAGCGAACCTGCAACGTCTCTGGACCTTTAAAAAAAATGTTTCTTCTTGCTCTGCAAACCAGACCTCCACAGCTTTTATTACCTCCTCGTTGGAAGAAAATTTACGACCTTTTAAACTTTTTTTCAGTTGAGGAAAGAGATGATAGTCGGACGGAGCCAAATCTGCTGAATAAGGGGGGTGTTCTAGTAATTCAAAGCCTAAATCACGAGTTTTTTGCATGCCAACATGAGATTTGTGTGCAGGGGCGTTGTCCTGCAAAAACAAAACACCTTTGGATAGGTTTCCGCGTCTTTTCCCTTTAATTTTTTCCCGTAGAGTGGTCAGTAATGTCGAATAGTAATTTCCAGTTATTGTTCTACCCTTATCCAAAAAATAGATCATGATTACTCCATGGCAATCCCAAAAATCTGAAGCAAGAACTTTTCCAGCAGATTTTTGGACACGAAACTTCTTAGGTCTTGGAGAACCAGAGTGTCGCCATTCCATCGATTGTTGCTTTGTTTCTGGATCGTAGAAATCTACCCAAGTCTCATCCATAGTAACAATTCGGTTTAAGAAGTCTACCTCGTTTTCAAATCGAGCACAGATCGAACGCGATGCTTCTACCCTTGCACGCTTTTGGTCAACATTCAAACATTTGGGGATCCATTTTGCAGCAATTTTTCTCATGTCCAAATTGACGTGAACTATATGATGAACGCGTTCGTATGAAATATTCAGTGCTTCAGATATCCGTTTTAGTCCAATTCGATGGTCTGATAAAATCATGTCATGAACTGCATCGATATTTTCGGGAACTGACACAGAAACTGGCCTTCCCGATCGGTCATCATCTTCAATGGAAAGTTTACCTCTTTTGAAGCTTGCAGTCCAATTTTTCACGGTCGCATACGAAGGACATTGATCATCAAGGGTGTTAAGCATATCTTCGTAAATCTGCTTACCTCTTAACCCTTTTAAATACTTGATACTTGATGTTGGCTCGATACTCCAATTTTTCGATTTTCACAATTTCGGTGGACATCTTTTTTCTTTTAATTTATTGCGTAACTCTGGTATACTTTTTTGACGTCAAACTTCACACTGACACTTCTAATGAGTTATTGTTCGTTGATATGGTAACGCAATATTTTGTTTATCCATGGAACTGGTCTGGTTTTTATTTTATTTTAATAATAACAGCTATTAAGATTTATGAAGAGAAACTCGCTTCACGCTAAGATACCCATAGCGACAATTTTTTGATTTTATCACATACATGAAACATTCAAATTGACTCTGCATTTCTTTCCTCAATCGCTCATGACATTAATAATGTTACTTGCAGCTGTACGAGCGTATCGAATCTTCTCACCACAACCGACTCAATAACATTAGTAACCTTGGTAGATTCGCACAGGTGAATACCGGCACCGCTAGCCACCGCGGTTAATAACTGGTTCGAAGGTTGTTACGGGACAAATTTTTAAGCAATATCAAGTTAAAGAATTCACTTTCTACGACTCGGTAATCACGAGAAATGTCCGTGAACCTGTTAAAGCGTAAAAAATTTCTATTATTATGAAAATATTCGAATCAGCTTATGCTAAACATTGTAAAATGTATTCAATTTATGTTTATTTATTTGCATTCTATTTTTAGGTTTTATTTATATTTGTACACACTAATTAAATTATTTGAAGTTTTGATTCAATGAATAAACTTTCAATGGGTTCCAGAGTTCCTGCGTCTTGACATAGCATCACTAGTCCATTTCTAAATCGCGCACATGACTGTTAGTTACACATTTGTAATTAGCAAAGAATACACCAACAACAAGAATTCGCATTAAACCATGCCTACAGACGCCATGTTTTTAATTAGTCGTCATATGTCACGATCACATGTGGGTTTCTTTCTTATGGTCTTTACAGACGCAAATTAGATTAAGTGGGCCTCCTTCTTACGGACCCAAATTAGGTTAAAGTTGGCTTGTAGGCTGAAATTATATTTTCAAATGATCTATTTCACGTGTACATTGTCAACGAAAAGTGCAGAAGTAACTACTGGTGGAAAAATTCCGATACAATACATTTGATAAAACACAACTTTATATATTAAAATACTTTTTATCGGTGTCATTCGAGGAAACGCTGTAAGCATTTGTTATGATTCTCAGTGTATTGAGTTTTATACACTTTACCGTAGGTGCTATCTCTGTGGTCATTTTCGCAAAACGGCGAACGTGTTACGATGAAAATAAAGAAATTTTAGCAAAAAAACAGGGCGAACGTGCCGCAACCAGTGAGCCAAAAGGACGAATGTGCAACACTCCTAACAGGCAAAAAAGCAAACGTGTATTGTTTTTCAATGCAAATTATAACCTCACTTATTTATATAAATGTCGGTGTCTAAGAAATTGGCTACTGCCAAAATACCTTAAAATTATGTCTTATAGAGCTAAAAGAATATTAAATTTAGTTGTACAAGGTGATAATAAATGGATTGAAGTACTACGTGACATAAATTTGGCACCTCATATATCAAGCAAGATAGCCCAAGTTCCGGTGCCATTATAACGGCTTCAAGCGAAGAAAATTATCCAATAAACATTGGAAAAAATGAAGAGGTGTGTATGAAACAGTGTCATTTTAAGTAGTGGTTGTAGTAGTTGTAGTATAATGTACAACAAGTCCAGAAAACAGCGTGTGATGAAGATATAGATAAGTTATAACTTATAACATAAATAACTATTACAGATTAATTCAAATGTTTTTGCACATTTGTGAAGAATAACAATATAATATAGTAATAAAATATAGGGTGTTCCATTTATAACGCAACCTTTGAACACGATTTTTACACACGTTTAATAACAATACAATATAGGATGTGCCATTTATAACGAAACTTTTAAACTTCATTTTTACCCACTTTTAGCGCTCAGATTAATTCAAATTTTTTTGCACACTTGTAAAGAACCGATAACAATACAATATAGGATGTGCCATTTATAACGCAACCTTTAAAGTCGATTTTTACCCACTTTTAGCCCTCAGATTAATTAAAATTTTTTGCATACTGGTAAAGAACCGATAACAATATAATATAGTAATAAAATATAGGGTGTTCCATTTATAACGCAACCTTTAAAGTCGATTTTTACCCACTTTTAGCGCTCAGATTAATTCAAATTTTTTTGCATACTTGTAAAGAACCGATAACAATATAATATAGTAATAAAATATAGGGTGTTCCATTTATAACGAAACTTTTAAACTCGATTTTTACCCACTTTTAGCGCTCAGATTAATTCAGATTTTTTCTGCACACTTGTCAAGGACCGATGACAATACAATATAGTAATAAAAAATGCAATAAAGTAGTGAAATATAGGTTGTTCCACTTATAACGCAACCTTTAAACTCGATTTTTACCCACTTTAAACGTTCAGATTAATTAAAAAAAAATTTTCTGCTCACTCGTCACTATAAAATATAGTAGTAAAATATAGGATGTTCCATTAAAAATAAACATAACTTTGATCTGTCATCGAAAATAACTAAAAAAACACAGTAATGTAAATCGAACTAAATAGTAAAAAATGAATTATAGTTAAGAAAAAAATCTGAAAAACACGCTTTATAATGACATTAATTTTCTCGTTAATTATTTTATTATTAAATTAAGAATTATTTTTTACGTTTTAGTTCGATTACCTATAAAGCGTGTTTTTTAGTTTTTTTTTAAACTATAATTTATTTTTTACATTGTATGTATGTATGTATTTTGGGATAACATTCACTGAGACCTAAAAGATTTATTGTGCCCCCTTACTTCTACTTAGTTTCTGAGGAGAGTCTCAGAGACTAGTAGCTCCCTTAGTCCTATTTCCCGGAGGAGTTTTAGGATATCTGCAGACCTCAACTTAGGTAACTGTCCCTCTTCTATCCAGTAGTCTCCCAGATACTGTGCCCTAGGATTCTGAATTACTGTGCAGTTCGCAAGTATGTGGATGGAGGTTTCTTCTTCCATTCCACAAAATCTACAATCTTCTTCCTCCACTATTTTGAGCTTTTTAAGGTGCCCATTCAGGCGACAATGTCCCGTTAGGATTCCTGTTAAAACTCTTAGTGCAGTTTTGCTTTGACTTATGCAAGAGGTTAAGTAATATTATCAACATTGTGATCTTGTTTTGATAATTCTGAACTAATCTAGATAATTTTAACGGTTCGCAAAACTGCAGTATCTAATTATTATATTTATTACCCATACTTTTTGTGAAACTTTCTCACAGAGAATGCGTTAATTAGTAATTTTTTGGAATTTGAATTATATAACTCTTAATCTGTATCTTCAATTGTAGTAACAAGTTCAGAAAATATCATTTCAAGTGTCTGTGAGATGTAGTCGCTGAAATTGCTGTGTCTTACGAAGAAATTCAGCACGAAACGCATATCCGCATGTAATAATGCCTATTATTCACGATGTGACATAAACACCCTAGTGAATAATAACCATGATGTGTGAGTATAATACTATATTTTGTCTACGACTGATAATTACCTGTTTATAAATGAATTATTTTTATTCCAATTTTTCCAATTTATGAAGGAGCTATAATAGGCTTCCACATACAATTAATTCTTCGTTTTTCCTAGCAATAAATTTAAGGAGATTATTTGTGCTGCTCCTCTTATGTTTGGTAGGGTAACAGTCATTTCAGTGTCTGATTCGCTTTCCATTTTAAATTTTTTAGTGATTTCAGTTTAAATTCATTACAATAATTACAATCCTTGCAATTGACTATAAATTATTTAAAACGTGACTTTTTTAATTTTGCTATACATAATAATAATATGCACTATATACAACAGCTTGGTTGATAAATGATTACATCTTCGTAGCGCAGTGGTACAGAGATCTGGACGCGAAAATGAAGAATTGTTATTTGTTATATTGTGATATTTGTTTATGAAAAACCTTCAATTTATCCGTGTCATATGACCTGTTGATTATCCTCCCCTATTCACTAGTGAATAATCAATGCTGTTATTCTTGAAGAAGTACACGTAAAATGTAAAAATTACCAAATAGTCATGGACACAGTTTATTATCTTATTTATTTATGAATTTATTCAATAGATACACTGCTCTACGGGAAAAACTCAATTATAGAGCAGGGAAAACGAAATATGCAAAAGAATGTTAAAACTTAACAACATATATTTATCAAAAACTACAAAAAATTAGATTATTTAAGGAAATGTGACTTAAATATATGACACAGAACAAGAAAATATATCGAATTCACAACTCATCGCGTTAAATTATAAATGGAACAAAGTGGAATATTCTTCTGAATGTTGGTTTGACTCAAAGTTAAATAAAAAGTGATAGGACTTCCAGATTCTATTGGATGTACACAAACGTTAAACATCCTTAGTAAATTTGGGCAGTCAATTATATTATTTATAATATTTAACTATGAAATAAAACAAAAAAAAATTTTATTCTTTTATTTCATAGTTAAGTATGAATCTTCATCAAGTAAAAGCCTCATCTATTCAATATTTATAATATACAAAAATTTCACAAAAATAATCGCATCTTATGTTTCAATCTTACTAATCTGAGTGCGATGTGCCAATTGAGTTGTAAACAGCAACACACATGAAACTTAGCAGTTTTAAAAAGCTCTGTTGAACTGTATTTTCTAGCTTGGACCTTATAAAAGCATATTATAGGGTTTTCAATGTGGATACTTTATTAAAATCGCGAGAGCACCTAACTAAAAAACCACACAAGCGACGAGCAGATGAAATGATGAGCAGGGTCAAATGTAAGACCAAGAGTAGTCAAAGTTTCAGGTAGTTGAATGGGGATGTTTTTTATACAATACATAAACTTAAACAAATCAGATTTAAGGCAATAGAACATGACTTGAATTTGGCTGGATTGAAGATTGAAGATTCCTGCTTTCACGCCATTGAACAACTGCATTTAAATTCGCAGATATATTTTCACAACTGTATATTTGCATATAAAAGAACATTTATATTGATTACTTCAGAAATATCATTTATAAAAATATTTAACAAAAGTCTCAAGATAGAACGTTGCGGAACGCCTGACGAAGCTGACTTTAATCCATTAATCTGAACAAATTGCATTCGATGTGAAAGGTATGAATGGAAGAGCACTATTAGCGAAGCAGATAAATCAAATGCTTTTAGTTCACTAAGAAGAATACAATGATCAAGTCTATTAAAGGCTTTCGAAAAATCCGTGTAGATTACATCGGCTTGGAGTCTACTATCAATAGAATCAAACAAACTCCTATTAAATTTTTATTAACTCGCTTGTATATCTGTCCGGATGGAACTTGGTACATGAACTAAACTTATTTTCCGATAGGTTAGAGACTTGAAATTTTTAATATAATTCTGAATTGGATGACGATAAAAGAAAATATGGGAACAAATTAAAAATTTTGAGAATTATTGATAAAACGTCACATTTTTAGTTTTGACATACATTATACGGTCTATATACAACAAAAAATATTGTCTTCGTAGCCGAGTAGTATGGAGGTTTGGCAGCGAAAATTATGAATTGTAGGGGTAAAGCTGCGTCGATCGACAGTGTCGACTTGTTGTGTACGTTGCAATAAATCGATCGACATGTCGAATTGTTTTCATGAACAAGACAAAGTCATAGCTTTTATTGAGGCATACAAATTAATAGTATATTAAAGTATAAGTGGATATTAAGGTCTTTAAAACACGCGCGATTTTTCGAGCACGACGGCGAAGCCGGAGTGCTCGAAATAGAGCAAGTGTTTTAGAAACCAGTTATCCACGAATACTTTACGCTATTTTTTTTTATTGGTGCTCTTTGAAATTATAAATATATACTGGTATCTATTACTACTATAACAACAAGAAATGGAAATAATAACTAATAATGTAAAATGGTTGAATTCGTGATGCTTGCGTTGTCATGAAAATGAGAAAAACATAAACTAATTTGCATTTTGTCTTTAAGATTTATTGTTGTCACCGAAGTGCATAAAAATGAATTCTTATATCGATTTTTAAGTAGTAAAGCAGAATCGCGGTTAATACCGCAAAAATCTTCTGATGCGTATAAAAAAGAATTGAAATTGTTAAATATTGTTCGAATAAAGGTTTTGACGTCACAAAGTACTCCTGTCAGATCAATAATAAAAAAATTGTCATTTAGACTTCGTTTCTCGAGTTTTTGATGTTGCCATGGTAACTTTAAAAAACGCGCGTTTTTGAAAGTTCGATTTAAACACGCTGAGGCGTGCTTTAAATAGGTAAAATGGTTCACCAATAAAAAAAATCAAATCTATGGGATTCCAAAACTAATAATTATAAAAACAGAAACATGAGGCACGATGCCCTTATGGAAATTGCTAATGAATCTTCGTCAGACATGTTGATTAGTCTGATCGATATCATTTCTGCCAATTCAGGTGTGGACGAATGCAGTTTTGTTGACAGTGTCGACTCGGTGAGGACAAAGCTTAAATTTCGAATCGTGGACACGTTAATATTTTTTTTATTTGTTATAAGTATTGTGACATTTGTATAATCGAACTAAAAAGAAAAAAATTAATGAAATAAAAAAAATTTAATATACTATGTTTTTAAAACGAACTGAAAAGTAAAAAATAATAAAATTAAATGTGGGGCGCACGCGACATAGCTACTTTCTACATTTTTACAGAACTGTCGCATGCGCACCACATTTATTATTATTTACTTTTTGGTTCATTTTAAGAACGTGGTATATAAAAAAAATTATTTCATTTATTTATTGTTTCACAATATTTAAAGTTTCTAAATTTCTTATTCACTTAATAATTGTCATTTCTAGTTACACTAGATATTTGTATTGATACCGAGTAAATTTGTGTTGGTTATATTATAAACTGTTTCCATCTGTCATTTGTCTCGAAAAACTGCCTTAAAGAGTTTGTCATATGTTGTTCCATTTAAAAAATTTACAATTATTTCATGTACGTAATATTGGTGAGGTCATTTGTACAATTGAAAATAACAATTGACCTGTTCAAGTGTTTTGTTATAATAGCTTTAGAAAGAAAAATATTGAATTTATACTAACCTAAACGTCGTCACCATATATTTTTAAACTGGTTCTTTTCTTAAACATTTTCTTCTAGCTCGAAGTGAATTACGCAAAACTTCCAAATGATTTTTACTTTTACTGAATGAACTTTCAACATACTGGGTGTGTTTTTTCACCACTCGGAGTGCCTGCAGTTGTTATTTTGATTTGAAACAAATAAATAGGAGAAAGTTATACGCCATATGTATAAATATAGTCTAATGGGCGACAAAAAAAAGATATTTGGTTTTTTATTAATGTATTTAGTCTTAACAAGGCTAACTTTATAAACTTCGTGGAATAAATAGAAAGGACACGAGAAAAAAAACTTGTTTTCTGTAAAATTTGCTCGACATAAACTTTTTTTCAATCTAAGCAATATATTTTATATGCAATAAAAAGTGAACACTGCTACTTTATTTATGCTAAACAAGAAATTATATAAGATATGCGAGATTTTGTTTTGTAACTTTCTTCATTATGATTATGTTTATTTCACCTCCTAATTAAATTTCTTAAGGTTATAGTTTACTTGTAATTTTCTAATTATAGTTTTTTTGTTTCAGGTAAAATGAAACTTTTGCAGTTCTTGCGTAAGTTATGAATAATTTATCTGAGAAACGATCAACAAATTTGGTAGAATACGAATGTACTTTTAGTAAATAAACATTTTGAAATCTTAAGTATATGAATGTTTACGGATCACGGGACATACTTATAATTTTTTCGCCCACCATACCAAAAAACCAATCATATGAAAACCAACAATAGGGCAGAAAGTATTGTTTAGCAGCCCAAGGGCGGAAAATTCTTAACGCCACGGTTTTTCATTATCTGGCACTTGTGTTCTTTGACGTTTCATGTTCATTTTTTAATTAATCATCAGTGAAGGTCAAATTTTTATAAATATTTTCCGATTTTTTGGTTTATTCGGTAGGCGAAAAACAGTTGTGTGTCAGGCATGTAGGAAACTGTTTAGTAGGACCTTAACTATCAACTATCTCGAGCTACTAAAGCTCAATTTGTGACACATCATACTATTCTGGACCAGCAGAATTACTGGATTATCACATCGGAAGAAATTTCTGATTTTAAACGGCTAACATCAATAACAGGTTTTTTCCAACTGGCATCTAAGAACTGTGCTGGAATCGTTTCGAGTACTGTATAGTATGCAAAGTTGGATTAGGGATGGACACATCAACTTTATCACTCCTTCCATAAGGTAGTTTTTATACCGACTCAAGAACGATACTAATAATCAGTTGGAACGCGAAAGAAATGTAGCGCTTGCGCGAACAATACCTAGAACGATTCTATCGCCAGTTGGAACGAATCTATTTATCACTTAAAATCATGTGAAAATGGGAAATTTAACTGAAACTGCTAGAATGTGGCTTCTGAGAGGCTTTCAATGGTCAAATGTCACTTTAAAGGTAATTTTAAAGGAAGGCATAAACGCAGGAACCCATGCCTCGTTTCGGTTCTTCGTTCGTTCATATATGTAGCATGGTTGCCTGTTGTAATCGGTTACCACGCATTCCCCTTCTTGAGAAATATCCAATACTTTGCAACGCGCATATCAAGATTCAAGAAGGGGAAGGGTGAATCCAATGATTATATCCCCTTTCCCTTCTTGAATAACTTAATGTGCACCGTTTACAACTGGCAACCATGCTACAAAACGAGGCACGGGTTCCTGCGTTTACGCCTTCCTAATTTTAATTTAACCGTGCAGTGCGTGCTAGACTTTTATTAGATGGGTAGTGATAACATTTTAAGGTGTTCATTTATTTGTGAAAATTTCCATTTGCAATACGCGTATGATACAATTTTCGAAGGGTGTAAATTTATTCATAAAAATCTACCATGGTCGGACGAAACCAATTTTCAAACAGGGTTTACTGATTTGTGTTTCTGCACTCCCCATGATAGCCTATTAGCTTTTTTTTCATTTTGTTTTTATTCGTAATCCATTTTCTTGATTGCATTGCTTATAACTACACCTTAATAAGCCACCTGATTTCGAATATGAGAATACATTCTCCTAAAAGTGAATAAAGTGAAAACAATCTATAAAAATAACCATTCATTCCACCTGCCTTGACTCCCTTTAACTTTTTTATGTGTTGTTTAGAACCTGTGATACAATTCAAACAAATTATTAAAATTTTCCTAGTTGAATCAAACGAATTATTTCATAAAATCAATAATAGTATATTATTAAACGAGCAATTTATGATAGCCATTATTCACGCAGGGTGACGTTGGAATCCCGAGCCGTAGGCGAGGGGCGCAAGTCATCCGAGTGAATAATGGCCATAAATTGCTAGTAGAATAATATACATTGTCCACGACCTTGATTTCTTTATTAAATTCAAGTAAATAATGCGAGTGTAGTGCCGATCAACTAAGGATACTTTGATTATCCGTTTAAATTGTATAAACAAAATCATGATTCACTGTGAAATGTGCAAAAATGAATTCAAAAGTATTGTTCATAATTCATCGTTTCACAGATAAACAAAGTGTGTGATCAGTATTGTGGGTTATTGATCTAGCCTTTTTATTTAATTAAAGGTTATTATTGTGAAAACATAATTAGACTTATTGGAATGTAAATTAACAAATTTTAAAATCAAATACAGAGTGTCCAAACAAATTACAACAACCTCCATGAAAATGCATTAAAATAGTAATTTATACATAAAATGAATGCATAAAGCTATATTTTTTTCATGCATTGAAAAGTTGACCTCAGATGAAAACAACACTTTATGTATATGCTGCTTACATACAATATTTTTCCTTAACAAATAATAAGTTTTAGCCTACAGATATCCTAAAATTCCTCCGGGAAACAGGACTAAAGGAGCTACTAGTCTCCGAAACCTTCCTCAGGAACTTAGTAGAAGTAAGGGGGCACAATAGATCTTTTAGGTCTTAGTGAATATCACTCTATATACACACATACATACATACATTTTGTAATGTGAATATTGTAAACAATTATTAAATTGCATCAAAGGTTTGTTCACGTTTTTCTTTTCCAGGTTTTTATTCAAAGATAGGGGGTAAAAAAATGGATTTAATATTATTCACTTATAATTTCTTGCATTTTCTTAAAAATCTTTGTTTTTGAGACACCCTATTACAAGTTTATCCAGTTTCGTTCAATAACATCAAATTTTAGTATTTGTAAAAATTAGCGAAATTTCGGACACTTGTCAAGAGCATAATTGTATAAAACTACTTAAAACATCTCCTCTGTCCTACTTCCGGTTAGGATTCTTATCTATGCTTTCCTTATACATATTTAACACGTTAGTAGTATGTGTGACAATAAAATGAAATTAAATTTTAATTATACATTGCCTAATAATTGTATTTTAATCGTGAACATTTAAATTTATTAAATGACCAATAATTGCATTCGCATGTTTCTGTATCGTAATGAAAAAATATCTATACGGTGGTGTAACCATTATAATTTTACCGTTTCTTAATATAAAGTTACATAACACCGGATAATATTTTTTTATATAACAATGTTAATGATGCCATTATCACTAACATTGACTATTTTGGTGATGAACAATCGAATGAATTTCTATTATCGTATTTGCGAGATATTTGAAATGTTTGTTCCAATGTAGTTGTAGTGTGAGTTTATCCTTGGGTATTTTTATACATAAAAATGCAATTTATGCAATGTTTACTTAAACGAAATGGATACTTCAATTCCTTCTTGAATTTAGGCATGGTCAAAACACTTCAGCCGATCCAAAAGGGTCCATAATATTCAGTATTAATTCAAGTTGAATCTTTCTCAAGATAATTGATCAACAAAATACCTTCTGCGTTAGAAACTGATGTTATTACCTCATTCGCTGATTGTGTGCTCTTGCTTTGGAGCTGAGTAAGCAGCTGCAATTTCAATTCAAATTCCGTTGACAAATTTGGAGGACTAGTCGATCTTCGCAAAACATATCATGTATTTGTGTAACAGCTTTAAACAAGCTTTTTAAATTATTATTTCCGAACTTAGATTCACTTTTGGAAACACTTATTGTTTCTGCAAAGATCAACAGCTGCATATATAATTAGGTCCGAACTAGCATTAAGCAGGATAGGGTACTTCATAATAAAGCAGGCCTTGAGCTTCTTTTATGAATTAAAAGTAAAACTCCCAATCGTTTTGTTAATAGGGCACTAATCCGTTCGATTAAACTATAACAATCTGCTGTTGGAAATTTAAAATACAGTTGGGCTCACCAACTCTGCAAAGGCTATGGTAAAGTATTGTGGCATCAAAATATAATAATACTTAGTACTGATCACGCTTCATATAAATTTCTTTTACAACAAAATGTACCCAATGAAAAAAATTATTTAACCAGTACAATTCCCCTACATATTAAGAGACTTATAGCTCAACTCAGGACCACAAATTCAGAAAATGTTATAGTGTATTCATAAAGAAGAGAAAGTAATAAAAATGCAAATTTGGATAAATTTTGTACTGAGTGATCAATCTCTTTTTCTTCTCTTTTAAGAATTTTCTAATGTACCTCAGGTAAAAATCCTTTATTTTTATATACCTCACACTGTTCGACCGGAGAATACAATAGATCCCAAAACCGAGAACAATAGAAGGCAAGGGATAAACTATTCTCATAGCCGCCGCAATTGGGGGAAACTTACATTTCAAGTACCGTGGTATATAAGTATTAGTAAAGAAAATAGTAAATATGTTAAAAGTTCTATGAAATTTATTAAAACAAATTACTGTATTATACAAAATTTATAAATTAAATAATAAAAGTACATTTTAGTAATAAAAGTAATATTATTTTATATATAAAAAATCGAATTAGCGTTTTAACTATAATTAATAAGCAATTAAAATTAAAATTAAATTAAGGCTAAGCAAATGGTTGGTACGTAAAAAAAATGTTACGGTTCTCAATTATTACAACCACAAAAATAATTAAAATGAAATGGAGGTAGATACGTTTCTTTGAAAACAGTCAAAAATAAAATAGGAATAAATTACTTAGATTCGGAAGAGCAGTAAATGCTCTCATCACTCTCATTTTCGTCCAAAGAAATAATTAATGGTTCCACAGTTGCTTCGATTAAACAATCAAGTTTCCACACTTTTTCTTCTACTTTTAAAACATGTTGTACGCATTTATGCCAAATATCTGGAGTTATTTTTTTAACTGATTCTGGAAAAAGCACCTCCACATCCTTTAATTTATAGGTAGTATTATTCCTTGCTACATACCCTTCCATTTGAGCACATATTAATTTTATTGAATTAAGTTCACAATGGTATCTTGTCTTAATACTGTTATGTTTCGTTTTCCAGCCATATCATCGACAACTTTCTTATTGAATTTTTCTTTGTGGCTAGTTACCAATGATAGTAGTTCTTTTTTTACCATATCTGCCTCCAAATTTATGTTTTTTTCTGTAATCCCCTTACAAATATCAGCTTTTCCCCATGCTTTTTTTTAAATTTAAATGTTGGCAAAAAATGGTACGCTCGAAAAAATGGGTTTTTCATCGTTTTATTACTCTCTCTTCTTTATGAATACATTATAATACTAATTCATATAATATTGAAATAACCAATATTTGCTCAATATGTAACTTCCTAAGGCATGAAAATCTTGAACACATATTGCTGGTCTGTCTCATGTATAAAAGCCTAAAACTAGTCTTACATTACAGCCTTTTTTCAGCAACTTTATTGCAGGCAATATAAATTGCATGCAAAATTAAAATCCAGTCTTTTTACATTTCAGCCTATTTGTTGCAGCTTTCCAAGACTTTTTTGACATTATTATTATCACATTAGAAAATTCACTTAGAAAATGAATACAGAAAAAACAAAAGTTTTACTTTTGGCAATCACTACTACTGCTGTTCTTGCCACTTATATAAAAAGGCGGATTAAAAACAGGAGGAATAGATCTTGTTGGAACAAACCATGGTTAAATAAAACAATGAGAAACTTAGGAATTACAAACGAATTCAAAGATTGTAATGACTTGAAAGCTGAGAAACTACCTGAGAATGGATGAGCCTACATTCGATAAGTTGTTAGAAAAAATTGAGCATTGAATAAAGAAAACTGATACTTTCTTTCGAAACATTCTTCTTCTATTTTTCATAGTCGGCTATGATACCGAATTACAAACACAATAATTATGTTGTCAAAATCTAAAATCACTAAAAATATGTAAAGTTGCGCGTGAATAACCTTGAAAATTAGGAATATTTCTATATTTTTCAATCCTGAAAGTTGCAGTGAAAATGGCTGGAACGCATGCGCAATTATTATTCAAAAAAGGCCAGCAATTTATTTAAAAAGGCTGTAATGTAAGACTAGTATAAGAGAAAATCTTATGAAAGTTCCAGGATTTTCGGATGATCTAGACTCGCTACTATCCTCAATAGATCCACCTACACTAATGCAACTATATCGTTTCATTTGTGGAGCAAAAGTCCCTACCAGTTCTATGCTGATGCTGATTTCTCAGGAAATTAAAGAAAAGTATTCACATATTATATTTTACACATTATTTTTGTTCGATGTTTGAATGTTTAATTTTTACTTTTTGTATGTATTTTATGTTTCGCAGTGTATTCATTCATAGCCTTTGTCGATCTCCTTGTTCATGTAACCGCTTTACATGTGAACAATAAAATTTATTATTATTATTATTAACATGCAGATTCATTAAACGCATTTCCCTTATCTGCATGAATTTCCACTGGAGTTGATATATATTAAAGGAAGTTTGACGTATTTTATTTACAGTTTCCTGTAACAATTGTCTTATTTAACTTAGAAGTGTAATTCAATGTCCTCCGTGGCATGTAGCCAGGAGGGTAATTGTTGCTTCTTAGTGACTGATTTGCTCTTTGAAACGTAATAGTATTTAACTATTATCTTGACGTCTATTGAAGTATGTGACTATGACAAATGTAATTTTTTGTTGATTTTTTTGGAAAATTACATCACAATAGATTTAATTCAACGACAACTGGACAATCAATAAATAATATTTTGAAGTTTAAGACTGCAAAAAATTTGTTGTTAAATATTTTAAGGTCCAATCACAAAATTATCCTTGATGCCCCATGTAGTATGACAAAACCACGTAGTTTCAAGATAAACTCTTTATTCAAAATCAACTACAAAAGCTTGGTGAAAAATGTATGGCATGTCTAAAAATCAACTTGTCAATCTGTTCCTATCTACTCCTAGTCATCTCATGTCATCTTGGAAAGTCTATCAAAATGACACTGATGTAAAAAGGTCCATATAAATGGAGTGTTCAAATATTGCGCAGGAGCATGTTCAGAAATACCACACCCCAGATCAAACATCTTTCGCACAGCGGACGAAAAAGAAATATCGAATTTATTCCTTAACTTCAAGGGCTCATAGATTCCATAACATCCAATGAAATAATTGAAAAGAATTTGAATTAAAAACAAATTAAAGTTTGAATTCATTAGATATTTATGAATATTTTAGTTTTAAGTTATTTTTATTGTAATATTTCAAATAGAAGTGGTCTAGAAATAATTTTAAACTGCCATACAACCTGCAGAATTACTAATTCCATTAGCCTTTTGAGTTATTTTAAATCGTGTCTTCTATTTTTAATAATATGTACAAATATAGATAAGTTTGCATTACAAATTATCGTTTATAAGCATTGGAAAATTTTTATAAAATATCTTTAAAAAAGTTAACCTGAAAGAAACATTGAATTGAATACATCATGATAAAGTGGATTAAATATAATGAGAACTTTACCTACAAATCATTGGAAAGTTTCTGAAGTAATGTTACTACATGAATACAAATCTTTAATTAGATCTAAAGAATATTATGGTGCAATTGTATAATCATCAACAAAAATGTATGTTTTGAACCAATTGGAATCTATTTTTATTATCAACCACGCGCACCAACCGTCTTCTTTTTCTATTAGCCTTACCTCAGATTAATACATTAAAAAGATACATTTGTATACATTTAAAAGTGAACCCAAAATTACATCACATTCTAACGTAACTTGCCGACCCTTTGCCAGATGTCTTACTTTTCCTTTGAAAAGCGACAACTGAATTATAGGACACGATAGAAACGTACAAAATAAAAATGTACTTTTAAGGAATTACATAAAAACGACTTTAAAATAATTATCCTAAGTAGTTTATGTAATAAAAATATGTTTTTGTTTGAAACTTTTGAGGTTTCAACTTTTTACTATCAATTTTACCTGATTTTACTACGAAGTTTCAACGTTCCTAGTTTAATGAAGCTCTTGTTTTCGTCTTTTCAACTGATATTTGTGTTTGTGCGCACAGATATAATTAAAAACAATATTTTTTTGTGAAAATCATGGTTCGTCAGTAACAAATTTGCAAAAAAAACAGTCGGAATTTTTCTAATCTCTCTTTTCACCTGTACCTAAGTAAAACGTTCTATTGGCCAGTGGCACATTCCGACTAGTCCGACAGTTTCTCCCCACTCCTTGAAAGTCATTGATGAAAACATATGTATGGCGATAGAATGTTAGCCGTCTTTTCGGATAGTTTTATGAATGACTTGCGGACTCTATTTGTAGTATTACTCTAAGAGCCCTACTATTAGGGATTGTATTACACACTAAATATATATTAGAAATAAGTTTGACCTAAAATTATCTTCAAATCATTGAAAGAAAATATTTTCAAATTATTACGAAAAAATCAGATATTATTTATGTTATTTACAAAAAATGTAAACAAACTTTCTTTTACACGCATTGGTGCTCAAATTGCAATAGTGTCTGATAATTTGGCAAATAGACACCATTTTACAACGTTCCGAATTAATGAAGGTATGGTTACCTTTCTTTCATAGAAATTATCTTATTAGAAACAAGAAATATAAAATTATACTGGGTAGGTATTACAAACACCTAACTTGGATTTAAACAAATTACCGGAATGTCCACAAATTTCCGCAAAGCACCTACATATAGACCGAGAATTTATGGCCGATTTTTAGATATAATTTTGATTCAGTATGCCATTTTTAGTAATGTAACAAGTACGCATTTTTTTGGTTTTATGAAATTTTCTGTTAAGAAGAAATCATTGACGTTTGTCAATATAATTATAAGCATCAATAAATTCTAACAGGCTTTAAATTACATTCATCAGAAGACGTGACAAGAAACATATAGTTTTACGCATTTTACACACATACATGTGAATACATATTAAATATCAATAACGATGTTTATTCAAATAAAATATTTCTGACAAAACTGCGCCCAAGTTCCAAATACCAACACAATAGTTATTTATACAACAAGTACAAAATGTAAGTGCTTGTTGCACGCGACGTGAGATTGTCCAACGAATCCGTTAAGTTCAATCAACACTTTTTGCACGAGTTGCATACAATATTTTTTCTACGCTCATTCATAATCCAAAAAATGTCTTATTTAGGTTGCTCTAAATGGACTAAAAATGGCGTCGATTTGTTTATGTTTGCCATGATGACAGAACGATGTAGAAACATGACGATGTGTGCAATACAGTATATTATGCAAGGAGCACAAAATTATGCCCATTTTGTTGCGAGTTGCATACTATACTTTTTCTATGACAACATATCGCTCACGTTTAATACATGCATACATTGCAAAAACTTTGAGAGAAATAAACTGATAATATTTCATTACTCCGAATTCGCCGCTAATGGGCTTTCTATCAGAATTAAAATATAAATTGAAGAAATATGTAAATATTCTCTTTATTGCTATTTCTAATAGGTACACATTTTAATTAATAGTTTTTATAGAAAACAACTATGAAATTACTCGTTACCTACTAAAACTTTGACAGAAACGATCTGCTGACATTTCATCAATTTGTCGCTGGACGTCATAATTTGACAAGCCGTAGTCGTCGTGATTTTAGAGTGAACCTAAACCTAACACGAAATATTCCATTTCGCATTTGTTGCTTAGCAACTTGCCTAGCAACCGATACAAAAATGAAATTCTGTACAAAATGTGCTTGTTTATGATTGAAATTATGGTTATAAAATTAACATTTATCGACGTTATCGTAGAAAAAACTTTTTATTGCATTAGAGCAGTAAAGAACTAGTTTTTTCACTAAAAAGAGTTCAATAAAGTTTAGTTTTTTGCATGAACGTAAAAAAATGTAATTTCCAAAACAAAGTGTACATGTATGAAAATGTGTTCAAATAATAATTTAGTGTTTTCATTTGAAATCATAATTAAATCAATCAATAAAACTTCTTCAATTCAAATTAATATATTTTTTATATATTTCTCACCTTATCACAGATAATCAATAAAAATTTTCACTTCCAAATCTTTCCACCGCTTTACTTGGTTGAAAACAAGCATAAACTAGAAATCAGTCACAATTTTTGGCTGAAGGTTTTTAAAGATGTTGATGTATATATACGTGCTACTTGACAGTAAGGCGGAGAAAGTGCTTTCTTACAACTGACCGGAGCGGTACCACACGCCGTTTAGAAAAGAAAACTATTACTGAATATTACTTAATGCAAAACAGTTATATACTTGGTAATTATATGACTGGTAACTTGAGGGGATTGCATTTAGAACGGGGGAAGTAAAAAATTCTCCTATATCATCATTGTTTTTATTGATAATCTAATTTTAAAACATTTTAAATAAAATACCTTATTGCTAGTTGAATTTTTTCATTAATTTTTTTTTCCATTTTCCCTATGATTGAATAAAGACAATGAGTGAATTTGACACAAAAATACTCCATTAATATTACAATCGATCAATTCAAACAAAAGAGACAAACGCTGAGGAAGATAAAATAAAATACGATTTTCAATAGAGAAATACGGGAAATTACTACTATGCCAAAAAAGTACCGACAATTAGTTAAAGACACACAAAATATGGATAATCCATCCAAATTTGATGTATCGCCAACAAAGTTAGGCTTTCCATAATCATACACCACAGGATAATGTGTATTAATAATAATAAATGCTTTTATTGACCAAATATACAGTGCATACAAATAAAGAAATACAAAAAAGGTTCATAATGTTACACCGCAGTTTGCCAAATGGCAGGGTTAAAATTTCTTGAAAAAATCAAGAATTTGCTCTTCCACTCAACCAGTTACCAAATACTTATACATACTTATACACTATACCTTTGAATACAAATCAAAGATATAGACAAACTACAAAAATAAGTCAAAAAATAATAAAGCAAAAAAAAAAAAATATTGAGAGCTCCATTACCAAGAAGAGAAATACAAATCCATTATTATTTAATATTAACATTTTGAGTAGATGTGATTAGTGCGATTTCAGCATTGTCTCCAGTCCAGAATTATGCTCCCAGAGCCTCTGGACGGATGATATCTACCTTGTACTGATGCGGCGCGTATACGCCGAAACCTTCCAATTACAAACCAAAGTGGTTGATTATATCTTGCAGATATGCCAACCCCGTTTAACTTGGATGTGTAATTCAATACCCGTCGTAGCATATAGCCAGGAGAGCAGTTGTTGCTTCTTAATGAACGGTCTGCTCTTTGAAAAGTAATTTACAAATTTGTAAGGCGTTGTAATAGTATTGAACTATTATCTTTGACATCTATTGATAACACGCTTCACTAAAATGACATTTACAGGAAACTGTAATTAAGTAAATACGGTTGCTGTTCGTTAAAATTTGTTGAAAGCGAGGAAAACCTTCCATCACATCGCGATTGCTTTCAAATGTACTTTTCCACTCATGTAAACGTATATCCAGTCAGAGGCTTCGTTTCTTGCACCCCAACCTTTATGCTTTTCGTGCTCTTGGTTCTACCGTTTACGTGAAATGACTAGTTGTCCTTATTAAGCTTAATAGTACCATTTTCATTGGATTCACTTCCAATCAATACTTGTAACTCTTTGATGTGCTGATAATGGTCTTAATTACTACTACACAGTGACACATCAACCAAGATCTTCTTTCAAAAAGTCTGAGAAGGGAAATGCTGAGTAAATTACATATTTGTCACCTAGGAATCGAGAAAACCACACAGCTAAAGAAAAGTATAAGTCTTCAATGAGTATTGACATCGAGAATATGGTGAATCCATAGGATAGATGCTTAATCTATCCAACAAACCGGAAGAAGCCGTTAATACCGTAAAAAGTACCCGAGAAGACGTGGGAAAAAATGGCAGCAGATTTCTTTTAATTTGAAATTAACTACCGTCTGCATATGGTGGATTACTTTAAAAAATTCACGGTAGTTGTAAAAATTCCATCAACTAGATGCAAGACAACTATTATAGAGGTTTTCAAATATTCGCAAAACGTGGAAGTGTTGTAGTGACGGACAATGGACCACCGTTTAATTCCGAAGAATTCAAAATATTTTCAAGATTCTAATCACAAGTCCTGAATTCCCTGTGGATTTCATTTTTACTCATCAAGTACCGATGTTAATACAACAATGGGGTGTTAAACAAAAATATGATGCTACTCAATGTTAATAGTTATTGGTGGACAAAATCAAAATTGGAAATCAATTATTTTTAACATTTTTATTCTCACAAGGTTTTTATGTCGATTTGAAAATTCAACTCTTGGATGATATTGGATGATTATTTAAATCCGCCATTTATGCTGTGACGTACATACACTAAAAGAGAAGTTATCTACATAGGACCATAATTCTGATGTGATGAAGTACTTATAGGTTATGTTTATAGGTCATATTGCTGTTATAGCGAATTAGGAGTTGTGTTTAACTTCCGATTTATTTTTACCGCTAGTACATTATTTTATAAATTTTTCCGGTACCATTATAGTTTTAACCTTTTAGGTACAGTTAGTTTTTATTTTTGGCAAATACACATACTTAGGTATATAATTATTTACATCAAAAACATTTTCACAGCAATGGTAACTAGTTGTAGTCTGTTTATATGTTCTTCCAGCAGCATCAAATCATAGTTTTCGTTTAACTTTTACTGAAGGCTTAGTTACCAACCTTTTAGGAGGCGTTGTAGCTGTTTTGTTCATGCAGTATGGAAATTGTGGAGGGGAAACTAACTAAACTTAACTAAAAAAATATGAGCACAATTTTTTCATAATATTAAAACGTCAAGCTCGAATAAAGTGTAAACAAAACCAAAACACTCATATTGTATATTATAGAGTTTGACAGTTCTGCAAACTACAAATTTGAATGGTCTTCTGGATATTAATTCATAAAACATGTAAATCACAAAGTGCCTAACTTCATCTTTAGTGATTTGACGTATCTGTAGTGAAAGTTGCAAATATTTAGGAATTCTTAATTTCCAGTTTTCTCCTGAAATATTCGGTTTAAAAAAATAGTAGTAGGTATTTAAATTAATTTTTGCAAAGTCATATCAATATACCAAAAGCCGGATATCGGTTTAACACTCCATTTTAATAATTTTAATTATGTGATAAAACGTCACTTTTCACTTGTATGTATGTTGTTTGTTTGTAACGCCACCTTTAAACTTGATTTGTACCCACTTTAAACGCTTAGATTAATTTGTAATTTTGCTCACTTGTCAAGGACCGATGATAATACAATATAGTATTAAAAAAACGATATACGAGTAGTAGTAGTAATAAAATATAGGGTGTTCCATTTATAACGCAACCTTCAAACACGATTTTTATCAACTGTAAACGATCAAATTAATTCAAATTTTTTTTGTGCACTTGTCAAGGACCGATGACAATACAATAATAATAGTGGAATATAGGTTGTGCCATTTAAAAAAAAACATTACGTTTAAAATTTTTGAGTTTGTCAAAATTTATATTTTGATAATTTGGTCCGCTAATTTGATAGACCTCATCGAAACAAACCTTATAGTGAATTGAACTAAATTGTAAAAAATAATTTTTAATTCAAGAATAAAATGATTAACGAGAAAATTAATCTCATCATGTTGAAGCTATATAAATTGTTATAAATTCTCACTAGTTCTATTCCGAAATCCAGAGTAAGTGTATAAATATAGTACAAAGCACCCCACGCTTTCACCACAATGACATTAATGTTATCGTTAATCGTTTTATTCTTAAATTAAGAATTATTTTTCACTTTTTAGTTCGATTACATATAAAGCGTGTTTTTTAGTTTTTTTAAACTATAATTTACTATAACTATATATTTGAACTATGTATCAATACACAAATTAAAATTGCACGTACTACTTTTAGACGATTATTGGTTTCCAAATAGAATTATCATATTAAATTCATAAAAAAAATAGTAAACCATTGCCCAACATTACGTCAACAACTTGTTCATATTTTAACTACGTAATTAGATAATTGTAATTTGTTCAAATCAATTAAATGTAGCTGCCCTTCATTTTAAGGTATTGCGTGATTAACAAAATGTTCACAAACGTTCTTTGGAAACCGAAAAATTGAAGTAGCAAACCTCGTTTTATGTTATTTTAAAGAAAGTCGTTGACTTAACTGAATTCATGGAATCAATTAATTTTCACTAGTAATACCACTAGAGGTCAAAAAATTTCCGGATTTAATTTGACCTCGTGTGGTATTCGGTAAGAAAATTCCACACCAAATTTGTTTATTTCCAACAACATCAATTTTCGTCTTCATCAAGTACCTACTTGCAAAACATAGAAGGTTTTGTCGACTTGATTATTTAGTTACCATGGCAACTCAGTGAAACTCTAAGCCAGAAATTATTTCTGTTTTGAATTTGTCAAAAACAGCACGACGTAGAAAAATGTCTCGCTTCGATCAAGAAAGTAAAGAAAATATTCGCCAGAATATTAAGCAGTTGACACCCGCGAATACTAGGAAATCGAAGGCAAAAGTATGGAAGCAGTTTATAAACTTTTGCGCAGAAAAAGCGTATGATTTTGACAGAGCGGATATACCTGTGGAAGAACTGGCGCTTATTCTTGAAGACTACACCTTCAACATGCGAAAAAAGAACTCCGAAGACTACAAGGAGAGTGTTATCAAAGTTCTGTGGAACTCTACAGCTAAGCAGTTGCAGGAGTATTTTTTCGAAAGGTATAATCTCAAATTTAATCCATTCTCTGACATAGAATTTGTCAACGCAAGAGCTGCAAAAAATGCTAAGCGTCGGAAGCTACAAATAGATCCAACCAAGAGAAAGGCAAGTTCATCCGCACTCTCAGCAGACGAATTGAAAAAGATTATTGAGCTTTGGGACGAAAACACTCCGGAAGGATTGCAAAGAAAGTTCTTTCACATTGCTGCTCATGAATTGGTCAGGAGAGGAAATGAAGAAGCGGCAGCAACAATAGAATATTTTGTGGAGGAAATTGACAATCAAGGAAAACCAACAGGACGCATTGAGTATAACCCGGTTTTCGCCAAGAACACCCAAGGCGGTTCAAAAAGAATGGCCGACAGTAAGTGGCTAGTACCGAATACATTCAATGAAGAATTATGCCCAGTAAGACTATTCAAAAAACTCATAAGCAAGCGAGACAAACTAATCAAAACGGATCGTTTATTTTTAACTCCAAATCCAAACTGGCAGCACCCCAATTCCAAAGGCTGGTAAAAGAACAGCCCGGTTGGACAAAATACAATATCTTCCTGGTTCAAATCGGCGGCATCAGTGATTGGAATCGATGTCAACAAGATCAAGATAACAAATCATCCTGCGAGGGCCACTGCTGTTTCAACTTTAGCCAAAACGGGAATTGGAGAACATCAATTAATTAAAATAACAGGGCATTGTAGCAGTCACTCCATAAAACCATATCGGCAAATTGACTCGGGCCATTATCAGGATATAATTGACGCAATGAGGACTGCTTCAACTTCTGCAAAGACAATCCAAGAATCTCTAAATCAAGAACAAGCAACTTTCAATCAACCTGCCATATATAATTTAATATAAACATTCATCATAATGGTCCAAAGAATTTAGAAAACATCTAAGCTTGCAGTTGAAATGAATTAAAATTATCATGTGAACAAATAAAAATTAGATTGTCAAAAAATATATTCTGTCATTATAAACGTCAAAAAAATTTCCAGTATAATTCGCTGTTGGGTACCCACGAGGAAAAAATGTCCACTAAAATTCATCCGTTGCGATGGTGATCTGTCAGAAATACACGTTCTGACTGGTTAAAAATCACATGTGTGGAATTTTCCCAAAAATTGTCAATATTTAACGAAATCGAGATACTTGTTATACATATTTTTATTCATACCTATACGGGCATGAAGGTCAGCATTATTTGTGATTTCTTCTGCCCAATTTTTATTCCTTGGGTGATGGTCCTATCACCCAAAATTGAGGGTTTAGAAAAAGGGTTTTTAATCCCCGACCGATGTCCGTCCCGCGGTCTTGTGGATACACAGGTAGAATGGGCAGGGTAGAATATTATTCCTAGAATAATTAGTATGATTCGTGTATTATCGATACCCTTCCACAGACCCTACCCTACCCTACTACATATTATATCTTATATGTATATATAATATATAATAAATAATATATAATATCTGCAATATAAATTATCATACGGATCCACGGGAGGGACTTCGGACAAACGTCTTGACCCTTTTAACCGCGGGACGGACCTCGGACGTACCTGCGTTTTACCCTGACCGCCGGACGGACATCGGAAACACCGCCAAATTCAATTGCCTGGTAGGTCAAACAAGTTGTTCAGTACAATACATTACAAAAATAATAAATGGATTGTTTCCATCTTATTGCGATTGTCCAACTTATTTTGTATGTTAGGGAGAGAAAATGCTGAGCTATTCAGGAATAGAAAAGGTTATTTCTCATTAAATGTACAAACAATTTCTGATGGAAAGATGAAAATAAGAGACATTGTCTGTAGATTGCCAGGACCCATATTCTTGACCGTTCGCAACACTCAAGGCTACTCGCTTCCTAACGAATTCGTTAAAATACTACTCTTGACCGCTCTCTGCTTTGCGCATTCGCTTGATAGTGTTCGTTATGCAGCGAGTACATTTTTGTACGTGATAACCACATAATCTTTATATTCATACTGAAAGTGATAGATACGTGACAGCGCGCGTATAGGTTGATATTATTTTTGCTTAAAAAAATTAAAATTGTAATTCTGTTTGAGAAATTGAGTATGGATGAGCTTGTGAATTAATGTTAATCGATAATTTAAAGCTGACGGAAATAGAAGTTCAAAATTTCCGTGCTCTGCGCAATCCTTCGAACTCCTTCACGACAATGAATGAAGCGGCTTTTATTAAAACATTTCGTTTTTCGAAGCATTTAGTAGTACAGTTTTTTGTGAATTTACCACTAATCATTTCATCCTTCCCTTGCAAATATTCCGCCATCATTTTTCTTTGCTTTTCCAAAGCCTTTCCTCCGCGTCTGCGTAATTCATTATTCAAAGTGTTTGGATCCTTGTAATTAAACATTTTTAAATGGATATAGTATAAAACATAACCATAAAATTGGAATAATTTGACAGCGTCAAAATGAGCGAACGCTTTATTTACGGTATTGCCAAATTTCTCAGGACGCCCTTTAACGAATCACCTCAAGAATTGCGTAGTAGTAGTAAAGTCTTCGCTAACTACTGCTCGCTAAGCTGCGAATTCGCTCGATAACGAGTGATGTCAAGAATTGGGCTCCTGGGTCTGCAGCAGATTCGACAATGTTTGATAACTCAAGGCTAATAAACTTTAATGTGACTATCCTCATCAATTGACAGCTTACATCAAGATGACATGGACTTATAAAATCAACAGTTTTTGTAGGTAGAGTTAACTGTATGGTTAACCAATGTGAGTTAACTCGAAGATTTAACAGTAACCTATAAAAGCGGCCCTAAAACCGCGAACTAATATCTCTTGTCATTCCAATGATAATATGGGAAGGTACCTACTTAGTTTTCATGTTCTTTCCGCGATCGAATTATTTTAATTAAGATGCCATTTTACTGAAGTTGATTGATCTGTCAGTGATATATCAAATTACTTGTAAACAGTGTATTTTTTTCTGTCTTAGCATTTAAATAAATTATTAGTTTATTAGAAGATGGAAGGAATACGAGGTATTGTAGAATATGACATGGGAACAGTTAGAGGTCCTTTAGCCAACGCTTTTATAATTCTAATAAATGCTCTGTTCTTCAACATAAAATTGATAGGAGTCCATGACGTGTATCCCAAAGATTTTGGTGATTTTCTAATGCAAGTAAGTAAAAAAATTTTCGAGGGTCCGGTGAACTATACGGAGCGACAAGGGGTCCGTTGAACTATACGGAGACACGAATTTTTGAGTGATTTTGCGAAAAATCGATAGTACTCACCTATTTTGAATGTTATCCGTCGAAAAATTTGCGGGTTACACACAATTTACAGAGAAAAATCAAAAAAAAGATTTTTTTTCACCACTTATACCATCACTTTTTGGCCAGATATTTTATACAAAAAACAGTTTAAATGTATCGCACTGTAGAGGAAAGTGATCAAGAATATGTATTCTCGCTAACTATGAAAAAAATTCAGTTAGTTTCTTCATAGCATCATATAAATTACCACTTTTATAAATACATATTTAAAAGGCAACCAATTTGTATGTAAATAATTTTAATGACAGAATTGACAGATATCTTTTCGTGAAACGTAATGCGTAACCAAAACCATAAATCTAAATACTTATGCATTCTCTAAAATTTCTTTTTCATCTTTCAATATAAATGAGATTATAAATTTTTAGGTCATTATAAAAGATAAAATTGTTTAACCATAAAATTTTTAAATAAATATCACGTTTGGGTCATTTTATTTTATACTTTATACCATGAAACCATAACTTGAAAATTTATATCAGTATATTATATACAGATATACAACCAACAAAACAAAACAGAATACAATCCTTTAAGCATGGTTGCCAGCTGTAATCGACTACTTGAGAATCATAGTATTTTTCTACATTATTATTAAGATGCGATTAAATTGAAGGGGAATGCGTGAACGCATTCCCCTTCCCCTTTGTAACGCGCATATCAAGATTCAAGAAGGGGAAGGGTGAACCCAATTATTATATTCCCTTCCCCTTCTTGAATAACTTAATGCGCGTTACAAAGTATTTTTCAAGAAAGGGAAGGGGAATGCGTGAACGCATTCCCCTTCCCCTTTTTGAAAAATATCCAATACTGTGTATTGCGCATATCAAGATTCAAGAAGGGGAAGGGTGAATCCAATGATTATATTCCCTTCCCCTTCTTGAATAACTTAATGCGCGTTACAAAGTATTGGATATTTTTCAAGAGGGGGAAGGGGAATGCGTGAACGCATTCCCCTTCCCCCTCTTGAAAAATATCCAATACTTTGTAACGCGCATATCAAGATTCAAGAAGGGGAAGGTTGAATCCAATGATTATATTCCCTTCCCCTTCTTGAATAACATATATATTTAAAATAATGTTCCATTTTTTCAACCATTGCTAATAATGTTATCTGCATAATATTTGAAGAAGAAAATGATACATACATACATATATGAACACAATGTGCTATAGATTTCAATGTTGCGGGCAAAGGTAACAAGATTTAAACCGTTCGAAATCAAACTTAACAAACAGTAAGAGAAAGAAATATATTTACTACAAATCTGGTGTATATTTGTGGTTATCACCGATCTTTTCACGAGTGTTACACCCTACTGGTTACGGTAGAACTTGTCTGTCATTTGTCATTGGAATTAATTGTTTTCATGCAAATTTGCAGCCTTTCAAATATGTATTTATAAAAGTGGTAATTTAAATAATATGATAAGGAAAGTAACTGAAATTTTATTACAATTAGGGAGAATACATGTTGTTGATCACTTTTCCGTACAGTGCGATACATTTAAACTGCTTTTTGTATAAAATATCGGGCCAAAAAGTGATGGTATAACTGGTGAAAAAAAAACTTTTTTTTGATTTTTCTCTCTAAATTGTGTGTAACCCGCAAATTTTTCGACGGATAATATTCAAAATAGGTGAGTACTATCGATTTTTCGCATAATAAGTCAAAAATTCGTGTCTCCGTATAGTTCAACGGACCCGCGACAAGTTTTGGACTGATTTTGCAAAATATCGATAGTACTCAAATCATATCCAAACGAAACGAAAACTAAAAAAATGTTTTTTTCAATATAGGCATTCTAAATGGCAAAGGGGACCCCCATGGGCAAGCTCAATTTTTGGGATATCGAGCTGAAATTTTGGGAGAATTTCTTTTGTGGGTCAAAGAAACTTTCTGGATACATACAGTCTATTGAAAATTTGTGGCAAGATATGATATAATCCAATTTTCGAAGCAAATACAGCTTCTCTTGTTGACACATACTTTGTCCATTTTCATATCTCGTTCGTTATTGTGAAAAATTAATAGACACTAGTTTAATTATCCAACATTATCTGAATGACTAACTGACAGATCAATATACAGCCTAAACCGCTGACCGTAGAGATCTGAAACTTGAGGTGGGGTATTCTTTGTATGAGGTAGGCATCCGGTAAGAAGGGATTTTCCGTAATTCTACCCCTAATGGGGTGAAAAATGGGGTCAAAGTTTGTATGGGACAACGTGATTCCTTGTTCCAATCTAGTTCAAATTTTGCATAAATATTCTTTAACAGAATTGATGAAAGACGTGTTTCGTATTTTATTGAAACTCATCGCCAATTTTTATTTTGACACGATTTTATCCAAAAAACTTTAAAAAGCTTGATGTAATGCAATAATGACATTCATAATAATGAAAAAGACTGATTAAATATCCTATTAGAACATTTTCGACTTCTACGCGGACAACGCCAGGCAAAAGCTAGTAGATGTTATACATATTATTGTAGGAGTACGAAGATGTGTTCGATTTTATAATCGTTGGAGCTGGATCAGCGGGATGTTCATTAGCCAACAGATTGACGGATGAGGAAAAATGGTCGGTTCTTTTAATTGAAGCAGGAGACTATCCTACGATAACAACGGAAGTACGTAAATCAATACAATAAATTAACACCATGAACAAAATAACTTTTTTCAGATACCGGCTTTTTATAGGTTGTTAGTAGGTACAGAAGAGGACTGGAATTTTCTTTTGGAAAAGGATGAGAAAGCTTGTAAATCTTTCGAAGGCCAACAGTGTACTATTAGCCGTGGTAAAGTTTTAGGTGGTACGAGTACCATCAATAATTTACTTTATATTCGAGGCTCTACGTACGATTACGGCTCTAATGAGTTTGAGGCATGGGGATCAAATATATCGTATGCTGTCCTTGATAGGTAATAGTAATTTTTATTTAATTTTCATCCCCTTGCGTACATAGACTTTTGGATTTACGACGAGCCTACTCTATCTATATATTGGAAACTAATAACTCCATTTTTATAATAATTGGTATATTCGCATTACAATTTATGACAGAAAAATATTTTGATATTTTATCGCACGTCTTGTTTGACCCCTAGTCACACAATATACTATTTCTGCAGGCTAGAAAATTATAAAGGACCCGTTATTCACAATATCGTACATGGTAACAATGGACTAATTCGGTTGGAGCACGCAAATTTCTCTGGACCACCCAAAATGTTGTTACATAATACCTACCGAGCAATTGGGCTGTCACCAATGCCTCGTAGACATGACATAGGTTATGAAGAACATCTAGTAATGCAAAAGCTAGGAGAAAGAATCAATATGGCCAAAAACTTTTTAACTCCAATTAAAGATCGTCCGAATTTTTTTTTCACGAAAAATTCCGAAGTAACTGGAATTACATTATCAGGTTTGTTTAAAAGTGTGTGTCTTAACATCAATAATATACACTCAGCGGCACAAAAACCGGAGCAGTTGAATATTTTTAAACAAACTTCAAATTTTAATGCTTTGTGACGTTTTATTATTATATCTTACACAAAACAAGATGTTTTACGTTAAACTTTTAATTGAATAAAAAAAGTGTCAATTTTAAAAACTAGGACGTAAATGCACAAATTGGTGTTGTGGAAAAATTACCTTAATTTAATCAAAACTGAAACGACTTGCTAGCAAAAACTGGGGAGCCGCATTCTTAATAACGGGTGTTGTCCCACGTGCGGGAATTACTACCTGTATCCTTCTTGGCATGTCTAAAATCATATGGCGAATGTCCACTTGTGAAATAAGTTCCCATTTCTCTAAAAGAGCTTGTCGAAACTGATTAAAAGTTAAAATTAAAGCTAAAGCCAAGCACGTCCCAAACAAGTTCTATGTGGTTAACATCCAGACTTACCGCTGGCCACTCCATAACAGGAATATTTATCTAGTTTAAGTGCTGTTGAGCGATTCTCGCGGTGTGAGGTCGGGCATCACCATGCATCAGAAGTCATTTTCAATAAAGCCAACCTAAGGGATAACAAAATCTTGGAGAACGTCCTCAATATACCTGGCAGCAGTTAAGGATCCTCCCGGAAGGATGTACAATTCTATGTGTGCCTTCAGAGAAATTCCGGCCCACTTGGTATCCTGTCCTCGAACTGAAGGTACATTCTGCAAAACGCTCATGTGGCCTTCGTCATCTGAAGACCGCAGGCTAAATCTGGAATCATCGGTGAACAAAACTCGCCCCATTCATTTTCACCCCAGTGCTGATGATTTCTGGCAAATTCAAGTCGCGCAACACGTAAGATGTTCTGGGCCTGTTGTCTACGACTGGTGAGATTGGCTTCTCCAAGTCGTCGTCTAACTGCCCGTTCGCTTACGTAGGTTTGCCGGACGTGCTGAAGTCGATTTCTGATTTCAACAGCTGTAGCGAGACGATTTCTGCGTTGGGGACTAGTTCCAGGTCGTCTGGTGGAACTTTCAGTTTCCAAAAAACGTGTGAAAATACGGTGCACCGTGCTATTGAAGACATGATACTCTCGGGCAACATATCGCTCACTTCTTCCGTCTTGAAGCAACGCAACAGTAGCAGCTGCTGTGTCCGTATTTTTTAGGTTAACAAACGCAGAACAACTTCCCAACGTATTTCGATCTGTCTTACAACAATAACAACAACAGCATTGTTGACATGAGATCATGACCAGCTATGCACTTTGTAGCAATAAGATCTATGGAATTTAGGGTTTTCACTCAAAAACACTTTTTTTCTTAAATTAAAGGTTCAATTGTTGTTGGAAAATATGTGAAACATCTTGTTTTGTTTGTGTGTAAGATATTATAATAATGAAACATTACAAAGCATTAAAATTTGAAGTTTGTTCAAAAATATTCAACTGCTCTGGTTTTCGTGCCGGTGAGTATACATTATATTGATAATTTTTTGGGAAAACTAAACGAAATTAGATGTTAGTATTCAATAAATATGTTGTCAGTATCTGAAAATAGGGAGCATAGCGACTCAAAAAACAAAGGGGTAGTAACAGGTCAGAATTAACCCAAAATAACATAAAAATATAGAAAAAACTGGTATATGCTACTTAATGCGTGCTTCGCGCTGTGCAGGTGTTATGAATTATAGGGCCTTCGTGGATGACCTTTTCTAAGTCAGTACGCATCGATTTCACATAAACTAAACCAACGCTCTCGTCTTCATGTTGTTATGATAATTTGCATGAAAATTTACTATTCGATATACAGGCAGATAGCAAAATAAGTACCGGATAGCTGAGAGTGACCCAATATTTGCTGCGTCTTTAGGTACGAGGACTTGGAAGCAATTGCATCCGTTTACTCAGAGGGCCTGCGATCCATTATTATACCCAGTTTCGATTGTCTTTGTCTTGGTAAAGTTGTCCAATATTTCATGGATTTGTTGACTAACCACTTTCCTGCTTTCCTTTTGCAACGCTGCAGAAGAATTCAGGTCCAACGAATCGCATTGACGAGTATATTTGCCCTAATACCCTTGATTCTGGTGCCCAAACTTTCGTAACCATCCAGGGCTCGCACGCAATCCCATAACCACCCCAAATTTTTAGATATTTCACTGAGAAATATCTCGGAAACTAATCGTTTGAGCTGTTCATGTTTTACAAGTATATTTGTGTTCTAGAACCAGTTGATAGACGGGCAAGTGGCGTTAATGTTACTGTGCAAGGCGTAAAGTTATTTATTAAGGCAAGAAAAGAAGTTATATTAACTGCTGGTGCTATAAATAACGCTAAACTTTTGCTAGCAAGTGGAATAGGTCCACGCAAATATATTGAATCCAAAGGTATTCAATCGTATGTTGATATTCCAGGTTAGTAACTTGAATTAACGGCAGGTTTGTACTTTTTGATATTCAAATTATTATTATCTAGCACGTAACTCAGACTCTTTTACCAGAAAATAAAAAGATTAATATATATTTTCATTCGACTTCTAGGCGTTGGAAAAAATCTCCAGATTCATTTGTTAGTTCCCTTGTATGTAGCTTATCAACCTTGTTGCAGTACCTGTGACAAAGAATTCTATACCGAAAAAGACCTCGTCACTGATACCTTTAACTACATCCTTCACAGAGAAGGAAATTTCAGTCATACAGATGTAAATGAGTTTACGACATATATTTCGACAGAAAAGTCCGGTGCAACCCTTCCAAACATTGGGATTCACCATAAGCATTTTAAAATTGATGATAATAACCTCGAAGCTTGGACAGACAGTTTAAAATATGATAAGAAAATCACCAAAACTCTTATGAAACACAACAGAGAAAGATCTATCATGGTTTTTCTTGTAAAACTTCTTCATCCTTTATCTCGCGGCGAATTACTATTAAACGACACTCATTATTTAAGTAACCCCATAATAATACCCAGATTTATGTCAGATATGGGGAATATGGATTTTGGAGTTCTTTATTCAGGTAACGATCCAGTTTTATTGTATCGTATAGTTTTTGCTTTATAGCAATCTTCTACCAGGCGTGGTCCCGTGGACTACTTTAACATTTATATGAAGGATAATTGTTGAATAATCATATAAGCATGGAAATTATACTATAAAAATTGAATATTAAATTCAATATCGTCAGAAACTTCAAAGAGACGTGGCAAGAAAGGATAGCGATCGTCCGTGCATTTAATCACACAGAAAAGACATCCGTGAATGCCACAACCTTGCCCCACGACTCTTCGACGTGATGTGATAAAAACTTTGCTAATAGATCGTTTCCAAGTCCCTGTGAATGACTACTGTTTCGCAATACGAAGTACCTTAGTACTTTGATTTGATTCCTGAAATATTCCTCGTATGAGCTTTTAATTGCTCATACTGGGCTATTTTGTTGGAGACTGATAGTGGACTGTATAATGTATACATATAAAAATCTTATGCAGTCCCAATTTGCCATGAAGGGTTTAAGTTCGTTTCAAAGGAGTTGATAGCACAGAGCGCCTATAATAAACGGAAAACGGAGGTCGGGTGCCTCAAAAAATGTTATCTCTTATTTGTGTTTTACAATGTATCTAGACTAAGATGAAAGAAATTGTGACCAGGCCATCCGGTAATCGGTCAAATAACAATATGTAATAAAATGCAAATGAAGCATACGCTGTGAACCAAACGGTCCATAGTCGTAGAAGAGAGTTATTTATGATTTTCGCTTAACGTTTATTAAAATTAATATTAGACTGAAAATACAAAGTAATTGTAGATTTATATACACACACATATTCTTGTAAAAAAACAAAAATTATAACAAATTATTGCAGATGAACATTACTTTAACTATAACATATACAGGATTATTAACTAAATTCTTCATCAGAAAAATCTGAAGAATCGTCTTGCCCTAAGTTAATAATTAACGGTTCAAACTCTGTACTTACCACTGCAACTGCAACGCTTTTTTCCACGAACTTGTGGGAAGCTTCTCTACTAATCGAGAATGATAGCTGGCGTTATCCATTACAATAACTGAATTCTGGGGAATGTATTCGATCATTTGTTGGAAATATTTCTCAAAAACGTCAGCTGTCATTTCTTCGTGGTAGTCTTTGCTTGAATTAGATTGAATTTCCAATAATCCTTGATCCAAAAATCGGTTTTCACTGCCTATATGGGTTATAATAAGCCTGCGTCCCGTTCCAGAGGGAATTCTTAATCCTGTTGACCAGCCCTCTATGACAGCTTGTAGTGAATTCAGTATATTTTTATCTTGCCAGACTTTCGATACGGTGTGTCCTTCATTTAGCCAGGTTTCATCCAAATAAAAAATATTCTTACATTCGTTGCCATATTTTCGGATTGTCCTTAAGTATTCTCGTCTCCAGCAAACAATATTCGGCCTATCAATAAGAAAACATTTTCTGTTCCGTTTTTCCCACCGAAAGTTCATTCCATGAAGAATTCTCCATACTCTAGTTCTTGATAGTTGTGGCAGGTTTTCGTCATTCTGGGCAGCTTGCACAATCTTGTCCAATGTTGGTATTTCTTTTGATAAATACATACCATACACTATTCTACGAACATTGTTTTTAACATCGTCGTCAATTTCTAATGGTTTCTTCTCGGGGTGAGGAATAGGTTCACCGAGGTTCCGGCATTTACTACCACGTAAAAATCTATAAATCTTTGATTCTCCTACCCTTATCATATTGGCACAGTTCGTAATTATGTCACGAACAGAACTTGTGGGGTTTTGGTGCAACAGAGCATCATAAACGTTCAGGATGAATGTTTGTTCCCGCAAAGAATATGCACTTTTGCTAACTCGTTGAATAATAGGAATTGGAGAAAAACTTGAACTTGAATCCATTTTAATTAGACGAATAGACGTTACTTGCTAGTTGCCGAATGCTAACTACTTCAAATTTTATTCTATACAGGTACTTAGATTTAAATATTAACAGGAAATTGGGTTGTACCTGTATAGGTTACGGGGCAGGTAGTTCCGTCGCACCTATGGTTCATAACTATTGTATGGTCCGAACCCCCGATCCGTGCTATCAACTCCATTGGGACAGAATACCTTGTTCAACAAATTAAAGTTTAACAAACTACGGTACTACTACTAGTTAGGACACAAGTAACAATAAAACTTAGTTTATGGAAATACTCGCACAACCTGCTCTAGTTTTAAATTGTTTATAGATACTAGTTTTACTCGATATCAACGCACTGTTAAATAATCAGTTTTACCACACACTTTTTATAATTATATACATATAATGAACAACCTGACGGCTGAGGATCTGCAGAGAAAAAAAAAATGGCAGATGGCACCAAACTACCACTCGACGTGCAAGTATTCACCCTGTCCAAGTTGTTCCTTTTTTTGGGGGAGGGCGGAAATTACTTCATGAATTGGTAGGTGACAAACAGGGGAGAGGGTGTGTTGGAATTATTACCGCATTGCTGATCTTATCTACTACCGCATAATTGAAGAAGACAGCAAGTGGAGATTTTTGTGAGTTTAAAGAAATGGGGTGATGTTATCTATGATGGGGTGAGCTCTTGACACTATTGATCACAGTTTTGAAGAGCGAGTTGAAAGCTAATAGCGTAGATGGCGTGATGCGTACTACTTTTCGAATTGATTTTTGTACTTTTCAGAGGCGGGTTAGGTTTAAGTAGTTGAGGGTTACTGGTTTGACGAGATGTCGGTAAATTTATCCAATATCGCTGGATTATATTGTAACTTGCTTTTGCTTGCACAACCCCACAGTTGGATGCCATCTGTCAATACGGGCTTGAGAATATACTCAGTAATTGGGTATTATTTATTTTAAATTTATACTAATTGATTCCTTTTGTTTGTGAAATTGACATGAGCGGATTCAGATTCATTCAATCTTATACTCCATCGTTTCGTTCTATTACTAATTTTATAAACAAAAGTTTGCAGATTTTTCGTAATCTTCACCTACAGCCATTATAGCAGTATTATCAGCAAATGATGCTATCGTAGAGTTATCCAATTTAGGGAAATCACTAGTGTATTAGATAAAGGACTCCTGCTTTGATTTTGAGTTTCAGCTTGAGAATTTTTTTTCAAAAATTTTTAATTTAGTGTTGCATTCGCCAGGTTTTGATTTTGTCACAAATTTAACTGATACCATGAAAGACGAACGAGCAGAATTTTTGGATTTGGATATCCCGAATTGTAGAAATTTTAAGTTTTGCACTCCCGCCTACGTTAAATGCTATATCTACAATATGGCGTTTCCCGAAGATATCACTGGTAGTACTTACATGGGACCAGATTGTGACGAAAAAGCTGTGGTTAAAGAAAATTTGGAAGTGCGGGGAATAAGGTTTGTTGAATTTAAATATGATTTTAGAAGAGCGTTGTTTGGGAGTATAGTCCAAGAAAATTAACTGGAAAAATATTTAATCGGCGGAATAATTCCTGAAGATATATTCTATTTAAATAATAAAAAACTTTACAAATAACACATGGCGCAGTAAGTAAATAGTCTCTGAATTTTATTAAATAATAATTAAAATGTGAGACGACGAAAAAAGCAATCAACAGAGGAGTTATGTGATTCAAGAGCACAGATTCAGATACACAAAGAGATCAATTAAATAGTCACCTTGCTTGGTTAAAGTCATAGATAAGGAATTTATGTACTCGAAATCGATAGGCAAGTGTCCAATAACCGGCTTGACCTTAATGCTAGTGGCGCCGTGCTTCGACCTGTGTGTCAACGAGATTCGATGGATGGCGGGAATTTTAAATATCTGGAGGATTTTAAAAGCTGCTCATTCAATATTTTGTTGCGAAACGCAATATTTTCAATACTAATTGTAAACAAATACCTACTTTGTTCATACATACTAAAATAAAGTGTTTAACTGAAAAATATTTAATAAATATAATAATGCGAATAGCTCCCCCTTGTGACCTGTGTGTCAACTGCAGCTAACCAATGTACTGTCATTCCCATTAGAGTTTTCTGGGCGTGGTTAAAACATCCAGAAATCCAAAAAAAGAAACCTCATCTCTTGCTCCTCGCATTCCACAAAATGATATTATTTTAGATACTTTTGAGAAGTTACTAATTAAAGTCTAACTATCATCCGTTGTTTACCAGTTAACAATGAAAACTAAGTAGAATATGACATGTGCCTTCCAGAACAATATGGCCGACCTATCAGTGACGTCATTCTGGAATGGTCTATTCCATTTTCTTAGATTTTGTATTTTTCTTAATAAATCTAAAGATGTTTTACCGTTATCCACAATCTTAAACAGTTTGATTTTTTCTCCCTATCAACTAATACACTCACAGACAAAAATATGGCATATTTTATTTTATGTCCTTATTTATAAAAATTGCTATCCATTATCACTTTTTTGCTAAATGCATTACATAGGAGAGTTTTACTTATGGTCAAAATAATTAAATAGATTCGTGAAAAAACTAATAATACGTCTTAATTTTGTTCATAATATTTAATTAGAAAGATTAATAATAACGACGATATAACAATACTTTGACATAATTACATATTAGAACTTAGTATTTCCTTCTCTAGCTCTAACGTTAGCCTGCATCCTACTAGGCATGCTCCGTGGAAGATTTTTAATTGGTTTCTGGTGAAATTCGACAATCTTCCTGTCTTAATTCAGCAATTGAATCAGTTTCGGATTAGGAAGTCCCATATATGTTCTATGAGATTAGCAACTGGACTCATTAGTGGTCGTTCAGTTCCGACATCTTCAAGGTACGACCAGTGCATAGACGCGGGCATTAGCAATAAAAAACACAAAATCTGTTGAAGAAAAAATTGAATTAAATATGCAATATTTTTGCCTGTCAGTGCTTAAAGTACATAATGAATAATTTTAGTTTCTAAATAGTTATTTGTGTACTAAATACAAAAAACTGTCTGTAAGTCCCACCGCAAAATGAGACGCAGCTTGGTGAGGTGACGTAGCGTGAGTCACGGCGAGTTTATGGCGGGAGAAAACTGCTAGCGCGGGTTCGACGCAAAATAAAGACGCAGCAGGAGGTGAGTGTAGCTAGTCACGGCGATACCGTGAATCTGATTCAGAAGACGACTTTGAGTTCGAAATGATATCCTTTTTCTCCCAGACGGCTAATAAAAAGTCAGTGAGAAGCTTGTATAGTCGACGTAAAACTTATAGTGCCAGCTATCTAATCGAATATCCCCTTTAAGTTATGTTGCGGAGCTAGACTCTGAAAGGTATTATTATTATTATTTCTGTATACTTACCAAACATAATTCTATATTGTATTTGACGTTACGTAATTGTTGAAAGAGCGTTAGGTTTAAACGGGATACCACACGTTAACTGAGCCCTTTATGTATCCCATTTAATTTTTTATGGAAAACGAAATTTCAAAGCCATAAACAAAACTAAATTCTATGAAAAAAAAACAAACAAAAGAAATTTTATAATAATGAATAAAACAATTCTTTAAAAATAAATATAATTCCCAACTCCAATTTGTTACTACTACATAAGTAACATAAAAAATATATTGAACTTAATTAACTTTCTTCTTCCAGAAATCCTAGTAATCCTTCTTCCATACCATCAATATTAAACTTATTTCCTTATTTCCCCCATTAATATGGACTTGTCCAATGTTCTTTTACTCATCTTCAATTTTGATTACTTTTTAAATCATTTTCTGCCAGTCGGCATACACGATTTTGACCCATCAGTCAATTTTTCTTAACCGTATCGTGTGTATCATACCAAGTTTCGTCCAAATATACAATTGGCCGCTTTTATTCTCTATTCTTAGTTACTTGTTCCTAGTATGTATACCACATACCCAGTATTCTTCTGCTTTCCATGACTGTTTGACGTTTATTAATTGTTTTGAATTTGAATCCCAGTTTTCAATGGGTTTCTGACAGCAATTTACATTACGGCTGGCATTTGTTAATTTATTTCTTATTATTTCAATTGTAGGTAACTCATTTCTTCTGTAACAATCATAAATAGTGGTTTTTAATAATTTTATCAAAGACGCATCTAAAGGTTTGACCGATCCCTTATCACATCGCTTCTTGCCTTCATAAGGCCCATTCTTGGCTATTTTACGTATAGTTGACAGGGGAACTTATGTTAAATCAGATACTGCTTGCATTAATTCTGTTTTTTCATGGAAACCAAACTTTTCCCGTGGATTCTAATACACATTGAAACATATTTTCTGTGCTTCCAAATTTAAATGTCGTCGAATCCTGTTTTCATTACTTTCATTATCACTAAAATCATCACTATTATTTAAATTTTCGTCGTTGTTACACACACTCGATTTTTCCCACATGGTAAATATATAATGTTTAACTAAAAATATAATTTCTAATAAATATTAATATTTACCTACAATTTCCACACTACACTTTGTTGATGTCAGACCACCGACTATAAAGGAACACCTGTGTTCTTCCTCAAAATAAATAAACCCTCTCTTAAAAATAGTTATAGTTCAGTCAAAGATGTAAAAAATGATGAATTTTTTGAAATATACTTCTTAATAAAACGAGATTAAGGTAGTGTTAATTGTTAATTGTCTGGTATTGTGTTTAAGATGTTTTTAAATATAAATAGGTTAAAATTGTTTAGTTTAAAGCAAAGTTTGATAGGTATTCGGTTTATAAATAGCAGAGGAAAGAACAAATAGATATTAGATTGAAAGAAAGCGTGAATACATCAAAAGAGAGCTCGAGTCGTCAATTAGGTAAAGATTCATTAAAAAATGTGTTTTGCTCTATACATTAACGCTAAGGCCACTTTCAGATAGGACTGATGATTTGTATTGACGATCTGTCGTGATTCATTGTTTTACATTGCTTTATATGTGACCGATAATACGCGGACATGTGAATGATAAATATAAAACAATGGATCAGACCGATCGACACTACTGATCATCAGTCCTTTCTGAAAGTGGCCTTCGTATCTTAACAAGTAGTATGGCGCTCCATAATTGCGGACAGTCGATACATTTTTTTAACAAATAAAAATTATTAAACACACTTTTTCCGTTTATTAATATCGATATTAATGAATTATTTCAATTAAAAAAGGATGCGTTAATGGACGTCATTAAGGCACTTTGTTTGTGATTTTGACGTTTTGATGACATTTTGATATATATACAATATACCAAAGTTTGCACTCGCCAACACTGCAGCAGGTAATTGCGCAGTGTTTTCTAACTCCATAACTGCACAATTACAAATTTACAATAGTAACTTTTTCACAATGACAACTTTTTTGACAATTCGCATTTTATTTTTAAATGATAACTGAGATTTTTAGCAAACGAGATTTTTACGTGGAATTGAAAATGTATGTCAATGACATAGTCTGATCTGAAAGTCTGTGGAAATAGTATATTAAAGTATAAGTGGATATTAAGGTCTTTAAAACACGCGCGATTTTTCGAGCACGACGGCGAAGCCGGAGTGCTCGAAATAGAGCAAGTGTTTTAGAGACCAGTTACCCACGAATACTTTACGCTATTTTTTTTTATTGGTGCTCTTTGAAATTATAAATATATACTGGTATCTATCACTACTACAACAACAAGAAATGGAAATAAGAACTAATAATGTAAAATGGTTGAATTCGTGATGCTTGCGTTGTCATGGAAATGAGAAAAACATAAACTGATTTGCATTTTGTCTTTAAGATTTATTGTTGTCACCGAAGTGCATAAAAATTAATTCTAATATCGATTTTTTAAGTAGTAAAGCAGAATCGCGGTTAATACCGCAAAAATGTTCTGATGCGTATAAAAAAAAATTGAAATTGTTAAATATTGTTCGAATAAAGGTTTTGACGTTACAAAGTACTCCTGTCAGATCAATAATAAAAAAATTGTCATTTAGACTTCGTTTCTCGAGTTGTTGATGTTGCCATGGTAACTTTAAAAAACGCATGTTTTTGAAAGTTCGATTTAAACACGCTGAGGCGTGCTTTAAATAGGTAAAATGGTTTACCAATAAAAAAAAGTGATTTTTGTCACAAAAAAAGAGTTTACGGTCAACGAAAAAATATTGTAATCAGCTCATTTGTTAATGGGCGATTAATAAACTCAACTATCGCTCGTTTGTGCTTTAACCAGTTTCGATTATTAATCGGCTTCCTTAACAAACTAGTTTATTAAATAACTAATCAGTTGAAATTATAAAATTAAATTAATTTATCGTCAACTAAGTAAGCATTTTAAATAATTATAAAATTGACTGGGCTATGACGGTATCCTCTTAGTATTAAGATCAAACAAAAAGTCGGCAACTCTAAGAAGGCACTATACCGTTTACGTCGACTATACACAGCTTCGATTAATGTTTCTTCCATGGTTTTCAAAACACACGCCGTGATCTTCTGAGAAAACCTGCGGCAACTTCACTGCGTTCTGCAGGGTCACTTTGCTCCAAAACTGCGTCACGTCACGCTGCGATGAAATATGCGCGTGTTATATTCTTTATTAGGTTTATAAAAACTCACCGTGACTAGCGCTGCGTCACCTCACCAAGCTGCGTCTCATTTTACGGCGAGCCTATAGTCGAGTCTGGAAATTGATAGTTGAGGCGCAGCCGATGCTAGCAAGCAGGCAAGACATTAGACATATTACGAAAAGTGACATTTTATGTACTAATAGACTTTTCATTCAGAATTTAGTATGTAATTTTTTGTAAAGACCGGAAAGTAGTGTTTTTCAGGTCGAGACAAGCAGATTCCAGGGCGAGCCGTAGGCGAGTCCTGGGGGCAACGGTCAGTAGCGCGCAGTGGACAGGAATGTTTTCAGGTTCTATGGGTCAATAGCGCGCGGTATACAATCGGTAAACCGGTCAATTGCGCGAACGGTTCCTTTATAGAAATATGCTCGTTTATACACTAATATATTATAAACAATTTTTTTAAGACGTAACCTGCCATAGGAAAACACCCTACCCCCCTACCCTACCCTATTTTTTTCCGCGTTCACTTAACATGGTCTCCATTTCGGTATACTTTACACGTAAACTTCTTCTGAATAATGTAAGTGAGTAAATGTAATTTAATGTGTACAATCATAAGACTGAAAGACCCCCTGCTATTAGGGTCAGGTACTAATATCATGTCCGCGCGCAATCGGGCGGATGTAATTTCGGCCGGAAAAAGGGCAGGTACTAAAAGCCGGTAGGTAAATTCGGCCGGAGGTTTTAAGTTGCTTCCTTATCTCATAGGTATTTTCGGCCGCAAATCAAATAAAATAACAGAATGCTTTATATTAAAATATTTCTTTATTTCAATAAAATTATTACATCATTTTATTTCTATAACAGATAAACCATAAATTTTTAAAAAACGTTTTGATGTGATACAGATTTAACGAAATTAATTCTAGAAATATTGTCAGATCGAAGCATATTTACCATGTTTTCGATAAATTTTAGTTTGTTTTTTACTTGTTTGTCTTTAATTTTTCCTAATCTAAACCACCCTACCCTACCCTAATCCGAATCGAATAATTGAATTGTGAAATCGACAGATTCGCTTTCTATACACATTTTTAACTTGCAAAGAACTGAAACGTGAACTTTGCGTTCAACCTTTCAGTTGATAAATTCATAAATTAATTTCTTTAAAATTTTGATTTTTGGTGGAATAGAATGCATCGATTTTCTAAAAATATTGCCATCGAAAAATTAATAAATTATTTCACATTTGTAATTTGTGGTGGAATAAATTCATTAACCAAAAATCAATATTCTATAGCTATTATACCGCGAAATTTAAAATTTTGAACTTTTTTTAAATATGAACGGAAGAACGTACCGAGAGGTCTTCTCTTATCGTCTGACGTCAAACCAACAAGTGTGGAACTGTGCAGTAATCCAAAAACTATATTTTTGCTGAAATTGCAAATTAAAATATGCAGACGTTTTACCTAATAAGAATCTGGATTACTGGTATGTTATTACATTTTATTGTTTCTTTTGAATTTTAAATTTTGATATTGGAAAATTTACCATTTTATGTGAAAAAAATTAGTTAGTACAAAATGGATACCCATTTGGGATGCCACATGGATTTATCAATTTACTTACATATTCCTTGAAAATTCTCTTTATCAACATATAATTTTTTTATTTGTCAGATTGTTCATACATTTTTGTTAAAAATCAGGAATCCTAAAGTTATAAATTATAGTATGTATTCAATTGTAGTTAATGTTTATTAATCTTATAGTTTCTTTATTGTTTTTCTTATATCTACTGTAATTTCCTTTATAGCACAGTTTCCGGAATATAGTTTCCTGAAGAACCTAACAGTTTCGGGCAACACAGTTTCTGGGATATGGTTTTCTGGAATATAGTTTCCCGAAGTACAGTTTCTGGGATACAGTATCTGGAATACAAGTTTTGGGATATAGTTGTCTGAAATCCCGTTTCTTTGACAATTTACTTGAAGTACCTACAATTTCCTGGGAGCATAGCAGCGCAGAGGCGCACCAGTCTCTTTCAGAAGAGTGTGCTAATTCTGTCCGTTTAGGATGCTTCTTTAAAGGAGATTACAAAATTTTTTTTGAAGTCAAAAAGGTAGAAAAACCCCTTTTTTCTATCTGTTCAACGCATCAAGACTAAAATAATAGAAGAAAAATAGAGGTTGTACCCTAAGATCTTTTTTTTACTGTTTATTACTATATTTTTATGACCATTATTTTGGTATAGATAAGCTTTACTAACCTTTTTTAGTATTAGTTATTTTTTTTTGTACACGTTCGTTCAATTTTAATATCATTATATTTATCAATTTCTTTTGTGAAAGTTTTATTTATTAAACCTCCACCATCAGTTGTCATTTTCAATTAACTTTATTATTTTTGAGTAGATAGCAAAGGTTACAAGTTAGCTGATTTTATTTATTTGATTTTTTTTCTAATTTTGTTTTAGGAAACAAAATTAGTGGCGCCCTTAAATTTCTTTCCGTATCTAATCTTTTCTAGTTTCTTAATTTCCATCAGATAACAAAGTCCTGAGAACTGGCTTTGTTATCTCCAAATAAATTAATCAGTTTGGTAAGAACCTGCAGTTTATTTTCCATCATTTTTTTTTAAGTCTCATAGTAATCGAATATATTTTTTTTCCATCATTAAATTTTTTGTCTAATAGTATTCAAATTAAATTAATGTTTCATGGAGTATCGTAAGTATATGTTTCAGAACATCTCCTGGCTTTCCATACACCTTTTTAAATATATCGTTTTTGAAAAAGTGTATATAAAGCAAGTCTGCCATATAAGCAATTCCATAACATAACAACTCAGTAGCATACCTATATAGATATAAGTTGAACTCTAAACGTAAAAAATAGGTTTTTCACAAAAAAAAATATTTTAATCTCATCGTAAACATCAACCCCTCGGCCGAAATTACCCCTGTCATAAATGGTACCCCTTGATTTATGCAGGTAGGCCAAGGGATTACCGGCCGAAATTACGCCCGCCGGCGCAATCAACCTGTCCCTTTTAGGAACCTTTTATAATCTGTAAGGATTAAACTGATCGCTGCGCGCTATTGGCATACACCCAGTCCTGGAATCTTGGAGAGACCTGAAAAACATAATTTCCGGTTGCGTGACGTACAATATCTTTTTTAAGACAGACACTTCGATATATATTTAATTCTTTATCGGATAATTCAAAATTTGAATTCATATTATTGTTAAATTTGCGCACTCGCGAAATAAGTTTGACATAAACGACAAATTAAAAATCAACGAACTGTCATCACTCGACAATATACCGAAACGTTGTTGTCATAGTAACGAAATCAAGGTAGATTGTATTATAAATAGTTATTTATGTACCAAGGACGAAAAATTGTCTACTATAGTCGAGTCTGCAAGTTGATAGCCTAGGCTAGCAAGCAGGCGAGACAATAGACAGTTCTTCGCCGAGCTGCATATTACATTTTTTCGTCGACCTTGAATGTGTTGTATTGTTTTTCATATACAGGGTGCGCCAATTTATTTCCACTCGATCTCTAGCACCGAAACTAAAAGAGGTATCAACAAGATTTCTTGTAGGTTTATACGGTGTCACTCGGACTACAATTGTAAAATATTTTGATGTATACAGGGTGGCTAATTTTGTGGAATGAAAATTAATTTGGTTTTTTTAAATTGAACACCCTGTATACGATTATGTCTTCTGATTCTACTTAATATTAGCTTTACGGTAGTTTTTTGAATCTGTAAATCCGACGCGGCGTTGACAAGTTATTCCTATTATAAGCAGATTTAATGAAAAAACAGCACTTCAGAAATATTAGCACAATAAACACATTTTTTCAAAAATTCCTCCAAAAGGCTACTATGATGTAAATGAAACATACACCTACCACAATAATTACCCAACATCTTCACCTGTTGCACAGGGTGTTTGCCGATGGCGTACAAATAGTCTAGTTTTCAAATTGCAATAACTTAATTTTTTCAAATGGGACACCCTGTATATTTTTCTTCAGTTAGAAGCTCTCCTTAATACGCATTAAAAAAATATAGGGTTTTGGACATCTAACTTTACTATTTACTTTAATAATTGACGTTAAATGAGAAATAACATATTTTACACAATTTTTAATAAGTACAAAATTTTACAAACTTTAATCGTAAGAAAACTACAATATTGAAAGTTAAAATTTATAATAGGTGTTCAAAATGTCTTCCATTTTCATTTATACATTTTCTTGCCCTTTCTTTCATTGATTTACGCACATCTCTTAGCATTGCAGGGGTCACCTGTCTAAATGCTGCAGTAATTCTGTCTTTCATATTTTGTTTTGTGGTAACCTCTTCTTTGTAAACAATATTTTTAATAAAACCCCACAAGAAAAAATCGCAAGGTGTAAGGCCCGGCGATCTAGCAGGCCAATTTGTAAGTCCTGCCCTTCCTATCCAACGATCCTGAAATTCCCTATTTAACCAATTGCGAACATTTAATTGGTAGTGTGGTGTGGCACCATCCAATTGAAACCACATTCCGTTGCGATAATTTTGAGGCATATTTTGCAAAAGGTTTCTAAAATCAAGTTCTAAAAAATTTAAAAAAGCAGCTCCATTTACAGTCCCATCAAAGAAATAGGGACCAATTACATAATCACCTATTATTCCCGCCCACACATTCAAAGACCATCGATACTGTGATGTGGTTCTAAATAAATGTTCATTGTGGTCCGAATAATAATGGAAGTTGTGTCTATTTACACAACCGTTCTTATGAAATGTGGCTTCGTCGGAGAATAAAACTTTGTTTAAAAAGTTACGCTCTGTATTTATCTTGTTTATTAACCATCTACAGTATTCTTCTCTACGCGCGAAATCACGCGGTAACAATTCTTGGTGAAGCTGGATATGGTAAGGGTGATATTTATTCTTCTTTATTATGCGTCTAATTGTGGTATTGGAAATATCTAACTGATTGCTTAATTGCCTTGTGCTTACATTGGGATCTTCAACTATACTGATCATTACTTTATATTCGTTGTCAACAGTAACAGCTGTAGCATCACGTGAATGTTTTTCATACTTGACGGTTCCCGTTCTATCAAATCTATTCTTTAAATTCTCAAAAGTATCCTTTTGTGGATGACGTCTTTCTGGGTATCTTTGACGATAGACCCTACTAGCAAGAAACGCATTTTTTTGACATTCACTCAGTATCCATATCATATCAATATTTTCTTGAACACTATAATTCTTATTATAATCCATTTTTTATACCTAATACCGATTAAATATAGTAGACGTGATATAATACAAAATTTTATGTTGACAATTAATGCTACAACAAAATATACCTACTGTCATTTTCATAGATAACTTGTTTTCTTATTAAAAATTGTGTAAAATATGTTATTTCTCATTTAACGTCAATTATTAAAGTAAATAGTAAAGTTAGATGTCCAAAACCCTATATTTTTTTAATGTGTATTAAGGAGAGCTTCTAACTGAAGAAAAATATACAGGGTGTCCCATTTGAAAAAATTAAGTTATTGCAATTTGAAAACTAGACTATTTGCACGCCATCGGCAAACACCCTGTGCAACAGGTGAAGATGTTGGGTAATTATTGTGGTAGGTGTATGTTTCATTTACATCATAGTAGCCTTTTGGAGGAATTTTTGAAAAAATGTGTTTATTGTGCTAATATTTCTGAAGTGCTGTTTTTTCATTAAATCTGCTTATAATAGGAATAACTTGTCAACGCCGCGTCGGATTTACAAATTCAAAAAACTACCGTAAAGCTAATATTAAGTAGAATCAGAAGACATAATCGTATACAGGGTGTTCAATTTAAAAAAACCAAATTAATTTTCATTCCACAAAAATTAGCCACCCTGTATACATCAAAATATTTTACAATTGTAGTCCGAGTGACACCGTATAAACCTACAAGAAATCTTGTTGATACCTCTTTTAGTTTCCGTGCTAGAGATCGAGTGGAAATAATTGGCGCACCCTGTATATAAAGCGTGTAAATCCAACGTGACCGTAGCTGCCAATTCCCGCAGCTATCCATTCTTGATTATTATGAACACTAATATTCACTCCACGATGTTATTAACACAAAAAATTTAGCGAATTTCGTAGATAATTAATTTGACAACACAAAATGACAGTTATTGTCACAGGTAACCATAGTAACCACAGCGTACGAAAAGTGTTTGCGGACGAAAAGTAAATGACGTTAAAAATAGACCATTTTGCATCCGGAAATAAGTACGTAAAATGTCATTTTTTGTGTAGGTCGACTTAAAAAGCTTTTTCCTACGATCACTACCCAAAGTAGACTTTTGCACACTCAAATCTAACCGCAAAGTTGATGTTTTCCGCGATCTGTCATAATTGACATTATTTACGCTCTAGAGCGTACTTTTCCGCTCGCCTGTTTTCATTTACAATAAACTAAAGAAAGGTAGTAAATAATAGATATATTAAAACAAAATGTAGAGCAGTCCGAATATTTTAGTTTAAATATTAATATTTGAAGATATTTCGAACGAAATTAAACCTTATTTTATAAAATTTACCTACTAAAAATATAACAGTCAGAAGGTAGGTAATACATTATACACCTAATGTCAAATTAAAAGTAATAACATTATCCAGCGCTTATTTTTACGATACTCCAAAGGTAAATGCTTCAATCAGGTGATTGGTATGAATACTGTGGGCAAAGTACCAAGCGAAATAGCCAGTTTCTTAAAATTGCCCGATAAACATTTATTTACTGGTCATTGCTTTCGACGAACGTCGGCGACATTATTAGTAAATGGTGGAAGCGACTTAATTCAGCTTAAAAAACATGGTGAGTGGAAGAGCAGTAATGTGGCTGAAGGATATATCGCCGAATCCATTAGCAATAAAATAGATACCTTCCAAAAAATTTCTGGGAACGCAGCAGTACCAACTAGCCAAGAACTTTCGATTCCTTCTATATCTGATATTGCAGAAAAAGATTCAGAAGATATTACGCTACCTTCGACTCCTTCAGGTCCTGGGATAGATATTAAAAATTGCCAAAACTGTACATTCAACTTTAATATTGTAGGCAATAAATAAAAATAATAAGTAATTGTTACATGTTTTCAACGTCACTTTCTAATAAAGTGTGCTTTTCATGTTTTTTTTAATTATTTGTTTAAAAATAAGGTGATCGTAGAAAAAATCTTGTGTGCAATTCGAGCAGAAAGTGCGTTGCCGCTTTCGGCAGATTGCCCGCGCTCCGCTACGCGTCGCGCGGGCAACACTCTGCCTCAAGCGGCAAAGTATCACTTTCCGCTCTTAATACACAAATAGCTATTTCCGGTCCCTCACGTCCATTTTCCGGTCTTGATTGGCAAAACGTTATTTTCTGGACGAAATATTGTCCAGAATGTGTATATATGTGTGGTCGGTCTTAAAAAAATGTATTTTATTTTATATTATCAGGTGTCTAAGAGTAGCAGATTCAAGCGTGTTGAATAATATACCAATTGGAAATACAATAGCTACAGACGCCATGATCGGTTTTAAGATGGGAGAAATTTTGAAACAAAAATGGCAAAAAGGATATGTTTCAGGCTACACTCCACAAGAGCACTATCACCAAGTTTAAATGATTATATTTCCAGAGCAATAAATAAGTTTAAAACTTTTTTTTGGTTTTTGAGTTATTGATTGTTTGATTTATTAAGACTGCCACACCGCCCTCAATTTTCATTACTTGAAACTGGGACTTGAACTGTATATACAATATACATAGACGGCAATACGCGTCTAGGTGGTTAGAAAATAGTTAAAATACGTGGTTGCCAATTGTTCGACAGAATTGAGTAAACAAAAACAAAATTTCATACAATAAGTAGGTACGAATGGAATATATAGGTACCCATGTAGATGTATCAAATAATTACATAATCTTTCAGCTCTCACATAAAAAAGATATATTATATATTATAACATTTTATGCTATCATTTCTCTTTCGCTTATACCTAAGCGAGTATTCTTTTTTTTATTATACTCATTGCAAATAGTCTTAGTCTAAATATAGTAATCACCTTCAACCTGATATTTTCATCAATAATCCCATAATCGATTAATATATTCTATTAAGTCATTTGTATTTCATTAAACAAGATCGTTATTCATAGTTAGCCAACTAATTTTTGAAGATACTGATACCGAACTTATGACTACTCATGAAATGAAATTATTTATAGGGATATTCCAAAATAATTTAGGGGAGGTACAATCTTGTAGTTGTAAAATTCTTGAACTGAAGCTGTTGTTTCTATTTCAGTGTAGGTACACAAATAGGTAATAAGTTGATATTAATGAACTTCTAGTGTTTATGTTATATTTATTATTATATTATTTAACTAAACTACAACCATAACTAACAGTATGAAATCCTATGTGTTAAATTTAGACTTGAAATGTAGGAATTTTTGGAAGAAATTAATTTTCTTTAAAATGTTAACATTGCCTTTCCATGCATTTCCTTTCCATTATTACATTAGAAAGCTGTATCTATTTTAATTGAAACTATACCTACAATAGTAATTTTTCTAATAAAAACGACAACGTTGATAACGTATTGATTGTAAAACGTATAAAAACAAAGTTATGAGGATAATTGAAATCGACGTTTGTGTTAAGAATTAATGGTTAGTAATGTGGAGAAAACGGCAGAATAATTTATATAAGTTCTGAACAATTCAATTTAATTAATCTTCTAAACATAATTGAATGTACTGGGTGTATTTTCACCAGTGTAAATATACTTAAATGGGACAGTTAGATTTAACGATACAACAATTATTTCGTTAGAACTCAAGCACGTGGTTGTCCACTTTTAGCGGCTAAATTTTAAAATAAAATGTATGTTTTTGGCAAATAGCTGATAATATTTTGAATTTGACAATGTTGCTTTAAGTAGTTTGCTGACAATTTAAGCTGTTTCATAATTTATTTGAAGTAATTTGATTCGGACGCCGCATTGGTTGATAATTTTATTTTGACAATTACTTAAAACACATTTTGAACTAATATGAATAATTGATTTTTGAGATTTATAATAAAACATGTGGTTAAAGTGAAATGTTAGATACTCAAAGAATAATTAGAACTAATTCAATATATTATATACTCTCATGTGGACGTTTGGACAAAATAACAGGCGAACATTATTTTTTATTAAACGAATTAACACAAATTAATATGTAGAATGTGATCTAGGAAAGTTTTTACAGTGAAATAATTAGGGTTAATGTGATTAAAAACAATGTTAATGCAGGTTATAATTTTTGTGTCTTACTTATTCTCTTAGATAATTAGTTCACATTATATGATTCTTCCATCATTAATAAGGTGTGAATTAATAAACTGGTATTCAAAAGTTTAGCCATTGCAAATTGTGCAACCGCAAGATTAAAAAACTAGTTAAATATATTAATTCACAAAAAATTAATATTACTCCACAAATTTATCTTGGCACTTGAATAAAAGACGTGCAATGTAACGCTCGTGCTGCCGAACAAAGATTCGCGTTAGAAAACCTCTATCCGTTTCACTTTCAAGAAGTTCATGCGATGCTAGATGGTTAATTGGACAACGGGGTATATTTCGCCAATATACATACATACCTAATCTATTTTTTTCAACGTTTCGGTATCGTTCCAGCTACCGTTATCGAGAATAATAAATTAATTAATTTGTTGAGAAATTTGTTCCTATCTGACACTCGCAAAAAAATAAGACTCCATTGACAAAAAACAATAACTCCGCCACAAGGAACTTTCTTTCAATGCAGATATTGAAATTATTGTCACATGAATAACAAAATGTTGAGATATTCGTATTATCTTAGCACAAAATATATTGAATGCCTTTTGACTTGGCCATATAACTTAATTTATTATTAGGGTGGTAAAACAAGTGAACTGATCCATTTTCTTACCTTTAACCCTATTTACCTTTTAAATAAAGCATTATTGAATAACCTATTACGTCGATTCTGTTTTATATAAATAGAAATTGTCATTAATAATTCAGAAGTATGTATAGACACCATTTATCTTCAGTTTCAGTATCATTTGCATCATAAGTGAAAGCTTCATTAATAAAGTTACTAATTGCATTCTGGTTAATGGTACTTATTAGAAAATCCATTAGCAATAGTAGGGGAAAGTATACTTCGTTCCCCGATATTTCGTTTTGACTTATGCCAACATGATTTATTTAAGTCCAAAACCCAGGGAACAATAAATCTTTTAGGTCTCAGTGTACCCCAATATACATACATGAAGACCAAAACCAACAACTGAAATGTTTGGCTGGTAAAATAATATATATATAGATATACGGGGTTGGGATAAAGTATGGAACCAAGTAAATATCTTTTAAACGAAAAGAACGATATTTATGAAAATTTGCAAGTAAGTGCAATGGAACAAAATGCATCTGATGTACATTTTTTGTTAATAATATACTTCCGGTTTAACCGGAAATGCCATCAACTTCTTTAATTTAAATGGGACACCCTATATATTTTTACAGATTTTGGAAGAGCTTGTTATTTTGAATTCATACATACTGAGTTTAGTGAAAAAAATTTGTAAAAACGAGGAATATAGCACTTTAATCAACCTCCTTTGAGTTTTTTGCATTAGAGCAAAAAACTATTTAGATAAACTAATTGATGTTGTTTGTATGCATAGTAATAAATAAACGAGTACGTCTTTTGTTCTCCAAGTGTCAAATTCTAATTGACGGAAATAAATTTTACAATTTAGAATGGTTCAATTAAGTGAAAAAGAGCGTATTGAAATTTTAATGATGATCGGTTATGGTGATCGTGTTAGAACTCATGAAGAAGTGTGTCATATTTTTAATAATGTGCATCCGGAGAGAAATCCTATATCACGCTCAACAGTAACTAAAACATTACAACGTTTTAATACAACTGGGATGGTAAAACATTTGCTAAAACCTGGAAGACCGCGGACTGCAACGAACTAAACTGTTAAACAAAATATTGCAATCGATTTAGAAGAATCACCTCACACTTCCACCACAAATTTGGTACTGAACCATGGTATCAGTCGACGTTCTGTAGGAAAGATATTAAAAAGTGAAAAGTATCATCCCTATAAGGTACAGTTGGTTCAAGAATTGTCAGACGATGATTTTGACCGACGACGGCTGGAATTTTGCGAACGGCTAATGGACATTTGTAATGTCGACGATAATTTTGCTTCTAACATAGTTTTTTCCGATGAGGCAACTTTTTGTTTAAAGGGATCAGTTAATATAACTCAAGGTATTGGTCAAATGAGAATCCTCATTGGATTCATGAAGCACATACCCAGTATCCGGAATTGTCGAAAATAGGCTCTTGGGCCCATTTTTTAAAAACGGAAAATTGAATGGTGACAAGTATTTGGATCTACTATATAACGAAATTATCCGTGCACTTCAACAGAATTGGCAATTACCACAAAATGTTTGGTTTCAACAAGATGGAGCACCTCCCCACTATGATAGACGGGTTAGGGATTTTCTGGATGCAAATTTTCCAAATCGATGGATTGGATGTAGAGGATTCATAGAGTGGCCTGCTCGTTCTCCGGATCTTAGACCGTTAGATTTTTTTCTTTGGGGAATTGAGACAAATAATTATGACTTTGAACTAATACGTGGAGAAGACTTGGAAAGAGTGACTCAAGAATTTGTTAATAGGATGGTATATTGTCAGCAAGTAAACGGCGAGTATTTTGAACATTTGAAGTAATTTTGTTTCTCATTATTCTAAAATAATGAAATGTACATCTATTGTACAACTAGCAGTGAGTTATTCCTTGTTTTTACAAATTTTTTTACACTAAACTCAGTATGTATGAATTCAAAATAACAAGATCTTTCAAAATCTGTAAAAATATATAGGGTGTCCCATTCAAATTAAAGAAGTTGATGGTTTTTCCGGTTAAACCGGAAGATATTTACTTGGTTCCGTACTTTATCTCAACCCCGTATACACTCACCGGTACGAAAATCGGAGCAGTTCAAATTTTAATGCTTTATGATGTTTTATTATTAAAATATCTTACACACAAACAAAATATGTTTTATATATTTTCTAGCTACAATTGAACCTTTAATTCAAGAAAAACGTGTTTTTGAGTAAAATCCTATATTCCATAGATCTTATTACTACAAAGTGCATAGTTGGCCATGACCCCAAGTCAACAATGGTGTCGCCAGGTATCTGACAGATTTAAACACGTTTGAAAGTTGTTCTGCGTTTATTAATCTACAAAATATGGATGTTAATCCCGGACACAGTTCGATTTTTTTCAAACTCTGTCCAATTTCAATGAAAATAGTTCTTCGGACTGAATAAAGTACGCAACTAGTTCTGCGCAATTCCAGATTGGTTTACGGACTGTCCAGAAACAAAAACTCGAATAAAACTATCAAGTATCATGAATTCATTCAGAATACACCACCTGATATTAAACCTAATATAACTGTGATTATTTTCATTTCGTGAACTATAGAAATATAACACTTAATACAAAGTTGAATGTTTCTTGAATTATTGATTGTTTACCTAATATATGCACCATGGTTTTAGTTAAAAATGTCATTCTTGATAAAAAGTTTTGCTTGTTCTGAAACCCCATAAAATGAAATAAAATTCAAGTTTTCCAAAACCCGTCTCATTTTATAGCCAGTTTTATGAAAACCGTATGAGTTTTTGCGCTAAGTTCGGAAATAATGTATTAATCTAGTGAGTAAAGCGGGATTTATAGTTTGACGTACTGTAAACATAGACGAACTGTATAAAAAAACAGCTATCAGAATTTACGTACCATGTTTATAAAGGAACGTAAGTGCATGACGTAACGTAAAGGGAACGGACTGGAACGGAAGGGTTGGCCAACTTTTATCTTTTCACAGTGCGTTCTTACGTCCGGCCAATCAAAGGAAAGAATTTTGTGTGATGTCAGCGTGGCTATCAGCTGTCATGTAATGTTGTGTTTTTGAATGTATAATACAAAATTTAAAGCTCAGAACTACATAGGACAAAGGCTGTAGATGATTTGTATAATTTCTAGGTTAATTTGAATGTCGCGAGTACGTTACCTCTGCCCATGCGCAAAATTTCCGTTCCGTTTATTTATAACTGCAACAATTTTCACATACCGTTCGTTACGTATCCAGTGCGTCTACGTGTGGTATACGTTTACAGTCCGTCAATCTATAAATCCCGCTTAACATTTACGGGGTGATCATGAACTGCGGACAACCGATGGGTTGAGAGCAGGTAGCGCACAGGCCATATCTAATCCGCTTAACAGCCGCAACCCTTCTTCTCAGAAATGTAATTGAATTTCCAATTAGATTTTTTTCTCCTAACAAATTTTTAAAATGGAAGTAATGTTGAGTGAAAGGGGAAAAAACGATTGGTTATTGATGGCTATAAATTTCGATTCCATAGAAATATGAATAATAATATTCAACTAACCTAACCTAACCCCCTAACCCTTTACCTGTTCATTTTACCTGACCGACCCTTGTCCGCAATTCGTGCAGTGATTAACGGACCCCTACGGCACTTGTCCGCAGTTCATGCATCTGTCTGCAATTCGTGCGCACAGCGTTTACGATGTACCAAGTAACTGTCAACTTTTATAAATATTTTTCAAATTGTCATTCTTTAATAAATATTTGACAACAATTAGTCCAGTAAATAAATACCAAGAGACCCCCCAACCTGTTCATCTCATTATTGTCGGACTTTTTTTTGCAACTTGTAGGTATTCACGGGTAGATTACTCTATGAAAATATGTCTTCCGCGAGCGGAAGGGGCTGAAAAATGGCCAATAATCCCAAAAATTGAGTTTTCCGCCGATATCTCCGGAAATATGATACTTAGAGAAGTGGTTTTTTGCTAGGAATGGAGAGCAGTTTATTATCTACAAAAATGATCCCTATCATTTTTGTCAAAAGTTTAACCGTTTTCGAGATAAACGGGCCCAAGCGTAACTTGGATTTCGAGCTGCTGCGCGGCGTCTCCGGGAACACGCTCCGTGAATGTAGGCATGGGAGGGCGGGCAAATTGGCCCATAACTTGAGTAAAAATGAATTTTTTTTCATGATTCAACGTGCATGTGAAAGGAGGGACCTGTACCTATAACATCGTGTAACTTTTTCGTTTTTTTTATTTTCCAGGAATATTGAAAAAACTGGCCAAACTTTATTTTTCCTGAATATTTGACCGCCCTTATCAATCCGTTCATATTTTTTAAATTAAGCGTAGTTTTACCGAAACCTTTTGGATAATGGGACTTTGATGATAGGTGGTGAATGTATTCCGAAAGAATGAATAAATAATTTTTGTGTATTTATATAAACAACATGTTTTTCTTGGGACGTTTTTTTTTGATTTCCGGAGTTTTCTGAAAATTCTCGGGTCTAGCGCAAATTGATAAACAATGATTGGCAATATCGGTCTTCAATGCACACCATTGGAAAGCTGAAAATGTCCTCTTTTCGATGGTTTTTAAAATGTTTGGCTAAGTTTTTTAGTTTTCCGGAAAATTTTTGCAAGTCTTTTTTTGCAAGAAATATTCATCCAGGGACAAAAATTATGGGGACCATTTTTGTAGGTAATGAATTGTACTTCATTTCTAGCAAAACCCCACTTCTCTAAGTAGCATATTTCGGGAGATATCGGCCAAAAACTGAATTTTCGTGATCATGGGCCATTTTCCAGCCCCTTCCGCAAATCCCGCGGAGGACATATTTTCAGAGAGTAATCTACACATGAATGTTGCAAAAAAAAAGTCCGACAATAATGAGATGAACAGGCTGGTGCCTTTATTTACTGGACTAAATGTTAACTATTCAACAAAGAGTATATCTTATTAAGTGTTATGGTGCTGGGGAAGTTTCGTACCAGTATGCAATTGCAAAATTTTACGAAAAATATCCAGATGTACCAACTACGCGGTGTCGATTAAAAAAATTAATAAAGAAGTTTGATGAGACAGGATCTGTTCATGACAAAAAGAAATTGAAAAAGCCGTACGTTGAGGAGGATGATGCAGCTAGTGCACTAGCTATGCATTCGTTAAGGGACAATCCAAAGTTGAGTCTACGAAAAAGAGCAGTGGAGGTTGGTTTTTGCAAGAGTCACTTACAGAAAATATTTAAGCGAAACAAAATTCATCCATTCAAACCGAAATTTATTCATACATTACAAGATTATGATTATGACACAAGGTTAGACTTTTGTGCGATGATTGGTGCAAAACTTGTGCATGACCGATTCTTTCACAATAATATTTTGTTTTCTGATGAAGCAACGTTTACAACAAACGGAGTCGGTTCTTCCCAAAATTGTAGACATTGTGCTAGTTAAAACCAGAGCTACAGGATTAATTACTGTAGTAGTCAATTTGCTAAAAAAGTTAATGTTTGGTGTGTGGTTTTACCTTATCAAATAATTGGATCGTATTTTCTGGAAGATACATTAAATCAGGAGGTATATTTGTATTTGCTGGACAACTTCTTAATACCTGGATTAGACAACATGATAGATGTTTCGTCACATTCGACTTTGCTAATTAGAGGCTGGCTGGATGAATATTTTCCTGGGCGATGGATGGGACGTTATGGACCAATATTTTTCCGCCCCGATCCCCCGATTTAACTATTTTAGATTTTTTTATGGGGCTACTTAAAACAAATAATTTTAACGATAATATTGAAGACTTGAAAGGAGCTATCATTGATGCCGTTAACGAAACTACCCCAGAAATGCTGCGAAATACTTACAAAGAATTTAGAAAGAGAATTGAGAGATGTTTTGAAGCTGGGGGAGGATGTATTGAATAGATGTTTTTTGTTTACTTAGTGTTTCTTACATTATTATTCTGTATTGTTATTTTTGATAGTGATTATACTTCTTGAATAGTTATCATTGTTGTCAAATATTTACTAAAGAAGGACAATTAGAAATTTTTTTATAAAAGTTAACAGTCCTACTTGGTACATCGTAAACGTCACTCACTACATTAATACATTATTTTCGAACTTAGTGCAAAAATCATACGGTTTTCATAAAACTGTCTATAAAATGAGACGGGTTTTGAGAAACTTGAATTTTATTTCATTTTATGGGGTTTCAGAACAAGCAAAACTTTGTATCAAGAATGACATTTTCAATTAAAACTAATATTTAAACATTAATAGAGGATACCCCATCCGTGGACACGCTGTTTAATTGTGATTGAGTTCTGTAATATAAATTATCTTTTGTTCATTTCCATTTAAAAAAATATATTTAAAATATTTTATTGTAGAGAAAGTATAGTCTGCTACTCGGTTAGAATATACTATTTTGGTATAGGATGAAAAATTCCATATTCATGAATAATTAATGAATGAAGATTTTTTAAATTATTTGTTTTATCTTTTTTTTCAGGTACGTCATCTCAACAATATATCAGTAGCAGGGTGAGTTTTTCCTTTCAAAAATGTACACAATCTTTGCATTTTTAATAATTAGAAAAATAAACGTTTGATAAATTAAACGTCTAAATAATTATAAAAAACTGAAAAAACAAACAATTTCTGACTTTTTCACCATCTACATAAACAATATAGTTATATATCACATCAAAGCTCTTCATGCTTCAACCAATCTTCTGTAATCATCACCCCACCTTTATGTCCTATCATCATAACTGTAGCTTGCGGATTTGCACTGACTATTTTCGGCATAATACTAGCGTCAATAACTCTCAAGTTTTTGATTCCGTGAACTCGTAATCTTGGATCGACTACTGAATTTCCGTCGTCACTAGGTCCCATTGTACACGTACTGGTGGGATGATAAATAGTTGACGCAAGATGTCGTAAAGAACACTTCCAGTATTCATCAGATCGGAATTCGTATTCATCGCAACCTGGAAGGTTAAGTTTTACTATTTGTGGATGGAATTTTTGTAGAGGAGCTTCTTCGATCAAACTTTCAAGAAATCTAAAATATATAATAAAATACATATTTAGGTATTTTATCCATTTTCATTTAGGTACCTATGTATGTGTGAGAAAACATTATTAGAGATAATAAAAATTGTTTTTTATCTATAATCATTAAACGACTTATTGGAAGTGAATCGAAATGTATCCGCTTAAGGTGCGTATTCACCAAAAAAGCGAACTCGAGCGAATATTCGTGTATATTTGCTCGACATATTGATATCTCCACACCAGCGCGAATATGTTCAAGTTCGGAGTTGATCCATCTACTTTGTGCGAGCAGTGCGAGCGCGGTAAACATGGCTGACCAAGAAAAATTATTGTTAGCTAGTGCTGCTTTCGTTGTATTGACTTTATTGAAAAAGAAAAAAAAGGAAGAAACGATTTTGGCAAGCAACTGTATTTAAAAAACGGCCTATTTATGGTGGCAGAAGTCTATTGCAAGATTTAACAGTAGAACAGGATTACGGAATGTTCCAAAACGCTATCATTAGACCATTCCATTTTAAATTTGGGTCACTAAAAATACCTACAAATAACCAAATTAATATTCAATTTAAAGTGTAAATATTATAACTATACCTGGTACTGCCAAGTTCATAAACCAACCTGATAATAACAATTGATTTTTAAATGTAAATAACAATTTTCCACGTGGTGGCCCGGCAAAGTTGCATGCTGCAAAGCGCAAGCGATCTAAGTGCGAGCACTTTTGAAGATTAAAATCCCGTCCACACTGAACGAGCACGAACAAGTATTTTCTTTGATGTACCGCCTTCCTCTCGATATTTTTCGAACGCGAACAAGTAAACATTCGCTCGCTCGCTAGCCCTTACTCACTAGTAGATTATTGATACAGAATGCTCTTTTGCTCTTGTTCGCTTTTTTGGTGAATACGCACCTTCAGAAACAGCATACCTGCTGTCGTTATATAGATCTGCACTACCTTTGCGAACTCATATAGGGACTAAGTGTTCAATGGTTAATGATGGAATTATATATCATATTCATTTGGTTTTTTTTTACTTCTAACTGCCTCACCTAAACTCTTCAAACATATAAAAAAGCAGCCTCTTGTGACATTCGATAAAATTCACGGTTTAAGAGATATGGACAATTTTATGCGGCACCATATTGAACATTTTTTTGGAATTTTTTTGTGCTGGTTTGGAATTTATATCACGTTGTTTTTTTTCGTTACTTGTTATACTAGAATTCGGAATTGTATAGCGTTGTAGTTACTTATTTTAACGGTTTTCATTTCCGAGTAAGTTTAAGTTAATCTGAATGCTACAAAATGATATGAACCTAGATTTTAGCATTGAGTCCAGTTTCAAACCTTGTCTTGTTTTTTCAAGTATAGTTGTGAGTAAAATTAATTTGCACCGTTTCACATTTTGTCGGCGAGATAAAGAAATCTGTAAGAAGAAGCAGAACCGGTTTCAGACAAATTTTTCATTATTGCAGGATCCCGACGCACTAGCGATTTCTAGAACATACCAAATTTCTTTCTGTCTATTTTCTCAAATCCCTACTCTCCACTTTCAGAAATTTCAAAACCTTTGGTAAAACATTTTAACAATAAAATATTCCTGTTTTATACATACAACAATCAAACAACTTTTTATATTCACTGCGACATGGAATCAAGCAGAATAAATAAATATACTTTGACATTGTTTATGTTGGCATATAATAATACTTCTGTTTACTCTTCTAGTATATTCATTGTTCGGAGCCTATAACAATATCTTCCTCTTCGAATGGTCGCCAAAAAGCAATAATTTTAATTATTACCAACAAAATAGTTTAAGTCAATTAAACAAAATCTCAATCACAGTAACATCTAAGAACACAACGTCTCGTAAATAACAGAAATGATCTATACCCACCCTGGGACGTTAACAGCCCATGTGGACTAACAATTCAAGTACATTTTTCATATACCAATCGGAAGCTACATTGCACTAATGAGAATAAATTGTTCGCTTGTGGGTAGGTCGAGACTAGAAATGATTTATGGCTTTTTCATCTTTTCGGCTTTTTAATCCTCAAAGAGACCTTGCCGCATACTGTTATTTTATTGTTAAACAGTGCAAACTAATTTTACTCACAACTATAGATTTGTCGTACGGAGGCTGTTAGTGTTTTTACTTTCCCATACGACTAGTTTTTCTATATCTAACAGATTTTAAAATGTAACTAAAATCTTTTCGCTATACTGATATCAGAATGATAAAATATTTCTAAATTATTGTTGATCCAATCGATAAAAAAGTAGGATCGTAAATATTTCCCGTAGTTTGTTGATGTGAATTTAATGTGCCTATACCTATTAAATATGTATTAGTTGAAAGTTCCATCAGTACTTTTCTATAATTTCATATTGTCAATATAGGATGTAACAAAAAGGTAGGTTATAAATTGAACCACATATTCTGGTGCTAAAAATAACTCGATTGAACGTAACTCGGCCAATCATCGATAATAATCCTAACATTAGTTATATTACCCCCAAAAATATAGAAAATTGATTAGTAACTAAAATCCTTCATCTCACCTTATAGCTTCTAGCATTACGTTGATATCTTCATCCAATTTATCTGTTAAATATCCTGGGAAAATAAGCGGACTATCACCAGGATCTCTACTTTTCAATACAATACGACCTTTTGATTTTGGATTTAATAAAATGGAGGCTAAAGTCAATAAATTACTAGTTTCCAAAACGTTCATTTTGCTTTGAAAAACCTCGTCAATCATTCCAGTTCCTCTAGCAATTTCAGGTTCGAGATAATTATCATGCTGGCCATTAAATATATGAATATATTGTATATTCGGATATACAGAATCGTTTTTGGTGTTGATGAATCCCCAATAATTTGTCATGCCAATACTAGAAAGAAATCCAGTTTGGTACATAAAATATTTGAATACTTCGTTTAGAGTATTTTCGGGTCTGTTTTCCGGTGCCATAGAATCAATTGTTAATGATATGTCGAATCCAAAGTGCATCAGATGGTCTTGTAAATTTTTACCAACTGGCAAATCTTTAATCAAATCAATACCAACTTCTTTTAAATGTTCTTTTGGACCTACACCTGATAGCATCAGTGTTTGAGCTGAGTTGATAGTACCTTCAGAAAGTATAACTTCTTTTGATGCCTTCAGCGTCAATATTTTTTCGGAAATCTTAACTTGTACGCCAATTGCTGTCTTACTTGTTTCATCTATGATTACTTTTTCGACTAGAGAATTTGTGGAAACAAAAAGATTTGGTCTATATTTGAATTTTCCTAAAAATGCTTTTGCTGCGTTGTACCTTATTCCATTTTCTATTGTGGATGTGGCTACTAATGTTCCAATAGGATCTTCTGGATTTTCTTTGTCGAGATTTCTGTAGTTTTTTAATTTATACGATTCGTCTAAAGCTTCCTTTATAGGATCTCCTAAAAAATAGGAAATTGAGCAATCGTGTGGGGAAAAATAAATACGCCATTTTTGTTTTTTCTTTGTGTCCTCATTAGAGTTATGAAAATTTTTGTATATGATCAAAACGAACTAATTTTTTAAGACCAGCTTTGATTTTTCTCTATTTTGAATAAATCTGCAAATTAGAGAAGTGTAAAGTTTTACCAGAATATGAGACAAATCGAAATGACCGTTCAAAATTTATGATCAAATGAAATATCAGTAGTAGACACTTTTTAATGCCATACGAGGTACAGTTCCTCATGGCTCACCCTGTATTATGTCATTACAAAATAATTACCTTTTTGCATTTGACTCACATAGTGCTTTAATTATATTATTCTGCAAAACTTCGAAAATTGGTGTTAAATCATTGAAAAAATCTTTAACAAAAAACGTACAGTAATGTCGGTAGGAATTGAACTGGTGACCCTCCCTATCGAGGCACGCACTTACCCATCGCACCAAGAAGTACAACGATAAGTGTCAAGCTCTGCTATAAGAGAAATTCTTAAAATCCACCGATAGACTCTATCGATAGATGTCTGTGATATGTCAGATAGAATGTAGTTGATCTATCGGTAGTCGATTATAAGAACGTTTAAAGAATGGTCGCGTTCATCTCAACGTAGCGCTACCGGAACGATAATCTATTTCCTGCTGAAAGCGTGTTTTGTTAACTGATTGATGTGAGCGCTGTGGTAGCAGTCGTCATTTTTCCCATCAGAATTGAAATACGCTACGCTACCGATCACTGATGCATTAACTGTCATTTATGACAAATATCATGTGAATAAACATATAAAATGACGAAGCATATTTTTGTTTGAAGATATTTTAGACCTTTGTATCCTGAAAATGAATGAACACCACTGGGAACTAATAAACTAAATTGAAATCGCAGATCAATGAATAATAATTGCAGTAATATGTCAAATAAAATTAGGTTATGGTGTTATATCAAGATTAGAACGTTCAGCAGAATTAAGAAATGATGGATTACTCTGAAAATCGCTACCTGATCAACTTTGTTGGGATGAACGCGACCATTGTCAATTGTCATTCGCTATAATTGTGCATTCCCCTTCCAAATCTACTAGATTCATCGAGGCTCAAGCCCAGTAGAACTGATAGATGTTCGATGGAACTATCGGTGAATTTAAGAACGGTGGTATGATTCTATCGACAATCTATCGGTGAATTTAAGAACGGCTTTGGTAGACACCGTATTTACCGTAAATTTAAGAACTTGTCTATACTCTCGCTCATATAACCTCAAAATTTGTTTACAAATAGCTAATTAGGCAATCCAACGACCTGTCAAAATAAATTCAATATGGCGGCGACGGTCAAATGAATAACAAAGTTAACTGTAGAGTGTTTGTTTAACCTATATTTCATTGATTTTTTTTCTGTTTCTTTGGCTGTAAATTGTGGTTTTTAAATAGTGTAGTGTTTGTCTTGTGGAATTCCTTCGATATGTATTGTAGTTTCGTTTTATCGCGGTCCCGCAGAGACAAAACACATGTTTTTAACGGAGAAAATGACCATACTTCGCGGGGCTGCATGGATTGCAGCAGTAAAGAGAGACAATCTAACCGAAACTATATTGAAACAACAGAAAGTTTGCAGTAGACACTTTATAACTGGTAGGCTTTTTATCAAATATTATATCAACAGTGTATGGATCTAAGCCATTTATTATCCTCAATTTCTGCTGATACCTGTAGAATAAGAAAGGAATCCTCAGCATTAAGTACAGAAAACAAATCATGGGATATCCTGCATACCTTTTGCCTACTTCAAAGTAAACAACACATAAGCCAAATGCAAAGTGCTGACTATCGAAAGCTCATAGAGGAGTTGAAAGTGGACACAAGATATAGCTTTAATGATAGGGTCCAAATAGGCATACCATGTACGAAAGACTGGAGAGCTGTACTCATACAGGCTGAGGCAAACTGGTATATGTACGACTCCAGGATAGAGGTAGATGTAGAGACTAGTGTATGGCTAAAGGAAAATATCCAATAATCTATTTAAGGATATCCCAACTTCAAGCGGAAGTGATAGAAATTAAAAGGCGGAAAAGTTAGGAGTAAGCATCTTCACAGACAGCCAAGCTGCATCGAAGGTATTCGATTCCATAGAGGTCAACTCTAAGCTCTGTAATCTTCACAGACACGCAAAGCTAAGGCGGTTGACAAGTGCAGATGTCACCTAGAGGAGGAAACTGCAGAGTTCAACCTATGCCAGTGCGACTGCCTGACAAATGTGCGGTTTCTTGCACTAGACGATGAGAAGCCACCGGCAAGGAATCACATGGAAAGTTTAGGATGATGCTGATTGGCTACATAAAAATAATCGGAATAAAATATCATAACCTCCAAAAAGATAGTTACTTACAGTTACTTTCTGGCAAATAAAATACAATAACCTCAAAAAATATGAATTAGGTTTGAATCTCTACAACTACCAATAGGATGTTGTCAGTGGCACTTTGTGGAATTTAATAATAATTACCAATATTATATTTGTTTGTCCATTCGTGAATATTGGATAACGCTTCGTATTCTTTTTTAACGCTTTCCCAATTCCAACCAACATTGCCAAGCTCCGCCCATTGATCGTAGTCCCGTTTGAAACCTTTTAAATATAGCATAGCGTTTAGCGTACTGCTTCCTCCTAAGGCTTTTCCTCTGGGACACCTACATTGCTTATCTTTAAAGCCCAAACATGACGTTGCTGAAGGTTCTGTTTTATATTGCCAATCTTCTTCTGTTCCTTGGAGACTAAATAACATCGCAGGTATCTGAAATGATGTCGAAGACATTTATTATACTATATAGACATAATGTACATCAGATCTTAAGTACCGAGTTACCAACTCTCGAAATGTAAACATAAACCTAGGATATAACATGTAATAACGACCTGAACGTATTACGGGCAAAATAATACTGAGATGGCTAAAATAAAATAGATGTCTGGCTTGTGCACTTTCATTCAACATATATCTACAGGTTGGTATTGGCAGTCGGAAGTTTGACAACGTCCGATGCGCCGTAGCAAAGATGTATGCGGATTGCAAGAGCTCACTTCGCTGGCAGAATTCGTAAGCCTCACAACCTTTAAAACTTTGAATGCGGAATGTACGTCGCCTGCTCTTCCCGGTAACTGCGTTTACAACGTTGTCAAGTTGTACGGCTTTCTCGCGCATCGTCAACTGCCAAAATTAATTTGCCAACCTGTACAATCTACTAGAAACGATACAACTTAACAGCCAAATGTATTACGACAAGTCCTCTTCTTCTTTTTCTTATAATACTTGGTACCAACCCAGGTAACCAAAGTTACTACATAACACAAATTTAAAAAAAAACGATAACCCAAACCATGTAAAAATCAGAAGTCTCGCTAGGCAGCTCTGCGGTAAAAAGTTATGAAATCTGATAATAAACCTAGTCGGTTGATTAGTCCACTATGGGAACTTATATTTAACACCATTGCCACCAATTGTTACCTTATTAATTAACCAACAACATTATAAAACGACAATACCTTCAAGTTTTTTTTCTTGCTTTATAGGTTAAACCCTCAGATTAATACATTAAAAAGATTTGTTTACATTTAAAAGTGAACCCAATCACATCACATTCTAAGGTTACTTGCCGACCCTTTGCCGGATGTCTTACTTTTCCTTTGAATTATAGGACACAATAGAAACGTACAAAATAAAAATGTACTTTCAATAAATTACATAAAAACGACTTCAAAATAATTATTCTAAGTAGTTTATGTAATAAAAATATGTTTTTGTTTGAAACTTTTGAGGTTTAAACGAAACAAATGCGTGTTAATAATTTTGTATGTCTGAAATATGGCAACACCGAGAAAAAGGTGGAAACCATTTTACTATCAATTTTACCTGATTTTACTACGAAGTTTTAACGTTCCTAGTTTATTGAAGCTCTTTTCAACTGATATTTGTGTGTGTGCGTACAGATATAATTTAAAACAATATTTTTTTCATTATTTTCAAAAAAAAACGGTCGGAATATTCCTAACCTCTCTTTTCACCTGTAAGTAAATAGTTCTATTGGCCAGTGGCACTGTCCGACTAGTCCGACAGTTTCTCCCCACTCCTTGAGAGTCATTGATGAAAACATATGTATGGCGAAAGAATGTTAGCCGTCTTTTCGGATAGTTTTATGAATGCCTTGCGGACTCTATTTGTAGTATTACTCTAGGGTTAAACCCTATTTGTGTTCAAAATTTGTCTTGCTAGTCACTGAAAGTCAAGCATCATCCACAGCGAAATTACAGAGGGTCGAAAATGTCCTAGCCTAAATAGTTTTAGAATTCGTTTTATACATTATAAAAACAATGATAAATAATTGCGTTTTGTGTAAAAATGGAATCCTAAACAAAACTTCTAAAGCAAAACAATAATTACAAATTTTGTAATACTTTTATTTTGTATTGGGTTTGTAATTTTTTTTATTTTTATGTATGGTAACTTATTGAAGTTGGACTCCGTTTCACATAGGAAGAAGTATGTGAAGTTGCGGTCGTATGCGGCATTTTGTAAAATTGACATTCGACTTCAAATCAGTAGCGGAGCGTTTTCACATTTTGTAGGTTAAATTAGAATCTGTCGGCCTTGGCTGTGAATAATTTTTCCTTTGACACCAATTTTTTTAGGAGGCTTGGTTTTAGATCAAATCAAACACACAACACTCACAGATAAACTAGCTGAATGTCTTAAAATATTCAAATATCAAAAATATTCGACAGTAAATGATTGCTTCAAACACAACGTCAAATGTCATTAATAAAATGGCTGTCGGCATGAAACATGGTTTGTAACGCCAATGGCATGAAACGGTCGTCACGAGGCGACATAGATAAACAAGACCGATTTTGAATTCTGCGCAACCTTCACGTGGCTTCTTCTTATGTGAAACGAAATCTATCTACAAATATATTTTGAAGCTGCGTACATACTCTACAAAATTCCCGCAAGGTACAACAAATGAAAATCTGAAGATACTTGAGTCCCTCTACTCCTTTCCTCTTAACCATCCATACAACACATTTGCGGCACTTAATTTTTAGTAAATATCCCGTAGTAATAATTCAATAGTTCACAGCAAAGACAGTCCAGCCTGTATACTATTAACTCCGCTCGTACCTTTAAACTGCAAAAGACACACGGTATCTGTCTATCGCTCGGTTGGAACTTAAAAATCCCAGAAAAGAGTAGCATCGGAGACCAAGTGAGAGAGACATTGCGCTGGGAGGAGTGAAGCATTTAGACCTCGTTACACCTTGATTGGCTCCGACCAACCAAATTGTTCCACGAGAAATTTCGTTTGAGCGGTAAGTTTGAAATGTAAAAATGAATACTGGAGTGGATACGTGAGCTAAAGGTGGCATTACTTATTCTTTTTTCTTATTTTTTTGGGAATCAAACCACAATAATGTTTTTTTATTTTTTATAAAATTCCCCAAAAAATAAGAAAAAAGGTGATCAGCTTATAAATTAAACCCATTGTGATAGTATATTATGGGGTTATTTTAAACTAAATATCTACTTATCTTCTATAAGTTCCTTGTGGCATTACTTGTTATTTTTTCTTATTTTCTTGGGAATGAAACCACAATATTGTGGTTTCATTCCCAAGAAAATAAGAAAAAATAAATATCTACTTCTTTAACACACCTCAAACAAATATCTGGTTAGTAATTTAGGAATTTAATAAAATTTATTCATATTTATCTTTTTATAGTTTATTAACTGGTTACTTTTTTATTATTATTGTGATTTTTTTTATCCCTTTTATAACATTATGTTTATTGGGATGACTACTATCGATAAAACATTTGTACTAAATTATTAAGTATACCCCCAGGATTACTAAACCTAACTCCATTGTTGGCGCAAACTTTTTGATACTTTGCTATTGGCATTTAAAGTTGCAGTTTTTCAACTTACGCGGCCATTTTTTCAACACTGTATACCCTCTTCTATTATTTTCCTTACCCTTCTTGATAAATAACCAATGATCTGATTTTCCCTTACCCTTCTTGATAAATAACCAATGATCTGATTTAAAATGTCATATTATAGTTGCGACGTCAGATTAAGTGGATAATCTTATTTCTAATACTTTTCTCTTCAAATTTTGAGATTAAACAACTAATTTCTCATTCAAAGTTCTAGTGATTAAAGCTAGGCTAGAAATGGTTTAGAAATTTCTAAAATGATATAAGATTTCTCATTGGCCGGAGCCAGCCTTGGTGTAACGGAATTTAAACGGCAGTTGGGAGGAGAGAGTGAACCTACTATTCATTATTTAGGTATGGTGCCCGTAGATACTTTTTGTGTCAAGGTCAAGTTTGGGTGATATATTATCAATTTTAGAATATGAAACCAAACAAGCCATATAGATACGTTTATCGGGCAATATTTTACAAACATAATATTACTGATTCACTGTACTTTGAAAAAAAATTCAATCAAATTGTTGTTACATGATAACACTCGTAACAATGAACGACTTACAATACAATTCATTCTATATTTTAATTCTTATCTTTTCAATATTTGCGAAATAACAAAAAATAAAAACATAATAAATAGATAATAATGTTATTTGGAGACGCAGATATAGAAATATTACAGATATTTATATGAAAGATATGAAAGACTAGTTTTATTTAAAAAAAAAAATTAGAAAAAATTCAAATTATAAATAAGCCAACATTTAAATATCGCCATCTGCCTAGGGATTTGAAAAAATAAAACCGACCAAGTGCGAATTGGACTCGCGCACTAAGGGTTCCGTACCATTATGTATAATAATATAACTTAATATTTTGTGTATAGCAAACTTAAACCAAATACTGCTTTAGCTATTTCCACATAAACGGCGCCAGGATGTTGTTTTTGAAAATCACATTTGTTGTATGGGAGCCCCCTTAAATATTTATTTTATTCTATTTTCTAGTATTTGTTGTTATAGCGGCAACACAAATACATCATCTGTGAAAATTTCAACTGTCCAACTATCACGGTTCATGAGATACTGCCTGGTGACAGACGGGCAGACAGACGGATGGAAAGCGGAGTCAGAGTAATAGGTTTTTACCCTGTGGGTTCGGAACCCTAAAAACTAAGGTAGTCTGAAGTAATGGAGATTTTAGTTACTGTGTGATAAATAAAATTTACTATATTTTCGGGTAGGTCATTCTAGGGATCAGCTGTCGTTTAGCTGAAATCATTTATGTACAAAATATCCGTTTATTTACTATTTGGAACCTTTTCCAAACAGAAAGACTCGGATTATTTTTGGGGAAATGCATAATTTCTATACTCGGCAATTGGACTTCGTGAACAGGCATGTACATAAACGTTCGACAGGTTTTTACGTGTCGTTAAGATATGAGCTCTATTATTATAGTAAAAGTCACGAATCTTTCTCGTTACGTCATAACTCATAAGCATCCGAATCAAATCAATAAGACAGTTTTCACCAGCGGCGCATCGCTGTTAAAAAGTTCGGCAAATTTAACATATCATAGTTAGACTACAATTTGAAATTCTACAAATGAATTGTTGCAAAACTTACCTATTGAATGGCATTCAACGGCAGAAGTGGTCCGCCATTAGACAACTCCTTTTGGAAATATTCATGTAATTTTCTAATACACTCACGTTTACTTTCGTCCAAACGTTTACCAGGCATTTTGTCGAAAAATATCACAATAAATAATGTAAATGAACTTTACCTGTTTAAAGTAATGACAATGACGACGAATTTCAATGGTGACAGAGTGATATCCGCATAAAGTGACGTTTCGCTTTTTAAGTACAATCATTGTCACAATAAAAGACAGAGTGACAAACCGATAGACGTAATGGCGTAGCTTAATTCAGGCACAAAAGACATATGTACCTTTCCATTTGTTTCAATTGGACATACGCGGTCAGCGATATCCACATACAATTAGAGTGTCTTCGATACATTCAGGGAAGTATGACGTAACGGGAAAGATTCGTGATTTTTACTGTATAAGTATAGGTGTAGTAAAACAGATATAGTTTGTTTAACCATCCTTTGCCGTTACGTCATAATCGGTGACGTATTCTGCTGTTTTACGTTTGTCTTATATTAGTTGAATGTTATTTTACACTTAACCTAAAAATTATAATCAATGACATATGTTAAGAATTGTTTTCAATAATGCATGACAACTGAACTGTCAAAAGTAACAAATACAATTTACGTCGCCATTAGTTAAGAAATACGTTAATGTCGTCATAATTCCGTCTCATCTATTTCATAAATGAGAGATCAAGCTGGACAATGTATGACGTAACGGCAAAGGATGGTTAAACAAACTCTAGTAGTTAAATTATGTGTAGTTTTGTTATAACTGAGCAAAGTCTACCTAAAACTAGCAGGAAGCTTATGAATTTGCAAAAAATGAAGGTTTAATACCTTGACCAGCTTACTGTAGGACAAAATGTAGAGGACATACAAGTAATTTGGATATATTTTCGCATTATTATTTTTCTGAAACATATTTGGGAATGTATAGGTTTGTGGAATTTGGAAAGCTTACAGTGGTCTTTCTAATTAATTATTTACTTAAATTTATTTATTTGTTAATTGAGTAAAATTCACTTTCACGTCGAAAAATGGCAATTTTTTCTTTTCTTTGACTGCTGGTTTTGATTTATGGAGACTTATTTGTGAAAAACATTTTGCAGCATTCTTAGGGTTAGGTTAGGTTGGGTGGCTGATGTCATCAAAGGCAATCCAATAATCGTGAGAAATTCAGAGTGTTGTGACCAACCACCCAACCAAAGGGCGGATGTAATTTGGGCGCTAAAGGATTAATGTACTCTTTACAACATGTAAACTAGGCGCCAAGACTGAAGGGTCATTTTAATCCTATGTGTATTTTGGGCGCTAACCGACTGAAGTACGTGATTTATAAAATACAGTTATTTATTAAATCACCGACATTTATAATAAGATATATTTTTGTAAAGTAAATTATAATAATTTTCAATAATAACCCAACCAAACCTAGCCCTACCAAACCACCTTCGTATTTTTAGTCAATTTTTGAAGAATAAATTATAATAATTTTCAATAATAACCTAACCAAACCTGCCCCTACCAAACCACCTTCGTATTTTATTAAGATAAGAGTTATTTTATGACTCGAAAATAAGGTCCCAGGTAGAATAAGGTTCCAAAATAAAGCCAATCTTGAACTAATTTCTACATCTGTTTAAACAATTTTATAAATTGAGCAAATACCTATTGAGTTTTAATAGGAAAAATACACATTCTACAGGGTCTTCAGTACTTTAATGCTTTAATATTCAAAAGAACGAAACGAAATGTTAGTCCAATTCTAGTTTAGTAATTCCGCACATTAGGGATTACGACTTACGCTAAGATTAGGATTACAGCATCTCTCGTTCAGTTCATTAATCAATTTTAGAGTTTTAGAGCATTTGTCACGGTTTCCCTGTTCAATCAATATTTATGCTGCAATTCTGTGTAAAAATCTTAGCGATCGTAACGATCTATAAGACTCGTAATATCGGAGCGGATACAAGTTTGGTATATACTTACAGGTTTTAAGGTTTAACGATTTTACTATTTGCGTACACAGAATTGCAGCATTAATTATTACTTCTCGCCCAGTTCACTTCGGTCCTCAAAAAAAATGTTCAAAAAAATGTTCAAATGTTCAAAAATGTTCAATGTTGTAGTGTTTTATTTAGTCACCGAAAGTATCAAGAACATTGAAAGAATCACAAATTTTATAATGTTTCACGTTCATAAATGACATATCTAACAAAAATATCACATCAACTGTTATAAAAATTAGATAAACGTTCAGTAAAACGTTTCCAGTCAACTAAATACTTACATCACTAGTAGCTGATGGATACCCTCCAGCTTCTAAAACTAACACTTTCCAATAAGGATTTTCACTTAATTTATTAGCTACCACCGATCCCGCAGAACCGGAACCCACTACTATAAAATCAAATTCATCTCCGTCTTGTAATTTTGAAGCGTAATCTTCATTGTAAGGATCTCTTGATCCCAGTTTACATTTGGAACCTAACAAACTATTGATTAAAGTTAAAAACAAATATCCAGAGGCTCCTTGGGCATTTCCTGGACATTGATCTATATATCCGTCTTGTAAATCCATCTTAAGGTTTGATTAGTTGTTAGGATGTACCGTTTCACTGATATTCAAACACTTATTTACGTGAAAATATATTTTTTGAATTGTTATATCACAATATCTATTATAAAGCTATAAATTACTGATTTTATCATTTACATATACTTATACTTATCATCCTTTAGATAAAAATTTTAGTTGTGTTATGGAAGTTAGTCGAGTGTAAACTGAGAATTCTCAAATCCGGCAATGTTTGTGATTTTTCAAGATGCACTTGATGCAGTAATACTGGTCGTTGAGGAGAAAGCATGGGTGGAGCCTTATTTAACAGAACCGGCTTCACTTACTACTACAAACTACAACCGTAAACGTTGAATTTTTTTGCTATTTTCGGGGGTAATATCCCTAGTGCATTTAATTTTTCCGGAAAAATTCGGAAAAACGAGTTTCTTAGTCATTTGGAAAATGGAAAAATCCTCGTCTTCGACTCGGGTTTTTAAAACCACTCTCGCACATGCTATTTGTTGAAACAGATTACTTAGAAACGAGTGTTCCAATTTTTCCACAGGAAAAATTAGATGCACGAGGGATCTTTGGTAAGATTATTTCCTGAGTTAAATAAACATTTAAATGAAACATTTTTTTTAAATTAAAATAATAAGAACAATAATTAATAAGAACAATATAACTTTGAAGCTAGGAAAGGTAATTACTTCAAACTCAAACAATGCAAACTTGGATGAAATTTTTTCGACTTTTTTTCCGGAAAAACTGCTGACAGCTAAGTTGACAGTTATTAAGTAATTTTTCCACTTAAAATTTATATTTGACATACCAATTCTTGATAGCGATTGGTCAAAATTAATAGGAAGGAAATAATCGTTAGAATTTTCAATGACTGTCAAACACAAACTTTGTGACGCAGCTTGGTTGAAATTTAACAGTAGTCTATTACTAGTATCTAATAGAAGGCAGCAGTGTTCCTTGGTAATCCAATAAAACATTTTTTCTGTCAGCTGTCAAAGTGGTCATTATTAGGCAATTCTGTCGAATAAAAGTTTTGGTCTTTTGGTATATACAGGAGGGTTTCTTTTGGAGAAAGGTGATTTTATATCGCTTTAAGAATTGTCTTGTGTCTTAATAATAAACAATAAAAAGTTTTATAAAACTTTTGTGTTGAATAATGTGAATTTCGGACCAACTTTTGATCCAGGCATACTACATGACCTTGCATTAAAAAAATGCATCTGTAACAAAAGTAATTGCCCCATGGTACCTACCTGCTCTTCGCGCACATAAAGTGCATACAAAGGACTTGTTTCTACGAATTTTCCAGTTTCCTCGAATTTTCTTCGCTCCTAATTATACAATAACGTTGTATTCGTATTTTTATTATTAGTATCTACCATGCTTTTATTTAACTTGCAATAGGGCCAATTCTATAAGAAGTGGTTAAAAATTAACGGCAAGCCGTTATATTTGACAAAGTTTACGCTCTTAGAAATGTTTTAATATATACATAGTCAAGATTAGGACTTGAATTTTAACAAATAGGGTGTCCAATTACGAGTTTTCTATTCATATTTTAAAGATGATTATGCTTACAGAATTGTAAAATGAAGTTAGCAGATTGTCTAATTTTTAACCATGCGTTAAAAGTCAACATTTGCTCACAGAATTCCACCTAATGTCTGTTTGTCCGGGTGGAATCTTGTAACTGAATTTTAAATCAGTTATCTTTAACCAATTGAGCTGAAATTTGGTATACACTCTTATTATGGATGACAATGCATGCTTGGCTATGTGACGTCATTCTAATTCTAATATGGCGGATCATTCAAGATGGCGGACTAGTTATTTTTTCTGCACAACCATAGTTTGGGTATAAAATGAAAGGGCTTGCTGAGGAGAACTAGAAAACTAATATAACGTCATATTAAATCCAGAATATGAGGAAGGGTCAAATTATTAGGAGGTCTAACAATGACAGGCAAACGACCATGTAACAATGACGCATTAAATGTAATGCACATTCCCAATCATAACTAAAAAATGAAAAATAAATTAATGGTAAAAAACGTTTTAAAAACAAGTTTTCATTTAATATCCTTAAAAAGAAGAAAATAAACTTTGGATTAAATCAAACCAATCAATTTAGTACATGTATTGTATTACTTACATAATTTATTAAGGGCACCTTGTATGAAACACCTAAACTCGGTTTAATGATAACTGATACTTAGACTGATGTAACTGATGATAATAAATACATCAATCTTGTGGCAAGATTCGCATATTTTATAGGAAACATTTTCTTTCATAGAATTACTCACAATTAGTATGCCAAACAGGACTAGTAAGTACACGGGTAAATCCCGCGACAAGCTTTTATATCATTTAATAAATTGTGTAATACATGTACTAAATTGATTGATTTGATTCAATTTAAAGTTTATTTCCTTTTTTAGGGCAATTAAATGAAAGCTTGTTTTTAAAGTTTTTTTTTGCCACTTTTTATTCATTCTTCGACACCATTACGATTACTTAATAAGCTTTCGTGTTATTAACAAAAAACTAATAAATAAATAACAATTTCGTGAGCAACGTTCACGAATCTAAATATATCAGGTTCATGTATGTATATTGGGGTGACATTAATTGAGACCTAGAAAATCTATTGCGCCCGCTTACTTCTACTTAGTTCCTGAGGAGAGTCACAGAGACTAGTAGCACCTTTAGTCCTATTTTCCGGAGAAATTTAAGGATATCTGCAGTGACAACTTAGGTAAATGTCCATCTTCTATCCAGTAATCTCCTAGGAGCTGTGCCCTAGGAGGTTCCTTCTTCCATGCCATAAAATCTACATTCATCTTCCTCCACTATTTTGAGCTTTTTCAGGTGCCCATTCAGGCGACAATGTCTCGTTAGAATCTCTGTTAAAACTCTTAGTGCAGTTTTACTTAACACATTGATGGACAGAAAAATATAAATAAATAGCGATTTGTGACAAAACGTCGGTAGACGTCGGCTTTCACATATAAATACCATTCAAAAAAATTTATAATGTCACCATACGCACAGAGAATTATAGGATACTGTCACCCCATTTTGAAATTGGGCTGTTTAGAAGGGGGGGTGTGAGTAACGTATGTATGCGCGTGTCTGATGGACACAACGTCAATAGACGTCGGTCTTCCATTACTCAGACATAGTTGTATTTTTGTTGTGACACGACGTGTTCTACAAACTGGTGAAAAGGTGTATTTGGATATTAGCATATAAAAAAGCTTATTGGCCTGGACCCAAACATAAAATGCAAATATTTATTGCTGCCACGACGAATTCATGACAATCGCAGATTTGCTCGTCAACCGATTGAAGCTCCAAGAACTAATGCAACAACTGGATGAACTGCAGTATTGGATGAACTATTATAAGCGCTGAAAGATATTCAGCACTTTCCCTATTCTACTTTGCAAAATACGTGGAGTGACACAACATTTGCTTACACAATCGACGCACTGTCCATCAACGTGTTAAGCATTCATTTCATCTCAACAGGCTGTAGTCACTCAGAAGAGTATTTGATTGCCTTAGCTCTACTAGATCTTACCAATGGTCAGATCTTCTTTTTTTCGGCTTTACCTATTTCTCCCAATATTACATTGGAGCTGATTCCGCAAAAGGGTTCCGGCTCCCAAAAGGGTATTTCAGTCCCCATCTTTGCTAGTTCATCTGCTAATTCTCTTCCTTCTATTCCAGTGTGTCCTGAAATCCACAGTAAGGTGACTATATTGTTCTTGCCTAGTTCATTGAGTTTTCCTAGGCATTCCCACACCATTTTGGAACTGATTACGCAAGAGCTCAGTGCTTTAATGACTGCTTGACTATCCTACATTATGTACCAGGTTTCATACTATGTAATGTCTTTTACATATTGACACAGTCAGTTTTCTACTAGGATTTTTGTCAAAAACTCACTATTTTGGTGCTCTATTGCTTGGCCTACTACCGCATAATCTGCATGTAAGGTATCAATGTATAGCTTAGTATTTGTTTAGGCGTTCCTTTACTGGTGCAAGATCAGTTATGAACAGTTGTACTGTACGTTTCAGCCTTTTCTGGAAACTCTGTCTTGGTTCTTTACAGTTCCTCGTACTACTGTTTTTGGTAAACCAGAACATTCCCTAGTTCAAGCTGAGTGTCCACTGAGTGTCTGCAAGTTCGGTAGGTTTTTCATTATCGTCGAAACTCTGGTGACCTGGTTAAATTGACGTTATTTCGTTTGGATCTCTCTGTTATTTTATTTCATGCATAGCAGGATTACTTATACCTTCATCTGAAATACGGTACGTATAACTGTCACCTTCGCAGTGTCATTTGCAGTTTTAGACCCATCGGTGTAAGATGACTAATGGTAATGGCACAAAACAGAAATACCTATAGTGGAAATTTATAGAATGACCTTGAATAAAAAATTAGGTTCCAAACCCATCCACCTGAAGCACTAGCTGCAATCGAGTTGTCAAAATAGGCCAGGTGCCCAATTCTTGACATCACTCGCTATCGAGCGAATTCGCGGCATAACGAGCAGTAGTTAGCGAAGACTTTGCTACTATGCAATTCTTAAGGTGATTTGTTAAAGGGCGTCTTGGGAAATTTGGCAATACCGTAAATAAAGCGTTTTAATAAAAGCCGCTTCATTCATTGTCGTAAAGGGATTCGAAGGATTGCACGAAACCCGGAAATTTTGAACTTCTATTTCCTCCAGCTCTAAATTATCGATTAACATTAAATTCACAAGCTCATCCATACTCGATTTCTCAAACAGAATTACAATTTTAATTTTTTTCAGCAAAAATAATATCAACCTATATGCGCGCTGTCACTTATCTATCAGTTTCAGTATGAATATAAAGATTATCTGGTTATCACGTAAAAAAATGAACTCGCTGCATAAGAAACACTATCAAACGAATGCGCAAAGCAGAGAGCGCTCAAGAATAGTATTTTAACGAATTCGTTAGGAAGCGAGTAACCTTGAGTGCTGCAAACGGTCAAGAATTGGGGTCCTGGCAGCTAAAGTGTTTAACCCGAAAAGAAGAAAAGATGTTAAAATTGTTAATTTCCATTTAAAATCATTTATTTATTTTTATATTGCCTGTTACTTCATTCATTTTGGCTTTCCTGTATTGGTGCATTACCTATCACAGGATTCATTATATTATATTAAGTTGAAAAAATTGTGTTCGGTAGGCGAAAAACAGTCACACATGCAGGAAACGCTTTAGGAGCCCTTAACTATCAGCTCTCTTCGCTACGCTCGCTCGTGCATCTAATAGTCTTGTACTGCTAAAGCTCATTTTCTTGGATTGGTTTAGTAGGGATTTCTAAGAATCTCTAATTTTTTCTAGTAATAAATATAGCCTATGTTACTCAGTGATAATGTAGCTTTTCAACGGCAAAAGAAGTTTTGAAATCGGTCCAGTAGTTTTTAAGTTTATTCGTTACATACACAAACATACAAAAATACAAATCTTTCCTCTTTATAATATTAGTATAGATTAGTATAGAAGTACAGACTAGGTTAGATTATTTCGCGAAAATGTTCTCTATTCTTCGCTTGACTCATTAACTTTGAAAAATCAGTATAGGTACAGCTTTAAACGAAGTGTCTAAAATCGTTAAGTCAACTAAACATGTCAGATAATTTTGACATTTGATGACAGGCGCATGAAACACTTGAAGGATAACCCTCGTAGAACTGTTTACATAGTTTTCAAATTTAGTTATATAAACCGCTCAATTATTTTTCGCAGTGTTAGTTATTTTGGCAGTACGTTCAGTGCATGGTAGTTGACAAGACTGTCATCAATGTCAAATCAAAATCGTTCCCCTAGCAAATACAAATAGGAATACATTTTTCTTAGGGATATTTCAAAAGGTGTCGCTTCTGTGTCAGCGTATTAGAGCGCTGTAGACATAGGAATTCTCGTCCGCCATTTTGGTTCCTTGTTGTACGTTGACGTTGTTGTGGTATTGGTCAAGTATTTGGCATGAGATTCGGTATTTCTACTCAGAGACGTGGCCAGCATCCATTCGTTGCACTTTCTCAATTTTCTGGTGATAATATTCTGAAGGAAAGTTGGTCAAATAAAATGTTCTGTTCAATACCAAAAATTTTCCAGCACAATATGTCAACTCGACACTTGTCAAAACAATAAAATTCAGGAACCAAAATGGCGGATGAGAATACTCATCTCTTTAGTGCCTTAAGCATATTGTTCTGTGGTTGTGTAACAAAACATACATATATAATACAGATAAAACGTTTCATAATTCAATCGAAAATATCAAGCATTCCATAAGTTCTATGAGTAATAAGCTAGACAAAATAGGCCTTCCCCTAAGTCCAGAAAAATCGACTATTACCTTCTTCACAAGACACAATCTCCCAGTCATAGAAAACATCATAGTAAAAAAGAAGTAGCTCTCGAGCCTCCACTACACATACGCAGAAAAACTCTAACTGGAAAATACATCATTAAGTCGCATTATAAAAAATCATGAACGATCAATAAAATATCTAATTTAAATACCTATGATCTGACAAATAAATACTGGAACAAAAAACCATCTCCACCTGTATGTAGCGCTTTTAGGGATACTAAGGATATAGTCAACAGACTAGTTAAACCTGCTATAATATCAATAACGGATATTTTTGAACTGCTTGATCCTGTACATATTGAAATTCCTTGCTATTATAATATTGGGACACTTTGTCAACATACACTGAATCTTCATTTGTCCAAATATCCATGGTATTTAAATATTTATACGGATGCATCCAAGCAAGAAGATGGAATTGGTTGCGCTTACTATATCCCATCATTAAACATCAAAAAGCAATTTAAATTAAATGAATCAACCTCAATTTTTTCTGCCAAAACACTCGCAATTATTCATGCTATGGATTTTTCTCGCGATAGCTGTTGTAAGAAAATTATAATTCTATCAGATTCTTTATCAGTTCTCACCTCCATTTCGCCCCCGATTGATGTTAATGACCCTTTTAAAAATCCCTTTACTATAGAATTAAAATTGGCGATAAATAATCTTAAAAGACATCAGGTTAATATTCAGTTCATATGGAATTATATGGAATTATTCATAATAAAACCGTTGACACCCTGGCTAAACAAGCCATTTCTACGGGAACAACTATTAATAACAACACCACTATTGAGACGTGTGGAACCTATGGACCGAATATAAAAGAATCCACCCGACAAGATAAACCATAATCCAACCCATCGTACCCAATGAGCTTTGGCACAAAAATACCAGTTATAATCGGCACCAAATTGTCACCATCTCTCGTCTCAAATTTGGACATGCCTGCTACATCGGTAATCTATGCCTGCTACCCCCTGCACCTTAACAAGATAGGCCATAAAGAGTCAAATCAATGTGAAACCTGCCTAGAAGTGGCTGATTTAGACCACATATTTTTCAACTGCAACAAATACCGTCAACAAACGCATAAACTTTTTAGTGAATTACTGCGCAACGGAGTTGGACTGCCCGTAAACTTGTTACATTTACTCTCGTTGGATAATAAAACCGTATATGACTCGCTTATATCTTTCGTGTGTTTATGCAAGCTGAAGTTATAGTGCACGTAGTCTTGTTTTTGTTTCAATTGAACCCCGTAATATACACCCATATCCCCCCTATCCGAGGCCCACCTGATGGGCTGTGAAGTTTGTGTACCAAACTGATCCTTTTGACTCTTTCTTCTTTATAAGTATAACATAATCGATTAGGGAAGCTTTGACTTGCATAATAGCACTGAATTTAATCATCTGTGTCTTAGATACTGGCTGAATGGACTTGGATTTAGAAGTGCCAAAAAAAGAGAAAAAAACAAAAATGGTGTTTTCTATACATTGCTGTCTCCCCTGAAAAGCTAGTTATTTTCAAGATTATCGATAATAATACAACAAGTGTGTTAATGATTATCGAAATACAAATTTCTTCGATTTTGAGAAACAAATTGTTGTTTGGAAACCGCACGAGCGCGTAAGCGTTTCGAAAAAGAGAAGACATTTTCGATAATCATTAATTACACGAGTTGTATTTGTCAAGATTATTTCACGAAAACAACTAAACTTGTGTTCAAACTATTAGGATAATTAGGTATTTATTGGAAATATTAATATTAAATTCCATGAATTGTTTCCACACGTACTTTTTAGATCGCACGGTATTTTGCGGCATTTGTTCTTTTACTTTCTTTTGAATCTCTCTTAAATCAAACAGACCAAAACGGTTTTTAGAATTCATTCTTGATACAATGATTCTGACGTTTCTTTAATAATTTGACATTTTCTGTCAGTCACTAGATTTTTAATATCGAATAAAACAACTAATGACAAGGCGAAACACACAGATAGGAAAATTGCATGTATCCAATCAGGTGCCGAAATACAAAATCGAAAGCATGGTGTTTTCAAATATCAATCCTCATATTTAAACCAATCGAAGGCGCGTATTTTGTATTGAGTGAAATAATCAGAGTAATCAAACGAAAAAATACACTCCATCCCTGCTTTTTTTTAAATGCCCTGAAATGGTTAAACCGATAAAAATTTTAGTACTACTTCAATTTATTCTTTATTACTACTATTATTACAGCTGAACCTTTTAATTCAACCATTGTCTAGTAATCATCACACCAGCTTTATGCCCTATCATCATGCACGGAGCATGCGTGTTGCCACTAACGATTTTCGGCATAATACTAGCATCAGCAACTCTTAAATTTTTTATTCCATATACTCTTAGTTTAGGATCTACAACTGCAGAACCGTCATCTGATGGTCCCATTTTGCATGTTCCTGTGGGATGGTAAGTGGTTCCGGTAAGATGTTTCAAGGAACATTTCCAATACTCATCCGAGCGGTATTTAAATTGATCGCAAGCCGGTAAATTTATTCTCCTTATTTGCGGATCATATTTTTTAAGAGGTGGGGTTTCTATAAGGTTCTCCACAAACCTAAAAAAAAGTTTAAATAATTGTTTTCAGTTTTCTTCTGTCGACAATAAATTTAGATATTATTGAGGAATTAATTTCCAGTCAAGTGGAAATCGTTGAAACACCTTCCATTTGGTTCTAAATTTGCGATAACTTTTGAGAACCAAAAACGGCGAAATTTTTTCAGGTTTTGCTTGTAGTTCGTTAACGGTTCACCTATTTGAGAATGTCATCCCATTTATCACCAAAGAGAATTACATTTTGCATCGTATGAACATCTAAAACTTAAAACTTGGTTCAGTGGTATAGCCGAAATTAAAAGTGAGAAACCTGAAAAATGTAGATAATGAAATTTCATGGTACATCTACACCTCAATTTTAAAATCCATTCATTTTGACATTAATTTCATAACTTCTTTCCGGCAGCTGCACTTCTTCTTCTTTGGTCTATAATACCAGCTCCGAATTCGGTGGCAGACCCGCCGCTTCGGCGGCAGCAGCATTTTTTGGAGGTGAAGAGGCTATATTAAAAGTTGGGTTTTTTGGGGATCTCATCGACATTGAGTGAATAGAGAGTTGCCTGGAATAAATCACTTCTTGAAGTGAGGTCCTCAGGATTATCTTCTGCATAATGGAAAATCTAGACAGTTTTATGAAAAGCCGTGTTGTATCCAAGGAGTTTGACAAATTTCAATTTCTCTTGGCGGTATATTTCAGAGCTTTCATTGTACCCACTGATTGCATGTAGGAGCAGAAAAAAAATAAGAGTACCCCTTTCCAGTTTTCTTGACTCAAATGTTTGAGAAATTGGATGTTTTTGCGGTTAATGCGGTTAATAAGGTTCATTCAAAGTTCTTTGCCATTTCAATAACAGTGATGACAATAAGGAGCATCATCCTCAATAGTTTGTCACACTCCAAACCCCTGCTGTACTAATTTCTCACGTAGCATAGCGATGAGCCGTTCTTAGTTGTGTCATTATCATCGTTTCAATGTACACACGTTTTTGAACTTGTTGACTAGACTAGAAGACAACAACTGGGAAACTACTAAATAGAAGATAAAAACCACGGATATCCTAAAATTCCTTCGAATAATAAGACTCAAGGAACAAATGGTCCTTAAAATTTTTACCAGGAACTCAGTAAAAGGAAGAAACAGAATAGATCTTCAAGGACTCGCTGAATGCTTCTCTAATAAGACAATCTCATACATAAAATAACTATTACCTTATAGCTTCCAGCAGAGTTTGTAAATCTTCATCATGTTCATCGGTGAAGTATCCAGAAATAATCAAAGGCTTATCTTCAGGATTTTTACTTTTTAGTAATATTCTACCTTTTGATTTCGGGTTCAACAATGTATTACCAATTATTAAACTTGGGCCATCTTTTAATGCGTCCATCTTGCTTTTTGCAATATCTTCGTTTTCAGCCATTATCTTTGAACAACTATCCAGAATACTCTGTTGGTTCGCGGCATAAAAAAAGAGGTGATTTTGGACGTTTGGATATTGTGAATTATTCTTGGTATTAAGGAAACTCACAAAATTCAATGCACTAGTGGTTGATAGAAGTCCTTTTTGGTGCGTGAAGTAATCATATAATTGATCTTGAGGATTTTCTAATCTGCAGCAATCATGAGAGAATGTTATCAATGTTCCCATGTTGAACATGTGGTCTTCCAAATGGTACCCGACTGGCAAGTCTTTTAATACATCTATTTCTAAGCTCTCTAAATCTTTCTTAGGTCCTATACCGGATAACATAAGAATTTGTGGAGAATTGATGGCACCAGCCGATAGAATTATCTCTTTCTTGGCCTTTACCTTCAAAACTTTTTGTCCGATTTTAACTTCAACGCCAGTCGCTGTTTTACTTTCAGGATCTATTAATATTTTTGTAACAAAAGAATTGAGGGAGGTAAAAAGGTTTTCTCGCTCTTTAATCTGACCTAAAAATGCTTTTGCTGTATTAAATCGCATTCCGTCTTTGATGCATTGGAATGCTCCCAATGTTCCTAGAGGATTCGTAGGATTTTCTTCTTTTAGATTTGGATATCCCAGATGTGCGAAAGCTTCGCCTATCGCTTCTGTTATATTTTCAACTAAAATTAATAATAATTTAATATATTAAAATTTCTTATAGAAGAAATTTACAATCTCTATTTTATTAATCTAAAAAGATATGAATATTTGAATCCATGAAAAATATAAAGAATAATAACTTATAAACAGAGATGACATGTTTAAAATAATACTTGATGCCAGTTTCATAAATGTTAGTAAAGTCGACTTTATGAAAAGGAAGCTTTTAGGTAATGTGTCCTTTCCAACTGCTGTACAGTGTATCCCATCAAAAAGTCTACTACTTACTAAAAGAATTGTAATAATAATAAAACCACAAATATTTCAAATATTTTTCAAGAAATTGTATCGAGAGACAACCGGACAGCAAGATCGCGCTTGTGAGCGCGGCTGCCGACAATTCGGGTTTTATAGCACCACCCACTATCCCCCTATCCTCGCTGCTCAAAGGCCGACTCACCTTGTTTATAAGTGGAGAAAAGGGTCATTCAAATATGCAATGCACTGCAATCTTTGTGAATTGTAGAGAAAATTTTGTCCGAAAAGTTATTTAAGGGTTTACCGTTTGAATATATCCCATTGGAGTCTTTATACCGTGTACGAGTATTTCACATCCACTGGTAAATTATTTATTTTCAAAATTGATTGGAATAAATTAATTTTAATTACATTTTAGTCAAATTAGTTAAATAGTGATTTAACCAATTTAATTAATTGAATAAGACTATGTTCAGTAGATACTAGTTACAGTTGGAGAAATTATATAGCAATCACCTGCATTTTGTTTGCTCAACGCCATATAACCTCCTCTTCCATATTGATCGCTGGCTTGTGGATCCTGTATATTTTCCAATTTTTTAAAATGTTGTTTTACGTTATCCCAATTCCAATCGGTGTTTCCAAGCTCAGCCCAGTGGTCGTAATCCCTGTTATTCCCTTTTATGTATAGCATAGCATTAAATACGCTGGTACCACCAAAAACTTTTCCTCTCGGCCATCTGCATTGTCCGTTTTCATAACCTAAACATGAATTTGGCGAAGGTTCGGTTTTATATTGCCAATCTTCAGCTGTGCCTTGAAGCTGAAGAAACAGAGCTGGAATCTGGAAAAATATATATACAGTGTATAAAAGCCAAACTGAATGAATTCATTATTTCGGCTACTGTAGATATTTATAAAAAATCCCGAAACACGTCAAAGTTAAACTATAAATTGACATTCTTCGATCACGGAAAGAAATGCTTTGATAAGGTGAATCAAATCGACTTATTGAAATAAAAAAATCCTTAATTCATGAAATGAAAACAAGAAAAAAACTGACAAATCTTAGTGTTTTAGGATTAATCTGTTACTTTCGTTTATGATTAATAACATTTAATTAAAACTAATGTCAGTATATTAAATTTTCTTATTTTGCGCTAAAACTGCTAAATCACATCCATTTTTTGATAGGTACACCAAAATTTAGATTAACTACGGAAAACGCTTTTCTTAAACCAATCAAACATTAAAGACTGGATTGATGTACCTCCTCTGCTTAATTTTCGCAAAAAAATGTACTCAAATTGACTCTTAGATTATATTATTTTAGCTCAATTATTGGATTATAGTTTTATCAAATAATAATATCCGATTTAACAATCAGATCCAATTTGAGAAATTAAGATTCTTGGTCCTGGACCCTGGTACGATAAGTTCCATAATTACTATAATCTCAACAAGCATCATAATTAATTATTTTACATGTTTCACTGTTGCATACATTTTCAAATAAAATCATTTAGGAACGAATTGCATGGCAGAAACTTCTGGGGGCATTAGCAGTAAATACCTCTGGGTAGTATATTAATTAGAAATATTTGAAGTTTTAACACAGAACACAGATTAATATATTAATGTAGTTTTGATCTATAGTTTTAATGGGATCAATAAAATAAATGCTTAATTTCTATTATATTTAGATAAATGTATTCCTGTCTATAGATTAAGTTATTCGTACAATTTATCGAAATTTAGAAAAAGAAGAGAAAAAAAATAATCTGTCTACTGAAAACAATCAACTATATAACTAATTCTATCCAATTTTTGCTACGATTATCAAACATTTGACTAAATCAATAAAAATCTTCTAGAATCGAGCATTTATTTTGACAAAATCTGTAATATAAGGATTAAATTAAGCAAATAATTTTCTTTTTAACGGTTTTGGCTATTTGTGTGCGTGAATTTGGAAATGTTTATCATTTAGTATGTCCAGACCCTTCGTCTTCGTCAGGTGGCATACTTTTCATATTTTACTTATCAATTTTAACGGGCGTGCTGGCGGGTGGTGATTTGTGAACGTGTCTCACGTTGTGCGCGCGGGAGGAAGAAACAAATCTAGTTTTTGCTTGGGTGAGAATATACCAATAACTGATCCCATTCTGTTCTGAGCGTTGTCTTTGTTTGATCCCTGGTAGGTTTTCTAGGTAAGTACCTACAAAATAAACAATTTTTTCATGTATACACTAATGAGTAGTGCAAAAATGATGCAATTATTAATACTACACTACGTACAGTTTGTTGAAGTAAATACATACCTAACTTTTGTTGATCTTATTGAAGTGAAAACTTCTTATAGGAGTTCGGACGCGTTAAATATTTAACGCGTTATAGTATTTTACATTATTAGCCAGGTAAAACAGTTTTTACTGGCGATTGAAGGAAATGACTAGCGAGCCGTCGTCAGGCGGATCCAAGATGTCAGCCAAAGTTAATTTCCTTACGATTTGGGTGAAATTTGGTATTTTGGGGTTATTGATGATCTTATGCAATCTGTCCTCCGGTGGGAGTGGTTAATTCTAAAGATAAGTCAAGGAAGTGGAAATTCAGTATATCCGACAGTCGGATTTTTAGTACAAGAGATTTCTAGTAGAAACGAACATTTTAGGTATTTTTTTGTAAAAAATCCTACTAATAACAGGATGTTACGAAATAAATAAAAAAAACATTATAAGCCCATACAAATTTACACCCTAGCAGATGGTAGGAAAGCTGTGAAGGAAAGATATCTTTAGTTTGAAAGTATGCAAGGTAAACCTGCGAAAACAGTAGGGTTTTTGGAGTTGTTTTTTTTTAAATTTTTATGCAAAGAATCTAACCCTCAATTTGGTTCTTATCTGCTGTCTCAATTTTAGATTAATTTGCTTTCATATTAAGACTTATAATTTCCTTATCTACAAACTACTAGGTAAATTGTATATTATACTGCCGTTTGAGAAGTTATTTAGGTTATTATCTACTAGTAGCTAGAATATGATAATTTAGTTTTCCTTTCATTTTACTTCAGATTTGTACAATCATTCCAAATAAATATTAATTAAACGGAAACTTCGTTTTTTTGGTAATATTTCCCCACCATCACCACGCCTAATCATGAAAATCAATATTACAGCCAGCAATCAAATATTGAATACAAATAATCAAAAGATCAGAAAAGTTCAACTTAATTATTAGATTAAAACTTTCGAAATTTAGATAAATACGATTCATTTATTACTTAAAATTTAGATATATTTCATCAAATTGTAGCAAAAAGTAATAAAATTATTTGATAAATTTAATCCTAATTATTCGTAAATTTGTTATCTTTGTTATATATTTAGCAAATATTATATACAATTAACTTAAACTGATCTAAAAATTGCTTAATACAATTCAACACCTAGCTACATTTAAGAAGATATAAATTATATTCAAGAATATTATAGGTAATTTAAATTTTACTTTTGCTAATATTAAATCAATCGAATCATTTATCAATATTAATCTAAATTTGGATTGGCGCTAGATTGATCAAAAATTTTATTGTAATACTACCTTACTGGAATAATAGTATCCAAAATTTCTTTCCGTGACGTGAAAATGCGATCCCTACCTTCAACTCCCTTCGAATGACAGTTACAACCCCCCATTTCTTAATTGGGAATTATGTCAATTGAAAGGTCTTTTTATTCCCTTTTAAAAAATGTTTTCGTTTACTGGATTATTGCAACAATTAAGATAGAATAAAATAAAATCATGTGGTTACCGAAATTCGATACAATACGATCAAAAACTAAAACGTAGTGCAAAACGTAATAAAATGTAAAACACTAAAAAGAACTATGAACGTCGATGAAGTAGATGTCCAAAACGTCTTGGCAGCATCCTAATCTTAAATAGAACTGTTTTCTAACATTACTCAGCATATCATATAAAAAAGACCATCTCCTTGTATGTATGTATTTTGGGGTACCATTCACTGAGACCTAAAAGATCTATTGTGCCCCCTTACTTCTACTTAGTTTCTGAGGAAAGTCTCAGAGACTAGTAGCTCCTTTAGTCCTATTTCCTGGAGGAATTTTAGGATATCTGCAGGCTTCAACTTAGGTAACTGTCTCTCTTCTATTCAGTAGTGTCCCAGGTGCTGTACCCTAGGATTCTGAATTGCTGTGCAGTTCGCAAGTATGTGGATGGAGGGTTTTATTTCTTACAATTTTACATTGGAGCTGATTCCGCAAGATGATTCCGGCCCCCAAAAGGGTATTTCAGTCTCCCTCTTCGCTAGTTCATCTGCTATTTCGTTTTCTCCTATTCCAGTGTGTCCTGGAATCCACAGTAAGGTGACTATATTGTTCTGGCCTAATTCATTAAGTTTGCCTAGGCATTCCCACACCATTTTGGAACTGATTACACAAGAACTAAGCGCTTTAATATCTGCTTGACTATCGGACATTATGATAATTCTTTACCTTGTATATCCTTTGTCGATATGGAACTGGGCACACTTTCTTATTGCGTGAATTTCCGCTTGAAAGGTACTTGGCGTTTTTCCCAAGCTTTCAGAGTGTTTGGTTCCTGGCACGTACACTCCTATCCCAGCTCTTTCTATTGCTCTTGAGCCATCTGTTTACCATTGAATGGCATTCCTTGCAAGTCTGGTAATGGTATTTGGATCCCATTCCTTCTTGTTGCTTAATTCCGTAACGAATTTCTTTGAAAAGTTATACTTTTTCATGTCCTAGGTTGTCTGATTTCTAAGAAGTGAAGAGGTGGTTTATTTAATGATTCCCTCTCTACTTAGTCTGTATCTTGTTCTTTCTGCAATACTCTCTACCACCATATGTAATGGTGTGAGGTTGAGAATCACTTCCACTGCTGCCGTTGGGCATATACTCATTGCTCCTGTTATGCATATATAGGCTAGTCTTTGAATTTTGGAGAGGTTTTCTCTCGTCGTCAAGAGGCTAGTTCTACTTCTTCACGCAATGGCTCCATAAGTGATAATTGGTCTCACTATGGCAGTGTACATCCAGCTCAGGATTTTTTCTTATAAATCAAAAAACCTGGGACATGCCACAAGACGGTATGATGAAAAGGTATAACTTTTCAAAGAAATTCGTTACGGAATTAAGCAACAAGAAGGAATAATATCCAAATACCATTACCAGACTTAGAAAGAATGCCATTCAATGGTACACAGACGGCTCAAAAGCAATAGAAGGAACTGGGATAGGAGTATGTAATATTGGAAGAAATAGGCAAAGCAGAAGAAAAAAGAAGATCTGACTATTGGAAAGTTCTACTAGCGCTTAAACAATCAAAGATTCTGATGGGTGACTACAACGTGTTGAAATCAAATGAATGCATAAGTCAAAGTAAAATTGCACTAGGAGTTTTAACAGAGATCCTAACGGGACATTGTCGCCAGAACGGGCACCTGAAAAAGCTCAAAATAGTGGAGGAAGAAGAATGTAGATTCTGTGGCAGGGAACATACTTGCGAATTGCACAGCAACTCAGAATCCTAGGGCACAGCACCTAGGAGATTATTGGATAGAAGAGGGACATATACTTACGTTGAAGCCTGCAGATATCCTAAAATTCCTCAGGGAAATAGGACGAATAGAGCTAGTTGTAATATAACGGTTTTTTGTACTATTTATTTTTAGTGAATAAGGGTTCTTCCAAGGCTAGGTCATTGAGGGTATACAATAATGCCACATGTTACCTCGACAAATGTAAGTTTATTAATAATTATAAAAATGTTTCCAATAACTCAAAATATGAACCAAGCAATAATTATTGCTTGGCCAGCGAAACTACAACTTCCTGTCTAAATGTAATTTTGATATGTTCGCATTATTGATGTCGCAATTAACAACGTGTGCCAATAATTGCTAACATGCACATATCCTACATTGTATTTACACTTAACTAATAATTATTAAATAAAAAATATATATACATAATATTATATTACAAGTAGTCTCTGAGACGTTCCTCAGGAACTAAGTAGAAGTAAGGGGGCACAATAGATATTTTAGGTCTCAGTGAATGTCACCCCATCATACATACAACATACACACATCAGGCGTGATCTTTTAAGTCATTTAAATCAAAAGGTTAGTTTTGTACATATCCCCATAAAAATAAATCTAATGATGTAAGATCAGGTGGTCGCGCTGGCAATTCTGTCGATCCTCGCCTCCCTATCCACCGATTGGGGATTGGGTCGTGCAAACAAAGTGCTCATGCGAAAAATTCGACATCCCAAACACGTTAGGTAAATAACTATTTCAGGTTTCAAGACAATCACGGTTTTCGACAATTTTTAATTTTCAAAAATTCATAAAAATTTATGGGTTGAAGATACAGTAATAAGTGTATCTAAAAAATTTAAAAAATATATAATTCATTGCAAAAAAAACCTTTTCTTTTTCTTCGTTCAAACATTAACAATAGATATCAAGTGTCATCTTACTCTTTTATAATCAGGAGACCTTTACGTATATTTAAAAAAAAATACGAATTGAAACAATTTAGCAAACGAACGCGCCACTATGCTTTGCGCTAAATGTCCGTTAGATTAAATAAAGTAACTGACAATTTTACGAATGTGCTTGTTATTAACAATAAGAACAGATAGATTTGAGTGAATTATAAAATACTTACATCACTAGTAGCTGACGGATATCCTCCAGCTTCCAAAACCAAAACTTTCCAATTCTTATTTTCACTTAGTTTATTAGCTACTACGGCACCCGCAGATCCTGATCCTATTACTATAAAGTCAAATTCATCCTCGTCGCGAATGTGAGGGGAGTAATCTTCATTGTAAAATTCTTTAGATCCTAACTTACATTTTGAATCGAACAAACTATTTATTAAAGTTAAAAATAATAAGCTGGAATATCCTTGCAGGTTTCCAGGACAAGGATCGGCTATTGAACTAATGTCCATTATATTTATTAGAATAATAAACTTATCGAATGTCAATGTAGTTAGTGAAATATTGCGTATACGTATATCTTCAAAGTATTTGAAAAACATATCATATCAAAATAAACATTGATAGTACCGTTCTTGTATGTTAAATAAATTTTTTTTAATTTTATATCGTTAACGCGTAGATGCAATGAAATCTGGACTAGGCTCTACGAAAATTTATACGATTGTTGTCTTTTGAGCGTTGCATTTATTTTAATAACAAAGCTGGTGCCTGTCAACAAATATCAAATGCCAAAATTAACTGTCATGTTAACGCCAAAGTTTCGTTTCAAGCTGTAACTAGACTGAATTTTCAAAGTTAATGAGTCAGACGAAAAATAGAATTAAGCCGAGAAAATGTTCTGATCCACCAACAACGGCAGTCATCCAGGAAAACGTCGACGCTGTACGTATGCTGATCCAATAAGATCGACATGTCACATATCGTGAAATTGGCGCATAGACCAATCGGATTAGGATTTGACACAGCAAAAATTTTAAGATGCAATTCGGAATTCGTTAGGGGGGGGTCGCTGACAGTTTAAATTTTGTTTTGCGCGATACTCGATCCGCTAAGTCAATTTAAGGGTCAATTTTTGTTTATTGAATTACTCGTTTACTTTCAGTTTTACACATAAAATGGATATTACAAGAGATGCTTAGAATTAAATTTCCTAATTACAACAAACATTGCAGCTAACTTGGAAGGGTAATTCAATACCCTTCATGCCGTATAGCCAGGGGAGCAGTTGTTGCTTCTTAGTGAACGGTCTGCTCTTTGAAAAGTAATTTTCAAATTTGTCAGGCGTTATAATAGTATTAAACTATTATCTTTGACATCTATTGATAACACGCTTTACTACAATGACAATTATTTACAGGAAACTGTAAAGTAAACAAAAATAATTATTTTAGGTATTTCTGCGTATGTATTTTATTACACAATAAATTTAATTTTATGTGGCAGCTTGAAGGCATTTGCACACCGGCGTACTGAACGTCCTGGACGTTTGGAACGTTTCGGACGACCAGTACGCGCCCCTACACACCACCCAGCAACGTACCAAACGTCCACTTGTTCGCTCATGAGGATCAGTCAGTGTAAAGATGTCTTTTCCGCCAGTTCCTTGGTGTGAGACCGGGTTTTCTGTTCCGTGGATGAACGAATCGAGTAGTGATAGTGATGACTACTTATTATTATTACATTACAGTAAATGACAACTTACTATCTTTCTGAAGATTTGCAGCAATCTCCTCCCACGTTGCGTTCTTCATAACCTGGTCCCTGTATATTTATAGGGTTATGTCCCAGATTACAGGATGATCACGAACTTCCTCCAACAACGCATCCATGGTACAAACGCACAAAACACCAGCAACAACAAACACACTGAGATGATGCGGGGTTTTGCAGAAATGAGGGCATCAGAGCACGTGGGTCCGAAGTGTCCATTGCGCATGCGTGGACGGACTGGACGTTTGTAGAAAATCAGTCGCCGAGCAATCCTCTGAAAACCGTCGCGGACGTCAAGGACGTTCGCAACGTTCTGGACGCACGGTGTGAACCGTCTCATTTGATAGCATGGGCAGCGATTTATTTTGACAAAAATGTACTAAACGTCCAGAACGTTCAGTAGGCCGGTGTGCAAAAGCCTTAAATTCTAAAATTCTGTTATAAAAAAGTAACCAAAGTAGAGTTCAATCTTGACAAATCCCGTATACATTATACATTTTGTTATAATGATACTTTCTAGCATTAAGTAGTTTTTCTTTACCGTATTATAGAATATAATATTATTTAGAATATACTTTATATTGTGTTAAACGGGTTGAGTGGAAGAGCAGATAACTCGGGTTCTCACTGAACTCAGCCAATTGGTTGCCACTATGGTTATACGATTTATGTTTATGTTTTTTTTCTCGTATTATATGCAGTCAATAAAAGCCTTTATTATTATTATGTTTTCAACTTTGTCATATATTATAGAAGTCCAATAATGTTGTAAAAAACAAGCCTAGATTTCTTATCAAGTTGATTTTAGCAATATATTTACTAATTAGATAATAATTATGTTATTGACCCAATAACGATTAAGTCGTTGTAAAAATATAAGTCGGTAATACAAAATTATAAATATGATTATAATAAGAATGTTGTAAATTAAAACAAATTGAAAACATATTTGAAATATTGTTTAATTCGTTTCCAATTAATATAGAAAATGTATTGGTGTGAAACAAAATTACTTTATTTTTATGCATTATATTCCAAACCATTCCATATTACGCCACACTCATTTTATTTGTCCGCGACTATTTGATAATGTTCACCAACTACTTTGTGCTTCTTCAAGTATAATGACGTACATAATTAACCAGTGAATAATAGGTGTGGATAATGAACAGGACACAAGACATGGATAAATAGGACCTATATTGAAGGTTATGTATATATTGTAATGTTTTTCTTATTTATTTAAATAGTTTTCTTACGGTGGGATAAAATTATACACACACTATGGCTAATTACTACTAATTTATTAAAGAAACACTTACACACTATAAGAAACTTAATTTATATACACACTACTTACTGTCTACCAATTTATCTAAACTCGGTATAGTTATTATCCTAATTTATCTGTAACACTATTTATATTTCACTATTCGATTCACTGTAGTTTACCGATTCACTGTTCACGTAAACTTGTCTATTAAGAACCGTCCGACTAACTCAAAAACTCGCGTATATATAGTCTTTCTCAAATCTCGAACGTTCTTGAATTTACCACGCTTTTCATATTTGTGAATAAATAACGTTCCAGAAAGTTCTGGGGTAAACCAACGCATTCGCCAAAATTCATAGTTCACGACAAGTCTGGCTTCTGATTTACTGAGTTCGTAACAATATTGTAACAGAATGTATCTACAGCCTAAATTTTAAATAATTAATTGTAAAAAATTGATCAAGACAACTATAACTGAACAAATTCATAATCAACTACATTTAATGAAATTGTATTCTAAAAAAAAATATAATTATTCTTAGTAGCTTTTTTAACCGTCCTTTGCCGTTACGTCATACATTGTCCAGCTTTATCTCTCATTCATGAAATGGATGAGACGGAATTATGACGTCATAACGTATTTCTTAACTAATGTCGACGTAAATTTTATTTGTTACTTTTGACAGTTCAGTTGTCATATTTTGATTTGTTCAGTGTTTTTGGACATTTTCGCCTTTTTCAATTAATTTTTCATTGGAATGCCGCTTTTACCGTTAAATGCAGTCTACAACGTATGTATCTATCTTCCTTTTTCCTGTTTTTATTGGGAGTTTTTTTCAGAAAGAAATTTATTTATTGCTTGTTTTCTCCAACACATGTGTTTTTTTGCATTTCACAGGAATACTTACGAAATTGTATCTCACAATGACGCAGACAATAATTACTATACAAAAATATGAGCATATAGATATTCTATCTAATTTTACATAACCTTTGGGTTCACCCCAAAAATATAATCGTATAATAATACATTTTTAATATAATATTATAGGTCCGCAATTTTTTAAATTCAACAAAAAAATCATGGGACGTTAAACATCCTCAAGCTAGAAATTTGAAACAAATCAGTTACAAAAACGGGGATTTCAAGTAAAAAACAAAACTAAATTATGTAAAAAAGTACGCAACGCATAAAGCAAAATACAATTTTTGGCATTACTAATTTATTCATACAAACACACCTTAACGTATGTCATTGATTATAATTTTGAGGTTAAGTGTAAAATAACATTCAACTAATATAAGACAAACGTAAAACAGCAGGGTACGTCACCGATTATGACGTAACGGCAAAGGATGGTTAAACAAACTTTACAATTGTTAGATTTATTCACTAAGTTTATAACCAGTGGTGGATTTACCACCAGGTTGAGTAGGCTGGAGCCTAGGGCGGCAGATTTTAGGGTCGGCAAATTTTACGTCCTACAAGATTAAACAACTTATATACGAGGATGTATTGATATCTAGTTAGCCTATACCAGTTTCATGCATAAACAAAATATTGCGTTACCATAGCAACGAACAATAACTTATTAGAAGTGTCAGTGTGAATTTTGACGTCAAAAAACTAAACCAGAGCTACGCAATAAATTAAAAGAAAAAAGATGTCCACCGAAATTGTGAAAATCGAAAAATTGGAGGATCAGGCCATAATCATGTACCTGTATTTAAAAGGGTTAGGAGGTAAGCAGATTTACGAAGATATGCTTAATACCCTTGGTGAACAATGTCCTTCGTATGTGACCTTGAAAAATTGGACTGCAAGTTCAAGAGAGGTAAATTTTCCATTGAAGATGATAACCGATTGGGAAGACCAGTTTCTGTGTCAGTCCCCGAAAATATCGATGCAGTTCATAACATGATTTTATCGGAACGTCGAATTGGGCTAAAACGGATATCTGAAGCACTGAATATTTCATACGAACAAGTTCACCATATAGTTCACGTCAATTTGGACATGAGAAAAATTGCTGCAAAATGGATCCCCAAATGTTTGAATGTTGGCCAAAAGCGTGCAAGGGTAGAAGCATCGCGTTCGATCTGTGCTCGATTTGAAAACGATGTAGACTTCTTAAACCGAATTGTTACTATGGATGAGACTTGGGTACATTTCTACGATCCAGAAACAAAGCAACAATCGATGGAATGGCGACACTCTGGTTCTCCAAGATTTAAGAAGTTTCGTGTCCAAAAATCTGCTGGAAAAGCTCTTGCTTCTTTTTTTTGGGATTGCCATGGAGTAATCATGATTGATTTTTTGGATGAGGGTAGAACAATAACTGGAGATTACTATTCGACATTACTGACCACTCTACGGGAAAAAATTAAAGAGAAAAGACGCGGAAAGCTATCCAAAGGTGTTTTATTTTTGCAGGACAACGCCCCTGCACACAAATCTCATGCTGCCATGCAAAAAATTCGTGATTTAGGGTTTGAATTACTAGAACATCCCCCTTATTCACCAGATTTGGCTCCGTCCGACTATCATCTCTTTCCTCAACTGAAAAAAAGTTTAAAAGGTCGTAAATTTTCTTCCAACGAGGAGGTAATAAAAGCTGTGGAGGTCTGGTTTGCAGAGCAAGAAGAAATATTTTATTTGAAAGGTAGGCAGGTTCGCTGTAATAAATGTATCCAATTAAAAGGAGAATACGTTGGGTAATAAAATAATTTGGAACGTCGGAAACAATGTCCAATATAAAGATGGGGAGCAGGCAAATTTATAAATTCAGCAATTTTGGCAGGCATTTGAAGGGATTCTTCCATTCTCTCAAAATAAAATATCACTTTTGGCACTTAAATCATAAATAACGGTTTTGCTACTTCCATGCAATGCCATCATTAGAAATGCAGGAACTGAACTCGTATTCATTACCACATTCACCAATTTTGATAAACCGGATGCTTTGTTTGCCGGAAACGAGTGAGAAATTGTCTAAGATCTACCTTAAGCAAAGAAAACAAAAACGCATTAACTTTGCTGTATAAAAAATGTACAAAATTGTATTGTGAAACTTTCATACCTGCTGTGATGGAATTTCATCCACATTATCAGCCGGGTGCTTACTAGGTAATCAATAGAACAGTTTCAACTAAATTGTTTGAGATTTGAAAATAACCTAGGAACTAGCACATCAATCCCCTAGTCACCTTCATAATAATTACTAGAAAAAATTGTTGTAATTTGGACGATAGTACACAAACCATGAAGTTAGAATTTCATTGACAAACAAATTTCTTATTAATATAATTGTCTAATTCAACGCTACCGAAACGTTGAATAAAAAATTTAAATATATTGTTTTTTAATTTCCCAAAAAAAAAAATAATGAATACACCACAAGGAACATACAAAAGATATTATTATTGTCAACTCGGTAATCGAATTGTAGAGTTCGGTAGGTGTGGCAAAATTTGAATAGCCTACTGGTGGCAAATGTGTAAATTCGCCACTGTTTATAACATCCTCTAAATAGCCTTCTGTCACAAGTAAATTTTTTTTAAATTTGTACATTTCTATTCAGAACAAAATTAATAGAAAACTCAAATTTCACAACAGATAGTTATAGTTTTAATAATTTAAATTAACAAAAACTTCATTTTACAAACTGTGTTTAAGTTAGTTTTTCATAAATTATTAATTAATTTATAATGAAAATTAAATTTGAGGGTTCTATTGAAATCTGTGTGAAAGGGCAGTAAATACATTAGGAATAAAAAACTTACCAATGGAAATTGTTGTAATTCAATCCAGATCCTTTTAGTGCTTAACTATGGGGAAAAATAAGAGATTTTTGTTGAGTTGGAAAAAAATTGGGGACGATTGTGAATTTTTCGGGAGAAAGAAAAGGCTCGTTAAAAAAAGTATTTCGATAGCGAGTTTTTCTTGGTTTTACCAAGGAAGTTCCTCATAGTGAAATTTTCACGAGTTTAAATAAACTTGTATTTGGTAAATATTCCATTTATTATTACTCTTTTCCTCACTTGTATCCAGTTCCAAGGAAGTGCCATTATCAAACTGCAGTTAGTCATTAGAATTAGAAAAAACATAATACGGCCCTGGTGAACTATAGGGAAACACGATTCTTTGACTGATTTTGCGAAAAATTGATAGTACTCACCTATTTTGAAGATTATCCGTCGAAAAATTTGCGGGTTACACACAATTTACACAGTAAAATCCAAAAAAAGATTTGTTTTCGCCACTTGAACCATCACTTTTGGACTAGATATTTTATACAAACAGTTTAAACGTATCACACTGTACAGGAAAGTGATTAACAACATGTACTCTCGCTAATTCAATTGGTTTCTTCATAATATTTTTTAAATTACCACTTTTATAAAATACATATTTGAAAGGTAACCAATTTGTATGTAAATAATTTTAATGACAGAATTGACAGATATCTTTTCGTGAAACGTAATGATTAACCAAAACCATAAATATATAAGGGGAAGGATGAATCCAATTATTATATTCCCTTCCCCTTCTAGAATAACTTAATACTTTGCACTCAAGCAGTGCGACCAACACTTCTTGTTCGAAATCAAACTTAAAAAACAATAAGAGAAAGAAATATATTTTTTCTGTGACGGGAAAAAAGTTTTACATATCATTGTTGTCCGGTAACGAAATATCACTTTTTATGAAATTACTTTTTTCCCCGGGAAAAAAGTGAGTACGTTTTCCCGCATATATATAGATATATTATTGCACTCATCTGACATTTTTCAACAGTGTTTTGTCATCATGACAAACATAAACATTCAAATCCACGCCATTTTTAATCCATTTATAGCAACCAAAATAAGACATTTTTTCAATATTACATCGTCATTTTTCTAGTCACAGGAAAAAATAGTGTATTATACACGGGAAAAGCATTAGATTTTAGCTCTCGGTTTTTTTCATAACCTCGAGCTAAAATCTAATACTTTTTTCCCTTGTATAATAAATAACTATTACTACAAATTTGGTGTATATCTGTGGTTATCGCTGATGATTTTTTACGTGCGTTACACACTACTGCTTACGCTAGTCTATGTCTTCTATGTCTTTTGTCATTTGATTTAATTGTTTTCATGCAAATTTGCAGCCTGTCAAATATATATTCATAGAAGTGATAATTTGAAGAATAATATGAAGAAACTAATTGAAATGTTGTTATAATTAGCGAGAATACATGTTGTTCATCACTTCCCTGTACAGTGTGATACGTTTAAACTGTTGTTTCTATAAAATATTTAATCCAATAGTGATAGTTCAAGTGGCGAAAAAAAATCTTTTTGGATTTTTCTCTGTAAATTGTGTGTAACCCGCAAATTTTTCGACGGATAATCTTCAAAATAGGTGAGGGGTACTATCGATTTTTCGCAAAACCACTAAAAAATTCGTATTTCCTTATAGTTCACCGGACCCCATAATAGTTATCTACTTATACCAGAGTAGAGAGAAGTTCGTTGATAAAAACCAGTTCTTGTTATTGTGAAACTTGAAGGCATTTTCACAATTTTTACCCTGTGCTGTTGTTAGTGAGGGTTTCTCACTAAGCCCTAAGAATTCTAGAACAGTGCTGGCATATGAATATTCCATTTATTAAAAAAGGTATTTGTTGATTCAATAATATTTAACTTGTATTTATTCTAACCATAGAATTGTATTTTATTGACAATTGACATAATCATAGAATCAATAAAAGAGTGTTTTTGAGAAACACCATAGATAAAATTATTAATTCTGTGTTTAAGATTTTTCTGGAAGTTATCTGTCTAACTAAAGTATAGGTAATTATATCTTAATTAATTTGAGATATAGTTGTATTTAGTTCTGTTTATATTGTTTATCTGTTTTTTTCTTTTAATCTTTACTTTTAATTTGATTACGTCACTATTCATTTAGAGAACAACTAAAATAAATTGTCTTTTGAAGATTTGTTGGTATCTCAATTTATGTTGGAGATACTGTTGCTATAAATAGATAAAAGGAAAATTGCACGAGTTTGAAGAATATAATCTTACCACCCGTTCACCCTGATAGGAATATAATTCTCAATTTTGTAACTGAGCTAGACTGGAAGAAAAATTAAATAATTGCATTTGAAATAAACTTAGTAAATTCTGAACCAATAACAACCCTGATTTATTCCTTTTTTTTTAAATAAAATTCAAAATATTGTAATGATATATGACCCTTGAATTACTCTCCCTATTTATGTTTTTTTTAACAGTATGTTTTCGAATTAACACCGAAAGGACCTATTTGGCATCTTTACGAGCTTCTGCTCTCTTCTCGTTGCCTATTTCCCTGGAGTATTTTCTTGAATATTGTTTTCACCAGTTTCATCAGGTGAAAGTGGCTGAAGTAGCAATATTATTTAATTTGTCCGTCAAAATTAGTTTAAACCCAAACAAGATTAATATGGCTATGTAGCCAATGTCAATGCCTTTCAAACGAGATAGAGTTTGTTTAACCGTCCTTTGCCGTTACGTCATACATTGTCCAGCTTTATCTTCCATTCACGAAATGGATGAGACGGAATTATGTCGTCATTAACGTATCTCTTAGCTAATTTCGACGTAAATCTTTGTTACTTTTGACAGTTCAGTTGTCATATTTTGATTTGTTCATTATTTTTGGTAATTTTCGCCATTTTTCAATTAATTTTTCATTGGAATCCCGCTTTTACCGTTAAATGCAGTCTACAACGTAAGTATCTACCTACATTCGCTCCTTTTTCCTGTTTTTATTGGGAGCTTTTTTCAGAAGGAAATTTATTTATTGCCTGTTTTCTCCCATACACGTTTTTTTGCATTTCTCAGGAATACCAACTTACGAAATTGTTTCTCACAATGACACAGACAATAATTACTATACAAAAATATGAGCATATATATATTCTATCTAATTTTACATAACCTTTGGGTTCACCCCAAAAATACAATCGTATAATACATTTTTAATATATATTATAGATCCGTAATTTTTCAAATTCAGTAAAAAATCATGTTCAGGTGCGTTAAACATCCTCAAGCTAGAAATTTGAAACAAATCAGTTAAGAAAAAAACGGGGATTTCAGGTTAAAACAAAACTAAATTATGTAAAAAAGTACGCAACGCAAAAATCAGAATACAATTTTTGGCATTACTAATTTATTCATACAAACACACCTTAACATATGTCATTGATTATAATTTTGAGGTTAAGTGTAAAATAACATTCAAGTAATATAATGCCCGTGTCTCACGGTCAAATTTTTGATCAAATTAGTTTGACCAAAGTGACGTATTGACGTCATACCTATAGTTTGTTCAAATTTTAAGAAACTGTCTTTCACACCATCATTCAAAATTTGACCAAATTTATTGACGGATGTCTAACTGGCGTCTGTCATTTGTCAAACTAAAAATTGTTGGTGTTGTTTTAATGTGATTGAACTGCAATTTTTTTGTATTTTCCACAATGAAAATAAAAAAAAATAAATCTGTTTTGGGTCTTTTAAGTATAGCTATTGTTCTGGCATACCGGGCTGGAAAAATAGAAAAGGAAAAACGAAGAATGTGGGCTAGATCTTGGCTTCTTCGACGAAACGAAACCAGTCATAGCAATATTTTTATTTACATTTTTACAATGACATTTATGGCACTCACGTAAACCGTAAATATTCTTTTTCCACCAATCAAAAGGAGAGTTTGCTCAAACTGACCTTGAAAAATAGAAACGCCTCTATTTTTACAGGATTTGATCAAACTAAGAAGATGACGTCATATGCTGTCAATTTTTTGGTTTGCTCAAACTAATTTGATCAAACATTTGACCGTGAGACATGGGCTTAAGACAAACGTAAAACAGCAGAATACGTCACCGATTATGACGTAACGGCAAAGGATGGTTAAACAAACTCTATCACTTGCCATAAGGTCCTATTTAAAATTATTGGCCAGAGTGGCACTGTGACGTCATCTATTACTATTACGTCACCTGGATTGGCACTCTCTAACAAAACAGCGATAGAGACTCTCTTCTCTTTGCTATTTCGTACTCTGTAACATAGTTCGGACGTTTCCGAGCCTAGCTGATCATGGCCGAAGATGCGATAGCGAAGCGAATGATAGCGACAACTCCAAGGGTCTTTCTATTTAAGAGACATATCGTTCTGTCTTATTCTACTCAATGTGTAAGATTTTTCATCTCTGTTCGATGAAAAAAGAAAAGAGGTTATGTTGTTCTTGTAATCAATTTCAATTTTCTAGGGTTCGTTGTGTCAAAGGTTGTGTTTGTGAAATAATATTAAACCTACCTGAAAAAAACTATCATTCCAGCAATGTTCTTTATTTCATTCACAAGAAATAATTATACTGGCAAGATTTTTAACAAACTCCGATAAATTAACAAAACAGAATGAATACTCTTTGCCACAGCTATTAAAAAAAATCACTAAACAATATTATTAATTATGCACCAAGCAAATAAGTAAATACTTTAAGAAGTGTCATAAATGAAAATGTGAGGTTACCAAAGCTAACAGCTAACAGATAAATGTCAAATTTCTTGTTCTTTTTTATTTTTATCCAGAAATAGTCAAATTTGCATAATGTTTTCTGAATTATTAGTAGATTATTCTCTATCCGATTGACGATCCCGAATCTTGTCGAACTATAGCCGAGGCGATAGAGATTCGCTTATAGAGTACCACTAACCAAGTAAAACGATTCTTTTCGTTTTGCTTATTCTTTATCTTTTTCCTTAAAATACAAATTACAGAGTGCCAGCCCTGTTACCATTCGTAGAGAAGTTTACAACACTTTATTTGCACTCTCCAAATTTTATTAATGTAAGTGTAGCCGTGCAACCGTTGGAACGTGCCAATAAGCCAGCCGAGTGCCAATGAAAATCGCTGCTTTTCCAAACTAGATTTTAAATTTTCTTGTTGTGTTTATAAATTAGATTTTAAATTTTCTTGTTGTTTTTATAAATTAGATTTTAAATTTTCTTGTTGTATTTATAAACCAGACTTTAAATTTTGTTGTTGTTTTTCTAAATAAGTTTTTTAATTTTCTTGTTAATCTACTCTATTATTAAGCTGTCCTACCTCTAGATTGAATGTTTCCTGAATTTGTGTTAGGCCATTCATAAATTCTACATCTGCTTGCCTACGCCTCTCCTTCTTCTATGTTTCCTTCTCCTCACCACGTCTTTCCTCCTCTTCTTCTTCTTCTTCCTAATTCTTTCTGCGTCTTTCTCTTCTTCCTCCTTATTTGTGCGTATTTTCTTCTCCTCTTCAATTTTCAAAAGTCATGCTGCGGATCCGGAAGTATCCATGTCTTTATCGTATACGGGGAATCTAGTATTTATCAGAAACAAATAATACTTTTTATATCCCACCGCTGTCACCAATGTTACTCCGTTTACTTTCTTAAACTTCAAATTCAATACAAGTAATGTCTCACTATCAGAACACAGAATTCAAACTTCAAAAAATATACACTTTTAGCTTGTCATAAGTTTTTACACGTATCCGTATCCGTATTGGAGTTACGTTGACGTAAAGAAATTGTCAAGAAAACCTTTTTAGCAGAAAACGTATCGTTTCGTTCTGTTTTTAATTGTATAACCTCAAAGTTTTTTTATTTTCTTTTCATATTTTTGTAAAACGTAAAAGGGGGGCGGTATTAAATAATCCATTGCTGCTAGACGAGGATTTTGGTAGTCACCAAAATTTTCATGTCAACTGATATTTTTTAGTTCTATTACTTAATTTCTTAGTTGCAGCAAATTACAAAAAGCTTACTTGTATTGGTCCTTGTTTGCTTTTTCTTCACATTTGGAAACAAGCAGGTTCACCCTCTCTCGTAGACTTCTGGTACTAAATTCCTTCCCAGTTGCCTTTGTTAGGTTTTCAGATATTTTAGACCGTCGAGACGGGTCTTCGAAGGGGTTTTGGCTATCAACCTCCCTCAGGAGGTGAAGGTTCCTCTGGTCCGTAAAAAAGACGCTTTCGTTTAACACTCACAACTTAACACAATTCTTTGGTAAGAGTAAAAACAAAATTAAAAATATTGTGGTTATAATTAAACCAAACCAATATCAAATAAGAAGACCTGTAAAATAGCACTAATAGCACGGAATACTGACTTTGGTCGGGATACGGATACGGATACGAAGTAGGGTACGTAACAATACGTTTAACGCATCGTATCGGCTGAGACGTAGCGGGTCTACACATGCGTAGATACGTGAGAAATTTAAGACAAGCTAAAAGTCTCTACTAATACTAACAATTAATGTCAATTGTCTCGCTTTTTATACTTTTCACCTGTTCCAGACAGTTATCGACTTTTTGATGACAGTTCTTGATGATTCTAGGTGTATATCTTCTTCTTTTTCTTCATGGACCTTTACCTATCCTCAGTACAGGTCCGACGTAACAATATATACGTTACAGTTGACACTTTTGTCACAGAAAAATATTTATTCACCAACTCTAATTATAAGAAACTAAACCATATACAATAAATTTACTTTATTTACAATCTTGGATAAATATTTTCTTTTGCTTTACAATTCAGTTTTTTTATTCGACCATTGCTCCGTTATCATTAGACCGGCTTTGAAACCAATCATCATAGATGGAGCATGTGTATTAGCACTAGCTATTATCGGCATAATACTAGCATCAGCAACTCTCAAATTTTTGATACCATGTACTCTTAGTTTAGAATCTACTACTGCAGTACCATCGTCTAAAGGTCCCATTTTACATGTTCCTGTGGGATGGTAAAGAGTTGAAGTAAGATGTCTCAAGGAACACTTCCAATAATCGTCCGAGCGGTATTCATATTTATCACATTCTGGCAGATTCAGTTTAACCATTTGTGGGTCATATTTTTTAAGTTGAGGAGTCTCCAAAAGTTTCTCCGAAAATCTGAAAAAAATTGGGATTTTGTAATCTGGTTAGAATAGAATCTAGAATAATGTTTGTTGCATCTCTAATACAAATTAAATGTATAATGCAAGAAGTACAATCCTGAATAATGTTAACTAGACAGTATAAACCTGATTAATGGAAATACAATCCTATATAATTTTAACTTAAAATACCCTGCTATTGCTGTAAATAAAAATTCATTAATATACAAATACAAAATACAAATAGATACATGACCAAAGAAAAATTCAAAGTCCCTAAAATATTTACTAATTCATTATGAATGATCTTAATTTAAGAAATCTTGAAATAAAATAAAACAATACCTAACATTTTTCAAATGTAGATTATCAATATAGGAGACAAAATCGGTGATTTTATTGGGATTTCAAAACTCTAAAGGTCTTATACAGTTGTACATTGGACAAGTTAGAAATATGTTCTAACGTTTTTTTTTATACAGATTACAGATAATGTATCTGGTTACGATTAATATATCGAAAAGTGAGTAATAAAACTAAATTACAGTATAGGATAGGTACTACCAAAATGACTGTGATTGTGGATAAAACGTCGTATTTCATATTGGAAGATGTTGAATGGCTACTATTTAGTTTCGATTATTTATCGGCTCCATTTGTGAAGTTTGAGGAAAATCCAAAAAAGCGATTTTGTTCCCGAGATAATCCTTCAGGAAGCGGAAGTAGCAACAGTCTAAATATTGCCTGAGAACGTTATTAAAGCGGGACGTAATGACAATGCATTTCTGGTAAGAACTTGCAATAAAAAACATTTTACGATCAAGGTAATATCTCTTGGCCTTTTAAACATCGTAGATAATGAACTTTGGAATATTTTAGGAAGCATTAATAATGGGGATCTATGGTGCCTGTAGCTGTTGTGAATTGTCGAATTTGAAAATCAGTGATGTAGAAGACAGGGGCGCATAATTGCTTGTTTCGATATCAACACCGGCATTTCACGAAAATTCATAATTATGGAAAAAGGATACTCTATCAATACTGTGGAGACGGGTAGAAAATACATATTTGTATGTCCGAATGGGTTACCCAACGACAGTTTCTTTTTGCGATAAAGTAATCAAAAATGTACTTCACAACTTGTTTCAATGAATACTTTGTCGAAAGTTCCTTCTAGAGCTGATTCATTTTTTGAATCTGGCAAACGCTGAATCTTATAGCGGCCATTGCATGAGGCGGACTTCAACAAATTTACTGGCTAATAAAGGTGCTGATCTTACAACAATTAACCGACATGATGGGTGTAGAACCTTGGCTATAGCTGAAAGTTATATCAAGAATTCTATATCTAATAAGCTTGATATCACAAGGAAGATCCAAGGTACTCCTGGTACTAGTTGTTCCTTACAAGAAGAGCCATCGACTGTTTCTACAGATTTAGCAAAAACTTCGACGAGCACTATGCGTTCTGAAACCGATGATACCTACAAACTTATTAGTGTAAACGAAGTGAAATATTATGAAACAAAAAAGGAAATAAATATTAATGCTATTATAAATAATAAATAACTAAAATGTAATTGATTTAAGGTTGAATTTTTATTATTCCACTAGTGGATGAAGTGGTACTTTATATGCTTTGTAAGTGAGGATAAAACTCCAATTATAATGTGATAAAATATATTACCTTATACTTTCCAGTAAAATTTGCAAATCTTCTCCATTTTTATCTGTGAAATATCCAGAATGAATTATAGGCTTGTCTTCAGGATTTTTGCTTTTCAGTAATAACCTTCCTTTAGACTCGGGATTCATCAGTGTATTTCCTATTATTACCGTTGGGCGATTTCTAAATATTTCCATACTGCCTGCTACAATTTCGGGTTTTGTACCTGTTGCTTCTACTAATTGCTCTAGAAAGCTTACATGGTTCAATGGGAAGAAGAAGAAGTGATTTTGGATGTTTGGATATTGTGAGTTATTCCTTGTATTGAAGAAATTCCAGAAGTTCATTATACCAGAAGTAGATAAGATACCTTTTTGATGCATAAAGTACTGATATAGTTCATCTTGGAAATTTTCTTCTTTACAGCATTTAGGAGAGAATGTTACATACGTTCCCAAGTTTATCATATGATCTTCCAAATTGTAACCAACAGGCAGGTCTTTTAATACATTTATTTGTAAGTTTTGTAAATCTTTTTTAGGTCCCACTCCTGATAACATGAGAATTTGTGGAGAATTGATAGCGCCAGCTGATAAAATTATTTCTTTTTTGGCCTTCAATTTCAAAACTCTTTGTCCGATTTTAACTTCGACGGCAGTCGCTGTTTTACTTTGAGGATCTATCAATATTTTCGTAACGAAAGAATTAAGGGCAGTGAAAAGATTTTTCCGCTGTTTGACTTTTCCTAAAAATGCTTTGGCTGCATTGTATCTTATTCCTTCTTTGTTACATTGATACGCTTCTAATGTTCCCATGGGGTAAGTAGGATCCTCTTCTTCTAGATTTAAAAATCCTAAATCGGCGAAAGCTTCGCGCATAGCTTCTGCAAGATCTCCTAAAACTGAATAAAAAATCATAAATTGAAAAAATTTAGAAACATCTGTAAAATATCCTATACATTGGAAATGAATAGAAATTATGTGAACTGTGATAGTACAACCACCTTAAACTTATTATTCAAAGAAGTTTCCATTCTGCTTAACCTGAAAATATGACATAATTGAATTCACATTAAGCGAGGCCAGGAGAAAAGAAACTTAGTGCATCCTACTGGAAAAATACTACCAAACAGGTAAATACGACCTTCACTACGCTAAATTGCTCTTGGAGCTTCAGAAATCTGATCCCAAAGTGATCATAGGAATGCACACTGGGCACTGCTCACTCAGATAGGCAAAGTGGACAGTGGAATATGCATATTCTGCGATGCTGTGCCGGATTTAGGGTAGGTACTTGCGGAACTAGGTCAAATTAACCCGAGCGGCCCCCGACTCTTAGGTGGAACTTCCTAGGAGTGATCTTCAGAGCTGAGCATTGTGAGCAACCGAACTTTTTTATTATTATATGTGGCTTAACCTCTCACCGGACGTCTGGTGACCGAGAACCACGTCACTGTTCACGCTGCTGGCAAATATGCTATCCTCCTATACCCTGGAAAGCGTTAATATTTATTTTTGATATGTACGTTGGATATTTTGATTAGATTGTATTTTTTGTGTACAAAAATAATGTATTCGATTTACGGTAGCGGTAATTATTAATTTTAGAAAATAAAAATTAAATTTTTGTACTAAATTTTATTTTTAAAAAAACGCTGCGGCCCCTTTTTGCTTGCTGTCCTAGGCCGCGGCCTAGTGGCAAATCTGGCACCGCTGCGCTGCGATGATGCAGATGAGACGGCGGAACACATTATCTGCAATTGCAGTGTAATCATCTGCCAACGTCTTAAGCACCTGGAACAAGTCTACCTAGAGGCTACAGACCTAGCTCCAAATCTGATCATAGGCTTCCTCAGAAACCTAGATCTTTCGTACGGAAATATAGATATAGGGCATATAAAAAAGATCTTGTAGGTCGCCCCTTGTAATCTAATGTAAGGTCAGGAGTGTTCGTAACGTGATTGTGAATCATAATTTTCTACCCAAATCATAAACATCATCTACATCATCTACATTTCGAAAATGTTGTAACGTCAGCTTCGTTCCTGATATATCTTTTTAAGAAATTTCATAGTATCAGTAAGAATTACTGTAGAACGGAGGTTCCAGACTCTGTTTTGATTACTTTCTTTGTAGAAACGGACAGTTTTAAGTATGGAATGCCTCAATTTTGAGCAACTGCTGTAATCGCCTTCACTGTATGTTTCCTAATTTTTCTACCACACAATCGAGAACATAAGACCTCTAACATGAAACAAACATTTAAAGTGCTATGATTAGTAGGTATAAATCTTTCACTGCACCAATGTCGTTAAACCTTTTACTAATATACTGACAGTAGACCTTGCTATCATATTTCTATTAGGATATAAATTATTGAAGGTTATTCAAATTCAACTAGTTTGTTCAATCATAGCCATCTTTCTATGTATTATTTAAACTTCGGTGAAGATAATGTAAGTGTGGTTACAACTCCGAAATTATGGCATTTAGTTATAGGGAACATAGCATGGAAAATAATCAGTATTTCTAAAGGATTTCAAAGGACAAAAAATATACAGGATGATCCGTTTGAAATATTCATTATTATTCCAAAAAAGGAAAGATCTGACAACAATGTGAATATCACTATAATATCGGCCATATCAAACGATATTTGCACACCAAAATTTATGAAAATCGAGCGATCCGAGATAACTGAGGCGAGCGATACTTAAAATTCACTCTGTACAATAATTTAAGGGTAAATTACCTGAATTGTATTTAGTTAACATCATAAAACCATTCCTTCCGTAATTATCGCTGGCATTTGAATCTTGTACATTTTCTATATCTTTAAAATGTTTCTTGACCGTATCCCATTCCCAGCCTTCATTTCCAAGCTCTGCCCATTGGTCATAATCCTTTCTGTATCCTTTTATGTATAACATGGCGTTGAATACACTGGTACCACCAAAGACTTTTCCTCTTGGCCATTTACACTGACCGTTTTTGAAACCTAAACATGAGTCCGGTGAAGGTTCAGTTTTATATTGCCAATCTTCGTTTGTTCCTTGAAGATAATACATCATACCAGGAATCTGAAATAAATAAATATTATTATTATTTATATTTATTCAATTGATATTATACAGTGTATACAAGGAGATTAGATTAGAAAGGCAATCGTGGAAGAAGTTCTGTGAGGCGGTTTAAGATACCCCCACATGTTTTAGAACCCACAAGGTGTTGACAAAGGAAGGTACTATAAACAAAGTAGGGTTCCCAGAAAAGAACGACAATACCTACACAACAATTCTGAATGACTCTGTAGCGGAGGAAAGTTCGCAAAGCAAGACAAAAAGGACAAATGCCACAGATGGGCTATAAACAAATTTCAACCATTTAAATCCCCAGGGTAGGGTGGAATATACCCTATCCAAAAGGGACAGGAAACATTAATTTCACACGTACGTAGGATATTCAAGGCTTTTATAGCTATGCAATACATACCCACGGGGTGGCAAAAGGGGAGAATCATTTATATACCCAGGGTAGGAAGAATAAATGACGTGACGCCTAAATCGTACCGTTCAATCAGTCTAGTATCCTTCCTGCTTAAAACGTTGGAGAGGCTAATAGAAACATACATTATATATGAGGTTTTATCAACAAACCCTCTCAACCAGCGACAACACGCGTATCAGCCATGACAACCAGATAGCCATGACAACTTTTGTAGACATTGTGGGTGCTTCCAATAATGCATCTACGTTGTCAATTACCAAAGCTCTAGAAAGAAAAGGAGTACCACTCCTCCTGTGTCGGTGGATAAACACCAGTTTAGAAAAAAGGGTAATAATATCATCCATTGGTGATACCACCGTCGCAGCTATAGCAGCAGGCAGGGGTTGCCCGCAAGAAGAGGTTATATCACCACTTCTGAGGGCTGTCCTAGTAGACGAACTACTGAAGAGGCAGCCAAAAGCATGTATTGCTTAGGGTATGCCGATGATCTTGCGATGATTGCAAAAGGAAAATTCGTAGGAACATTCTCGGAGCAGATACAAACTGCTCTGAACATAATCAATAAATGGTGTCTCTTAAAACCACGATATTTGTTTTTACCAAAAAGAAAGTACTGAGAGGACTGAAGTCACCAGTTTTTAATAGATGAAAAATACTTGAAAGTCATATTTGACCACAAGTTGACATGGAATGAATACATACAGAAAATAATAAAAAACGTACGAGAGCCCTCAATCTGTGCAGAAGAAAGTGCGGGAAGAACTGGGGGCTACAACCAAAAATGATCATAATATTGCTATATACCAGAGTCATCAGACCCATTATAGCATATGGATTGAAGGTATGGTTGCCAAGACTAGGCAGGCTGGGGTGATCCAAAAGCTAAGTGGCATCCAAAGGCAAGCTTGCCTGGCTACCACGGGAGCCATGAGGACAACCCCAATAGCTCCACTAGAAGTATTGCTGAACCTGCCGCCAGGTCAATCACTAATAGATTGACCAGGGGGCAAGCACCCATTAGTAGGCTACACGGTACGGTGTAAAACGAGCTATACAAAGAGTTGGAAATCGACCCGAGATGATTGATTCCCAAGTATAGCTTCGGGAAAAACTTCAAAACAGTCATAACAGGCAGAGAGGCATGGAAATAAGGACCTCCAATTAATGCAGAAATGACCTGCTACACAGATGGCTCAAAAACCGAGCAAGGTATAGGAGCAGGAATATATATAGCCAAGCCAAAGATAAGAGTCTCACTGAGCTTAGGTAAACATGTGACGATACTCCAGGAAGAAGTTGCAGCAATACAACACTATGCAGGAGAGCTATTAAGGCAAGAGTTTGAGGAAAAGACCCAGTGTATGGAGGACCTGAGGTTCGCCATTCGAAGTCTAGTAATAAGGACGGGTCTAGACAAGGAACTTTAGAATAAAACGAGGGCACACACAATCGATCTGTAAAGGTAGTAGTGGAGAGGCTCGTAGAAGCACATAAGCCCCATATTTATCTTGTCTTACAGTGTATCTTGTCTTACAGTGTATCCCCAGAGTATGCACCATATGGGAAACTTATTTATTAAGGGTTTTGCGACAAAAAATTACTCCTGGTTAAAGTTTGTGCATCCCTTAAAACTAAACATGTACCAACAAGATATAGTGAAACATGCGTAATATACGAGGAGCCATAAAAAAATTGAAAATGTGTATTTTTACAGAATGTGGGAAATGAGGATAATCTACACACATTCCGATCAAAAATTCAAATTACTTCAAAACTGTACATTTTATTGACTTCAAACAAGAGTACGTTTTTATTAGTAAATCAATTGAAAAATTGAGTTTCCGTATTCAGTAATCATACACACAACTGGGGGCACAAATACTGATGGATTTGAAGAATATGTTTAACAAATACTAAATGTGATACCGCTGGATTTTTAATATACTATGGATAGATATCACTCTTGTAGAGACAAAAATTCACCGACCGATGCTTGTATATTTTTAGAGAATATACTTACATCACTTAAAGCTGAAGCATATCCTCCAGCTTCCAAAACCAAAACCCTCCAATTCTTATTTTCACTCAGTTTATTAGATACCACGGAACCCGCAGATCCAGATCCTATTACTATGAAGTCGAATTCGTCTCCATCGCGAAGGTTGGGCGCATAATCTTCATTGTACAAATCTCTGTTTCCCAGTTTGCATTTTGATGACAACAAATTATTTATTAAAGATATAAACAAGTAACTTGACAGCCCTTGTAAGTTCCCAGGGCAGCTATCCACCAGAGAAGGCCCAATATCCATTATGTTTTATTAAAATTATTAATAGTTAAAGTCTGCGGTTGGAAAATATAAAATTTAAAAGGTAAAATTTAGTTTACTGGTATCACTAAAACGAGACACTGTGTAAAATTAACCTTGTTTTCAATAATTTATAGAAACTTAGCCCTTATCATATTTATATTTAGTAGCAGTTTATTATACAAACATTGTTAGTACTGTATTGAATGTTATTAATTTTAATTTTTTGTTGTCCAAATATTATCATTAAGAGGCTAATTTTGGGATATTACAACATAGCTACTCTCTTAATTGGAAACTGTCTCGTAAGATAAGGTAAAAAGGGCATTGCTTCGCTCCAAAACTCAAAAACCCGTTAGTTATAACTATATTTTGGTACATTTCACCGCTAAAATCTTACAGAATTTGTTTATAACTTTAGTCATATTACTACTTCAATTACGTTTCTGACCAAGCTACAGTTGAATATTTTATCGCACATTGGGTTTCATAATTAACTAAATCAAGATTTGCATAATTTTGAATTTTTTTTTCAAATTTTGTAGAAACGTATATAAAGGATTTCTATAAAATGGTCAGTCCTGAATACGCTAAGATTTTTGTCGAGTAGGGAGTAGAGTAAATATTTAGTATTCGAGCAAAGCGCGAACGATCTTTGTATAGAGCGAGTATACTAGCTACTAAATACTAGCGTAGTCCGCTCAAGGTCTTCTAAACTCAAGACTGGCTGCTCTGTATGTATGTATGATGGGGTGACATTCACTGAGACCTAAGAGATCTATTGTGCCCCCTTACATCTACTCAGATCATGAGGAACGTCTCAGAGATTAGTAGCTCAGTTAGTTCTATTTCCCTGAGGAATTTTAGGGTTACTATATTGTTCTCGCCTAGTTCATTGAGTATTCCTAGGCATTCCCACACCATTTTGGAACTGATTACACAAGAGCTCAGTGCTTTAATGTCTGCTTGACTATCCGACATTATGATAATATTTTGCCTTCTATATCCTTTGTCAATATTGAACTGGCCACACTTTCTTATAGCGTGAATTTCCGCTTGAAATATACTTGGAGTTTTTCCTAAGCTTCCAGAGTGTTTGGTTCCTGGTGTCTAGTAATGGTATTTGAATCTCATTCTTTCTTGTTGCTTAATTCCCTAACGAATTTCTTTGAAAAGTTATACCTTTTCATCATACCATCTCTTGGCATGGGCCAGGTTATTTGTTTCTAAGAAGTAAGGAGGAGTTTTTTTAATAATTCCCTCTCTACTTAGTCTGTATCTCGCTCTTTCTGCAACACTTTCCACCACCACATAAGACTGGCTGGTAAATGAACTATCATATTATTTTCGTTTAAATAACCACATGTATTTTTGGAAATTACAAGGCACGAAGAGGTTATAGGAAATATCCTAGGAAAAACATCAAAAATATTTAAATGCCAATTTTGATTTTCAACTGAAGCAGTTTGGAATTTTTGATTTTAGGATGGATCATAATGAGGTCCACCACCACCTGGCATATTTTCTTGTACAATGTTTTTTAAATGCTGTTGAGAATACCTACTCACATTTAAACTTATTTCTACTTTATATTATCGCACAATAGGCATGATGATTAATTTTGAAAAACTGCTCGACGATGTTGTTTCTTGAAAATATCAAGGGTTTTAAAGAAGAAATCTACGTTTTTAAAATACAATTCAAATTTCGCACCAAAATGCTGGAATAGTAATGGCGTTTCTATGACATCACACATCTATTAATTCTTCAAATATTCCACTGTTTGCAAATTAAAAATATATTTTGATTACCAATTTAAATTATTTAGCGTGTTGGTCATGAATGACGAGTAAATGTTGTTACTCCTTTTACTTTCTCAAATTTATTTATTTCTTCAACTTTAACTTCAACACTATACACGTTTGCTTTTATATCACAAAACTCAACTCTCTACTTCAATAACTAACTAACTAAAGTCAATGTCGAAGACCACTAAGGGATGAAATCCTTCCAAATACATTTCAATCAATTAATAATGATGTTAGTTCAGTGTCAGCTCAGTGATATGACGTACTAACCCCAAACATTAGGACGAATTTAGGATGAGTTGGAAGCTGGACGACTCAAGCGCAGAGCCTCTCTGTGAAGGGTTTTTATTCACTACTGTTATATGATTGGTCGGTTTAAGGTCGATAGGCGTGTTGGGGCTAGTACGTCATATTGCATTACACCAATGAGACCAGCCTTCACAAATGGTGCGTAAAATTCTGTTTGAAATGAAAATAATTTAATTTAATACATTATTCATATTATAAATCAAATAAAAATATATAATTACATCATATATTAGTTTTTAATTATGGAGATCACGATTATGCTGTTTTTGAAAATTAGTGGTTTTCCCCATTGTCCCTATTTTTTTACTTTTCAACTGTTCCAGACAGTTCTCGACTTTTCGATGTCATTTCTCGACTTTTCGATGACAGTTCTAGATGCTTCCAGATCTATGTCTTCCTCTTTTTCTTTACGGACCTCTATTATCTTCAGTACAGGTCCGAAGTAACAATATCATTTAAACAATCCAAAACCAGAAAATACAATAAAAGATCGAATGAAAAAAAAATGGCGTCACATGTAGTGATGAGCAACGCAAGAATTAAGACTAACACCAAGATAGTCTTGGTCTTGCTTGTCCGCTCTTGGTGTTACTCAAATACTTGTAGTCTTGGTCTTGGTCTTGCACAAATAGTTTGTTACTTACAGTAAAGACGAATATTCTCATATATCCTATTTAAAATAAAAGTTGTAATTCAGTCTTGCACTTTGGTCTTGGTCTTGCCTTGTTGGTCATCTTGGTCTTACTAGTGTATGTATGATCTTGGACTTGGTCTTGCAAAATGGCATAATGGAGTTTTTGCTCCTCTGACATAATGCCTATAAACCACGACCTCCCGATTAGAGATGATGGTTCATCCGCTTAACTTAGATAGCTGTTGGTATACAAATAGATCGAAAACACCCTCAACCTCAGGTGCAGGTGTATTGTCGTAGACCTTGGACAGAAATATCAACCTGTCCAGAATCCTATGCTACTGTAGTTTGGACGGAAATTTACACCATTGATTTATGTGTGAAGAGACTGGAGGAAATCAATCTCGCAAATGAAACAAGAAACATTTCCTCGGACAGCCAAATAGCCTTAAAAGCACTTAGCTTTTACTGTGCTAACTCAAAACTGGTATCGAACTGCCAAGTAAGACTTTTTCCTCAAAACGAAAACTTGACAATTATCTCTGGTCTATCTCTGGCCACTCTGGAGAGACCGTCTGATAGCATTTTGCCAGACATTAAATACCAGGATTGCAAGAAGAGCTTTATACTTTCTGCAAAATTTAACGAGATAAGTTGGAATAAGTATGAAACTATAGCAGGCATGACTTGTCCAACAGACCTACTAATAGGAAATTATTGTCTGAATCATTATATGATACTTAGACTGTTCCAAGATCTTACTCTTTGTCTGGAAGATGATGGAATAGCGGAGCATATACTTCGCGCCAACTGTTCCCTCGCGGTGCTAATCATTACTCTTTTTCTTGCCATCTTTCACCAAATAAACTAATAAGCTTCCTAAAAAATCTTAATTTATTTTGTGAATTTTGAGTAAGCGTTAACCACAATAGACTTTTGCAAATCGCAGTGGATGGTCGAATAGATCCACTCACTGCAAACCTAACCCAACATATAAGGGTTGAATGAGGTTCGTATTTTTCCAACAATTTCAATTCCGGTTTTATTAGATACTGTTTCGGAGTGTCTAATTTTAGGATCCTAAATATTGATTTTTAATATAAATGCTTTGAGTATGCCTGAAAGCTTTTGTCATCTTTTGACAGCGGGCTTGATTTGCAAATTTTTTAATACCTAATTCTTGTTTAATTTCACTTTTTTTTAATCTGTCGTCCTACTTTTTCTGTGATTTTTTCAGGTGCTCAATTTGTTTTTGAGCGATATCAGTGTCTCGATCTAAAATTTCTAGGTCTTCGCAAAAGCTAGGCAATCAACCAATATCCATTCTATCTAGCTTGATGGGTTGACAAAATTATGATGAATTTTTTGCAAGTTTTCTCAAGACGTGGTTGAAAAAGGAATGGGAAAGTAAATTTTCTTGTTTCAAAAGGTGCTGCAAGATCCACAATAAATTTGACTTTGGATTTAAGCTTGATCTTTCGAAATTTGATGGACGAAGTCACGTCCTATAGAGTCGACTGCCTTTTTAAAATCAATAAATATACCAATATTATTTTTGTTTTAAATTTTTTTATATCTAAAAATGAATTTCAAGTTAAGAACTACCTACTCAACATCTTTTTACTTTCATTTCCATTATTTGCCTCAAATTTACTTATTAATTCCCCTTACAGAAAGTGAAAATCATAACATTTACTTTAATATATTAAATTTTAATGGCGTGAATGAAGATAATTTAAACAAATTTTGTTTAATTTAAGTTGCAAAAATATTTTATGATTGTGTATCTAATTTTTTTTATAAAAATAAAAAGTTGTCAAAACATTTGCATGATATCTTTATTAAACACTTTTTTTTTATATCCAAAAAAAATTGAGTAACTCTTTATGTAATGTTGTTATGTACCAGGACGAAAACAAGTTGAACAGAAGTTGAAGCAAGAACTGTCAAAATATTTTGTAGATATTGAAACATATCATTTCCATAGCACACATTGTTAAATAAATTGAACTGCTGTTGATTTTAGAGCAATAATATATTTATTTACATTTATCTAGTTTAATAATTTTAACGATTGCACGAAAAATAGTGTGTATGCCATGGCCGCGAAACTTTTTAACGACCTCAAGATTATCTTGTTCTACGACCCCCCCTGTAATCAGTCACTAACACACAGTCGGAATGTAATGACGTCTATTACGCACGGTAAAAAAAAGCACAGCTGTAAAGTAAATCGCACGGCTTCCCTAGCAACATCTTAGCAACTGTCAATAGACGTCGCCATTTTATTTCAAATTTACTATTTGAAAACATTCGATATTGCCATGTTTAACTATGAAAAGCCCAAAGGGCTAAGTATGTATTGAGAACAATTGAAAAATGGACTTTTGATTAGTTCTTTAATGTGCTTCTTTCATTGGTAATAGAGATGGAGATGAAAGTTTACCAAGCACCCTTAATAATGTAACTGTTGTTTCTTATGATTCAACAAGCAAAGGAAGCGATCTATGATCTATGTTTAATAACTGTACTATTACTATAAATAATTATGATAATAACTAATATTATGGTATTAAAAGTTATACAATAAAATTATTAAAAATATCTATTGTTGATGTTGTTCAAGTATTATTAATAATAAGATTATAAATACAAGTACAAGTAGGTCGTAGGTAAAGTATAGTACGTAACTACTGTTGTAAAGCATTTTACGCACTCACAGAATTACTAACTTTTCCATTCGTGCGTAAAATGCTTCTTACCACACACGTAATATATATTACAGTAAGTAAGCAACATACTGTAAATATGTCTGCCAAAATATTCGTACCATGCGAGTTACTGTTACTATTTTTACTTTAACCCTTATTCAATTACATATATCCTGAAAATAGTAGGCAATTTCCTGGTTTTAAGAATAATAAACAATGTGCACCAAGGAAAACAACCATTTATTAAGAATGCACACAGGAACAGTTTTACTATCTTAACAAAAATAGTTATTTATGCAACAAGTGTGTAAAGTAACCCTTTTTTGAAGAATGTGAATATTGTGACGATCACATGAGTAAAAAAGGGACTTTACAAACGAATTGCATACAATATTTTTTCTACTACCGAAAATTTTATCAAAATACAGAAGTTTGATTAATTTTCTTTAGAAGAAAATATAACGCTTTTATTGATTCCTAATAAAATACTTTTGCTTACCCTAGGTATTGTCGGAAGATCTCAATTTAAATTTCAAATGTCAGATTCAATGCACGAAGAAATGTCAGTCACTCACAACCAACTTATACAACAGGTACATACCTACCTATGCACCCTATTCTATTATTTTCCAGTACCCAGTAATTATTTACTAATAATTATTAGGTATGTACTTTACTGAAATCTATATATTCCAATCACTGATTTAAAAAAATAATTCTCCTCATATAGACATGTTTTAATTGTTGTATTCAAACAATATTTATATCCATAACTTTTTCAATGGGGATCAAATTTTTTTCATCAACACGACCCAGAATATATACACCCCACAAAACTTATCGCATCACTCATTATTTTTTAAATACTTATTTTAAATGTGTTGCCTGTTTTTCGAATTTTATTATTATTACGAATTAAAACACCAATAGATACGCCTTTTGCAACATTAATTTTATATCAGTTTAATCTACAGAGGACAAAAAGTTTGATTTACCAAAACATAGAAAACATCTATACAAAAAAATGAACGGTGCTTGAACTAAAACCAGCCAATGAATTTCTAATAGCGTGTGTTGCCGCCCCTCGCTCTAATTACAGCTTCCATTCGTCTTGGGAAGGCTTCTAAACAGGTTCTGGACGTATCCTTGCGGCATGTTTTCCCAGAAATTAAAAAGAACATTTTGAAGATCATCTAGTGTTCTTATTGGTGCCGGATGTTGCTGAATTTGCCATCCTAGATGGTCCCAGACATGCTCTATTGGGTTAAGGTCCGGGCTACGTGCAGGCCAATTCAGGGTGGGTATCTCGACCTCTTTTAAGTTCTGCCGAACCACTCTAGCAGCGTGTGAACGAGCATTATCGTGCATTAGCACAGAGTTGTCACCGATATGAGGCAAATAGGGCACTACATGGGGTTCTAGGATATTGGTTATGTACCTGTCAGCATTTTTTGTCTTCCATCATTCACTGGTACTAACTCCGTGCGACCCTCGAAAGAAATTCCTCCCCAAACCAAGATAGAGCCACCACCAAAGCTTTCAGTTTGACAAAAATTAACCTGATCGTGCCGTTCACCACGTCGCCTATATACTGGTACATGCCTATCTGATGAATTCAGACAAAATCTTGAATAAAATATTGGATCAATCCTGAATATTCCAATTTGCGTGTTCTCGAGCAAATTCCAATCTTGCTACTCGATGTTCTCTGGTAAGACGTGGACCTCTAGCTCACTCTGGCTCGTATACCTGCTTCTCTCAGCCTATTTCGAACTGTTTGTAGGCTTATTCGGACATTACTGTCAGCCAACAGATCTGTTTGCAGCCTTCGAGCGGTGGTATGCCTAATTCTTAACGCCGTTAACCTCAAATAACGATCATCTACTACTGAAGTTACCCTTCCGCGGCCTTGTCCGGGTCTTCTGGTTAGCTGCCCTGTTTCTTGGTAGCGGTGCTTTGTTGAACTCCAATTTCCCCGGCGACGTATCTTTGACTGCGGCCATCTTGTATGAGCGCGATGATTCTAACGGCTTCTTCATTCGTCACATGTCTTGTTAAACGTTGAGGCACATCCATTATTAACAAAATAAATTTAAATTTTGACTATACTATAACACAATTTGCTTAGAAAGTTCTCGATCTCAATGCATTCTCCAAGACATAAATGATTTACTCGAGCATTATTGCTTCCAAAAAACGTTGTAAGAAATTGTGAAAATTTGTTGCCCATGATAGGAAACCAGAAATATCTATTAAGTTGATACATATACAGATTGTCCCAAAAAACTAAAATTAAGTATTAAAAATATCCTAAAATACCAGTGATGCGATAATTTTTGTGGGGTGTATATTTAAACAAAGGTAAAGTTCACAAACACAATTAAAACCAAAAACACATTGACAAAACGGCGTCTCCTAAACAAACATGAAATCAAAAATGGTGTTTATACGATCTTCGATTTTATTTAGGGAAAGTGGCCTACGTTCATATCATGTTACAGCTAAAAGTAATGCACTACAAGTAGCATAGATGCAGTAATTTTTTAATATCGATTTTTTTATGTGATATTAACGAGAAAAACGGAAAAATCGTTTTTCCATAAAAAGAAATTTATTTTTTATTCAAATAATGTAAAAAAAGGTGGGGTGTAATTTGAACTCCTCATTGCACAAATACAATTTGTACAAATATAGGATTTTACTTGAAAACCTTTATTATTAACAAGAAAAACCAGCTAGATTTTATTTATTAAAATGAATGAATAATAAAAATAGTAACCAACTTTGTTAAAATAAAACAGTAAACTAAAAACGCAAAAATGTGGTAACAAAGATTGAAGTAATGAATATTTTTATATAAATAAACACAAAACTGACAAATGTAGTTGTCAGTTATATCAAAAGTGCTGTGTGAAACGGGCGGTAATATGACCAATTACTAGGTAGCAGAAGTGCCAACTTAAATTCAAATCGCTCCTCTAAGCTTAAAAACAAGATATAGTAACTATACAGTAATCCGATTGGTTAGGTTAAAAGTCGTGAACAGATCAACAAAATACAATTAATTGTAAACATTCAGCTAATCATTAATGCAAAGATAAACAAGTATATATACACTGACAAGAAGAAATCCAGTAATTGCATAAATGTTAATATCAGTTCGACCCGAAGATCGTCAAATTTTGAGATAAATAATTATCAACAATTAATTAGCGAATCCGTAAAAAAATATTTCATAGGATAGTTTGTGATAAATGTAATGATTTGGATATTTAATTTTAATTGGCAAATTTAACAAATTTGTAATAGTATATTACGTAACGTGTGTGGTGAGAAGCCTTTTACGCACGAATGGAAAAGTTAGTGAGTGTGTAAAATGCTTTACAACACGAGTTACGTACTATACTTTACCTACGACCTACTTCTACGTGTATTTATACTCTTATTATTAATAATCTTCCTTTTTTTGCCTCAATAAAACTAAAGTCTTGATGGTTGGGCAGTCGGGAGTGTCCTCGAATAGGAAAATAATATTTAATGGTTTTGAAAATTTTAAAAATGTGAACTAAGGCCATAGTTTCAAGAACAGAGAAGGATTTGGGTGAAATAACACAGAATTTGATAGAAGCGGCCGCTAAAATGGGACTTACGATAAACGAACAGAAAAGTAAGCTGATGAGACTCGGAAACCAGACAACAAATGACAAATTTAGAGTACAAACCCAAAAAGCAATAATTGAATTTGAATATGTGAAAGAGTTGATATATCTAGGAACCCTGTTAAATAGTGATTATAGTGAAGAAAAGGAAATTAATCATAGAATCATGAAAGCTAACCAAAGTGCAGGAGCAATAAATTACCTAGTCCGGTCAAAGCATCTGTCAAGGAAATCAAAACTAAGATTGTACAATACTATATTGAAGCCTACGATATTGTATGGATATATATAAAACATAACCAGAAAACTAGAATAATTTGACAGAGTCACCTCAAGAATTGCATAGTAGTAAAGTATTCGCTAACTACTGCTCGTTATGCCGCGAATTCGCTTGATAGCGAGTGATGTCAAGAATTGGGCTCCAGGACCCGAGATCGAATTCTCGAACCACGGCCCGTATTCTGGAATCTCAATCGGTGAATGTCGCACAAAACGCAAAACTGGAATTCTTGAATGTCGAAATCGACAATTTTCATGCGAAAAAATCTCACTAGGGTTTGAGCAAGTGACAAATTGTCATATATGCGAGATTTTAATTTGTTGTGGTTAGATTAAGTGTAGAAAAGGTCAATTTTTCTTAAATTAAACATGTAGGGTAAAAAAACTCAGTGTTGCAGTAAAGCGCAGAGATAATTAATTTATTAAGTTAGTCGTTAGATCTTCCGTCAACCGAAAATGTTTTTTAAACATTTTCTCATGCATATTAAATGCATTTTGAAATACATAACTTCTACGTCCAAACCCTTCTTCAGGATACAGCTTTTGTAATATTTCCTGTTGAATAGCGACAGCCTCTTCTTCGTAGTCCTCCATGTTTTATTTAAGAAAAATTTACCTTTTCTACACTTAACCTAACCACAACAAATTAAAATCTCGCATATATGACAATTTGTCACTTGCTCAAACCCTACTGAGATTTTTTCGCATGAAAATTGTCGATTTCGACATTCAAGAATTCCAGTTTTGCGTTTCGTGCGACATTCATCGATCGAGATTCCAGAATACGGGCCCAGGGGGTCTATTCTCGAATGTCGAACAAAATATGTCGAATTCGACATTTATTTTGTCGATGAAAATTGTCGCACAACTTGAAATTGTGGTATTCTCGATTGGTTTCGTCTTCCAATTCGCATGCGACATATTTTATCGAATAGCATGAGCTGGCAACACCGATTTAACGTTTATCAAATATGTTCTATGCCACTGTGACATGTGTTGTGGGCATCCAGTGTTTATGTTACTCTGGAGTTAAAATAGTTAAATGATAGGTAAAAAAATGCAGTATTATTTTTGTTTCAAGTTTATATACTTGAAGCATGTTTTGTTAATCTTTTTAAACTAGTTTTTTAAGTTTAATTTTTGTTTTCTAGTTTTATTTTTGAAGTTTATTTTATTTTTGAGCTGAACGATATGTTGAAAATAAAAATGCGGATAATTCTCTTGATTTTCCAAATTTTCAATTGCTATTAATAAAGCTGCCATTCTACAAAAACGAATCTCTAACAAACCAATCTATGAAGCTAACCTTTTAAATCTGCTTTGTTCTTGTTATGATTAACCTAAAATAATCCTGTCAATTACTGTCGAATATTTCATGTCGCGTTCGACATGAAATTGTCGACCGCTTCAAACCACTCTACAAACTATCTATCGAAAATTTTCGAATGCGACATTCGAGAATAAGGAATTACGTTTTTTGTTCGACAATGTAAAAATCTCGCATGCGGCAAAATATGTCATCGTTTGAGAATAGGCCCCCTGGTTCGCCAAACCACGCGCCGTGGGATTCCGCCTTTTAGGGACGATGTAAACATTGCATATAAACAATATTATTTTATTATTATCACTTTTATTACAAACGAAACAAATTAATGTATCTCCCATGATAACACTTTTTACTAAAATTACTTTTTTATTTCACAAAAAACTACACAAATATCAATAATTATAAATCGTTGGTTTAAAATCTTACCTTTTTATTAATTGAATATTGGAAGGCATTTATAAAAGCAACAACCTTTAGATTTTAATAAAAGAGCATATCTTCCCATTTTCATAAATTGCATTGATTATAACTTTTTCCAAAAGTTTAGTCGAAAATTTTATAACGTCAAAAAACCATTTTTTGAAAAAAAAATATGATTTATCATTATCAAAAATCTTGCCACATTTTTGTTTTAAATTAATGAATTTATTTATAAATGAGCTCAAATCAACTTTTCTGAAACTTATAAATTGTTTTTAGGAAATCTATTGAAAAGACATATCATTCATTTTTTAACCAATCTTCAGTTATCATCAGCCCAGCTTTGTATCCAATCACCAAAGTCGGTGCTTCGGTATTTCCACTGGTAACATAAGGCATAATACTAGCATCAACTACCCTTAAATTTTTTACTCCATAAACTCGAAGTCTTGGATCAACCACTGCAGATCCATCATCGTTGGGACCCATAGAGCAGGTACTAGTGGGGTGGTAAATAGTTGTACCAAGGTGCCTTAAGGCACATTTCCAGTAATCGTCAGATCTAAATTTTAATTCGTCACATGTTGCTAATGGCAGTTTAACGTATTGTGGGTTAAATTTTTTAACAGGATCAGTTTCTAACACTTTCTCGAAAAACCTAGAACAGTCGGTGGTTTATTTAATAGAAAACAATTTTCTTGATTACTTATCACCCCAATTTTAACCCTTTCAGACCTATAGTACACTATGGTGTACATACTATTAATTAATTATTATCATTATTATTTTGTTCGCAATTTACGTTTTGGGACCGTGTGGCATTTCTCATGTACATTCGTTTTAAAATACTGAGACGAGTGGCGACATCAAGTAGGTAAGAACACGACTAATTAGTCACTTGTTGAACATGGCCGACGAGAAATTGGATTTGGCTGGTGAGTGATCATTTATTGTATTTTTTTGTTAAACTTTGAGCAATTTCATTGGAATTTTTGTATAATAAGTTACTAATTGATGAATATGGACTCTCAGATAAGTCTACAAAGCATGAAATACTATATTTTATGCTCAAATCTACGTTTTGAATATATGTACAGTATCATGTACATTAGGTCCTTGTAATAACTTGTGTATTATTTGGAATATACATTATACTGCACATTAGGTCTTAAACGAACGCCATGTTGACATTCGAATATTATATATTCTCAAGGTCCATCAAGAGCACCTCCACAAAAAAGGTTAAGAAAAGCGCGTTATAACCTAAAAAATGATGCAGATATTCAAGATCTTTTAGAATTCATTCAAGATGACACTTCAGATATAGATATTTGGTCGGATTATAGCAGCGATACCACAACAAACCAAGAGAATTGGACAAACAGAAACCGCTAAATTCGTATAATCAGAATCCTCCAGCGAGTCTGAATCTGAAGAAAATCAACCAGAACTTAAAGAACCCATGAATAAGTCATCAACTCAAGCAAGCACTAAGAAGAAAAAAACAAAGTCAACAATTTTTTGGATGCGAGAGGCGATTATTACTCCAGATACTACATTTTTGCAAGATTCAAATAATTGCAGTCCACCACAAAGTTTAGATTCACCATTGCAGTACTTTTTACGATACATTGGAGATGATGTATTTCAAGAAATGGCTCAGTATACCAATATGTATGTGCTGCAAAACGGAATGCCTTCTTTCAAGCTAACTAATCACCATGAAATCACTCAATGGGAGGTGTTGACTTATTAGATCAAATGATTAGCACCTATAGAATTTTCATAAAATCACGAAAATGGAGTTTGCGATTAATAATGCACATGATAGATTTTGTTCTAGCTAATTCATAGCTGGAATATAAAGGAGACTGTTAACTAAGAAATATTTCCAAAGATAAATTAATTGATTTTCTTCACTTTCGCTTTGATGTAACCATTAGTCGCGTAATGGCAGGTAGGCCTGTTGAGAATGTAAGAAAAAGAGGAAGACCCAGCTCAGCTTGTGGTCATACACCAACATCATCAAAAACTGTCAGAAGAGGTGAGAAGAGACCCATTGCCGATGTGCAGTTTGAAAATGGTGGCCATATGCCTCTCTATGACAATAACAGGAACCCACTAGATGCAAAATGGCACATTGCAAACAGCGTAGTCATATTTTTTGTCAAAAATGTAAAGTCCACCTTTGCCTTGTAAAAAATCGCAACTGTTTCGTTAATTTCCATAGAAAATAAAGTCTTATTATAACATGTAAAAAAATTGTTTTCTGACCTTTTGTACATTCTAATGTACATATAGAAATCTACAACGGCACTGTTGAATCCCAATGGACTGTATAATGTACACACCATAATATTTTGATTGATGAAAAAAAATTTTTTTTGTCACAGTACGATACTTTGATGGGTTAAAAAACACTCGGCAACACGAAAACATTTTTTTACAAAAAAATTAAAATCAGGTCTGATAGGGTTAAACTAAGAGGAACAAATGAAACAATAAGTGGCAATCAGGGCGGATTTGCCGCATAGCACATGGCTATCATACAGTATGTATTTGTTTACGCTGGTACCTAGGAAAAAAAATTGAGGACAAGCTCTGAATGAATTTATAAACAATTTGGTAAAAACGAAAATTTTGTTTTCGCGAATGTTTCGAAAAATATCTGAAATGATAAAAATATGAGAAAAGTTTATAAAAAAAATCTCACCACTTGAAACTCTATTACCCATATTTGTGATTTTAAATTTAAGGACAAAAAAGCGCTAAAACGAGTATCAAGGCTCACTCTGTATACCACTGTTTGCAAGATCGTCAGCTTTTTCATTGCCTAGATACCCTGGTATCAAGGTCTCAGTTTCACGTTATTTCGTTTAGCTAACGTTCTAGTTCGATGAGATTGCCTCAACTGTCTTACATGATATTAATTGTTTGCCCTATACAGATCTCGTGTTGTCTTCTCTCGTGCATTGCAAGAGGCGGAGGTACCGTCTGCAGTACAGAGGTGTAATTTCCCTTTGCCTTGCTATGGTTGTCGCTTGTTACTTGTATTCCCACCACAGTGCCATTTGCAGTTTTTGTCCCATCGGTGTCCATTCCTTTATGTCTGTTATCAACCCCTGGAATGTACTGTTTAAGGAATACCTATCCTATGGTTGTAGAGTCTGTTCTTGTGCTTAGCATGTCCTCTTTCACAAGGTGTAAAAGAGATAGGATTAATAGTACCCAGATATATGTCTTTGCATCTTGCTTAGTCTCATCACTACCATCCTTTGCAGAGTCTTCGACCACCACGAAAAAGCGCAGTGCCGGATTAGCAAGAGTAGCAAACGCTACGGGTACCTCGAATTATCGTATTTAGTGTAGCGTTTTACCAATAGATATCGAAGAATAATAGATTTAATAGTATTATAACGCCTTACAAAGAATTTGAAAAGTATTTTTCAAAATAGAATGACCCAGCTCAAGTTACCCGTTATCTATAAGCACCCGGCCGAGGAGGGTAAAATTTGAAGTAATCAAAATTTCCTTCCGAATATCACGAAATTTGGTATGGTTTATTGGGCCCCCGAATACGATGACAACAATTTCCGTTGTTTAACATCAATTCTTCCCTGTCAAAATCGATTTTTAAAATTTTTGACAGGAACTTAAAGGAGGAGTAGAAAAAAATATCTCCGATTTTGATAACATTTTATGGAGAGGTGTTTTCGAGTCAAGGATTCCGAAAAAAATATCGGTTGGGACCTAAAAAATTATGAACAGATATTTCTGCCCGAAAATATGTCAAAATTTGGTTAGGTTAGATTAAGCTTGTACTAATAAGGCGTAAATACGCCGAAACCGGTCTACAAGTGTTGTCCCTTCTAATTGCCAACTAGACCGAGCAATAGGTAAATATTTTTGACAAAAATCCTAGTAGAAAACGGATGATGCCATCATATAAAAGACATTACGTAGTATCATTTTGATATGTTTTGGACACGCTAATGTTGTTCAGTAATTTGTTATAAACATTTTAAAAGAACAAAACCTCCTTTTTTTAGTTTTTTTCATATAGCGTAAAACGTACTGAAGCAATCTCAATGGTACGGATAGATACTGTAGATAACTAAAATACGAACAAAATCAGGGTTCGAACTAGTCAATCGGATAATTTGGAACCGAGAAAATCAGGAAAAACCGGAAAATTAGTAATTTTTTGAAAATTCATATTTTCGTCATTTTTCAATTGCAAGAGCTGAAACTTGGTACAAATGAAGTTCTTCGTAGGCTCTTTATATGCGCGAAGAGCAGACGCCAAGTGACGGTTACTTTTATCGCAATTGCAATTTTAATTTTTTCATACGATAATATCCAACGTGTCTGGATGGGTGGTCGATTGTCCGATTTTAAACTTGAAAACGGTTTTGAAAAGTGTAAATATAGAGCAGCAAAACGTATATTTTCGATAATAGCGTTATAATAGTATTAAATATATAATTTTTCGATATCTATTGTTCTTTTTTTTTGTTGATAATTTTAGTTACCTAGGTTATATTTTTTGATGAAATCCATCTTTTATAAGATTTATACCTCACCTGATAGATTCAAGCATAATTTGTATATCTTGGTCAGCTTCATCTGTGAAATATCCTGAATAAATAAGAGGTTTATCCTCAATTTTACTGCTTTTTAAAAGTATTTTCCCTCTTGATATAGGATTTATCAAAACGGGCAAAACCATTAGGCCTGGTTTGTACTTGTAAGCATTTTCTCTGAATTTTTTTAGATCATCCGGCACCCCAAGACCATTAGCGACTGCATCATTGTTATCAGTATCATTTGGCATGAGTAGCATGTACTGGTAAATAGCATTTGGCCACTTGGAATCCTTTCTAGTATTAATATAGTTGAGGAAATTTGTGATTCCAATTGTACCAAATGATCCTGTTCTGTGCTGGAAATAGTTGTAAATATTGTCCAGAAGATTGGTTGGTAATATGGCATTTGAATCAAACCTGACGTCGAAACCTGTAAATATTATGTGATCCTGTAAGTTCTCTCCAACTGGTAGATCTTTTATCAAAGGTATATTAAGACTTTTTAAATGCTTTTCAGGACCAATTCCTGATAACATCAGTAATTGCGGAGAGTTTATAGATCCGGCGGATAATATCACTTCTTTTTTGGATTTCAAAATCAAAGTTTTTCTTCCAACTTTCACGATTACTCCAATAGCTCTCTTCGTTTTAGGATCAATTAATATTTTTTGAACTAGTACTTGACTGGCGACGAGTAATCCTTTTCTATTTCTTACAGCACCTAAAATAGCTTTGGCAGTGTTGGCACGCACTCCATTTTGGACACATATAGGATTGTCGCTACTTCCAATTGGATTTACTGGATTCTGCTCTTCCAATTTAGGCACTCCCAATTGCGCAAAACCTTCGATTATCGCGTTTTTAATGGGGATATCTAAAAATAATAAAAATTAGCTTGTGGCAAATATACACATACATATAGTTATTTTAGAAAACTGTAATGGTATTTTTTGTGTTATCGTAATATATAAATGTTTAAAAAATTAATAAAGCGTAAACAAATCATCGTGACTGTGGTAGTGGCAGGCGCCATTTTTGCAATAGAATTGAAATTAGCTACTCTACCGATCAATGATGCATTAACTGTCATTTATGCCAAATATCAAGTTAATAAACATATAAAGTGGTATAACACATTTTGGTTTTAAGATATTTTAGACATTTGTTTAGTCTCCACGGCTTTTATCTTCGATCATTAAATAGGCTAGATGAATAACCCGCTATACTGAAAATTTTTTGACAGTTCCAAGAACCAATCAAATTTCTTCATTTTTTATCTTATGAACAATTTCACCCAATCATGTCAACATTACACTGATAAAATACCATGGGCTATTTTCACGTTGCTATGGACACATATTGATTTATTTCGATTTTGAAGTTTCAAATATTTAATATTTCGAAATGTTACGATTTTTGTATATAATTAGCAAAAAAAATTCTATCCGAATAACCCTTGGACATTGATAAATGCTCAAACATTTTATGACAACTTTCTCAAGCTTGTTGCTTGTAGGCAACAGGCTTTCGAAATCTGTCATTCAATTTTTTCGAACAATTATCAATGTCCTTGGGTTATTACTACTGATAACATACTTTGTTTGTAACCAACATCTAAATGGATTCTCTCGTTCCAAAACAACGATAGCAATACACACAGATTCTATTAACAGTGCCGTGCTAAGTGAGGATTTAAATTTTTTATAGGAATATTTATCTTTGATTTATTTATTATATTAATAATATATTCGCGAAAATGAGCAAAGGGTGCGTACGTTGGCAACACCGCAAATTCAACTATTCCATTTCCCCCTTACAAAAAGCAGAGATATAACTTTTATTTCATGAATAGAAGTACTGTTTTGTTTGTATATATCAGATAAATAAAGAAGGTTGTCAATTCCTTATGTAAGGAAATTATGTTATCTTCTACATAAATGTTTATTTAACTACATAGACAAAATTATTTATTACTTTCACGCAGACCGATGTACTACATCTTTTGTCCACGACCATTTAATAATAAGTCGATATTTTACATGAATTATGAACTCATAATTCATGCTTCTGCATTTAAATAACTTGCCAAATTTCGGTACATAGGTGACTAGAGATGAGGGTACAATATGAAATAAACTATTAAAACGTATTTTGCTTAGGAAATTTTTTTCTGAAATATATCGTATCGATAAAAAATCGAAATTTTTAGTATTGATACTTTTCATAACGGTATTTTTGAATATTGATATTTTTAAAACAATATATTTATAATGGTACGGAGTATCGATACTTTACACAGTATCGCCCATCTCTATATGTCTCATTTGACGTACTCCTGAAATTTATTAATTTTGACGTTAGAATTGTCAATAATACCAAATTATTACTTTCCGTTCTACACTCGCCTTACTTAATAAAGAAATCAAGGGTCGTGGACAAAGTATTGTATTCTACTCGCAATTTATGGCCATTATTCACACGGGTGACTTGCGCCCCTCGCCTACGGCTCGGGACGCAAACGTCACCATGCGTGAATAATGGTTATCATAAATTGCTCGTTTAATAATATACTATTTACTTTAGAATTGTTAATGACCAAATTATCACTTTCCGTTCTACACTCGCATTATTTACTTAATTTTTATTTAATAAAGAAATCAAGGGTCGTGGACAAAGTATAATATTCAACTCGCAATTTATGGCCATTATTAACTCGGGTAACGAATGCATTATGAGTAAGGGATTGGTACGTTTATGATGTTAATAATTATTAATAAAGATTTCACATAATTATAGAACTCTACCAAATTCATTTCGTGAGATTCGGATGCGCGTATGTCACGCGTACGATAATGTCGGCACCTACCAGTCCTAGGCAGAACGTTGCACTGTGAAGATCCATTTGAACTGATAGTGGTACAATCCGCGTGAGAATTTTAATATGGAATTTAAGTCGCTTGTAAAACACAAGATTTTGATTGCACAAAGTCGTGAAAAAATAGTGCATAATGTTTTTAAATTTACGACATTGGAGGCACAACCAAATTCTCAGGATTTTATTTAGGAAATATTTAACTAAGTAAACTTTTTCCGACGAGTGTACATGCTTTTATTCCGCGGGACTGACATCTCTCCCTCTCGCTCCCTTGTTTGCGCAGTTGAAATGAATTTGATCGAGGTGTAAATGTCTTGAGTTTCATGATACGATAATAGCATACTATTAAACGAGCAATTTATGATAGCCATTATTTCGCTTTTAATTAATAAATAATCAAGTCCGCCTATGGTTAATTGTCAAAAAAATTGAAGTTTTTCAATTGACGTTTTGACATTCGATAATATCTTGAATTTTTACTTCAATTATTGTTTAATGAGACATTTAAGTTTTTACATAAACAAAATGGTACGAGCTCTAGCTGATAAAGTAACAGCTATCTCAATCATTGATGAATGTGGAAATAATTTTCATGCGGCGGAACGAGTTTTGATGAAAGATACTCCGATCGCCCTATATCGAGGACTTATTTGAGGGAGCTTTTTCATAAGTTTCAACAAACAGGTAGTGTTCAGGATGCCAAACGATCGGGCCAACAAAATGTTGGTATTGATAAACAAATTGATATGGTTGCAGAAATTGAAGCAAACCGTTCTTCTTCCACAGCCCAAGTAGCGTCTACCTGTGGAATCGGTTATAGTACAGTACACAGGGTGTTGACCAAAAACAAATTTCACTCAATACAAATTAAAAATGAAAATATGACCACTCAAATTCTCCAGCAGCCAGACTCTATTAGGACAATTTGTTTTAGTGACGAGAGTACTTTCTTCCTTAATAGAAATGTTAATTCTCAAAATGTGAGGTATTGGAGTGACATAAATCCTCACATTTTCGTGAAAAACATACACAGTTCCCATTAAAAGTAAATGTCTGAATTCTAATTTAACCGGTGAAGTATGTATGTATGTATAATGGGGTGACATTCACTCAGACCTAAAAGATCTATTATACCCCATTATTTCTACTTAGTTCCTGAGGAAAGTCTCAGAGGCTAGTATCTTCTTTAGTCCTATTTCCCTGAGGAATTTTAGAATATCTGCTGGCTTCACCTTAAGTGAATGTCCCTCTTTTATCCAATATTCTCCTAGGTACTGTGCCCTAGGATTATGAAATGCTGAGCACTTCGCAAGTATGTGGATGGAGGTTTCTTCTTCCATGCTACATAATCTACATGAAGTATATCTTCAAATTCTGGAAGATAATCCAGATGAATTTGGTAACTTGGAAATAATGTTCCAACAAGTTGGTGCTCCTGCACAGTATTACTGTGCAGTAAGACGTTATCTAGATGAGGAATATCCAATAGAATGACCAGCTCGGTCACGGCCACAACCGTTTTACCATTTTACCTATTTAAAGCACGCCTCAGCGTGTTTAAATCGAACTTTCAAAAACGCGCGTTTTTTAAAGTTACCATGGCAACATCAACAACTCGAGAAACGAAGTCTAAATGACAATTTTTTTTATTATTGATCTGACAGGAGTACTTTGTAACGTCAAAACCTTTATTCGAACAATATTTAACAATTTCAATTTTTTTTATACGCATCAGAAGATTTTTGCGGTACTAACCACGATTCTGCTTTACTACTTAAAAAATCGATATTAGAATTCATTTTTATGCACTTCGGTGACAACAATAAATCTTAAAGACAAAATGCAAATTAGTTTGTTTTTCTCATTTCCATGACAACGCAAGCATCACGAATTCAACCATTTTACATTATTAGTTCTTATTTCCATTTCTTGTTGTTGTAGTAGTAATAGATACCAGTATATATTTATAATTTCAAAGAGCACCAATAAAAAAAAATAGCGTAAAGTATTCGTGGATAACTGGTCTCTAAAACACTTGCTCTATTTCGAGCACTCCGGCTTCGCCGTCGTGCTCGAAAAATCGCGCGTGTTTTAAAGACCTTAATATCCACTTATACTTTAATATACTATTTAAAACAACGAATTTTTGAAGAATGTAGGGCAATTTCCCCTGACATATTTTATCGAGTCCGACAAGAGTTTAATAATGGTCGCGTACATCCCAACAAAGTTGATCAGGTAGAGATTTTCAGAGTAATCCATCATTTCTTAATTCTGCTGAACGTTCTAATCTTGATATAACACCATAACCTAATTTTAATTGACATATGACTGCAATAATTATTCATTCATCTGCGATTTCAACTTAGTTTAATAGTTCCCAATGGTGTTAATTTATTTTCAAGATACAAGGGTCTAAAATATCTTCAAACAAAAATATGTTACTTCAATTTATATGTTTTCGTACTTCCGGGCCTAAAGTGACAACTTCACTCCCTTGTGACAGGTACTAAAGTGTCACATTTAATCCCTCCGGGATTAAATATTGACGAAACTCCCGGAACGATTAAATCACAAACAAACGAATTTAAGGGATATTTTATTGAAAAATATAATTAATTAGAATGGTAATTAACGTTAATATTCAAATTAATATTGTGACAGTTCGTCATATTGACCAGTCTTTCCTGGGTTAATGCAGCAGGTAACTGACGAGTAACAGATAGGTCCTTTTCATATTGAACTGGTGTTTGTTTCGAAGATCCTGCGGAAACAGGAAGCGAGAATGAGGACTGTGGCATAACTATAGTGGACGAATCGGCGACTTGACCAAATATTTTATCTGAAATTTTTTGTTTATTTTTAATAGACGATTCAATATATCCCTCGGCCACGTTGGAGGATTTCCATCCTCCATGTCTCTTCAGCACGTCTATTGTTGCTCCCGAATCAGCTAACAAAGACGCAGATGTGCGTCTAAAACAATGTCCCGTATAAGACGTCGCATTTTCTAATTTCAAGAAAGCTGCTATTTGCCACAGCGCATTTTCAGTAGGTTGTCTCACATTTTTTAAGCGGCACCACTTTTTAAAAGCATCGTACTGCTGCTCGTATAGTTTTCTAGATTTCGGTGGTAACAATTCTTCACCTACTTCGGCTGCTCTTTTATCAATATCAGATACACCTTCTTCACTCATGATACCAATAATTATCAATAACAATGTTTCTTTACAATGACACTAGTAATGACAATGTTTCTAAATTATAACTGTCACAACGCAATGTTACTATGGTAACTTATTTTAAAGACAGTTTATTAAATGAGTTGAAGAGAGAAAAAACTGATTGAAATTATTGAAATAATTAATAAAATCATACCGGAAGTACGAAAAGTATCGTATATACCTTGCGACTGAAGTACATTTAATCCTTCAGGTAAATTATGGCCCTCCCTGCGGTCGGGCCATAAACTTTACCTTCAGGATTAAATGTACTACTTCAGTCCCGCGGTATATAATATACTATTATTCACATGATATTTGTCATAAATGACAGTTAATGCATAATTGATCGGTAGCGTAGCGTATTTCAATTCTAATGAAAAAAATGGCGTCTGCTACCACAGCGCTCATACCTGATCAGTTGACAAAGCACGCGTTCAGCAGGAAATCTATTATCGCGCCGGTAGCGCTACGTTGAGATGAACGCGACTAATAGGATGATTTGCTGCCAGGAAGTAGATGGAGCACATTTTGAACAATTAATATAAGAACTGCTCTTAAACATTTATTAATTAAAAGGGAAACTCAAATTTTAGTGTTTCTTCTAAACGAAGTAATGAAAACAGAAGAATGGGCTTGTATTCTGATGTGAAAACAAAAAGGTTGAAGTTTTTCGGACGAAATGGAATCGACAAGATTTTATTAACATTTTATGAAAATCGGAGTAAATCAAAAATCGTAAGCACTTAAATAGATGGCAGTAATAAAAGAAGACCTAAATGCAGCAGGTATAATACTATATAGCAGATGCTTCAGCCAGGAAAACAGTTAGGCATACGTTTTGAAAATGGAGTGTTGGTAAAAAGGATTCTTTCAATATACCAGGACTCACGAATTAAAGTGTAGACACAAAGGAATTAAAAGACATTAATTGTAACTCGCGTGGTCCGAATAATAATAATAACAATAATAAATAATAAAATAAAAAGCTCAACTTACTGATTGATATTTTAGACAAAGGTAGTAATCCTCTCGTTCCTAAGGGTGTGGTCTCATTTGCTGGAGGCTGAATATTTTCTATTGAAGTAAAGTATTCTTTGATACTTTCCCAATCCCAACCGGTATTACCAAGTCTCGCCCATTCATCATAATCTCGCTTATTTCCTATTGTATATATCATGGCATTTATAGTACTAGAACCGCCTAAAACTTTACCTCTGGGCCAAGAGCATTGTTTATGTTTAAAGCCTAAACAGGATCCTTTAGGACCCTTGGTTACTTCTGTCCTGTATTGCCAATCTTCATTGGTGTTTTGTAGGTTAAAAAACAGCGCAGGTATCTAAAACATCATAGATTTAAATTTATTTTTGCATACATGTGTCAATACTGTTGGTCAGGGTTTCTCAAAGTGGAGTTCGTGGCAATATTTAAGTAAGTAACTGGATTACTGGCAAGCACGTGCGGCATGTTGGCTACAAGCCTTGTTGTGTAGGGGGAAACAATCCGACTTCTTCACCATCTGTCGCGCGGCGTGTGCCTCCTGCTTAGTGTTCATATATTTCAGTGACACAGAAATCGACTTGATCCTAAGTCAGAATTAGGTTTAAAATGTCCCAAAATGACTGCTAAAATTGACTAAACTTGCAAAAAGAAATAGACCATCCATCACGTTGATAATAAAAAGATTTCGTTTTGGCACTGTATTTTTTACCTTTTATTGAATTAGAAAAAACCTCATTTTCTTCAACAGTCATCTTGAAACTTAAACAGCGGTGATTGATTGATTACTTCGGCACCACTAGTCAGATACATCGAATCCTCGTCACCTTAGCCTTTATGCTTTTCATCTTTTGGTTGTACCGCTTATGTGAAGAGACCAGTAGTCCTTATCAGGCTAAACAGTCCTTTCACAAGGTCCTTCTTGGAGAAACCCGCTCTTGGGTTCTCTATTCCTAGGACAAATCAAACACATCCTAAGATAATGTATGACGCTGTTTCCTCCTCTTCCATAGGATAGATTCAACTCTTTATATGCCAATTGTATGCATGTGCTTCCTTAGGGTACAGGGACCATTGAGTAACATCTCCCTTGGAGTTTACTGTGTTCTTGCTTTGGCAAGTACATCTGATGTTTTATTTGAATCCACCGAGATTTACAACCACGTGCTGAAGTTGATATTCCAAATGCTGAATCAGGACCAGTAAATGCAGTTTCCAGAACCTTCAATATGTTTAGGCCAACGGACTTCGTACAATAACTCAAAAACTTTAAACGTAACAAACCGGAATTTTTGCGTCGATATGTGACAGTGGATGAAACATGGATCTGTCACTGCACTCCGGAATCAAAACGCACGAAAGCACAACAATCAGCTGGAAAGGGATGTACGTGGTGTAATATGTATCGACTATCTTGAAAAGGAAAATACCATCAACAGTGAATATTATATAGCGTTATTGGAGCGTTTGAAGGCCGAAGTTGCAAAGAAACGTCCGCATATGACAAGAAAAAAAGGTTGTTTCATCAAGACAACCCACCGTGTCACAAGTCAATCAAAACAATGGCAAAACTACATGAATTGAACTTCGAATTGCTACCACATCCACCGCATTCGCCAGATTTGACTCCCAGCGACTACTGGCTGTTCGCAGACCTAAAAAAATGCTCGCCGGTAAGAAATTTCGCTCGAGAGGTTATCGCTGACACTGACGCCTATTTTGAGACAAAAGTGGTATTGAAATGTTAGAGCGGCGCTGGAATGATTGCGTTGTTCTTGATGGAAGTTATGTTGATGAATAAAAAAACGTGTTTTCTTTGTTAAGCCTGGGACTTTTCAGCTCATGTGTTATGTTTTTTGGACTGAGACCTAAAGGATCTACTTTGCCTCCTTCTTGTACATACTCATTTCCTCCGGAAAGTCTAAAAGGAGAAAATATCTCTTATAGTCCTATTTTTTGAAATAATTTTGGGATAAACGGATTATTCAGCATAGGCCAGGGCTGACACTCTGTAATTTGTATTTTAAGGAAAAAGATAAAGAATAAGCAAACGAAAAGAATCGCTATACTTGGTTAGTAGTACTCTATAAGCGAATCTCTATCGCCTCGGCTATAGATCGACAAGATTCGGGATCGTCAATCGGATAGAGAATAATCTACTAATAATTCAGAAAACATTATGCAAATTTGACTATTTCAGGATAAAAATAAAAAAGAACAAGAAATTTGACATTTATCTGTCAGTTGTTAGCTTTAGTAACCTCACATTTTCATTTATGACACTGTTTAAAGTATTTACCTATTTGCTTGGTGCATAATTAATAATATTGTTTAGTGATTTTTTTTAATAGCTGTGGCAAAGAGTAGACATAGTGTTTTGTTTTGTTTATTGGGTTTTGTTAAAAATCTTACCAGTATAAAGATTTTTTGTAAATAAAATCAAAATCATTGCAAGAATGATAGTTTTTTTCAGGTAGGTATAATAGTATTCCACAAACACAACTAACCCTAGAAAATTGAAATTAATAACAACAACAACATAACCTCTTTTCTTTTTTCATCGAACAGAGATGAAAAATCTTACACATTAAGTAGAATAAGACAGAACGATATGTCTCTTAAATAGAAAGACCCTTGAAGTTGTCGCTATCATTCGCTTCGCTATCGCATCTTCGGTCATGTTCAGCTAGGCTCGGAAACGTCCGAACTCAGTTACAGAGTACGAAATAGCAAAGAGAAGAGAATCTTTATCGCTGTTTTGTTACAGAGTGCCAATCCAGTATTCCTGTTCTCCCTAGCATTTGCAGTTACCCATTTTTTTTCCTGGGATTATGTAGTGCCTTAGATTCCGCAAGTATATTTATGGAGGGTTTTTCTACCATTACACAGAATCTTCATTTATTCTTGCTCCACTTTTTGAGGTGTCCATTGAGGCGGCAGTATCCTACTAGGACACCTGTCAAAATTTTTAATGCAGTCTTACTCCGACTTATAAATTATTAGTAGCTTTCCAGAAGTATCTTTGATTTCCTCAGCCCTACTAGATCCTGTTGCTTCTTCCATTATTATATTGATGCCAATACCTTGAATGTTTTCGGGTTTCCCAAAGAGTTCAGTCTCTCTGTTTTTGCTACTTCATCTGCTATTTTGTTTCTGCCATCCCAGTTGTCCTGCTACCTACAATAGGGTGATGATAATGTTCCTGTGCATGCCATTTTACAAGAGCTCAGCACTGTAATGTCCGCTTGAAAGATGTTTGCAGTTTTCCAAGAGAGATTAAAGATACAAATTAATATTATAGTAGTTTTTAGATTTGTACATCCAAAAAATACTTACGTCACTTGTAGCGGAAGGAGTTCCGCCCGCTTCTAGAACTAAAACTCGCCAATTTTCATTCTCGCTCAGTTTATTTGCTACCACAGAACCACCAGCACCAGAACCTATCACGATAAAATCAAACTCTTCATTATTGTATAATTTGGGTCCATAATTTTGGGGATATTCTTCATCCGATCCCAAAGGACATTTCGCTGTCATCAAGGATTCTAATAACAGCAAAAATATGGATAATGGCGCATTTTGTAGATTTCCAGGACAGCTATCTTTCAATGTTACCCTACTCATGTCGAAAATTATCTGAAAAGGAAATTCATTTCTTTGTTATAAAATATATTTTTTTTATTAGAATTTAAGTACCCCGAGGATGGCAATAGGAAAGTTCTTAAGACAAATCATCCACATAAATGTGCACAATATAATTACATATTATTATTAAGTCGATCATATTTTGTGGTAGAGGTTAACTTCTTCAGAATTTCGGCGTTGCAGCTTAACAATTCTTGATTTTCAACTTCAGGTTGGCATGAAAAAGTCATTAAGACTTGGGTCGAGACTGTATGGAGGGTGGTCCAACAATTTCTTTTATTTAATTTCGAATAACGTAAGTTTTTAACTTCTTTTTTCAAATAAATAGCTTACTTAAATTCTATAAGGTGTTTCTACCTTTTTCACCTTAGTTTTCTTTTTATCTAAATTCCTTTTCGTTCTTTCATCGACGTCTAAATGGTTGTAGCGCCCTAAAGCTTCTTATAGTCTGTCAACCCTCTGTCATACCTAATGCAGCACTAACTTGGAGTCGACCCACCCTTGAGGAGGCTCCTGCCGGCATATTTCTCGGGTGACCACTCTAGCGCCCAAGTTATAAAAGTATTAAAAATAATAATTATTATTATATAATAATTATACAGGGTGTTTTCAAATGACACTTACAACGTTTGCATGTAGATACCTCTCATAAACCTGAACAAAATGATATAAGGAATAAGGGGTCCAGCTCATTTATTTTTCGAGATACGGGGTGTTGAAGTTATGAAAAATTAAATGTTTTTATTTGATAACTTTGAAATGGATGGATAAATTGATTTGACATTTGGCAGGTTGTTTTAAAATGTGAAAGGGCATATTTTGATGGAAAAACAATTTTCAATTCTTGATCCAGTGGTGTACATTTAGAAAAATATGTCACCTTTCCCCTCCCATTTTTTACGCCACTGGCATTTGAAGCAATTTTTATCCAAATTTGCATTCCTCAATGGTTTTCACGTGAAAAACGCATAACCTTTACATATCAAAAGATGTATAGTTTTCAAGATATTTAATGTTTTCATGAAGTCTGCAAGATCACTTTTTAATAATGAAATAAAAAAAATATTTTTCTTGTATTTTTTTTAATGACTACCAAACTAGTTATGGTTAGCATATGTAACAAAAACTATTCTGTGAACAGCAATGCATCTAAAACATTGAGAAATGATTGTTGAAAATACTTTTCCAAACTTGTGATTTTATTAATATAAGAATTGATGACAATAAAAAATTAGATAGGTAGTTACAAATTTGAACAATATACATAATGTTTCACTAAGCAGCCAACAAATCACAAGAGATGTTCAAAATTTTGTCCATTTACATTTAAACATAAACATAACAATGTTTTCTCATTGAAAATCGCATATTTTGGAAAGGCTGGGTGATTACTGTAAATAATTTCTGTAGCTGCATGGATTCTTGCTATCAGTTCCTCCTCCGTTTCTAACCATAATTAGTTTGATAGTCATTAAAAAAAATACAAGAAAAATATTTTTTATTTCATTATTAAAAAGTGATCTTGCAGACTTCAAGAAAACATTAAATATCTTGAAAACTATACATCTTTTGATATGTAAAGGTTATGCGTTATTCACGTGAAAACCATTGAGGAATACAAATTTGAATAAAAATTGCTTCAAATGCCAGTGGCGTAAAAAATGGGAGGGGAAGGGTGACATATTTTTCTAAATGTACACCACTGGATCAAGAATTGAAAATTGTTTTTCCATCAAAATATGCCCTTTCACATTTTAAAACAACCTGCCAAATGTCAAATCAATTTATCCATCCATTTCAAAGTTACCAAATAAAAACATTTAATTTTTCATAACTTCAACACCCCGTATCTCGAAAAATAAATGAGCTGGACCCCTCATTCCTTATATCATTTTGTTCAGGTTTATGAGAGGTATCTACATGCAAACGTTGTAAGTGTCATTTGAAAACACCCTGTATATAGAAACTGATATTTGCTTTGCTTTAAAGGTAAGGTATTTTTTAAAACACGGTATTTGTTAAAAACAAGAATCGTACTTGAATTCACTATGGATAGGAAATAGTTCAAAATCTGACACTGACAATACCAACGCCACTGGATAATCAATGTCAGTCAATTGACAAAGTGAGAGGGAAGAGCACACGCACGCGCTTGTCAATAGGAAGTCAGCTGGTCGCTAAGCAACGAAGGCATTTGATTCATTTCACCAATTGAGTTAGTTCGGAGGGCGTGAAAATTATGGTTTTCGCACAACGCTGCCAGAGCTTGAAAAATCCCATAACAAATTTGGAAAAGTATTCATCTTTTGATATTCATAAATTGAAAAAATTAGGTTAATATATAAAATCCAATGAAACAAACACATTAAAGAATTAACGTTTAATCATATTGTTAATAATAAAAAGTCCATTTTCTAATTATTATCACTACATACTTAGCACTTTAGCTTTTTCATAGTTAAACGTGGCAATATCGAGTGTTTTCGGCTGCATTCATTTCACGGCTTCAGATAAACTTGCCAAACTATACATTATATAGAAATAGAAGTGGTGAGGATATTATAAAACCTGCTCGTCGTTCACCAAATAGTTATAATGAATTTAATCCTAGTTGAAATAAATATTGTTCTGAACACATCGCGAGTCGCTCCAATGGTGAGAATAACTATTGTAATGAATAGTTTCAACGACATAGTGGACCGCATAACTAAGAAAGGGACTTAGTTGGTACCAAATCAAAATACTGTAATGTGGTCACTTTAGGGCTTCTAAAGTTTTAGCAATCATATTGCTGGCACTCCAAATTTTTTTCAAATTATAGTTTATACATACCTAAAGTTAATTACTTTTTCCAGTAATTTTAAACGCCTCACTTTGAAGTATTATTACAGTTTCCTGTAATATTGTCGTATTTAATAAAGCGCGTTACCAATAGATATCGCAGAATAATTATAATGATTCTAACGCTTTATAAGTTTTGAAAAATATTTTTCAAAAACAGTGTCAGTTCAACTAATAAGAAACCACTACTTTTCTGGCTACAGGCCCCGACGGATATTGAATCACACTTCAAAGTCAAACGGGGTTGGTATATCTACAGGATATTTAACACCAACCATTGTTTCAAGCCCACGTGGCTTGTTGTCAGATTTTTCGAATTTTGATTTACAGTTGGAGGTGAAGGTGTCGCTATTGTCACAACTTTTACATTTCCCTTACTGGAAGACATGCATTGATTGTGATTTCAGTGTTTTCTTCAGTCCGGGATTGGAGATTCTCGGACGGACAACATATACCTTGTACTGATGAGGTTCAAATACGCCGAAACCGGTCTATAAGTTATGATGTCCCTTCTAATGTCCTCACTTTAATGCTAACTAATAAATTTATATATATCTACTTTTTTTTAAGTCCCCAAAAAGCTTTCTAAGAACGCACGAACTAACAGTTTACTGAAGTAAGGAGAACGTTTGCATGTTCCCGGTCTGCAGGTTTAAAAATATCGACAAAATTCTTCACCCGAAGTCCCTCCGAAATATCAATTCACATATTATAGTTTTTTGAAGTAATTATTATCCCTCCAAAACTACCCCTTAGTCTAGCCGGGGAGATGCAAGATTAGGCACTTCTAAACAACTGTATCACATACAATCAACTCACAGTTAACACTGATAAAACAAAAGTATTAATATTTGCAAGAGGAGGGCACAAACATAATTTAAATCAAAAGTTTTATTACAATGGTCTCAGATTAGAAATATGTAGTTAATCAGTTTACGTATCTAGGTGTCGATTTCTCCTCTACAGCCTTGTTCTGTACTATGGCTAAGAATACTAAAATAAAAGCTTGTCGCGCTATTGGAGCAGTAATGGATATTATGTGTCGATCAAAAATGAATACATGGGATTCCAGAATCAGATTGTATGATTCTATAATTTTATCTTCTCTCTCTTTTGGAATTGGCGTGTGGGGATTACGCTATACTGATCTTATTGAACGAGTTCAGGTTAATTTTTTTAAAAAATTGTTAAATTTGTCACATATACTCCTGATTACATTGTACGGCTTGAGACATACTCGTCTCACTTATCATTAATCATTTTTAAACATGCTTTAATGTGGTTAAATAAACTTAAAATGATGGATAATTCTAGAATGTCTAAAATCAGTGTTATATACGACTTTTACAATTAACTGCTGAGAATGTTAAATATAATTGGGTCTTACAAGTTAAGGAATGGTTCACTTTTGCAGACTGTGAACATTTGTGAATAAACTATTTAAATACATGTTCACATACATTGGATGGCGTTATTTTAGGAAGTTTCGAAAGAAAACTACAAGATAGTTATATATCTAGGAAGGTTACGTCCAGTTATTCTTTAATATACTCTCAGTTGTTAATTGATAAAACCAGAAAGAATTATTTGCGAATTCCTGCATCTATATATATATATATAACGAGAATTATAGCACAAATCAGAACTTTCAGTAAAAAGATACTGAAATTTTCGTTTAAAGGTAATTTCTATTTAATTGATTGCAGTGAAATTTGTTCCGTTTGTAATATGCTTACACCAGAATCGTTGGAGCACATTCTCTTCAAATGCCCAATTTACAGTCCTCTTAGAGAAAACAGATTTTTTAATGGTGTGGATGGTATTGATGGTCTAGTACATTATTTAAACGTCAATAATGACAATCTCTCCGAGCTCTCTATTCTAGCCCATAGTGTCATTGGTATCTTAAAGTTAAGAGCTTTTGCATGCGGAGAATAGATAATTATACAATGCATTTTATACTTATTGTACTTAATCTATGTACCGAACCCTTGTGAAAAGATGTATCTTATGCGCAATAAAACTATCTATCTATCTACTAATAAGGATGAAATTGTTTTGGATACGTCAGATCATCGTAACAAGATTGCACCAAACCATAGATTTATACAAGTAAAAAAAAGTCAAGCTTCAAAAAACACAGTTTCTAATCATTCTAACACTAACCTCAAAATTCAAAAACTGATCATAAAATTCGCATTCTGAACTACGGGCTGGATCTGGCTAGATGCAAGTTTACTATACTTTCGCGACTGTCGTCTAATGTGTTCTACTTTTAATTATAAATATATTGTTTATTTATCTCTAAATTGGCAATGACCTCCTTTATTGTATACCTATTTTTTTTTAATTCGAAAATGATGCATTACTAAGACAGATAAAAATTTTTCTGAAATTGTTAAAGGTGATATGTATGTCATGGCTTATTTTTAACACGCTTATATATGCTTCACTTATATGTATGTTTGTTTGTAACCGTCTTCTTTGGACTCGATGTTGGCCCACTTTGAACGAACATATTAATTCGAAATTTTGTAGACTTGTTAATGACCGATGACAATACAATACATATAGTAATAAAACACAGGGTGTTATTAAATCTTGAACCTATACTTATATCTCGTTTTTCCTTGAAACGTTCTACTAGAGCAAATGCACCAACTGGCACTGTAGCTTAGTTGTTTAAATCGCCTGTCTAGTAAACAGGAGATGGCGAGATCGAATCTCCGCGGCGTTATGTTTTGTTTTTAAATCTGTTATTAATATAATTCACAAAAGTAAATTCAATCAGCTAAAAAAATTATATTAGCTTCAGTTGTATATTTGTATGTTTGTTTGTAACCGTCTTCATTTGGACTCTATTTTGACCCACTTTAAACAAACAGATTTAATTTAAACTTTGTACACTTCTCAAGGACCGATAACAATATAATATAGTAATAAAATATAGGGAGTTCCATTTAACTTAATACTCAATTTTTATCCCCTTCAAACGCTTCTTCGTCTGTTTCAATATTATGTTCGTTGAATCCCATTGAACATCCCCAAGCACGTTTGCATATACCTAACTTAGGTATATAACTCCCTATCTTTAATGTAATTTTTCTGTTGAATCATTCATTTACAGGATATTTTTTGAAAAGTGCTGTTTTCTGAAGAACAATTCAATGATTACACCTTGATTCTGTTGAAATTTTCTGTTAATTACTGTATCACCTTTGCAAAAACAATTATTACAGTTCAAGTATTGTTAATAAACTATCCTAAATTTTTCAAAAACTTCAAAAAAACATAATTAAATTTCCTTCCATTTACACTAAAACCTTCCATCAAAAGAAAGAATCTTTTTTTGTTTACTTCGTTCGAAAAAACTCAATAAAAATATTTAATTTGACTAAATTAAAATTGCATGGTGGATAAAAAATAGTAAATTTTTATTTACCTGTTGTAACGGGAACTAAATTAAAACTACGCAAAATAACCCAAATTTTTCAATTTATCATATCGCGCAGCTGATAAAATAACTATCTTAGATTTGTTGAATACAGTATTGACCATTAGGAAATGGGCAATATCCTGGTGACACAAATATGTAATCGATTTCGGTTCGGATAAACCAGTGTTCATACATAACTTAAAGGAATCAACCAAGTCCTACTCATAAAAAAAAATATTAAAAACCATTTTAATCACTTCTATAATAGTGATATGAGAATACTTCCTATACACCTTCTACATTTTCAGGTCATTTAGATGGCAAAAGAATAGAACGTTCTACGGGGATCATTCCTCGATTCTACTCTACTGATGTTCTCTTGAGATCAAAATTTAGTATTCTGGTGCATCAATGACGGGATAAAGCCACGTCAATGCCAAATTTCTTGACCAATCGTAAAGCCGAATGTTTTGATAAAATTTGAATCTGCCATGTGAATTTTCATCGGTTTAATCGAAATTTTTATGTAACAGCATAGTTAGCAACAAGAAGGAATGGGATCCAAATACCATTACCAATCTTGCAAAGAAATTCAATGGTACACAGACAGCTCAAAAGCAATAAAAGGAACTGGGATAGGAGTATAGGGTCCAGGAACCAAACATTCTGAAAGCTTGGGAAAAACCCCAAGTATATTTCAAGCGGAAATTCACGCAATAAGAAAGTGTGCCCAGTTTAATATTGACAAATGATATAGAAGGCAAAAGCTTATCATAATGTCGGATAGTCAAGCAGCCATTAAAGCACTGAGCTCTTGTGTCATCAGTTCCAAAATGGTGTGGGAGTGCCTAGGCATATTCAATGAACTATGCGAGAATAATATAGTAACCTTACTGTGGATTCCAGGACACACTGGAGTATAAGGAAATGAAATAGCAGAAAGACTAGCAAAGAGGGGGACTTAAAGACCCTTTTGGCGGCCTCAACCCTTTTGCGGTATCAATCCCAATATAATATTGGAAGAAATAGGCGAAGCCGAAGAAAAGAGAAGATCCAACCATTGGAAAGATCTAGATAGCTTAGACAATCAAAGATTCTGATGGGAGACTACAATCCGTTGAGATCCAATGAATGCATTAGGAGTTTTAACAGGAATCCTAACGGGACATTACCGTCTGAACGGGCACCTGAAAAAGCTCAAAATAGTAGAGGAAGAAGAATGTAGATTCTGTGGCATGGAAGTTGAAAACTCCATCCACATACCTTCGAATTGCACAGACATTCAGAATCCTTAGGCACAGCATTTAGGAGACTATTGGATAGAAGAGGGACATTTACCTAAGGTGAAGCCTGCAGATATCCTAAAATTCCTTAGGGAAATAGGACTACAGGAGCTACTAGTCTCTGAGACGTTCCTCGAGAACTAATTAGAAGTAAGGGGGCACAATAGATCTTTTGGGTCTTAGTGAATGTCACCCCATCATACATACATACATAGTTAGCGCGTGTCAAAAAATATCAAACGTCAAAATGCATAGTCATGTTTAGTTAAATTAACGCCAAAGTTGCCGCTTTGTTTAAAGCTGTACCTTGACTGAATTTTTTAAGTTGATGAGTCAGTCGAAAAAAAGAATTAAGCCTAGAAAGCTTTTGCACAATAATTCTTACAATTCTCAAAGACAACTGTCTCAACAAGAATGCTGGCCGAGTTGGTTCCTGTTTTCGGCAATAGAGCACCACATCAGTCGACAATTTCTCGTTGGTACGGAGAACTTAAAAGTGGAAGGATTCATCTTAGCGACGATCCAAGAACAGGTCCACCAACAACGGCAGTTACCCAGAAAAACGTCAAACTTGTAGGTACATAAGCGGATCCAAGAAGATCGACATGTCAGATATCGTGTAATTGGTGCATCATTAGATATTTCAAACGCCACTTTAAAAATAAATTAAATGAAGAATTATTTGTAAAAAAAGAGTCAGTTGGTGTGAAAAAACTGTAAGCCTGTTTAACGCCAATATGCAATGTATAAAATAAAACCTCCGTATAACGCGGTTTTTGTTTTTAAATGACAAATTTTTATTCTTAATTTCAAAGTTTTAGCTCCCTGTATCTAGTTTACTAATCCCTTAAGGAGTTTATGTTCCAGTTACAACATACCCGTCCAGAATAGAACGTTGTCGGTCGGATACAAAAACACCCTGTATCATTTTTATAGTTAAAAAAATCAGTTTTATGTTAAACTATTGTAAAAATAATATTGTAAGATTTGTTCAAACGGACATCCGCATTTAAATATACAATCTTATCTCTTATTCATTATAATCTTATAATTCAGTAAACACATGCTTTGTTTACCAACACTAATTAGAGGAGAGGAACCACGTTCGGAAAGTGCTAAAGTGAGATTAAACAAAACGTACATAACAAATGCAGAATTGATTAAAGAATGCCGAGAACATTTCATTCCTAAAAAATCAATTTCAGCTCTTTCTAATAAACTTAATAACTTTAAACAAAGAAGTGGTCAATCAATCGGACAATTTGGAAGATAACCACCACGATGAGAAATTATAAAATACTTCAAAGTAAATACAACCGAAGAGTTTGTAATTTTACCTTGTACAGTAGGAGAAGGCGTATTTCTATCAAGTTGTTTAGTTAAACGAGATAAGCAAAGTTTAATACCAGTAATAGTTATTTGTTTTACTAGGTGTAGCGTAGCGAGGCTATGAAACCAGCCAAGGCATTAAATCTGCTTTTCTGCCGTGTGAAACATATAATTTTGTCTTCATATTTGTTCCAATTCCACGCAAAATCGACTTTTTCATATTTAAATTGCGTTTCATTATCAATATCCAAATAACTAAATTATTTTATCAAAGGTAACTGGGCCCTAGCAACGAACTTTTTCTGCCTAGGCATTAAAAGTGCAACTTCTAAGCCTGCCAAGTGTCATTAAAAGGCCGCTTTTAATGTCATTTGGAGAAAAAAATTTTGAACGTTAAGTACGATGAGGTAATCATCAAAAATTTTGAGCCAACTTTTGAACCGACAAATAATTATGACATCGTAAATTTTGGAAATAAAGGCACCTCCTCGGTAAGCCCTATTGATAAATTATAAAGTCTTAATTCACCTGGAACATTTAAATACGGAAGAAAGGAATACTTTACAAAAAATTTGTTCTAAATATTCAGATGTTTTTTTTTTGCTAGAAAATGATAAATTAACAAACAGTAACAAATGTTTTAAAACAAAAACTACATTTTTAAAAAAGGGTCTAAGCCAGTTATGTTAAACCGTATAGGTTACCATATGCTCAACAAGAAGAAATAAACAGACAAATAGCTAAAATGCAGGAGGAAGGCATTGTATATAGAAGAATCTACATCAGATTGGAACGCTCCAATCTCACTGCTACCTAAGCGAGAATATTTAAACGGTAACAAAAAATGGAGGATATGCATAGATTACAGGTTAATAAACAAACAACTAAAGGATGAAAAATGATCATTAACGCTCGTAGTAGAAATACTCAATTCATTATCTCACATTTAGATTTGTCTCAAGGTTTTCACCAAGTCGAATTAGAAGAATCTAGTAGACCTTTCACTAGTTTCACGACGGATAATGGAAAATGGCAATTAACCAGACTCCCACAAGGACTGAAGGTGAGTCCTAACGTTTTTTCAAGAGCTATGACTATACAGTAAAATTCACGAATGTTTCTCGTTACGTCATACTTCCCTGAATGTATCAGAGACACTCTAATTTTATGAGGATATCACTGACCGCGTATGTCCTATTAAAACAGATGGAAAGGTACATATATCTTTTGTGCCTGAATTAAGCTACGCCATTACGTCTTTATCGGTTTGTCACTTTGTCTTATGTTGTGACAACGATTGTACTTAAAAAGTGAAACGGAAATCATTCTGTCACCATTGTAGTTCGTCGTCATTTTAATTACTTTAAAGAGGTAAAGTTCATTTACATTTATTGTGATATTTTTCGACAAAATGCCTGGTAAACGTTTGGATGAAAGTAAACGTGAGTGTATTAGAAAATTAGATGAATATTTCCAAAAGAAATTGGCTAATGGGGAACCAGTTTTGCTGTTAAATGTCATTCAAGAGTTAAGTTTTGTAACAATTTATTTGTAGAATTTCAAAATGTAGTCTAACTATATGTTAAATTTGATTCGGGTGTTTATGAGTTATGACGTTACGAGAAACACTCGCGACTTTTACTGTAGCTATGGCAGGACTGAATTATAAAAGCGTATTTACATATTTAAATGATTTAATAGTATTTGGCAATAACCTTCTCGTTCATAACATAAACTTAGTAAAAGTGATTACGAGACATTAATCTCAAATTAAACCCAAATAAATGCGACTTAATGCGAAAAGAAATAAACTATTCTCCGGATCCAAGAAAGGTAAAGATCTTGCAGGAATACACAATTCCTAAAGATGCTAAGGAAGCCAAAAGGTTTGTAGCCTTCCCAAACTACTATAGAAACTATATCAAAAATTTTGCGCATATAGATAAACCGCTTCACAACTTACAAAAGAAAGAGGCATTCGACACATTAAAAAATGCTTTAACAACATACCCCATCCTACAATTCCCAGATTTTCAACCTCAGAATAAATTTATTCTTAAATGTGACGGTTCAGGACGTGCGATAGGTTCAGTTCTCTGTAATTCTGACGGATCTGCTATAGCTTATGCTAGCCGAACTTTAAACAAAGCAGAAGTTAACTATTTAACAATCAAGAAGGAATTGTTAGCAATAGTATGGTCAGTACAACACTTTAGGCCGTATTTGTACGAAAGGAAGTTTGTGATCCAGACAGATCACCGCCCGTTGGTTTATTTATTTGGAATGACAAATGCCTCTAGTAGATTAATAAAATTTAGATTAGCGCTGGAACAGTACGATTACACCGTTGAATACATAACCAAATAGCAGATTTTTTTCAAGAATTGAAGTTTCTTCTGAAGATCTGTGGAAAATAGGTTCTATACAAAAAGAGCTAAATGTAATAACAAGGGCAAAAGCACCAACACAAGAGAAAGTGTCAGAAGAAAGGGTTCCAGATACCATTGACTAGATTGATCACCCAGGTTTGGTGGAATTGTTAAAACCCAGTTCAAACTCTTTCGAAATTAAACAGGTACACAATAAAGAATTTAACAATATTCGACATCAGTCAGATATTTATGTATATGAAAATATTATATGTGATACTAAACAACAGATTGTTGATGTATATATATATAATCACCGAGAGAGCTCTTACAGGTTTGTAAAGATAACCGTATCAATGAATTAGTAATTATTAAAAATAAAAAAGGCGCGTCTTAGCTTATGAAAAATATTATCAAGTGTACCGAATCATTTAAAAAGTCAAATGTAAATATTTCTGTAATACAGAGTGTAGAGAAAATAACGGATGCAGAAACTAAGCAGATTTCTTTAATAGGGTCCGTACTTTTGGGTAAGTTTCAATATTTACAGAATTTGCACTTCTTAACATGGAATAGGTTGTCCATAAGATCGAAGCTTTATATTTGGCAGAAAGTTCACTAAAATATACTACACCCTATTTCTTTTTCCATAGGAGCAGAGTGCCTTATTATTTATTCAAAAGTACCATAAATATAGGGTGAGACATTCTTTTTTTATATATGGAATAAAATGATAAAACCGGTCAGTTTTACCAAAATTATATCGACACATCCTGTATCGCCTCAAATACAATGGGGTCGTAAAATTCGGTACAAGGTTAAGGATTGATTAATATGATAAGCCAGTAGCCAGTGTCGTGCAGTCAGTTTGAGGGATAGTGTTTTTTCATTATGTTAATAATTTTGTATTAAGATGAATTTATATTGTGTAGATATTGTATAGATCTATAAAATTCCATTTGTAAAAAAAATACATCATTTGTGATATAAAGAAATATCAGTTTGAAAGAATTTTGTTTTAAACATAGCCATCAGGGGGAAAAGATGGAAATTGAAGGTGCATAGTGATGGTGATTATGATTACTTGGGATAGAGAGATATTTTTGACAGGAGAGAATAATTAGAAATAAAATCAAAATTAAAATAACCGATTTAATATTTTAAAAAAATAGATTATACTGGAAAATGGAAAGAAGAAGTAACCATGCAAATCATATGAAAATTGAAGACCAAAATTATATTGCAAAGGACGTATTTGGCGAATTTGAAGAATTGATAGCATTCAGAACAGGAAAGTAAAATTTCAATTATTTAAATTACCAATAAATTTGAACAAATACTAGAAAAAACATTTGGAAATAATAATATGTAATAGAAAATAGCTTTTTGAAAACCGGAGTAGTATCGAAATTTGTCATATAGTTTAGACCGGAATAAAATGGAAGATTTAATATTTAATAGAAATGAGAAATTTTGTTGGAAACATAAATCAATTCTTAAAAAAGGAAAAATCATAAGAATAATACCTAATCAATTTAGAGAGTTAAAGTTGTTAATGTTTAATTGAATTGAAAAAAAATATTTTAATATTGAACCAAAAACCCTGACAAGAATTTTTGTAATAAATTAACAATTAAAATCGAATAAATAATAAAATTAATATAGAATTACATAAAAACTAATAAAACAAAAGTTAAATATCATAAACTAATAGAGCAATTATATAAAATCAATATAATTTATTATATACCAAAAGATAACTACCTAATTATATTAAATATTGCACAATTCAAGTACCTATCTACATTTATAGCTACCTGGTATACTTTGTGACCGCATATAACTATCAAAACTTTCATTGTTTAAAATACCTAGGATAACTTTTGTAGTTTTAGAGACGTAATGTTACCCAATAATAAACATATCAAACTAGAAAATAAAAAAATAATTTAATTTATTAAGAAATTAAAATTACACCAACTGCTCGAATTGACGAACCCTCTGTTGAATGCACATGCGCATGTAACAACAGCATTACACCGGCCATGTACACATTTCTATAACAATTGCTTTTGATGTAATGTGAATGTTGAAGCTATAAAAATCAACAGTATGCTTTTTTTTCTCCATATTGGTTATATTCATTCACACAAATTGTGAACAAACTGATACAAAAACACAAAAAAAATTAAATGTGTTCCATATTATTTTTTACTTACCTACATAACGTGTTACACTCGGTTCTGATTAAAATTTATGAATAATGAAGTCTACCTACCCAGTTACGTGAACCAAAAATGCAAGCTTTGCATTTAATTCCTAGAAGCCGCCTCCCAACATCAACACGAATGGAACCTATATAAATAGATCCCTAGACGACTTCTAGTCACTCTGTTCAAACTTCCGTTCTAACTTCTGTTATAACGTATTTAATATTATTCAACATTATAATTCCATTGTACTAAGTAAATAAATTATATTTAATTGTAAATTGTTTTTAAAAACTAACTTTCCAACACGAAAGTTATATCTACCCTAATTTTTGTTGCCCAATTCCAAATACTGACAAACTACAAAAAAACTACAGAAATTATAAACGAATTCATCCACATTACAGTACTGATTTAAAAATAAAAAATATATTGTGTTTTCGTTATTTTCTCTACGTTCATGCAAAAAACAAAACTTTATTGAACTCTATTTAGTGGAAAAACTAAAAAACCTAGGACATGCCACAAGATGGTATGATGAAAAGGATATAGAAGGCAAAAGATTATCATAATATCGGATAGTCAAGCAGCCATTAAAGCACTGAGCTCTTGTGTAATCAATTCCAAAATGGTGTGGGAATGCCTAGGCATGTATGTATGCATTTTGGGGTAACATTCACTGAGACCTAAAAGATCTATTGTGCGCATACTCAATGAACTAGGCGAGAAAAATATAGTAACCTTACCGTGGATGGAGATGGACTAGCAAAGAGGGGGACTGAATCTTTTGGGGGCCGGAACCCTTTTGCGGTATCAGCCCCAATGTAATATTGGAAGAAATAGGCAAAGCCGAAGAAAAGAGAAGATCTGACCTTTGGAAAGATCTAGTAGGGCTTAGACAATCAAAGATTCTGATGGGTGGCTACAACCCGTTGAGATCAAATGAATGCACTAAGAGTTTTAACAGGGATCCTATAACGGGACATTGCCGCCTGAACGGGCACCTGAAAATAGCTTAAAATAGTGGAGGAAGAAGAATGTAGATTATGTGGCATGGAAGAAGAAACCTCCATCCACATACTTGCGAATTGCACAGCAATTTAGAATCCTAGGTCACAGCACCTAGGAGATTATTAGATAGAAGAAACCTGCAGATATCCTAAAATTCCTCAGGGAAATAGGACTAAAGGAGCTACTAGTTCTCAGGAACTAAGTAGAAGTAAGGGGGCACAATAGATCTTTTAGGTCTCAGTGAATTCCACCCCATCATACATACATACCTAAGACACGATTTTATGTGTACCCAGTGTCATTTTAAATATATACAATATTTAATATTTAGTTTGTGATTGAAGTCAATCGATCCTTTGACAACACTGTGTTGCGAAACAATTGTAGGTAATTTTGTAACAATAATTGTTAGTATTACAGTAGAAATTAAGTTTATTGAAAATCGAATTTTATTTAGTTGTGCGTTTTCCTCGATTCAGAAATATAAATTGAAATCCACATTTTTTACACAGTTAATAACTAAAATGGAAAAATGGAATTTATTACCAAATTTTATTTAGGAAAAATTTAACTAAGTAAACTTTTTCCGCCGAGACTGAGATATCTCCCTCTCGCTTCTTTGTTTGCGCATCTCAGAGTTGAAATGAATTTGGTCGAGGTGTACATACGTACATAGTGGAAAAACTAGTTCTTTATTGCATCAGTGCAATCAAAATTTCATTGCACTAATCTGTCATATTACTTAGCGTTTTGTATTCATGACAAACATAAACATTCAAATCGACGCCATTTTTAGTCGATTTAGAGCATCCTAACCAAGACATTTTTTGGTTTTTACCTGCACGTAGAAAAAATATTGTATGCACCTCATGCAAAAAGTGTTTATTGCACATAAATTCACGTCGGTCGCCTGCAATAAACACTTACTTTTTGCACTTGTTGCATAAATAACTACTTACCACCATTATATATAAGTATTTTTGGTGATCTGTTTTAATTGAATAGTTCTGAATGAATATAATGAAATTTAGTAAAAACTATCGGAACTGCGTTTTTGGATTTTTGTCTTAAGGCCACTGCGTAGTGTAGTTAACGTACTGGGTGGCCAACTAAGAACGGCCGTCGGCCATATCTCAGGAGTGGATTATAGCACAGGTTTGGGAAAAAAAATTTATAACAAAAGTGGCCTCGACAAACGCCTGGATATTATTTCAGAATTGTAGATCCGCCGCTAGAGGGCGTATTTGACACTTAAAATTTTAACTTGCAAAATTTTTCAAAATGTACTCAATTAAGGAGCATATTAAATATTATAATCAGATTACTCGACAAACTCTGCATATTTTTAATATGACAAGGTTAAGTAAATCTCTTGAAATGAAGGGTGGGTAGAGGGGTACCTTGTTACGAAAAAACGCCGGTAATTCCGGTTCTGCTTGACCGATTTTAATAATCTTGATGTTGTTTGAAAGAGCTTTTGTTGAACAATCGAAAATTTGTAAATATGATGCAATCTGATTAATAACATAAATGCTAGAGGGCGCTGTTTTATTTTTTTTAAATATTGTGTTTTCTCGCAACAATTTTAAATGGAAGCAAACAAATTGAAATAGGTCTTCAAAAAGTAGACTAAATTAGTAATAAAACACTGCAAACCGCAAGGCGATATCTCTCTTCTATCCTGAGATTTCGTAAGAAACAGGTAAATGGCGGAAATTGTTCTTCCAATGTCTAGGCTAGTTCGCGTTAACAGAAATTATTAAATTTAGCCTGAATGAATTGATGTTAACGGTGAACACTTTGAACCTTTAGTTTAATATTACAGGAAATAATATTACGGGAAATAGGACTAAAGGAGCTACTAGTCTCTGAGACTCTCCTCAGAAACTAAGTAGAAGTAAGGGGGTACAATAGATCTTTTAGGTCTCAGTGAATGTTACCCCAATAAACACATACATACATTAATATTACAGTTAGGATTATACTTTTGGTGGCTTGTTTCGTTTAGAATAAATTGTTTATTAAAATTTATTATTTTTTAGGATTCTTTGTTACATTCAACGTTTATTGCTTTCACATAATAGGTCAATAATTATAGTTTCAAATAAATATTACAAAATAACTGGTTTTATAAACTTTGGGTATAGGGAATGCTTAAAAAAAATTAAAGTTACATAATCGAAGATTTTATTTTTCCTATAAAATACAGGGTGTGCCATTTGAAATAAGAAAGAAAATGACAGATTCGAGTTTCCGTCCACCCTGTATATAAAAAAGAAAATTAAAATTTAATAGATTTCGAAGATATTACATCATATTACGAAACTCTGTTAGGCAAAATACATTTTTTTTCTTCAACGTACAATAAGCTACAGAGCGTTGATTTACTTACGATTTTCACATAAACGTGTCCATATCTTTTGAAGGACTCTGTATAACGTAGCAAAATCTTATATCAAAAGCTTTAAAAAAATAAGAGCAATCTGAATTTGGTGTAATATACAGGGGTTCTTATTTAAAAAAGCATATGTTTGTTTTGTAACGGAGTTATGCAGCACTCTGTATAGTTCAATATAATTTCAAAATATCGACCTTACAGACATCTACTATTTTTGTTGGTAACATTTTTTGATATCTCTTAAAATAACCCATATACCGAAGTTTGTCGTAAGATTGGTACACCCTGTATAACCGTCCCACATCGTATATTGCTTTACTAATTAATTATTTTTTATTGCAGGTAAGGAGAATTTTTCTTTAAACTCTGTAAGTACCAAATTGATGTAAATTTACTTTTATTATTTTCTACACATTCTGGTAAATTGTTTAACAACAATATAACAAAATATTAGGTAAATATAGTTATTTTTCATGACAGAAAACAGAGTTAGTCAGTTTACCAAGAAAATTTTCTGAAGTATCACAAAAGGGTGAGAATAAAAAATTGAAAATAATTTGACAAATTTTAGAAAATTTAATAATTTCGCAATGGCCACTCGTATCTATTGCCTGGCAACAAGTTTGAGAAAAGTCCAGGAGCCCAATTCTTGACATCACTAGCTATCGAGCGAATTCGCGGCATAACGAGCAGTAGTTAGCGAAGACTTTCCTACTACGCAATTCTTGAGGTGATTCGTTAAAGGGCGTCCTGAGAAATTTGGCAATACCGTAAATAAAGCGTTCGCTCATCTTGACGCTGTCAAATTTTTCCCATTTTATGGTTATGTTTTATATTGTATATCCATTTAAAAATGTTTTATGAAATGGATCCAAACGCTTTAAATAATGAATTACGCGGACGCGGAGGAAAGGCTTCGGAAAAGCAAAGAAATATGATGGCGGAATATTTGCAAGGGAAGGATGAAATGATTAGTGGTAAATTCTCAAAAAACTTTACTACTAAATGCTTCGAAAAACGAAGTGTTTCAATAAAAGCCGCTTCATTCATAGTCGTGAAGGGATTCGAAGGATTGCGCCAACCTGGAAATTTTGAACTTCTATTTCCGCCAGCTCTAAATTATCGATTAACATTCTCAAGCTCGACTTCTCAAACAGAATTACAATTTTAATTTTTTTCAACAAAAATAATATCAACCTATACGCGCGCTGTCACTTATCTATCACTTTCAGTATAAATATAAAGATTATCTGGTTATCACATACAAAAATGTACTCGCTGCATAACAAACACTATCAAGCGAATGAGCAAAGCAGAGAGCGCTCAAGAATAGTATTTTAACGAATTCGTTAGGAAGCGAGTAACCTTGAGTGTTGCGAACGGTCAAGAACTGGGGTCCTGGAGAATTATTATCTAATTTATCAAATTCTCGTGTGGTATTCGATATATTATTTTTTGGCGTTACAATCAAAATCAGTTTTAACATTTTATATTTTTATTCCAACAATGGACCCTGCACCATTTTATAGGTAATCCTGGTTCTCGTACGATTTTCGATTTTTTTTTATATGTTGTAGTCTTAATGGTAACTAAGAGATCGTGATGGGTTAAAACTGTGCAGGCCCTCCGGTTTGGCGGTGGTGGCGTCTTGAAGTTGCGTCCTGAGCATAACCTTTTGCCTCCTAGCACTATAAATCTCGCAATAAAAGCAAATGTCTTGTATGTCGGGGGCTCATGAGGAGGTCTGCCACACTTCTGTGCCATCAGAAACGCAATTTCTCCAGATTGTGCCTCCGCAATGGTCAATGAAACCTAACGAAATCATCAACAATCACGTTAGGTAGGTTAGTTGGATACATCTAACTCCCAAATTCCCCACGAGTTGGTCCCAAAAGACTTTTTAACATTTTCTTGATCCCACGCACCCATCTCTAGTAGTAGATACTTCATGAAAAATCCGGTAGTTCGGATAGATACTGGGATAGATATTTGTCAAAAGAGCCATCACCCGTGACAGACGTCAGTCGGAAATTGTCAGACATTTTCTTGTTGTCTTCTATGTCCTGACGCTGCGTATTTTTCTTTTTTTTCGAATCTATGTCTGTGTTGTTTCGCCAGCTCTCCCCTCCAAATACGAATGTCCACAACCATATTCTCATCAAGAACTAGCAAACAAACATTGCAAACGAAGCAATTTTCCATTTCAGGTAGCGCTCTGGTGCACACTCAGAGCCACAAATATACTTTATATCGTGAATGCGAATGTCGAGCTTGATCCGACTGACGTCTGTCACGGGTAATGGCTCTTTTGACAAATATCTATCCCAGTATCTATCCGAATTACCGGATTTTTCAGGAAGTATCTACCACTAGAGATGGGTGCGTTGGATCAAGAAAATGTTAAAAAGTCTTTTGGGGCCCACTCGTGAGGAATTTGGGAGTTAGATGGATCCAATTAACCTACCTAACGTGATTGTTGATGATTTTGTTCGGTTTTATTGCTTCCGCTTGCTGTTAAAACATCGACCTAACAAATTGACCATTGCGGAGGCACCCTCTGGAGAAATTGCGATTCTGATGGTACAGAAGTGTGGGAGACCTCCTCATGAGCCCCCGACATACTAGAAATATGCTATTATTGAGAGATGTATAGTGCTAGGAGGCAAAATGTTATGCTCAGGACGCAACTTTAAGACGCCACCACCACCAAACCGGAGGGCCTGCACAGTTTTAACCCATCACGATCTCTTAGTTACCATTAAGACTACAACATATAAAAAAAAATCGAAAATCGTACGAGAACCAGGATTACCTATAAAATGGAGCTGGGTCCTTTATATCACTCGACTTAATAAAAACAGAATTTATTTTACGAATTTCTTGAAAATTTATAACAGACGCGTCAGATCAAGAAAATACGTTGTCATGTGGTTGTCATTCAATAAAAACAATGTACATTGAATTATTCTCGCATGAGTAATGTGAGTAGATTATTCTCACTATAATAACGTTTTGATTGGCTAGAATGTATATAAATTACTGAAATTGAAAAACTCCTATTGTACGAGAAACGTTAAAAAATAATCGTTAATAAAATTTGCTTTATGTCACGACCAAAAGATCTCGCGAAAACTTTCGGAGTAAAAATATAAAACATTTTCTATATTCTCCAGACAAAATTTCAATTTAAAAACGAATTTACCAACCAATAAGAACAATAGGGAGTTATTGGAAACACGAATTTACTGCCTTGCAGTAATTGTGATGACCTGAAATAAATAGTGCTCGACCTTAAAAGAGACTTAAAATTTGGAGTTATTGGAACATGAAACTTCAAAATGACATTATATTAAGGTAGGCACATTGTTTTCAAAAATGTAACCTTACTTTTTTTAAGTAGGTAGGTACATCAGTGAACTGTCAATACAGTTACATACGTTTTAATCTTTCGGTTCACATTTTCATTTGTATTGAAAGTAATTAAGGATGGAGGATATTCTACAAGTAGCTATTTTGGCAGACAACAACGATGAGGAAATAGAGTACATCATACTGGAAAATCTTTTTTAAAACTGCGAGTTCAAGATTGTTCTGAATAATTTCCCATCCATTTTCATTTTGCATGGGGTTATATGCTAGGAATTCTTTTAAAAATGCTATGTCATCTTCTAAATTTTTCTACACGAGTTTCTGAACAGGAAACGTTCATCTTATTTTTTATTCCACGGAGGGAGAACGGATAACTTTAAACTTTGAAGAAAAAAGTTAGGTTGAGTCCTGTCAAGTTTTGTCACAGATGACACATATCACATACAAATTGTGACATATAAATATGAAACATGAAATAAGGTCGGGATAGTGCACTGCAGTAATCGTGCACAAATAAGGACAAGCACTAACCTTAATAATGTTTCCCTTATTTAAAACATCAAATGCGCATGCGTATATGTCAATATAAGGACAGCACTGTTACTGCTTGACCTTATAAAAGTTCCAATAACTCTCTAATATTAAAACCGAAATACAGTAAATCTCCACACTTAGCTTTTTTGGAAATGTACCAGTTCAAAATACAATAGAACTCATCAAAATTAAATTAGAAACTATTCAGATAGAACGAACCAAATTAAGCGTAGCAACATTAATGAGGTTATTAAAATTATGTAAAAGAAAAACATGTTTTCCATTTAATAACGATTTTTATTACCAAAATTTTGGTCTTACCAATGGCTCTTGCCTCGCATCAATTTTATCAAATATCTACATTTTTAAATCCAAATAATCAAAATTAGGAAGCTATTGTTTTGTGGAGATATGTATATCTCCGAAATTTTAGCAATATAGCTTTGACTTAATACCTTTGACTAATTTTTTTACAAATATAAATGTTTTCAGCTTGTGCATCTAATAGTCTTGAACTGCTAAAGCTCATTTTCTGACCTTGTGACACAATTTACTATTTAATAACCACTTATAATAATAACAGTGATTATATAGGTAACTCATGTTCTAATGAACCAATACAATCCTTGAATTTCCCTTAGTTACGACGTATTGATAAATGAATATACCCCTTGACGACGTGATATAATCGTTTTGGTGTTTCGCTTCCTGCCATATTGTGATCATTTCCATAGTAACGGGCGAGCTCAATGAAATGTCAGTTAATTCTTCAAAATGCAGCGCTTTGGTTTCATTTCAAGTGGTGAAATTGATCAAGAAATTGAAAATTTAACACCAGAAAATACTACAAAAACGCATAATTATGTTTGAAAGCAGTTTACGGTGTTTTGTGAACATCGAAATTACAAACTTTCTGATGATATTTCGAATGAAAAAGTAGCAGATATTAGTTGCTTTTTTTCTATCCCCCGGCTTAGCTTAGCTAACTACAGAATTCTTAGCTGAGCTGAATTGTAGTTCGAACGCTGCACAGTCGACAATATCGGCGCAAGCACATTCGCATACAAACAAAGATGAAAAGGTAAACAAATTAATAAATCAAAAATTTATTAAATTAGAACTTTCAATTTCGAAGGTTAAGTAAAATTACCAATAAAATCAGGAAACTAGTAGCAGATTAAAATAAAAATTCAAAACGGATTCTATTAAAAAAGCGCCCAATATGATTTATAAGGTTAGAATATTTATCAGATGTCAAAAATAAGTGACTTCTCTTGCATTCGCGGTTAAACTTAGCTAAGAAATTTTGCTAAGTTAAAAATCTGGCATACTTGGCGGAGGCAAGGGGGGAGGTCAATTGATCTTAGTAAATCTAACTTCATTGGCAAAACGAACACTAACTTAGCTTAGTTTAACTTAGGTTAGCTTAGATTGGTGGTAGAAAAAATGATTAATAAAAACTCAAAGAAATAACTAGAAAGATTAAAATTATTTAAAATTAAAAGTGGTTCGTAGTGCAACTGATTTGAAACGTGAATTGAATTTAAGAAAACCAGATTGTTTTTATTTACCAAAGGTGATTAAATATATTCAAAGATAAGTAAAGTGGGAAAGATATGTTTTATTTTCGATATTTTTGAAGACGGGGACAAAAACAAATTTTTTTATTTTTGTTGCCCAACCTCACTTACTAAACATACTTTCAAATGAGCTGGCACCAATAAAACATCATGGACTCAAAGTGTATGCAAAGCTTATGATTGGCTGTTACTGTTCTGCAGTCAGATGTTTTTGGTATTGGATTTAAACTGGCGCTTTCTACCGTGACTAGAAATTTTAATACATTGACCCCGATCTAGTCATATAGTATCCAAGCTACACAGGATAGATGAAGGAAAAATAAAGAAACTATTGGAGAAAAGGAAACCTGTAGTAAACTAAACAACTGGTTATGTAGATGTACCGAAATCTCCGAAAATGGAAAATTTAAATTGCTGACTACTGCAAAGAATGTGAAGAAGGATAGGAAATTATTGAAAGCCTACTTTGTCAAGAACTGAAAAAAATTCATTACAACTTTTTATAGATATAAGAAGTGACACACTTGAGAATCGATAGAATAAGGATCTTCGTAAGATACTGGAAGTGTGCCAAAACAAGACGAAGAAGAGAGGTGTGTGAAACAGGGAAAATCCAAGGTCTCATTAGTGGCCTTAGGCACTCGAGTGAATAGATCCCATTACTTGCGCCCCCTTATCTAAGCTAACTTAGTTGATAACTGGACAATAATGAACTAGTATAATAAAATTCAATTTAGACACTATCCGGTATTTAACTTTTTTAGAATCGGCTTATGATATAATAAATAAGATGTATCACCTGAATAAATGAATGAATATTTTTTAATAATTGATGTACTTTTTCGCATGTAGAAGAAAATTTTAATATTTCTGCGGTTTACATTTTAATTACCCTTTTAAGATAGGTACAAAAGTATATTTCCAAAAGACAATGGCAGTATTCAGCCGGTCTGATTGGTTGAAACATGGAGGCTAGATAAGGAGATCGAACTCATGCTGAAACATTTAATAATCTACTGAAAACAATTATGACATTTATTATTATAATTACCTATTATTATTAATCTTTAGTTAACCACATACACTTCTATATTGCGGGATATTTCGGCACACTATGTTTGAATCAACTTTAGGTCGCCACTGATTATACATTCGAACGCGTCTAAGCGCTTGATATGTTGGCAGTAGTTCACCACCACGTGGGGAATTTACAATTTGTTCCTGTTTTTTGTATACTCGAATATGGTGTACAAGTACCTATGTAAATTTATATTTTGTTTAATAACATCATCATCAAAAACAACAACAAATTAACATAATTAATAGTCATTAAAAATAAAATAATTGTGCAGCTTGTAAAAAATCTCGAAAAATAATGACTTTATCGCATAATAATATTTATTCACAATCGGTCAGTAATATAGACATTTCTCACCTTTAATACGGTAGGGAAGTGACTCATTACTTACTTTCACTTCCACGCTATAGCCGGAAATAGTTATTTATGATACAAGTGCGTGAAGTTATACTTTTGCGCACGAGTTGCGAGCGTAGCAAGTGCCTTTTTCGCAACGAGCGCGCAAAAGTAGGTACTTAACGCACAAGTGTCATACAAAACTTTATCTACGACCACATTAAGAAAAAATAAAAAAATGTGCTCTGAAGGGGTTAAAAATCATAAAAATGAATTTTCTATAAATAAATATATACACAACGAATTCTAATTATTTAAATTAATATTTACAGTAAAATGAGGACAATTATTTAAATTACTAATTATAACATTGAGTAATTTGTCTTTTTTTTAAAGTAACTTGGTTACAAGACAATAATTGGGATGTTAAATTTGATGTTGAAGGTGTATCAATATCGATGAAATCGTTCAATTTGGGCTGTGAGATTGAAGAATTTTCTATTACAACATTTTCGATGTAATGCTTGACTTTTTTATTGTTACACCAATCTAAAAAATCAGCATAAGATTTCGTCTAAATTTTTTGAGAACTCTGTGGAACCAGATTATTAATTGCATTTCCGGCAATTTCAGGTGGTGTGCAATCCGAAGAAATGCATTCTTCTCAAAGTGTAATTAAAATTTTAAATATAACAGAAAATATGTTTCACTATGTCTGGCACTTCTGTCAAATTTACTGACAGCACAAAAGTTTATACAACAAACGACTAAATTCAAGGCAACTAGATAATTACGTAGCTAAAAAAGAGTGTTAAAATGAAAACCCCATTTAAAAAGCATTGGTCATTTACGCACGCTTTTGGGTGTTATAATGAAACTCCATATAAAAAGCGTTGTTCATTTACGCACGCTTTTTAATGTATGTATAATGTATGATTTCACACATTTTTTTGGTTCGTAAATGCCTAATATTAAAGGAGGTCGTAGATAATAGTATATTGTATACCTAGGCGGTAAAGTGGCATTTTTCAGGCCGAAAGAAGATATGGACCACCACTTCTTGAGGCCTGAAAAAGCACTTTACTGCCGAAGTTTACACATAATTTTTTATCCTACACAATAATTATTGGTAATATTCTTTCTATAAAAATTTTATTTTATAATATGAAATTCATTACCGTTTTTAGCCTACACAATAATTGTTACATTATTTTATCTGATTCAGGTTTCATAACTGGACAAGTTAAACAAACAAATATCGAAATACGACAACTTATGATTGTATTTGCATCAGACATTGACAACTGCTAACAATTTATTTTTATACTGACGTTTATTTTAAGCGATTCGTTTTTGTTTCTTCTAAATATGATGTGATTGAAATCGCTTAGGTATGCTATTTTAAGTGGGATATCAATCAAATTACCAATTTTTATTTAATTTGTCAATCGGGGGGCCAACTAGCGTGAAAACGTAAATTTTATTTTCTCAAAAAGGGTTATTTTCTGGTAAAATTCAACTTTCTCATAGTGTAGGATAAAAAGTACTTTTCCGGCTAGAAGCATGTGTCACTTTTCTGAAGTATGACAATATTGTGTTATGTTGGTTTTAAAAAAAAAGTTAATACCTTTCTTTGCTTTTCTACGGAATTATTCCTTCAACCGCAGCTTCTTGGACTTCCGGAGGAGTACAGGTTAATTCAAAATAAGACATTATGTACTTGTTTGAGCAAAAAAATCAAAATTTCGTGACAGAATAGTATACTATGCAATGAGCACAAAAGAGCACAAAATGATGCCCATTTTGTTTCGAGTTGCATACTATACTTTTTCTATGACAACATATCGTTCACATTTAATACATCCATACCTTGCAAAAACTTTGAAAGAAATAAACTTATAGGTAATATTTCATTACTCCGAATTCACCGCTAATGGGCTTTCTATCAGAATTAAAATATAAATTGAAGAAATATGTAAATATTTTCTTTATTGCTATTTCTGGTACACAGAAATAGAAGCCTATAAATGTATTTATAGAAACCAACTATGAAATTACTCGTTACCTACTAAAACTTTGACAGAAACGATCTGCTGACATTTCATCAATGTGTAGCTGGACGTCATAATTTGACAAGCCGTAGTCGTCGTGATTTTAGAGTGAACCTAGACCTAACACGAAATATTCCATTTCGCATTTGTTGCTCAGCAACTTGCCTAGCAACTGATGCAAATATGAAATTCTGTACAAAATGTGCTTGTTTATGATTGAAGTTACGGTTATAAAATGAACATTTATCGAGGTTGTCGTAGAAAAAGAATATTTTATGATATAATTGTCAAAACCAATAAATTAGTAATATTGCCTAGCAACAGATTCATGAAGTTCTTTATCGAAAAAAATATTAAATTGTGATAACAAACTTTCTTAAAATTAATGTTTTTAAAGGTTGTAATTAAGCGATTGTGAATAAAATAGTATACATACCATGCGGGAAGGATCTTTCCATCCACGGCTTTTAGCCTGGGCTGTAATGATTTACTTCCCCGCTAGGTATGTAATATACTATTATCTATAAGAAAGCAATGGAGAATCGAAAAATTGTTCTAAAACAACCTATAATTTAGGCAGGAATAGTACATTACGTAACAAGAGCTGTAAGTAACCCATTACGCACAGCGCACAGCGGCGAGTGCGTAAATTTCACGAGTGAGTAATGGAATCATAATTTTATCTTTTTCACTACTAACAGACATATTCGTAGGTGAAGTTGAGAAAATGTTCGGATACTATAATTTGTTACAAAAATTGACAGCATAAATGAGATGACGTTTATTCCCATATCAAGAAAAACCGAATTATTTTTTTTGAAATTGTATAATGTGTTGCCGACATTTAGGGGCATCACTCTTTTAATCTAAAATGTATTTCACTAATGCTAAGAGCTTTTATGTTTTTCAATAAATTGATTAATAGTATATTACGTAACAAGAGTTGTAAGTAACCCATTATGCACGAAGTGAAAAAGTTTACGCACGAAGTCGCACAGCGGCGAGTGCGTAATGGGATTACAACTCGTGTAACGTACTATACTTTTTCTACGACCATCTATTTTCTTCTGAGTGCTCATAATTTCATCTTTTTCACTACTAACACACATATTCGTAGGTAAAGTTGAGAAAATGTTCGGATACTATAATTTGTTACAAAAATTGACAGCATAAATGAGATGACGTTTATTCCCATATCAAGAAAAACCGAATTATTTTTTTTGAAATTGTAACATTTAGGGGCATCACTCTTTTAATCTAAAATGTATTTTACTAATCCTAAGAGCTTTTATGTTTTTCAATTGATTAAAAGTATGTAAATAAACCAAATAAAGTTGTAGGTAAATAAAAATTTATTTGCAATTTGATTCAATAAAGAAAACTAAGTTTTTCTATCTAAACGCACGTGTATGTTATGAATTTTCATTTCGAGCATGTTATTGTTAAATGTCACTTACAAGGAATGTTGTCAGTGCGATATTTGTCGTTCACGGACATGGGCGTAGAAAAACACATTTTATATAATATGTGGTTTTTGTCAAATCTGCATATTTTGAGCTCAGGATTCTACTGTTGAAATATTTCCAATCAGCTATAAAACTTTCTGTACAATTGACCAAAATACTGACCAATCAAATTGGTTTCTGTTCAAAGAAAAGAAATACCACACAGCAATTCATTTTAGTTTTGGTCGCTGACAAACCGAGGGTATCTAATAAATTAGGTATTGGTAATAATAAGAACTGTAGATTTGTTTGTAAAAATTTTTATTACTTATTATAATACTTAACCATAGATATTATAATTTACCAATAATCAGGATCTTTCTTGGTTGGTATTTTTTGAAGAACAGCTTCGGTGTTGACTTTAACTACTGGTCGTACCTCACGGCTTGAACCTATAATTTCTACAAAATATTCACTATAAATTTGGTTACCAACCAATGATTGTTCACATTATTGTTTTTCCGTCTTAACCAAAAAATAGCTTTGAAATTAAATTACTAATTGCCTACTAATACATGAAAATTACATAATATATTTCATTAAAAAAACACCGTATATCTTTACCAGAAGCATCCAAAAAATGGATATAGATTTAATCGACCCAAAATAGTAAAGTAAAAATCAAATCGATCCAAAACAATAACCAAATAATCGTAAGCAAGCTCTTATTTACTGCAATAGGTTTTCTGCATTTTTAAAAATTAATTGTGTAGTGCTTCAAGGGTCTATACTTATGCCAGTTCTCTTTACAGAGTTCGGCAAAAGTCCGGGACCGGACAAGCTTTGAAGAAAATATAAAATTTTTGAGAAATCTTTTTATACCACAAATTTTACTTCAACTTAAACTATAATTTGAAAATATTTTAAAATATACTGGGTGTTCCAGTTTTGCGTACCGAACTAAACTTTTTTTTTTTCAAATGGATCTTTGGCTATCTAATGGCACATTTAAAAAGATTCCGTTTTAAGCCTTCAGATAATATAGGGTTTTGCTATCCTATACTGAGTGGTTAAAAAGATATAGCCACTTCCACAGAAACATCGCTATCCACTTAGAGACATTTTAACAATACACCAGAACGAAACTCATGTTTGACGTTTTAATAAAGACAGTTCCATGGTTTGCTTGACGGCTACTAAATATCTCAATAATTCACCAGAGGATAATAATTATGTATGTTAATAATTTTTTTAAATGTATTCATTATTGCGAATTAATTATTTATTATTATTTTTTTTTGCCTTGGGTTCGTGCCCCATTTAACCACGAAACTTTATATTTTATTATAATTAATATCCCAATCTAATCAAATCACCCTATCGTTCATGCTATCATGCTAACATCCCTAAAGTACCAAGATTCTGGAGAAAATGAAAGAAACACAAGAAACAAGTAGGATAAACAGGGACACACTCTTCACGCTAAGGTGCCCGTCATAGCGACTTTGTTCAGACATACAAAAAAGGCAATGGTAAAAGGCTACTTGCTACAAAAGGACAGACACAAGAAACCAAATCTAAATCATTTATGCAATAAATGTACATCCATTCATGCGGAACAAAATGAATTATATTGTAATGGCATACTTTTCGTTTGGTGCGTTTGAGGAATTCCCATAAAATATCTCTTATGATAGGTTTCCGTGAACTTATGTACAAAAGAGACACTATTTTTTGCGGAAAAGCTATCTTCTTCGCTGATAAGGAGAACAGTAGGTATTTGGTGGCTTCTCTATTATATCCACAGTCAAATATCCAATGGTTGAGATCATCGAAACTTCCGTCACAGTCAGTAGGCATTTTAAAGGTATGAATTTACGGAAGCATGTCCAAAAAGGCATCAGCTAGAGGAGTGACGGGAAGTGAAGGGTATATCTTGCAGTAGGAATTGTTACTGTGGTTTGTAAAAGCTGTCCATTCAATTATTATTATTAAGAGATTAGATTAAAATGAATACTAGATATCTTTTTTTTTAAGTTTTTTAATGTTAAAAACATACTTTTTGTTATTTCATAAAATGTCTCATAGTGGATAGTGATTTTTCTATGAAAGTGGCTATATCTTTTTAACCACTCGGTATAGGATAGCAAAGCCCTATATTTTCTGAAGGCTCAAGTCGTGATCTTTTTACATCTCCCATTAGATAGCCAAAAATACATTTGAAAAAAAAAGTCTAGTTCGGTACGCAAAACTGGAACACCCAGGATATTTTAAAACCTTCTCAAATTATAGTTTAAGCTGAAGTAAAATTTGTGGTATAAAAAGATTTTTCAAAAATTCTATATTTTCTTCAATACTTGTCAAAGACTTTTGCCGAACTCTGTATAATGTATTTGTTAGGATGAAACACCGATATCGGCCAATGGTCGAAAAATACGGCCAAAACGCGTTCTGACCACTAGTATATTGCCAGTGTCAGAAATATCGTTTTCCGGTCGTTTAGTGTAGACCAAAACGCGTTCTGGAGCCTTTGCAATTGCCAGAATGTGTATTGACTTTCCCAAGTTAGTCTGAAAGAATTTTGTTATTCGTCTACGTATAATTCTGGTGAATTAATGGCATACTTAAAACATCTACTTGTTTTTACACGAACTATTGTTATGACACTTGCTGTTACATAGTACCCTTACTTACCCTTACTTACAGAGGTAAAGGTAACAAAAGCTTGTAAAAATAAGGGTAAGGGTACTATGTAACAGCAAGTGTCATAACGATAGTTCGTGTAAAAACAAATAGATGTTTTAAGTATGTGTCGTTTGCAAGCTGAGACATGCACAAAATCGATTTTTGGACGGTTTAATTGTGTGTTAGAAGCGTTCTGGCAATCGCAAAAGGTCCGGAATGCGTTCTGGTCTACATTAAGCTGCCGGAAAGCGTAATTTCGGATTTTGGCAATATGCTGAGGGCCAGAACGCGTTTTGGGCGTATTTTTCGACCATTGGCTGAAATCGGTGTTTGATCCTAACGTATACACATTTATTTTATAAAAAATTGCAACACTGTTTGTCTCATTTTTACGCGAATGATGCTCAGTTGTATTATTCTTTTAATAAAAAAGATGCGATTGTGTCCTGTCAGCATGAGAATAAAGATACAGAGTGAGTTTTAAGTATGGAACGCCTCAATTGGCTTGGAAACGGATCGCACGATTTTTCAAAAAATCTAAATACGCCTGACCATTTAAGTTTCCCTCATTGAAAAAGGGGCCAATTCTTTTGTCGCCAATTATTCCATCAGATACATTCAGTTTTTGTGGATATTGGGTGTGGGAGTCACGCATCCAACAAGGATTGTTACCAGTATCTACAATTATGCCGATTTTCGTTTCCATTAATAAAAAAAGTGGCCTCATAGCAAAAAATTTGGATCGTTTTGATTGTAACATTTTTGATCATCTGACAACTCTTTAAGTATGGATGGAATTTTATTTCACGTAAAATTTGCGGTTTGCGAAATATCAAGTTCCTTAGATGTCTAGTACTCAAGTGTGGATCGTCTTCTAACAGGACACAAATGTCTAAAGATTTGTTTTCATTTGATGCACGTTTATTTGGAACGCCAATGGCCAGGAAGAGGTGCTTAAACTTAATGGATTAAAAAAAATTGATGATAATATTATTAACATCAACATAAAAGATGATAATCTCATATAAGCACTTGAATGAAAATATTTGAAGAACTCTTTATTTTCTTTACAACCACATATTCCTAAAGGCTGCTTGAGATGCTGCATTACAACGTTTCTTGCAAGGTCAGTTTATTGCAAATGATGAACTTTGCATGCTGTTTGACTTCATGCAATTCTCTTTCATTGAAACATTGCTGCCAGCCCAACCAATAGTACAAAGAAAAAAGTGTGTAAAAACCTCAAAAAATAATTTATTGAAACAATATATTAAGTTTATTATTATTTGAAATGAAGATAGCGAAAGTGAGAAAAGATCAGAGAATAAAACTAAGTGAATCACTGTCGATTATCAAAATCACAAATGACAAAACATCAGTCACCACAATCAGCTGATAAGTATAATTCGATTGAAAATAATTAGTTGGTTGGAAACTAGATTTCTCCCTAGAATTCCGCCTTGCACGCAATAGAAATGGCACCAAACCGATAAAATTGCAATTGCATCGAATTGCAGAAACTGATTAGCTGGGTCTCAACTGCGCATGCTTTCGATGAAGAAATCTTGCATGCATTGCACGTTGTATTGCACCATGTCAAGCGGTCTTAACAACAAATTAAATAAACACAAATTTTCATTTATATGTATATATCTACCAATTTTTTTGTCGCACAATATATTGTTCTGGCATAAAATCCACAAAACTATAGTTGTGAGTAAAGTTAATTTGCACCGTTTCACAATTTGTCGGCGAGATAAAAAAATCGGTAAGTCGAAGCAGAACCGGTTTCAGACACATTTTTCATTATTGCTGGATCCCGATACACTAGCGATTTCTGTACTCACTTTTTCCGATGAATAGCAGTTTTACCGATAAATGTAATAATGGATTTTTTTGAAACTTTTGTCAATTATGTATTCTTTTAGCAGCTCCATAGGTTTATTCATTATTTTCTTGTTTCAGTTTCATTTTTTGCATAGATAGCGACTAGAACATAACAATTGTCTTTCTGTCTATTGTCTCAAATCCCTACTCTCCACTTTCAGAAATTTCAAAACCTTTGGTAAAAAATGTTAACAATAAAATATTCATACATACAAGCAGAATCAATAAATAAACTTTCACACTGTTTATGTTGGCAACGAATAATACGCCTGTTTACTCTTCTAATATATTCATTGTTCCGATCCTATAACATTATCTTCCTCTTCGAATGGTCGCCAAAAAGCCATAATTTTAATTATTACCAACAAAATAGTTTTACTCAATAAAACAAAATCTCAATCACAGCAACATTTAAGAACACAATATCTCGTAAATAACTAAACCCACCCTGGGACGTTAAAATCCATGTGGACTAACAATTCGAGTAAATTTTTCATAGACCAATCGGAAGCTACATTGCACCAATAAGAATCAATGGTTCGCTTGTGGGTATGTCAAGACTTGAAATTATTTATGATTTTTTTATCTTTTCGGCTTGCCTTGCCGCATACTGTTATTTTATTGTGAAACAGTGCAAACTAATTTTAGTCATAACTACACTTGATGCTAAGTTTGTTACCAAAAAAAATTTTACGCGGATTTTCCGACTGTGAGAATGGGAAAGCTTTTGTAGGACAACATTGCCCTAAAGCTACAAGTACATTACGTCCTCCCCAGAAAAAAAACATCTTGTTATGATACATTATTATAGCCTCGTTATTTACCTCAATCGCAAATAAAGAATTAATAGTACATTACGTAACAAGAGTTGTGCGGCTTCGTGCGTAATGGGATTACAACTCGTGTAACGTACTATACTTTCTACGCCCATTTATTTTCTTCTGAGTGCTCATAATTTCATCTTTTTCACTACTAACAGACATAGTCGTAGGTAGAGTTGGGAAAATGTTCGGATACTATAATTTGTTACAAAAATTGACAGCATAAATGAGAAAACCGAATTATTTTTTTTGAAATTGTAACATGTGTTGCGTTGCCGACATTTAGGGGCATCACTCTTTTAATCTAAAATGTATTTCACTAATGCTAAGAGCTTTTATGTTTTTCAATTGATTAAAAGTATGTAAATAAACCAAATAAATTAGTACGTAAATAAAAATTTGATTGCAATTTGATTCAACAAAGAAATTTAAGGTTTTCTATCTAAACGCACGTGTATGTTATGAGATTTTCATTACGTGCATGTTATTGTTAAATGTCACTTACAAGGAATATTGTCAGTGCGATTTTTGACGTTTACGGACATGGGCGTAGAAAACATTTTTTTTCAACATATGGACTAGCGATACAGACTCATTTTTTTGTAGGACAATATTTTACTTGGCCAACAAATACACCGAGTCTTATGGTTGTTCTACAGATTTGATACGAAACAAGTTTTTCACGGATTTTCAATTTTCCGGGTGTAGGACTAATCGTAAGACAATGTTGCCATTCAATTATACAAAAATTTTGTAAGCTCCAGAAACACACGTTTTTCCGTATTCTTTATTCAATTACCTCTCGATTTAACTAAATAACTAATTGTTAATGTAAAACCATCACTGGATCGACATGTTTTGCACCTGCAAGCTACCTTAGCGACTGAAATTGAAAATTCTCGTAAATGGGAAAGTTGTAGGACTCGTCAGAACGAAGCCATTCACTAAATTTTTTTCCGAAATGCAAAATTCCTTTGGGAACCTTACCTAAATGTACAAGTTCCTCAATAACATGAATGCAAAATAGCCGTCCTACAAAAGTTTGATTTATTAGTATCTTACCATCATCATTATCAACATTGTTGAGATCATTTTCGATATCATCTGGTTCGTCTGTTAAGGCATTCCAATCTTCTTTAATCATATCAGACGCTTTCTCAGCTGCCATTATGACTGGAGCATTGGTATTTCCACTAGGAATATACGGAAATATGGAACAATCAACTACTCGTAAATTATTGATTCCTACAATCATAATAAATAATTTACAGGCATTCGAACAGGGCAAAACCAGTAATTGAGAAAAAATGTACCAAAAAGATTCAGTTGGTACGTAAGGGTGTTGGAAACATCAACACTTACTTGGAAAGGGGTTTAAGAAACCGCAAAAAACCTTAGCAAAGAAATTTAGAATGTAATCAATGCCATCTAGCGATCGTTGTATGTTTTTTTTAAGGAAAAATTGACTTAGATCTAACAGTTCCTGAGACTACTAGTTCTTCAATCTTATTCCTTCACAGGATCTTAGGTCACCCAGGTTTTGGGCCTTGGGCTTCTGTAGGGATTTAGCAAATATGTCAATGGAGGTTTTTTTCCATTCCACATAGGCAACAAAAGTGAAATTACTTTATACAAGCTTAAAAAATTATCATCAACTCTTATTAAATACATTTTTGTGCAGTTGATAGCTCTCCAACAGCAGTAGAAATACATGTCTAAATGAAAAGCTGGTTTAATAAACCAAAAATAGTAAAAATCATATAGGTATATATATTTTTTTATTCTGTTATTCAACGTCTATCTATTTCTGCGACTGATGCTAATCACCGACGCCGAGAACACTCTACCCCTAACCGGAAATTTTGCCGAACTCGGGGACCTCGGTTTTATGTATCATCCGGCATATATTATCTACATTATACCTCGTGCTCATTGGTATGATGTTTGCGAGCTGTGATATGCTACTCCGCTACAGGCTGTACGGGCTCCACGACGGTGCTCCCCAGTAGTCACCCATCCAAGTACTAAGTGCACTCGACATTTTTGTTCTCCTAAGTTGCACCAGGTGATTCAATAAAGTTAACGAGGTACCATATCTCGGTATGCCCTAGAGTTTCAAGAAAAAATTCTTATAAGAAAATAGGCCGTAAAAAAATTATTTAAAATGTTTTTAAGTCCATAGTTTTTCGCGTGACACGTGACGTTTGATGTGACATGTGACGGTTTGACGTGACACGTGACGTTTGACGTGACATTTGTCATTTGACAGGTGGCATATTCTCTATATCTTTCTAACACATTGATTTCCCTATGTCTCTCTAACACATTGATTTCCCTATACCTATAGTGGTAGGTACTCTCTTTGACTATAGAGCTAGGTGTTACATAACACCCTCTAGTTGCCGATTGAAAAAAAAATTCTTTTTAATCTACTCTCAATGCTATGCATGGAATCTATATTTTTGAAAATCCGTTCTGTTCAGGCATTTGGAAGTTACAGACTTTTTCATGTCAACGAAAGAACACTTCCGCACCACTTCAGATTAGGTTATAAAGAAAAATGACTTGTAAGTAACATAAGATGTAGAATAGGGGCAGTTTTTTCTAAAGATAATATTTGTAAATTGAGGAATATTATGTAAAGAATCCAATATTTTCTAAGCTATAGATTGCGTCACCTACCAAAAAACTATGGACTCAAAAATATTTTAAAATAATTTTTTTTGGGCTGATCTTCTCTTGGGAATTTTTTTCCCCAAACTCTAGGGCATACGGTTTTCAAGATATGGTACCTCCTTACCCTTTTTTAATTACCCTGTAGAATAATACCGGAAAAAACCATAAATATACCACAAGGAACATAAAGGAGCTACTTCTTATTTAAAAAACATAATTTAAATCCACCCACCTCTGACTCGTAGCCTTGGATCTAAAACTGCCATAGGATCATTATCCGGACCCATTTTTGCCGTTCCTGTAGGATGGTATATCGTTAGAGTGTAATGTTTTGCTTGGCACGCCCAATATTCATCCGATAAAAATTCTAAATCTTTGCATCCCGGTATACGATGGGGATTGAAGGTTACGTTATAAGTTTGCATAACTTTAGTTTTGGTCAAATTGTAGGCGATTTTAGCTCCTTCTACCTGTCAATAAAAAAAAATTGAATTAAACTGCGGGGAAATTTTGAAAACCAGAAAACGATAGACTGTTTGAAAAAATAAGCTGGTGGTTAAAACAATGGTTCTGATTGACCTCTATTAAATCATAAGCGTTAATATAATTATATGAATAACATTATCATATATCACTTCCGGAAGCCTGTATCATTTCTAATGATCGAGGTCAAGGTAATCTTAGATTATGTTGGATAATTTTGAAAAACCTACAAAAAATTAGGCAAGTATGGAAGAAGGAAATGTTAATTGAGTTCATATAATAGCCTACTTGGTGTTCGCCATCGTTTGTGACGTATATCCAGGTTCTGTACTTTAGTTGCTTTAAATCATTTACAACAGGATCCCCAATTCTACGTCCGGGTCGTATAGAATTATAATATTGAATAGTGGGAAAATCTTTGAAAAACCCGTAAGTGAGAAACTTTACATTATAGGGTCGAGGCTTAGAACGTGCTGTTCTGCAGTACTGGATATAATCAGCAGGAACGTTTATGTCACGGTTTCTCAACCGTCGTTCAATGGCAGAATGCATACTATCTGCCTCCATTTGCGTATGCCCTTTATATAAATATTTCTGTATGATGGTAATGTTATTCTTCACACCGGTAGATAGCAAAGCGTTTGATAAGACGTTGTAGCGATTCTGCGCTCCACAGCCATCGCTCCAAAAAATAATATTTCCCATTCGAAGAAATGTTTGCAATTAAATTTTCCTCATTGAATGTAACTAGAATGGAAGCAAATTCATTAGCGCCCACGGACCCATCCAGTTCACTCCACAGATTGCAATACCCATCGTTTGTTCTCATGTTATAAATGGTGAAATTGTGGACGGCCAATTTTGTTTCATAATACATCAGGGAAACTTTCGAACTGGGTGCCAGTAACACTGACTGCAAGTCCATTGTTATGACTAAATCGTTATTGCCTGACATTTTGTCATGTTCCTTTTCGTTCCTGGCTTCTTTAATAATACTTACATGTTGTTCTATGATTTGCTGATTTATTTCAAAAGCCTTTGAATTTTAACGGATAATACACGCCACGTTTGTCCCTAAATCTTCATTATCATGAATAATATTTTATGGAGATACACATTTCTCACTGAATGCTCATAGCTTAGCCCAAAAACACAAAATGCTGAAATTTGTGTATCTCCAACCTCAAATTCAGTATGGAATTTTGGAGAAACAGTAATAATTCCCACTACTAACTTAAGCTGAGTTCTATCAAACAATCAATTTACCTTTGTTTTCACAGCAAAGCAGCACTATTTTACCTATACTTTTTATGTTATCCACTGATGTGATGTGGTTACGCACTGACGCCGTGCTAGTGTAAGGGAGATACACATATTTCTTTTAAACAATTTCAAGCACGGAGATACACATTATTCTATTTTGCGCGGGAAAACTATTTAACTGTTCGATGGAACTATACACAAATTTCTGAGCATGTAGATGTTGAAAACCGCTAAGAGATGGCATCAAAATCTCTTTTTTGATTAAATTGGGAGTTACACACTTTTCGGGTTTTGACGACGATATGCCACAATTTGGTGAAGCTCTCATAATTTGATGAAAATATTGACGGAAGGTATAGTGCGAGTAATAGATATAATGATGCAAATTGATGCTGACTTCATATTTCGTATGTTATTGAGACGGCAGGTGTCTTATATTGCCAAGGAGTTAATTCACTTTGGTGAGCGCAGCTCCTGGAAGGCTTGAATTTTTAATCCGATGAAATAAATTTGGTGTACATTGAAAAAGAGGAAATACTTTTCTGAAATTAGACAAGAAAGTTGTTAAGTTAATTCAAAATAGGTGGCTCCGTTTTTATTTTAGTGATATTTACTATTAGAATTTGTTTTTCAGTCAATTATTTACAAACGTATTTATTTGTAACCACATTTTTTGTTTTTATTATGTTTTAAAAGGTTTTTTTGTTACTTTTCAATAACACTTATATTCCATACTCATCTTTACCTGGCAAGAAATGCTCATACCTTTTCGCAATTCTTACAGAGTAGTAATTATCTTTAAAGTAGACACTGTGTGGTTCTCCTTTTAGTGTGGTTCCTGTTCCCTTTACTGCATGTTTTAATAACAAACGGAAGATGTTGTTGGCATCGTTTAGCATCACTATGCCTCTTGCTCGTACTATGAATGTTAGGAAAAGTTATTATTTGGATTTACTTACAATTACTTTCAAATCGTCGGGATGATCAAAATAATTTGGATAAATAAGTACATGCGAATTGGGATTTTTATCTTTCAGCTTGAGCATACCACGACTTTTAGGTCGTAAAAGTAAAATATAAACTCCGAAAGCTTCCTTATAGATAATATCTTCGTAAACGGCTGTGAATAATTCGTCGCTCATTCCAACTGCTCTTCGACCAAACATACCACCATCTGAGCTGTCGGCAAAAGAACCGAAAAAATATTGTATGTCCGGCCAATCTTCTTTTGGATCTTGATATTTTGTATTTACAAAACCCATAACCTATTTTTGTAGAAAAAAACATATTTTCAGTAGTAATATTACAAGAGAGTGATAATAAATTGAAAATAATTCGACAGATTTTAGAAAACTTGTTGCCAGGCAATAGATACGAGAGCCCGGAGGGCTCGAGTGGCTATTGCCAAATGGCAACAAGTTTGAGAAAATGCCTGGAGAATTATAATCTAATTTATCGAACTCTGGTGTGGTATTCGATAGATTATTTTTTGACGTTACAATCAATGTCAGATAAAGAAAATACGTTGTTATGTGGCTGTCATTCAATAAAAACAATGTACATTGAAAAAATCTCGCTAGAATAATGTAAGTAGATTATTCTCACTATAATAATGTTTTGATTGGCTAGAAAGTATATGAATTACTGAAATTGAACATTTCTATTGGTTTCGAGAAACGTCAAAAAATAATCAGGGGTAATATCCCTAGTACATTTAGTTTTTCCACAGGAAAAATTAGATACACGAGGGATATTTGGTAAGATTATTTCCTTGTATGTATGTATGTATGTATTTTGGGGTAACATTCACCGAGACCTAAAAGATCTATTGTGCCCCCTTACTTCTACTTAGTTTCTGAAGAGAGTCTCAGATACTAGTAGCTCCTTTAGTCCTATTTCCCGGAGGAATTTCAGGATATCTGCAGGCCTCAACTTAGGTAACTGTCCCTCTTCTATCCAGTAGTCTCCCAGGTACTGTGTCCTAGGATTCTGAAATACTGTGCAGTTCGCAAGTATGTGGATGGAGGTTTCTTCGTCCATTCCACAAAATCTACAATCTTCTTCCTCCACTATTTTGAGCTTTTTAAGGTGTCCATTCAGGCGACAATGTCCAGTTAGGATTCCTGTTAAAACTCTTAGTGCAGTTTTGCTTTGACTTATGCATTCATTTGATCTCAACAGGTTGTAGCCACCCAGAAGAATCTTTGATTGCCTAAGCCCTACTAGATCTTTCCAATTGTCAGATCTTCTCCTTATTTCCTTAGTTAAATAAACATTTTATTTTAATACAACATTTTTTTAATTAAAATAATAAGAACAATAAAAGAAAACATGCCAAACATGCATGAAATTTTTTTCCGGAAAAACTGCTGACAGCTAAGTTGACAGTTGCTAAGTAATTTTTCCACTTAAAATTTATATTTGACATACCAATTATTACTTGCGATTGGTCAAAATTAATAGGAAGGAAATAATCAGTGAAATTTATTTCAAGTTAAATTTAGATCTATCCATAAATATCCAAAGAACAAATGATAACTCTTTGATAGTTTTCTATCCATTATGTTGGGAATAAATTAATCAATTGAGAAATACCAATTGTGCTTCCTTATGTTCTCGTTAAAGCATACCCCCTATCCTATCCTATCTATGAAGTCTAGGATTTGTTGGAGTTTCAATGATTTTTTCACGAAAAGACAAAGAAAGTCTGTTAAATGTAACACGATGAAAAATGTTTGACATATGCGTCAAAATCATAGTTTGCTTGTTATCAACAGGGAATTTATTTTATATCTGACATGGCCATCTTTACCAATTTTGTTGTCATTAGTAAATCGTAGTTCATACTATAAACTTTATAACAACAAATATGGGGCAAATAGCGGTTTTTATTGATATATTATGCTTTTGATTCACTAACACATCGCTTGAAAACAAATAACAACATTCTTATATAATTAAAAAAATGTAGCAGAGCTTACTTCACCAGCCTTCTAGATGTTGGAAGAACAATTCCCGCCATTTACCTGTTTCTTACGACATCTCAGGATAGGAAAAATATATCGACTTGGAGTTTTCACTGTTTTATTACTAATTTAGTCTTCTTTTTAAAGACCTACTTAAATTTTTATACTTCCATTTAAAATTGTAACGAGAAAATCATATTTAAAAAAAGCTCTCAATATTTATATTATTAATCAAGTTTATTAAAATCGGTCAAGCAGAACCGGAATTAAAGGCGTTTTTTCGTAAAAGGATCCCACTCTCCCTCACTCCTTATTTGAAGAGATAGACTAAAACTTCGAGGAATCTGATTATAATATTTGATATGCCCCTTAACTGAGTAAATTTTGAAAAATTTTGAGTTTTAAAATTTTAACTATTGAATACGCCCTCTAGCGGTGGAACTACAGTTCTGAAAATAATTTCAAGACGTTTCTCGAGGTCACTTTTGTCATAAAATTTTTTCCCGAACCTGTGCTATAATCCATTTCTGAGATACTGCCGACGCGACGGCCGTTCTTAGTTGGCCACCCGGTACATCCAGTCGAGGTTGCAAGTCCTCGGCACCTAAGTCTTTATGCTTTTTGTGCTGTTAGTTGTACCATTTATGTGAAGGTACTAGTTGTACTTATCAGGCTTACCAATTTTTCACGGTTAATTAAAAGAAGTTGTATCATGTGACAATTAAATTATAGATGATATTTCATTATTTTTCATTCATTTCATTTAATTTGCTCCTTGCTGTAAAAACTGTGGGTCAAAACTAAATATGCAGCTATATCCATGTATGTGACTGGCGGAGCTGATTGAATCGAAGAGTTTCTATCATGCACATTTAATGTAAAAGGGTCAACGTTATTTTTATAAGCTTCAATTTTAGAAGATAGGTATCTGCTGAAGAAATAGAGATGAGAAATGTAAACAAACAGTAACCGAACATTTTTAAACATACTGTTCACCCACATCTCGATTTTCCTGCATTAATGTCTTTAAATATTATAATATATATTCGCTCTGCATCTCGAAAAGTATTTGATAATAAAATAAACGAAACGAAACGAAAACGAACACGGAAATATTTTAAATAAACTTAAAATAAACACAAAAACTTCCACAAACTTAATGCACACCTTCAACCTGTTTGCCCCAGGACGCCATATTGGATCACGTGGTTTGGAGAGCCTAATTAACATTATATCTGTCATAAATGTCAGCTAATGCATCATGAATTGGTAGCGTAACGTATTTCAAGTCTGATGGGAAAAATGGCGACTGCTACCACAGCGTTCAAATTAATCAGTTGACAAAACACGTGTTCAGCAGGAAATTGATTACCGCTCCGGTAGCGCTACGTTGGGATGAACGCGACCAATATTAAAACTTTTGATCAAAATATTTTGTATCGTGATCCTATTCGCATTCTGTTGTCATGAAATCAAGGTTTTTTTAAGAATAAGAGGGATGTCAATTCTGATATATGTCAAAAAAAGTTAAATAAAACTATAGAAACCCCAATTTCGAAAGCCCAAACCTAAACTCACATTTTAAATTGGATCGATTCATTATCAAACTCATATTAAGTACGCTTATGGAATTTGGCCAATTGACTGATTTATTGATCCATCGGATTTATGAATAAACTACAGTAACGTTTGCTTACCTCACATACGGGTAGCCAGTAAATAGGACCTTGTCCCTTGGCAAACTTATTCACTGTTTCTGTTGAAAAAATTTTCGGAAGATTGAAACTCAATAGATCTTCTTCAAATTCTTTTGGCTTGTCAAAAAGATACGTTGCTCCTCCTACCGATACATGGTCCTGTAAAAAATTTTTACAATTTATTAAATGGAAATTATAGAATAGGAGAATTTTTTAGAGATCCCACGGGAAAAACTGTTCGGATTTGTCAAGGTCGTGTGCATTTCATAATTTTACATTTGCTATTCTTGACCATTCGCAAGACCAGCGATTTTGCGTGTTCTACAACGTGTTCGCAAACGCCTTGCCTATGCGTTTTATAGAATTTATAGGTTATATTTTGCTATCCAATCAAAATAACCATCTTTAAAATTAATTATTTGCAATATATTATGAACTTAGAAAATCTTGAAGATGACTAATTAACGAGCCAACCTAGGTTTGCATGTTTTTTCCATGAATTTCAATAATATTGTCTTTTGTTCCATGGATGCATTTGTAGTTCCTTTATTCTTGATGAGGGGATTCATCTGAGATGGATTCATTATACAAAAATAGTAGAAACAGTTACAGAATAACAAAATCCAGAAAATATTAGTGATGAGCAAAGCAAGACCATGGTCTTGATCTTGCTCATTCGGTCTTGGTCTTGTTTGTTTTACCTGTTACTTATTTTTTTTTACTTTTAAGGATCATCATGGTTATAAATTGTTAATAATTCACAATCCATTATCAACTAGCAAAATTATTGAAACGGGCGACTATTGTACCCTAATGATGAGCAAAGCAAGACCAAGACTCGGATAGTCTTGGTCTTGTTCTTGTTCATTCAATTTTCAATTTTGAACATCACTAGAAAATGTTCGAAAATTTACCAAGGATGTCAAGAATAGCGGTTGTGGAAGTATGATACTGGCTAGAAAAGGGGAAGAGAAGTGAGATATGTAGGGAATCGAAGGAATGGAATAGATTAAAACGACGGAGAGATGGCAAAGGTCGAAGAGAGTGCAAAGAACAGAAAAGACAAAAAGGCGAAAAGAACGATAAGGATTTAAATGACAGAAAGGACAAAAAGTAACTTAAGGACGGAAAGGACAGAATAGAGGAAAATAACGGTACGTACGAAAATAGGGAATGGAAAGGACAGAAAGGCTAAAAAAAATAAATGGATCAATATTAAGATTAATGGGGCGTATGTGCTTCTAAGAGTTTCTCCATTACCACCTTTGCAGATCTATTGTGTATGCTCTCATGATCAAGCACCCGACATTATGAGTAGACTGTGTACTCCTAACTTCAGGTCCTCCATCTTTTGGAAGGGTTGTGCCTTTTCCTCCCCTATCGTCGAAAATATTAGCCTATCCAGGCCTACACAGTAACACAGTATGTGTGCTGAGGTTTCCTCATCTTCTTGGCAAATGGTTGTGGCTGCCAATCCGATGTTGTTTCTGTGTTTGTTGAGTCTACAGTGCCCTATCAGGAGCCCAACCAGGATCATGTTTGTTCGCCTGTTTTGGCTTAGTAGGTTCTATGTGATTTTTGGCGATGGTTCTCTTTGGTTTTTCGCCATTCTTGAGTTGACTGCTTTCTAGTACAATTTCTATTTGATTTTTGCATCACTTTCGCTACACCACAGAAAGGTACTGGACCAATGGGAGCACGTCGTGCTCCTCCATGGACTGGTGAATATGCTTCTCCATTGCCTCTGCAATCTGAGTGGCCTGGTACCCAGGGTAAGGCAAATCTATTATGACTGCCTAGCTCTTGTAGCGTTTCCAAGCAGTCCTAAACGAGTTTGGAAGTCATCGGCATGGAACTGATTGCTTTTATAGCCGCTTGGCTGCAGGAGTGTATTATGGCGTTGGTCTTTTCTTTAAACTCTTGCCTTAATAA